>OX424557.1:47668966-50094417 GCA_949152475.1 Terebella lapidaria | reverse complement strand
ATTTTATTTTTGACCACAATAACAATAGTTAAGACATGAAACATTTATTATTGGGCTCAACAATGTAAAGGTTCTGTCCAGTACAGATTTCATGGCTGTAATCGGTTAATTTAACATTAGTCATATTAGTTAAGTTTATTACTGACCACAGTATAAATAGTTAAGGCCAAAAACATTTATGATTGGGCTCAGGGTAAAGGCTCTGGTCAGTAGAAATTTTGATGGTTGTAGTAATAATGGTCATATTATGGAAAAAGTTAATAACAATTTTTACTAGTTGAGTCTATTAATAATTTGGGCGACAGGGAAAATACGGCTACATGGGATACACCCATAATTTCACCCACCGATAATTTCCACAAAATTGCATCTTATGACTTCAAATTTGCATTGAGTATTATTCATCAACAACATGGCAACTATGGTGAAAAATTTAAGATGATTTGACAAGACTTAAAGTGATATTGGCAGTAAGTTATGGATTTTTCCATAACTTTCTGATCGAACGAAGAAAACATAACAGTTATATATCTACACTTGTATGCCCAAACAGACGCCCCTTTTTGATAGATTTCGTTGCGAGTTTCTGGTGGAGATATTTTGAGTTTGTTTACGTTACCGCCATTCTCGGTGCTCTGTATACCGTGACGCAGTGCGATTCCAGCTAATCGAGCCAATCGAGCGTGAACTAGGTTAAGTCAGAGGTAACTCTGAGTGGCGCACAAAACAAAAAAAAGCGGCTGCTAGTACTGTCATATGCTTGATTTATCCATTTGATCAAGCGAAGTTTGTTTTGTAACCTATTTTTCTGAGACCATAGGCATATATGTAATTGATTTGGAAAAAATAGTTTTCCTGCCAACATCACTTTAAACATGTTATTTTATACCGCCCATATTGTAAATGCCCCAGAAAACGGCATGTCCTTTCAAAATTGACATTTTCAATCATTCCGGGCATATAGCTATACAGTGAACGATAGACATCAACTTTCTTCAATTTTTTTCAAATTTTCATCACAATTTCCATCATGTTAATTAATGACATTGCACAAGTATTGAGGCAAAATTCGCATTTTTGTGGAAATTATTGAAGTAAATCACACTCTATGAGAGAAAAATCAATCTATAGTAAAATTTCAAAAGTTATACTCTTTTGTAGAAATTCTACTGGCATAAAGAAACGTGCCCATTATGCGCCTTTCATGCACTCTCATAAATGTAATCAATGTAATCATTTTAATCACAAAGTGCATCAAAAATTAATTCGATGAAAACAAAATTAAGCTGAAAAAGTAAGAAAATTGCATGAAACGAGCTGACTAAAGTGCCAAATATTTAGCATGGCCAATTTTTTTGCCATGGTGTTTCTGGTGAAAAATGTTTTTCTTTTTCAAGTTTAAGTTTTTAGTGACTCAATCAATTTTTTGCTGATCCTGATCACTTCTTCGTTGAGCAGGTCGATCAGTAGGTAAACTGGCTCTGGCGCTTGGGGTTGGAACGATTGAGCCAGCCCTCCACGTCATTATTCGTTCTTGTGGGCCGTCAGTACACACTCCAGTCGCTCACTGGGAAGCTGGCGCTCTGCATCCAATGCCTTTCAAAATAGTCGACCAGGTTCTGGAGTCTTTCTGGTAGGTCCAGGGATTTGATGACTTCGAACTGGACCCAGACGTACTCGGCAGGCAGGATCGAGCAGAGGGTCATCAGTCGCCGACAGAACTTGTAGCCTACGTGCCTTAATTGTTTCTTGTGGTAGGACGTCTGTAGAAATGTGTGAAATGGAAACTACAGCCCTGGAGTGAGGGAAACACAGACGAGCTGCTTGCCAAACACCGGCCTCAAAGTATGGCGGGTGTGGCAGGTGCTTCACTATCAACCCCAGGAGTAGGTTAATCTATCGATGATTCTTGGTGTACCGGTACATCAGGTTCAATGAATGATACACATTCTTCGTCAATCGATGACAGATCTGGGGCAGATGACCCTGCAACGGGAGTAGGCATTGTGCAAATATCGCACGTCCATTCCAGGGTTACAGGGCCTGCAACTGCAGAGAGATACTGGAGTCGTTTGACGTTGGTGTAGCAAGTGCGATGCTGCCATAAAGAACAGCTTTCATACTGTATAGCTCTGTCACCGTCTGTGACAGGAGCGGAACAGTAGATGCATGGATACTCAATAGAATCATTCTTGAGACACTTTTGACACTAGTCATGGCTTGTTGTAAGGTGCATGACTTTTCATAGCCACTATTGTTTGGACACCTCGTACATCAAATGACAGGTGAGCTCGGCATGAGCTCCTTGTCCCTTTTCTGCTAGGGTCGTAAGGCCTCAGGGAAATTCTCAATTTGGGGCCCAGGAGGGGAACCGTGCTGATTCGTGGCTCGTCCCTGTGATCACCGGTCCCTCGCCCTGGGATGGTGCAACACAGGATCTGGCAGACCGCCGGGCTGTCCAGGGTTCTATCCCTGCGGCAGTGCCGTCAGCGAGGCCAGCAACATGCCCACGTGCGCGAGTTCTGTGGTGCCGCTCCTATGGCATCTCAGACTCCACATACGGCTACATTACCATAACTGATGTATAATATATGCTGTATGTCTATGATGTGTTATGATGTGATTATGACGGCCGGATTCGTCCGGACGGACTGCTACCTGGTTGTAGTTCTAGTAATTACGACGTACGCCCTGTGCGCTGTGGGCGTCAAACGTAACAATATCTTGGTATTGAAAATCTTCAGAACTCTTTGATTAGCTTGTGTAAACATTAATCAGAATGCTCCACCTAGTCAGACCACTAGTAGAATACGCAAGCACTGTCTGGGACCCACCCACAAGGAAAGCTGTCGACCGGGTTGAGATGGTCCAGTGCCGAGCTGCCAGATATGTCACAAGCAGGTACAGGAACAGGTCCAGTGTCAGTGACATGCTCATCAGTCTCGACTGGAGACCACTAGAAAGCCGCCGCAAGGACGCCAGACTTGTGATGTTCTACAAGATCGTGAACAACCAAGTCGCTGTTGACCCAAGGGATTACCTGAGCCGTCCAAGTCGTCAGGCCCGACACAGCCATAGCAGGTCCTTCAAAGTCCCACACAGCCGCACCGAAATCAAAAAGATGTCGTTCTTCCCAAAAACCATCCGGGACTGGGACTGTGCCACATCCATCAGTGCCTTCAAGAACGCCATCAAGTCACACCAAGACTAGTACCAGAATTCAGCCATGTAAATAGTGCACCTATACATAAATGCACCTGATCTTTTAGATTTAATTACCTAGTGGCCAAGACCTAAACTCCAAACTGCCAACAAACTTTCTGTTCGTCTCTACGGCATGCGCAACTCCAAAAACCTAGCATAATCTTCAACATGATGAAGGAGGCTAGCAAACGGCAGATGCAGATGCATGCCTCCGTAATATTGGACACGATATTCGTTCGAATTATTTCGGAGACAGGATAGGGCTATAGAGGGCTAGTAAATAACAATCATATAGGCCTACACACTTTTTTGGCCATACAAATATTTATTTTCTTTCCACTGTACAATACTAATATCAGCTGATTATGTAATGAGGATTGAAGAAAAAATTCGTCGATTCGTCTTATGACATATTTTATGTTCCATACTTCAATTTTGGTTCTTACTCTCCACTATATCTTGATAACCTGATGATAACAAAACTTTCAAAAAGGAACTAAATCTAGACTAATTATTTATTAATAAAATAAATTGATATTTGTTTTGTATGATATATGCCTACATGAGATCAAAAGGCGGATAGAATATATTTGATATTTTCTACAGTCCGAGATTAACAAAACCAAAACAAGGCTGTGACCCAGAAATATGGTGAAATTTGACAAACGACGTCATCTGAAAATAGAACAATTTTCTTTCTAATTTAATGATGGCTGAGGCGTAAGTATTTGACATTTTTTCTGTAACCACATCCATTTATGATATTCACATAATAATGAGCGCCAGGCCAAGTGGATATCGATAAATTAGCAGGGCAGCAATGGGGTACATTACAGTATACGAAAGGACCAAGGTACAAAGTGTTTGTGTCTTCCTGTAAATAGACTATAATAGACTAGGCCAGGGCTAATACGAGTAGAGATTTTCGTAACCGAGTACTCGGCAGTATGTAACCGGTTACTAACTGGTTACTCTTTATATTGTAATACCACTGGAGACTTAAGTTTGGGAATATTTTAATGTAGTTACCGTACACATAAACCTTGTAAACATGCTTATCATGGGTCTGAAATCACCTATAGCTATTGCCGTGACATCGAATATTCGAAATAAACACATCTGATCGTCTGGCAGCAAACGCAGCACATAAATGTTGCACGGAATCTCCTGATCACTTCAAATTGAACATAACCACGAAAGTTGACGAAACAATGGAACTCACACATGCTGAGCCGATGTAGAGGCATAAATTACGATGACTGCATAAGAAAACAACAATACATGCCCAAAAACGAATAAATTGAGAACAAAAAGCTCAGAATTACTGGATAATGTATTGTTTCTTATTACTTCTTGAAATTCACGAGTAGGCTAACCGGTTAGCCAATTCCTAACTGGTTAGAAGCCTTTTTGTAACTCACCTACTCGTATAAACCCTAAAATAGACCCACGTTGCCATATAAAGACATCCCAATTTTCACAGTTTAATCATACATGACTAAAATTAATCGATATTCATAGGACTTGGTCGGTGCTGACCAGTAAGGCGACTAAAATTTGTGAACAATACTGACTTTGTTATGCATGGAAGGTTTTCCCAGAAGAGGGCATTAAATGCAACGTGGGTCTTTACTGAAAGACTTCAATGAATTTGCAATTGGTGTAGGTACCCCATTTCATCCATCATCATGGTCCATGCCAAAACTAGTGCCAGAACGAGTAGCCGAGTAGGCCTACTCGTTGATGAGTCCAGAATTGCTATTACTTGGTTCCTATTTCACTACTCGAGTACTCGTTATAGACGATAAATCGGCCTTGTGTCACTGAATATTGATACCAAACTATGATGGAGTCGCTTAGTCCATGATAAATGATATTTAAATCAACTGTAATCTTCATTTTTGTCCAATATGTTGATAAATGAATAGAAAACCCCTGAAATGATCGTATTAATGCGCTGAAAAATGCTGCTGAGATCTGTAAGAAATTTTCACGAGTACTCAGTTCCGGTTCGATTCCCATGGCTCGAGTACTCCGTTCCTGTTTTTACTAAGTTCATTCCGCCACTAGCCAAAACAACAGTTCAATCATAAACATATTCAGCGATTCACTCAATCAGTCACCTGGTCACTGCCATTCAATTATTCATGCCATTGGCCCTTTGGAATGATCGCCATTGGCCCTTTGCCTGGAATTTTCAGATAGTAGATCTAACCCTAACCCTCACCCATCACCCCACCATGGGTATGGCCAAAAGTCCATATATCAATGAGGTTTGTTCAGTTAAGACAGTAACACCATTTTAATGTTTCCAATCAACTTCTATATGGTGGAGAATCCTGGGAGGTGGTGGGGAGGAAGGATGGGCACACTAAAATAATAACTTATGAAATAAACGGGGACTATACGCTGTATCACAATATGGCTGAGATCAGCTTATCGACAGGATTCATTGCAATGTGACACCCTCGACTGGAGAAGCTAAGGAACTGCAGTGCACTGTATCATGACATTGTGTATGACAACTATATTATATGACATTGTGTATGACAACTATATTATCAGTGAGATTTGAAACGTTGCACCATTTTCATGATTCTGTCATTCGGAGGACAAACAACTTTCTGGCCAAATGTTTGGTCTCACATTATGTAAATTATCAGAAATCCAGCAGGACCTCAATTTGCAGCTATTGACCTCTTCCTTTTGTTATTGAGACAATAAATGAAAGTCATACATCAATATATCTTGTTTATTGAACAGTATGGCCATTGTATGGTTTTGGGGAATGTCCCCATGACAAGTTGTTTCGAGTATACATGTATACTTCTGGTATACAACGTAGTCCTATCTTGTGATTTTAGGAACTATCGATGGTGTAACACATATTCAGTACCATTTTGGCCTTAACAGCACTAATATACTGAATAGGCTAGTTATAATCAGCATTTTGGATATATCGAGTGGAAAGTCGGCATTTCGGATATATCAAGTTCATCTTTTGCATTTTTACCAACACTGCCAATGAATATTCCGAACAATTCATTGAGGAAATGAAATAATTAAAATTTTAGCAAGAATGACCACATGGAATTATTCATCCCCAATATAAATTGATACATGTACTTACAAGAGTAAAATTTTTATATGTCAATGGGTGAAATGTGACCCAAGTCATACATGAAAAACCTAGGCAGAAACCCATTATCATGGGTATGGGTTTCTGCTGTCAGTATATATCAGTGTATATACAGTCAAACTTATATTTTATGATTATTCAGCCCGGGGGAAGAACCGACTGTGCCCCCTGCTGAGGCCAGTATGAGCGAGGAGTCTGGATCGTCGTCACTTGCTGGCTGTGTGACTGGAGGGACCTGGTGGGGAGGTTTACTACAAGTCGCCAAGGACAAGGTACGATACAGACTGGCTTGAAACAATACCACATAATGTCATAAATCAACTAGATGTCAACTAGATGTCCAGATTGTCACTTGAAATGTATAGTGTTATCAAATAAACACCTTCTGTTTCGCTTGTGATCTGAAAGCTTGCTAAAGTATTTCCAGATATATATATTTGAAGGTAGGTAGTATGCTTTGAAAAATCTTACCAGTAATTAAAAATTTCCAACTCAAATACAAAGTGTGAACGTGTTGCTTTATTCTATATCATGGACCAACATTGTTCACCGTGATACAGCATTGCTGAAAGGCGTTAAGAATAAAGATATACATAATGTTTGAAGTTGAAATTTGCAATCAACAGATCATGAACAACACATACTAGCATACTCCAGAAGGATTTTGGTTTCTTTGTCCGGACAAAACTATCAAAGTAACATAATTCTTTATAGATCAATTAACGAATATATTTCATTAGTTGATCTGAAATATCCAAAATACTAGTAGTGAAATTTGAACAAAACGACAAAATTCACCCTGTGAACGATTTGTTTAGTGTAAACGTAAAATGTTAAATCCGTGTGTCAAATACATTCACCTACATATGATTTAAACTTTTGAATGTGACTGAATAGCTAAAAAATCTTGATGTTTGTAAGATGTTGAAATGGGAACAATTTCATCAGAAAAATTACCTAAACTTTGAATATCAATTTACAATAATCCCCATATAGATATGTTTTGTCAACTCATTAGTAGATACTCAGTAAATTCACTCAAAAAAATGTATGATGACGACAGTGACGGACAGTCCTTTGTCAAATGCCAGACTGCATGAAGCCCTTTTGAATGGAATTTTCGAATGGCTCCATCATTGGAAATCAATATAGCAAATTGATTCCACTCATGGTTTGAAATATCATGAAGTATATTGGCTTGATAGATGTGTTGTATCCGAACATGACCAATTACTAATGTCAGGCCTGGGAATGTCCTCAAATACATGTAACACATCGAAGTTATTGTATGATGTGAAAGAGACGTATTGCAGCTAGTAATTGTAAGCTACACATGTAGGCATACATATATCATGTATGAGTACCGCAACATTTTCTCGACCCCTTAAATTCCTAAATTGTCCAACATTGGATCAATGCATCAGGTCAGTGAACTCACAATCTGGTAATCAAGCTTAAAAGATGTATTCCTTACATGTACATTGTATGTAGCACAGTTTGTATAATCAGCTGGTATAAAATCAGCTGGTATAAAATATGTATCGGTAATATCTTTTTGAATGAACATCACCAATACAATGACCACAAATCTTCAGGACATATTGTGTATGAGTGCATTGAAATTTTATGCATGTACATGAACCAAGATTCAAGATTGTTTCCCCCTTGAACCAAAAAGAAGAAAAAAAACCAGCATTTCTCATGTCTCAGTTGAACTACATGTATATGTGTATTTGTTTCTTGCAGTCAGCATCGGCTATTGACTTTGTGAAGAAGGATCTCACTGAGTTCGGTCACACAATGCAGAATGAATCTGGCAGTATTGCAGCCAATGTTCGTGGAAAGCTGAATGTGAGTGAAGGGCAGTCACAACAGTAAAGAGTTTGCATCCATAGAGATACTTGCATATGTAAATAAATAATTAAATTGTCAGTGTGAAACCTACATGCATCGTGTTGAGCAGCAAGCATGTTTGTTGTCATGCCCTATAAGGGATGATAATTCATTAGGAGGATGCATCCTCGCGGTCTTTAGTTACCGGAAATCGTCAATTTGCACATTGGAAAGTGTGGGAATCCCAAGTTGGTGCATATGTAAAATAAAGTATGTTTCATAATATCTGTTGTTAATATAAAAACACAATCTTTGCAGCATGAGACCGCTGTGGCCGCCTCTCAGAAGGTGAAGTACGGGATGAATGTGTTGTTTGATGGGATCAAGACCGCGCTGATCATTCCGCCAGAGGACATGGATGAGGACGATGTCGAGCCTATCACCATAACAACCGGGCAACACATCTTTGACCGTGCCAAGGTGAATGCATGTGTGTCCATTTGTGCCCTTGTTTACTTAGTCCACCTGTTGGCAGCAGTAAAGACTATTATAGTCAATATTATGAAGTGTGTATTTATGTGCAAGTTTTCTGTTCTCTTCTTTTGTAGGCGCGACTTCATGCTGTCCAAATCGACCCAGGCACATACTGTAATGAACCCTCGGGATCCAGGCAAGACTTTGAAGCTTGGAAGAACTCCTTTGAGCTGGAATCCAAGAAAGGAGACATATCTGAACTGCTTGTGGCTAATGTTCAAGTTAGAGCTCTTTACACACAGCTGGTGAGAGCTCAGAATAGACATGTTCTGTCTTCAGAATTAGCTTTCTGTTGTGTAAAATTGATTAGTTATTTCGGTTTATTTAAGAGAATTAATCGGGTACTTGTGTGTTATCTCCAGGTGCCTTCCAGTGTCTCCCATGCGGATTACTGGCAGCGGTATTTCTACAAATTGTACCAGTTAGAACAGGAGGAACAGCGGCGGGCGGACCTCAAGAAGCGAGCGGACGTTGTCAAGGACGATGATGACTTGGCATGGGACGATGGTATGTTATCCAGACATGATCACAATGGTATTGTCCAACTGATGTATTCACCGGATGAACCTTGAAAGATAAATGGTGTCAGAACATTTTGTGTTGGAATTGGGCATGTTGGAATGGTTCAGAGCAACAGTTAAATGTACATGGATTTCTTGATTCAGTTTGTCTACAATTTATTATGAGCTTTCGTTACATTTGAATATCAGATGATGTCATCATAACCCACTGATGATAAACTGTATGATGTATAATTGTTTTGGTAGATTACAAGTAGATTTATGTGCGTTGTAACATGATTTCCACAGATCACACCCACACATATATCAAACTACTTGGTGAATCGTATTCCAAATCTTTCGGGTGATGCTTGCGGAAGACATGTTTCATTCGCCATCCAGTGATCGATTAGCACAGTTCAATCACATTATTGCCCCGCAGTCTGTCACTGGTATAGGAGAGTTGTTGGTGGCATGTGGTCTTGGGCTAGTGGGGGGAAAAAACAAAGAAAAAAAAAAACTCACAACAAAGTTGACATTTTGATGATGAGCAATGTTTGCTGGAGAGTATGCATGTTTGGCTTGACGCCAATTTTGAGGGGCCAATCAAGTTGCAGAATTATTGATTATGAGTCAATACATGTATATATTGATCATACCATTCGGAGGCATGGCTGCATGTACACAAAGGTGTGTTGTGAAACATCAGGCTAGCAGCATCATTTGGAACTGCGTAGTTCGTCCCTCGATCAGATGACTAATCATCTTGTGCTATCTATAGAAAGCATATCCCATGATGCACCACAAATATGATGGTGCGCTGCATAGACCACAAAGCATAAACAAAGGACTTTGTGAGCATTTGACATAGTAGCAATTCTGATGTGATCCGGACTTCATGCAAAAATGGATAGATTTATTCAGATGAATATCTTCTTTGATAACTATTATGTGAATTGTGCATTGCATGAAATTCATGCTGGAATCGATGCTTTTAGTGCAGGTCTACGGGAGATATTTACAGGTTGGTAAGAGATTGAGAAACTGGTATGATACACCAGTAATGGTCACAATAAAAAATACCAGGTACTCAGACTTACAAGTGCAATATGTGCTCCATTATTAACCCATTGTCCTAAGATCTAACCTTGATGAAGATTAGTTTCAGGGTGGATTAAAATTGTATCCATGCTTAGTATTGCTTACTTTCCAGTGTCGGAATGAAGTTGGAAAATGCGATGTTTCTAAGTCCCTTTTGTTCAGTTTCTGATTGAACTTAAACTTATTGTTCTGTTTAATTCTACTCGTAGAAGATGACTGGGACAGTAATGTGACATCAGATGCTAAATTAGCGGAATTATCATCGCTCGAAAAGCCAGAGGTGGCAACCAGTGCTATATCAGTGTCAGCCACCACGGAAAAAACTCCTTTAGGAAATACAGACAGTACTCAGTCAGAGCAGACAGCAGACATCCATCATGGACCGATGGGAGACAAGTCGAAATCGACAGCTTCGCCAGCGACCGCATCCCCAGACACGAGAATTGACCCCGGGACGAGTCCGACTGACACGTTCAGTGCATCATCAGATGCCAGTGACAAAGACTGTGACAAAGTCTCCTCGACGGAGACGCTTACCATCGTCTCTTCCGAGAGTCCAGCCGACATTCCCGACGACCAATCCAAGTCCTCCACTGCTGACATACGGACCAAGGAGAAGGGCGACATTGTCGTAGTGGTTGATGACAATAATGGCAGCGACAGCGTGTCTCCCCCCACATCAGAAAGCAACAGCAACAACAAAGGTATTGCTCTTGTCACTAGTGAAGCTTTGATCGATGGCATCATGAAAGTCATAGGCCTGTGCTGTTACATTATATTGTTTGTTTTGAAGCCGAGACAGACGATGACTGGGAGAAGGACTTTGACATTGAAGTAACTGAAGAGGATCTTAAAGAGATTGCTCAGACTTCGACCAAGGAACTGACCACAGACTCCAAGGAGGAGGTGGGTAACGTCTATGATTGATTGGGGTTCAGCTTAACATTGGTATTTGGATGTCACAGATGTCAATGCTTCGTAAAACAGCTTTATCAGTAAGTTTCATCAATATATGTATGAGTATATCCTCAAAACATATTACTGTGCAGCACATGTTGTCTTTTCAGGATGATGACTGGGAGAACTGGGAATAAGAATGCCATGTGCAAGTTCCTGTACAGAAAAACTTTCTTCATTTTTGCTACATGTGAAATGACTTCTCAAGTATAGCAGTGTGATTGGAATATTTGCCTCCTTCCTGGTGTGAATACTGGATTATTTGCACGATTCAATATTGTACTTATAATTTATTCATATGAAAATTATAAGGGGCAGGTCATTTGGTGAGTTTCAGTTGGTATAAAAATTAGTGCCTACTGGCAAGCGATGAACACGGTGTGTTTTCTTTATTTGTATTAACTGAACTGTTATGTTCATATTCTTTTGGAATAACCAAGCCAAATTTACTCACGTTCTACTTTGACAAATATGATCATTAATATCATTGCACTTGGGACATAATATATCTCGGAATAGTTTGGTAGTTCAGTATAAAGTTGCCTGTATAGTGTACAAGATATTTGGAATATATTGTGATCTGTCAAATCATTGTTAGATAATGGGTGAAAAATATTTGCTGCTTTCTCTAGCGTAAATGACCATGTGCTCTGAACCAAGATTTTGGAATTCCATAGGTATTATTACTTTGGACTTGGAAGCAGCATAATGCTGAATCCCTAATAACTCACTATTCCATGATATTTGAACTAAAAATCTTTCAAGGAGAAAAGTACTGTTAAGGAACAACTGGTGTGTGATATTATTAAAATACTCCCAAATACAGGCAAATTTGCCATTCCTCTAGTCAGAGAGCTAATGACAATATTTGGGCCACAGGATAAAATGTACCAGTACGGACGCTATAGTTGCTGCAAACTTTTGAATCTGACTTTCTGTACTAAGGTTAGTATTAATAACTGAGCGAGCTGATAACCAATAACATGCGAGTGAAAAAGATTGTGATATTTGTATGATTGTATACTGTATGTATTCAGGATATCCTGTACATCTGCGTGTAAATATAAGTAACATAATATTGGGAGAAACGATATAAATAAATTATATCAAAAGTAATCCTTTTCTCTAGTCTTTCCAATATGTGCTAGTTTTCGTAGTATGAGTGAGATATCAAGAAATGCTATCTATGACTGTAGATACCATAGTATCTATGAAAAGATGCCATGGACATCACCTGTATTGTTTTATTAGGCGAAAGATCTACAGTACATAACAACCAGTCTGATGCATATCAAAGTACATGATGGTACTGAAAAATTTGATATACAATATGCCATTCTCACCAACGATATTTTATCCAATAGGATATTATCTGGGCAAAAATTACCCTAATAAAATAAACTGCGGTAATATAGCAAGCTCTAAATTGATTACATGTCAATCACTAACAATAATACATGTATCAAAATACATTTATAATGTATTTGTTCACACAAGAAAGCTTGGGTGTACGCAGGATATATCATGCAATCATGATTCAATTGCAATGGAAAAGAACTTAACTACGTATGTGTATACAGAATATATCAAACAATGATTTCAATGCGACTGAAGAGTACCTATCTACCGATGTAAGACAATGTTCTAATCTTAACAAAAAATATTCACAATCAAAAGCAAGATTATGGAACGCCGGTACGACATGAGAGAAGCGACATGCGATCTGCGAACTATAACTTGTTCCGTGATAAACCATGGTTTAATACGAAAAAATGTGAGGATATTCAAGTTACGTTTTGATTCACACGAGTAGCAGTTTGTAAAGATAACTTGCATGTCGCAGTTTATAACTCGCAGGTTGCATGTTGCAGTTTATAGGCTAACTCGCAGATCACATGTTCATGTAGACAATATTTTTCGCTTCTCACATGTCACTTCTCACATGTCGCACCAGCTTTCCATACAAGATAAAGTATCGACACACAAATTAATGCCAAATGATTTGTACAGATATGATCTAAAATCACATCAGTACTGAAGACTATATTCCCCAAGGCAAATACCTGTATGTACATATAAAACAGACAGACAAGAGTACATAACTATGATTCAGCATAGAATAACTGAACGGCCTGACTACATTCGTTTGGTAGTGAATAATCAAATGGCCAAAAATACACACAACAAAAAACAATTTACAATATGTCACTGTCCCGAATTATGCATGTTCCTTCAACCTGGCTGATGCACAACTCCGGTCAAGACACAGAAAGTCTGACGACTCGTCGATGTAAGGGATGTTTGGAAACTGGCAGAGTGAGAGGTCTATTGGCGTGTGATACAAGTCTGACGGCCTGTCCTGACTGTGTTCGGTGGAATGTCCAGAATCCGTGCCTTCACTGTGATTACAGGTTTTTGTGTTTCCTGGGGAGGCCTCGAAGTCCGATGTAGATGATTCATCCACCTCACTGAGCAGGCTTCTCTCGCCCTCATACTGTGGCTGAGGTACGGTGTACAGTGCTGAGTTGTGCTCGGATGGGGCTGCGTCCAGCAGACTGGCGCGACTGAGATCCACTCCTGTTCCCTCCAGTGTGTGGCAGCGACTGACGTGGAAAAAGGCGCTGGCGTCCACGCTGAAATGTCGGTAGGCACTGGCCTCGTCTAGCTTCAGTGTTGTGCAGTCCGCATATAGGTTTCTGAAGGATGCTGGGCTGTCACCATCACAGGCTTTGATGGGTGATAGCTGAGACGGAGTCGCTACTTCGCGGAACTGGATGTCAAGTCTAGATGATAGCTGGGACTTGAGCAGGGCTCGACGAGGTAAACTCACGGTCGAAGTTCTCTGTGCCATCTTTGGTGTATCCTGCTCTAGATTCGTCATAGGTTTTAGCTGTAAAAAAACCCGGAGGCAATATAACTTGGTACATTTTGATGCTCCATTAAATCAGTATGCTAACTTCAATGTACACTTGAGGGATGAGATACTTAGTTCACAACATTGCATACTTTGGCAGTCTTGACAGCAGGTGTTGACTGGTAGGGTGGGGGTGCTTTGGTCCGAGGGTCTGCCACTGCATGGTCCAGTCCATTACGCCTGTATCGATTCAGCCATCGTATGGGTCCACTCGGGTGGCAGAAACGGTAGTACAACACCATGCAACATATACCTGTCAAAAGAATAAAGTGAGTTGAAATAGCTTACATGTTCTGATTGACCACAAAACTGGTACAGTTTTGTGAAATTGGATTTTACAGATGAAATTAAAGCTGATGCTTCAAGTGATGTCGTAGTGCAAGCAAAGGATGGCAACAACCAAAGTTTGGTTTGAGGTCTGATTATATACCAATTGTGAACAGAGCGAAGACAGACACAAGGAGTGGAATGTCGAACCAGCTGTGGTTCCTGTAGGGATACCACACACTCATCAGCACAGCATTCTCTGCGAACATCAGCATGTAGTAGGCAGATATACGCCAGCGGGTACGGCCTTCTTTTAGATTGAAGAACGAAAAGTTGTAGATGATTCCTATGGTGCAGTCGAAGAGAAATTCTTCACATTTTGTGGGGCAGAAGTCAGTTTTCTGCAGGACCACCCAGAGAGTCATCAACACCCAGTGACCACCTACAACATAAGGCAATTTGTATAATCATTAGCTTTACCATGATACTTAAACTGTTCAATACTGTACATCATGTACATAGAAAAAGATTATTATACGATGCTGATATCACATGATGCCAGATAGCAATCTGGTTTACTACCAGTACATGTATCATTATAATCTCATTATTGAATTCCAAAAGACATCACGATTTAGAATGGACACAATCACTGGGCTTATCATGGTTCTGATGTTGATGTGAACGGACCTAAGACAAGGCAGATCCAGAGCTGGAACACGGAAGTGAAGACAATGAGCGCAAGGACTCTGGCTGCTACGACTCCGATGTGCCAGAGCGTCTGCAGAATGAGTCCAGGCCAGAACACTCGATATGAGTCACGGTACGCCTTCCTGAGTGCATGGCCATACGCCGTCACTGCCCAGCCAACAGCCAGCAGCGAGATACACGCCGACACGCCTGGACCAAACAAACAATGTGGGTACACTAGAAACACTCATCTGAGGAAATTGAACCATATACAGATCAAAACAAGGAATTTAAATTGTTTCTAAGCTCCTGAACTGATAAGCAACTAGGATTCTCATAAAATTCCTCTAGTAGAGTTTAATACCTTATTCTATGAGCACAGCTAATCCATAATCTACCTTATTATATGCCTACGAAAATGCTACAATGGATTACACAGAGTGCAATCGGTCCGATATACTGCGGTATTGACCTCCTTCATATTGACCGGCGTCGCGCATAGCAACCGACGGTCTTATGACGATTTCGCATTCATGCGCTGGTTAAATGACGTTTTTGATTTTGTAGTGCATGAAAATGTCTACAAAATTATTTCCTTTCAGAGTCTAAAATGGCTATAAAAGTCAGTATTTGTAATTATATCTCTCCCGACGTGTGTGCATACCGTGAAGCGGCATATAATAATAAGTTAATCGACTGGATACAGTGTTTGAGGCCCTCGGTCGTGTCTGTGCCGCGGACGCACTCGCAAGCTCGTGCGTGCTGCGGCCCAGACACGACCTCGGGCCTCAAACACTGTATCCAGTCAATTACCTATAATTATAGACTCCACATATTACTTCATACTACATATTATAGACTTCATATATCAATTCACAGTAATCCATGTCAATGAAATGAAGCCGAGTCATTCACCAAGTTGAGGCTGGTAGCTGATATACCTGTAAGCCAGTGAGCGCTGTCTGTACACAGGATCACGTAGAGTTGCAGTGTGAGCTGTGGAGCTGACTCGAGGAATGCTTCTATCAGCCGGAGCATGCTGACATCATTGTGCTGGTAGTAGTATTCATTGACATCTTCACTGTCTCCCGTCTGTCGAGCGTGCAGGCCTGTGACAACCGCAAACAGATACCTGTGAACAAACAGAGAGAGCATTCACATGATGTGTCATGACAATCAGTGATCTAGAAATTGATATTCATGATGATATGTTTATGATGAGTTTCAGAAGTGCAAAGACGTTTCTGTACCTTTCTAGTGGCTGGAGGAGAAAAACGTGCATGGCCCATCGGAAGCCCTTCATTTTGTTATCAGCACTGTACCACCGTGCACTGAAGATTTGGATGATGAGCGACGGCAGGAGAATGAATGCAAGAGTCATTGCTCCCCACACATAATGCCCTGCATGCAGGTATTGGGCCCCAACGAGCAAGTCTGAAGGACAATTTACATTGAGCATCAACTTGTTTTACATGATGTTGAATTGTTGATGTGCAGACAAACCTAGATTGCCCTCATACACAAGCGGTACTGGCGGCATAATGCAATGATTTAATCAGAAATTAACATATTTCTTTTTGAGGGATAAACAGAAGCCCATGCTTGATATATGTCTAGCATGAGTCGCATTCATTGGAGACAATGGAATTTATCTCTTCAATTCAAACTTTTTTTTTACCCTCATTGTTTTTAAGCTTTTCTTCATCCTTATGCAAACATATTGAACTAGACGCCAAGGCCTAAAGATGCCTTGGAGGCATTTCGGTGTTAAGACTAATTTATAATATTTATTAATGTTTGCCACAGGCTCCACGACGCACCGTTTCCAAGATATCGCTGAAAATGAAAAATGTCGACTCAGCAAAAAATTTTTAGGTCGAGGTCAAAGTGAATCCATAATACCCTTTGGACATGTTTGTCTACCGACGAGTCCCAAAATACCTTTCCGATTCGCTCTACGACTCACCGATTCCGAAATATCAACGAAAACAAAGAATGTCTGCTCGGCAAAAAAATTTCAGGTCAAGGTCAAAGTTCATCCATTATACCCCCTTAGACATGTTTGTTTAGGGCGACGAGTCCTAAAATAACGTCCGTTTCGTTCTATGATGCACCGTTTCCATGATATCGCCCAGAACGAAAAAATGCTGACTCAGCACAAAAATTTTAGGTCAAGGTAAAAGTTCATCCATAATACCCCTTAGACTTGTTTGTCTAGGGCGACGCGTTCGAAAATAAGGTTCATTTCGCTCTACGACGCACCGTTTTTGGCAATATCCCCAAAAACAAAAAAATGCAGACTCGGCAAAAAAATTTCAGGTCGAGGACTCGAGGTAAAAGTTCATCCATGACCCCTTACACATGTTTGTCTAGGGCGACGAGTCCGAAAATAATGTCCGTTTCGCTCTACGACGCACCGTTTCCCAGATATCGCCGAAAACCAAAAATGCTGACTCGGCAAAAAAATTTCAGGTCAAGATCAAAGTTCATTCATAACAGCTTTAGACATGTTTGTTAAGGGCGACGAGTCTGGAAAAAAAACGTGTTTTGCTCTACGATGCACCGTTTCCGAGATATCGCCGAAAAACGAAAAATGCCAACTCGGCACAAAAATTTCAGGTCAAGGTAACTTGTTTCTCTAGGGCGAGGAGTCCGAAAATAATGTCCGTTTCTGAAATTCGGCAAAAAATTGCCATTTGACATCCAGGACAGGTGAAGTATGTTAAATTATAGAATGATATCATGTAACATTGCAACAATATCAGCAAAAAACAGTGTACAGTTTAAACGAGTTAGAAAAATCGAAGTATAATTAAATAATCGTGAAAAAAAACGGTGGGTCAGAGTTGAATGATCCTGACTTCACAGGTCACTGTCACTCTGTACGTAAAAATTACAAGCAAAATGCAAATCAATGACATGCATGATGATCATGACATGAGTGACATGACTGATACATGCCATGCCTAGGCTAGGCTAGATTTACCTGTAACTGTATCGACAATATACGCCAATAGAGATGAAGTGACAATAAAAATATCGATTAGGTTGACACGCTTTGTCTTTGAGACATTTTGCATTTCTGATTTGGGATGTTTTGTGGCACATGGCTTCTTCCTTGCGTTAATTGCAGAAACATTGACTTTCTGTCGTTTTGTATCTCCCGCCTCCATTTTGAAGTTTGGAGTCTCGTCTATAATCACGTTCGCTCGAACACCGCATAGAGTCATGCTGTTACGACTTCATTTTGTTAGAATTCTATAGTCGGCGTCATTGGTCTGTGAGCGGTGTTTTTTCGGCGATTACTCAGTCAATATTTGAGATAATCCGATGGAATTTTGACAGGTATAGTATCTTATGACCGCCTAACTAAGGGTGCATTTTCGAGAAGATTGGATGCGAAGCAAAAAAGTTGGCCTATCTCGTCCATAGTAAAAATCTGGTGAAATCGGCCGTGGACCGCCCCCCCGATCGCCGTAGCATTTCTATAGATAACGTTTTCCTACTTCGTTATATATAGGCCAAATGGGCTGACTTTTTTGTTTACACACCAATCTCTCCGAAAATGTATACCCTATTAGGCGAGTATAAAATAATACTCCTGCCAAAGTTTCATCTACATATACGAATTATTGACGGAATAATCGCGAAAAAACCACTGTTCACAGATCAATGACGTCGACTATAGAGCTCTACGGTATCAAAACGTCAAAAATGTGTATTGGGTAGACAAATAAGGGCCATTTATACTGCATCGCTTTCGCTCCGCTATCGCCTCCCGTTCATTGAAAAACGAATCGCTAGCGATTCGCCGACGATTCTAGCTTAATTAATCTTTCAATTTGATTTATTTGAAAGATTTCCGACGATATCCGGCGATTCCCGATAAATGGCCCAAGCTATTTTGAATAGGCAAAAAATAGTATCATCCATTCTACTATACTAACGTATACAGGAATAAGAGTCTAAGAAACTCCTACATACGGGATGTTTGCACTAAAAGGGACGAGATAGGAGAATATCCGCGACATGTTTCATGGATCTGATAGAAAAGTTGTGGTCTTATATATAATTAGGCATCCCGATTGAAAATCGGGAGGCCTTATGTTTTTGTCTGTTTTTTTTTTTTTTTTTTTTTTTTTTTTTTTTTTTCTTCCGCCGTTCGGTTTCCGGATCATAACTCTTGAACGCCTTAATCTATCTTTCCGAAATTTTCACAGCTCATCCGAAATACTTTGCTCCTAACCCCTATTGTTTTTCGTCGAGACCCGAAATCCAAGATGGCCGCCAGCGGCCATTTTGGAAAAAAAAATCGGGCGATTCCTGTCAATGTCATAATTTGATTCAGGCAATTTCCAGGGGGAAAAAATTTTTTGGGTGTATTTTTTTTTGGACTTAGAATTTTTCCCTCACCTGCCCCCATGCAGATGTAATACTGTGACTGAGCCATGCTACTGTATTCACTGACTGCAGCCTGCATGTCCAGCATGAGGCTAGGCTCTGCCCTCTCAGCCAGTGCAGTATATGAGAGCCCTGCTCAGTAATGCCTGTGATAAGGCAATACCCCCCCCCCCCTCTCCCTCCCCCACCTCCACTGTCAGCCAGTCTAATCTGCATATGAATGTAGCAATGTATCAGTGACTTGTATGCACTGCCCCTCTTCCCCCCCCCCCTCTCCTGTCCCCTCACCCCAGTTTACTATACTAACACCAACAAGTTGGAACAATGCCCTCCTTCCCTTTCTAAAGAAAACAATAGGTGGTTATATAATGATGACCCAAACTGAAGATAACAGCTTTGAAGGTCTGCCTGGGCCTTGCTTGCCGGTCAATTGTTCATTGTATTCAGTTAAAACAGCACTGTGTTTATCTGGATGAAACTACATGCATTGTTTTGTTTTCTAGCTGTATTTCACATGCAGTGACCAAATTATCATTGTTTTACTTAGTCAGAACCCAGAATAATTTCCTTTTTGCTTGTTTTATGAATGTCTGTCATGTCTGTACATTTGATACCTATTGAGATTAAAACAAATATCTGATGGACATTTGTCTAGTGAGCAACTGCTATAATTTGAACTCTCACTCCCACCTGTGTTCAATAATCCTGGTATATGTATTATAATAACAGTCAAGTTTCACCATTAGAAAAGAAAAGAAAAATTGGGGGATGCCACAAAGCCTATAGGCTTTTATGTCTAGTTGAATTTGACAGATTTGGGACAACGTCATAGATATATTATTCCACGCCGCATAAAATTGGCAATCACACTGAGGTAGGCATATATATGTTTAGAAAAAAATACCAGTATTTAAGGTCCATCATATGGAGTTTGGTATATTAATAACATACCCTGTACGATGGTTATTAGGCCTATCTGTCTGAATATGGGCTTCCCGATTGTGTCACATTATGATTGATTTGATATTATCAATTAAGATATACACCTATCAACACTCATTCTTTTTTCTATTTCTGTTTCTAAGTTATTTTGTGCCTACGTGTTATATTAAAGATTTCTGGCATCAGGAGATTCCCAGACATCATTCTCCCTTCGGTACCGCATATCACCGTCTTCTATCTATCATCGCCAACATGTATGGGATAATGTAATGAAAACAAAACATGTTATCCTTCTTTGCTAGTACTCTTTTGATATATTATTTACTTTTATTTCTTGTATCAATCAGACAGATCCGCTATCAGTTATCATGTTGTCAGGGGCTAACAAAACACAACACCATAAAGCGAATTGCCGGCGAATCGCTAGGGATTCGCTTTTGAAAGCGAAGCGAAAGCGATGCAGTATAAATGGCCCTATACTATCCTGTAAGTGGTATTCTACCCGCTGTCATATCACGAAGCCCGATCTTTGGTTTATTAGAATTACATTCATCTATTTATTGGAATGTATTCAGCAAAAATGCAGGAAATATTCATCGAAGTGTAAATATTTGCTCAGAATAATTTTGAATGGCGTACGAATATCGATTGACAAGTATAGTTGCCATGCAAATTTATGTTACATAGTGCGTAAACTTGCGTGTGGTTCATTTATTTCGGTTTGTGAAATTTATGAATGAGAACGATCTTTACAAAATCATAGCAGGGGTCGAATATAGATGAATACCATGGGATGGAATACGCAAAAAGTTACATTCTATGATTCTAATCGCCCTGAATAAAATGGTATCGTCACTCACATGTAAATTTGTAATAATAACTAAATACTACCTTATACGCGGCAAGCTCTGCTCCATGTAACGAGGAAGGGCAGAATAATACCACATATAGGGTAGTATATTATATGGCTTATTGTGAGATTTGTTATCACATTGACCTTTCTTGCTAACCAATGGGTGATTTTATTGGGATTTAATTACCAGAAGATCAGGAAATAGTTATCAGAGTGTAGGCCTAAATATATGTTCAGAAATGCTATCAATGATGTACAGATACTGAAAGACATGTATGATTGCCACATAACTTTATGTTGCATAGTGTGTGTAACGTATGTGTAGCGCGGTGTCACGGTCACAGCGGGCATCGTGATTACTGAAACTTCAACCAGGTAACAGTCTGTCCGAACGAATCCGGCCGTCATACATCACATCATAACACATCATAGACATACAAGATATACATTATACCTCAGTTATGGTAATGTAGCCCGTGGTGTGGAGCCTGAGACGCCATGGGGACGGCACCCCAGAACTCGCGCACGTGGGCGTGTTGCTGGCCGGCCTCGGCCGGGGCACTGGCGCGGGGATAGAACTCCGGACAGCCCGACGGTCTGCCAGAGCCTGTGTTGCACCATCCCAGGGCGAAGGACTGGTGATCAGGGGCAAGCCTCCGAGTCAGCAACAGTCCCCCTCCTGTGATTGGAAATCATCCCTGGGGCCTTACTGGCCCACTTATAGCCAGACAAAAGGGACGTGGAGCTCGTGGCTGAGTCCTCCATCGTCCTCTCGCCTTGCCAGCTCTGAGACAACTGTGAGTAGAAAAAGCGGGATGGCAGTGTTAATACTGCCAGCACACGAGAGCAAGGGATGATGTAAGACCATTGTTTCAGTATAGTGAATCGATAAAAGATAATACATCACTTAGCAACGCACGTGCTTCGAATGTGAAGCGGACAAAACAAGTGAGGTATGGTGTATGATAACGGCCGAAACTCCTGTCGCAATCCTAGGGCAAAATCGCAAGAGAATGTAATCTTTTTTTAATGGACAATTTGGCCCAAGTATCATACACTGCGCCTTAATACTACTCGTCCACTGAATGCATGCAATTTAATCCGTCTGTCACCTTTTTAATCCTTATTGAATATAGAAGAAGGCGCAGTGTATGATACTTGGGCCGACAATTTGTGGAATCACTCACAGTATGACAGCATTTTGCATTGTATACATGCGCAAACTCATACCAAGAGAGTATTAAATTTATGTTGAATCTGCTACATTATAAACTTACATACATACATGTACAAAAAATTACTTACAATGTATATATGCTATGTGACAGATTGAAAGTATAGATTCATAAGCTAATATATCTCCACATTACCCGCTGAACTTTGGAAGGCATTTATATAATCTACAGGTGTGAATATATCGTTTGGCAACTAGGTATTAACAAATCAACAATATTATGATCTAGCAGAGTATTTTCAAATAGTATTTTACAAATGTCATATCTGCTAAAATCTGTGAACCATGAAGAAAATTTGAACTCAAAATTGTTCCATTTTTTTGTAACATCACAACTGTAAAAGAAGTGGGTTATTGTCTGGTCCTGTTTATTACAAAAAAAACAATCAGATGAATCCCTTACACCTACTTCCTGTAATCTTGAGCATGATTTACTTTTTTCAGTTCCAGATGAAAATGAAGAAAAAGAAAACAAAAATACAATTGGAGCAACAAGAATGGGATTTGCCTGAGAAAGGAGCGAATTATTCATCACTTTGTGTCACCTGGACTGTTGTATTTATTTGCTGAATTGACATGGCCGACCGCCCATCATCGATGAGCAAAATTGTAGGAACGGAGGACACGATGGCTAATCAGCTTCAGGTTCAGTGACACGCTTGATTGAGCTTCGAATGAAGGTCCATTGATGAATACTATATACAGTATTCAAGCATTTGCAGTCGACTGAGGCTCCAGAATGTGAGGTGTCGAAGCCTGTTAAGAGACGTGGAATCAATACCCAGTATTAAGTATTCCGAGCAAACAAAACAGGGTCCGTCATCCAATCTCATAATCCGGGGACAGAAAGTCATATCAGGCATATTAAGTGAGGAAAACAAAAATGACAGGGAAACTCATGAACCCCCAAAAATGGCCATTAGGAGGTGAAATCAGGTGTTCCGGAAAGAGTGAGCATTTCCTGCCCAATTAGTGGCACTCGCCATGAATTCCCCAAAATTAACATGAAAATAGATCTAGTTGCATCTTGTTGCATAGATCAGAATTTGCATGGGCTACCAGTTGTATTCCACAATGTCCGAGCTGCATATCTTGCAAAGGAAGTTGACATTGGAATTGGTGAATTGATAGAATTGCTCGCTCTGAGGAAACACGAATGAAGACTAACGTTGGTGAAGAACGCATGCAAGATATAAGTCAGTCACTTGCTGGAAGAGGAATTGCAAATTCCAGACCAAAGTGTGTGGTCCCCCATATTCATGGTAAAAATGTGGAAGAATGGAACACAAAGTGAGAGACTCTCCCAGAAAATTGCAGGACAACAAGGAACACTCTGTCATGGCAATGCAGAATACTGGATAATTTGACATAGATGAAACAGAAGAAAAGGCAAAAGCTTCATGATGTCCCTGGCAGGGGCTGTGAAGTTTACCAGACCGTCAGACAGGGCTGGTAAAAACCACTCGGTTTTGTAATGCTTTCTCATAATTTTGTCAGACAGATTTTCCATGATTGAACTGCTTTGGTCTGGTAATTGATAAATACACTGGTCTGGTGAAAATTCTAATTTCACAGGAACTGAATGTCTGGTGAAAAGCAGTTACTTCGTGAGCCCTGGTTGCTGGTACATGAGTCATGCACACAAGAATCGGAGCAAGACTGTAACTGCAGAAGTAGTTGGAAAACAAGAAATGTTGTTTACATGATGATTCATCGTAATTTGTTCTCAGCATATTGTGAGTTGAGAAATCATGTACCTGTTTGTTTAGGTATGGTAGTACTCAATGTTTGTACAGTGTATGATGGTAAAAAATGTACATTTTCTCTGCTAAATGTGTACCACATTCCAGATTTTCATTCAGATGAAATACGATATTGGCCCTTACTATGTCATGGAAATTTGTTGGTGATGTGTATATTTACTGCAGTGTAATGTTAGGGTTACACTATATGTTATAAAGTGTAACGATGATTTGTTTGAGTTATGTTATTGTTGACTAGTTCACTGTGGTATAGACAGAATGAAGATGGAGTTGTAGAAACAGCTGGTGACCGGGTTAAAGTCGAATAACGATATCTGCCACAGTGTGAAGAATATGTGTGAGGGCTCCATTCCCAGTGAGAGGCAAATTTTTTTCGACCAAATCAGCAGAATTTATATGTAGGCCTACAAAGTTCTTTCCTCTGGCAAGCAATTGTGGCAATGGCTACAAGTCAGACTGGTAAGAAAAATCAAAGTCATCTTGAGTGACCTTGATGGAAGGTTCATGGATCACCGAGTTTAGAATTGGATGAAGCAGAAAGGAATTGTCCATGATTCTCCATACTCTGCACATTGAAATAGAGTAGCTGGAAGGACAAATCATGTCCTCTGTACGACAGCTGTTTCAATGATGGAACATGCTCCTGTATTGAAAACTTTCTGGACAGAAGCAGGGAGCACAACATGCTATATCAGCAACAGACTGCCAACTCTGGCAACAAATGTGATGCATACAGTACAGCAAGAAACGAGACATGTCCATCTCAGAGTTTGGGGTTATGTTGATTATGCTCTGAAGACAACCTCAGAAAATCAGAAGATGACCGCCAAAGTTCCAAAGATGTGTTTGGTCAGTTATGATCTTTACAACAATAATACATATATATTGTAAGTGTAATATGTAGGTACAGAACGAATTTACATCCAGCGTGATGTGAAATTCATGGAACATGACTTCAGTGAAAAGGAAGATGCTCATGAGGAGAGCAGAACTCAAGCAAATGGAACTGTCAGAACTTTTGGATATCTCATCTTGGTTCGAGCAATGAAGCTGAGAGTCAGCAAAGAGATTCTTGATGGAATAGATCCAGTATACCTAAGAAGAAGCATACAACCTCCATATTTTATAATGATAGGATTACTATGTATACATGTATGGAGGCGAATGTGAGGATCTAGACTGGTGAAAAATTACAGTCTCTAGGTACTCCCCAGCATACTCTTGTTTCGTGCACTGTCATTGTCATTAGGAACAGTCATTATTGATGACTAACCACGTCATGCATTCAATAACCACATCATGGATATTGTGTGTCCATAACTTGATTCAAAATCCAAACGATTCTGGGGCTACATCAAGGCGAGGAAATGTGACCACACAGGTGTCGCTCCTTTACGAGGGCAAGATCGCCGCACTCACAGTACCCCGAAAGAGGAGACCACTATTCTGAATGCCCAGTTTGCCTCTGTCGTTAGTCAAGACAAGAACACAGAGCTGCCGTCCCTCGTATTGAGCCACACACCAAGATGCAGTGAAATCACAGTGACCAAAGAAACTCATGTGTCGAGAAACTCATGTCCAGCTTGAAACCCCACAAAGCAGCACGCCCTGAAGACATTCCAGCTAGATTATTGCGGGAAAGATCCCTGGAACTAGCCCCAATTTTGACTCATCGGTATCAGGCATCATTGCAGGAGGATGAAGTACCAACTGACTGGAGAAATGCCAATCTCTGTTCAAGAGGGTGAATGCTCATCTGCAGCAAACTACCGACCAGTCTCATTAATCTGCATATGCAGCAAGTTCCTGGAGCACATCCTACATTCCCACATCATAAACTATCTGAAGAAATACAACATCCTCACTCCCTACCAATACGGTTTCCAGAAACAGAGATCATGCGAGTCCCAACTAACACTGGTAGTGCAAGACCTCGCCCATGGGTTGGACAACAGTGAACAAATTGACGTGATCCTGCTCGACTTTGCGAAAGCATTCGATAAGGTGAACCATCAGCTCTTCCTTATGAAGCTGGACCACTATGGGATCAGAGGCTCTGGACTCGGGCAGAAGCAGAAAGTGGTTCTGGAGGGGAGTTCATCCTTGCAGACAGATGTCACTTCTGGCGTTCCCCAAGACACAGTATTGGGACCATTGTTATTTTTAGTTTACCTAAATGATCTTCCTGATCATGCCTCTTCCACTGCTAGTCTCTTCGCAGATGACTCTACAGGCGATTAAGATCCACCGCAGACGCTGCCAAACTCCAGCAGACCTGGACAACTTCTAGAGTTAGGAGCTTGACTGGCTCATGGAATTTCATCCATCTAATTGTCAGGTCCTACGCATCACTAACAAGCATAATCCAGTCAGAGCTACCTACCAGATCCACGGCTACGTCCTGGAGGATGTAGATACTGCCAAGTACCTTCGAGTACACCTTGACCGCCACCTCAACTGGAACCACCACATTCAAACCACTGCAGTGAAAGCTAACGGCGTGAGGGCCTTCCTACAGCGAAACCTTCGCAAAGATCCAACACACGTGAAAGCCGCCTGCTACACCACCCTTGTGAGGCCGGTCACTGAACTCCATCAAGACAATGAACTGGAGATGGTCCAGAGAAGAGCTGCATATTAGCTGACTACAATCGCACCAGCAGTTTTACTTCATGCTTACCAAACTAGGGTGGTCAAGTCTCGCCGAAAGGAGAGCAAAGGTGAGGGTGACCATGATATACCGGATGGTCAACAAACTGATAGCTGTCAACCCGCTGGTTTACCTTTGTAGCGATTTTACGATTGATGGTTATTTGGTGCCGTGGTTTCTGTCGTTGTGTTTATTTTTCGTATAGTCTTTTTGTAGTACCTCTCGCCTCTGTGTCCGAACGCTATAGACAATTAATAGTGAGACGTCCGCAATTCCATAGTATTTCTCTGGTTAGAGAAAAGTGCTGAAGACATATTAATTCAAAGACACGGGTTTTATTACCAAATTCGACAAGTTACTCACTCACAAAATATATGAAATGTTCCCCAAATTACACAGTGACCAGGTTTAGACTAAGTCACAGGGCTTTACAATACTGAAAGGTTACACCGGGTCCAGGTTTAGACTAAGACCCTGCTGTAACTTTAGGTGTCTGAATTAGCGTCAGTCTCTTCCTACGCGAAGTCCATGCGGAGGCGAAGGTTCCCTGGCTCCGCAATTCTTCCGTCTCCGGAGGTAGATACTTGCGGAGGTCATCTCGACGTCGTCCGCGGAGGTGTTGCCGGTGCGGAGGTCCTCTGTCTCTGCGGAGGTCTTCCGCACTGCGGAGGTCCTCTCTCTGCGGAGGTCTTCCGCGCTGCGGAGGTCCCGAGGCTCCGCAGAGGCTCCTCGTCCTTGCGGAGGGTCCTCTGCACGTCTGCTACACCTCCCTCGTCCGCGGGTGCGGAGGGTCGTCGCCTGCGGAGACTGGGTGTCTCCGCACGTCAGGACACTTCCCTCGCCACCTCCGCGGGTGCGGAGTATCGTCAGAGACTTCCTTCACAAGTCCGCGGCTGCGGAGGTTCGTCTATTGCGGAGACAGAGTGTCTCCGCACATCAGGGGACGTCCCTCACAGGTCCGCGGGTTGCGGAGGTTCATCAGAGACTTCCCTCACGCTTGCACCAGTGTGCAAGAAGAGATCGCCGCCTTGCCGTCAGCTGCAAGTGAAGAGGGCCGGGGTTCATAAATTGAAGGGCCGTTGGACCGGATTCATACGATTGTCTTCATCTGGGACCCACACCCTTCCCGTTGAAATTTCCCTTACATGGAGTCCAGGGGCTCCGCACTGCGGAGGTCAATATGTGCGGAGGTACGGGAAACTGCTAAGTCCTCTCCCTCGCCTGTCCAAAGGACAGAACCGTCTCAGGGTGATGTGTCTCCTCTGGTACCTTGCCCCGACTGACTCCCAGAGAGCTGTGGCTGCCTCCTTATATTGGGCTCTCCACCGGAAGCTGTTCTGCGCATGTGCATGCCTGGTCTTCCGCAAGCACGTGGCCGATCCTCCGCATGCACGTGGTCGAACCTCTGCAAGAACGTGATCACTCCTCCGCGGGTGGTTTTGCGGAGGAGGACGGTGGTTTTATGAGTTCGTTATACCTTCACCAACCACAGCTAGCAACACGAGGCCACCTACTGTCCTTCAGTCACAACCCTACTGCGTACCAAGGTCTACCAGGCCTCCTTCCCTGCCATAGTAACACTCTAGAACAGCCTCTCTGCCCACCTGATCAGTGCTCCATCCCTGGATCTCTTCCGAAACAGGGTTGTGACACACCGTCACGTTAACCCAATGAAGTTGTAAATAGCCTCAGGACCAATTGTATATTATTAATGAGCACCGACATGCCCTTGATGACCACCATGCATTTGCACACAATCGCGACATTGCTCCTTTGGAGATTTGCAAATCATGGGAATAATAATAATAATAATAATAATAATAATAATAATAATATAATAATAATAATATAAGTAGACATGTGCTCTTAGAGGGGCACTTTATGGGATTCTGTTTATATGGGATTTCCAAGATTTGTCTGCCGACGCTTCAGGACTATTCTATTTATAGAGCAAAACGTCAGATTACGTTTCTGGCCCAGGATCTCTGCCGAGCCGACCTTGGGCTAATCTGCGGCTCCACAGACATCCTAGGAAAACGTAATCTGACCTTTTGTTCTTGAACAGTTCTGATGCGTCGGCCGAAATATCTTGGAAGTCCCCTAAAAGCAGAATCCAATATAGTGTCTTTAACTTATGTAACTGCTACCGGTAAGAATTTTTTATCAGTACAGCGAAAGGTTTCTGTTGGTTGGATCAGAATCTCTTTCACAGCTGGCGATGAATAAACCCATAGAGCTGTGGAAATATGTCGATAAATACATTCATCAGAATTTTAGTACGATTGTATGCGGTGCCAAAACGAGATTTAGGAAGTCGGAATTACCCCCTTTGTAATTCCCATTTCCTCGACAATACCGCCACCTTTCGAATGATCATGACGAGTTTCGTTTTGTTTGCATTATTGGTTAAGTAAGTAAGTAAGTAATTTATTTCTTCAATGGCATATACATCAATGATAATAATAATAATGGCAAAGAAATAATACATGAAAGCCATAAATACAGTAACATAAAGAAAGTAATTTCAACAAATATAAAGCCACTGAACGGATAAACACACAGAACCGAAAGGCTGTACACCTAAACATAAGTAAAAAAATAACATGCCAAATAACACATTTACTTAGGCGAGTGTGTAACCCAAACAATATATACAAAGACAATAAACCAATAATCGAGAACCACACAAGCACGCACACCTACACACTCCCACACGCACCTACGCGCACACACAACACGCGCTAAAAAAATAAGAGAACTTTTAACAAAGCGCATGCATGAAATACTAAAACGAAGCAGAACATAACAAAAAATTAATTAAGAAAGGAAAACAGGAAAGGAGGAAAAACGCATAACTTTACAGTAAACTTACATTTAATTAACCAAGGACGCACTCACACAAACACTCAGACCCACACAACATAAAAACAAGCATATGACACGTAACAGAGAACACACACATAGGACATGGAACAAAACTCTGGTACATGACATACAAACGACGCACAGACAAGACGCAAAGGAAAGGAAACACATAGACCTACTATAAAACGAAGGATACACACATGCACGCATATACATACACACACGCACCTAACGCACACAATAAGGACACCTACGCAAACACATTGAAAAAAAAACCACACACACACACTACACTTCACTACACTACTGACAGAGCTAAACGATTCTCAACGATCCAAAAGCTGGACAAAACGTTAACAAGAAGGGGGATGTTTAGATACAAGAGGGTAAGCTAGATTAATACGGCCTAGAAGAGACAGTTTATGGATAAATTAATTAACATGAGGCGTAAGATTCAATGAGCATGACCTTGATCTTGTTCGAGAAGGATTTAGGATTATTTACAACGCGAATAAAATGTGGTAACGAAGACCATATAGAAGGACCTTTGTGAATCAGGCATTTTGAAACGATGTTGATACGATGTGGCCGGTGATGTATTGTTTGGCGCGTATTGTAGTCATGTACCTCGGTAGTTGGAGTGAACATATGGAGTAGTCTGGATGGCAGCGTGTGTTGGTGGTATGCATGCATCAACTTAGCTACCTCCAGTGTATAAATATCAGACAGTTTAAGCATTTTGAACATTTTAAAAAGAGGCTCAGAGTGAGCATTGTAATTCGTGCGCCCAACAATTCGTACAGCCTTGCGTTGTAAAACTTCCGTCTTTTTCAGATGCTTCTGGGCCGCAGTGCCCCAACAGGATATACCATATAGAATATGGGACTGTACTAGAGAGAAATATAATGTCTTCAAAATTTTTTGTGGCATTATATTTTTCACTGACCGGAGGGCATACAACGCACTGGACAGCTTGGAATTCACATGGTCAATATGGTTAACCCAACTAATTTTCTCGTCGAGGTAGACTCCCAAGAACTTGATGACCGATTTGCGTTGAATCATAACGTTATTGATATTAATACTAAGATTGTCGGGTACAGTCACCTTAGAATTATGCGGTATGAACATATAATGTGTTTTTGACGCATTGAGGGACAGCTTGTTTGCCATGAACCAATAGCTTAAATTGGATAAATCAGTGTTTAAGCAAGCAAAAATTTCGTCTACATCGGTAGAAGACGAAAATATAGTCGTGTCGTCCGCAAACAATATAACATTCGAGCTCTTAACTGCTTGTGGTATGTCATTCATATAAATGATGAAAAGCAAGGGCCCTAATATGGACCCTTGCGGCACCCCACAAGTGATGTTTTGTATATCAGAATTAGTGTCGTTATATGAGACAAATTGTTTGCGATCTTGGAGGTAACTGCGAAACCAGAGTAAAGGCAATCCTCGGATACCATAATGGTGCAATTTGTGTAGAATGATTTCATGATCGATGGTATCAAATGCTTTAGAGAGGTCAAGGAAGACACTAGCTGTGTCCTCCCCGACCTCAATAGCATTCAAACACCTACAAACAAATTCATTCACAGCATGGATTGTAGATCGTTTCTGGCGAAAACCATACTGTCCCTCAAATAGAATGCGTTGCGATTCTAAGTAAGTATAAACGCGTTTGAAGATAATTTTTTCCAATACTTTGGACAGTGTTGGCAAGAGCGATATTGGTCTATAATTTGTAAGGAGGTCGACCGCCTTTGATTTATGCAAAGGTATAACTTTCGCTAATTTTAGATTTTGAGGCACAACCCCTGAAGCCATAGAGTCATTTATAGCCAAACACAGCGGAAAGGATATCTCCGAACGTATCGAATCGTTCTACATAGACTACCGTCGTTGGGGATTTTCGGACTAGATCTATGATCGTTTTGTCATGTTTTATTGAACAACCACAGCCCACACCACGTTGAAAGAGTTAAGGCTAGGATGTACCATAACGTGGGCAATTTTATTTTCAACTAATTTCCCATACTTATGATCCGGAATGACAATTGGTTATGATAGAAAAGTGTTCTTTATTACACACCAGATGTTCTTTTTATCTGTATTTATCATTTTGTGTCACTGATTAACTCATCGTTGTCATTGATTATCATAGAGAAACAGGATTGCCCACTAGATTGTACATGTGCTCCAGAGTTAATCAGCCAAACCTGCTCAGGATAAACATGATCATGGCCCATGGGCGATAATGGAGGTAACCCCGATATAATACATGCACCGCTGACCAGTGGGGACTATGATTCACCTTAGGTACGTACCTAACCTTAACCAGCAGTACCTAATGTTAGGTGGTTCAAATGAGTATAAGTACTGTAAAACGAATAATTTTGGCGGTTATTATATTTGGCGGTTGTGAGTCCCACGTTATTTGGCGGATTTCAGCGGTTTTAAATTAACTTATAGAGTAAATAAATTAGGGCTTCAACGAGTACTCGGTTAACCGGTTACAGTTCGGTTACAGAGTGTAACCGGTTACAGATTTTGTGACCGGTTAATCGTGAACGTATTTTGCCACCTCGTAATTCAGCCTAAACCAGTTCACATCAGTCAAAATTCCGCCGAAAAGTGCAGAATTGAAGTGATTTAGTATGTCCAAATAGAATGTTTATTCATCATAATATGGCATATTTTCACGTGAATAGTGGTGAAAATGACGTCTAATATCAAGTTTTAGGCGGCTTTTTGACACGGAGATTTGCTAAATGCGAACTGCGAAAAAAATTGGTGTTACTTTGGACAATATTTAGCTCTATATTTTTGGACGAGTAACCGGTTACGGTTCGGTGACAAGCTAACAAGTAACCGGTCAGGAAATTTTGTACTCGTTGAAGCCCTAGAGTAAACCAGCCTAATTTTGGACATCACCAGAAATCGGACACTTCATGATTTACCGCCTATTATCTATATCAGTTAAAATGTTGCAAACAAATTTTCTCAAGCACTGAACTAGGGCTTTAACGAGTACTCGGGTAAGCGGTTACAGTTCGGTTACAAGGTGTAACCGGTTACAGATTTTGTAACCGGTCAATCGTAAACAAATTTTGCAACGTCAAGTTCCAGCCTCAAACACTCACATAAGTCAAATTTCCACCTAAACACGCATAACTGGAGTGATTCATCTCCATTCTCCTATCCAAAAAGACTGTTTATTCATCATAAAGATGCATATTTTCATGTGATTTTCACATATTTTCAGTTTTACACACAATTTTGACCCGTTTCTGACACTGAGATTGGATAAAATGCGAACTGCAAAAAAAAATTGGTGTTACTTTGGACAACTTTTAGCTCTATATATTTGGACGAGTAACGGGTTACGGTTCGGTTACAAGCTAAGGCCTAAAAAAAATTTATATTCTGTTTCTCGTCCTCCTATTTTTTCAAAACTGGGTAGGGAGGGACTTTTTATTTTTTATTTTTCATTTTTTATTTTGCAAAGAATACCGTCCTCAGCTCAAGAGAAAATTGGGTAGGGAGGCACTTTTTATTTTTGGTGGGACGACTTTTCCAAAAGAAATTTGATTGATTGATTGAAAAAAAAAAACACTTGCGCACAGATGCATTTAAGCCAAATAAATCAAGGCTTTAGAATTGAAATCATGTGTAACACTGCGTTACTAACACATGACTTTAATGATTTCATTTTTGGATGCTTGATTTATTTGGGACTTGAAAGCTCTTGGGCAGGCACCTTGGCACTACTGGTGTGCCATCATCCTAGCAGTCAGCACAGACAGGATGATTCTGTGTACTAGTAGTATTATTATTAAAAACCGTCAGTTGATAATATATTTCAATGATGAGTAATTGTGGAGAACCGTTCTATCAGTTAATATGTCCATTGGAATATACATGAGGAAAATAGTAAATCAATTCGAGATCGCAATTTTATATGTATTGTTACATGCATGTACCCACAAGGAGTAACTTTTTTTGAAAACTGGTAGCGTCTTTGTCTCATTTGGCGGGGAGAGAAGACAAGGTGGAAAGTTAATATATACGTAAGTGATCACAATTTTATATGTATTATTACCATGATTACATGCACGTACCCACAAGGAGTAACTGTTTTGAAAACTGGTAGCGTCTTTGTCTCAATCATTTGGCGGGGAGAGAAGACAAGGAGGAAAGTTAAATATATACCTAAGTTGCATGCTGTGATTCGGTGTCTCGATCATTCGCTATCCTCAAAATAGGGGCGGGAACACTTCATTTCGCAAATAAAAAATTAGCCCAAGGGCTAAGAAAGGTTACCGGACAATATATATTTTAGATATTAGTATTTTGTCCCGTGACCTTGAAAAAAAGGTCATTGGTCAATTCAAGATCAAGAACACGATAATATTTGGCATATGTCATTTCTAGTATGTCCACAATTGATTCCTAAACTGTAAAGTCAATAATAAGCGAGATATTAGCCATTATGTCCTGTGACCTTGAAAATTAGGTCAAAGGTGAAGTTCAAGGTCATGACAATGTTCAGAATATATCATTTTCTATATGTCCACAATTGATTGCTAAGCTGTAAAGTCGATAAAAAGCGAGATATTAGCCATTTCGTTCTCTGACCTTGAAAATGAAGTCAAAGGTCAAATTCAAGGTCATAGCAGTATTCAGCATATATCATTTCCTATATGTTCATAATTGATTCCTAAGCTGTGAAGATAATAAGCGAGATATTAGCTATAATGTCCTATGTCCTTGAGAATGAAGTTAAAGGTCAAATTCAAGGTCATGACAACATTCAGAATACATCATTTCCTATATGTCCACAATTGATTCCTAAGCTGTAATGTTGATAATAAGCGAGATATAAGCCTTTTTGTGCTCTGACCTTGAAAATGAGGTCAAAGGTCGAATTCAAGGTCATGAAAATATTCAGCATGTATGACTTTCTATATGTCCCCAATTGATTCCTAAGCTGGTAAGTCGATAATAAGCGATATATTAACCATTTTGTGCTTTGACCTTGAAAAACAGGTCAAAGGTCAAATTCAAGGTCATGGGAATATTCAGCATATATCACTTCCTATATGGCCACAATTGATTCCTAAGCTGTAAAGTCGATGTTAAGCGAGATATTAGCCATTTTGTGCTTTGACCTTGAAACCGAGGTCAGAGGTCAAATTCAAGGTCACGAGAATATTTGGCACTTATCATTTCCTATATGTCCACAATTGACTCCTAATCTCTCTTCTCAATATTAAGTGAGATATCAGGAAAAATGTTTCCCATTATAAAGCATAGGAGAATTTAACATGGGAAAGTCCCATTTGGGACCCGTCAAAAAAATCAAAATGGCTGCCACACGCAGACCGACGATTCAAGGCCAATGAAACTTATACACGTCATAGGGGTATATGAGAGGAATCTTTTGGAACAAAAATCTCAAATGTGGTCAGACAGTTTTCGAGAAAATGGCCGCTAAAGTCCAAAAATTGGCCATTTTTCGACGAAAACGGCCGCCATTTTGAAAAAAATGCGAAAATCAAAAACCTAAAAAAATACCTCCCTCTCTAAATATTTTTAGACATTTTTGGGCAAAATTTCAGAAAAATCCGATCGTAAACTTTAAAGATAAAATTGTTGACGGCCGGACGCCGGATGACGGACGACGGACACAACGCCATGACAATAGGTTATCGGACCATAGGTCCGGTAACCTAAAAATCCAGGAGGCTGCTTTTGAACACAGGTGGACGGGGACGAGAAACAGAAAATTAATTTTTTAGGCCTAACGAGTAACCGGTCATGAAATTTTGTACTCGTTGAAGCCCTACACTGAACCGAGCCAAGTGTCCTTGGTCTTTGCTGGTTTAAAGAAATTTCTGCAAAGTGTTATCAGAGGTATGTAGTTTGATAAGTTCAACAACGTAGTTTCCCTGTTAGTGTTAGTGTCCGAAAACTGTATAGTGTACTCTATATGATCTGATATTTGGTAAAATTTTATCTGCGAACATAGTCTAGTAAAAATATGGTTAAAAGGCCACATGATGTTTCATGTGATGAATAGGATCTCAAGTTTGTGCCTATTTGATCTATTATTAGACTCGCAGAGAACTTTTATTTTTGTACGCCAAGGTTGACAAAAAGCAAATGTTCTCTAGCTTGTTTAATATTTAATTTCAAATAGACACTCATAGTCTATAAATATCTATATACATGATATACCGGCAGTGATGGAAGAGACATTGCCCCATTAGGCTTATGTTTTTGACACAATTTTTTTTCTGTTTTCCAGTGACTACACACTTCTGTTGAACAAACAATGAGAGGTCTTAGAAACTTACCGCCCCTGCCATCAGTGGCAGAAATCATAAGATTATATGACTTGAGGGCTCGCAAACAGCTTTCCCAAAATTTCCTGCTGGACTTGAATCTGTGTCGGAAAATAGTGCGGGCTGCAGGCACCATTCGTCATGGCTGGGTGTGTGAGGTCGGGCCTGGCCCTGGAGGCATCACAAGGGCTCTACTTGATAAAAACCCAGAAAAAGTGGTTGTCATTGAGAAGGACGATCGCTTCTTTCCTGGCCTTGAGGTTGGTTTTGTATATAGCCTTCAAATGTGTATTCATAAATCAAATATTTCTGCTTATGTTATACTCAATTTTTATACATGCTCAAATAATTATATTTCAGTTATTGAATGATGCTTCTGGGGGAAAGTTAAAAGTTTACCATGGAGATGTTTTACGATTTGACACACAACCAATAATTCCGCTAGATAAATCCACAAAATGGACAGAAAAAACTCCCAATATACACTTGATTGGTAACCTGCCATTCAGTGTGTCCACCCCACTCATCATACAGTGGCTGCAAGCCGTGTCAGAACGCAGTGGTCCATGGAAGCACGGCCGTGTCAGAATGACCTTGACCTTTCAAAAGGAGGTTGCGCAGAGACTAGCTGCTCCGGTGCTGGATCCAATGAGATCTCGGCTGTCCGTGATGAGTCAGTACTTGTGTGATGTCAGACACGAGTTCACGATTCCTGGCTCCGCCTTCGTACCTCCCCCAGATGTGGATGTAGGTGTGGTACACTTTGTGCCTTGGATAGAGCCTCTCATCGATGTTCCGTTCTTCTATGTGGAGAAACTGGTCAGACACGCGTTCCACTACAGGCAAAAGCTGGTCAAGCATGGCATTAGGTGAATTATATATTGTAATTCAGACAGTGATTGGCTGATTAGGTGCCAGTAATTATCTTTGTATTATAACAGTATGACATTGTTTTCTTCCACAGAACACTGTTCCCTCCGGATAGGCCGGAGTTGACGGAGCAGATATTCCGACTAGGTGATGTAGCGCCCGATCTGCGACCCAGTATGCTGACAATAAACGACGTTGGCCGAATGTGTGAGGTGTATAAACACTTGTGTGACAATAACCCTGGACTGTCCAAATATTACTACAGGACACAGGAAAATGCTCCTTTCTGGAGGCGCCGTAAGACTCCAGTCAGTTTATGAAACACTTCATAACATAAAGTGTAATCATTTTGGTGCTGAAATGTTTTTGTGTTACAATGTTACGCTGTATCTAAGTGTGATATTTGTCAACCAAAGTGTCAGTTTGAGTGTTAATAAATGATAATCATGATAATATCATGGTAATGTCCGTGTATATTTTGAGAATCCATGACAATGTCCAATATCAAGATTATCACTGATCAACTATCTGCAGTCCAAAGTTTGTAGATCAACCAACTTACATTTACTATACAGCTTTATGTGTTTACTGTGTAATATACAATGTATAATAGGCCTTTGCTCAACTAATCAGCTAACATTCAATTTCATTACTAGAGATAGATACATGTGTCAATTTTGAAAGTTTTGGGCAACTCATTATTCGAACTAAAAATAATCAGTTCTTTATGCATTTTGGTATATTTGTTTGTATATGTCATGTATATTGTGTTCTGAGAATTTACTAAAACATAGAGTCGTAGGGCTCTGCGCTTACCGGACCCAAGATATATCTTTCAGTTATATGTGAGCTGAGAGCAATGTCATGAAGTCATGAGAATAATTGCACATCATTCACGCCTAAAACTTGCTCTACGTAAGTCGATCGTGTTAGAACCTAATATACAATATGAAACTAGAATGGAACTGCCTAGTACTGTCAAAGATATTCTTTGCTTTTGTATCGGTTTCAGTTTATTGAGGTCAAAGGTCAAAATTAAGCTCACAAGAATATTCGGCATATATAATTTCCTATAATGTCCTCAATTGATGCCTAAGGTGTTAAGTCGATAATAAGCAAGATATCAGCGATTTTGTGCTCTGACCTTGAAAACGAGGTCAAGTGTCAGGTTCAAGGTCATTGAAATATTCGGCATACATCATTTCATATATGTTCACAATTGATTCCTAAGCTGTAAAGTCGATAATAAGCGAGACATTAGCCATTTTGTGCTGTGACCTTGAAAATTAGGTCGAAGGTCAAATTCAAGGTCCTGAGAATAATCGGCATATATAATTTTCTATCTGTACACAATTGATTCCTAATCCAATTGATTCCTAATCCTAATCTAATCCCAATAATAAGTGAGATATTTGGAGAAATTTGTCCCCATTATAAAGCATAGGCTAATTTAACATGGGAAAGTCCTATCTGGGATCGGTCGAAAAAATCAAAATGGCTGCCACACGCAGACCGACAATTCAAGGGCAACGAAACTTATACACAGCACAAAGGTATATCTTTTGAAACAAAAATCTCAAATCTGATTTAACTGTTTTTAAGAAAATGGCCGCCAAAATCCAAAATTGGCCATTTTCGACAAAAATGGCCGTCATTTTGGAAAAAACGATTCAATCGACGAAAAAAAAAGAGATATGGGCCCATAGAACATATTTTGTGTAGATTACAGCAACATTCATCGAACAGATTCTTCCCAGCGTATGACAACGCGGACGCCGACGCCGACACCGACGGACGCAACCTGACGACAATAGCTTATCGGACCATAGGTCCGGTAAGCTAAAAATGAATTTGAAGTAATTTATATGATTTACATGCATATTATATGTAGTTTCATGAGGAATGTACGGTGGCTGATTACCGCCAATTATGTTCGTGTATTTCTCACCCCATCTATAATTACCACCTCATGATGTTTATCGAGTTTTATAAATTACGTTCATAATTTCCACCCCGTCTATAATTATCAGCTCAAAATTATCACCGCATTTACAATTTCCACCCGGTCTATAATTACCACCTCAAAATTATCACCGCATTTATAATTTCCACTTCGTCTATATTTACCACCTTGGAATTATCATCCCATTTATAATCTCCACCACGTCTATATTTACCACCTCAGAATTATCACCCTGTTTATAATTTCCACCCCGGCTATAATTGTCACCTCAGAATTGTCACCACGTTTATAATTTCCACCTTGTCTATATTTACCAACTCAGAATTATCACCCCGTCTATAAATAACACCTCAGGATTATCACCGAGTTTATAATTATAAATTGATCACAATCATTACTGGGTACAGAATTTCACGTGCTGCATTGAATCTTAGTATGAACACTCTTGGCATTTTGTGTACCGTATCGACGCGCATAATTGTGTCCTTATCTGTGAACACGTCCTTATATCCGGGCATAAGAACATGTCCTTGTATGTGAATTTTTTTAAGAAATTGCCTCCAAAACATCTGATCCACATATAAAGACATTTTGCATGTCGATGATTACAAGTTGTGAAAAATGACGCAACTGGAACACATATAGAATGTACCACTACCGCGTGCAGCATATTAATCTCGGACATATAGGCTTGTGGTCTTGAAATTGAATTGTATACATGTCAAATGTATGTGTTATAGACCTACATGGAATTGTGTGTCACTGAAATGGCACCAAGGATTCATTTCCCATCCTTTAGTTTACTAGTATATTAGTGTATATAGTGTCTTATATATGAATAAACGGGGGTTCTTATGTCCGGATCTAAGAACGTGTGCTTATAAGTGAACACGTTTTGATTTTTTTATCTTTATATATTATGAAAACGTACAAATCCACATATAACGACCTGTCCTTATATGCGCTTCAATGCGGTAGCTATATAGGCGTTTCCACAAGCGTCTTGTTTATCTAGTGCTGCGGATGTTCAGGAAGTTATCCATTTTTGGATATTATGAACTCGGTGAATATTCTGAGGTGATAATTATGGACGGAGTGAAAATTAAACATGGTGATAATTCTGAGGTGGTAAATATAGATGGGGTGAATATTATAAACTCGGTGAATATTGTGAGGTGATAATTATAGATGGGGTGGATATTTTAAATTCGGTGATAATTTTGAGGTGGTAATTTTAAACAGGGTGGAAATTATCAACACGGTGAAAATTATGAGGTGATAATTATAGATGGAGTGGATATTATAAACTTGTTGAATATTATGAGGTGATTATTATAGACGGGGTGGAAATTATGAACGCGGTGATAATTCTGAAGTGGTCATTATAAAAGGGGTGGGAATTATAAACGGGGTCAAAACTGTGAGGTGATAATTATAGACGGGGTGGATATTATAAACTCGGTGAATATTATGAGGTGGTAATTGTATCCCCCGAACAAAGTTCGGCGGATACTATGGATTTACGATCGTCGCGCCGCCGCCGCCGCCGCCGCCGCGTCCGCAGACACTTTCTTGTGAACGCGCTACAGCTTGCAAATCTGAACCGATTTTGATAAAATTTTATATGGACATGTCTTATGGTAAGATCACGACACCTATCGATTTTGGTTGCCATAGCAACCAAATTTGCTGATTAGCGACACATTTTGTGCTAAAATTAGCCTGTTTTACACACATGGCTTGTGAACGCTCTATGAGTGGGATTTTTAGATGAATGATGATGAAATCGCACAGGCTTGGTGAGAAAGACTGTCTCATGAAACCTATTGTTTTTCAGAATGATCGTTCAAATATTAACTAGTTAATGGACTAACTTATTACAACCATTAAAATACCCACCTTGATATATGTGATCAATCCAATACCCTGTACTATGAAAGCAAATGGCACTGGATTCTTGTTCAGAATGGAGAACTGATGTTTTTGGTGAAAACAGAACAATATTTTCGAATAAGTTAAAGTTGGTTTTACTAGTTAAGGCTATTATTGATCACAATAAAAATAGTTAAGATGAGAAACATTTATTATTCAGCTCAACAAGGTAAAGGCTTTGTCCACTACAGATTTCATGGGTGTAACCGAATAAGTTAACATTATTTTTTAGTAGTTAATCTATTATTGACCACAATAAAAAATCGTTAAGACAAGAAATATTTATTATTGGGTTCAACAAGGTAAAGGTTCTGTCCAATAGAGATTTTATGGCTGTAACCAAATAAGTTAACATTATTTTTGCTAGTTAAGTCCATTATTGACCACAATAAAAATAGTTAAGACAAGAAATATTGATTATTGAGCTCAACTAGGTAAAAATTCTGTCCAGTAGAGATTCCTTGGCTTTAACCACCTAAATCTATTATTGACCACAATAAAAATAATCAAGACGGGAAACATTTATTATTGAGCTCAACCAGATGATTGGAATTTCACATTCAAACCTAATTTGGAATATATTTGGGGTGAAAATAGAGCTTTTTGTGAAAACATTGATCTGGCTTCAATTTCGTCATTTTGGAATTCGGTTTTGGTCAACTTTTACTTTGCATTTCAGTTTGAAACCAAATTTGGCACATACTTAGTAATATCAGTTAAAATCTAACTTATGGTGAAAAGTTCGATCCGGCTCTAATTTCGTCATCTTGAAATGCAGTTTTGGTCAACTTTTACTTTGAACTTCAACTTGAAACCAAGTTTGGCACATATTATGAGTTGAAATATAACTCATGGCGATAAGTTCGATCTGGCTCCAATTTCGTCATCTTGAACTGCAGTTTTGGTCAACTTTTACATTGAATTTCAACTTTAAACCAAGTTTGGCACATAATGTGAGTTAAAATATAAGTTAAGGTGAAGAGTTCAATCTGGCTCCAATTTCGTTATCTTGAAATGCAGTTTTGGTCAATTTTTACCTTGAATTTCAACTTGAAACCAAGTTTGGCACATATTATGAGTAAAGCTACAGTCACACCGGGACCCCGGATCGCCCCGGATTGTCCCGGACCTAAATCCGGGGTGGTCCGGGAAGTAATCCGTAGCAGTCCTGGACGGTCCGGGAACGTCCTGGGTGTGTCAGGGTGATCCTGGGCAATCCGGGGAGTGACCCCGGCGTTTTTAAACTGTTTAAAATTGCCGTGATGGTCCGTGATGGTCCGTGGTGAAAAGTCAGATCGGGCCGAACCGTGTTGGAACCGTAGTTATACCGTGACGGTCCGGGAAGTACCGTGTTGGCACCGTAGTGGCTCCGTGGCAATCCGTAGTCATCTGGGAAGTATATTCGGTCCTGAAGAACAATACAGACTGCCACGGACCAACACGGACCACCCCGGATCTCGTCTGAGGTCAGGCAAACAATGGTCATCAACCCCAAAATACGCTCCTTTTCATAGCAATCGGCTACGATCGGGACAGTCCGGGGTGGTCCGGGGTTGTCCGTAATTGTGCCGGGGTGATCCGTCTTTGTGCCGGGATGAACCGGGACAGACCGTGTCATGTCCGGGGTGAAATGGGATGGTCCGTGGTGATCCGTGTAGGCTCCGGGACCAATCGTACTAACACCGGGGTGGTCTGGGAAGCAATCCGTAGTTATACCGTGTTTATCCGGGGTCATCCTTCTTGGTGCCGTGATTATCCGGGGTGGCCTGCGTTTGATTGCCGTCGGACGACCGTTGACTGAAAAAAAACGTCATTTCATCCCGGATCACCCCGGTTTCAGTTCGTGTTGGTCCGGGAAAGTCCGCCATGATCCGTAGTGGATCCGGGGTTGGTGTGACTCTAGCTTTAAAATATAACTTATGGTGGAACGTTTGATCTGGCTCCAATTTCGTAATCTTGAAATGCAGTTTTGGTCAACTTTCGCTTTGAATTTCAACTTGAAACCAAGTTTGGCACATAATGGGAGTTAAAATATAAGTTAATGTGAGTTGAAATATAACTTTTGATGAACAGTTTGATCTGGCTGTAATTTCGTTATCTTATCGAACATGTTATATAATTATCATATGTCTCATTTCAGTGTGTTAACACATTCATATTTCAATATGCAAATGCCAAGCATGCGATACAAATATTTTATTGAATGTTTCGTTCCAATTGGACATACTAGTCATGGTTTAGTGACACTTACCCCTGACATTGTAACATGTGCTATGTCAATAAACTTACTACTACTACTTGAACTGGAAATTCATATGCACTGATTTCAGTGGTGACCTTGAATTTGACCTTCAGTAATATTGAAAGGTCAGTGCAGCAATTTTGGTGGGAAAAAATAAGTTTTGGCTTAAGCATGTTAAGATTTTACATTTCTCTGGTAAACTTTTTTAGCCCTTGCTCTAATTTTTCATGCTTATCAGTAATATTTGGGGCGACAGGGATGATGGGGCTACGGGGGATACACCCAAGTGGTCGTAGGCGACCGGAAGCGTCTAGTTATAGATGGGGTGTGAAATGTACGAACGTAATTGGCGGTAATGAGCCACAGTAGGAATGTCATAGCGGGCATTCGTAATTCTATTCAAAATGTTATCAGTTCTTTTCAAATACGAGTACGTTATGATATGCTCCCATGACGTAAAAAAAATTAGCCCAAGGGTTCAGATAGGTTACCGGACAATTTTGGTTGAAGCACGACAGGTGAGATATGACATTCAGATCAACCATTCGAGGTCATCTTCGTGAACTTCAATGTCTCCATCAAGTGTGCAGCATATAGCCTTGTATATGTTCAAAATACAAATACAAGGTCTATCTACAAGTATTTGTCTTTAGACAAAATTTACACATTTCAGTCCAACATTTTTAGGTTACCGAACCTTTGGTCCGATAACGTATTGGCATGGCGCTGCGTCCGGCGTCCGTCCGTCCAGCCGTCCGTCCACATTTTTATCTTTAAAGTTTACGGTCGAATCTTCCTGAAATTATGCACAAAAATAGCTAAAATTATTCCCAGGAAAGGTTTTTTTTGTTTTTTGATTTTCGCATATTCCTTGAATAGGCGGCCATTTTCGTTGAAAAATGCCCAATTTTGGACTTTGACGGCCATTTTCTCAAATACTCTTCAGACAGTTTTGAGATTTTTGTTTCAAAAGATTCCCCCTATGGACCTCTGTGATGTGTATAAGTTTGTTTGCCCTTGAATCGCCGGTCTGCGTGTGGCGGCCATTTTGAATTTTGGACGAATCGGCGAAAATTTTTTTTTTCGCCCCAAATCGCATTACTATCCATTTTGGGCAATTTCATAATGGGAGCTGCCAGAACTGTACTCATTGAACGCCTGAAACTAGAGCTTAGTAATTGGCACTTTCAAATGGGAAGTCATATATGGCGACTTGTGTGGTGACCTTGAATTTGACCTTGAAAAGTCAAAACAGCCATTTTTGATTCGAAAAATGCCCAAGTTTGCACCTTGTCTGTCTTTTCTCGAAAACTGTTCAGACAGTTTTGAGATTTTTGTTTCAAACGATTCTCCTTATGGACCTCTGTGATGTGTATAAGTTTGGTTGCCGTTGAATCGCCGGTCTGCGTGTGGCGGCCATTTTGAATTTTGGACAAATCGCATTACTTATACACTTATACACATCACAGAGGTACATAAGGAGAAACTTTTGAAACAAAAGTCTCAAATCTGATCAGACAGTTCTCGAGAAAAGAGAAAAATGGCCGCCAAAGTTCAAAATTGACCGTTTTTGGACGAAAACGGCCATTTTGAAAAAAAATAAAAAAACCTCCTTCTCGAATCATTTTAAGGTATTTTTTTCCCAAATTTTCAGAAAGATTGGACCGTAAACTTTAAAGATAAAATGTGGACGGACGACGACGCCGACGGACGGACGGCTAGACGTACGCCGGACGCAACGCCACGGCAATATGTTATAAAATAGGGTGTAAAATATCGCAGCCGACTTGCGACATATGGCCACACAACACCAATATTATTGCGTCATATCCGTTACAGAGAATTCCCTATTTTGAAAACGGGGGATGCCCCTGATCCCCCGCAGAATGGTGGGGGATATTTTGCTATGGCTGGTTGTTGACCCGAGCTGGTTGGCATTGCACACGAACAGTTTCAAGACCACAGCACGCACAGAACGGCTCGGACGACGAACGATATATATGGATTGTCAGGCATGAAAATCAGTCGTTTTAAGGGGGTACCCTCAGAATTCGAGCTGCAGCGAAAACTCCACTTTATCAACATATATTTTCCTCACCATAGTGAGATGAGGAAATGAATTGGCTAGCTTTGTATATAAGCTGCTAAGGTTCATCTTGTTCTGGGACGGAGCTATGGAGAGTTGAATTTGGGCTTTTCATCATGGTTTTATATGGCCGAAGGAATTAGTGAAATCTGTCCATATTGTATCCCCGTCATCTGCCATATTCTGCACCCCTGATACGTTATTTAGAGGGTGCAGTATTTCGCGCTACTACGGTAACCTAAAAAGTCACTGATATGCTAATTATCCGTTTTCTTGATGGTAACCTCCCATCAAATTATGGTGTACCAGAGGCCAAATCTGCATGCAGGGTGGTGATAAAATCGAATACACATGATAAAATCAATCAATATATTCGAAATTATAGCAGCCACAAGTTCAACTTAAAGCCGAAATATGTCCGATATTAGTGCCCTGGCCCATTTTGACCCGTCCAACCCCCAAAGAATCTTCCCCACTAGTATCATTTCATCCATTAGGATCTACTGGGTGAAGAAAATGAAACATACCGACAGTAAAAATTAGGTCAAAGGCAAAGAAAGGTTATCGGAAAATATCATGTTTAATATTTTAGACATTATATATGATTACATTATTATTGAATGTTAAACTGTATGATTGCAGGTTCTGGCTCTTATATATGCAGTCCGTCCCTAAATCTCATCTGCATGTACTGTTGAATCATTTGTATGTGTATGTCACAGAAGGCATTGTAGTGCATGAGTATGTTCCTACATGTTATGATTGTCCTCTTTGCTTTGTAACCTGCTTTGTGTTGTCTGAAAAAAGGTTAGGAATATCGAGAAATCAGATATCTTTTACATTACTGTGACCTCAATCACCCTAACGCATTATGAGCCTTCAATGTGTTTGCTACTGGAAGTTTGATGCAAATGGCCAATATCTCGTTTATGACCGACTTTACAACTTGATGATCAATTGTGGACATACGGGAAATGATATATGCCGAATATTATGATGATCTTTAATTCGACCTTTGACTTAATTTTCAAGGTCACAGGAAAAATATAGGAAGTAATAAATAGGAAGTGATAAATGCTGAATATTCTTGTGAGCTTAAATTTGACCAGTGACCTTATTTTCACGGTCACGGGACAAAATGGCTAATATATAGAATATAAAACATATACTTATTGTTCGGTAACCTTTCTTAGCCCTTGGGCTAATTATTAAATTTTGTAGCATTTTTTCAATGCACCCCTGTGATGTGTGTAAGTTTCGTTGTTCTAATCACCGGTCTGCATCTGGCGGCCATTTTGATTTTCCGACGGGTCAGCCAAAAATATGTTGATGCGAAATTAAGGCACTATCTGTTTTGAGTCATTTTCAGTCGAACGAAAATGCCGTTGAAAAATATTCTGGACATTTCTCTTCATAATGGGAGTTGTGCGAAGTTAATACTTCAAGATATGGGGCCGGTCATTATTAAGGCATTTCGGCAGAAATGCCTTTATGGTTTTAGCAGAATTTTTATTTTTTTTTGGTTTCGTTTGGTTTCCGGACGATAACTTTAGATTGCCTTGATGGATCCTTGTCAAATTTTCACCACTAGTCAGAAATGATATGTGGAAGAACCCTATTCTTTTTGAGCCGGCTCTGAGGTCCGTGAGGTCCGTGAGGATGAAATCAAGGTTTTTGGTTTCCGGACGATAACTCAGAAAATATTCAGGCAATAGATGCAGAACTCTGTATGGAGGTTCATATGCCACCAGGGAAGAACCCTATTCATTTTGGGATCAATCTGTCAAACGACCTTTGACGTAGAGGTCAAAATAATTTTTTGCTGATTCATCCTTGAGGCTTCCTGCATATCTCAGAAACGGTGCGTCGTAGAGCGAAACGGACGTTATTTTCGGACTCGTCGCCCCAGACAAACATGTCTATGGGATATTTTTTTTTTATTCGACTCCGAGGTCCGTGAGGTCCGTGAGGATGAAATCGAGGCCGATTATGAGACTTGGTTTCCGGACGATAACTCGAAAAATATTCAGGCAATAGTTGCAGAACTTTGCATGAAGGTTTATATACCACCAGGGAAGAACCCTATCGATTTGGGGATTGATCCGTCAAACGACCTTTGACCTAGAGGTCGAAATAACGTTTTGCTGACTCATCCTTGAGGCTTCCTGCATATCTCGGAAACGGTACGTCGTAGAGGGAAACGGACGTTATTTTCGGACTCGTCGCCCTAGACAAACATGTCTAACGGGTATTATTAATGAACTTTGACCTTGACCCGATATTTCTTTGCTGAGTCGGCATTTTTCGTTTTCGTCGATATCTCGGAAACGGTGCGTCGTAGAGCGAAACGGACGTTATTTTCGGACTTGTCGCCCTAGACAAACATGTCCTAAGGGTATTATGGATGAACTTTGACCTTGACCCGAAATTTTTTTGCTGAGTCGGCATTTTTCGTTTTCGTCGATATCTCGGAAACTGTGCGTCGTAGAGCGAAACGGACGTTATTTCCAGACTCGTGGCACTAGACAGACATGTCTAAGGGGATGAACTTTGTCCTTGACCCGAAATTTTTTTGCCGAGTCGGCATTTTTTTGTTTGGTTGATATCTCGGAAACGGTGCATCGTAGAGCGAAACGGACGTTATTTTCGGACTTGTCCTCGTAGACAAACATGTATCGTAGAGCGAAACGGACGTTATTTTCGGACTCGTCCTCGTAGACAAACATGTCTAAGGGGTATTATGAATGAACTTTGACCTTGACCTGAAATTTTTATGCCGAGTCGGCATTTTTCGTTTTGGTCGATATCTCGGAAACAGTGCATCGAAGTGCGCAACGGACGTTATTTTCGGACTCGTCGTCTTAGACAAACATGTCTAAGGGGTATTATGAACGAACTTTGTCCTTGACCCGAAATTTTTTTGCCGAGTCGGCATTTTTTTGTTTGGTCGATATCTCGGAAACGGTGCATCGTAGAGCGAAACGGACGCTATTTTCGGGCTCGACCTCTTAGACAAACATGTATCGTAGAGCGAAACGGACGTTATTTTCGGACTCGTCCTCGTAGACAAACATGTCTAAGGGGTATTATGAATGAACTTTGACCTTGACCCGAAATTTTTATGCCGAGTCGGCATTTTTCGTTTTCGTCGATATCTCGGAAACGGTGCGTCGTAGAGCGAAACGGACGTTATTTTCGGTCCGTCACCTTAAACAAACATGTCTATCGGGTATTATGGATGAACTTTGACCTTGACCCGAAACGGACGTTATTTTCGGACTCGTCCTCTTAGACAAACATGTATCGTAGAGCGAAACGGACGTTATTTTCGGACTCGTCCTCGTAGACAAACATGTCTAAGGGGTATTATGAATGAACTTTGACCTTGACCCGAAATTTTTATGCCGAGTCGGCATTTTTCGTTTTCGTCGATATCTCGGAAACGGTGCTTCGTAGAGCGAAACGGACATTATTTTCGGACTCGTCGCCCTAGGCAAACATGTCTTATAATTATTATGAATGAACTTTGTTTGACCTTGACCCGAAATTTTTTTGCCGAGTCGGCATTTTTTGTTTTCGTCGATATCTTGGAAAACGGGGTGTCGTAGAGCGAAACGGATGTTATTTTCGGACTCGTCGCCCTAGACGAATATGTCTTAAATGTATTATGGATGAACTTTGATTTTGTCGAGACATTTTTCATTTTCGTCAATATCTAGCAAACGGTGTGTCATAGAGCCCGTGGCAAACATGTTTTATATATTACGAATTAGTCCTAACACCGAAATGCCTCCAAGGCATCTTTAGGCCTTGACGTCTAGTTAATTGGGTGGTGGGGTTGGATGGATTTCCTTCGAGAAGTGAGTTTTTCAAAGTTTAAAACAGGTCAAAACAGCCATTTTTTTAGTAAACAAATGCCAAGATTGCCTTATGCCCTATGTTTTATGTTTGCATCATGAACATATGAAGACATATATGGCACAACTAATGATGACCTTGAAATTGACCTCAGATGACCTTGAGTGCCAAATGTCTGACTCTGAATGTGTAAATTGGCCCGAGCGGCCTATACGTTTGCACACAGATATATCTTTTTATTATGAACATATAGAAAATCGAATGCCGCACACGTAGTAGTAGTAGTTTATTGACATGAAATAATTAACAATAAATACACATTCATTCTTGTCTCGGGTGAAGCGGTACAAACAATGTTATAATGTTATGTACATGTAGTTGTGACATTGAAGTTCACATGTATGACCTTGATTAGTAAATCTCAAGGTCATATGTTCACACTGATAACCTTGATTGGTTAATCTCAAGGTCTGTTACCTGCCATTATCCAAACCAAATTTGTCCGGTAACCTACCTTAGCCTCTGGGCTAATTTTTTGGTTCCAAATCAAGTCACTTTTCATTTTGAGCCATTTCCAGCAAAAAAAATTCTTTCGTTGAAATTGTGTGTTGACCTTGAATTTGACCTTCGATGACCTTGAAAAGTCAAAACAACCAATTTGGGGTGAAAAGTTTGCCTCTGCAGAAGAAATGCTTTTAGATAGAACTCATTTTGCATTATGAGCATATAGGAACTCGTATATGGAACAACTAATGGTTGAGCTTGACTTTGAGTGCTGAATGTCTGATGTGGAATGTTTAAATTGGCTGAGGCTCAGAGGCTTAGACGCTTGCAGCTAGAGTTTATGATTGTGATATAAGCTTATAAGAAGTCATATGGCAATTTTTTGGTGATCTTGAACTTGACCTTAGACGACCTTGAAGGCTAAATCTCAAAGTCTCGCCTCATCTGAATTGTGTAAATTGGCCTCTACAGACAAAATACTCGTTGATAGAGCTGATATGTTTGTATTATGAACATACAGAAATTCATATGCAGCACACCTAATGATGACATTGAAGTTCACAAAGATTACCTTGATTATTAAATCTCAAGGTCATATGTCAACTGCAGTGCATCAAACCAAAATTGTCCTTAGCTCTTGGGCTATTTTTTTTCTTTTTGCATTTTTTTATAGACAGGTCAGTGAAACATTTTTCAGGTCAGCAGAACCTCAATTAAACACCAAACCATGCACTGAGCGGTGTATATCATGTACTTCGAATTTCAAGTAGTTGTTGAGGTGAATTTCTCACCTGCTTGGCTTTTTCACAGCGGCCATTTTCAAGATGGCCACAGCAAAACTTGGATTTTCACGATGTTTTGTAAGTGACGTATATTAGTAATCACAATCTTGGGGTTTACATCTACATTTTCTTGAATTATCAATTGAGTAAAAGTATTCCAGTGCATGCTAGCTCAATATATTTATCTACACGTGACAAAAACTGATAAAATCCAAGATGGAGGTCATTTTTTTCGCAAAAATTCTTAAGAATCTTAATATCATGGGTAACTATCTGAGTATTGAGATCTACAACTACAATTCCTTATAGTCAAACATGGCCAATTTGGCCAATAAGTTTTCACAATTTTATTGAAACTTGGACTGGGGATTGAACGTGTCTTATTTCTATACATGTAGTGTCCGTGACCATAATCCGTTCCATATTTTGAAATACACTTCTAGTTATACATAGAGTATGCCTCAACGAAGGACTTTTTGGGTGTGTATGAGTTTCATTTTTCTTGATTTGCCGAACTGCATGCACCTGACGGCCATTTTGATTCTTCAGCTAATTTTTGCTCCTAAATCAAGTTTTGAGCCTTTTCCAAGGACCAAAAACGTTTTGCCATCGATTTCTTTTTCTAATAGTTTAGATGTTGGCACATTCAAGTGGGAAGTCGTGTAATTATGGCAATTCCAGTGGAGACCCTGAATTTTATCTTTAATAACCTTGGAATGTTAAAACAGCTATCCTAGTCGAAAATTAATTTTCGAGCTTTGGCGGCCATTTATCAAAATCTTACCAGATACTTTTATCTGGATTTTTAAGTTTCCGGACCTACGGTCCGATAACCTATTGGCAAGTTTACGGTCGAATCATTCTGAAATTTTGCACAAAAATACCTAAAAATATTTCCGAGAAAGGATTTTTAGTTTGATTTTTTTTCTGATTTTCGCTTTTTTTTTCAAAATAGCGGCCAATTTGGACGAAAAATGGCCAATTTTGGACTTTTTCGGCCATTTTTTCAAAATCTAATCAGTATTTATTTTTCTAATTCATACATAAGACTTCTCTGTGTACCCCTGTATAAGTTTCGTTGCCCTTGAATCGCTCGAAGTGGGCCATTTTGGCCCAAAATGGGACATTCCCATGTCAGGTTCTCCTATGCTTTATAATGGGACAAAATATTATTAATATCTCACTTAATATTGATATTAGAGATTAGGAATCAATTGTGGACTTATAGGAAATGATACCCTGAATCCGACCTTTGACCTAATTTTCAAGGTCGGAGAACAAATGGCTAATATCTCGCTTATCATCAATTACTTTACAGCTTAGGAATCAATGGTAGACACACAAAAATGATATATGCTGAATATTCTCATGACCTTGAACTTGACCTTTGGCCTTATTTTCAAGATCAGAGCACAAAATGGCTAATTTCTCGCTTATTAGCGACTTTACAACTTGGGAATAAGTTATGGACATATAACAAATATTATATGCTAAATATTCTCCTGACCTTGAACTTTGACATTATTTTCAAGGTCAGATCACAAAATGGGTAATATCTCGCTTACAGCTTGGGAAACAATTGTGAACATATAGGAAATGATATACTGGTACTAAGGTATGCTGAATATTCTCCTGACCTTGAATTTGACCTTTGATCCACAAGGTCACAGGACAAAATGGCTACTATCATGTTTATTATCCACTTTACAACTTTAGAATCAATTGTGGACATACAGGAAATGATATGTATGCCAAATTATGTAACGACCTTTAATTTGACATTTGACTTCATTTTCTAGGTCAAAGGACAAAATTGTTAATAAGACTATCATTGAATTTACAGCTAAGCAATCAGTTGTGAGCATAATATAGGAAATGATTATGCTGATTATTCTCGTGACCTTGAAATTGACAAATGACGTACCTTATTTCCAAGGTCACGGGACAAAATGGCTGATGTCTAAAACATAACACATATTATCCGGTAATCTTTGCTAGCCTTTGGGCTAATTTCTGAAATTGTTTTTTGAAATCGAGTTACTGTGTGTTTGAGACAAAGTTTCGTTTTCTCCTCATTTGACTTTTTTTTTCTTTTGAACACAAGCATTTATGGTCAAGCATTTTTAGCTCAACACTGAAAACATATTTAAAGAATACCCGGTATATGGAGAATCGCTTATGACAAGTCTTTTGATGAGGAATTCTGTCAGCATAACATATAATACCAAATTTCGATGTCACATTGAATGACGAATGGCCTTTAGAGACAAACCGCTTTAATATACTCGTAGATGTATGTATTTTAAACATATAGCAAACCATTCAATGGGAATCATGAGTTCGGTAAGTGTATCTCACAATCCCGTCTGGCCTATTTACTTTTAATAATCAACGGAAACTCTCAAGATCGGGTCTGGTGTATTTTCTAATGATGGAGGATTGGTGGTCCATAAAATAAAAGAGTGTATTTCAGACTACTCTGATATCATTCACCTGAAAACAGCTTGTTTATTTGGGCAACCATCATAGATACGCTGGGAAAATATGCCAAATACCCAATATTTTTTGTTAGTTTTGAGGTTATACCCATTCGTGGATGTTAGTCGTTCGTGGTGACAGAACAACTTACTTTCATCGATAGAATCGACCAAAATGTCCCTACAACAAAACCCAAACAGGAAAAAGTGATACGCCATTAAATAACTGCTGCTAAATCAAAAGACAGTCTCTGGGTTGCGTCATGGTTGTCCAATCGAGCGAGTTTATCGACCCGTGATTGGGCTCCCAATCGGGCCGCTCCGTCTGGAGCTCATGGTCACCTTAGACATGTTAAATATTTACCTTGGGTCGTCTGAACTGGGGATTCTACGTCGTGGTGCTCAGGGTTTCTGAGAGCTTTCATCCATGACAATAAAATAAATTGTCCTCCGTATTTACTTTCAGGTTATATACGACCATGCAGCCATAACTCGGTAATAATTTGCAGCACAGACACCGACTTTGATGACAGATCGACATTGGGAGATTTAGAAGGACACATCACGACACTGTATGAGTAAATACATCGTCCATATACCAGTATATCATATGTCAAAGGAAGGTGAATGAGTGAGACACGTGGAGACTATAGTATTTTATAAAGGAAAATTATCTCATCGCAAGTCACATAAATATCTTCATGAATGAAATACCATCATTAATATTCATAACCGATTCAGTGACGATAGCTATTTTGCCATCAAAAGTTAAGTATAAATGGATAAGGGGTGCGACCTATGACCACTATTCCCATGCTGAAAGGCCACTCCTTCATCGAGGAAGCGCGACATCAGAATTCAGAGGCATTGGGTCTCCTTTCTCTCACTGAATTTTATGGTGTCAATTTTTGAAATTCAATTGAGAGTTCGATTTTTGCAAATTACGGCAAAGACGTCGTTGGTTGACATGAAACTTTTGTCTGGAAGAAGTGGGTTACCTAGTATAATGCCCTCGATATCTCAGACAAAATCAATAAAATACATCCTGAAATAAACGCCGATCAAACTTGTTTCAATTAGCCATTTCAAAACAATCTTTCTTCAGTGCGGGTGTGGGTCTGTCTCGACTGAGCGTTTTGATAGTTTGTGATGGAGACGGTTAATAAGCTAAGTCGCCCGTGTATGCGAGTCTTTGTTCTGTCAGGAACTGTCGTCATCAAGGATGAAGCCGTGTTCACGGAGTGGTATATTCTGTTTGAAGGCACTGGTCCTTCTCCCGGCAGGTGGTCGCCTGGAGATAAGCGAGTGATTCTCCTCACCCCGACAGCTCACAGCCAGTTCTAATGGAACCTTTAAATGGACAACTTGCAACTTGAGCTTTTTTTTTACCTACAATTGTCCCACACCTTTTTGATTGTATACATTGCAATGAAGTTTGATATTCGATTGATATTTCGTTCGGTTGTTTGATAATAGGGATCGATATGTCCATCAATTTTGAGCGGTTCAGCGAAGCGCGGCGACTGCTGGCGTGAGGTGGCGCGGGTGAGGTAGCCGCCCCAGCAGGGGCCAGGGTCGTGTCTGTGATTGACTCCCGGGTATTGATGTCCCACTACAGCTCTGGTGACATCGGTTCGCTACGTTGTAATTTTCCGAAAGTTTGGATCAATCATCGATGCAATGCAATCGTGTGTACATGTACAGTGGCTGGTTCATTCATTGGGAGATGTTTCTCTAATCGAAGTGATCTGGGCGTCACGGCGTGTGAGAACGGTTCTCACCACACAATGTCAACTCATGCGAGCTGTCATAAAGGTTCGATTGTGGTCGCGTTTATGTAAACATTTGCTGATTGACTGTAATTGTTCGCTTGATGAATCCGCTAAAACCCAAACTCTTCCGATTATTAAACCCCGTGCAATCGGTATGACACAGTCCAGGTTGATCAAGGTTCTAATGTCATCTCTGTTGTTCTTATAGCGACAAATGGTGGACAGGCCATCGAAACCTTCACCATAAAGTATCAGTCACAAGTATACTTTATAGTTTGCGTTTGGTGAATTGATTGTATCTGGTCAACGTAAATGATACCATGTACCATGAATCCTTTTTATTGTAATGAAACATGTTTGCGAATATGGTAAGTTTTTTTAGTGAATGCAATCATGAGTTTCTATAATTTAAATATTTTCACATCGACTGCCATTACTATTCTCATGTACACGTACAGCCGAGGTGCTCCAACAGGCCGAGGTGTTCGATGTGGTAAGGTCTACGATGCTGACTGATGCGTCATGCAAGATGTCCATGGTCATGTTTTTTTTTCCTCTACAGTTCATGCAAGGTTGAAGGAGCAATTCTTACAGGGATGAACACTTGATGGGGAGAAACATTTGGCATGGCTTCCATGTTTGTCATCGGTATATTATACATGTATATGCATATAATTTGATGTTGGTTGCTACAGAGCCACAAGGCGCATCAAAGTTTAATGTCTAACCTTTTCTGTGTGAACCTTCTTTGCAAAGCACACACATTCGACGTAAACAATTCTAAAACACGAGCACATTGTCTGCATGTTGTATCTAGACAAAAAATAGCGGAGAGATATACGACGATGGCCTGCCGTCACGGTGGCGGTGACACTGTCATGATTCAGGTGATGGGACTGTGGTGGGTGGCGTGTGCAGGCTGTCCCTAAACCAGGATCCCGAGGGCGGGACACTGCTATAGAGCTGGCTACAAACAGTGGGCCTTGCGACGCCACTTTCATACATGTCGCCTTTCTTGGAACCCCCTCGTTGAAATTTATACCACGTCACACGAACGGTGTCCGTCCCAAGGCAAATTGGTTTGTTTCACTTCGATCGGTTATTACAAACTCCGTCCAGAGCTGTGTCCGACTGGGTAGCTTCAATGTGATCTAGTACCTTTTAGCTTGATGATCACGCATTCGATGTGTTTCCCTCGTCTATCGACACCTCTCGCAGAACAAAGCCCGAAAGTGGCCCGCCTCTGCTCCCCGAAAACCCTGTATTTAATACCGCTGTGGGACTTGAGAGCCCGGTGCTGGCCCTCCGGCAAGTCCCGTCATAGCTGACTGCAAAAATTCGATAGTCGATGTTCGTTATAATTACGACACATCGGACAGAAGGGAGAGTTGCGAACGGAATACTAGTGGGCCTACGACATAACCTCTGTACCTCTGTGAGCAAGGTAACCGTTGTGAGCATGGTGCCGATGAGACTCTGAACAACCGGGTCACAGTTACTCGAGGTGAGATAACTGCACTGAATGTCCAGTTGACTCCACTATATACCTGGACATACCGGAGCGGCTGTCGATTACGGGAACAGATTTAATCAGTGGCCGGCTCAGTGAGGACAAGCCGTTCTCACAAGCTCCTCCCCTTCTGGGGGACATCGTTGAGGTTTGGGAGCGGACGGATCAATCATGGACTCATGGGTGCACCGCTGTGACTGCTCCCAATAACAGGCAGCAACCCACCCGTCATCAAAAGTTACTATGACAACGCGTCAACTTGTGAGACCGACACGGCTTTTGGAGTTATGCCGGTCACCAGAGAATAATTTAAACGGGGCTGTGTGGCGAACTTAATAGGGTTGAGAGAGAAAATGAGACCCTAATTTTATTTCCGGTGACTTTTCTTTCATTGTCATCAAAACTTGACGACCTGATCGATCGTGTTATCTGGCTGCAATAGTGTTGCCCGCGGCTGCATGGGACCTCTGCTCTGGCTGCCAGTGACGCTCGCGTGCGCGCCAGGAATAACTCGGGACCCCGGGAAGTTGTGTTACCTAAGTGGTTACGATTTGCTTCCAAACGACGGAGACCACTTAACGTTTTCTGTATTTTATGGACGGGCCTAGCGCACGCGCATGATACATGTGACGCCGAGAGTTGGGTCGCATTCTTCTGGAACGGGCTCTGTTGTGACAGAGACTGACAATCGAGGTTCCTGACAGGCGAAAATACGATACCTGGGCATTAAACGACGGCACCATCTCTCTAGATTTGCATTTTGCGTGTAAATAGAGTGTGAAATCTTTGGCTAAAAGAGCGATGTTGTTTCTATTGGTGACATGCCATTAACATTGGATACTAGCCTCGGGGCAATGCTCGGATAGGAACATAAGGTATTGGAGTGTGTAAGCTTTGACTCATGTAGGTTATGTTTTTTTGTTTTGTTTTTTATTTCAAGGAGTACATGACACAACCGAACAAGTAATTGGATATCACATTGAGTACGGTCATCACTGGCCACTGGCCAACACACCATGTTCCCAAGTACAGGCATCACACACTATTGTCCACAGTTTGTTGGCGCTTTCGGCACGTGCAGGTAGGACAACTAGTGACGATGTCATCAGCTTCAGGTGGCGGCCCGTACGGTGGCGGGGCCGGGGCCGGTCCGGGTAAATCCCGACCCAACATCGCCGCCAAAGGTATCGTAGGGGGTCATTCTGCCAAACATCCCTCCGCCGGTCCACACAAGAACACAAGTGGCAGCGGGACCAGTCCCAACCCGTCCAGAAAAGCCGTACAGAACAAGAAAGGTCCACAACAAACATCGACAGCGAATCCTGGGAATGGCAAAACTGGCCAACAACAAAACCCAACACAGAAAGCTACAAAACTCGACTCACAACAAACCAGTTGTCCTCAGAAAGGAGCTAAGTCTGACAGTCATCAGTCAAATCCCGCACAGAAAGGTGCTGGAAAATCTGACTCTCAAACCTCTCGTCCCGCACAGAAAACGGCAAAACCCGATCCCCCTAAAAGTGCAAGTCAAGGGAAAGACAAGTCAAAAACACCAGAGGTGGTAGCAAAAAGACCACCAGTGGAGACTAAGCCCAAACTTACAAAAACTGAAGCAATTAAAGATGATGTGAATAAAAACAAGGACGTTGTCAAGAAAGACTCCAAGCACAACACAACAGACAACAGTGCTAACGAAAAAAGTGTGTTAAACAAAACTAGTTCAAAGTCTGATCTGCATGATCTGAATCCAGACGTAGCTTCTGGCTCGAATCAACCAAGCAAAACTGTGATACTGAACAATAACCAAGATGCTTCCGCAGACAGCAAGCGTGACAGTGATTCTCCACAAGTAGATGGTGCTCCGAGTGAAAAATCTCCGACTGAAGATGCTTCCGAACCAACTAGAGAGAAGCCGGACCAAGACGGCGACAACACCAGCAAAGACTCTCTGACTCTAGCCGACAACAGGTCGGCATCCAGTACCGACCACACGGACGTCGACAAGGCAACCAAGTCAGAGGAAAGTGAGTCACGTGATTCCGGAGTCGTTCCCTCGGCAACCACGAGTAGAACGACGCTCAGTGACAACTCGACAAGCAGAAGTGATTCCGCAATCAGTAAAACCAGAGCAAAATCGGCAGATCGGAATTCAACGAATTCAGAAGAAGTTAAAACGAAACCAGTATACAAACAACAAAACAGTAACGACTCACAAATAAAACCGCAATCATCTATCGATTCACAAACTAAACCGAAAAACAACGATTTACACAATAAAACCTCAAATAAACCACCAGTCAATACGGAATCACAAAGTAAACCACCTTACAAGCCACAAGCAAGTAATGACTCAAGTAAATCTGAGCATAAATGGGCTGCTAAAACAGACAAGTCCAGCGACGCACAATCAGCAGCAAGCAATGTGGTAAAATCCACCCCACCGAAAAGTGCCCCACCATCATCCGTCAAACCGGCCAACAGTCTTCGGGAGACCAACAAAACAGCCTCTCAAAGTGACACATCCATAGCAAAACTGGACTCGGAACAGAAGCTATCGAAATCATCCAGTACACCTAAACTGAGCACTTTAGAATCCGACCAGAAACCCCTTCCTCCCAAATCAGCTCCTCCAGGTCGACAGTCGGACCATAAGTCGTCTGCCTCACAACAAAATGGCGCAAAACCAGAAACTCCGTCTGGCTCATCTGGACACGGGTCTGGATCATCAGGCTCGAGTAACAGACTCCTCATTCTGGCCCAAAAGAACGAATGGCAAGTTCTGGATCAGGTGCTTCGAGCCATGGATAAAAACGTCCCTCAGCCCTCGGTCAACGTCGCCGATCACGTCAGTATCAGTGTACATTGTAAATTTCTACATGCAAATATCTCCTTTGTGCGAATCTGAATGCTTAGTAAGTCAGCAGCTTTATCCGTATTTTCTCAACAGGAGACCGGGGTCACTCCGCTGATGCTTGCAGTCAGAGAAAACCGTCTGGTCATCTCGGAGCGTCTCCTGGATCTGGGAGCAAACGTCAACGACAGAGCCAAGGTCAGTTAACAACGGACACTTTTATCATGATTACACGGTATAGCTACAAGCCGAAGTAAAAACACAGATAAATATGAACGTTTGTGTTTTACGAATGATTCAGTCATCAATTGTATTGACAGACTATCTCAGTTATCATGTTATCTCAGAATTTTCATCATGGATTAGGTTCCTCGTGAATTAAATTCAGAATGAAGAATGCAATCCATTGAATGGAACCGGGTTATCATTATACAGTCTACATCAATCGAGAACATTGGACCCATATATCATTTGTAGTTCCTTTGAAGAGGCACACTAAACAATTCTCGATCATTGTCTGGCGTTCGGTGTTGCAAAAATGCAAATGGCAGAATGATGATATTTCAGATAGAAGATTGACTCCGAGTGGGAAGCTTGGGTATAATATTTCAGCAGGGAATAACAGACAGTGTTTCTGAGAGTGTGAATCAATTCAGAAACGAATTGAAGTTGAATTCAATTTCCCCGCGGGTAGTGTTTTGCCCGTGAGAGTGGCTGTCATGTATGAAAGGCGTAATGGAAGCGAACCAAGATCTATGAATCAAACATTCCTGTCATACAGAGAATTTCTGGGTTCTTTCGATTAAATTCACGTTATCACTATAAAATGATACTGGTATTAGATTTTCGTGAGCGATGAATCAGGATGGAAATGCTGATCCAGATTTCCTGCTGACTCGACTGTGAAATTCAGCCTCTCTGGAAGAATGTTCTGCCGAGCTCTATCAAGAATTGTCGCACAGCTATAGAGTCAATACACAGTCGATTATGAACCAACATCATTGATTACGCCCAGTGTCCCACAAATACTAATCCACACCATCGATTGTTGTGAGACTAGGCCCCAACTGTCAGCTCATTCAGACATTAGCAAGATTTACATAGGGTCAAAGTAATCTATTAGATCTTTTCTTGTTGACCTTGAACAAAAACCAACAGCGAGTCACCTGCAGTTACGGAATATTTGCGCACTTTATCTGAGGCTGCGTGGCGGTCGCTTATTGTAGTACCGCAAAGACGTGAAAGGGGTCGTGCAAAAATTACTCGCGTGGTTATTTCACAATAACCAACCACAGTTTTATGGTTAAATATCTCGTTTGTGGAAGGAATCGGACGTGATTTGTGTATTGATCTCCCACTATCGATCACGTGGGTCACTTTCTCCTTTACGACCTCAAATTTGCACCTATAGATTCATAGCTTTGCTCATATGGCCAGTACATTTGTTGTTCTGTTGAAAACCAAGCAGAAAGTTGGCGAATGTATTAAGATTTCACATACCCTTTCGGTGTACTCAAAACCATAAAATTTTGAAATTGATCTCGAAGATCTCAAAACAAATGATAAAATACTTTCATTATTAATCTAATAATGCATTGATTCTAACTTATACATATGTACTGGCTTATTAATTTGATTAGGTGACATGCCTGTGCGATAGTAAAATTATGAAGAGTAATTTTCATTGTGGTAAGGCTTAGATCGATAGAAACAACTTGGCATTGTATTGCTGTCTCTTGCAGGGATGTCATTGCGCGAATGACCTTGGCTCCAAGTCGGTCACCGTAGTGTAAAATGACCGTGGAAAAACAACAAGTTATTGAATTTATTTCTGGCTTTTAAGCACGGAACTAACAGTGACATGAGACACCTTTCTACGGTCGATTATTATTGAACATTTTACTAGCGTTGAACAACACGCTTTGTGAGATTTTTGCTGTTTTAACCACACCGATGAAGCAGGTACATCCCGCATGGATGAATCTTGACGTCTGAATTGTCGGTTATCAATAGTATGTTTGAATAGCCTCAGTATTCAACTCAGCCTTCTTTATCTCTTGTATTTATGGACATTAAAGATGTTTTCTGAATCAACAATGTGAACTCATAAACGCGATTCCATAAGTTGATGTGCCAGAAACACACAATGAATCCAATAGTAGGTGTTTCATTGATCATTTCGCAGATTTTAATACGGAGATATTCCGAGATAAGCATCCTTGAGCACACTCATGTACCTTCAGTATATTGCGACTTGACACACGCAAACTAGTTGTATTTATTGTTTCCCAGCTCAAATTAATATAAAAGACTATTATAATCATACTTTGTGCAATAGTACATCACTCATCGAAATTTTCTATGTCAGCACTCATCGAAATTTTATGATGGCCAAATCGGCGTAGGGATTGTTGGTGGTTTTGTTAAGTACATGTACCAGGGAGGTAGGAAATACACTCAAACTCTCACTAGAATGGCAATATATATACTAGTGTATGTCAAATTTTACCTGGTATCCCAATTTTGAACCCATGTAGGCATATTGATTAGAAATGGTTCATATATCGATCATTAACACTTAACTCATATACGAACATAAATGAGTATAACTCCGGAAGAACTATCTGCTTTACACCATAGATTATAGGCTATGCAATAGCAAAAAATAACATTTTTTGATGTGAGTATCTGGGTTGACGTGGACCAGAACCATCCTGTGTGCATACTGGCAATTTGATGTGCCGTAATAATGACTTATATTTCCGACCGAATTACTCCAGAGAGTCTATACTAAACACACAAACTTATAGATATACAGACTCAGGCGGATACATGTATCTGTTCGTCAGGTGTATCCGCTCGACACACCGATCGACCAGGCCAGAAACCTGTCAGAACCTCTTGTTTTATGGCCCAACACGGGACCATGACTAGAATTCCTCACCATTTGCTTTGGATACAGATCACTTTCTATAACAAGCGACAGAATAATCTACATTGCGCTGATCAAACAGTTCAATCGAATCACCAATCGCACAAGAAACCAGCGGCAGCGAGGCTTGTGAAACTTTAGTGATTCTTACATGCATAGATTGTTTATATGTATCAGATGCTAATATGAGTGTAAATTTGATAATGTGCATGCAGTCTTGTCGTCAAACAAACATTTGAACCGCAAAAAATACGTACAGGTAGGCCTAAGTGTACGTAGAACGGTACACTTTTTCATTCATGTTGCACCTACACGAATCAATGCAATTGGATTGTGTGGTAAAAATAATAAGTGTATTTTTGCTTCAGTGATGATTTTGGATATCTATATAGCTCCGAGAGACTGACCCAGTTTTGTTGGTGTATGATGTAACCATAGCCCATATAATCGAAATAGTATAGACTCAGTGTCCGTCATTGTTTCAGGGATCGATCATGGGTACACCTACAGATAACGGTACAACTGTTGAATAAAAATAAAATACCGAATGAATGAAACGAAACACGATACACCTCCCTGTCAAAAGCTTTTGAGAACGCGTTTTCATGGATTGATGAGTGTAAATTGACATCGCTCAAGTGTCGCACCATGATGCCTAAGGTCCATTTCACATATACATGGATCTACTCCTAACGACGATCTGACGCAGAATATTGACCCAGAAAACAGTCCCATTGTTACACAATAGTCTATCACAGTCGCGACTGTCTGGAACATGTATGTAACATGAAAAATATCGTAAAAAGTTGTGGACACCCGCCCCCGGCAATTTTTCAAAGAAAAATATCCACAGATTCCGCAATTTTGACTTTAACTATGATCGTGAGAGGATACGAACCATATGTAAATGCATCCTATATATTTAGCCTACCAATCGTATATATTGTCAATTATCATCAGTGACGTAATTGTATCCCTCGAATAAAGTTCGGCGGCTACTCTGGATTTGCGATCTTCGCGCCGCGTCCGCCGCCGTCCAGAATTTCTTGTGAAAGTTGCAAAAGTGAACCGATTATAAGAAAATAAGGACATGTCAAGATGTCTTATGGTAAAATCACGTAACCTATCGATTCTGGTTGCCAGAGCAACCAAGATGGCCAATTGGCGACACTTTTTGTGACAAAACCAGCTGTTTCGACACACATGGATTGTCAGCGCTCTAGCAGTGGTCATTTTACAGGAATCGCTGCGATATTGCGCACGCATGTTCAGCACGCATGTTCAGAGACGAAACATATTGTTTTTTGGAAAGATTGAATATATATTGATAAGTTAACGTATTGAAACAATGTGAAATACTCAGTTTGCAGTCTGTGATCATTTTTTTTGGTTGCAATTTGATAACATATCACACTGATTTTGTGATATGTTATCAAATTGCAACCAATTGTTACTATCTCTAATTTATTATAATAATTAGAACATATTCATTATTAGCAAGTGTAGATATTGAAACCACCCGTAACATTGGGGAATGAGCAAGTTTTCATTTCCTAATCCAGTGACAAGTTTTTGTGGAGAATATTCGGAAAAAAATATAGGTCAAAGGTCAAATTCAAGGTCATGACAATATTCAGCATATATCATTTCCTATCTGTTCACAATTGATTCTCAAGTTGTAAAGTCGTTAATAAGCGAGATATTAGCCATTTTGTTCTTCACCTTGAATATAAGGTCAAAGGTCAAATCCAAGGTCATCACAATATTCGGACTATATCATTTCCTATATGTCCACAATTGATTCCTAAGCTGTTAAGTCGATAATGAGCGAGATATTAGCCATTTGATGCTCTGACCTTGAAAATGAGTTCAAAGGTCAAATTCAAGGTCATCAGAATATTCCGCGTATATCATTTCCTATATGCCACAATTGATTCCTATGCTGTAAAGTCGATGATAAGCCAGATATTAGCCATTTTGTCCTGTGAAAATTAGGTCAGAAGGCAAATTCAAGGTCACGAGAATATTCAGCATATATCATTTCCTATATGTCCACAATTGATTCCTAATCTCTAATCTCAATATTAAGTGAGATATCAGGCAAAATGCGTCCCATTATAAAGCATATGAGAAATTAACATGGGAAAGTCCCATTTGGGCCGAGTTTGGGCGCAAAATGGCCCACTTCGAGCGATTCAAGGGCAATGAAACTTATACACGTCCGGTAAAAGGTCCGGTAACCTAAAGAAACATGTGTATAATCGAATATAATCGAATGTGATTCCAGACAAGAGGGGCGACTCTGACTGAACCAATGTCACAGATCGGCCCATGGCAAATGTCATGTTATATTCTTTCGAGTACAACGTTAATTGTTACGCAACGAATTTGAGTGGACCCTCAGGCTGACGTACGTCTCATAGCTTACAGCAGCACGGTTATATTTTTGTCAAGATTCGCTAGTAAGGTAACTTGCAAAGAAAAGAGAACATTTTCCAATCTGCGATGACTTATTATTAATAAGATATCTGATTATTATATTCCCTGAACACATTAGTTGCCTGAAATAAAAAAACTACTACTATTACTACTACTACTATTCCTATGTATACAGTCAGGTAACTACGATGGCCGAACATGCCATGGGGTTTGTTATCCCGAACACGCCATGTACATGTGGTTACAGTCGACGATTAAAATGCACCTGAACCGGTTTTTACTTTTGACTGTCCGTGTTAATATATTGGTGAGCCAATACGTCGTGTACATTCTGTTTGCTGTCATCTGATGATCTCCAGTCCAGACAGAGACATTGGATGAGACAACTGCCTTAAATATTAATGATAATGTCACCGTCCTTGAGCCATCTTTCATATTTAACCACGGCAATCGTGTCACAGGCTGTCAAGGATTATTCATATGATATTGCATTGCGTGTAAATGAGTATAATCATTTTGGATGATTTTCTTGTCATACAGTAATTGACATATGTAATTGACATATCATTTTTCTTGATCCTTAATACCCTGGAGTTGAAAGTTTTGTGATCGTTGATGAATGATGATTAAGGATGATATGTACATACGTCCATTATATGTAATGTTAAATTACATTCACTTTCCATACGCCGTTTCTAATAGTTATTGAGGGTGGATGTGTTTAGATTTGTATTTGGCAAACACTTTAAGGCTATTGATGCAGTGTCGTCAAGTTGTTGTTACCATGGGTGAGACTGTCATACCCGGGCTATATCTCTGTCAAGCGTGCCTTCAGACCTTGGTATTAAACGCTTTACGGGCAAATGCATGGTGCGTGAGTACAAGAATTGTTCCTTTTCATCACAATACTTGTTTGTCATCAAACCCCCATAAATATCCTTGTCCGCTGTCTTGGACAATCGATGGCTTGGTTCATGTCGGAGGTGTGTGATGTACTGCGTTCGTGTGTGCTTGGTGTTTTTCGAGATATCCCGATCCGTGGTTTTGCCGCATGTGTAGACCTATAGGGATGATAAAATTATTATTGAAAGAGTTTGTTAGGCCTATGAGTTCTGCATATAAACCAATAAGCTCGTTATGCTTTTCATATTTACTTCTATAAAGGTATATCTATCAGGCAATCCACTATTCACCGTGTGAAATTTCAGACTCTGAAAAACATAGACATACAATAGATTCACTGAACATTTTGAGTTCGGAATTTGGGAGAGAAAAACAATTGAAAATTTATACAAAGCAATTGGTTCCTAGATATACGTTTGAAATATACATTGCACACAAATCCCTAATTTTGATGAGTGGTTTGAAGGATGTGGAATTGCACCTGGATAGCGTGGTACCGGTAACGTAGGGGACAGTGGTAGGGAGGGAGGGGGGTAGGCAGCCAGGTGAACCAACCCACAATCGATACCCAGTGCCAAAGTTAATCATATCGACGAATTTCCCGTCCCCCTATGCACACAAGGTGCCTCCCCGGCGTTATAAGTACTATTTAATTTCCACTCGAGTTCGTCTGTTCGGGTCTGGACCGCACGCGTTGTTTGTGGTCCATTGAAAGGCCGAAGTTTGGGGAAACAGCTGAGTGAATGGTTGTCGCGCTGGAGACACGAGCGACCTAATGCCACTGTTGTGTACTGATAATGAACTCCGGCCGAGACTGCACCCAGCCAAGTTGCTTTTAGTTAACATTGATGTATTGTTAATAGCGACAGTAAGCGTTGCTTTATTTGCCGTGATTGCACCGATAGCAGGAAACTACAAAAGTTTGGTCGTGTTGGCAACCGGGCAATAACAGGCACGTATCCCACGGGACAGACAATGACACTGACCTAATCAGTCAGTGTGCAAAAAGTGAGCAAGTCCGAGTCATATATTTATCGATATCAGTGATTAATATAAACAAACGAGCCCACAAACCCGGAAGTAATCTGGGTGATAACAATGTAATTGTGCAATTGAAGTTTCCCTACATGTACATGTATGTGAAATAATGAATATTAAAAAGCCGAAAATTATAGTTGTTTTGTTCAATTATGTTACTGTGAACGTCAAAACTGATGATCTTTTTAAAGACAATTGTTGACTACAAGCACGTGTACCTATACACATGCAGTTTCTGTAGCTCTTCTATTGCGTACATCTAGTTCATTGTTCGCTAAAGGAAGAACAACTTCGGATACCGTACTGTGTGGTTTGTTCCGGCAATCATTGTCAATTTCAATATTCAATAGGAAGTAATATTTCAACGTAATAAGGACCTACACATATACCATTCGCAGTTATATATAAATACGAATTGCCATAAAGCAAAGAGTTGCGCAAGACGCCTATCTGTCGAATTATGCATATTTTATGGGAAACATTTTGTCAATCACCAACTGCCATTGCCACTTATCAAATTGTGCTATCGCTTCCTGAAACAGTTATTACCAATTAGTATGATATTCAGGCCTAGTCACATTTATGAATCATATGATATATGCACATCAACATGTATGAATGATTTGCACTCGGACAAGTGGCCTTGAAAACAAGTTAAATTTGTTTTGGATTAATGCATACTAGTACACTAGAAGACTACGAGGTGATACACCAGGATTAACACCATTATCTCAGATCAGGCACTGGAACAACTACTTCAATAATATATCGATATATCCCCTTTAATCTCATGTATTTGCGTATCAAATGCACCAAATAACCAACACTCGCCCATTTTAGATGCAGTACACAGTTGGCGGGCGTTGTTGACCATGGTATCGAGCCTATGAGAAGTATTCTGTAGTTCATGTCGGGTGTATTGACAAATACTGAGAGATGGTCGAGGGCCTCTGTTGCTAATAGCGCCTTCACTACAGCACCATGCAGAACTGTCCACATACCTACTTTTTGTGCTTATATTTTTGGTCCAAGAAATCAAGCTGATATCGACTGGGCGAACAAAAACAATTGTGTGTATGCCTGTAGCAGGATGGGACAACTGGAACAAGGAAATCCATATATAGTGGCCCATACTACAGAGAAATAAGGCATGCATATTCATGGTATCTGTTGTATACGGAAGCTCATATTCGCCACATAGAGGACCGCAAATTTTTAATTACAGTGTAATAACGCTGTAATACAGCGTTATAACGCTCTAATTTAGAGCGTTATAACGCTCTATTTTAGAGCGTTATTACGCTCTAAATTAAACCGTTCACCTTCCTAGCATATTTCCATTATCGTGATTTGTAATAAACATATCTCTTACGGAAGCTCATATTCGCCACATAGAGGAGCACAAATTTTTTTTAGAGCGTTATAACGCTCTAATTACAGTGTAATAACGCTGTAATACAGCGTTATAACGCTCTAATTTACAGCGTTATTACGCTCTAAATTAAACCGTTCACCCTCTCATCATATTTCCAATGTCGTGATTTATAATAAACATATCTAGATCAGAGTAATTTTGAGATTTCCCTACATATGATTGAGCTGATGAACCAGCAGGTCCGATGATGTCTCTGGCAGTGTAATTTAGAGCGTTATTACGCTGTAATTTAGAGAGTTATTACACTGTTTTAGAGCGTTATTACGCTGTAATTTAAGCGTAATAACGCTGTAATTACAGCGTAATTACGCTCTAATTTACAGCGTAATTACGCTCTAATTACAGCGTAATAACGCTTAAATTACAGCGTAATAACGCTCTAATACAGCGTAATAACGCTGTAAATTACAGCATTAAAACGCTCTAATACAGCGTAATTACACTTAAATTACAGCGTAATAACGCTCTAATACAGCGTAATAACGCTGTAATACAGCGTAATAACGCTCTAATTCACAGCGTAATAACGCTCTAATTTACAGCGTAATTACGCTCTAATTTACAGCGTTAATACGCTGTATTACAGCGTTATAACGCTGTATTAGAGCGTAATTACGCTGTAAATTAGAGCGTAATTACGCTGTAAATTAGAGCGTTATTACGCTGTATTACAGCGTTATAACGCTGTAAAGAAAAATGTGCATTCCTTCATCTGGCGAATATGAGCCACCGTACATTTGTGTGACGTCGTCGATATGTATATATTTGCATGTGATGCAACATTAATAAGCAGTGTAACATTTGTAACACTGTAATATTGCTATATATGCATATACATTGTCATAATGACAAATGAATATTACGAACGATGGTATTACGTCAATGGTTTGTTACAACTATTGAGTGTTAATGGTATGGTTAGGCATCTCGATCGACAGGCATTGTGTTTTTTTACTGCATTTCTTTCTTCCACTGTTTGTGTTCCAGAGTATATCTCTTGAGCGCCTTGAACAATCTTCCCCACATTTTCAGAGCTCATGACAAAAGGCTACTTCATAGTGTTTCGAGATATTTCATTTCCAAAATGACCACCAGTGGTCATCTTTTCAGTCAATGTGTCTCTCTTTTATCTTTTTTTAAAAATTTGTTTGGACTACTGAATACTGTAAACTCCTGTACAACTCTGCCTGTTCAGTCATGCCCCTAGGACGAGATTACACTAGGCTCCAGACTACCTACCCCATACCGGGGATCCCCATGCCTGGGTTACTAGTGTATTTCACATGTATACATGCCATTGAATCATCGACGCTCCAGCCTTCCCTGTCTATACAACACAACAAGTGGCTATATATTATAAGCTAATAGACATGACACAACAAACTTGGGCCATGATTTACATGTAAATTTATATTTGACCACATTATCAATGTTTTAGTAGGCCAGGATAAGTTTGTTTACTATTTAATACGAATGCAGAAATTTTCAACTGAACGTCTGTCATGTTTACACCACCATTCTCGTCCGTATTCAATATCCTATGTACCGGTAACTATTTCGGTCCAGTTTCACCATCAGAAAAAAAAGATGTCAAAAAGCCTCTGGACTTCAATGTCTAGTTCGATCTGAAGTTGTTTAAACATCATTAAAGCTGATCCAAATAATGACGCGACTCTCAGCGAGATGTCAATTATATCACGCAAGTGTTGTCATGACTCAGATCTCACAGTTTACTCATGAAGTCATCGACAAAAATACACAGGTGTTGCATATTACAGAAGTAGGTCTATACATGTACCTTGTTGAACCAATGGCTGACTGCGAGTTGGTGTTTTCTATGTTCGAGCGTTGTGATGCACAACAAACTTCAATGAATAATAAAACCAGCACACTATTTGTTTCAATTCATCACGGCATGTATTCATGTACAACGTGAACAGACCTGGTAAAGTGTATTAACAATTCTGTGAGGGTAAGACTGACAGGATACAGTTTTTATTGCGGGTCCCTCAGAAAAATGTATTCAATCAATGGAATGTTACCTAGTTCGAAGATACGAAGTAAAAATGTTTTCTCCTTCTTCTTGGTAAATTCCTCTTTTTAGATTTTTCCTTGGTATATTCCCTCTTTTAGTATAAAAATTCATATCCCAACTGAGACATCCAAGAGGGTTATGATTGGTTCCACATACATGTAAGAGGGTTATGATTGGTTCCACATACATATAAGAGGGTTATGGTTGGTTCCACATACATGTAAGAGGGTTATGATTGGTTCCACATACATGCAACAGGGTTATGATTGGTTCCACATACATGTAACAGGGTTATGATTGGTTCCACATACATGTAACAGGGTTATGATTGGTTCCACATACATGTAACAGGGTTATGATTGGTTCCACATACATGTAACAGGGTTATGATTGGTTCCACATACATGTAACAGGGTTATGATTGGTTCCACATACATGTAACAGGGTTATGATTGGTTCCACATACATGTAACAGGGTTATGATTGGTTCCACATACATGTAGGTGGATGGCGGTTTATAGTTTACACGGTTTCATAATTATACTATTAGCCTACGGTGCAATTCAACAACGAAATTCTAATGGTTCCAACGACGAAAATTACAGGGGGAAAGGTTTAGCTGGGAGTATAACTCCGTCAATAAATACTATTACTGTTTTTAAAATAATAGCTATTTCAAACTTGTTGTAATATTTCGCAATTTAACTTTACTCGTGTATGAACTCGTGTATTATTTCTGTCACGGATAGGACGGACGGACGGCTCTACATTTCGCCGCAGCCTACTCCAAGGATGACATGATCAAACTGCTCATTAACAGACGAGCCGAGCCCTTCGTCCATGGCGGGGTGAGTACTGATATGTATATATAAGTGTACCAGGTACACTCTAACAGTTCGGTTGTTCAACAATAAAGTTAAATTTCTTCATCAGTCACATATTCAAACGAATGTGTTTTAACATGTGTCCGTCTTGAACATCCGAGACCAGGTCACTATCAGAAGGATATGAAGTTTGTCTCACACTTTGGGCAGTTTGATTGAGTTTGTCGTACTAACTCACACATACACCGTACTGACGTTGTGGTCGAGAGTGTTGACTGTTCACAGCCCAACTTGCCACAGTGTGATAGCTTTGCTTCCTGGTCCACGTAACTGTATATCTAAACACACCTCCTTTTGTATACGAAGTTCCCTACACACTTTCCCTGTGTGTGTCTATCTGTCGATAGTTTTGTTGGCACAAAGATCATTTGTTGTTATGTACACTTATCATCCAAAGGGCATCGGTCACATAGTAACCATACATGTAGTTGCCCATGTATCCTACTTTCAAGATCTCACAATAGCAGTGTTTCATGGAATATCTGGTATACTGGTACCACTCTTCCTCATTTGCTATCACTATTCATCATCTCACGCATAAAGCCCCATCCCAAGAGCAAGTGGCCAACCTTAATCCCATCCCAAGAGCAAGTGCCCGTCCTCCACCCCATTACAAGTGCCCGTCTTCAACACCATCCCCAGAGCACATTACCGTCCTCCATCCCATTTATAGAGCAAGTGCCCATCTTCCCTGAAACACGTGCTTGTCCTTCGTCCTATCCCTAGAGCAGACATGGGTCCCCCACCCATCCTGTAGAACAGGTACCCGTCCTCACACAGAGTCGGCCGTCGATGTCCGTACGTGTAGATGGAACCTGCCGAGCAGAACACGCACACCACAAATATTTACTCTGATGTCAACGACACAGATTGACAACTGACTCTTTGATCTGCCCCTCGTTTTCCCCCTGTCCCCGTGATACCCCTGGCGCAGTTAGTAACACGGAGTATGTATGCTTTTTTTCATCCCATGTCCTCCATATGCTATTTGTTTCTGGACAAAGGAAGAGTGGACAATTCTGTTATTGTGTGACTTACTGTTTCCTCGAAGTTATGAGGAAAGCTTGGCAAACGAAAGAATAGTGCACTGGTCTACGTTTTGTGCCAACAAAACCATTATCGACACTTTGATGCATAAAGGCCTCAAGCATTTTGGCCCGGTACATGAAGCTTTCTAATTGAATACTAAAAGCATCGTTAATAGCTTCACAAAAATTGTACAAGGCTGTGCGGTTTGGCACATAATGGCAATTTTATATGAAGCATGAATTTGATTTAAACATCACATCAGCGTGGACAATAGTATTCTAGACATATATAGTTCAATGCCATTAGCTGTTATTATATATGAAGCTGGTTTATACAGGATTATAATTTTTCTGAGGGCATGTCATATTTAAACAGCTAATATTTTAAAACATATTTGTAAGTCTCATGTTTCTAACTTCAGGTGGATTCTAAGTTATCTTATGTTTCCATTCGTTCGCTGAATGAATGTTATCGCCCAGCACGGGCAACATTACGATATAACTTGGCAAACAGCTTACAACCAATCCTCCCTGTAATCAGAAATAATTAAATAATCATATCTCAAATCAATAAGCTCATCGAACAAATGTTGCACATGTAACCAAGCCAGTCTAATGCATCATTCTACACCCTATAAAATGGCCAAGTGAGTGATAAATGTACTGGTAATGAATGGAATGGTGAATATGTCAGTTTTATTATCAATATACAGAAGCATTACTCTAAGTGGGCGTGCTCAAACTCTCATAGCAACTGACAAATGTCCCTAATATTTGTACCATGAAACCCAGCAATTATTCTGGCCTAATTTTCTGTCGCGCATAAATTGTGTTCGATTATGAACAAAAATTGGGAAAAATATGAGTTGAGAATTGGGAGATGATTCGATGTTGTCCTTTTCGTTGCAACAACGTAACATGATGAAACTGTTGCATACATTTACATGCGTTTTAGCTGCGAAGTTGTTGTTTCAATGTGTAGCGATAAATCAGGTTTTTAATGCAATATTATAGAAAATATCACCACTTCTCACACTGTTGAACGCATGAGGTATCACACAATAAAAATCTGATCAAGAGTTGGTATTGTTGCAACGGTTGAGGATCATCTTCTTTAAATACCTATCTATCACGAGACAATGTACATCCTACACAATGGTCTCCAGCCAAGCTTTGACGATGTCTGTGAGAGAGTTATAGAGTTTAATCCATAAATTGGCAAGATCTATTGCCGGATACTCAGCATCCATCACCAGATCAAAACAACACATTAGATATATCACACACATTACCTAAAAACCAACACGATTGAAGTTAATATGATGAAACTACGTCGCATGTTGATGAGAACTGTCAATTTGTCATGCCATCTGATGAAAACTTATCTCGTTAAATAAGAAAAGCACCTCGTCAATTCACCCCATGTGGCTCCAATGACGCAAGTGTGAGGTACTATCGTGTACTTCATTGCTGTCAGTCGAGAGTCCTGGAACACACACACCCTCCACCCACCCACACACACAAAGCGAGCAGTGTTGTAAATTATAAGTCTTTCCAGCAGTTTTTCGTTTCATTTCATTCCTATATATATATTTTGCGTGTAAAAGTTTCATTACATTGTCACTTTTATTACTCATATCTCTTAAATTCTCTTGAAGTATGTTGGATGTTTGTGCCGTATTTGTGATATCAAAGAGCCTGATATGGAATGCATGTATACATGTGTGCGCTTGGGTAATATTTCGTAGCTGTTATTACTCTTTTGTAGCAACATTTTTGTAATGTGCATGTACAGTATGTGTTTTATCTTTTTTAATGAGAAAAAAATGAAACATTAAAATGTGTAAATGAATTTGCCATCGACTTGGAATATACGCATCCATATAACATCAACAACTTCCCAATGGAGACGACCCAACACTGAGCACAGTTGTCCGGTCAGTTGGCCAAGGACGGTCGAGTGTTTGGTGGTGGACAATCAAGCAGTCCACTTATTGCCCACTACTACAAAGACAATTGATAATCGATGGTGACTTTGATTCTGTATACGGAAGGCAGCCAGGAGAACGTTTTTGTCGTTACTTTCAGCGCGCGGCTATCATTGATAAATGATCTATTTATGTTTGGTCAAAGGACAGAGAGACTGGGTTTTTAAAATGCCGTGACGCTTTACCTCTCGGAAGTCTCCACGTTGACCAAGGTCGGGGGTCTGCCGAATGGTGACGCTCCGTGGGACTCTGTTGTGTGTTTCTCGACATTGACTGCCCCACCACGTACGGTGGAACGTCAGCCAGACACCAATCCACTCATAAAACCCACAATTTCCTCCGGTCGTTCAGGTGTCCATCAGCAAGGAGAATGCCTCAGATTTGTTGTTGTCACGCCTGAGTGGTTATGACCAACCCACAAATTCCCTGTCCTATTGTACTGATTGATGCCTTCGTGGTATGTTCGATTTTCTTCAACTGCTCATCGATTAAGCTTCTTTGACATGTGTCGTGATAATTTCGCATTACTATGTGTGCGCAAATATTTATGTCATTGCGTTTCAATGGGAATGTTTGATTATTTTAGTCAGTCACGAAACCTAACCTTTCAAATTGAACTGAACGAAGGGAAAATATCAAAATGTGAAAAAGGGTTCTTGTATTCAGGCGTAGAAAGGTATTCAACATATTTTTAATGATCTGGAATGGATACTTGGCCAAGCTGACATATATCCAGTCTGAAAATGACTTCCACCGACACGTTTATTCAACAATCCGTTCCATTTCACGACTCGTACAATTAATTCGCACTATTGAGTATCTGTGGCGTTCATTTGCACTGCGTGAGAAAGCCGTCACAATAGCTGGTGGAGAGTCCGGTGTGCCATTGTCTGATTGGTTGTCAGTGTCCTCGAATGCGCTTTTATACCCCTGCCTTCTTGAAACATTGTACCTGATTGCCTGATACGTTGTTTTTCTGTCAGAATTTATGACTTCAAAATGGGTTAAAATTACTATTATTGAGCTGTGAGGTCTAATTTTAGTTTTCACATTCGAACTGATCAATGGTATGAATCAATAAATATTTATTTCAGTTTTTGTCGATTTATCCACCACAGCCCAAGAACCAGTTACCGTTGCACATGGCCTGTGCGCGGTCCAGCGGTGTGCTGACCATAGTCCAGCAGCTGATACGGGGATGTAGCAAGGATTCTAGACTAGCGGCTGACAAGGTATTCCCTTCCACTTCCAATCTTCAATGGTATTCGCATACGTGGGATTCTGTTATCAGATCTATAATTTTGGCAAACATGCAGTATCTAGGTTGGATCATACAGAACTCTACGTAGAATCACATTTCTTTTCCGCATATATTTATTTAAATAACCCTCACTTTTCACCCCTATGATCATGATAAGGATGGTGACATACCGCTGTTTCTGGCGGCCGAGAGTGGGAACACGACAGTGTGTCGGGAGCTTCTGCAACACGCGGCAGAACAGCAAGTCCAGAGACAGCGCAAGGTCTGGTCTACATAGGACATGTACAGTACCGCCAGCTAGGCCTGACCTATACAATTATATATATGGAATGTTCTTATGATGTATTCTGCTACTAAGGTCCAGATTCCACAAGACTTTAGTCTCCAGACTATGGCTTTGTCCACAAAAGTACAACGCAAAAGTGTCATAACAAAGCAGAAAGTATTCTCAACACTGAAGTATTTTTTATGGGCTCCAGATACTAGTTGTCATCCATACAACCAACATCCCGAAGAGTGATTGATAGAAATGTAAATCTTAATGAAAAAACGTCTACACTACGGCATTGTTCTGCATAAATGATCTTGGCCCCAGAAAACATATACACACTGCATGACCGTGCAATGGTGCAGAAGAGTGTACCGTGTGATTTTGTATTATCGGGGATTTTTTCAGGGCACCAAGGACACGGTACTCCACCTTTCCTGTCGGCGGAAGGACTTCGACATGTCGCGTTTGTTTGTGGACAACCATGCCAAAGTTGACGCCCAAAACGTGTGTAGCCCACTCGTGCGCGCTTCTGATCGCAGCAAACTGTACATTGTAGATATGTAATGTCCAAGCTGAGACCACGAACCACCACGTGGAACTATAGCAATAGCAATGCTTTTTAGAAGCTCTCCAACCAAAACAATATTTGAATTGTGAGATACAATATTGAAGACATACAAACGGCGTTGAACATAAAAAGAGACGCTCGGTAGTTGATTGATCTAGGTGCCATGTGTGTAGTTGCCTAGGGATGGCCCGTTGTCATGTAGCTGTCTGTCTGTGTGCCTGACAGGTTGACGGCCACAGCCCGCTGCACGTGTGCGCCTGGGAAGGAGACGACGGTATGGTCAAGTTCCTGCACCAACACAAAGCCAACGCCAACATCGTCGACAATGTAAATAGTCGCTCCTTCACGTAATGACTCCCAGCTAGCGAGGGTTACATGTATGCTCCAATAACCACTGTAGCTAAATCCCCAAGACTACTGTTTTTCTGTCGTATTATATGTGTCTATCCCACACAATCACTATGCATTATTCATAATCGTTCTCGATTGCACAATAGTCAAAAAGAATGCAGATGTGATACGCTACTCTATCCGGAACAACGACTTGCACACGCACAATGCCGCACTTTTATCGATATACATGTGTGACTATTGACGGACCCCCTGTTCTAGTCTCATTGACTAATGTAGAAAAACTTACAAGTACTGCATTATAGAAAAATTACATTGCATGAATGGTTGGTGGATTGCTGGACGGTGAATGTATCTTGTGGCATGTATGTCAAGTAACAATGCCTGGATAGTCAAGCATAATCTTCCTATTCCGACAATGATCTTTACGAATAACAAAATCAGTCTCGAACTGATTATTGTGCAATGTTTATTATTTTGTATATCAACCCATCGATCCGGGCAGTGTGTCTGTACATTGTTACCAGTTGTCATTGTTGTTGTCGTTGTTGTTGTTGTTGTTGTTGTTGTTGTTGTTGTTGTTGTTTGAACATTATTTGAACATATTTTATAATCGACTTACCAAATAATGTTTTAAAAAAATTCGAGATAATCAGAAACATGTAAATTTATGTCATTCGTATGCCATAGGTTATCACAATATAGCGTACATATACATGTATAGCGTTATGTACACAACTCGGGATAATGATTGAAGAGTCAATACATTCCCGTCTATGTGTGTCCCGACGTTAGATGGACCGGACGCCGTTGCACATAGCCGCTGAGCGCGGTCACACGGCGATAGTCGAGGTGCTGGTGGACAAGCTGCGAGCGAACGTGGCGGCCCGCACCAAGGACGGCAGCACTCTGATGCACATCGCCTCGCAGTACGGACATCCAGACACCGCCCTCGCCTTCCTCAAAAAGGGCGTCCCCATGCACATGCCTAACAAGGTATACAGTTTAGCTAGGCAAATACATGACGTACTTCTGAACATGAATCCTGAATCGTCATCCATCATTTGATAATGCAAGTAATGCGTTGGGCATTTGGCTACATATTTATCTCCATGGTGTATGATTTTACTCATGTCAAAAGTATCTCTCATAGAAGTGTCTTATAATATTTATTCATCAACCAAAGTAGTTCATAGTTCATATATAATTACCATACACTAATCATAATGTGGAAACATCATTGCTATCAGAGCGGAGCACTGTGTCTGCATGCCGCAGCTAAGAAAGGTCACGTCAATGTTATGAAGGCTTTGCTACAGAAAGGTGCCCACGTTGACGCCAAAACAAAGGTAGACAAACGAGATATGGAATATTTATTTAAATTTAACAAAACATTTTGATCAGGGACATGTTGAAACATGTTGACCAGGCATTCGTGGTGATTATGTGAATGATAACCAAGCGTTGGCATTAACAGGACGGCTACACAGCTCTGCACATAGCGGTGGAGTACTGCAAGCCTCTTGCTGTCCAAACTCTTCTTGGCTTCGGGGCGCAAGTCGAACTCAAAGGAGGAACGGTGGGTTGTTATACGAATAATTTAATTAAAAATCGCTGGAACATTAACTACTAATTGAAAATGTTACATGTGTACATTGTAACCATACCATTGTTCAACATTAGGCCTATATTACGAATGCATGGCATATAAAAATTAATTCGAGAAGCCTACATTGAAATGCTCATGTACATGTACAATTTTTTATTTACGGATATGCCTCATGAAGCTCGTATAACTTTACGTATTATGTGGATTCAGTAAACTATATTTTTGATACGAACCCTTTACTCGAACATTGCCTCTAGGCGAAGGAGACTCCGCTGCACATTGCCTCCCGAGTTAAGGACGGGGAGAAATGTGCCGAGATGTTGATCAAAAGTGGCGCTGACGTCAACGCGGCTCAGGAGGTCAGGCAATCAGCTATTCTGTCAGTATTTATACACTCAAAAAGCAGACCATCACTGACACCGTATTATCTTGTTTTCTGGTTTGGTAGAATGGTGAGACCGCGCTGCACATAGCCAGCAGACACGGACTGCTGAAGATGGTTCAGGCGTTACTTGCTGAGGGAGCGGATCCCACCTGGCAGTCGAAGGTAAGAACAGGCTCAATCGTTACACAATGACACGATCATCTGGCAGTAAAAGGTGAGATTACTGGCTTAACTTAACTCAATGAACATAAGCTGTGTTAATTATCATGTATATAGGCCTAATTTGAATTATGCCGAAGCATGGTGCAACGTGAATATGGGTACCCGATAACAGCCACACTTAGAGCAAGGTGTATCGATTCGGGAATACCCAAGCCCGCTCTTGGTTTCGGTTTCAGTCCGGAGAGAACCCAATGCACGTGTGTGCGCGCTACTGTCACTGGGAGGTGGCTGATGAGTTGCTCAACTTCATCACCAAGTCCAAGTCCCGGATAGACGCAGTCATGCTCGTCAACCACCAGAACGTGGTCAGTGCTGGAGTTTGGGCGCACTCTGAGGAATTTATTACAGTCTGAAATATCTATCAGATATTATATATATGCACATCCACTTGATTTGAAAGGGCAAGAAAGTGAGTGTCAGCACTGATCGTTTTATTCAATGTCTGGTTCACTAATCTCTAATCCGGGGCCCCTCTGTCTAGGAGGGAGAGACGCCGAGTCACTACGCCGCTGAACTCACCAAGAAACACGCCCATCACGAGTTCGAGGATACGGACATGATCAAACTGCTACTGGAGTACGACGCTGACATCAACATACACACCAAACTGGTCAGGGTCTTGTCATGACATTATAGTCCATATCATAGTCATACGTGTACGAAACTGGTCCCTGACTTGTGTTCGTGGAGATCCATTTCCTGTACATAAGTTTCAGATATTTGTATGCGGTATGTTGCACTATTATAGATCATAGCTTTTTGATCATAGGAAGTAGGCCCACTGATTTTACGAAAACATTTTTGGATGTCTGAACCAACAATCAACGAATTAGCAAGTTATTTTGCATAACGTACAGTATCCCATGATGATATTATATCTTAGGTTATCCCCATTTGGGCGCCGATACACGATCACTTATTCAAAATATAAAATGTTGTTGACCTTGTGAACAGACGCAGGAGACGTCCTTACACTACTGTGCGAGAGCCGGTAACGCGGACATTATGTTGGAAATGGTGCAGCACATCGGACCCTCGCGGACACAGCTCGCGGTCAACAAACAGGCCAAGGTGTGTGGCTTGAAACACGGCGGTATACAAGTTATTGCATTTATTTGTGATGTGTTGATTACATGAATTAATACGCTGATTGCCTGCAGAACGGATGGTCACCACTTTTAGTGGCCAGTGAACACGGACATCTGGAAATCGTCAAGATTCTGCTGAAACACAACGCCAGAGTCGACGTTTTTGATGAGGTAAGCATAATAACATGTACATGTATTGTAAATTGCCTGACTTATATAGTATGTACGCATATATCTAGTTGATATGTCATAGCTGATGTGTTATGTGTGGATAGTTGCATAAAATAACTTTTTTAAATAGATAATAAATAATTGAATTAGACATTATTCGACCGGAATAGAAAAGTGTTACTGTTTTACATGTACAAATATATAACCGGTTGTACTAAAATGGTGTTATAATTGTGCCATCGTGAGCTATGCTCCTGTAAAAATGGTGACACTACTGTGCACTTGTAAATTCATCATTCCCCGCAGCACGGCAAGGCGGCGCTGCACCTGGCGGGCGAAAACGGTCACGAGGGGGTGGCGGATGTGTTGCTATGGCACCGGGCTTTCGTTAACGCCAAGTCCAAGCTGGGGGTGACTCCCCTGCACCTGGCGTCCGAGAGCGGTTACAACAAACTTGTCAAACTCCTGATCGAGACACACGGAGCCGCCACAGACGCCCTCTCCTTGGTGTGTGCATCGATTGTTCCAAGAGCCACCAACATAAACATTTATACCATAAGATTACGATGAAATCAACAAAAAAACCAACATTAATACTAGTAAACCAAATATTCGTATCAAAGTCCACATTGGTATTGTCAGGGGCAAACATTGTGCAGTAGGTAACCATATATGATTCTGCTGTATAAGTAGAATTCGAATACAAAAATTCCCCCCAAATTGAGTTGATGGTAAAATTCATTGTGCTCTTGGACATCTTTTGATTTCATGATGTCCAGTTAGGTTCTATGTTTACTACTTGAATGATAAATATAAATAACATTGAAAACCAGGTTTATTCACAAGACTTTTTACAGGCATTCTTTCAAAACTCCAATATTGGTATATCCTGATAAACCGCAACAGGCGAAGAAGACGCCACTACACATGGCGGCCCAGAATGGTCAGATGGAAGTCTGCAACACCCTGCTGAAGATGAAAGCGGACGCCAATGCCACAGATGTGGTGAGTGCTCTACCTGTGTCAACCTCCATAAATAGGCCGTGTGTACGTTTGATGTTATTTGATCACTGACTTTAATGGTGTCCTTACAGCACGGACAGACTCCTCTCCACCTGGCGGCAGAAAACGACCATTCAGATGTAGTTAAGCTATTTCTGAAACACCGACCAGAGCTGGTTACCATGGCGAATACGGTAGGCCTAAATGTTATGTTATGTGTATATGATGGAATGAGGAATTCAATTATCAACAAATTAATGCACTCTAATGCGAGATTACATAATTTACATGTGCTTTGAATGTTGTCAAGGTAGCAACTTTTATTAGCTCTACCAATGATTTGATAATTCTATATCGAAATGGAAAAGCACCAGATCGAATCACAAGTTCAGCTTCAATCGGAATTATATTGCCGCACATAGGAGAGTCTAGATTTGCACAGATCAGAATCTATTGATGTACATGCACGCATTCAAGTTAAATTCTGTTTTTGCTTTTTGTGGTGAGAATAATCACAATTATAATCAATATTCTTCACTGATAACTACGATGGCTTATTCCTGCCATATTTATTATGGTTTTACCACAGCTTCTTGACAATAATATTTACACACGGATAAGTTGTTTGCCAGGCAATTCACAAGCCTCCGCCCCAAGGAAAATTTTACTGCGCGACTTTTGCTTTGCTGGGTTGCTTGTGTGTAATTATATAATCTATTGTCCGAATAAAAACTGCTACCAAAGAATATATATAGCAAATATGACAGAAATAAGCCACCGTAAATAACTGCTTAATACTAGTGTAGTGATGTAGATTTGAGTAACGTTGGTTGAATGACAATGAAAATGTGTGGGGTTTTGCCTTTTCATGTAAATGAATTAAATCAATGGTTAATCAGTCATGTTGTCATACCAATTGTTTCACAGGATGAAGTAAGTAATTTTATGATTTTTCTCGTCTAAATATTTGACCTTTGATTCAGTTTCCGTACCCATTTCGATATCAAACCCGATGGTCTACCCTTTGTGAGACTATGTCTTCGTGTCGTTCTCGGCTCAGATATCCCCAGTGTGCATGTTATATTACATAAGGATATTCGTGTAGAGTCGATAGACGTTCACTGGCAAACGCCCGTATGACATCTAGGCCTAGAGTATCTTGGACGTTAGGCCTAAATATAAATAACTAATAATTACTGATATAGTTTGCCTCGTGGTTTGACTGGAATGATTTTCGATATTAAATATTGGTTATCGTATTACAGTTTATAATACACTGTATACGTGTAGAGTATGAAGTTTACTAGATATTAGGCCTACCTAGTATTAGCAAACCCACATCGAGTAGTACATTGTGCGACCTGTTACATTGAAGAATATTACTCGATAATCGATTGAAATATAACTTAATTTGTTTTTTTTTAATTGTTGTAAGTTTTAAATTATAGCTATATGCAGTAAAATGATGTTTTTCATTAACAATTATTAGCAATAAATTTTTAAAATTTTATCGTTTGAATTCGTGATTTCTTCAATCCAAAAAAGAATATTGCTAACTACACAAGCCATTGTTATCTAACTAAAAGACTTTGAAGATATAAACTTGTATTATGAGCCTCGTACATCTTCCAATTTTTATTGCTCTGAACTCTTTGTAATTTTCACCCTTTCATTTCTGAAAAGAGACAATATGGTATGTTTCCATGTACAAATTAAATTTATTTGTGATTCATGTATTGACATGTTTTTTTTTCACTTGAAAATAAAAATACTTATAAGTGCTCAATGTACATATGGCATATGTACAATATACATGTATATTTATTTCCGTGGAATTGTATCCGTTAATTATTTACGAATCAGGTACCAAATACACAATGTACATGTACACTGTATGATATAAAATGTTGATGGAGTTGTATGAAATGTCAGAGGTCTGTATGTAATTAATTTTTGCGATAGAGAACGATCATTTCACAGTGCTTCCACCATAACGATTTGAACTCAACATAAGAGTCAAGAGTTAGTTCAGTTTTGAAAATGGGTATTTTCTGTCATAGAATGGGATGACGTGCGCTCACATCGCAGCTTCTAAGGGCAGTGTTGCTGTGGTCAAGGAATTGATGAGGTTCAACAAAACGGTTGTCACTACAGCGAGAAACAAGGTTTGCTGCTCTGATATAATGGTGCGACAAAATGTATGTGTGAAGAGTTTGGCGTTATGATCGGCATCTGTCCACTGATATAATATGATCAGGGATAATCATAATGCTAGCAAATAATAATGACACTGTTTATCTTCGATCCACGGCAGACGAACGACTCGACGACGCTCCACCTGGCGGCAGCGGGCGGCCACGCGGAGGTTGTCAAGGTGCTCCTGGAGGCGGGAGCGTCCGCCACGGACGAAAACGCCGTACGTTCTCATATTAAGACACGCCTGATACACGTCTGGCAAAGCTGAACGTTGAAAGTTGTACTAGGCCTAGTTTTATATCAAACTGGTTCAATGACCATGCCATCATAAATCTTCGATGGCTCTGCGATGCGATGTATTACCCTGAGTGTGTATTTTCCAGGATGGCATGACGGCGATCCACCTGGCCGGGCGGTTTGGGCATACGGGAGTCCTGGACGCTCTCAAGGAACGGGTCTCCTGGAAAGTCACCAGTACCAAGGTGAACAGGTTGTCATAATTAGTAGGCCTACATCCACTGATTACGTCATCAACAGTGAAACTGATTTCGTCAACATTCATGTTGAGTTTTATTGATGTGTGTCTTCTACAAACATGTATTCGGCAACGATCAGTAATTAATTCACATCAATGTAGACAAGTTTTTCTCTCTCGATAGACGGGCTTCACGGCGCTACACGTGGCTGCCCACTACGGCCAAATAGACTTCGTGCGGGAGATGCTATCCAAGGTCCCGGCCACTACCCGGAGCGAGGCGCCGCATGCTACCGAGTCTGGTAGCCGGGAGTCAGGATCAGAGGTCTGGATCTCTACAGGCGCACTGTACTTACCCGTCCCCCTGATACTCTGAATTATCTTTAAATAGATCCCTCACATTATGTTTCCTTATTCCCTAATTATCATATGTACATTGCGCGCATACAATGTATATCCGTCATCACCTCATAAATGAATTGAATGTTCATATTTTAAAACCTTCAAATGAGGCAAAACTATCAACCCATATCAATGTATGTCCCTCATCCATTGTAGTACTATGTACCCAAGATGTGAACCCTTTTTCAATGATTACGTTGAACCCAATACCTTAGACTTCAATAACCTTGCATACAGTCACATGTCTATGTATACCGTGCTCCCACCTGGATCCCATCTGTATTCACCTACCACTACATGTACTGTTCTCCAGGACAGCCTAGCTCACCTCCTTGTGGATGGCTTACGAATGCAGGTTAATGTTGCCCTCTCTAAGTCTCTTGTAGCATTGCCATTTCTCTCTACATTCCAACTTTTATAAGCGCATGATATCCAGTCTAAAATGTTTGATATTTAGCATCACGACCTATAAAGTAACGCACCTGTCTGCATGTTGAGTGCATTCTGTTGTAACCGTCTGTGTGATGTAAATACGTTCTGCATAATAAAATATAACCTTTCGTTTCATTGTTTTGTGCTGTCTGTCGTGTTGTAGATATGCTTTCCAAGATATGCCTTCTGACTGTAAATTATGAATAATACATATATATTTATGATTTGAATATTTTATATCATCAGAAACATATAGTATTTATGTTTTCATTCCACCATAATAACACTGTACATGTCTTGTTTTGTGGTGTTGAGGGGTCACATATCTCTGAAATATCATTCCATCTTAATACCGCTTCATAATATATCACTTAATTGCAGATATCTATATATGGAAATTCCCTATATAGTGTATGATCTAACAGATAGCATGAGCTTACGTTATAAGTCTTTCGTATCAAACTGACAGCAAACAATAACTCGTTATTGTACACATTGGATTTATTTGGTATTGCAGGCATCATGTCAGTTTCATTTTCATTACAATTCATAATAGATTAAATCATAAAGTATCAAATTGCAAAACACATTCTGAGAGTCCGATTCAATAACATACATACTGGCGTGTCCATTGTGCTTCGAAACAAATATTGAATGAATATTATCCATAATACTGTATATCTTCAATTTTATCAACAATTTTGGCTACATTCTCTCGGCAAAGCGTCATTTTTTTTGTCAAGTCCAGCATCCGAGAAATTACTTAGAAAAAGAATACGATAACAATATCAACACGATTACACAATAAAGGTATATTGTAACTATCCATATATTACATGACGATTCTGACCTAACCCTGCCTACAGTACGGATTCACGCCACTGCACTTGGCCGCCCAGTCCGGACACGAGGGTCTCGTCCGTCTGCTGCTCAACTCCCCCGGGGTCCAGGCCGACTCCCCCACCGCCGTCAACGTGAGTATATAACACGTCTTCCCGCACTCCCCAGGGTACCAGCCTCCCCACAACGTGAGTAATAATTGTATCCCCCGAACAAAGTTCGGCGGATACTATGGATTTGGCTTCGTCGTCCGCGTCCGCGTCCGTGTCCGCGTCCGCAGAGATTTTCTTGTGAACGCGCTACAGGCCGCAATTCTCACCGCAATTCTTATTTTTTGCAGGCACATATATAATGGTAAGATCCCGACACCAATCGATTTTGGTTGCCGTGGCAACTGAATTGGTCGTTTGGGGACACATTTTGCATTGAAAACAGCCTGTTTGAGACACATGGCTTGTGAACGCGCTACAGGCCGCAATTCTCACCCGATCACCATTATTTTCTGCAGGCACATATATTATGGTAAGATCCCGACACCAATCGAGTTTGGTTGCCGTGCAACTGAATTGGTCGTTTGGGGACACATTTTGCATTGAAAACAGCCTGTTTGAGACACATGGCTTGTGAACGCTCTACAGATGGCAACTTTTGACGAATCTCGATAATATTTGGAAGTGTTGTTGGGAAGGGCTGTCACACGAAACCATTCGTTTTTTAGAATGATCATATAAATATTAATATGTTAACAGCCTAACTTATTACAGAATTTTGAAACATCCATTTTGACATGTACGATCATTCCAATAGCCTGTACAATAGAAGGTAATGACACTGGTTTCTTGTTCAGAATGGAGAACTGAAGTTTTCAGTGAAAACAGGAGGACAATATTACTGAATAAGTTAACATTAGTTTTACTAGTTAAGTCTATTATTGTCCACAATAAAAATAGTTAAGACGAGAAACGTTTATTATTAAGCTCAACAAGGTAAAGGTTTTGTCCAGTACAGATTTCATGGGTGTAACTGAATAAGTTAACATTATTTTTAATAGTTAAGTCTATTATTGACCACAATAAAAATAGTTAAGACAAGGAATATTTATTATTAACCTCAACAAGGTAAATGTTTTGTCCAGTACAAATTTCATTGGTGTAACCGAATAAGTTATTTTCACTATTATTTTCACTAGTTAAGTCTATTATTGACCACAATAAAAATAGTTAAGTCTATCATTGACCACACTAAAAAAAGTTAAGATGAGAAATATTTATTATTAAGCTCAACAAGGTGAAAGTATGTCCAGTACAGATTTCATGGGTGTACTGAACAAGTTAACATTATTTTTACTAGTTTAGTCTATTATTGACCACAATAAAAATAGTTAAGACAAGAAATATTTATTATTGGGCTCAACAAGGTAAAGATTCTGTCCAGTAGACATTTTATGTCTGTAACCAAATAAGTTAACATTTTTTTTGCTAGTTAAGTCTATTATTGACCTCAATAAAAATAGTTAAGATGAGAAACAACTATTATTGAGCTCAACAAGGTTAAGGTTTTGCCCGGTAGAAATTTCTGGGTGTAAGCGAATAAGTTAACTTTATTTTTACATGTTAAGTCTATTATTGACCACAATGAAAATAGTTAAGACAAGAAATATTTATTATTGGGCTCAACAAGGTGAAGGCTTTGTCCAGTAGAGATTTTATGGCTGTGACCAAATAAGTTAACATTATTTTTTTGCTAGTTAAGTCTATTATTGATCACAATAGCTTTTTATGAAAACATTGATCAACTTTTACTTTGAATTTCAACTTGAGACCATGTTTGGCACAAATTATGAGTTAAATTATAATTTATGGTGAAAAATTCGATCTGGCTCCAATTTCGTCATCTTGAAATGCAGTTTTGATCAACTTTTACTTTGAATTTCAACTTGAAAGCATGTTTGGCACATATTATAAGTCGAAATATAACTTATGGTGAAAAGTTCGATCTGGCTCCATTTTCGTCATCTTGAAATTCAGTTTTGGTCAATTTTTAGTTTGAATTTCAACTTGAAACCAAGTTTGGCACATATTATGAGTTAAAATATAACTTATGATGAAAAGTTCGATCTGGCTCCAATTTCTTCATCTTGAAATGCAGTTTTGGTAAACTTTTAGCTTGAATTTCAACTTGAAACCAAGTTTGGCACATATTATGAGTTAAAATATAACTTATGACGAAAAGTTCTATCTGGCTCCAATTTCGTCATCTTGAAATGCAGTTTTGGTCAACTTTTACATTGAATTTCAACTTGATACCAAGTTTGGCACATATTATGAGTTGAAATATAACTCATGGCGAAAAGTTTGATCTGGCTACAATTTCGTCATCTTGAAAAGCAGTTTTGGTCAACTTTAATTTGAATTTCAACTTGAAATCAAGTTGGGCAAGTATTATGAGTTAAAATATAACTCATGATGAAAAGTTTGATCTGGCTCCAATTTTGTCATCTTGAAATGCAGTTTTGATTAACTTTTACTTTGAATTTCAACTTGAAACCATGTTTGGCACATACATGTATTATGAATCGAAATATAACTTATGGTGAGAAGTTCAATCTGGCTCCAATTTTGTCATCTTGAAATGCATTTTTGGTCAAATTTTACTTTGAATTTCAACTTGGAACCAAGTTTGTAAAATATTCTGAGTTGAAATATAAATAGGTGAAAAGATTGATCTATCTGTGTTTTCGTTATTTTATCAAACATGTCGAATGGAAATTCATATAAAGAGATTTCAGTGGTGATTTTGAATTCGACTTTCAATAACCTCGGAAAATCAGTGCAGCAATTTTGGTGGGGAAAAGAAAACAGTTGTGACTTGAGATTTAACATTTCTCTGGTAATCTTTTTTAGCCCTTGCTCTAGTTTTTCACACTTGACAGTGATATATTTGGGGCAACAGAGATGATAGGGCTACGGGGGATACACCCAAGCGGTCGTAGGCGACCGGAAGCGTCTAGTTATATACTGCCCGGGGTACCAGCCTCCCGACAACGTGAGTAATAATTATGTACTGCCCGGGGTACCAGCCTCGCCACAACGTGAGTAATAATTCTGTACTGCCCGGGGTACCAGCCTCCCGACAACGTGAGCAATAATTCTGTCCTGCCCAGGGTACCAGCCTCCCCACAACGTGAGTAATAATTCTGTACTGCCCGGGGTACCAGCCTCCCCACAACGTGAGTAATAATTCTGTACTGCCCGGGGTACCAGCCTCCCCACAACGTGAGTAATAATTCTGTACTGCCCGGGTTGCCAGCCTACCAACATACTCCTTAGGCGCATTTCGGGTCTGTCCGTGTGGCAATATGCTTCGTTTCTTGACGATAGTGGACTGAACTACTTCATTGATTACCGTACATTGATTATTCATCCTATCTTATTATCTTACCGTATTTTTTCTACCAAAAAAAAAGGATGTGTACATAAATAAACTGGATCCATAATTATATAGTTAAATAGGCCTACATCTAAATATTCACTGGAATTTCAATATATCAAGTGCATGTACAAACCAACTCACCAACAACAAGCCCCGCTACCTATGCAGGGTTCGATCCCACTGCACCTGGCGGCCCAGAGTGGACACACGTCCGTGGTCAGCCTGCTGCTGAGCAAGTCCACGGCACAGCTGCACGTCAAGGACAAGCGCGGTCGGACCGGCCTCCACCTCGCCGCCTCGAACGGCCACCTCGACATGGTGGCGCTGCTGCTGGGCCAGGGCGCCGACATCGACGTGTATGACAAGGTATTATGTGACCACGAGGCAGATATACCTGAGCAAAGACGTCCTTGAACAAACGGTTGAAATAGCATGAATAGGCCGGGATAACCATCTCCATCATCTCTAGAATGACAATCATTTGCAAAACGTCTCTTTGATTTGAAACAAACCATTGGTAAAATATTGTTGTCAATTGAAAACCCCCGACAAGATGAAACAAGATATAGACATATAAAACATAACACAAAGCACACGTGTGCTATTCATGCTATCTGATATTGTGTGTGTCAGAACGGATGGACGGCGCTGCACTTCGCCTCGAAGGCGGGTCACCTGAATGTGGTCAAGCTGCTGATGGAGGCCGGAGCCAACCCCAAGTACGAGACGAAAGACGGCAAGGTACCGATCTGCTTCGCCGCTGCCCAGAACCACGCCGAGGTCCTGAGTTACCTCATGAAGAAAGAGCACGACACACACGTCCTCATGGACGACAAAAAGGTCCGTGATCACGCTTATGGCTTTGCTTTGCAAAAAATCAACTTTCTTGGTAAGTCTTGTTGCGAAAGTCATCTTGCTAAAACGGGTGGCTAATATTGTCTAGGTTTATCCTACATGTACATATATAAATCACATGGTCACTCTTTTTAATCCGGAGTTTTTTTTCATCTCGTTACCATCAATTGTATGGCACCAATATTTATTGTATGTTATTTTCTTCAGTTCGGGTTTGACCTGATGGTGGTGGGCAAGCAAAACTTGAACCAGTCGATCGAGGAGTTCGTGCTGCAGTCCAATGCCCCGGTGGACACGGCCGTCAAGCTCTCGCGCCAGTTCCGATTGCTGGCCATCAAAGAGAAGGAGAGGGCTAAGGACCTGGTCAGCGCCGGCGACTACTGCGAGGCCATGGCCACTGAGCTCAACGCCATCGCTTCCAGCATCAACAACGCCGGCGTGCTGCTCAAGTCCGTCGACATCCGAGGCATTCCGTTCCTGGACGTGCTGATCGAGTGTGAGCAGAAGGAGGTGGTGTCTCACCCGTCCGTGCAGAAGTACCTCTCCGAGGTGTGGATGGGGCACCTGTCCCACTGGCAGGGCTGGAAGATGATCATGCTCTTCGTAGTGATGCTGATCGTGCCGCCCGTCTGGCTGGCCTTCTGTCTACCCTTCAAACACCGCTTCAACAAGGTGCCCGTCATCAAGTTCATGTCCTACTTGGTGTCGCACATCTATCTGATTGTGCTGTTCATCCTGACGGTAGTGGTGCCGCTGGTACCGATCTCGTGGTCCGGGGACCTCGTGCCCCAGTGGTACGAGTGGCTGCTGCTCGCTTGGCTCTCGGGCCTCATCGTCTCCCAGCTCACCAACCCCGAGGACCGGGCCGGTCTAGGCTGGATCAAGGTCATCATCATCGGCGTCAGTGTTGTCGGAGTGTGTGTCCACGTCATCGCCTTCGCCTTTCCATACTCAGTCAAACCCGAGGACGCCACGGCCGGCTACAACAACCAGAGACTTGAGTGCCTCTACATTCGCAATCAGTTCTTCGGCTTTGCTCTTATGCTCTGCTTCGTGCAGATGATGGACTTCCTCTCCTTCCACCATTTATTCGGGCCCTGGGCTATCATCATCCGAGACCTGATGAAGGATCTGATCCGCTTTCTCGTCATCCTGTCTATATTCATGATCGGCTTCACTCTGAACTTGACGGCGGTGTACCAACCTGTCTACGACAGCCCACCGCTGGACGAGAACAAGGGGAACGGTACCGGGGGCGGTGGCACTGTTACTGAGTCGCCCTTCGAGACCTTCGAAATGCTCTTCTTCGCATTGTTTGGCCTCGTGGAGCCGGAAAACCTTCCGCCCGTGCACAGGAACCCGGTCTGGTCACTAAACCTGGTCAAGGCCGTGTTCGGAGTCTACCTGCTTGTAACGCTGATCGTGTTGATCAACCTACTGATCGCCATGATGTCGGACACCTACCAGCGCATCCAGGCACAGTCAGACACAGAGTGGAAGTTCGGTCGAGCCAAACTCTTCCGGAACATGAACAAAACCTCCGCAACGCCTTCGCCACTCAACCTCGCCACCAAACTCTACGTCTACTGCAAAGTGCTCTTCAAACACAAAGGTAACCACCACAGCAAATACATGATGTGTTTGAATCCAGTGATACGCTTGCATGCGATTAGTTTGATACATGATTGACATAATATGGAAAGTAGTAGAAGTAGGCTAGTAGATCTAAGCCTATACTTCATAACCTCCCCATGACAGGCAAGGTATGCAGTATGAACGCGCAACACTTCGTAGACAAGGAGGAAGACCTGGACACGCATGCGGACTCCCGCTCGCTAGAAGCGCTGTCATCCGGCGGACACTCGGCCTGGCTCCGCAACATGGTCCGACGTAACACGCAGATCTCGCCAGATGGCGGTACGTACTCAATATCGGTATACAGATCTCACCGATCTCAAATGGTAACATCAATACACGTACAGTTTGCTATGTTTTAGCATTATCTATTCTTATTATAGATTACCATTAGGTAATTGGAAGTAACTTAACTTTTAATTAATGCTGAAGGCAAAACATTGATAACATTGAACAATATTCGGACAATTGTAGATTTTACCTGTGTCATTCCATGTTACCCTTCCCGCTGCAGACTTCCTGCACACCGGTAATATGGAGCTGGGGCCAGTATGTATCGAGGATGTCGTCAACTGGCGCCAGGTGGCCGACAAGTACCTGGCCCTCAGGGGGCGCTCGGACAGTACCATGGAAACCGCACGCATCGACGATATCGACACTGTGGAGAACATCAGTGAAACCAAGGCCAATGGAGAGGTGTCACCGTAACGGCATAACAACAGTCCCTCCAGACAGCCCGAGACTAGTTGGGAAGTAATAACAACAGCTATAATTTATCGCGGCCTGCTTTTGGGAGCTTACCATGACATTTGAAAAGCCTCACTATGACAAAAGCACGTTGTCACTCTGTCCAGCCTATCGGCGTTGTGATGCAATTTTTTTCTATCATGAATCCTTGCAGATGATTACTGTTGTAAGAAACGTGTAGAAGTATACAAGTGTACATATTCTATGCGTTGCATTATGTTGAAATTGTTACATCTTATTCAGTTAAAATTAGTCGTTCACAAACGGCGAAGTATACGGGTTGGTTTGATGCTTCGAGCTTTACGCAATATGTTGTGTACATTATTAGTGTGGAAATGTTTATATACACCGGTGTATTAATGTGTATTGTTAGGAATGTATGATACGTCTTAATAATTCATTTATGCCACATACATGTATTTTATTAATAGACTTGCATTTGTATGATATACCATTCCATAGATTGCTTGTGATAACAGTCTTTGTACATGATGTGTCTTATTCATTGTTGGCACTAATTATATATTACCCAACCATACGGGGGTCTATATTGCTGACACATGAAACATCACAATTATCCTTGCAATTATACATACAAATTTCCACTGGAACGATGGCGAAGGATGATTGTTTAACTAAAATCTTCAATGAATGACATGCCTAATTCACGTGCAGAGCACACAATAAACGTGCATTGTAATATTCGCACACGTAAATGTATGGAGTTTATGGACCAATGTATTTTGACAAAGTGGCCCTGTATCAAACGGACACGTATAACTGGCATATCTTTTCATATTTTGTGTATCTACTATTTTGTTAACGATATATCTATTTGTTTAAACTTATATTTACTGGTGTATAATTCACTGAATAAAATGGCATGTTACGTGTATTTTAGTGTTTGATTTTTACCATTACCAATGCCTTGCACATTATTATGTTGAAAATTTATTTATATACAGTTAATATCCTAAAGTTATATCAGAGGCACCCTTCCGGGTGTTTTTGTTCGCGTCGCTACATGCAACTTCCAGAAAAATGTCCACGAAACCGCGGACTCCGCCATCAACGTTCGCAATATACCTAGTATTTTTTGCTGAGTTTTAACAGTAATTCTTTAAGCGTCTGGAAATGGAATAGAAATTCACTCAATAGTTTTTTCCCCATAATTCGTGGCTCCAAGAAACCGCCAACGCCAGTATTTTTGTGAGCTTACACATTTTGTTGCAGTCCGTCGTATTTTTCTTGCAACTTGAAGGTGATATTTCGAAGTTCACTTTTATCAAAAGCGTGGTTTATATCCCAGTAATTTAAATCAAATCTTTATTTATTCCACATTATATTATCTGATGAACAAACATGAGCTTATGGTAATACGTATCAAATACATGATGGTATCTATATCCTGGATCTTTATATCCCAGTAATGAACACAATTATTACAAAATATTCACACGAAATATTTTTGGATGAAAAGTGTGTACCTCGTGCGAATTGTTTGAGTGAATCTAGTGTATTTGTGGAGTTTTCAGTTTCAATTTTAACATATTCGCTGAATACGTTCTGGTTTCCATTGATGATGCTTGAAAATTCTTTTTAGAAACCGCTGGGTTTTTTTTTTAGATTACCGCACCTTTGATCCGAAAACTATTGGCATGGCGTTGAGTCCGTCGTCCGTCCATGGTCCGTCTGTCCATATTTTATCTTTAAAGCTTACGATCGAATCTGAAATTTTGTACAATAATACCTAAAAATATTTCCAGGAGAGGGCTTTTTTTTAGTTTTCTGGTTTTCGCATATTTTTTCGAAATGGCGGCCATTTTCGACGAAAAATGCCTGATTTTGGACTTTGGCTCAAAATCTGTTCAGTAACATTTTTTTTCTTATTGATGCCTAACCCTCCTTGTATCACTCCCTGTGATGTGTATAAGTTTCATTGCCCTTGAATCGCTCAAAGTTGGCCATTTTGGCCCAAACTTGGGCCAAATGGGACTTTCCCATTTTAAATTCTCCTAGGCTTTATAATGGGACACATGATAGTATTCCAATTATATCACTTAATATTGAGATAAGAGATTAGGAGTCAGTTGTGGACATACAGGAAGTGATATATGCTGAATATTCACAAGACCTTGAATTTTACCTTTGACCTAATTTTCAAAGTCACAGGACAAAATGGATGTCTCACTTATTATCCACTTTACAGCTTAGGAACCAATTGTGAACATTATATTAAATGATATATGATGAATACTGTAGTACCTTGGATTTGACCTTTGAACAAATTTTCAAGATCACAGGACAAAATGGCTAATATCTTGCGTATTCGACTTTACAGCTTAGGAATCAATTGTGAACATATAGGAAATGATATATGATGAATATTGCCATGACCTTGAATTTGACTTTTGACGTCATTTTCAAGGTCACAGGACGAAATGACTAATATCTCGTTTCTTATCGACTTTATAGCTTGGGAACCAATTATGGACATATAGGAAATGATATACACCGAATATTCTGATGACCTTGAATTTGACCTTTGACTTCATGTTTTCAAGGTCAGAGCATAAAATGTTCTATATCTCACTTATTATCGAATTTACAGCTTGATAATATAATTCCATGTTGTGCACATATAGGAAATGATATACTGAATATTGTCATGATCTTGAGTTTGACTTTTGACCTCATTTTCAAAGTCAGAGCACAAAATGGCTAATATCTCGCTTATTATCGACTTTACAGCTTAGGAATCAATTGTGCACATATAGGGATTGATGTATGCTGAATATTCTGATGACCTTGAATTTGACCTTTGAACTCGATTTCAAGGTCATATGACGAAATTGCTAAAAAAAATTATTTTTATTGAATTTACAGCCTAGCTATCAAGTATGGACATACATGTATAGGGATTGATATACATATATGCTATTCTCGTGACCTTGAATTTGAACAGTGACCTTATTTTAAGTTCACTGACAAAATGGCTAATATCTAAAATAAAAAACATATTGTCTGGTAACCTGTTTTAGCCTTTGGGCTAATTTTTTATTTGTTGACTTTTACTTACATCTGTGACACATGGCACGCGACAATATATAGATGGTTTTATCAAGGAAGTAGGAGTCAAAGGGAAGTGGGGGGGGGGGGGGAGTGACCGGACTTGTGTTACATAGACCGATCCCTAGATTCGTTGAAGGCTATTGCATTTCCTATAGTTCCGAGGGCGACTGAAATCAGGAACTGATATAATGACATACTCTGTATTTAGTAATATTCAATCGCAATATCATAGGCCTACTTTAACCAATTTCATGACCAAATTTCAATTTGTAGAAAATATGATACTGTAACATCCTTGACTCATTTCTGGTTTCACTGCCTTAATACGTGCTGTTAGGCTCTTCGTTTATTATGAACTGTGCATTTCGTGGATACACATTTCTAATTAAGTATTGTTCCGTGTCAGTCTGTCGGCCACGTCAACTGATGAGTGACACACAACATGACGTCACTGAACATCAGAGCCAAGCGAGCACATGACTAACTATCAACCGTCCGTGGTACTCTAATTCATAATTATCATTGCACTGTACCATGTTTTTATTCCATGGTCAGTAATTATGTCCATATATGTGTTTGACTAGCAAGTCAAATCCAAACGTTAAACGCAGTGGTTGAGTTGTGTCTGCAGTATCCGGGTGTACATGTGGATTGTATCAAGTGCGAGCGGGTCAGTGTATGTGTGGTAGTATATATGGACAGTATTTAATCCTGTAACAGTGAGACTACATGTACTTTCATCTATAAGAATAATTCAATTGGACAAGATGTGGATTCAGGGATTACTGTGTGGAACTCTCACTTTTCTGTTGTGTGGCTGTACATTTGCTGACATGGATGATACAAAGGCCATGGTAAGTGTAAACGGGTCAATATTTTGCTCTGTTTAATTGTCATTTTACATTTATTACGATAACATCATCACGCAACATATTCCACACCCGAACGAAAAGTTGATAATGGCGATAAAAGCATATTTTGTTAGTTTATATTTTGATATAAGCTACCTAAAAAAAACTTTTTTCTAGTGTAAAGATTCTATACACGCCAGATGCCTTCAGAGCACGATTCTACACACAAACTGTTAGGGTCATGACTTATATCTTTATGAGCAAATAGGTTTCCATGAAACGACACATCGGGCTTCTTCTGTACGTGTATAGTTGAATCATCAGTGTTTTAACGTGATAAAGCTTACTGAATAAGTTATTGAGTTCAATAACTAAATGAATTGGTTACTTGTTTAGCTTGAAATGCTTGCATCTTAGATCCTCCGTTACAGTTTTCACTGGCAATGGTTTCTCGATGATATATCGCGAATCATTAATGCAACCCGATCGCACTGCGATGGAAATCAAGTAAAAGACCGCGGTGTGTCAGATAAATAGCGGATCCGTCAATTCATCGCATGCTTGGGAAAAAATATGCCACAAAACTTCCTCGTTAGGCCGACTCCTCTGCTGTTATCAAAAGGAGTCACACCTAACGGCTGCACCCAAATACAACAACTGTATTACAAAGTTAGTCTCTGTAATAAGGGATTATGAATATTAATTTAACTGATATATGATGAGTGTAAGGCAAATAAAAGAATTATTCACAATAAACTACCGCCTACACGATAATTTCCTGCACCAATAGACTGTTGTGGAGGCAGTTAATTCAACCAGCTAGGTCAGTACACCAAATCAGCTTTCCACTTCCAAAGAAAACTAGCAAACATAAAATCAACGTTTAATCACGAATGATGAACTCAAACAAGAATGTCAATGTCCTGTTCAGATGGCTCTTACATTTTGACTTCGTGCTCTAATTCTCTCGACCACGCACTCTGTATAAATAATGATGTGCTGGTCAGACAGAACTACTATGTTTATGTTAGTGTAAAGTGTTCATCCCATGAGAAGAATTATCTAGACTTGTATCGATATTTAAAATATTATACTGTCCGTCCAAAAGTCAGGATTCGCTTTGTCATATTTATCACTGGTGAGCCAATAATCAGTTTACAATGACAAATTGCACACCACAATCTTGCATCATGTTCCCTGTGTATGCTGCATGTATGAGTGAAGATGAATGAAAGAGGAATTATAAATTAATATATCCAAATGACTGAAATGACTGTTTCATAATAACGATATAATACAGCAATTTGTCTTGCCTTACTGATACCGACACATGTTATAACCAACCGCCACTGGTTTCTGATAATTGCACGCCCATGGTACATGCACCAGTTGTATCACACAGGCCATGCTGAAGAAGTATCATTACATGGGGGAGAACCATCCTGACCCAGTCATGCATAACGACTCCATGTACAGCGAGGCCCTGGAGATGTTCCAGATGGTAGCAGGCCTGGAGGTGACAGGTGAATCAAGAAATCCCACTCAGCATCATTGTACTGATTTAGTATACAAACGTACTATATCCTCCTAACTCATAAACGAATGATTTATTTGCTCACAAAGCTCTATTCAGAACATCTTTCTGAAATTTGTGGTATTGATACAATACCTTCACAAATAATTATGTAATGTATGTATTTACCCTCGATATTTTGGGGGCATAATGGGATAATTTTTTCCTTAAAATTTTCGTCAAAATGATAGATAAACTTCCAAAGTTTACTTCCAGGTATGTGAATAAACCAAATGTTCGTGTGGGAAAAATAACAACACATGCATATTATTTTATAAATATACGATCGTAATTTTTTGTTGAAGTTTCATGATTTACTGAAATATGTATATTGATTACAGTGCCATCCATTAATTCGGAGCCACCAAAAAGTAGTGATACATTTCAAACTGTTGTGCAGCCGATGGTATATTGATGTATGATGTACTTGTCTTTTATTTTTTCAACATTCTGATATTCTGGACTACCAATTAATTACATAATATAAATTCTGAAGTGCCACATGACCACACAGGTGATCCGGATTTGCGCATCTGGATCTAGGACTTTTATTCCTGATCTGTGGGCGAGTACGGGCCTCAAATTCTTTTCATGAATGTTTTTTTATTAAATATCCTCATCCACCTTGAAAGATACTGAGCAGTTAATGTTTTGAAAATGAATATATTCCCAAAGAAAGGGATTTAACGAACGTATGTTCCCCCGAGATTATGTGATATATGATCCAGAACAAGTGGAAGATCCAGTCAAATCGTTACGGCTATCACTCTTATTGTAACCCAAAAGTAGCCTGTACGTTTTGTCACTGGGTTTATTGAGGATATACACTCATAATCGTGTGACTGCAATACCAAATTGTGGTTATCAAAACCTCACTAAAGTGGCTCCAAATTAATGGATGGCATTGTATATGTAGCACTGGAATCATATATAGAATCGTTTGTTGTCCGCCCCATAGAGACTGGGTTACAACTGTCCAGACTAAGTTGTACCAGCATAGTATATGACATGTTTCCGTCAAAGTGTAACTTTTCGCAACATAACTTGAATATAATATGAACTAACCGATCGTATGTGCCTTTTATGGAATAGGATTAGGGCCACCCAACTGAACATTTTTGTCGAATTAACTATCTCGAAAACTAAACTTATTATCTCTATAAATCGAGAGAATATCGCGATAAATCGACTTATGTATTAGGTGTTTACCGTATTTAAAGTAAAAATAAAATCAAAACATTTTCCGAGCTACAATATAAGCGAGCCATATACCATTTCATTGGTTACCTTGACAACAATAGGACAAACTAAAGATCATTACTCATATTAATATTACTAATAATACGATTGAATCTATTACCCCGGTAATCATAATTATACCCCCCGAAGAACAGTACGTAGGCTTTCCTAAATGTGCTCACCATGCATGTGTTTCAACAGGACGACTGGACGAGGCCACAATGGCCAAGATGGAGTCTAAGCGCTGTGGGCTGCCCGATATCTACAACGAGGGAGACATGATGAAACGCAAACGGCGATACGTTCTCACAGGTAACTGTTATAGGCTGTCGGCTCCTGTCACATACTTACATAGTTCTGTAGCTGAAAATTAAGTCAGTGTCACTCGAAGAAGAACACATTTATTCACCAACAGAATGAGGCGATCACTGTACGACACCCATACTGTAGTATGGAAGCCCATATGTGACATGCGCAGGATACATGTGTTCACATGTAGAATGATTCGAAGCTCCCATGTCCGCACATGGAAGCATTCATGCGCTTTTACGTTCGCACGTTGACACGTAGAAAAATGTTGGCTTCTATGTTCACACGTAGAAAGATTCAAAGCTAGAAAGATTCATTTGAGTCTACCACACTCAAATCTTTCCAACTGCGAACGTGGTAGCTCTAAATTTGGGGGAACGTGGTGGCTTTGAATTATTTCTACGTAAGAAGACTAACATGTTTCCACGTGTTAACGTGGAAAAACCGAAGTTTCTACGTGCGAACGTGGAAGCTACTGAAGTTTCCACGTGCGTCCTCGGAAGCGTTAAGGCTGGTTTACACGATCAAACTACTTCAAACTTTCTATTTCAAACTCCTAAAACGTGAGTTTTAAATAGTTTGATGGTGGGTGTTAACACGATCAAACTCGTCACGTCAAACTACTTCAAACTACTTCGAACTCTTTCAAACTCCGGTTTACACGGTCAAACTTCTTACTTCAAACTACTTCAAACTCCGTCAAAACTTTCATTTGACGTTGATTTCAGATACTCCTTTGTTAAAAGCTGCATTAAAACGGAGCGACTCTGTATATACTTCAATGTCACGAGTGTCAGAGTGAAATTTATGCTTTTCCTCCATATGATATGGACACGAGCTTGAATAGTTTGACTGAGTTTGATCAAACTTGGTGATAAAGATTGAAGTATTTTGAAGTAGTTTGACTTAGTTTGAAGTCTCGGCTTACACGATCAAACTTGGCGTCAAACTCCAAAGTTTGATATAGCTTGAAGTAAAAGTTTGAAGTAGTTTGATCGTGTAAACCAGGCTTAAAATGGACCCACGTGCGAAGTAGGTAGCTTTGAATGCTTCGACGTGTGTAATTGACACTTGTACGTTTGAACGCAATAATCTTAACTGTTTCCACGTGCGACGTTCGAATGTGCTAATTATTTTATAGAAAAGACATCAACAAATTTTCCGCGCTTGTCACCTATGGGCTTCCGTAGTGTAGTCTATGTGATGACTGAATTCATACCAATGTGAAGACAAACACCCTTCTAAAATAGGCATGAAGTGGCAAGAGGGTCGCGTTGGATACAACTACGTAAACTACCCCACCAGGGGGGGACTTTCGAGAACTGTTGTTAAACAGCAGATAGACCGGGCCTTCAGGGTGAGTCACTACAAATAGACCAAGCCTGGCTTCAGGGTGAGTGACTACAGATAGACCAGGCCTTCAAGGTGAGTCACTACAGATAGACCAGGCCTTCAGGGTGAGTCACTACAAATAGACCAAGCCTGGCTTCAGGGTGAGTCACTACAGATAGACCAGGCCTTCAGGGTGAGTCACTACAAATAGACAAAGCCTGGCTTCAGGGTGAGTCACTACAGATAGACCAGGCCTTCAGGGTGAGTCACTACAAAAAGAACAGGCCTGCCTTCAGGGTGAGTGACTACAGATAGACCAAGCCCTCAGGGTGAGTGACTACAGATAGACCAAGCCTGACTTCAGGGTGAGTCACTACAGATAGACCAGGCCTTCAGGGTGAGTCACTACAGATAGACCAGGCCTGCCTTCAGGGTGAGTCACTACAGAGAGACCAAGCCTGACTTCAGGGTGAGTCACTACAGATAGACCAGGCCTTCAGGGTGAGTCACTACAGATAGACCAGGCCTGCCTTCAGGGTGAGTCACTACAGATAGACCAGGCCTGGCTTCAGGGTGAGTCACCACAGATAGACCAGGCCTGGCTTCAGGGTGAGTGACTACAGATAGACCAGGCCTGGCTTCAGGGTGAGTCACTACAGATAGACCAGGCCTTCATGGTGAATCACTACAAATAGACCAGGCCTGGCTTCAGGGTGAGTGACTACAGATAGACCAGGCCTTCAGGGTGAGTGACTACAGATAGACCAGGCCTTCAGGGTGAGTGACTACAGATAGACCAGGCCTTCAGGGTGAGTCACTACAAATAGACCAGGCCTTCAGGGTGAGTGACTACAGATAGACCAGGCCTTCAGGGTGAGTCACTACAGATAGACCAGGCCTGCCTTCAGGGTGAGTCACTACAGATAGACCAGGCCTTCAGGGTGAGTTACTACAGATAGACCAAGCCTTCAGGGTGAGTCACTACAGATAGACCAGGCCTTCAGGGTGAGTCACTACAGATAGACCAGGCCTGGCTTCAGGGTGAGTCACTACAGATAGACCAGGCCTGGCTTCAGGGTGAGTCACTACAGATAGACCGGGCCTTCAGGGTGAGTTACTACAGATAGACCAAGCCTTCAGGGTGAGTCACTACAGATAGACCAGGCCTGGCTTCAGGGTGAGTCACTACAGATAGACCAGGCCTGGCTTCAGGGTGAGTCACTACAGATAGACCGGGCCTTCAGGGTGAGTTACTACAGATACACCAAGCCTTCAGGGTGAGTCACTACAGATAGACCAGGCCCTCAGGGTGAGTCACTACAGATAGACCAGGCCTTCAGGGTGAGTCACTACAAATAGACCAGGCCTGGCTTCAGGGTGAGTCACTACAGATAGACCAGGCCTTCAGAGTGAGTCATTACAGATAGACCGGGCCTTCAGGGTGAGTCACTACAAATAGACCAGGCCTGCTTTCAGGGTGAGTCACTACAGATAGACCAGGCCTTCAGGGTGAGTCACTACAGATAGACCGGGCCTTCAGGGTGAGTCACTACAGATAGACCAGGCCTGCCTTCAGGGTGAGTCACTACAGATAGACCAGGCCTTCAGGGTGAGTCACTACAGATAGACCAGGCCTTCAGGGTGAGTCACTACAGATAGACCAGGCCTGGCTTCAGGGTGAGTCACTACAAATAGACCAGGCCTTCAGGGTGAGTCACTACATATAGACCAGGCCTTCAGGGTGAATCACTACAAATAGACCAAGCCTGGCTTCAGGGTGAGTCACTACAGATAGACCAGGCCTGGCTTCGTGAGTCACTACAGATAGACCAGGCCTTCAGGGTGAGTCACTACAGATAAACCAGGCCTGCCTTCAGGGTGAGTCACTACAGATAGACCAGGCCTTCAGGGTGAGTCACTACAGATAGACCAGGCCTTCAGGGTGAGTCACTACAGATAGACCAGGCCTTCAGGGTGAGTCACTACAAATAGACCAGGCCTGCCTTCAGGGTGAGTGACTACAGATAGACCAGGCCTTCAGGGTGAGTCACTACAGATAGACCAGGCCTGCCTTCAGGGTGAGTCACTACAGAGAGACCAAGCCTGACTTCAGAGTGAGTCACTACAGATAGACCAAGCCTTCAGGGTGAGTCACTACAGATAGACCAGGCCTGCCTTCAGGGTGAGTCACTACAGATAGACCAGGCCTGGCTTCAGGGTGAGTCACCACAGATAGACCAGGCCTGGCTTCAGGGTGAGTGACTACAGATAGACCAGGCCTGGCTTCAGGGTGAGTCACTACAGATAGACCAGGCCTTCATGGTGAATCACTACAAATAGACCAGGCCTGGCTTCACGGTGAGTGACTATAGATAGACCAGGCCTTCAGGGTGAGTGGCTACAGATAGACCAGGCCTTCAGGGTGAGTGACTACAGATAGACCAGGCCTTCAGGGTGAGTCACTACAAATAGACCAGGCCTTCAGGGTGAGTGACTACAGATAGACCAGGCCTGCCTTCAGGGTGAGTCACTACAGATAGACCAGGCCTGCCTTCAGGGTGAGTCACTACAGATAGACCAGGCCTTCAGGGTGAGTTACTACAGATAGACCAAGCCTTCAGGGTGAGTCACTACAGATAGACCAGGCCTTCAGGGTGAGTTACTACAGATAGACCAAGCCTTCAGGGTGAGTCACTACAGATAGACCAGGCCTGGCTTCAGGGTGAGTCACTACAGATAGACCAGGCCTGGCTTCAGGGTGAGTCACTACAGATAGACCAGGCCTGGCTTCAGGGTGAGTCACTACAGATAGCCCAGGCCTGGCTTCAGGGTGAGTCACTACAGATAGACCAGGCCTTCAGGGTGAGTTACTACAGATAGACCAAGCCTTCAGGGTGAGTCACTACAGATAGACCAGGCCCTCAGGGTGAGTCACTACAGATAGACCAGGCCTTGAGGGTGAGTCACTACAAATAGACCAGGCCTGGCTTCAGGGTGAGTCACTACAGATAGACCAGGCCTTCAGAGTGAGTCATTACAGATACACCGGGCCTTCAGGGTGAGTCACTACAAATAGACCAGGCCTGCTTTCAGGGTGAGTCACTACAGATAGACCAGGCCTTCAGGGTGAGTCACTAAGATAGACCAGGCCTGGCTTCAGGGTGAGTCACTACAGATAGACTAGACCTTCAGGGTGAGTCACTACAGATAGACCAGGCCTTCAGGGTGAGTCACTACAGATAGACCAGGCCTGGCTTCAGGGTGAGTCACTACAAATAGACCAGGCCTTCAGGGTGAGTCACTACATATAGACCAGGCCTTCAGGGTGAATCACTACAAATAGACCAAGCCTGGCTTCAGGGTGAGTCACTACAGATAGACCAGGCCTGGCTTCGTGAGTCACTACAGATAGACCAGGCCTTCAGGGTGAGTCACTACAGATAAACCAGGCCTGCCTTCAGGGTGAGTCACTACAGATAGACCAGGCCTTCAGGGTGAGTCACTACAGATAGACCAGGCCTTCAGGGTGAGTCACTACAGATAGACCAGGCCTTCAGGGTGAGTCACTACAAATAGACCAGGCCTGCCTTCAGGGTGAGTGACTACAGATAGACCAGGCCTTCAGGGTGAGTGACTACAGATAGACCAGGCCTTCAAGGTGAGTCACTACAGATAGACCAGGCATGGCTTCAGGGTGAGTCACAACAGATAGACCAGGCCTGCCTTCAGGGTGAGTCACTACAGATAGACCAGGCCTTCAGGGTGAGTCACTACAGATAGACCAGGCCTGACTTCAGGGTGAGTCACTACAGATAGACCAGGCAGGCCTTCAGGGTAAGTCACTACAGATAGACCTGGCCTGCCTTCAGGGTGCGTCACTACAGATAGACCAGGCCTGGCTTCAGGGTGAGTCACTACAAATAGACCAGGCCTGGCTTCAGGGTGAGTCACTACAAATAGACCAGGCCTGGTTTCAGGGTGAGTCACTACAAATAGACCAGGCCTTCAGGGTGAGTCACTACAGATAGACCAGGCAGGCCTTCAGGGTGAGTCACTACAGATAGACCAGGCTTGCCTTCAGGGTGAGTCACTACAGATAGACCGGGCCTTCAGGGTGAGTTACTACAGATAGACCAAGCCTTCAGGGTGAGTCACTACAGATAGACCAGGCCTTCAGGGTGAGTCACTACAGATAGACCAGGCCTGGCTTCAGGGTGAGTCACTACAAATAGACCAGGCCTTCAGGGTGAGTCACTACAGATAGACCAGGCCTGCCTTCAGGGTGAGTCACTACAGATAGACCAGGCCTGCCTTCAGGGTGAGTCACTACAGATAGACCAGGCCTGCCTTCAGGGTGAGTCACTACAGATAGACCAGGCCTTCAGGGTGAGTCACTACAAATAGACCAGGCCTGCCTCCAGGGTGAGTCACTACAAATAGACCAGGCCTGCCTCCAGGGTGAGTCACTACAAATAGACCAGGCCTGCCTCCAGGGTGAATCACTACAAATAGACCAGGCCTGCCTTCAGGGTGAGTCACTACAGATAGACCAGGCCTGGCTTCGGGGTGAGTCACTACAGATAGACCAGGCCTGGCTTCGGGGTGAGTCACTATAGATAGACCGGGCCTTCAGGGTGAGTTACTACAGATACACCAAGCCTTCAGGGTGAGTCACTACAGATAGACCAGGCCCTCAGGGTGAGTCACTACAGATAGACCAGGCCTTCAGGGTGAGTCACTACAAATAGACCAGGCCTTCAGAGTGAGTCATTACAGATAGACCGGGCCTTCAGGGTGAGTCACTACAAATAGACCAGGCCTGCTTTCAGGGTGAGTCACTACAGATAGACCAGGCCTTCAGGGTGAGTCACTACAGATAGACCGGGCCTTCAGGGTGAGTCACTACAGATAGACCAGGCCTGCCTTCAGGGTGAGTCACTACAGATAGACCAGGCCTTCAGGGTGAGTCACTACAGATAGACCAGGCCTTCAGGGTGAGTCACTACAGATAGACCAGGCCTGGCTTCAGGGTGAGTCACTACAAATAGACCAGGCCTTCAGGGTGAGTCACTACATATAGACCAGGCCTTCAGGGTGAATCACTACAAATAGACCAAGCCTGGCTTCAGGGTGAGTCACTACAGATAGACCAGGCCTGGCTTCGTGAGTCACTACAGATAGACCAGGCCTTCAGGGTGAGTCACTACAGATAAACCAGGCCTGCCTTCAGGGTGAGTCACTACAGATAGACCAGGCCTTCAGGGTGAGTCACTACAGATAGACCAGGCCTTCAGGGTGAGTCACTACAGATAGACCAGGCCTTCAGGGTGAGTCACTACAAATAGACCAGGCCTGCCTTCAGGGTGAGTGACTACAGATAGACCAGGCCTTCAGGGTGAGTCACTACAGATAGACCAGGCCTGCCTTCAGGGTGAGTCACTACAGAGAGACCAAGCCTGACTTCAGAGTGAGTCACTACAGATAGACCAAGCCTTCAGGGTGAGTCACTACAGATAGACCAGGCCTGCCTTCAGGGTGAGTCACTACAGATAGACCAGGCCTGGCTTCAGGGTGAGTCACCACAGATAGACCATCCCTGGCTTCAGGGTGAGTGACTACAGATAGACCAGGCCTGGCTTCAGGGTGAGTCACTACAGATAGACCAGGCCTTCATGGTGAATCACTACAAATAGACCAGGCCTGGCTTCACGGTGAGTGACTACAGATAGACCAGGCCTTCAGGGTGAGTGGCTACAGATAGACCAGGCCTTCAGGGTGAGTGACTACAGATAGACCAGGCCTTCAGGGTGAGTCACTACAAATAGACCAGGCCTTCAGGGTGAGTGACTACAGATAGACCAGGCCTGCCTTCAGGGTGAGTCACTACAGATAGACCAGGCCTGCCTTCAGGGTGAGTCACTACAGATAGACCAGGCCTTCAGGGTGAGTTACTACAGATAGACCAAGCCTTCAGGGTGAGTCACTACAGATAGACCAGGCCTTCAGGGTGAGTCACTACAGATAGACCAGGCCTGGCTTCAGGGTGAGTCACTACAGATAGACCAGGCCTGGCTTCAGGGTGAGTCACTACAGATAGACCGGGCCTTCAGGGTGAGTTACTACAGATAGACCAAGCCTTCAGGGTGAGTCACTACAGATAGACCAGGCCTGGCTTCGTGAGTCACTACAGATAGACCAGGCCTTCAGGGTGAGTCACTACAGATAAACCAGGCCTGCCTTCAGGGTGAGTCACTACAGATAGACCAGGCCTTCAGGGTGAGTCACTACAGATAGACCAGGCCTTCAGGGTGAGTCACTACAGATAGACCAGGCCTTCAGGGTGAGTCACTACAAATAGACCAGGCCTGCCTTCAGGGTGAGTGACTACAGATAGACCAGGCCTTCAGGGTGAGTGACTACAGATAGACCAGGCCTTCAGGGTGAGTCACTACAGATAGACCAGGCATGGCTTCAGGGTGAGTCACAACAGATAGACCAGGCCTGCCTTCAGGGTGAGTCACTACAGATAGACCAGGCCTTCAGGGTGAGTCACTACAGATAGACCAGGCCTGACTTCAGGGTGAGTCACTACAGATAGACCAGGCAGGCCTTCAGAGTGAGTCACTACAGATAGACCTGGCCTGCCTTCAGGGTGCGTCACTACAGATAGACCAGGCCTGGCTTCAGGGTGAGTCACTACAAATAGACCAGGCCTGGCTTCAGGGTGAGTCACTACAAATAGACCAGGCCTGGTTTCAGGGTGAGTCACTACAAATAGACCAGGCCTTCAGGGTGAGTCACTACAGATAGACCAGGCAGGCCTTCAGGGTGAGTCACTACAGATAGACCAGGCTTGCCTTCAGGGTGAGTCACTACAGATAGACCGGGCCTTCAGGGTGAGTTACTACAGATAGACCAAGCCTTCAGGGTGAGTCACTACAGATAGACCAGGCCTTCAGGGTGAGTCACTACAGATAGACCAGGCCTGGCTTCAGGGTGAGTCACTACAAATAGACCAGGCCTTCAGGGTGAGTTACTACAGATAGACCAGGCCTGCCTTCAGGGTGAGTCACTACAGATAGACCAGGCCTGCCTTCAGGGTGAGTCACTACAGATAGACCAGGCCTGCCTTCAGGGTGAGTCACTACAGATAGACCAGGCCTTCAGGGTGAGTCACTACAAATAGACCAGGCCTGCCTCCAGGGTGAGTCACTACAAATAGACCAGGCCTGCCTCCAGGGTGAGTCACTACAAATAGACCAGGCCTGCCTCCAGGGTGAATCACTACAAATAGACCAGGCCTGCCTTCAGGGTGAGTCACTACAGATAGACCAGGCCTGGCTTCGGGGTGAGTCACTACAGATAGACCAGGCCTGGCTTCGGGGTGAGTCACTACAGATAGACCGGGCCTTCAGGGTGAGTTACTACAGATACACCAAGCCTTCAGGGTGAGTCACTACAGATAGACCAGGCCCTCAGGGTGAGTCACTACAGATAGACCAGGCCTTCAGGGTGAGTCACTACAAATAGACCAGGCCTGGCTTCAGGGTGAGTCACTACAGATAGACCAGGCCTTCAGAGTGAGTCATTACAGATAGACCGGGCCTTCAGGGTGAGTCACTACAAATAGACCAGGCCTGCTTTCAGGGTGAGTCACTACAGATAGACCAGGCCTTCAGGGTGAGTCACTACAGATAGACCGGGCCTTCAGGGTGAGTCACTACAGATAGACCAGGCCTGCCTTCAGGGTGAGTCACTACAGATAGACCAGGCCTTCAGGGTGAGTCACTACAGATAGACCAGGCCTTCAGGGTGAGTCACTACAGATAGACCAGGCCTGGCTTCAGGGTGAGTCACTACAAATAGACCAGGCCTTCAGGGTGAGTCACTACATATAGACCAGGCCTTCAGGGTGAATCACTACAAATAGACCAAGCCTGGCTTCAGGGTGAGTCACTACAGATAGACCAGGCCTGGCTTCGTGAGTCACTACAGATAGACCAGGCCTTCAGGGTGAGTCACTACAGATAAACCAGGCCTGCCTTCAGGGTGAGTCACTACAGATAGACCAGGCCTTCAGGGTGAGTCACTACAGATAGACCAGGCCTTCAGGGTGAGTCACTACAGATAGACCAGGCCTTCAGGGTGAGTCACTACAAATAGACCAGGCCTGCCTTCAGGGTGAGTGACTACAGATAGACCAGGCCTTCAGGGTGAGTCACTACAGATAGACCAGGCCTGCCTTCAGGGTGAGTCACTACAGAGAGACCAAGCCTGACTTCAGAGTGAGTCACTACCGATAGACCAAGCCTTCAGGGTGAGTCACTACAGATAGACCAGGCCTGCCTTCAGGGTGAGTCACTACAGATAGACCAGGCCTGGCTTCAGGGTGAGTCACCACAGATAGACCAGGCCTGGCTTCAGGGTGAGTGACTACAGATAGACCAGGCCTGGCTTCAGGGTGAGTCACTACAGATAGACCAGGCCTTCATGGTGAATCACTACAAATAGACCAGGCCTGGCTTCACGGTGAGTGACTACAGATAGACCAGGCCTTCAGGGTGAGTGGCTACAGATAGACCAGGCCTTCAGGGTGAGTGACTACAGATAGACAAGGCCTTCAGGGTGAGTCACTACAAATAGACCAGGCCTTCAGGGTGAGTGACTACAGATAGACCAGGCCTGCCTTCAGGGTGAGTCACTACAGATAGACCAGGCCTGCCTTCAGGGTGAGTCACTACAGATAGACCAGGCCTTCAGGGTGAGTTACTACAGATAGACCAAGGCTTCAGGGTGAGTCACTACAGATAGACCAGGCCTTCAGGGTGAGTCACTACAGATAGACCAGGCCTGGCTTCAGGGTGAGTCACTACAGATAGACCAGGCCTGGCTTCAGGGTGAGTCACTACAGATAGACCGGGCCTTCAGGGTGAGTTACTACAGATAGACCAAGCCTTCAGGGTGAGTCACTACAGATAGACCAGGCCTGGCTTCAGGGTGAGTCACTACAGATAGACCAGGCCTTCAGAGTGAGTCACTACAGATAGACCAGGCCTGGCTTCAGGGTGAGTCACTACAGATAGACCGGGCCTTCAGGGTGAGTCACTACAGATAGACCAGGCCTTCAGGGTGAGTCACTACAGATAGCCCAGGCCTGGCTTCAGGGTGAGTCACTACAGATAGACCAGGCCTTCAGGGTGAGTTACTACAGATAGACCAAGCCTTCAGGGTGAGTCACTACAGATAGACCAGGCCCTCAGGGTGAGTCACTACAGATAGACCAGGTCTTGAGGGTGAGTCACTACAAATAGACCAGGCCTGGCTTCAGGGTGAGTCACTACAGATAGACCAGGCCTTCAGAGTGAGTCATTACAGATACACCGGGCCTTCAGGGTGAGTCACTACAAATAGACCAGGCCTGCTTTCAGGGTGAGTCACTACAGATAGACCAGGCCTTCAGGGTGAGTCACTAAGATAGACCAGGCCTGGCTTCAGGGTGAGTCACTACAGATAGACCAGACCTTCAGGGTGAGTCACTACAGATAGACCAGGCCTTCAGGGTGAGTCACTACAGATAGACCAGGCCTGGCTTCAGGGTGAGTCACTACAAATAGACCAGGCCTTCAGGGTGAGTCACTACATATAGACCAGGCCTTCAGGGTGAATCACTACAAATAGACCAAGCCTGGCTTCAGGGTGAGTCACTACAGATAGACCAGGCCTGGCTTCGTGAGTCACTACAGATAGACCAGGCCTTCAGGGTGAGTCACTACAGATAAACCAGGCCTGCCTTCAGGGTGAGTCACTACAGATAGACCAGGCCTTCACTGTGAGTCACTACAGATAGACCAGGCCTTCAGGGTGAGTCACTACAGATAGACCAGGCCTTCAGGGTGAGTCACTACAAATAGACCAGGCCTGCCTTCAGGGTGAGTGACTACAGATAGACCAGGCTTTCAGGGTGAGTGACTACAGATAGACCAGGCCTTCAGGGTGAGTCACTACAGATAGACCAGGCCTGCCTTCAGGGTGAGTCACTACAGATAGACCAGGCCTTCAGGGTGAGTCACTACAGATAGACCAGGCCTGACTTCAGGGTGAGTCACTACAGATAGACCAGGCAGGCCTTCAGGGTGAGTCACTACAGATAGACCTGGCCTGCCTTCAGGGTGCGTCACTACAGATAGACCAGGCCTGGCTTCAGGGTGAGTCACTACAAATAGACCAGGCCTGGCTTCAGGGTGAGTCACTACAAATAGACCAGGCCTGGTTTCAGGGTGAGTCACTACAAATAGACCAGGCCTTCAGGGTGAGTCACTACAGATAGACCAGGCAGGCCTTCAGGGTGAGTCACTACAGATAGACCAGGCTTGCCTTCAGGGTGAGTCACTACAGATAGACCGGGCCTTCAGGGTGAGTTACTACAGATAGACCAAGCCTTCAGGGTGAGTCACTACAGATAGACCAGGCCTTCAGGGTGAGTCACTACAGATAGACCAGGCCTGGCTTCAGGGTGAGTCACTACAAATAGACCAGGCCTTCAGGGTGAGTCACTACAGATAGACCAGGCCTGCCTTCAGGGTGAGTCACTACAGATAGACCAGGCCTGCCTTCAGGGTGAGTCACTACAGATAGACCAGGCCTGCCTTCAGGGTGAGTCACTACAGATAGACCAGGCCTTCAGGGTGAGTCACTACAAATAGACCAGGCCTGCCTCCAGGGTGAGTCACTACAAATAGACCAGGCCTGCCTCCAGGGTGAGTCACTACAAATAGACCAGGCCTGCCTCCAGGGTGAATCACTACAAATAGACCAGGCCTGCCTTCAGGGTGAGTCACTACAGATAGACCAGGCCTGGCTTCGGGGTGAGTCACTACAGATAGACCAGGCCTGGCTTCGGGGTGAGTCACTACAGATAGACCAAGCCTTCAGGGTGAGTCTCTACAAATAGACCAAGCCTGGCTTCAGGGTGAGTCACTACAGATAGACCGGGCCTTCAGGGTGAGTCACTACAGATAGACCAGGCCTTCAGGATGAGTCACTACAAATAGACCAGGCCTTCAGGGTGAGCCACTACAAATAGACCAGGCCTTCAGGGTGAGTCACTACAAATAGACCAGGCCTGCCTCCAGGGTGAATCACTACAAATAGACCAGGCCTGCCCTCAGGGTGAGTCACTACAGATAGACCAGGCCTGGCTTCAGGGTGAGTCACTACAGATAGACCAGGCCTGGCTTCAGGGTGAGTCACTACAAATAGACCAGGCCTGCCTTCAGGGTGAGTCACTACAGATAGACCGGGCCTTCAGGGTGAGTCACTAAGATAGACCAGGCCTGGCTTCAGGGTGAGTCACTACAGATAGACCAGGCCTTCAGGGTGAGTCACTACAGATAGACCAGGCCTGGCTTCAGGGTGAATCACTACAAATAGACCAGGCCTGGCTTCAGGGTGAGTCACTACAGATAGACCAGGCCTGGCTTCAGGGTGAGTCACTACAAATAGACCAGGCCTTCAGGATGAGTCACTACAAATAGACCAGGCCTTTAGAATGAGTCATTAAGATAGACCAGGCTTTCAGGGTGAGTGACTACAGATAGATCAGGCCTTCAGAGTGAGTCACTACAGACATACCGGGCCTTCAGGATGACTCATTACAGATGACTGGGCCTTCAAAGTGAATTCAACGAGTGAAGAGCATATTTATCGCTGCATTATTTTAGCCACATTTTAGGGATTCAGCGTGTTTCGTGTATTATAATCGTGTATTATAAAATTGACAAAAGATTCATTATATTATAATAATCACATATCATACAAGCCACTGTAGTCGAGTCGGCCCTTTGTTGACAGACTTGGGCGGACGTGGCGGACCTGCACTTCCAGCAGATGGACGGTCGGTCGGACGTGGAGATTTCGTTCCAGTCCGGAGAGCACGGAGACGGGTACCCTCTAGATGGTCCAGGAGGCACCCTGGCCCATGCCTTCTTCCCAAACCCCGGCCCTCTCAGCGGTGACATGCACTTTGATGACGAGGAGACTTGGTCAATCAACGGCAATCCAGGTAGACGTTCTAGTGCTGATGGTCTTGAAGGTTACTGGTCTGATTTTACGAGTTCAGTATATTTTGGTATGAACATTATATTCATCAGGTATTATGTGGTGGTGTTTCCATTTTCAAGCAGGTATTTGTATCACGTAGCCTAGTTTACCGTTTCTGACAGGTTGCTGTATCAAACGTAGGTTACCGTTTTCAACAAGCAGATTCTTTTATCACATGCAGGTTACCAATTACAGAAAAAATCTCAGTATGTACACTAATGGTAATCTATTTGCTGCGTACATTGGAAGCTAATAGAATACCCGTATGTCTACGAAGCAGATAGTGAAAGAAATGGGCCAAAAAGTATAAATTCTGCCAATTATGGTGAAATGTAGGTAATAACGATGAACACCACACGTTCCTTATATGTGCATTCCACACAAATTCGTATTAGGTACTCGTAGGTGAAAAAAGTTATAGTCAAGTATCAATATTCCCATAAGAAACATGTCCCAAGCAGGCCTACCCCCCCCCCCCCCGCCCTCTAAATTCATCCAATTTCGCTACGGTCTTTATGAAAACGCACCTTGTTTTTTTTAGCGGGACAAAAAATAAGTGTAAGCCAGGTATGTGACAAAGAGATATCAATTCCGTCATTTACAATTAAAACATTGTCAATTAGTCATACAAATCGGTCTACATACACATATTTTATTTGCTGTACGCAGCAAATGTTAAGTGTACGCAGCAAACCAATGTCGGCTTATTTGATCATGAACCCCCTGATCATGATCGCAATTATACATATATTTCACTGTCGAATCATGGATATTCTCTGTAATTTCGTTCGAAGAATAATTTCGTCTCTTGTATTAATAGTTTTCGGCATTCGTGGGCAGAGTACGTGGTGTATTGGGGTGAGGGATGTATGATATCTACTGGCAAACACACGTGATTTCTTGCAGCTGTTATTAGGCATGAGCTTAATGTGTTTTATGAAACACTTACCGGCTAGCTTACCAGCTCACCGGCTAGCCAATAGGTGATTGGACCGACGTTCTGGTGACTTCAAGGTTACAAGTATATTCAGCATATATCATTTCCTATATGTCCACATTTGATTTCTAAGCTGTAAAGTCGATAATAAGCGAGATAATAGCCATTTTGTGCTTTGACCTTAAAAATAAGGTCAAAGGTCAATTTCAAGGTCATCAGAGTATTTGAAATATATCATTTCCTATATGTCCGCAATTGATTCCTAAGCTGTATAGTCGATAATAAGCGACATATTAGCCATCTTGTACTTTGACCTTGAAAATAAGGTCAAAGGTCACATTCAATGTCATGAGAATATTCAGCTCATATAATTTCTTATATGTCCACAATTGATTCCCAAGCTGTAAAGTGAATAATAAGCGAGATATTAGCGATTTTGTGCTCTGACTTTGAAAATGAGGTCAAAGGTCAAATTCAAGGTCATCAGAATATTCTGCATATATCATTTCCTATATGGTCACAATATATTTCTAAGCTGTAAAGTCGATGATAAGCGAGATATTAGCCATTTTGTGCTCTGACCTTGAAAATGAGTTCAAAGGTCAAATTCAAGGTCACAAGAATATTCAGCATATATCATTTCCTATATGTCCACAATTGATTCCCAAGCTGTAAAGTGAATAATAAGTGAGATATTAGCGATTATGTGCTCTGACCTTGAATATGAGGTCAAAGGTCAAATTCAAGGTCTTCAGAATATTCGGCATATATCATTTCCTATATGTCCACAATTGAATCCCGAGCTGTAAAGTGAATAATAGGCGAGATATTAGCGATTTTGTGCTCTGACCTTGAAAATGAGGTCAAAAGTCAAATTCAAGGTCATCAGAATATTCGGCATAAATCATTTCCTATATATCCACAATTGAATTCTGAGGTGTAAAGTCGATAAATAGCGATATATTAGCCATTATGTGCTCTGACCTTGGAAATGAGGTCAAAGGTCAAATTCAAGGTCATGAGAATATTCAGCACATATCACTTCCTATATGTCTTCAATTGATTCCTAAACTGTAGAGTCAATAATAAGCGATATATTGGCCATTTTGTGCTCTGACCTTGAAAATGAGGTTAAAGGTCAAATTCAAGGTCACGACAATATTCAGCATATCTCATTTCCTATATGTCCACAATTGATTCCGAGTATCTAATCTCAATAATAAGTGAGTAATCAAGAACATTTTGGCCCATTATAAAGCATAGGAGAATTTAACATGGGGAAAGTCCTATTTGGGCCCCGTAAACAACATCAAAATGGCCGCCACACGCAGACCGGCGATTCAAGAGCATCGAAACTTATATACATTATAAAGATACATGAGGGGAACATTTTGAAACTAAAATCTCAAAACTGATCAGACATTTTTTGAGAAAATAATTTTTAAAGTTGAAAACATGCAAAAACAGCCATTTTCGGCATAAAAATCGCCGCCAAAACTGCATAATCGATTCAATAATAAAAATGAAAAAAGTCTGGGGGTATTAACCCAATACATATTCACACAAATTTATGGACAAATTCATCAGCCCCAAAAAAAAGATTAAAAATGTTAACAGATTATGTGGCGGACGACGACGACGACGACGACGACAGACGACGGACGAAAAACCACGACAATAGCTTATCGGCCCTTATGGGTCGGTAAGCTAAAAAGCACGTACATGTACGAATAGCCGAGTGTTGCCGTTAAAGTGATGTTGGCAGAAAAACTATGTTTTCCAAATCAATCACATATATGCCTGTGGTCTCAGAAAAATAGGTTACAAAACAAACTTTGCTTGATCAAATGGATAAATCAAGCATATGACAGTACTAGCAGCCGCTTTTTTTTGTTTTGTGCGCCACTCAGAGTTACCTCTGACTTAACCTAGTTCACGCTCGATTGGCTCGAACATACACGAGTAAGCTGGAATCGCACTGCGTCACGGTATACAAAGCACCGAGAATGGCGGTAATGTAAACAAACTCAAAATATTTCCACCAGAAACTCGCAACGAAATCTATTAGAAAGGGGCGTCTGTTTGGGCATACAAGTGCAGATATATAACTGTTATGTTTTCTTCGTTCGATCAGAAAGATATGGAAAAATCCATAACTTAAATAGTTTGTTTACATTACCGCCATTCTCGGTGCTTTGTATACCGTGACGCAGTGCGATTCCAGCTTACTCGTGTATGTTCGAGCCAATCGAGCGTGAACTAGGTTAAGTCAGAGGTAACTCTGAGTGGCGCACAAAACAAAAAAAGCGGCTGCTAGTACTGTCATATGCTTGATTTATCCATTTGATCAAGCAAAGTTTGTTTTGTAACCTATTTTTCTGAGACCACAGGCATATATGTGATTGATTTGGAAAAAATAGTTTTCCTGCCAACATCACTTTAAGTCATTAAGTTATTATTATTATTATTATTATTATTATTATTATTATTACTATTATTATTATTATTATTATTATTATTATTATTATTATTATAGCTATCTACATGTACATGATTTAGGATAGCTAGCACATTGTGGATAACTTCGACAGGTGTGACCTCAGAAAGCATTTTTTCCCAATATAACTCCTCGTATTGTTGACTAATGTAAGTATCAATCTATTACCACCAATACAGTGAGATTTTAATGATGCCAATAACAAACGAAAAATACAATATTTTGCAATAGAAACAAAGCCCGACCTAATAGTTTATCCAAAGACACACTGGCGTCATCAGGGGCAGACAGTGTGTTAACTGTAGTTGTTTCTACTGTACACCTGATGGAATTAGTATACAACTGCCCAACAAAGGCTAAGGCTCAATTTCGTCCTCACCATACTCTACAAAAGATTCCAAAAGATCAACAGTCAAGTCTGTACACACTGGTTTGCTGCGTACAGTTAATACTTGCTGCGTACAGCAAAACATACATGTGTATGTAGATCGATTTGTATGTCTAATTGAAAATGTTTGGGTTGCAAATGACAGAATTGATATCTCTTTGCCACAAACCTGGGTCATAGTTGTCTTTTACGGTATCTCATGGGAAACAATAAAAGCGCTGTTTTCATAGGACGGTAGCGAAAATGGGTGAATTTAGATGAGGGATGGACTTGTTTGGTACATGGTTTTTTCTAGTAATAATGACACTTGGCTATAACTTTCATCACCTATGACTGTCAAATACATATTTATGTGGATGCGCATATCAGATACGTCTGGTTTTCATTGCTGTTACCAACATTTCACCTTAATTGGCAGAAATTACAATTTATGTCGTATTTCTTTAGCTATTTGCTTCGTACACATACGGGTATTGTATTAGCTTTCAATATCGTCCGGAGCAAATAGATTACCCTGATGTAGGTTACCGGTTTCAGTTAGATTCCTGTATCATATGTATGTCACCGTCACAGACAGATCTCTGTCTCACATGTAGGGTACCAGACAGACCTCTATATCACTTTCATCGTTCCCGAAATATCTCTGTATTACATGTATGTTACCGGTTACAGACATATATCTGTATCACATATAGGTTACCGCTTTCAGGCAGATACCTGTATTTCACGTGGATTACCGCTTTCAGGCACAGACCTGTACTTTGTGGCCCTACACGAGTTGGGGCACAGTCTCGGACTGCAACATTCGATGCATATGGACGCCATCATGTACCCTTATTATCCGGGTTATATTTCTGATTTAAGACTTTCCCAGGATGATATTGATGGGATGCAGGCGATATACGGTAAGTATCAAGACACCAAAATGTGATGTTAAATCACCACTAGTTATAGGGGATAATGCAATGTTTGATTATGGCTATTAAAAGCACTTAAGTTAGTATGGAAATGTAGCTTCATTTGAGTCTTACCCCCTCGATATCACAAGACTCTAAGATTACCTGAAAAGTTCATTTCGTGTGGGGATAAAAAACATAGCACCAAGGGTGCTGTAGCTTACCGGCAATCATGAGAATTGCACAGAGTATTAATTTTCCAACATTTAAATTGTTACACTGATCTTAAACTCTTTTGTCAAAACATGTTTGTAAATGTTGCCGGAAACACATTTTCTGTATGGACTATACTAAGAAATCAGAGTACATCTCGGAAGATTTTTTTCGTTAATGATATATACTCACAGACCGTCGATTCGAAGGCAAAAAAACTTGTTCACATCACAAAGGTACATACGGAGAATCTTATGCATTTTGAGAAAAATTGTCTGAATAGATTCTGCGAAAAGGGCCACCAAAGACAAAATTCATCGTTTTTTTTTTCACCAAAAAGGTCGTTTTTGACCTTCGAAGGTCATTGAAGGTCAAATTCAAGGTCACCACTCAAACCGCAATATATGATTTCCCATTTGAATGTGTCAATACTTAGGCTCTATCTTTAAGTGTTCTATGAGTTTACTCTGCACATCTCCCATTATGAAGGAAAAATTGGGGGAAATTTTCTAAGTCCAAAAAAATTGTTTTTGCTGGAAATGGGTCAAAACGAATAGTTACTCGATTTGGGACAAAGAATTTTTTTTTCGCCGACCCGTCAAAAAATCAAAATGGCCGCCACACGCAGACCGTCATTTCAAAGGCAACTAAACTTATACACATCACAAAGGTACATAAGAAGAATCTTATACATGATTTTGAGGAAAACTGTCTGGAAAGACTTTGAGAAAAGGGCCACCAAAGTCAAAATTCATCGTTTTTTCGACTAAGTCCGAAAAAAATTCCAATGAGCAAAAAAAAAAATTTTTTTTGCTGGAAATGGCTCAAAACGAATAGTGACTCGATTTGGGACAAAAAAAATTTTTTTTGTCGACCCGTCAAAAAATCAAAATGGCCGCCACACGCGAACGGGCGATTCAAGGGCAACGAAACTTATAAACGTCATAGAGGTACATGAGAGGAATGTTTTGAAACAAAAATCTCAAAACTGATCAGACAGTTTTCGAGAAAATGGCCACCAAAGTCCAAAATTGGCAATTTTTCGTCAAAAATGGCCGCCAAATCGGCAAAAACGATTCATTCAAAAAAATTTTTTTAAAAAGTCTTTAGATACTGGCCCAAGGTATGTTCTGACAATTTTATGGGGAAATTCATCATTTCAAAAAATAGTTACAGACCCGGACGGACGACGGACGCCGGACGGAAAACCATGACAATAGCTTATCGGCCCAAAGGGCCGGTAAGCTAATAAAATAGGGACTGAATAAATGATTTGTGATCATCACAAGAACATCACAAGGCCTACATACATAATCTATCGAAAATAAGTAAATTGAAGTGGATTCAGTCCGAAAATACCCTTTAGTCAATGTCGTACGTATAGGAATAAGTAAATCATCAGCAGCCTTTGTCACTTCAATTCAGGGCGCAGACGAGTGCCGACTTCAGCTCCTAAAACAACCACCACGACCACTCCCGCCCCACAAACCCAGGCCCCGACACAGCCGCCGCCCACTAACAGCTTCTGCAGTAAAGGCACGGTGGACGCCATCGCTACATTAGACGGAGTGGCCTACGCTTTCCAAGGTCAGACTGCCTCTCATTTTCGTCACATTCAACTCCGTGTTCACACCTTAGTATCCTTCTACTTGTGCTACAAGTGCTGCATTGCATTGACCGGATGTTGCGCTGTCAGGTGACATGTATGCGAGACTGGACGAGACGGGCATTGCCACTGGGTTCCCGAGGTATATCAGGGATGATTGGCAGGACCTACCATCGAACCTAGACGCCGCTTTGGGCTGGGAAAGACACGGCATCATCCTCTTCTTCAAGGTTCCGCCCCTGTTCTTCTTGCTGAACGGTCGTGGAACACGCCACGTTTATAAAACCGTTGTCTTTTCCAATAACACGCCACGTTTTATAACACCCTTGGCTTTTTGTTCTAAAGGGTCACACATGTCTAATCCAATGTATTCTAAAATGAAACACTTTTATAAAATAAAATATCAAAGGCTACACTTAGGCCTACATAAATACAGGTATGCCTACATGAATAGACAAAGGTGTTGTCGAGGACCATTGCCAGCAGCGGCACACAAGAAGGTATAATTATGTGGATTTGTCCAATTTACGTGCATGTAGGACGACGAATATTGGAGATATTCCCTGGGCTCTAACGGCCGACCCCAGCTACAGACTGGCTACCCCCGGAACATTGCGGACGACTTCACCAGCGGGCTGCCGGGCAGAGTGGATTCCGCCTTCGTCTGGGGCAAGAACGGCCGTGTATACATCATCAGAGGTACCTAGATCAACACGAGAAGCTTGAACCTTTCACGAACCCTAGACATACAACAATAGGCCTATGTGTACGATAGTCATGCAGTTATCAAAATGATGAAAATTTGATGAGCTATACTCGGATTTTTCTAACTCGTTTTTCAGCCCAAAACGGGATCTCGAGAATTTGAGCATATTCGAGGAATTGGTCCTGTTTACATCCATCAGGATTCGAAATATTCTTGTCACTTTGAAGCAGAAGATACACTGGGGTATTTTACACAAACATGTTGATTTTGAAACATTACTCCGCTACCAAACCGAGCAAATGCACAAAATTGTGACCGGGCTCAGAAATTAAATAATAGGGCTAAATTTAACATTGGGGTAGATTGCCAACTTTTTTAATTTTCGCGATAGCTGTCTGAACTTTGGTAGAAAATTGCCATTCGACTCCCAGGTGAAGTATGCCAAGTTATAGAACGATAGCGTTAAGCATCACAAAAATATTAGCGAAAAAACAGTGTAAACGAGTTAGAAAAATCCGAGTATAGTGTGTGTTAAAGTGGACCCCATATAATATTATGTGTACCTTAATTTCCGGTTGGAGAATCAGAGGCCAAATGCATTCGAACAACACGCTTCCTATTATAACGCTTTCTGCAATTTCTGCAAGAGCAATGCAATAATAGGCGACGTCAGGGCAATGATCACTGAGGGGACACATGAGGCGGTAACTGCAGTTACCGAATCATTTTCAGAATGGACGCGGCGTGTACGTATATTTAAATTTTGTGTTTTTGGCATTTATAACGTATATTAGCGCTATTTTTGGTCAATATTTTCTGATTTGTCTTGCCTGAACCAAATCTAGTGAGATTCCGTCGTGTTCCATGTGTAATTTCACTGATATGACTGTTTATAAATATCGGCGATGATTCGGTAACTGACATATAGCTTCAGCTAAATTGATTCGGTAACTGTGACATTGGGATTCGGTAACTGACAGTTCGTCAGACCAATGAGATCCATTCTCAGCACATGTGAACCACCCCAGCACCGGTTGAAGATTTGTATTGTTGGTAATAATAATGTACAACCAAATTGGTTGAGATTTCATAACCTGCAGTGTATGTAGCAGACGTGTTGGTGATCGAAGTGGGCAGCTTCACACTTTATTAAATCGTTACTAAGAAGGCCGTGAAAAAAGTTAATTGGTAATTTACTTAGACACCTGATCCTTTTCACCTATCAGAGTTTTTATTTTGTCAAAATAATGGTCTGTTTTTTAAATCTATTTTTCTGTTTCTTTCTATTTTACTGATAAATCGGAAGTCAATGGAAATACATAATACCGTATGTGTTACTAGAGTTGTAGTATACTATGAAAGAATACTAATATCCCTATACACGGGAATATATGGGGCATATAGATCTGCAACACATAATGTATATCCTGTCATCCATTTTTTTACCGACAAGTGAAACACTGACATGGATGTCCGCGGTAAGTATCATACAGAAGAGCATGTTTATTCTATAACCACATTAATGTTGAGATTAATGATAAGTCGTTTGAGTTTTGTTTACTTTTCGTTCGTTTATATATTGTCCATTTGAACTTGAAAGTTTTTTTTTTAGTTCGATGTGATTCCAACTTGCTTGTTAGTTTGTAATATCTATTTGAAAGGCCAAATCTAAACCTAGCTTGTTATGGACATATATTAAAGCAAATGCTTGTTCTCGTCAATACAAATAGCATGATTTCTCATAAAATGTATTATCTTAATGAAGTCGTATTTGACGACCATGGTACGTATGATGCTAGAGAAAATTAGCTGAAAATAGCTTAGAGTGATCATGACTTGCTGAGATGCTCGCTCTTCCGGATCACCTGATCTCACACTCAGCTGGATGGTTGTCTATGATGTTCACATGGCTTTGACTTTGATGCTTTAGTATCACTCGGATTTGACTACTCATACTGATTTTATCAAATTCGTCCATGGATTCGGTTTTGGAATATGAATTTGTTTGTTTGTCGGTATCCATTTCTACTTTTGCAGCACAGTGCCGGAAAATTTTCAAATATGTGCTCCCACATTTATTGCAATAATAGCGGATAAACCTACTATCATCTGAGAAGAGATAGAAAATAATTTTGGATTGATTTACTCCACAGATGTCTGAAAAGTCGAAGTCATTTTGTTTCAAATAAGTGTCAGTTACCGAATCATTTCATGATCTGTAATTTGAGTTACCGAATCAAGACAAGTCAGTTACCGAATCATCGCCGATTTTTATAAACAGCCATATCAGTGAATTTACACATGGAACACGGCAGAATCTCGCTCGATTTCGTTCAAATACGACATATGAGTAAATATTGACAAAAAATAGCGCTAATATACGTTTTAAATTCAAAAACACACAATTAAATATACGCACACGCCGCGTCCATTCTGGAAATGATTCGGTAACTGCAGTTACCGAATCATGTGTTCCCCCAGTGATACATAGGCCTACCAGATGACTTTGATATTTTCTATGTATTGGTCCCCTTCCTGTTCCAGAGCAAAAACAAAATTGTTTTGTGTATGCTGATATAGATGATTATATTTTTGACTGTTGACCAGGCGGGCAGTATTACCGCGTCCGTAACAACGAGCGTGTGTTTGACGACAAGCTACGTGTCAAGTGTGATCGATGGTACTACAGCTATCCCAAGGACTTCTCCGATGTCTGGAACATTGAGGCGTCGGTATCGGACGCGTTCCTGTTTCATGGCAGGACCTTCTTCTACAGTGGCACCGAGTACTACCGTTACAACGACCGAAAGTACCGGGTACGCTACACTTTCTTTTTGTCTTGCAGACACTCCCCAGTTCCCTTGTGGTTTCTCGGTTATGTACATGGATACATGTATTCTGTACGCATGCTCTATGTTTTTGTTCCCCCATAGCCGGACGGGGGATACCCCAAGTCTACGGCTGAGGCGTGGTTTGGTTGCCAATCGCCAGGGTCGCTGGAGTCACCGGACATGGAGATGGATATGATGGAGCGAGAGCCACAGCTGGGGGAGATCACGGGAGTACTTTTCGGGTCGGGCACCAGGCCGGCGGAGGCAGTGTCCCTGTGTGTGCTAGTTCTCACGGCGCTTGTGGCCATGACAGGCCTCTAGTCACGAGTTCCACGACTCAAAGCCAACCGAGCGATCTTCTAGTTGATGGAATTCAAATGTTTAACTAAGGCACTAAGCGTGAATGACTAACTTCTATCTTTTACTGCATGTGTAGGCCTACATTAGCAATCAAATTTATTATCTGTTTGTGAATGCACAAATTAAGTCGAGGGTTTCATAACGGCTTATATATGTAGATACCTGTCTAAAATGCATTATGATATCAAGGGATATTAGATTATTACAATTTGTCTTGCTGTGTTTGATTGGATGTGGTTTTGTGCAAGGTTTAGCATCGAGGAAAGAAGTAAAGTGGAGAATAATTGGTGCCGAGCTTTCCCAATTGTAGATAGATTATATATAATCCCAAAGCTTGAATGTCATCTTGGATAGTCTTATAATGTTGGTTTTTGGACCGAAAACTGTGGTAAGGATGTGATTAGGAGATTGAATCTTGTCGATGGTAGCAACATAACGTCTAGTTTAATTTATCCAAGTTTGTTGAATACACTCTTGTCACTTCTTTCGATATTTTCTTGGATTTGTTGGCAATCTTTACGAGATGTATGTACAGTATGGCATGGAAATCATGAAACAATGTGTGTGTGACAATCGTAAACCTTCTTTAACAACACAGCTATGGATTATCAGATGGATTAAATAACGTAACATTTGCCTTAGTGTACCTAGCTAACTAAGATCATTCAAAACACCGACTACCGGTCTTCCAATGACATCAGTGTTTATTATAATGTCAACAACAACTATGTATAAGTTGTGATAAGTAATGGATCAAAATACAACAGTCATGCCATTTCCTGAATAATATCACGAGTTGGATGAGTAGTGACAAAATGAATGGAATGAACATTTTTTCTGTGGCCAGCACAAGATAAAAAGGATCGATGATACATGATATACCATTAACTTAATGAGTATGATACACGTGCTAAATATAATCTACACACAGTTACACGCCATGTTGTCCTGGTATTCTGAACATAACAAATCAGTAACCCGGATATTGGTACCTTTTTGTCGCACATTCTACATAACAATCACACAAATGTATTGCTCGATATTTGATATCAAAGTCCACGGGATCAAATAGCAATAAGACTGGTCAGAGTGACACACAGCATCATCACCAGCGCGCCATGGCGGACGTTCGTGGCGGAGCCGCTGAACATGTCGTCGGCCTGTCGTGTGGTGGTGGTGAAGTGGTCGTTGTCGTCGGCCTGTCGTGTGGTGGTGGTGAAGTGGTCGTTGTCGTCGGCCTGTCGTGTGGTGGTGGTGAAGTGGTCGTTGTCGTCGGCCTGTCGTGTGGTGGTGGTGAAGTGGTCGTTGTCGTCGGCCTGCGACACGACTATGAAGCCCCTGTCCTCCAGCTCGCTGCCCATATCATGATGGATGGACCCCAGGCCGCAGTCTGTCCACCAACCATCGATATTCCGTGGGTAGGGGATCGATGTTTGCTGGTCAATCTACAGAAAAAAAATACCGTACATGAAGTAATTGATAGTTGGGATCACTCAGGGATAATTTCTATGTATGTACACATATTATTACTATAGACTACTCCTAGTTTTAAGATGGTGTACACACCCCAAGTTGGCGGTCGTTCAGTCGGACATACTGGTTGCCAGAGAACAGGTAAGTCCGACCGTTCTGCCACTGCATGATGCTGTCATAGCGGCCTGACAGTCTCCACACCCTAACAGACCTCGGGTAGCCTCGGTCCACTGTACCACGAGTCGTATTACGGTTACTCTGGGATAGTCTGTAGTACACATTATCTGTGGAAGAGACGTGGGATTGAACTATATTATTCCTTTCCGTATATACTCATGTTTTGCCTGAGCCATGACATGCAGGACCGATCTGGTTGTCATGCCGACGATCTACGAGTCTCACCTTTCATGATGTAGGACCTGCCGTTCCTGCCCCACACGAAAGCGTTGTCGATGTTGTCAGGCAGACCGGGGAAGCCGAATCTTATCTGTTTGGGATAGCCTGCTCGGGGGATAGGCTGGCCACGCGAGTTCATTTCATATCGCCAATAAAGTGAGTCCTGAAAAAACAATATGAGTCTGAACTATAGGCCTATATGGTGTAAGTAATAATACCCACAGGTAGAAGATATGGAAACAAAACGATTCATGTGAGAACATCTTGCTTCGCTCGAAAAGACTTGAACTTAGACAGGAAATTTACAACGTCGGATTGGATCCAGACTGACCTTGAAGAGATAGATCCTGGGCGGGTTATGCATGCTCCAGTAGAGGGCGGCGTCCACATTGGAAGGGGCGCCCTCCCAGTCGTCCGAGATGAGCCTCGGGTACCCGGGAGCTATACGACCTTCCCGTGTCAGTACCACGTACAGGTCATCTGTAGCGTAAAACATCACTATGATCCGGCATCTCGCAATCTGACATGTTCTCTGTGTGTCTGATTATCTGTTATGCAACAGTTGTTCAATAGAGGCTCAGCAGAGGGAGTGCTTACCCTTGAATGCATACGTGTTGCCTCCGAAAGTCGAACAGGCATCAAAGCGCACATTTTGACAAAATCTTTGTCTTAAATCGTTGGGCATGGGGGTAGGAGGGGTTGGCGCAGGTGTTCTGGGGGTTGGTGCAGGCGTTATGGGGGTTGGTGCAGGCGTTCTGGGGGTTGGTGCAGGCGTTCTGGGAGTTGGTGCAGGCGTTCTGGGGGTTGGTGCAGGCGTTCTGGGGGTTGCTGGAGTTGGAGCGGGCGTGGGAGCCGGGGTAGGTGTATTTCGATCACCTGTGATAAAATTGGAATTGTCAACGCCATTATATGCATTATTGAACGAAAGTCATTATTACAATAATGAACAAAAGGGTATGATCATATTATAGAGATCCTGGATACACAGTGGACTGACCGTAGATTGCCTGTATACCGGTGACGTCATCTTCGTGCAGCATCACGTTCGGGTCGTAGCCGTTGTAGGTCGGGAACATGATGGATCCTCGTACATTAGAGTGTTCCAATCCCAGGCTATGACCTATCTCATGGATAGCCACTTGCAGCAGGTTTATACCTGACAAACACCAAATACACAGTCATTGGCAAATCCATGATCCGATAAAGTTTCAAAATAACAGGTAATTGAATCAACAAGTCCCTTATTCTATCAATTAATAACGTAGGCCTATGTAAAAAGTTTATATTTTGCAAACTGTGTGTGTTCATGTGAAACGAACCAGAAAATGTTCCATCGGTCCACAGTTCGTCTTCGTCATAATGAGCATCACCCCCAAAGTTCGGGAAGTACGCATGCGCGAGTGTGTTACCGGGTCCGTCGAAAGGGCTACCGTCGCCATGGGAACCAGATGCGAAAAATATCTCAATATCTGGGTTCTCTGAATTGCTGCTCGGAATTCGTCGGAAATCAATGTTGGCGACATCACTCCACATCTGGAAATCAAACCGGGAATGTTGTATGTGTATGTAGGCCAATATACATTGAATGTCGATAACAATTCGTTCATATGGCACTACATAACATTGCACTACCTTGAATGCGGCGATCATAACTCTGTCGACGACTAAGCTGGACAGGTCCGGGGTGTAAGTAGTAATCTTCCAAGAGATGGGACTGTTAGTATTCCACCTGCTCCCTAGAATCATGTAAACATTCCACATGAGATATAATATCGAATTGATCGATTGATTGATTGATTGATTGATTGATTGATTGATTGATTGATTGATCGATCGATCGATCGAATTGCTTGATTGATTGATCGATCGATCGAATTGCTTGATTGATTGATTGACTATACCCTGTAGTGCATATCGCTTTCGCCGTCGTTTTACGTCGTCAGCCACGACGTTCATGTCAGATCGACCACAGCGAGGTTTCTCCATCTCCGTCACGGTCGCGTTGTCCAGTTTTCCTGGAAGTGGACCAAAACAACAGTCAACAGACCGTAAACAGGCCATCAATATACAATCAGCAGGATACTCGTGTCTCAACAGGTTACCACGGGTTAATTGGCCATGCACGGAAGGTATCGCAGGACATTGTGTGAATTGTAGCTGTCAACTATTTTCATTTTAAACAAAGGGTATACTTTTCGATAACAATTATATTCAGGTTGATCCTTACGACACATAAGAGATTTATCGAGATGGAGCTTCGTACATGTCTTCATTACAATAAGATAAACAAAAACTCGGACCATGCATATACTTTGAAATGTTCTATTATCCACTATATGCAATCTTTAACCGAATTACTTAATCATATGTAGTAATTTTAGCGACTGTTACTCCCGTCCCTCCCGCGCACTACACATTTCACAACAAACATTCATTTTACATGACTTACATACAGGACAAGTACATACTATACGATCACAAGCATAAACTCCATGTAGTCATGGTTACATACACAGGTCAAACCACGCACCTGCGGCCCCACTCGTTCAGTACACTCGACCCAAAATACTCGGCCTTGACCTTCACATGCACTGACTTCTAAACATAGAACTTGACACACATACCCCACACATCACGTGCACAGATACAGGCATTACAAGTATTGACACGAGCCGGGGAAACCCACTTTCCCGGTGACATCAACGCATTGCAGCATACATTCGACCAATCACAACACCGCATACACTTGGCGGGAAATTACACAAGCACATGGTCCCCCGGCCCCAGTTATCTGGGCAGAAGAGTGGTAGAGATCCCAGTGACAGGACGTGCAAAATATAGTGCCTGTGAAGATTGACGATATAAATATACGAACTAAATACAAGTGTTATATAAGCTGTGGAATATATGTACAGGATATACGAAGGACTATAATAGGAATATAATTCGGCTGGGATAATCGTGGACTATATGCGAAATTGCGGCCCTGATTGTGAGCGAGTGTGCCATCGGAAATTTATCGCCACAATAAACAGTTAAATTGAACTGCCGGCTTATTGATCCACACAACGATCAAGATTTATCGGCTTGATAACGGCCGTGAACGATATTCGTCACACATACAAATTCACATGTCCGTCCCATCAGATACAGAACTAGGAACAGAGATCGATAAAAAATTTCATGGCTAATTTATCTGCACAAGTTGCTCCCTGAGTCAGACTGGGTGTGTGTCACACAATCAATAGTTTTGTGCCAGGTGTCACATAAAATGACGAGGTTAGATTTTCCAAACATGAGATATAAGCTCTAGACAAAATACAAACTATAACACCCGCTAACGTTCACTAACCGTAGAGTAATGGCGAGGTTTATTCGTTACATCTATACAGGAACATCATCGCTTTACTTTTGTGTCCTCTCGATGTTCCGCAAAATAATTGGACATTTGTTTCAATGGATCTTAGGTGTATTTACATAATGTAGAAAAATCTCAATAATTTATTCGAAGAGCCGCACATTCGAGCCCCACGTACAGGGCCTGACTGCGAGTCACGATTCACACACAATGTATTGTATCAGCCGAATAAATAAGTGGCAGCCAACCATGAGGGCCACACGACAGATTTGTAAAACCTAAATATACATTTATTGACATAATTCCGCTAGCGGTTCACGCAATGTATATTAGCACCGGTGTCGTGACAATATTTAATATCTCGTCCAATTAAAGCGAAAGCGGACACCATTATGTTTTTTTCTAATTACGGGAGCATGCAATATTCCTATTTTTTGACATTAGAGCGTTGGGGGCGAAGCCCCCAACTCTCTACATGTCTATGTGCTGACTTTTTCATGGAGGTTTCATGCCAACCTATCGACGCCCGTTTTCGCATGTAAACCTTTGTACACCTACTTCAAATGAGTATTTTCTTCGTCCTTGACATAAAATCTCTCGATTTGATGGCAAGCTTTGAATATTCCACAGATATATAATGCATAAATCGATGTGTTAGGTTTGAGAAAATTACGCAAAATGGTCAGCTCGTCTGGAAAACGTCAAAATGGCGGAGCCGATGGAAATTCACGTTCCCAGAATGCAAAGCAAATTTTACCGCAATGACGCGTACTTTGGAACGTACAATTTTCTGTGCAGCATTTTGTGCATGCATGTACATGTGACCTTGCGTGCGGCCTTCTTTGGCGTAATGAAGTAAACACAACGTTTCGTCTACGGTACCACGACTACATTCACCGTAATTGGACATATTTTATCACACGACAAGGTGTTCCATGCTCGGTTGCGAAACCTTTTTATTTTAAACTGGTCTTTTAATTTGCTCAGTATGCATGTGTTATCTATATCATGATATCAGATGCAGATATTCCTCATAGTTTCCAATATTTTAAGGATATTTTATTGAGGTTCAATATCATTTTATCAGGCGTATCTGTTTCATTGAGTTCAAAATACTCATTAGGAATATGATTGAAGTAGGCCTATGTGTTTCATCATAATATACGGGAATGAATTGGAATCATGTGGGACATGATACGTTTCAATTTCCTTTTTTTTTAAAGGGGGGGGGGGGGGTGTAAGATATATTCAGGTCTCGTGGTGCTGATGATGTGCTCGAGCTCTAATGTCGTCTCCCGCAGTTAGCTGCATTTTCTTGTTCTATGTATTGTACATAATACAACACAAATGAAACAATTCTTTCCTTCCGTTACAGATGACTCTTTATAAGCGCTAAACTGGTGTAATTACTAATTAGGAATATTTACAATACCTGTCACGCCCAATCCGAAAAATCTCTGGAATTCCTCAAGTACATTGTGCATTTCAACGTCAGTTTGCAATTCACCAAACATCGGATTGTGGTAGGATGGTCCCATAAAGTACGTCTTTAGGTATTGCTGCAAATCAATAAATAAATGGATAACCAAATAAATTGATTAATTTAAAAAAAATGAGATGAAATACTATTCGAGTGAGTAAATAAATAAATAAATGAGTAAATTTTACAAGAAAAAGATATGCCATTGAAGTATTTGCACAAATTATCACAGCGCACACTTACCCGTGCTCCGGTCATGTTCATTGCCGCGCACGTGCGCACGTTGCTTAGTAATGCGCAGGTCACTATTGTCCATAGCAGTAACATCTTTAATGTCGTAATATTTTCACTTTTGGACTAGTAATAGGGTTTCTCCAAAAAAATGTTCTTCGTCAGAGTTAGTGGTATGATATGTACAAGGTTGTTCGGTTGTTGTGGACCTGCGGCAGGTGAGAAGGTTTATATACCAAGGCCAGACCATTGAGGCGTGTGTATGTCGTCACACCGTGAGTCACGTGACCCTTTACAGCATGAGTAATCAATTATACATAGGCCGTGGAGCGCTGGACCGCGGTATGCTGCGTGACTGTCAGCTTCCAATGATGCCACCTCACGCACAAGTACCCTGTCAATGGTTAGCTCACAGTCAGATACATGGAGGTTGAGGGTAAATGGAAAGTATACCCCTCCCCAAAAACTTGTACGGCAGCCTAGCTTAACGATGACAGTGCAAATTTAGCAGCGTCAAAGCAGTCAAATCCGGGATTTTGTTCACGATGAGCCAAAATTCAATGAAGTCAGATGCTTGAATAGGTGTGCATACATTGCGCACGGTTGAGCGATGCAAACAAACACTCCACAAACTTTTTTTTCAACAGAATACGCCTGGCTACGGACTTCCTGGTTTCTGAAAAGTCAATTTGAAGCAGTAAATCAAAGGAAAAAATTATTAGATAATTAGTAGCACGAATGATGTCACTTTTAATTAGACCAATGTGGTTATTTTCTCTCGTCATTCTCCCATTTGATAATCATCAGTGTAACATCCGCTGTTCTTTGAGTCTGACTAGCTTGATATGGGTGACTCACGCAATCATTTACAGAAATAATTTATACACGAACAGATTTCATATCAGATATCAATAAGCTACAAGAACACGAATTATATGTATTTCTGTAAAAAAAAGGGCTATATCCGAGTCGTGACCCAGATCTGCTGATGTAAATATTCGTCACTACCTCCGATGCTTCACACGAAGCTACAAAGAAAAAACACCCCCACCCAGAGGTCACACCACTGGCACTTCGAAACCATAGACTAATGACCACAATTCTACTTCCTTGTATGGAAATAAATAAGCACTAACAACGACGCATGCGTCGTGTAACTTCCCGGAACCTGACTATTATGTTTTCACGATGGGTCAGTCCACGGTCAGTGGTAACAACAATCACGAATACATGTATGGAAACCAACCAATGCAAAACATGTAATTCACGAATGTAGGTCGATCTTGTTAAAACACATTTGTATGCGATATGCATTTATATAAGATATTTTTTGCAACAGCAACAAAAAACATAAAAAGACTAACACAGTACGTCCACGCTTCCATGCAAATAATAGCACATATGTGACTAAGATTTAGGTCGAAATTGTATGGATATATAGGCCCTACATGTGTGAGATAATACAATGATACAGGGGAAGTGATATCACTGATATCGAATGATATCACTTAGAGTGCCACGAGTGTATTATCTCTCATGAATCCCGAGATCATGATCACAATTCAATTAGTGATATCAACGACGATTATGTCAGATATCACAACTCCAGGGGTTTATATCGAATCTCACCATTCAAGTACGTGTACCACATTGATTTCATAAACATTTGTGTAGAATCGTGGGAGATAAGTTGACCGTGGATGCGATGTTTTGAATGAAAGTAAAATCAGTTATTCATTGAATCCTTAAGTTTAGAGACATGGAACGTTTGATATTCATTTCATTTTTATCATTGTTATTCGAAGTACATGAGTATATTTTAAAATATATTTCGCTCGTCAGATCAATGACGAATGTCGCCCTGCGCGTGGGAACAGTCCGGTAAACCCTTGCTTGGTAAGCGGGAATCAAGCAAGGTCCACAACAACAAACCACTACAGCGCTACATGCCAACAGCTCCAGGACACTACACTATTCCAGTGTAAATACTGTAGTCCTGGGCCCCTTCATTATGTCAAAGGGACGACGACACTCGAACATCTGCTGGATGCATATCGTTACATTCTCAGGCCAGAGAAAACAACGGAAGGTTAAGAAGTAGGCTACATGTACCTGTATTAATTCAATGGCGTACAGAAAGGACATTGACATACATGAATGACAACGACATTGAAAAACAGCAGTGACAACGACATTGAAAAACAGCAGTGACAAGGACATTGAAAAACAGCAGTGACAACGACATAGAGCAGTGACAACGATATTGACATACAGCAATGACAACGACAATGAAAAACAGCAGTGACAACGTCATGGAGATACAACAGTGACAACGACATCGAAAAACAGCAGTGACAACGACATAGAGCAGTGACAACGACATTGACATACAGCAGTGCCAAGGACATTAACATACAGCAGTGACAACGACATTGACATAGCCTACAGCAGTGACAACGAGATTAACATAAAACATTGACAACGACATTGGCATACAACAGTGGCACCGACATTGGCATACAGCAGTGACAACGACATTGACATACAACAGTGACATCAACATTGACATACAGCAGTGACAACGACATACAGCAGTTTGCTGACAACGTCATTGACATACAACAATGATAACGACATTGACATACAGCAGTGACAACTACATTGACATACAGCAGTGACCGAGAGAGACAACGACATCTCAATGTCAGTGATAAGGACATTGACATACAGCAGTGACAACGACGTTGACATACAGCAGTGACAACGACATTGACATACCGCAGTGACAACGACATTGACATACAACAGTGACAACGACATTGACATACAACAGTAATAACGACATTGGCATACAGCAGTGACAACGACATTGAAAAACAGTAGTGACAATGACATTGAGATATAGCTGTGACAACGACGTTGGTATACAGCAGTGACAACGACATTTGCATACAGCAGTGACAACGACGTTGGCATACAGCAGTGACAACGACATTGAGATACAACTGTGACAACGACATTGAGATACAGTAGTGACAACGACAATGAGATACAGCTGTGACAATGACTTTGGCATACACCAGTGACAACGACATTGGCATACAGCAGTGACAACGACGTTGGCATACAGCAGTGACAACGACATTGACATACATTCGCATACAGGAATGACAACGGAAATGACATGCTGGATGACAAACGCGCAGGTCATCGAATGATAAGATGTAGTTTAGAAGAATAAGTTTTTCACCACATGTGCCACCGACAGTGGAGACATATGTAGTTTAGATGTAGCGTAGCTCAGCCTTATGAACATATACAGCATGTGTTGGTTGCCTTTACCTTGACCTCGGGAGACACTAAGACTTGACATTTTACACTAAGAATTGCCGTGTCGTTTGCAGTGGTGAAAAAACAACAACAATTACATTACATCATATAACATCGTGAATCAGGAACTATTCGGTGGGGATCTCACAACATTTTTAAAGATTTTGCTTTCCAATAGTTTCATACGGTGGCTCATCACCGCCAATTATGTCCGTGCATTTCTCACCCTGTCTATAATTATCACCTCAAAATATTCACCGAGTTTATAATATCCACCCAGTCCATAACTACCACCTCAGAATTATTACCGCGCTTCACCTCATAATTTTCACCTCGTTTATAATATCCACCCCGTCCATAATTATCACCTCATAATCACTGGGTGAGAGCTTGCCCATGATTCTTGACGAGTCAACTCGATAAAAATCTTTCCTCGCAGGGGCATTGCTAGGCAAAAAATCTTTAATCACAGGGACATCTGTCCTACCCAGTAATAATTTTCACCTTTTTTATAATTTCCACCCCATCCATAATTACCACCTCAGAATTATCACCGTGTTTATAATTTTTCACCCCGTCTATAATTATCACCTGATATTTTTCATGTCGTTTATAATTTCCACCCCGTCCATATTTACTACCTCTGGATTATCAACCCGTTTATAATTTCCACCCCGTCTATAATTAATGATTACAATCATTACTGGGTACAGAATTTCACGTGGTGCAATGAATCTTAGTATGAGCACTCTTGGCATTCTTTGTACCCTATTGACGCGCATATAAGGACATGTCCTCATATGTGAGCATGTCCTTATACTCGGACATAAGTCCTTATATCCGGACATATGTCCTTATATGTGAACTTTCTTAGAAATCGCCTCCAAAACATCTGACCTACATATAAGGACATTTTGCATGTCGATGATTATAAGTTGTGAAAAATGACGCAACTGGACCACGTGTAGCACGTACCACTACCACGTGCAGCATATTATTCTCGAATATATTGTATTGTGGTCTTGAAATTAAATTGTATACATGTCAAATGTATATGTTATAGACCTACATGGAATTGTGTGTCACTCAAACGGACATAATTAATTGCGCCCAGGATTTGATTCCCATTCTTTAGTTTATATCAGTGTATATAGTGCCTTATATAGGAATAAACGGGGTGTTTTTATGTTTGGATATAAGTGCGTGTCCTTATAAGTGAATACGTTTTGAATTTGTGATATATTGTGAATCCACATACAAGGACCTGTCCTTATATATGCTTCAATACGGTAGCTATAGAGGCGTTTCCACAAGCGTCTTGTTGCGCTAGGGCTGCATATATTCACGAAGTTATCCAATTTTGGATATTATGAACTCGGTGAATATTCTGAGGTGATAATTATAAACGGGGTTGAAATTATGAATGCGGTGATAATTCTGTGGTGGTAATTATAAACAGGGTGGAAATTATCAAAGGGGTGAAAAATATACACGCGGTGAAAATCATGAGGTGATAATTATAGATGGGGTGGGTATTATAAACCCGGTGAATACTATGAGGTGATAATTATAGATGGGGTGGAAATTATGAACGCGGTGATAATTCTGAGGTTTTAATCATATCATAAACGGGATGGAAATTATAAAGGGGTAATTATAGACGAGGTGGATATTATAAACTCGGTGAATATTATGAGGTGGTTATTATAGATGGGGTGAGAAATGCACGAATGTAGTTTCATTACTTTCACTCTATTTCCGATTATATTTAGAATGACTGTCGATGGGTTAGGCCTATGGTTTGTGAGTTATCATATGAGTTCACTGATCGTGTACCCGTGTATCCGCCTCAGATACATGTATGGCTCTGGGATCGGCCCGGGTGTGAAAGACGACGGCTGATGCGTCATTCCATCCAAACAAAACATGCACAGAGGTAATCAAAACACAACACAGCATGTACATGTACATCGGTATAGTTCATTATCGATGAATATCAAGCTTTTCGGAACCACACACAAGTGCACAAGGTACATACCGTTACACCCTCTGAACTCTTGGGGGTGAGAATTTTTTCTATGTTATTTTTGGCAATGTTACAACAAAAATGTCGATGACATTGGAAAATTGTAATGATAGTTTAAAATGGTGCAAAAAAATTCGAAATAATTTACTACACACGAAGTTTGTGCCACTCACATCACCAGGATCGAGATTCATGGTATTGTACAGAATAAAATACTCACACTCATCTACGTACTCAACATGAGAACATTGAATCAATAAACAAAAACTTACTGGATAAATCGCTTTTGTATTCAGTTGAACGACACGATTGAGATAAATCACACGAACTTGGTATCGCTGTTCTTCGAATATCGACTTGAATACAGTGTACCATGTAGCAACGAGTTGAACGACTTCATTTAGATTCAAATTTTATTTCCTATGATTCGATTTTCATTCAGAGCTTCTGTATTGTTCAGTTTTCCCATACCGAGCATGCGTTGTGGATGCAATAAAGACTGTGACTCCGTAGTAACTAGACACACAACCGGAGGCCCTGAACTCATTGAAGCTCCAATATCAGCGAGAATCGTGATTTAAAGCAACATTCGTCACGTAGTTTTGGGTTCATTCTTGAATAACTTTAGTAAAAATCAGACAAGGGCTGATTTAGGCTACCAGACAATGGTAAGTTGGCAAAGTCCAATAATTCTTCAGTTGAATGGCCTTTTTTCTATCTTTTACTTGAAGATGTCATTTGAAGATCAGTTTGTAGCGACTATCTGAGTTATCTAACGCAACAAAGTTTGAAAAGCTTCCATGGAGCGGTCTTAGAGGAAACGACGTCTAGAACTTTAAAGTTTCAGAATGAAGTGGGTTTTTTTCTTCATTATTGGCAACCAACCCGAAAAATTGCAAATTGAACGAATTGAAGAATACATCTTAATCTCTTGATGCATTTTATATGCTATTCATTCCTCTTGATAGAATTTTATATCACCGTAAACTTGAAGATAAAAATATCCTATTTTGAGTAAATGGCATTCTTCAAGGTTGAGATAATTTTCCAGAAATTCAAAATTCTAAAACAACCTGTTTGTGGGGACTATCCCAAAGTATCCACATAGGAAGTTTTACACATTTCTATCAAGCAGCACCGGACGAGAAGACGTTTGAATATTACGTTTTAATAAGTCCAAGACTGGGTGTTTGTCGTCGAACCAAAGAATCAAATTTTAAGGCATTTTTTTCAAAGTAACAGAAATTTGACACAAATAAAAGAAAAAAAAATGAGAAATTCGAAATTCTTAACAAAATTAGGTTGTAGGGACCATCCCATAGTATCAACATAGTTTTCACCCAGGCGTAAAATTTTGCAACCAGGTGTGAAGGTTTGCACCCAGGTAAAAGGGTTCCATGAACTTAATAGCTTTTTTTGTCCACTTTTGAACATTTCGGGCACTAACATGCAACCAAAAAGTGCATATTTGACAATTATCATGAATATAGTATGTTTATAAGTTAAAGCAACTGCCTCCAAATGTATGCAATATTTTTCTCAAAACTAGATCTCAATGGAACACATCTAATACAAGATAACAAAGCATGTGCCCATTGATTTTGACAATTACAATCCGTCCGAGTTGTCTTTCCATCCGTTTTACCACACACTTTATGCCAGTTTTGTATAGAAACAAACGAAGTGTATACATCAAACTCGAATGTAAACAAATGCCCATATCGCCCTCAATGTCCACAATGAGTACATTTTACAATTTGTACCTGTATATATAGTGTAGTCAAGGTAGTTATGAGAAAATAATCAGTGATATACCGTAGTGTGCGTGGAATTGTTCCATCTTACATTTTATGGTTTGTTTACATATACGTGTGATGGATAAGTTTCTCTATTTACGCGTGAAAAACGGCTGTTCAAATGGGCAAAATTTCCTAAATGACTGGTTGTAATCATAAAATTTGATGTGAGTAGTGCCTCATTCAAGTAATTTCCCATCTTAACAATGAAATATATTTTTCAAAAAATATTGCCAGTTTTCGATGGCAGTTGCTTAACATACATGTATCACGGAAGCCCGTAGAGGCCAGATAATGAAAGGTGTGAAAATATATTTATCTGGCGGCCGCCACTTCATTATCTGGCGGCCGCCACATAGGCCTAGTTATCTGCTGGCCATGGCTTATGAAACAATATTATATGCGGTCTTGTGGAGGGGGGGGGGGGGGAGGGGGGTGTAACTTTCACACTTAGCATTATATAACTTTAACTTTCACACTTAGCATTATATAGGGATCATCAATGAATTCATGTTATTTGTTGTGGCCATGGCAACTGGGCCCTCTGCAAGTATGGTTGCTACCATCGATATATAGGTTAAGGATTGATTGCATGTGATCGTCATGAACTTGGCATTGACCAGCTGTCCATTCACTTATAATGTAAATATAAAGGTAACAATTTCATGAATCTACACACTTCCAATCAACGTGAAACTTTGGCTTTCTGATTGTTAGCCATCAAGGATTACTAACCGAGACTCTGTTTCTTACTAAGCAATGTTAAATTTGTTAAATTCATCGTTTTCATATGTCATTTTCCGACCTATTTCAGATATTCTCACTATTTTGACGACAACAAGGAATAAATATATGCAACAGCCAGTGCTTGTCAAGCAGAAAACTCGGGCCCAAGTATCATATCCTGCGCCTTCCTCTACATTCAGTAAGGATTAAAAATGTGCGAGACGGATTAAATCGTATGTTTTCAGTGGACGAGTAGTATTAAGGAGCAGTGTACGGTACTTGGGCCAAAACTCGAATCTTCGTTTTGGTGAAACGTTTAAAATGATTTATCTAATCATCAAATTGCAAAGCTTTCGTGATATTATTTATGAAACCATGTCTCGGTTCATCATCCATGAGTATATGTGTGTGTGCTAGCTAAGTTTTAGGTCAGGGGATTGTATTGTTTTGGTGATTTTGTTACCTTTACTTTCACATTATAAGTCAATGGAAAAATGCCTCAGTGCAGTCCGGTGAGTTACGTGCAATCACACCTTAAAGAAATATGTGAACAAATAAAAACAGTGCATATTCGATGGTGGTGACAAATACTCGTCAAATTATCTGATTAATATTGTGTGTTCCTTCTTTTCTTAGTTTTTTCCCCTATGGATTACGTATTGAAAGTTGCCCTATGGTCAATAATACCAATCAATGACATGAAAATATGTACATTTCATCCCCCAAACAAATATTCGTTAATTTTATTGAAGCATTCTTGGGCCATATATGTTACAATATAAATCGGCATTGACCGATCAGAGTCACTTTGCATGTGACTAACGCGCACCACTCCTATGGGATGCTGGTATTCAAAGAGGGGGGGGGGGAGAAGATTTTTTTTTTAAATCCCGGGTTAGTAACTTGCGTCTAATGGTATTGCTTGTGTCCGAGAAACATCAAAGCAGCAAAAAGTAAAGATTGACCAACTTGACTTGTGAACTACTATGGACAGAATTTCTTCGTTCGCCGGAAGTCTGGTTTTAGACAGGAAACCCCTAGCGATCTGGGAGCAAATTTAGCGCTCACAGAAAAGTTTTTTTTTGTAAAGTACCATTTCGCAATCTGGTATCACGACTTGTTTCTCAATCAGTTTTATTCGAGTATATTCAATCCAAACACGACAACTAGATGACATTTATCGACGTTTTGTGGATGAGATTCAAACAAAACAACGATACTGGATCTGCGAGATTGGAGTTATCACGTGACGCCATGACAACGGCCGCCCGGTACCGTAATTTCACGTAAACAGAATACTCTTTAAAAAAAACTTAGGCCTCTCCGTAGATTTTTTTTCAGTGTTTTGAATATTTGCGCAGACGAACGTTACAGATTTAATGTATGACGACAAATAGTAAGCTACCGTACTTGTGCGTATATAATTCTAGAACTTACGAATACACTTTGGCTCTTTCTGTTCCAAACGCAAATTAAGGTGTGATGCTGGATGGTGTTCCATTTATGTAATTTTGCTCTATGCATTGTCAATTACTGCTTCCATAGAAAAAAACTACTCAAGAAATTTTGCTCAACATTTTTTTTATCGAAACATTAACTGGTATAATTACAGATTTCTGCTTGCTCAATGAATTCACTACTTGAATATTCATACCAGTCCATGTATTATTTTTCATCAACATGTCTGGGTATTTTCCACAGAGTATCGAGCATCAACATTTGTTAGCAGATTTAGTTCAATACACCAGAATTTTTTGGATATCCACAAAGGACTGGAGCCTGAAAGATATAATCCACTATATGTTACGTTTCTTTGTTCTTTATCTACAATTCGAATATCATGCAAGTATATTGAAGTTTCAATAAAATAATAAATGTGAATGGAAAAATAATAAATACATGTAACTTATTATTTGAAATATGTGAAATATGATACTATGTGATGAATTTTCATTCTGCTATATCGACAATACTAGTATAATATTGTGTTCATGCAGTCATGAACAGATTTATCAGGCCTATAGCAAACACAATAGGAAGCCATTAACCTCAACATCAACCAAATTTACTGATTTGTTTGTGTCTAGAAAACGAAATGTATTTACTGAGAGCGATCGTATTTATGTCGTAATCAGATTTCACTGATAAGAGCGTACATTGCAAAGAGCTGAAAAGTTGGGAGTTTTGTTGCAAAATTCCATGCAAAATACAGGACTTATTGAATGAATCATGACAAGTGATGTCAATAAGCATGAATGAGTGGTGTTTTAGTTCACTTTTGTGCATTATAAGCTAAATCGGGCCGAGAAAACAAGTAAGGAAATCATGTCTAAAAGAAGTATTGAATTGATTCTTGTGTTTCCATTATTTTCGAATCAAAAGTTTTTAGCCTTTATTGCATTTTCATACAATCATTAGGCCTACCACCTTGTTCATGCAAAAAACCATGGAATAATACAAGTCAATTTATATAAAATTTATACATAACGTGGTACCATGTTGCTATTATTTCCCAATCAGTAAATTCCATTAGTCTCAAAGGTGCCGTGTCAAAACTGATAGTCATATCATGAGGCATTTGGGATTGCAATTTGGGCCTGGCTGAACCTCCCAGTGACCCCATAAATGTGTCCAATCAGCCGAGCCGAAACCGTATTGTCCAATCAGCGTGACAAACTGGAGCGACTCGTCCTGGTCGAGTTATCAAGCCTGGGCTGAGCTGTCCATGCAGAGTGATCCCTGAGCCGAGTTGTCCAAGCCCAGCCTGAAATACACTTGACAAAATACAATTTTACAACACTTTTAAACCTTGAAATACTAATAATAGTAATCGAGGAGGCTTTGTTTCCACAATATTGTACATATTGGTCATCAGGTGAATTTCCTGGGCAAATTTGATCTCGGTTATCCTTCTATAGGTATTGGTAGCAATTGGTTATGAAAGAACGTTTTTAAGGAATGTTTCGTCATGACACACCCCGGTTTTTTCTTTTGTGATACTGATATATCCTTATCAGTGATTATCACAATTGACAGAAATTGCTCACAAAATCCGGGTAACATATTGTCGTATCAAATCTCATTGCCAGTAGTCATGGGCAACTGGTACTCTCTGGAAGTTTTCTTTACTTAGTCATTATATTCAGAGATAACGAAATGGTTATGATAAAAAGTTTTTTTTTCAGAAAATCAACTCCATTATCACACAACTGTGATCATTGTTTTCCACTCATGAAATTCGGTCACCTCTTGCCGTCCATTGAATCTCACACCAGTAGTCTTGGGTAATTTCTACTCCCCAGCTAGTTTCTCATATAGTTAAGTTTTTAGACTCAGAAATATAAAAAATCATCATGACACAACTGTTATTTCTCACACTGCATTTACAATGTTGTGTTTACTAATAAATATAACTGATTATTTTGGTGGACTAATATAGCCCTACCTATCACCTCATGTCAGAAGTCATTACAGCTGTAGTAATTTTATATATATTTAACTCCCTATAGCAACCGGTGATGAAGATTTAGATTCATTAATAAAAATTGGTTATGATGAAAAGTTTTTTTTTATAGTTTTATTTTTTACGCACGTAGGGCCTAGTATATTTTGTTACACATACTCACAATAGGCCCATGAAATCCATATCAGACAATAATCAACCGACTGCCAGTGTTACTCGATATGAATTTGAGCACTACTCTAGCCTTAGGCCCGACTGCACATGTCGTACTTTAGAAAAGTATCACTTATGCGTAAGTTACACTCTACCAAGTGACCGCAAAGTAGAACTTTCACAGAGTGTAGCTTGGATTGCACATGTTCAAATTATTTAACTTAAATTCTGATCTCTCATTACCTCACTGTTTGGACTACGTTAAATTATATGTCTCTGGTTAAATTATAACAGATGTCACAGTACAGTATGTTGCTCATCTTGGTATAAATTATTGGTGCATCTTGCGGAATAATATCACGTTAGATATAGAAATATAAACTATTAGATATTTTAATGATATAGGTTGTTGTCATCGCAATTATTCTGCACAAACGTACATCCCACATAAACTCGTTTTGAAGTTAATCATAAGGGTTTGGACTAATAACTCAATATTCATTGCCCCGCCCCCCCCCCCCCCCACACACACACATAACATGTCTGAAATTTGATAGAAAATTGCCGTTTGAGTCCCAGGTGAAGTATGCCAAGTTATAGAACGATAGCATTTAGCATCACAAAAATATTAGCGAAAAACAGTGTAAACGAGTTAGAAAAATCCGAGTATACATAGTGTAAAATATCAATTATCATATATATCAGTCTATACTAGCATGATACGATAAGCTTTCCACTCGCTGCGTCTCTATGCTCTGCATAATAACATATTATCGACTTAGTATATCGATAATATATCTCAAATAAAATGTAAATTTTATTTTATTTTAAAATCAATGTCTATGGATAGACCAAAATGCTGTGTTGAAGCACTAAATAAGTGGCGGCCGCTAGATAATTATGTGGCGGCCGCCAGATAATCAAATGGCGGCCGCCAGATAATTATGTGGCGGCCGCCACTTAAATATAGTTTCACACCTGGCACTAACGGTCTTCCGTATGTATTCGTGGGTGTATTCTACAAATTTCAGAATGAAAGTTAGGGCACACCGAATTATAAATAAAGGTGGCACGGAGTCTGCAGCATTCGTGTCCATGTTTGCATGATGCTCTTTTCGTGACTTTCATATTTGTGTGTAATTTTACTCCTTCTTTTTTATTGATATGACAGAACTTATCAAATTACTCTCATATGATAACGCAGCGAGGCGCGCGAAGCGCGCCGAACTGCGTCTAATGGTTTTGCATGTCCGAGAAATTAACACCAGAGCAGCAGAAACTAAAGATAGATCTAGTCCCAACTAGCTATGATCATAATTTTCATCTCTGTGAGTTTCGACCGGAAGTTATTGTTAGACAGGAAACCCCTAGCGATCTGGGAGCAAATTTCCCCGCTCAGTGATTTTTTTTTTTTGCGAAGCACCGTTCGCAGTATGGTTTCAAGAGCGTTCTTCAATCGGTTATTGCAATTTTTATTCGAGTATGTAACATGGACACGGCAACAAGATGACATTTATCAGTCTTTTCGTGTCGTGGATGAGATTCAAACAACGAAACTGGATCTGTGAGACATCACAACGCGACTCCATGACAACGGCCGCCCGCTACCGTAATTTCACGTAAACAGGATACTCAGATTTCTGTATAGCGTCACGCGAACGCCTGATGCAAAATCAAAGAGATTGACCTCATTTCAAAGAGATTTACCTCATTTCAAAAAAATTACCTCATTTCAACATTTCAAAATTTCCACATGAAAAAATTGCTATCGGAGGAAATAAAAAAAGGACAAAATCTCAATTTTATTTTTATTGTCAAAATAGAAAATTTAGGGTCGGAGGGTTTGTAAACCAAGAAATAAAAAATAAATCGCCTAATCAGCATAGAAAAGTCATTGTACCAGTTCAATATTTGGAAGAAAATAACGTTGGGCAATATTTTTCGAGTATTTTTTCTGTGCTTGCAAGCAGTAATTTCAGTGAAAATTGCATAATTTGAACCAATCACCATCCAGCATCAGGCATTCAAAAACCCTGTGCGTTTTGGAACAGAAGGGGCCAAAGTTCTAGAATATACGCACGAATACGGCATAAAGTTCTCACTATTGTTGTCATATACTCCCATACATATATTCCTCTATACTAGTAGTTAGTGTATGGATATAAATATGACAATTGGTTATGAAAGAAAGTTTTTTGTTGGAAAGTTTATTCACAACACAACTAGTATGTGGTTGTCTTTATCTGCCTTTTATCACTTTGTGCTACTGATATATTCTTATCGCTGATTATCAAAGTTCACTGAAATTGCTCATGGGTTACACACGGCGTATTGAATTTCATGTCAGTGGGCAATTGGTACTCCCTGGCAGTTAGTTTCCTATCAAAACGATTATGAAAAATGTTTTTTTTTAATCAACTAAAAACTTCATTATAATTACTGTTTTAAGTGTATTTCGCTCACGAAATTCTAGTCACATAATATCCATTGAATCTCATGCAGTTAGTCTTGGACAATATGTATTCCCAGGTAATATCTTATATAGAGGCCTAGTAAGTTGTTCGGTTAATAAATAACAATGGTCATGATGAAAATTCTGCATTTATGATGTTGTGTATTGTTACTCATAAATTCAATCTTTATATTGATTATCTAGGGGGACAAATATCGCCCATACTCGGTCACTTTTCCTACCTATCAAAACTCAAGTCTTGAGTAATTTGACTCCCATTTAATCTCCTGTAGTACTAAAGTAATTGTTACATCTTGAGGTTACAGCTATCTTCCCGTTCTTTTTCATCTCGTCTTGAGGTTACAGTGCTACTGAATCAGTGAGTGCATTCTCTGCATGCGAGCCATTTGTCCTAAATTCGTCAACATTTTGGGGTGTTCAAAGCATTTAACACAACTTCATGTCAATATGTTATTATGCAGACCATAGAGACGCAGCGAGTAAAATAGGAGCTTTCTGAATATGTAGGTACAATAACAACAATTGCTTATGATGAAAGTGTTTTTTTAGTTTCATTGTTACACACATAGATCTAGGCCTACTGACTGTCCATGACTCCATGAGCCTGATTCAGACAGACACTGCTTGCCAGTGTTACTCGCTATTTTTCACACTATTCTGGCTATCTAGACCTACCAGTATCATATACAGTACAGCATAGACATATAGTACACCGGCACACATAGGCCCATCAACATGATAATAATTATTATAGGTATACAGATCTATTGAGATCTACGAGAAACCTGCTTTTCCACTCGCTGCGTCTCTATGCTCTGCATAATAACATATTATTTGTTTACTGCACAAAGCAAAGTCGTCCGGTATGTGAAAGCTCACTCCATTACCGATTCAATTTTGTCCAACTCAGCACCAGCATCTATTGAGTTTCATTCAATAGGGCCTGTAAGTCACGTGCCGTCACGGTATGATTCTGGTGGCAAACAAAAATACACCTTTTGTGTTACCTGAGTAATATGAGTTTTGAATGGAGTTCTACTCATATTGAACAAAACATGTATGTTTGTTTGCCACCGGAAATCACACCATGACATCACGTGACATACAGGCCCTATAGGTGGTAACACCAGTTTTCTGCAGTTGGCGCCAGGAATTCAAGAAACACGAGCACGTGTGTCTAATCATATATTGACCTATTAGCTGAGTTTTCAGCTGTATGTGTGTCATGTTCAGCTGTCCACTCCGGTACCAGCATTGTGCAGCCTGTGTGCTTCGTGTTAGAGGAAATCTAACCAATCAGCCAAATGACCTACCCTGTCACATACCACAGCTCTATGTATGAGTGATGATGGACGAGAAAGCAGTGTTATATCCAGGTCTTAAGTGAAGATATGTCCACCCTGTCATCGTCCACTCCGTACAATTAAACAAAGTTATATCATAATGCAAACGAACATATCAAAATTCCAGATAAAATGTCTTAAAGCACACAGATATCTGCAGGCAGTAATGTCACTTTTGAAGAATGATGCTACTTTTCGAATCAGTGTTCCCTAGAAGATAAACATCTCGCTTGCGCGATAGATCAACGCGACCACGTCGATAGATTTTTGATTTATTACAAAAAAGTGTGATTGAGTTATACGTGTGGAGCTATCTTTGTTGACAAATGTACATGTAGTGTGTTTTATTTGCACGAGGTATCTATCATAGCAGTGTCAGTATCCCCCTTATTTGCAAAAGAAACGTTATCATTTTGACAGAACGCGATAATCTCGTTTCACTATGAGCAAATTTGATTTAACACATTTATATAATCTATACGTTGCAGTTATAATTGTGTGGACCTAATTGATTTTTAGTGACAAGTGAGATATGATTAGTTTATCCGAAAGAGCAATCCACACGATAATGATAATAATTTTCAGGTATCAGATAATTTTGGTGTAATAGAAAATTCCAATTTTGGCATGATAAGCTCAAAATCGTTCGGTAAACGGGGTGGACAAAACTAGCGGATTTGTTTCCCATCAGTCAAGTAACAAGAAGTGCTGTTCTTGTTACAGTAACACATATATGATCATGGTTACCGAGCCCTATTTGTTCAATGAGTGAACATTCTATTGGGACTAATCAGAGCTATTATGCCCTTATATAAAAGTTTTCCACCAGTTGCAGGTATAAGCTTCCACATGGGTGTAAAGGTTCTCCCCTAAGTATACAAAAATACTTATGCAACAACTCACGACAAAACAATTATATCATGCCCAAAATTATGTCTGAATTGAGGTTACTGATGAGCATTAGTATACCAGGTATGTCCTCCCTCGAGCTTCCAACACGTTATGGTCCTGACGATGCATTGGAAAGTGGTGTGAACAATTCGCGCATATTTGTCGTGCAGGCTTGTATCGAGAGTACGATGACAGGGGGCGTTGTCATCTTGAAGAGAATAATCGTCTCCGTAGCCAAACATTTGTGCAGTATGGACCATGCAATCACCCAGACTGCTGACGTATCTGGCGCTATTCACTCAACCTGGAGCCTCCTGCGGCCTGTGGAGTTGCTAGATTGAGCTCCACTTTGTTGCCAAACCCATCGGACGTCAAGAACTGGCACCCTCCTCTGAGCCAAATATGCTCACACCAGACGTCGATTTTCCCTGGGTGTGCTGATCCTTGACAGTGCAAGGACGGTCTTCGTGGTCGCAGTGCAAGAGAGACAACATTCCGCCCAAGCTACCTGGTGATGTCTCTCTAGTGTGATTCTCTGAGGCCTGCGAGCAATCTACACGTTTTCCGCTCTGCTTCTGTCAGTTCTCGCCTTTTGTCAGGATACCGGTTGCTTAAACCCATAAATAGGGTGTGTAAAGTTGAAGCTGTCACATGTTGTCACAAAAAGTCAATGTATGTTGATCTTAGGACGATATCAATAACTCTGACCTGGGAACCTCCCAGTGCAATGAGTATTTTGGTATATGGATGAGCCCGGAGCTCGAACTCAAGCACCACATCAAATAGAAATGTCGCAGTGCTAAATCTCGGGAATATTTATAGAAGGGCTCTCAGGAAACATCTCTCCACAGGCACTGCTCATGTCCCACACTGACTACGGTGACTTCTACATCGACCTCCCAACTGCGACACTAAAAACTGTTCGGTTCATCCAAAACATGGATGCTAAAGTCGTACCAGGTCGCCGGAAGTTTGATGGCGTCACCCACTCCGTGAAATCCATTTAGCTCTCCATATATCAAAGTTCTTTTCTGTTGTTGTTGCCTTTGTTGTTGTTGTTGTTGTTGTTGTTGTCTTGCAAGCGACGTATTGACTTTTTTTTTAATACAGCGCTTGCGCAGTAATTGTTTTTTTTTTTTTTGCTACAACTCGAGTTCTGAGGGCACTCCTTAAAACCGCTAATTCTCATGCCTGGCAACCCCCATTCATTTTTTTCACAATTATCTGTGCAATGCCAATCTCGGTTCAAGCAGCAAAAGCAAAATATTACCCCACCTACGGGGTATCAAGGCTATCACCCACTTTCAAAATATGGAATCCTTTGATTTTAGCGGATGTGACGTAATTGACCTATCGCCAAAGCCCCAAAAATTGTCCGAGTTTCACAAATTACATCGGCAAACTTATCTTTGGCCAATAAATAACGTTTTGCAGAATGCGTCGTAAATCGCGTAAAAAGACTCGGACAAATGGGACATGAGCAGAAAAACGCCTATTCGCCAGCTGGCAGCACTGTTTTAGTGGTAAAATGACGTCATAACGTTATTTATTATCAGGATACCATGGTATTACTCCAAACATACGGAATTTTCTCGCCAAATGCCACGTGCATGGTTCACAACAGACGACATTCCCTAGTGATTTGGCGCCAAACTTACCACTATTACAATGCTGCCACCTATCGAATGAGCTTTGCCCACACCCCATTGGTTCGGCGATAGGTCAATTGTCAAGCCAAGGGAGTGTGTATGATGTGTCTGTCCCCAAAACTCCCATATTTACTAACATCCTATAAAATGTTATTATATTAGAGTAAATATTCATACATCTACTAGTAAGTCATGTTCTTTAGATTGAACTTATTCCGGTGACGTTACAGTAAGCTAATTATTGCATTCCTCCTTGAGTCTTGCTCACAACACAAGTCTATAATTATTACATGGCGAATCAGTCATTAGTTGATGCCTAGCATCGATAACACTGCAATGATGACAAGAAGTAGGCAGAAGGTCAGGTTCACAGACCGCGAGGGGGCGCCACTCGGATTCTGATCCGGGTCATTATCGATCTCCGTGGTAGCCTCAGAGCAGAGAAACCAAATTTGACGTGACTCTTGTGGGTAACCGGCGTCCGGCTGCCAATAAAATACACTTGATATAATTAATGTATTGGGCGGTGAGTTGGAATGTGTATTTTCCAGATTATAGTTTGAGCCATGCCTACGATAGCGCATGTCATATCATACGTAGTCCTACATAGCCAACTATTTGTGCATCTGAGCTGACCTGCAGTTCGGTATCGTTGTATCTATAAAACTCGTCGTCCGAGAAGAAGTAGGTACGTCTGTTGAGAGCCTGAAAGGCGGCCGTGTAGGTTCTGTCGGGCAGGCGCCAAACCGAGATAGACCTGGGGTATCCGGGGTCCACCCTCGTGAAACTACGGCTCAGCCGATAGTAATCGGAACCTGCAAACGGCAGTGGAGGTGCTAGAGATGTCTTGCATATGTGCATTGCATAACTGCGTGCGTGTTCGGTTAATCATTTAACTGCGTGTTTAGTTATTAATAATCATTTAATGCACGAAAAGTGGCGTTTGCATGGGTGGTATGAAGAGTGTGTAGTATTCAAAAGGCTGGTTTGGTATAGACCTTTGAAGATGTAAGCACGCCCGTTCCTGCTCCAGAAAAACGCGAGGTCAATATCAGAAACCGAAAGTCCCCGGAACTGTTCGCTGATTGGTCGAGGATATCCCTGCGCCTTCTCGAACCCGGATAATGTCATTGTGTACCGAAACACCTCAGAACCCTACCGTGAAAGACGGCCAAATGTTACAACATAATACAAGCAGGTGTAACTAGCAACATATCATTAACAGTATCAACATATCAACAAACAGTAATGCATGTAATGGGTGACAGGAAGACAGGGGCTCAGCGGAAGAGAAACGTTGTGTTATATGTCTATGCCGATGACTAACGTGAAAAGACATCATTTCACAGTGAAGTTAGTGCTGCTTGTTTCAGCCCTACTGTGCATAAAAATTATCGCGCGCAGTATATTTAGTACTATACAATTACTGTTGATATCGATGTGAGCACGTACTTTGAACACAAATATGGAGGAGCTGTCGTCCGCACTAAGTACAGCGTCCACGGGCCCAGACAAGCCCTCGAAGTCCATGGAGATCAGACGCGGGTAGCCGCTGACAATCCCGAGCTCATCGTCCAGAGCCGCAAACAGACTGCCTGAACACCAAACAAAACTCTTCACCGGGCGAGAACAAGACTCGTTAAGAAAATATGGAATCGAATGAACATGCAATGTGAGAGTTTGCGGTATACCTTGGAAGGCGTACATGAAATCACCCAGAAGGCCCATGGCGTCCACAGTCCCTTCCCTACAGAACCCCTCGCGAGGTGGCGCTGGTGTAGGTGTGGTCGGGCCGGTAGGCGGCTCTGTTGTTGTGGTGGTGGTTGTGGTTGTTGATGTGATACTCGTCCTCTCGCCTGGGAAATAGTGTAATTATTTAATTAAGATCTTAAAGTAGTGTTAAAAGTAAGAATTCCACCGGGTGTATCCGTATCCTAATGTGGCGGTTAGGCCCTATATTTGTGGAAGATCATGGGTTTAGCTGAGCTTGAGTTGTGTGTGTCTTTCAATGATGTATATGTGCTGTTGACTCTGTTGAGGTTACATCGTGATCGACACTTTGTAAGCCTATCATTATACGTGCATGTTGGTCTGTATTTGTGTTACCGTAGATTGTGGTGATGCCCTGTATGTCGTCCGGGTCCAGCTGTAGGCCGGGAACATATCCCAGGTAGGTTGGAAACATGATGGCATCACGGACGTCCGAGTGACCCAGGCCCAAACTGTGACCAAACTCGTGCACCGCCACAAACAACAGGTTGATGCCTGAACCACGGATGTCAGATATTATTAGAAATATTAATATTATTATTATTTTCATAGTCCTATATAACCCTATATACCAATGTCCCTTGCTATTCAGACCTTGCTATTCAGACCAATGTGATTCAAATGTTCGTAGCACCTTCCCAGAACGAACTCTGCAATAGCTTATTGTGTCTTATGGAAGGCAGTTGAAGCCCCGTCCCATCAAAACGAGGCAATACAGGTTAACAAATTGAAAGCTTATACCTCCATTCTCACAGGTACCCTTTCGTCACAGACGAATTCAGGCTACATTCATGACACAACGAAGCCGCTTCGTGTGTAATGACAAGAAACTCAGTCCCACAGCAAAGGAAAGCAAATTTTTGATTTTTCAGGGGATAACCCCTTTTTCAAATTAGGCATACGGAATCCTGCGTGGTGGTGTCACTATTTTGTTATCCCTATTGAATCTACCTTGAGCAGTTTGGTCCGTGAATTCCTCGTCTTCGTCGAAATGTGCGTCTCCACAAATTGAATTCGTGCAGGGGAAGTACGCATGCGCCAGCGTGTTCCCGGGGCCGTCGAAGTTATTTCCGTCACCATGTTCACCAGAGACGAACTCGATCTCGATGATTGCCGGGTCTGTTGGCTCTACTTTCACGAAGTTCAGGTTAGCCACGTCACTCCACATCTTTTAACATGCGAGCGAGCAGAATTGGTGCGGCAAAACGTACATAATCATCACATTTGGTCAAAATTGATTAGCCCCCACCACACCCCCCCCCCCCCCCACCCCAGGGGTTCAGAGTTTAGGTTTATCTTGTTTTCTTATATATCGTGCCGAATAAATGAAAATCCAGCAATAGCATTCGTCGTTCATGAGAAAGTGTCGTGTAAACTTGCACGACGCGCCAAACATTTTGATTTAGAAAACAAATATGTTGCAGCTTCCGGCAAGAATAGACCTGATCTAAATGGTTACTTACACTGAAAGCCTGACGGATGATTCTCTCTACATCAGCCGTCTCTAGATCCGGGGTATAGCTGTTAAAACGGTAGGTAAGCGGGATGTCTGGCCACCGCGTACCTGGTCGAAATACATGTGCTGGTATACGTGCTATAGTGCCATTACACTTGTGTAGTTAACATAGTCATAGCCATAGTCATATTAATATGTCAATTGTACTTTACGTATTGGTTTAACTTGGTTATTTACCTTGAATGGCAAACCTTTTACGCCTCATTATATCTTGCATTCCTTCCACATCCGGGTTCCCACATCGAGGCTTGGACATCATCTCCATGGTTTCGTCGTCCAGTTCACCTATAATCAGTCACCCCAGCCAGAATCAAGAACCAAGTACTCGCATACAAAAATGATGACATGAAATGTATGCTAATTCTATGACTTGATACGAACTTGTTATCTCACGTCCTCATTTGTCTAGTATTGTCTTAACTCCTTGCATTCAAGCCCATGTTTGTCTGGTAGTTGTTATTCGCCTGTTACATCTATGCCCATGTTTGTCTGGTAGTTGTTATTTACCTGTTACATCTATGCCCATGTTTGTCTGTTAGTTGTTATTTACCTGTTACATATATGCTCATGTCTGTCTGGTAGTTGTTATCTACCTGTTGCGTTGATGCCCATGTTTGTCTGGTAGATGTTTTTCATGTGTTACATCTATGCCCATGTTTGTCTGGTAGTTGTTATCTACCTGTTGCGTCTATGCCCATGTTTGTCTGGTAGTTGTTTTTCACGTGTTACATCTATGCTCATGTTTGTCTGGTAGTTGTTATTTACCTGTTGCGTTTATGCCCATGTTTGTCTGGTAGTTGTTATATACCTGTTACATCTATGCCCATGTCTGTCTGGTAGTTGTTATTTACCTGTTACATCTATGCCCATGTTTGTCTGGTAGTTGTTATCTACCTGTTGCGTTTATGCCCATGTATGTCTGGTAGTTTTTATCTACCTGTTGCATTTATGCCCATGTTTGTCTGGTAGTTGTTATCTACCTGTTGCGTTAATGTCCATGTCTGTCTGGTAGTTGTTATTCACCTGTTACATTCAAGCCCATGTTTGTCTGGTAGTTGTTATTTACCTGTTACATCCATGTCCATGTTTGTCTGGTAGTTGTTATTTACCTGTTACATCTATGTCCATGTCTGTCTGGTAGTTGTTATTTACCTGTTACATCCATGTCCATGTCTGTCTGGTAGTTGTTATTCACCTGTTACATCTATGCCCATGTCTGTCTGGTAGTTGTTATTTACCTGTTACATCCATGTCCATGTTTGTCTGGTAATTGTTATTCACTTGTTACATCTATGCCCATGTTTGTCTGGTAGTTGTTATTCACTTGTTACATCTACGCCCATGTCTGTCTGATAGTTCTTTTTCGCCTGTTACATCTATGCCCATGTTTGTCTGATAGTTGTTATTTACCTGTTACATCCATGCCCATGTTTGTCTGGTAGTTGTTATCTACCTATGGTGTTTATGCCCATGTTTGTATGGTAGATGTTATCTACCCGTTGCGTGTATGCCCATGTTTGTATTGTAACGGGTTCTTCACCCTTCTGTGACGTCTTGATAAACCGGTTTTCTTGGGAGGTGGGTGAGTTGTTGTTTAACCGGAGCTGAAACGGTAAAACTTCGGGAAACTGCTACTGCTGTACGGTTGCACTCCGGCTAGAAGTCTCTGAAGGTTGGTAGCGTGGTCTGGAATGGACCTCTTAACCGTTGTCCGACTGCCAATCTGCAACTGCACCTGTAAAGTAAGAATCCGGAGGCGTTTCCGTCTCCGGGAACTGCAACTGCTCCGTCGGGATACCGCTTTACTGCAACAGCTCCGTCGTTTTCCGCCTTACTGCAACTGCGACTGCACCTGGAATAGAGAATCCGGGAACGTTGCCGTTTCCGAATACTGCAACCGCTCTGCCAGGCTCCGCCTCACTGCAAACTGCTCCGGTTGGCTCTGCCTCACCGCAACCTGCGACTGCACCTGAAATGGAGAATCTCGGAAGTGTTCTCACTTCCGGTTACCGCAACCGCTCCGTCAGGTACTGCCTCTGCTACTCCGTTGTCCGGTACCGCCTCTGCAACTGCTTCGTCGTTCCCGTCTCTGCAACTGCTCCGTCTGGTACCGCCTCCGTAGTTGCTCCGTTGAATTCCACCTCCGTCTCCGTCTCCTTCCTTGGTGATCTGGGTTCTTGGATCACCCTAAGACGTCGTTACAACTTGGTCTTAACCGACTGTGGACTTATCTCCCTTTTCTCCGTATTACTTTCTTTTCCGGTGAACTAACTTTATCATAAATTCCAGTTCCCTAACCAACACGGAAAAACAACTCGGTTGAAGTTTTCATGTTTATTTTCCAAGTGCACAGTCAGAAGACTTAACTGCTATCATCTGGTATGACACAAGCCGGAGCAAGGGAGTACTCTGCTATGGGAGAAGGGGTCTGCACAGGTCGACGTCAGGACACCAACTCCGCCGTCCGCTGTGAAGCGGGGGCTTTTATAGACCTGAGACCCACGTCACGTGACCAACCTATTGTGACGTCATAGTCCGCCAAAACACTGATTTTTCCGTAATTTCTAAAAACACTCTAGAACCAATCAGTGGCTGACACGTCACCTTTTAAACCGAAAACGAGGCTGATCACATGACCTTCCGGAAATAACGTCATTACGTTTTTGTACTCCATTGTTCCGACTCCGTCTCCGGTTCCGTCTCCGGCTCCGGCTCCGTCTCCGGCTTTTCCAACATCAAAAATATACTAAGTTCCGAGACGGAAAACCTTCTAAATATCACCAATACGGAACCGAATGAACCTTTAAACACATATACATTTTAATAAACGGTTATTTAACCATTAAATCACAAAACACTGCTAGAATTACCTAGGGGAAACTTTTGGGTACACCCCAAAACCGTTACACTATGGTAGTTTTTATCTACCTCTGGCGTTTATGCCCATGTATGGTAGTAGTTATCTACCTGTTGCGTTTATGCTCATGTTTGTCTGATAGTTGTTATTTACCTGTTACGTTTATGCTGATGTTTGTCTGGTAGTTGTTATCTACCTGTTGCGTTTATGCTCATGTCTGTCTGGTAGTTGTTATCTACATGTTGCATTTATGCCCATGTTTGTTTGGTAGTTGTTATCTACATGTTTCGTCTATGCCCATGTTTGTCTGGTAGTTGTTATCTACCTGTTGCGTTGATGCCCATGTTTGTCTGGTAGTTACGTGTTACATCTATGCCCATGTTTGTCTGGTAGTTGTTTTTCACGTGTTACGTCTATGCCCATGTTTGTCTGGTAGTTGTTTTTCACGTGTTACGTCTATGCCCATGTTTGTCTGGTAGATCTAGTTGTTTTTCACGTGTTACATCTATGCCCATGCTTGTCTGGTAGTTGTTTTTCACGTGTTACGTCTATGCCCATGTTTGTCTGGTAAATCTAGTTGTTTTTCACGTGTTACATCTATGCCCAGGTCTGTCTGGTAGTTGTTTTTCACGTGTTACATCCATGCCCATTTTTGTCTGGTAGTTGTTATATACCTAATACATCTATGCCCATGTTTGTCTGGTAGTTGTTATCTACCTATTGCATTTATACCCATGTTTGTCTGGTAGTTGTTATCTACCTATTGCATTTATACCCATGTTTGTCTGGTAGTTGTTATCTACCTGTGGCGCTTATGCCCATGTTTGTCTGGTAGTTTTTATTTGCCTGTTACGTCTATGCCCATGTTTGTCTGGTAGTTTTTTTTTTTGCCTGTTACGTCAATGCCCATGTTTGTCTGGTAGTTGTTATTTACCTGTGGCGTTTATGCCCATATTCGTCTGGTAGTGTAGCAGTGCACGCCATACTGTTGTTGCGTTGCTAACATCTCGCATGCTGGGGTCGGGACATTTTTCTCCCATATATTGATATTTCTCCAGAAAATTCTGAAATGGAAGAATATATCAAATTTGAATTCGATGAAATTGAGAATAAAGTCGATAAATCGAGAATGAAGTCAAAAATATTGAAAAGAAAGTTGGTAACAATTTTAAGATCAACCAAATTTAACAAACTTGTTCGCCACGAAAACTTGTAAGTACATCTCGAGAATGTCAGAAATATATCATATAATAGAATAAATGTGCACAATTCGATTACAGTTATTCTGGAAAACACAAATATTCGTGAAACATGAAAACACTGGATAGAGAATGATTGACTTCACGATATGAAAGAGAGATTGATTGGCCCGAGTTTGAATCTTGGTACCGGCTACTCTTTTTGTGCACATAATACTAAGTGACAAAGTAAGTTCTGCTAAAGACAAAATAACGCTACTGTAGAAATAATAAATTTGATCAATTAAAAACGGTTCTAGTTTTAAGGTCGGAAAATTGAAGGAAATATTTTTTTGAGGATTTCCTTTCTACGCTTTCGTACTAAGCTTCCATAATTTTCAAATGAAGATTGGAATTTTAAAGTGCATTTCTGTGATCAGTTTTTATCAGAGTTGTGGCTTTAGTACGACGGAGTTATTGACAGAATATATATATATGTTGTTTGATGTGTGAACAAAGGGCATCATGATTCAACTTATTCAGTAATCGTATCAACCATTGAGGCTGCACGGCATTTTTAATATTATAAGCATAGGTGTGTCCCATGAGGAACTGAATTGATTTTCAAATTCATATTCATAGTGTATCAATTTTTAAATATCTTCAAAAAACATCTCGGGATATCAAGAATATGATTATGCATAATTTCAAGCACTATATATCGTTAAAATGATATGGTAAAGGAATTCCTCCCACTATCAACTTTGACTTGGTTACATCCTAATACCTATTATTGCACTCACCTTGGCTCCTGTTTCATCGGTGACAGGTGCTGCGGTTACCATGACAATGGTAGCCATACATAGATACATCAATATTGTCCCCATTATTTCGATTGTTTAGATACTCGTACAGAACAGGTACTGTGTACTCATGTAGACCTTCTGTGGCCGCAGTTCAGTCGTGAATGTCTAACTTTGTGTGTTGTGAGGACGTTCACGACTTCCGTGATGCGAGCCAGAGAGGATGTACAGCAGACGACAACGACACGCCGCTCGAGAATCATACACCGTGAACGTCAACAGGGATCTAAATAACAAATCGAAACAGCTAACACAGGCGAGGATACCGTCACGATTATTCAGCTGACTTTTGTCAACCACAGTGTCGGTGTAGTGCTATTAAAATGAATAGCATGTGAATCACTTTAGAATTTTCACTTCCTTGTGGCTCCGTGGCTCCTTGTTCGTTCGTTTGTGTTTTTTTTTTCAAAGAAAGTTCGTTTAATTTCAGTCTATGATACTCACATATGCATATTCAAACATACATATACATATACACTAATTCAATACTAGTCATGGTTGCATGATTTTTATAAACATTCATGAGATTTTAACCACACCACTAGTCATGCTCATAGCTTGTCATGCTGAACTCGCGTGTACTTTATACAAGTCGACAAATGTTTTGTTCGTTTGTGCTAGGCCTATATAACCACTAAGGGTAATCTATTGCTGCGTACGATATTGAAAGCTAATAGAATACCCGTATGTGTACGAACCAAATAGCAAAAGAAATGGGCCAAAAAGTATAAGTTCTGCCAAGTATGGTGAAACATCGGTAATAACGATGGAAACCACACGTTCCTAATAATTATGTGCATTCCACATAAACACGTATAAGCAGAAACCCATCTCTCTTATGGGTTTCTGGTATTAGGTACTTTTTATGTGTTTTTTTTTAGGTTTTTCAGGTGAAAAAAGCCAAGTTTCATTATTCCCAGAATAAAAATATGTACCAAGCAGGCCTTCCCCGTCCAAATTCCCCTAATTTCGCTACTGTCTTTTAACGGCCCTTTTATTGTTTTTTAACGGGACAAAAAATAACTGTAAGCCAGTTTTGTGGCAAAGAGATATCCATTCCGTCATTTACAACTCAAATGTTGTCAAGTAGTCATACAAATCGGCCTACATACACATATTTTTCTTTTGCTGTACGCAGCAAATGTTCACTGTACGCACCAAAACAATGTCGGCTTATGTGATAATGAATGCAATTATACATAGATTTTACTGTCGAGTCATGGACATTCTCTAAGATTTCATTTGAAGAATAATTTCGTCTCTTACGTTAGTAGTTGTCAACATTTGTGGGCAGAATACGTGGTGTATTGGGGTGACGGATGCATGATATATACTAACAAACACACGTGATTTATTGCAGCTGTTAGTAGGCAAAAGCTTACCTAATGCGTTTCAAATGAAAAAACACGTACATGTATGAATAACCGAGTGTTACTGTTAAACTTGTGTCATTTCCTTATGAAATTTTAGAGAAAATGGAAGAAATTTATGACATGATTTATCATTAAGTGAGTGTGTAGCTATCTACATGTACATGATCTAGAATAGCTAGCACACTGTGAATAACTTCGATGGGTGTGACCTCAGAATGATATATTTCATTTTTCCTAATATAACTCCTCTTTTTGTTTACTAAAGCTCAATTTCGTCCTCATCATACTCTACAAAAGACTCCAAATTATCAACAGTCAAGTCCTATATACACTGGTTTGCTGCGTACAGTTAACATTTGCTGCATACAGCCAAACAAATATGTGTATTTAGACCGATTTGTATGACTAATTGAAAATGTTTGGGTTGCAAATGACATAATTGATACCTCTTTGCCACAAACCTGGCTCATAGTTGTCTTTTATCCCATTAGGAAACAATAAAACGCCGTTTTCATAGGACGGTAGCGAAAATGGGTGAATTTTTTAGAGGAGGGGTAGGCCTGTTTAGTACATGTTTTTTCCATGAATAATGACACTTGGCTATAACTTTTATCACCTTTGAGTACATATTTTCATTGCTATCACCAACATTTCACCTTAATTGGCAGAAATTAATTTTTTTTGGCGTATTTCTTTTGCTATTTGCTATTAGCTTTCAATATCGTAGACAGCAAATAGATTACCCTTAGTGAAAACGGGGGATTTACACGCGAGTCCAAGGAACCTAATACTGAATGTTCAAATATATTAATATAGAAAAACAAAACATGTTCTACTTTTTTGTGATTTATTACCTATTACAACATATCTGACTCATCACTGGGAATAAACTAATTCAAATGTATTGGTCTCAATGGTGTGGAAGGAGATGATTACGTTATGATTGAATACTGAAACACGATTACATTATGATGGTCTTCGAAATGGAAGAGAACGTTATGATACAAACCCCGCTGCCATGCATGGAAGCAGGTCACGCTGACTGTCCGGTTATTACACGAGGACAAAGCAGCGGAATACCTCGAGTGTCAGCTCACTGTTACCAGGGAGAGGAGCAGTACTCAGCTGATTTCCACAAGATTAATGGACAGTTAATTTTCCCCCTGAACTGCCGGGGAACATGGTCCAGGAACTGAACTGAACAACAGCGGAGTCGTGCTGTCACGCAGGGGGCAACCTAGCACATAAAGCTCATGTCAATGGAGAATGACTTGAGCACAATATTAATTTGAATATTACATAACCAAAATAAAGACGACCTTGAAATGAAGAATACCGGTATTCAAAGTCAGAATCAGTCTAGATATAAAAGGTAAATGATTTAACAAATTCACTCGCGGTACATTTTAGACATGGACTTGTAGTTGTAATGTGGGAATGAAATATCGTTTCTTTTGCGGCCATATATGTATCCAAAGTGTCCATAATGCATGTATTCCTGAATATTTGGTTCACATATTTCAATGATATTTGACACATCTGTATACATCATTCTCAACTCGAACTTAACAAAATATGTATGAAATAGCGTGCGAGTAAAATATGGACTGGGTGAATTTACGTGAATATGAATTTGAATTTGGGTGAATTTACCAGATTGAAATTCAAGCGCGTGTTTGTAGGTACACATAAAATTTGAAACTTGATGAATAAGACATTCATAGTAAAATTGCAAAACGTAGTTTGTCGGACCTGATCATTTCACATCCATGACAGTACAATACATCTCCAGAACGGTTGTCTTCTACTTGACTAGGTGATCATGTGTCACGAGTAACTGTTCACGGTCGACTGCCCTGATCTCTGGACGTTTGTATAATTGGATAGGAGGTGAACAGGAACATCAGTCATCGGGATGACCAATGGGACCCCGACCTCCCGCCCCTCCCCGGCCCATCATGGCTCTAGTGAATTGTCCCCTTGTCCCCGACCAACACCAAACAAATAACAGTCCATTTCGGCTTTTTGTTGACCGACACCGACATCCTGATATTAATCAGCATCCTTCCAGTCGAGTGAATCTTGATGTTTCAGTTATGATTCCCAGTTACAGTAGTTGATAAGAGCCCTGTATCTCCCCCTACTCCCCGCCCTGGGACCTTCCCTATAGTGGGCTAAAACGGCAGTGTCGGTCAGTGTCAGCAATAACATCTGTCTCCCTTCACTGAATATTCCATGGTGACACTGCTAAAAATTAGTTCATATTAAATAACGCACTTTGCAATGGTGTCATAATATTCAAATCTTTACACAGATCCCAGCGAGATATTATTGGTGCCAATAATTTGGATATCCTATAATTATGTTATGGATTTTTTTTCCGGAAATAGCCCAATTAATTTATTTATTTATTTATTTATTTATTTATTTATTTATTTATTTATTTATTTATTTTTGTAGGCCTAATTTAAATGAGTCGACACGACCCCTAGTTTTATCTTATACGCACGCTGTCCGTCGCCATGGTTACAGACCGCGGCTCGGTACGGGCTACCCGCCGAGAGCATTTGACTTCATTTAACACGAGACAAGCCCCGTGTCCCCTCGAGAGTTTCTCCATTCTCTGTCAATTTCACGGCGAGTTTGAATGCGGTTTGTGTATGTTAGGGCCGTCCCGGGGGGTAAGAGGCTTTGTTGACCCATGTCAAAGGGAGTGGGGGTCTCCCTCGGGTGGTTACCATGAACAACGCCAGCATGTAGGAGTAGAACGTGAAGATAGACCCCGGACAATGGTAGACCACTACTTCTCACCTGCATGAGCTTGATTTGTTTATAATGAAATACGAAACAGGGCAGGTATGACATCGGATGTCACATGTCCTTACATAGTACACCGTAGACGGGGGTTTGGTTCAGGTTACCAGTGTTATGCTACGTTTTAGCTGACATGCATCAACTGTATGGTATTAAACGTACATAACTACCAGGGGTTTGAACAACATTGATGTATGCAACACATGTCATAAAACATGGAATAGGCTTATATGCCGTGCCGTGTCCTATACATAGTACAGTCGGCCTACCGTGATGATATCTCTTAATTAATTAACTCGAAGATAACTCTATTTCGTGGAATAGATTATTTACCCCGGAATAAGATTATTCTATTCTTGTAGTTCCAATTAATCTCAAAAGTTAAAACAAGATTAGTTATGAAAAAACATTTCCACTATCGGCGGAAAATACACTCCAAATCATTGATAAAATATCAATCACTGAGAATTGTCAAATTTAAGTCCAATGAATTTATCAAACAACTGCATAAATAAGAAGACAATTACCTTCAATTTTTATCAGTCAAGACTATAGAATCATGTTTTCTGTTTCCATTTATTCAAGGTGAACCCACTGAACAAATATAAAACAAATATACCCGCAGGTTGTGTGTAAGTCGCTGTATTGGGCGGGTGAAGTCACCCGTGTGAGGTACTCAGAGTAACGAAAGGATCACCAGGGGTGCTGGCTCGGAAGCCGACAGGAATGACACCCCGGCCCGCCTCGCTACTGGCGCGGGAGCCGTCATGAATGACACTGCGGTACGCGAATTCATTGCTGTCGCTGAATCCAGTCTACTACTGCTCCTTTGAAATACTGCCATCGCGTCTGTCAATGCTGTACCCACTGTGTGTACCTGGTGTCTGCGATCCCTGGTCAGAAAAGTGAGTGTCACTCCCTGCAGTCGGGCATGCACAACGAATGACCTATATCTACTACACACACCTGGACACTGAAGGAGGTCTACTCTTTCATCTCCATCGTCCCGCCGTCAGATTGGAGACATCAGACTTGCGATTATTGATAAAACTACACTCCGCTGTGAACAACATTACATGTGGTATAGCACAACTCTATAGCTTACCAAGAAGGAATATGACTCCAAACACGGATACAAGCTGTATTCGACGACGCAAATTGCAACATATAGTTGTTCTACATGTACATGAAATTACCAGCAGAATAGTATTCATACACAACCGGTATTTTCAAATTACTGCGTGTTTGTTTACTAGGTACTATTAGCCGATTTTCCCCGATATCATATAAGGTGATATTATCACAGTCGTTACTTTTCTGGTCATACAATCCCAAGAGACATCATGTGAAGTATTTTACATGTTCTGTATCAGTTTGCCGACATCTCTAGCCACATATAGAATATAAGCAATGCCAGGTTATTACATTATGTTGTTTCATGAACATATAAGCCACTTTTACGGAATTAGACAAATATCTCGACAAACTCTTCATATACCACAGTTTACCACCTGTCAAAGCGGTATAATAATTGGACTTATATGACTCATAAATGATTCTGAAACCACTTTCTTGAACTTACGACACACAGTTACTTATAGATCCTTTGAAGTAGGTCTCTTATCAGTCAAGCCCCCCCCCCCCTCCCACATGTTCATATCTGCCATTGTTTCCTCACATAAATCTCTCTTTCTATATCAAATGGAATTTATGTATCACCGGTAATTATATTAAATGTATTTAAATGTTGAAGAATTGAAACAAGAACACGTATATGGGATAAAATTTTTGTTGTACACATAATTATAGGTTACAATAAATGACATTTGAATGCAGTGTGTACGCAAAAATTTGGGAGCATAACTCCATACAAACTACTAAAACTAGACTAAAACACACATAAAAAAAATAATAAAACAGTCACAAAGACTTTGGGTGGGTCCGGGAGGGTTTAAAATTTGAAGCAGAATGAACGCGTGAACACCACGCCGGGCCTTTATATAGCCCTAGGCACTGAGCAGTTGGTATACGCAAGTTCAACACAAAACCTCATATGACTTTTGGCGATAACTTCTTTTAGGATGGTCGGATCAATTTGAAATTTTATATGCTTCCATTTGGCACAAAACCATATTTTTTCACCAAATTTCAGACTTATATCTTGAAAACTGAAAAAGTTGGCAATCTACCCCAATGTTAAATGTTGGGCACTAATCGGATCACAAGAATTCAAGCATATTTGGGGATTTCATGATCTTTATTCCGCTAAGAAATGTAATATGAGGAAAGTTTTTGAGTTAGAAGAATCATACAGGTGTATTCTAATAGAATATCATTCTTACAAAGTACTGTACACTGTGAACATCGAACAACATGCCAAATTCTGTTCAAACTTGCAAATTTCACGTTTGATGTGGAATTTAACATTGGAGTAGATTGCCAACTTTTTCAATTTTCAAGATAGAAATCTGAAATTTGGTGAAAAAATACGGTTTTATGCCAAATTAAAACAAATAAAATTTCAAATTGATCTGACCATTCTAAACGAAGTTATCGCCAAAAATCATATGAGGTTTTGTGTTGAACTTGAGTTTTTTTTTTAATACAGAGTATAGACGCCGAGGCGCGCATGGCTTAAGTACACAAGATTAAATCAGAGAAAAACAAGATTAACAGACAGGTAATACGAGAGTCGTTTACAAAGAAGCGGGGCCCAAGAAGCGGGGCCCAAGTATCATACACTGTATGCCATTTAATCCGTCTGTCACCTTTTTAATCCTTATTGAATATAGAGGAAGGGGCAGTGTATGATACTTGGGCCAGAAGGGGGAAGCTAGGGATCACTACATACATTTAAACCGATGTCTTCTAAACGCTGGTACACTGGTATGCTGGTACAAGGATTGCAAGGTGCATGAACTCAACAATACTGCTCATTTCGTGTATGCCTCAATAAGCCTCACAATGCTTGTACCAGTATACCAGCGTACCAGCGTTTAGAAGACATCGCATTTAAACATAGTTGAATGTTCAATTAACATAACAACATATTTCTTTGGCATCAAATTTATCCAAAAGTAGTTATTAGAATTAGAAGACTACGCTTAGAAGAATCGAAGGCATCAAAACAACAGATCTTAAAGGTAACAATTCAGGCCACCTGTTTTGAGACACCTGTTGTATGTGTGACAACATACAGTTATGAGCCAACAATGATCGAAGTTTCCCCGTGGAGTTATATTTATCTCCCCCCGTCAGTTTGAGCGACTGTTTGCTCTTATGGTCTTATCCTTGCCCGTGATATCTCCACATTGTCCGTCACGAAGTAGTCAACAAGACAGGGAGAAAAAAAACTACGCTACAGAAGCGGCTGGCTGACTGCTCATTCTCCGCCAATAACCGCGATGAGCCTTTGATGCCTCGGACAATCGAGACAAGGCCAATGTAATAGGATCGGCGCTCTGTCCTAAAGACGCATGCGCCCAACAGCAGCAGCCTGATGATGATGGGACAATATGGAGACAGTCACCATCGGTCCCTGGGCGCCATCTGGTCAAGACTCCCACCGGACGGAAATTTGCATCTAGAGACTAAAGCCTTCGACACATGCTTTACAGTTGATCGTTTGTTCTCCCATTCTCTAGACATACCAATTTACCAATATCGTAATATCAAAGACATTTTTTACAATAGATTCCATACATAAATATACGTTGTGACCTCTTAATGGTATATGTTACAAATTCTTTTCAGTAAGGGCATTTCGCAGCAGTATTATATAAGATCATGGGTAGATTTGGTAATTGTTTGATCTCAGGAGATTCACAGTTGGTGCAATGGAGAAGGCCTGGGATTGACTGATTCTAATTCTAGGTTGAATTCCTTCTTACAATTCACACCTCTCAGATTCCCTGTTTTTCCGAATTGAATGATGAATTGGCGACAGATCACCAAAGAAAATTCAAATCGATATGAAAAGCTTAACATACTAGTACGGAAGTAAACCTCACTTCTAATAATACCATAACTACCTGATATTTAGTCTAATCCTGAGTTTCACCGTCTATGGTCTTTTTTGGGCCTGAACTAACGTTTAGCCCTATATCCAACTACACACGTCGACACATTCAGTATAAATAGATCCCAAAATGTTGTATTCTGTTGATTACATCCTTTCAGTGTTGAATTCTGGGATATCGAGAGTCGCGTGAATTTACATATCGGGAGTAAAATCAAATAACTGTGAGCAGTATGTTGACTGGACAAAGGTCTGTGGTAGGCATCAGGACATGTCCGTTTGTTGGTGGTGGTTTCTAAGGACTGCCATCCATCAGTCGAAGTCACAGTTAGCTCTTCCCGGATCCCGGGGTCCAATCTCTCTACATCACAATTTGGCGTGATAAAAGTCCTGTCTCTGTGGCTCGGGCTGAAACTGACCGGTGTGCGGTGGTAGGGTTGGAACTGATCGGTGGGCGGGGATGCAAACAGAGCCCCTTTGGGGATGCAGCATCGTGCGACTTTATCCACTTCATAAAACATTCATGATCGCTCTCTCAAAAGGCATTTTCCGCCGTATTTCGGCGGTCGGCCTCGGGAGAGCGGCCGGACTCGCCGGATAACTCGATCTTGCTGTGCTAATTGCCGTCCAAATGCTCCGACATCGGCACCAAAGCAATCTCCACTTCGAAATTGAATGGCGAAATAATCGCGCAATCTGTCTCCGGAAGAGCTTGGAACCGGTCACAATATCAGTAATTAATGCGAGACGATAATTGCGGCGCGGACAGGTCCCAGCTCCGTGGACAGCGGGCCATTCCGCTCCATTAATCACCGGTCGGACAGGCCATTGGTGTAATAACCCCGCCACTCCGCCCTATCACTGCCTATGGCCCTCTGTACACACCGGGACAGCCACCGTGAGCGACTGGGGGGATGACTCCGGAATTGGACTCCGTGACACGCTGTCTGTCCAAAGGTCATCAGACTACCTCGATATGGAAATGGATCTTCATTTTGGCAGCGTTAGTTATCTGACAGTCACTCACTAAAAGACGGCGCCGCGCAGACAGTTTTCCCTGTCGGAGATTGTGAGGTGATTTTCCCGGGGTTCCGACTAGGATTAGGTGTGGATATTAGCAACTTGGTGGGTCTCTAGCTGTCTCGAACAGTTGTCCCGTCAAGTCCTGCATGAGATCTTTAAGATATCTTCTCTCTCGGAACAGTCAAGAGCAAGTAGTAAAATAGCAGCCCGGCTCTCGGGCACAGTCATCTGATGATGATGGATGGGTTCAACTGATGATCAATTTGGATATATGTTGACAAATAGAGAGAATTCCATTTAAATCCATGTCAATTTAAATTACTACAATAGTACCTTCGAAACGATAATAATTCCAATTCAGGTCATTGTTTCATGATTGCAGAATGTAAACTACATGTATTCGTTCACATCGTGGAGTTGTTGTTTTTTTTCAAACTTCACTGCATATGGTCATCGCGGCATATCTTGGAGGATGCCTCACTTCAACGCAGTCCAATGTATACTGTGTAATTGATCCAGAACACATCCCATCGAAACTTATGCTACTTTAAATATTAACAACCGAATCGAGTGCAATACTTGTTTTAAAAACACGTACCACGACTTACAATGCTATTTGAGGAGGGTAAGCGAGATGTTAGGTTTCATCACAACTTTCCCTTGTGTCCGTACTGTGTAAGATATCTTGATCTCGTATGCTCTATACAATATGAGTTGGTTCCCCGCGGGTGTGAAACCTTTAAATGGTCGTTTGCTGCTGATGTTCAATCGTCGGGGCCAATATATTTTCATTAGTTGATGAAAAGGTTGATACGTGAAGAAATTGTCACCAGTGTGCTGGTGGAAGTGTTTCCCTGTTAAGGGAAAGTGTCAAGTTATATGGTATTCTTCAAAAGCCGGGCCGCGAGACCACCACAGCGAGGGGAAGTCAAATAAAGTGATTAGTCAGTGGGAGATCAAGCAATCACGAGACGACACTGAAATACCTAGACACTTCTGTACTAGACCTCCAGCCACATCATGAAAGGGCAACAGGAGCTTTGCTGGGGTCCAGTCTATGTCGAGGTAAAGCTGCGAGTGTCTGTTCGTCTTCAATATTGCCACAAACTCACAACTCATCTGTACACTTTCTCATGAGTTAATCTACACTTTATACATGTATACATGTATTTACACAAATATCATTCCAGATGTGTTCTGTCTGGCTGACTATTTGATTGCTCAATTGAATGCTGCTGGTAAGAAGGCTATAATTGTCAACAAATCAAGGTATTCAGCAATGAAAATGACGAGGAAGTTGCAGGTCAGTCTCATTGGTGGAGACTTCATCGCATGTATGCAACAGGTGTTACCTCCAGTCTGACCAAGTTCTTGTGTGCGACTGTTTCCGCGATCCATATTAATTATACTCGGACTCGACCACTTCATGTGGTTTTTCTAATGGTTTTAGCGGTAACCCCGATACAATTGCTAGGGCTCCTGTGGATTCCTGGAATAATTTGCGGCACATCACAAGTGTCACATAAAGGTAGCTTGTTGCGCCCAGGTGCGCGGAGGTGGGGAGCGTTTTACGCGTGATTACGGTAAAGGAACCCTCCAAGCATCTTTAAGAACGGTGAGAATTGTAAACAGGGCTTCAATGGGACAGCCACCACTTCAAAGGTCTGTTTTTGCCGGAAAGATCTAGCGTCAAAATTGACTATTGTATGGTAGCACAGACGTGCTCACTTCATATTTCTGGGGCCAAATATGAGCATTTTTCTTCACGCGTCATCATCAATGAAAATACCTGTGTTGATACTTTTAAGGTTGAATGAACTGAATATATAATAGAAATACAGTGTTTGTGGTCGGTCGGAAGCTGTAAGTCAGGGAGGTGTAGGGCCTCGCACAATAGCAAGCTCGGAAGGTGACAAACATTGGTCAAAGACATGATTTATGACTTCTGTGATGACTTCTTGCTCCGTCCCAATCTAAACCCTGCCTCAAAGGAACATTCACTGAATAGAACACAGTGAATCACAGTATCGAATTATGACCTTCCCTATTGTACCCCACACCTCGGGGGTCAGACGTGCCGATAGTGAACAGCCTCACCCCCACAGACCATATACGTGTACCTGTTGGCAAATCCTCGTTACTGGGGGACTCGGCAATGTACACAGTCATCAGAAAATATACATTTAATATATTACACCTATTTATTGTAGATTCAACACTGACTCATCAGAACAGCCACTTCCTGGAAAATAATAAATTGAAAATATCAAATTTCCATCCAGCTCATATATTCATAAAGGTAGAAATATCACACGGTTCGTTGACGGGCTGTCCGAGATAATTGTGAGCACCAAAAGGTCTCGAGAAGATATCTGGACAGTGCACTTATCAAGAGCGACTCTGTTCCCAAAACTGCTCTCCGGTCACACAGCACTCGTCCATCCGGGTGTCTGTTTGCTGCAGTTGACTGATGACGACCGGAAGTCAAGAGGTCACGTGGCCCCGGCTGCCCCGTCTACCCGGGAACCGCACGATCTGCCAGTACAAACTGTCACTTCTTAGTGGCCCAGTATGAAGGATCGCCCTTGTTTATGGCGGATTAACAAGAGGATTATTGGACTTCGTCAGAGGACACTCAGAGTTAGACCTGGTGTGAGCGGCCGGATCTCGTCCCCGGAGTCTCTAGCGAGCGACACGGCTAGGCCTCGCGGTGGCGCCCTTGAGTTCCACGCCGGAGTAGCTCGCTCGCTCCCAGTCGTGACCAGTGACTGTCACTCTGCCAGAATGATCCCGCTGTTGTAAATCAGTGTCGAGTGTTTGGCTGCGAGAGCTCGGTCACGGCGGCCGCTATGGAGACCCTCGCGTGCTCTTTCTCGCGTGTTTGTCGACTTTCTTGACAACGAAGCACTGAGTCAAATGGAGTGGAATCAAAAACAAGACTTGTCCGATTTGTGGCGGCGCCCTTAATCCAATGTCTATTTGTGCTCTCCGATTCTGATCTGCTTGTGTCGTTATTGTCACTGGCGCCCATTTATTAGCATTTTTCTTCTCAAATTCATCAAAATGTGACGTCACAATTTTCCAGAACTATGACAAAGACAAACATAGGAGACCAATTTGTTTATACAGATTTTTGCTCGAATTGTTTAACCACACTTGAGCAAAGTAGAAATAGTCATAATTAATAATCACAATTCAGCAATTAGTGACCGTAAGTCACAACGACTTGTCCCGTTGTCTCTAAGTGTTGTAATTACAGACCTGACACACCAGAAATCTACGACCATTGGAAACCTTTACAAATGTGCTTGTTGTTGAAATCAGACACCGGTTTGTAGGTGATGTCTTGTTATTATGCCAATCAGTTTCCAACACGAGAAATGTAACTCATGCATAACCATTCTTACTATAAAGTAGGCTAGTATATTATATTCCGTTCAAATGTTACTTTTTTATTTGGATAAATTCTCAATACCGTTACTAAAGCAACTGTATGATGTAATGTAGGTCTATCGCATTGACTATTTAGTGTTATAATAGCATGCTATAATATTGCGTATGTAATTCACTGAGTTATTACAGAAGAGACAGTGATTTCGTGTCTATGATAATTATCCTATGTTTCATGTCGTGAATGAATAAGATCACGTTCAATTAATACTTGAGAATTTCGAGGTTTGAAGACAAACTGATTCAAACAAACAGTGAAAAAGCTTACATTGTTAACGTATATAACTAGGTTTATCATGAGAAATGACAGTCAAGAAAATAATCGAGGTGTAGCTGGAAGGTACATATGGCATTTGATATGTTATTCTGTGGTTGTTGTCCTTTCTGAAATTGAAGTACACCACAAAAACGGTGTTATACACTGAGTAAATATCAGTTGGAATTTTCCTGGTTTATATTCAGACAGTCTATAGGATATCACCACCTTCCGCCCGCCAGGTGACTACATGTACCCGTGTGGCATTGACATGGGTACCTGCAGTCGGCCCTGACACCTAGTGCCGCATACACTATAACACACTTCCCGTGACAGGACTATGGGTTAGCCCAGCAGGACAGACACAATATTATCTCTGTCAGTACCTTATAGCATGCAGACTGCCGGAAAGCCTATATACAACTCAGGAAATATGAACCTAAGTTTCGTAATACTTTTTTCGATAAACTGTATATTAGACATTTTACGTCTGGAAAGTGAAAATCATAACAAATATCCCAATAATCCAAAAGTCGAAATCGAAATTCTATAGTGAACTACAGTTGCAAGCTTCGTCCTACTGATACTATATAATAATAGAATATACTCTTCGATTGATTGATTGATTTTATTTAGTGAAATCAATATACACATACAAAAATGATAAATATATTCAGATCACATGAATAACACAATAAAGCATAAAACGCTTATTTCCATTGTGGTCCTTGTAAAAGTATCACATGACAAAATAGAGGAACTGAACATGCAAAAACTTTGAAAATAAGACAATAGGGTCTACATAACAGGTAATAAATACTTTACAGTAAATTTGAGAATATGTATGTAAACCAGAAAAACATGTAGTACTAAACAGTTGTAAATATGAACAATATGTAAAAATGACAATATGGGCAAATAGGTGGTGTACATTACAAAAACTGTATATGGATATAATTGTGTATAGCAGAATGAATAGCACAATATTAGACTAGGAGATGGACTAGAACATAGACTATAGATTGGTGTAAAGTGACAACTAATAAAATATAAATGGGTTGAGCTCCTCTTCCCTGAGCTGACTGAATAAAAATGACTTTAATTGGGTTTTAAAACTTTTCTTGTTGCTATAGATTGTAACCAAGTAGATATTCTATTCCAGGCTATTGCCCCAGTATGACTGAAGGAAGTATGTCCAAAATATTTGACAGGAGTGATAATAAGAGAGTAGTTAGGGGCCGAACCATGAATAATGTTATGAACTTGGTTAATTTTTAGTTGTTTGACTCTCAGAACTCGGCATGCCCTATATGGGTCCTGGGGGGCACATTGATGATAAATCGAACTATTTTGTTCTGGGTGGTTTGCAGACGATTATGAAACTTCTTGGACCAGACCAGAGTACCAAGAAGTACTGGCATAGTCATAGTGACATTGTATTAATGCAGAAGTCAGTAATTTTTTGTAATTTTTTTTCTGACGATACAAGAATTTTAATTTCGCATTGCATTTGCGTGGTACTGAGTCTGCTATTTGACTCCCTGATAGAGACTGGTCGAGAGTAATTCCTAAATATTTGACACAGGTTTTACTGGATATACTCTGACCATCACGTGTGACGTCTATTGACTCTATACCATTGAGCCGACGCTTTGAGCCAAATAAGATAGATTCTGTCTTCCCAAGGTGGAGAGAAAGTCGGTTATCAACCAACCATTCTTGGACTGATTGTAATTCGGAAGACAGACGTTTCTGTATGGAAACAGCATCTTTGCAAGGAACCAGAATGGCTGAATCGTCTGCATACACACACAATACAGATGTTCAATACTCTGATACTCTCGTTTGCACCTTTTTGGCAAACATTTTTACGATGCTAAATGGTATCGTATTATACCTTGATATACTTCACCTGGGAGTGAAACGGTGATTTTCTACCAAATTTCAGACTTCTTGAAATGATAAAAGATAAAAAAAAAATGATAAAAGCAATCTATACTCCAATTCGAAATTTCAGTCCAAAACCGCATCTCAGGAATCTGAGCATGTCCTATATTTGATTTTGTGTATATCCAACAAGGTGGAATTATTTTTGTAAGCCACATTGATTGCTTTATATACAAAGATGCTCATATAGAAAAATGTACCAATACAAAAGCAAGCAAATTCACGAAATTGTATACGGACCTAAGAATATTCAATGATGAGGATAGGATTATATAACAGTGGGGTATTTTGCAACTTTTTTTTTAATTTTCGCGAAATAGGTATGCCAAGTTATAACACGATACCACACATGCAGCAACAAAATGAGCAAAAAACGATATACGAATTGTATAAAATCCCCTTTGATTTGTGTAAAGAAATAATAGATATATTTCCCTAGAAATGAGGTGAAATGGAGTAAAGGTGATTATAAAGTAAAATATCGTTCGGGATAGTTCGTCAAACACGGACATATTATTGTAATAATTCACCTTGAGATTGTAATGTGAAATGGATGTAAAAAATCGTGATTATAATAAACAATACCATGAATTTGCCTGTGCGATTTTATTTTGCACATGACTGGCTCATTGAACAAGGAACATGTTCTATTACAGAAAACAATTTGCTTGTATGGATATGGTCGATTTTATGGCATTTAGTGGGGGCCAAGTTATGAAAACATCTCGGCTGTAGGACATTATTGCGACACGGCCTCGCCAGCAGGACTCCGCCTGGTAAGTGCTGTTGAAATATGGCCAATAAGGTGGCAGGAGACGGGCTGCGATCTAAGTTCCAACCACTTCGGCTAAAGACATTTCCCGAAATTGCTTGACCTTTAATGGAACTTATAATGCAGGGCAGGAAGCGCTTTATCCAGTATCTGTCCTCGCCTCTCCCTCGGCCACACGGAGCGGCTCTGTCCCAGCCATCCACTAATAAAAGGGGAAATTGAGTGCAAAATTGCGGGTCCCCGGTGCTCGCTTCCCCATCAAACAAGCATAATTCTCGTGTCATATTCCGTGAAGATTAAACAGATTTATTGCACGCTTTATGTGCGGTGGTTTTTGATCTTCACGGAGGTGTTGAGCCGAGTTTCGCTGACCCCGGGGCCGTTTCTCCCGGGTAGGTACCACGGGTGTCGGGAACTGATGACAGGCCCATGGGGTCAACCTCCAGGGTCTGGTCACTCCCTCGTGGCCGAGGACACACCAGCAAGATGAAATTGGGATCAAGACCCGGGATTTCGACGACCCGCACTTCTTGTCTTCAACAATGTTCTTGGTGTCTGGGCCCTTCATTCATCCAAGAAAATTGACTTATTTGCCTGGATGTGGGCTCCCGGTGACTGAGTGGACATGTTCACCACTTGTCACCAGCCTATCGCCAGAACCGCTTGCTTTTATCTAGAAGGAATAACGCGGAGATGCAAACATAAATATTTATCATCTGCCATATAAATAGCTGGCACAATAAGCCGTACGGGATATTGGGGTACATATAAGCATTCAGAGAAAAATCACCAGAGATGACGATGTCAAAGCTCTGGATGTTCACGTGAGAGTTGCTAATAGGTCACAGCAAGTCAGCCCTACCAATATTTATATGTCATGTCGCAAAAACGCCAATACTGGTGGGAAATATTTTCCATGGTTGTCTCTTGTCATTATATGTGAGATATCGGACTTTGTTCTCCGCGATTTTTGTTCTAGCTGTATCAAATGTAGGCTACATGTATACCTATTTCTTTCACATATCATACACATTGTGCATGGTATAGTTTCTCAATCAAACTTCTACAATACTGAGTTTTGTTGATTCATGTCACTCTCGTCACTTGGTTGTCGAATGAGTATTTTCAAAAGCGAGATATATGTTTGATATCGGCACAAAAGTCGCACATTATCACGATATATAGAATTTCAAATACTTCCATCTGTCTCTTTTCAGAGTTAATCGCATGAGGTGCGCGACTTTCTATTATCTGAAGTCCAAGTCTGTTCAATTCCTCATTAAAATGAATTCCTCTGCGAAATTTTGCGCACTGCCTGGGATAATAATGACCGTTGTATACATTATAACGACACGTCTTGTTCCCGCGAGTGAGTAACGCCCCCAGCTCGGCCCTGTACCCCCGACAGGACCTTTGAAGCATACACTGATGTCAGGCTTTCAATTACATTCATCCCGGTGAATAAAAGACGATATGGAAGTGCCTGTGAATGCCTTAACGACTTTCGGGTAGACATTGGAAGAGCAGCCAAATTACTTGCCGCATTCTACTAATTGACTGACCGACACAGAAAGCGATTTGACTGTGAATTAAAGGTTGCCAAATCGGGCTCGATTCGGCCAGTTTTGATGCAGGGACAATTTCAAAGTTTATTGCCTAACGTCCGTCAGAGCCGACCCCTGTTGATTGTTATATGGCCCCGGTGTCAATCAGCCCTGTACGGGAGACTTGTAATGACCTCACACTCACACTACACTCCGGAGTATGGCCCCTGATGACATGCTGATTTTCCGTGCCTTGTTTAGTGGGCGTTTCTGAATAACAAAAACCGTCAATTTGTCAACTAGACTACAAATAATGATAAATGTAGACTGCGTATATTCCGTGTGGGGAAGTGCGGAAATCGGGGACTGCGGAGTAATACCTTGATGCCGACTTAGCGAGAGGTATATTAATTAAATTGTTACTACTTTTGTCGGCAAAGAATAACTACTGAGAAATTAGGGAAATTGTCCCTGCATCCTGTGCACAAAGATCATTGTCGAATCTATGGTTTGCATTGTAAATCACAGTCGCTTTTATCTGCTACAGTAATTCCTATTTCGATAGATGATTGCTAATTATCACCTGTATGAATATTGTTGAAATAACTTTAAAATATGCCCTTAATGCACACATCATGCTAAAATCACAGCACTGGATTTAACTTCGGGTTACTGCCATAATTTCTGTAACATCATCGGCAAGATGAGTATACGCACGAACACGTGTTTTTATTAATTCAACATTAAAGTGTGATCGAACTGGTGGAGTTCCGTCGTCCGTACGTGAGGTGTGTCCATGCCTCAGTGTTTGAGGAGTGTGATCAGAGCTCGCCTACTCGGCAGTCCGAGTTCAGTAGATTGCCACGCCCGATACACCATCCGTCTGGCCATGCAGGGAGACAGAAGTGTTTAAGATTATCGGGGCAAATATTGTCAGACAGATGGTACTCTCAAAATACAAACTAAGCACCGTCTCTCGAGAACTCCTGGATGACCGACAGGTGAACATTGAGCTACGCCACTCCAGCAGTGAAACAAGTCTCAATCTAAGTGGTGTTTGCTTTAGTGAGCTTCCTTCAGAACATCACAACTTCAAAACGTAACCTGTAAATTCAGATTAAATGTGCAAAAAAAAACTGACATGCGCAAAATATGTTGACCAGTTTCTGTAATATAAATGTCTGTTCTGCAATTAATTACATCGATTAACAAAAAACTGTTCAACCTTTTTAACGATCAAAATCAGAGTTACTTCAATATTGATCATGAAAGCATCACGTATCTCGTCATTTTATGTGTCATTGCAAATGATAAATTTGTCATTTCTACATAAAGGGATAATTGTTGGTTTATTGGCGCTTCGCGACTCGCGCAAACACAAACACCATTGATCTTTTTGTGTTCATGTGTCAAAGCTTGTTTTTCTCCAGAAGTCCTAAAGATGTTCAAAAGAGGCCTTAAAACATGCACATATACCTAACATATATAGGCGTTGGGTAATTATTGGAGGGCAAGATACACATAATTTCGTTGCCGATTCAGTTGAAAATAAACAATATTGCGAGGAGACATGACACAATAAGCCGCATACAATACATCGGGTACTTCTCGCCTCATTTCTATATCCACTGAACTATTCGTGATTTCGGAGGTAATTGGTCAATCAACCAATGTGAATGCCCGAACATGCCTGGTTAGGCAAATAAACTGAATGACCAAATATTCAATATTTAGGTATCTAAAATTGAATGTGGGTTTATGAGTGGCCTAGATATATGGTGGCTGGTACAGTTTTATATCACGCATCGTGTGTTATATACTTGTTTGCACCAGGTGAGACGTAAATAAATAAATAAACTAATTTAAAAATAGGTCCATGGAATGCGTTTGCAGTTAAGTAATGCCAACTAATCAGATGAATACGCTTTTGTTTGTCTTAGATTTAGTTTTACTATTTTACCGAAAACAAATCTGGGTGATATTTCATTTCCTTTTATATACTCATAACACGGAATAGACAATATCTAAAGTATTCAACATTCCGTCATTTATGGAAATTGATCTTAGAATTCGTCTTTTCACCAAAATAGAAAATAACGGTCCTTTGGCAATAGACAGGCATAGTCTGTAAGGGAGGCAGTTTGTGATCAGGCAATTTGTTGGTACATCAGAAATCTAGTGGCAAGTGGTGGCTATGACGGCCGATGGTTGATGGGAAGGCGACCAATCAGAGCACAGGCCCCGCCCACTGCTGACAGTAACCAGTAGTCCCATAAAAGCCATGCACAGACTTGTGTAGCTTCTTCAGTAGCACATTAGATGGCCCGCAGCTATCCGCCTGCCCATTACCGCGAGCTACCAGCAGTTAACAACTCCTGTTGACAACTCTGTCGCAGAATTGCGGCTTCTCGGCAAGCGGAAGATTCGCTGTAATTACAGACAATTTGTCGGATGTCGCCGATTCGTCGTGATTAAAAGGAACTCTTCGAAAGATATCACACCTTCGCGGAGAACAAAATGTGTCTTCATTATTGAAACGATAACGATAGCGACATCGTCATTCTGGAGGATATAATTTCAAATAAAACTGCTTTGATCTAGAATAAAAGAAGTTATTTGTCGATGATCGACCTCAAATCACAATACTCACGGACCTGGGAAAAGTCGGTGACTGACCTTGCAATATATCGGTGTGCTGAGTATAAGAAGGAGCAGTAACTGTGATTTTTCTCACTCTCTCAGACTGAGGAAAATTTTGCGCACATTCTAACTGGAAACTTTGGATTATGGTGACTGAGTACTCGGTGAAGAACATGTTGCCCTTGAACCTGTGGAGTAAGCAGTCACTGCAGACTGGTCAAGGCTCGGACAGCGCCGCCAGCCCCGGGAACGCATCACTCCTTGCACAGATGCAGTTCGGTCACCCTCTCGCCGGGACTCCAGGCTTCCTCCCCGTGTCCCTGGGCTCGGCCCTCTTTCGACCCGGGGATCACGCTGCGGCGGCGGCCCACGGCGGCCTGTACAGCTACCCGGCCCTGCACCCGTCCTTCTTCCGACCACACCTGGATCCCGCCGCCTTGGGTTCCCTCCTCAACCACCGTAACATGGTGGCCCTGCACCATCACCACCACGGCTCGGACAGTCGGGATTCGCACCCGTCCGCCTTCACCCCAGCCAAGCGGCTCCGGCTCCAGGATGAGGGAGTTTCGCCCGGCAGGGATGGCCGCGCCTCCCATTCGCCCCGGGAGGAAATGGGAACCCGGGACCACGACACCTCGGGGTCGTCGTCCCGCACCTCGCCTCTGACCCCCGTCCACAGGGCCAGCTACAGTCCCGCCACCAGCCTCGGCCACCGCCTCAACGGAGACAGCCTCGACACACACTACCCACACACGGCAGAAGGTCAGTCAGCCAGGCTTATCCTTGAATTTTCAAAAAAAAAAATATATATATATATATTTTGCTCATCTCGTCCAAACGTGAAATATGTAATGAAAATAATATCATGAAAGAAAAGAATATACCTAAATCGTTCGTACATTTCATCATAAACATAATTGCCTGACAAATGAAACTTAAATTATAAGCCTTCATCCAGAGTTCAACATTATCCACCAAATTTGATTTGCATCAAAGTAATAGAAAATTTTTAAAAAATCATTTTTCCCAAATAATATACTCAGAAACTGATCAGAAACTTACGAAACTTTGTTTTTAAAGTTGTTATTTATATTGTCATATGAGACAACTGACTATGCAACAGAGAAGTATGTAAGGAAACAAAAGTTTCGCCGAATGGTGTGTATTAAGTAGAACTTATTGCTTTAATTAATCGTTGCATGGATCACATTTCTCACGCTATCTGACAATGACCTGTGCTGAAATACGAGCTTCAGAACAGAACCTCGTACACGTGCAGTACTCGGTCGTGCAGGTGTTTAAACTTCCATTTTATCATCTCCGCTCTATCATTGTTAGAAACTTAGAGAAACGACAAAACTCCTCGAGTTACTTCGTAACCCAACTATAAATTACTTTCCGACAAATACAAACCACGGAAATTTTTTTCGTGTTCCCGACACATATTAAACGAGTCACTTATAAGAGCACGACCCTTTGTACCCTGAATGATGTATAAACCCTCGCACCTTAATTTTTGATTCAAAACTCCAGTAGTTAAAAATTCCAGTTTTAGTAACGCTACCCTTTCTTTTCTCCACAACTTGGTGTTTGTGAATATTGGGGCGCTGAAATGTTCGGGGCTAGCCTATATTCTTCAAGGTTAATCAAGCTTGCTGGCTGGCAATTTCCTTACTCCATTAATCGCGGTTTGCTGTTGCCAGGCTAACAGATTGTGCCGCAACAAAAATGACGGGCCAGCAAACTTCGCAATACCTCGCAGTACATGATGTTTGTCAACCATAGACATCAACACATCAACCCAGAAAAATCTCCACAGAAATGGTTTGATATATGGCTTGGCGATAGGGTTTTTTGTGGGTGAGGGTTGGTTTCCATGGCACACCTGTGACCCAGTGTCTCGAGGTGCTATAGGGAGCTGTGTCGCGTAATAGAGACATTGTCCCTCGGCCTTCACAAATTTTCTTGTCATTTTGATATTTTCATCGATAAATTTATCGATATTTATGGAATGTTTCGTTAATTGCTTAATGAATAAAAATTTATGAAATTCTATGCTGATATCATTTCATATTTGGATTCAATATTTCACATCAAATGGTGCACTTACGGATATGTACATGTTGTCTATCCACAGAAAAAAATATATCGAGAATAATTCGACTACATTTCATTGTACACATGTGGATAACCCCATAAGAAGTGAATGTTTTATACCCGATGTTAACACAACTATAGTAGATATCACACACATCAAGTTAAACCATCGCACGCGAAGTTAGAGCATCACCACTCCGTTGTGACATATGCTGCGATGACATGCTCCCGGACAGGAATTTTAATCGATGGTTGCCGTTAATTGTTCCCTGATCATTTTCTTCTCTGACAAATTGTGTAAAACTGGAGTTGCTCAGCAGTGTCACCTGGCTATCGCCACTTCTAACGGGAAGTTCCGATAGGCCGCGCTCTGTGTGTTTATGTTTTCCCACCGGGGTGTGTTTGGTTCACGCACCGCGCTCGGTTTCCGGAGTGACGTTTGTTTGATGGGTACTGTCGCTGATTGTGTCCGATTTTTCAGTTCTGACCTGTCTCTGTTTCAGAGGAACTTTCTTTTGACACCAATTTGTCGGTATAAATAGTGTCGAAATCTGAAGATTCCGTGCGGCGATATGATTTGTGATAAGGGGCGATGTATGGAGGATTTCTAACGGTTGTCGTGTGTTGCTTGCGCACGATCATATTTCAGCGGTCAAACAAGACAGGAGCACGTGAGCGCGTGCGGCCCGCGGGATAACTTCTCCCGTCACTCCTTCCTCAGGGCTTGAATTATGCTCTCGTCGCACGCAGGACTCTGTCAATGTAAAGAAATCCGAAGATTTATGTGCTAATTGTTGGCTTTAATTGTTGTTTAAATTCGAACCGTTTATAATACAAAACGGTTACCGTATAGGCCTAGCTGTAAGCCTTGTCGTGGGAAATGTAAAATTACAGCACATCAATTGATTTTTTAGGTGATCATGTTATAAAAAATGTTATATTGTATTAATGTTGACTGTCCAATGTATAGAGCTGTTGTACACTTATGAAGAATTGATACTTCACGCGCGCCGAGTTTGTTCTGACCAAACATTGCTTAATTCCCACTGCAGATATCAAAGACCTACAATAAATACTGAGCGTATGTGATAGGAGTCATATTAATTATTGAGGGGACTTTGTGGGTTAATCCCTATGTTTATTTTGCCCGAAAGCGCCACTGAAGCCGCTTGGAAAGGTACAGACTTTTGAACTCTGTCTTAAAGATTCGATTTAAGATTCAAAATTCGAATTTTAAGTTGTTTGTCTTTTCCAGGTCGAATATTTTTATTGTGAAATATTTTCCTATAATTTTCACTTGGGATTATTGCCTTCGATAATTTCACGATACATTGCAGGCCATTGTATACCAATGATTCTTTTGTCAATATGAGCCAAGCCAAAGTTGATTTTATGGCTTTGAGGAAGATTTGTTTCGAAGTAATGATGTTCCCTGTTCGTGAAGCATTAAGACCGCTGGGAATACATGACATGTTCCCTCCTGAGACGCCGGATTGACACATGTTCAATTGTCAAGTCTCTGCCAACATTCAAAGGTCTCATGTCAAGCAAAGACACGCGAAACCAAAGCACAGCACTTAGTGAGTTCCCTTGGTTTATTTTGTAATTAAAATTGTTTACATTGAATTATCACGAAGCCTATAAGCAAAGAATAGACTGTTTTGTTTCCTCTGAGCTGTAATTTACAGTGTCGTCCGTAAGGTGGCGTAGCGCTGGAGAGGTGGTAACTTATTGTCCAGGCACCTCGGTCCACTAGTGTGAATTGTACAAGTGTATCAGGGGATATCAGTGTGTTTATCGGATACCTGGCAAACCGTCCAATCTCGACATATCGCAGACACTCGATCAGTAAATATTGGTACATCTAATATAACATTTATAAGGCAATAAAAACATGAGATTTTGTGTGGTTCATGTGATCTTCCACTGTATTTTGGTGGTTTGTAAAACGACAAGTGCTCTGGCCTCTCGTTGACAAGAGAAGTGTGCTTGTTAAGATAATAAGTTATCATGTTAAAACTACTCGACCACTGGGTCAATAACACATACATTTCACGCACAACAGGGTAATAAAACACACCCTACCTGATCATCAGTAGGAAATTTTACACATCAAAGACGGGAGTGGATACTCACGTATAGATTGCAGTCATTGGACTGCCTTTGTGACGACAACACGAGTCCTCTTCGCCACAGCGGTTTGTGGTCCTCAGAGATACCTGAAGGGTTCTCAGCCCAGCATACAGTCACACTGGCACACTGGTACACATCACACTGGCACACATCACACTGTCACACATCACACTGGCACACTGGTACACATCTCACTGGCACACATCACACTGTCACAAACTGGCAAAGCGATATTTACCGCGTAGAGCTACCATCTGATAATCATACATTTTATTTGGAGCACACAAAAGGCACAAATAAATGTGAAAATTCCTCAACAGTGTCCATTGCTCCATGCACGTTTGTCGACGGAACATGATAAGTAGCACGTATATATGCTGAGTATCGTGTATTGTGTTGCAGACCTGAGGTTGCGCTGGCGGTGTGAGGACGGGGAGAACCTGCGATGTCCCATCTGCAAGGCTCTGCTCCAGGCGGGTGAAGTTCGCGCGCATCTCTACAAGGAATTCAACAGTCTCAAGGAAACGTCAGTATCTATCTTTATAATAATCACTTTTCATAACTCTAATCAACCTCACACTACTGATATATGTCTATTTTAATGATAAAATAAAACATATTTTGAGGAAATAATATCGAAGGATTGTCTGTCCTCAGAATTACTTATCTGTCCTCTATCAATATTTGGACAAGAAAAAGTAACATTTTCACATAGTGGCGTCTTTAACGAAGTCGCTGTCATGGCCAGTTTCGCATCACCGTCTTTAGTTATTAGCTGTTGCCCATTTGTTGATAGTGCGTGCCTCTGACAATATTCGGCGTCTACTGGGTGTTTAAAAGTATGGCTTTGATGAACAATGTGGGTATTTCACAGGTAGTTTGTATCTTCAACTCGCCGTGAAATTAGGAAGCTACTTGAGTGTTTTGTGGCTGTGTAGGTAGCGGTATATAAAATACCTCGATTCTAGTATATCTATAATGGTAAATGTCATCTCCCAAATAAACGATTCTTGTGGTAATACTCACTACAAAAACAAGACGACTTCAGAGAAACAGGTCCTCTTCAGAATCACCGGTGTGTTCCATCGACGGGAGCACACATTACAGGCCTCGGTAGTTCTCACGTTTTTGGCAATTTCAAAGTGAATGTTTTTGTCGATTTCCCACATTTTGATAACTTCTCGCCCAGCATCTGTCAGGCACAAGTGATGTATTGATAGAGCTGCAGCTGGCCCTATTTGGTCTGATCCAGACCAAACAATACAGCGACTGCGAGAGACGTGACCGTAGTTTATTTGCCGATAATGTTGCCGTGAATGGATTGCGGTTGTTGGTGTTTTCTGAGAATATTTTCCTGTGTTTTCAGCCTGCAAGCCCAGGCCAGTAATGACGTAAACGGAGAACACGGGCACGCCTGTGACAACGAGTCGTCCAAATCACGATACGATGTAAGTAACAACAATGCTGCATGGCAAATGACACGGAATATCGCCCAGCTTTTGAGCGATGTCATTGAGTAATTTATGGCAATACAACAGTAACGTTACTAGGCTGATATATTTTGCATTATATATTATACAATTTCTTGTTTGTTGTAGACATTCCTGAGAATCCGGAGAAATAGGGAAAACAGACTGAGTAAGTAGGCCCACATAATTTGTGATACTTATGTATGAGCAATATGCTGATATTCGACTGACTTTTTCCTCGGAATAAACACAAGAAAAATCACCAGTAACACAATTATTACGTCATTTCTAGGTAAACTCCGCGGAGACCGAAAGCGAAAGCGTTACTCTGATGAAGTGAGTCACACGAGTTTGGTAGACCACGAGGAACAGATGACGTCAGACCACGTGATGTCTGGCTCTCCCAGTGTGAGTACAACATCAAACGTGCTTAATGCGATGATTCGTTGCAATACCTGACATGAACGAACTTTTTCATGTCTGTCTCAGTTCGAAAACATTCATATTAATATTAAGTGGTGTTTGTTCATCAACAGCATCGTGATCACAACGAAGACGAAACCGTGGATGTGACGTCATGTGAGGAACCGGAAGTGACGTTAGTTTACACCTCATCCCCAGTACACCGACAATCTCCAGGTGATTATTAGGTTCATTTAGGTTATAGTTGATAATCTAGTCAATATTAATACCAAAGCTCTGTACATTTATGTACAAGTATTTCAGGTATGAAAGAATAATATAATATTTTTTATTTATTTTAATTTTTCAGTTACTAAGGACGATTCAGATCGAGGCTGTGTGCCGAACACTTCGTCATATTCAGACCCGCGTCCGACCTGAGAATCTCGTGACGTCACGGCAGCCAACTGTTTTCTTCATGTCTTCTTATGATATGTAATACAAATGTGCAATAATACAGGAGAATACATTAAGGAATAATACATAACAGACATATGGATTATGTATCAATTTACCCGGCGAATCTTTCGTCAAATATGTTTGTCCAAAATTGGATGTTTCATTTAACTATAGTGTTATATAACAATACCTTGACAGAAATTGTCCAGATCGTGATGAAATTACATTCATTTGGTGTAACGCTGTATGATTAGAACATTCCCACTTCTCCTGACGGTGTTGACTTTAGAGTTGGACTATTTATTGTTCTGTGTTGTCAGGTGCTATTTCACTGTTACTCTTGATGTGATCAAAGTTACTGATTGCTATGTTCTCCGTGTATATGATATACTGGTTATCTTCTATCAGGCTTGAATATTCCAATAAACATAGTGGATATATTATGTGCATGGATATAATATGTAAATAAAATTGGTTTTTGCATACAACTCATTATACTTTTCCTTACCATTATGTCGGAAATATGTTATTTAATTTGAATTTGAAATTATTGGATTTCCAATTAACCATTAGTAAAAACAAGTTAATCGAACGATATTGTTCTTAGAATAACATGGATGTTAACTAAATGTATTGAGAAACAAGGTGTACAGTTTAAGATTTTGATGATTGGATATAGAATGCTTCATTCCACGTGTACTCAAATGTATCAGCTGCAATTTCATATTTTAACTTGGATAACCTAACCAGCATGTTCAAGACATAACCAGAAACTTTATTATGAACACATATCAACTGGATAACGTTTAGAATTAGCATATTATTAGCAACTATTAGCAGATTTTAGTCTGCTATCCAGTACATCAACTAAACTTTGCAATTACTCTTGGTCCGTTGTTCACGTCAGTCTCTGGAAGTATCCATCGTGCTCTTCAAGCGATCTTTTCAGCAAACAGATTTTGAACTTCTCGAAAATATTTTCTTCCTTTACATAACAGACTCTGTATTAAAATATCTCTCTCGTAGTTTGATTACCATTTCATAATACCAATTTCAAGACACTTTGAAGACTGTGAATTTCTGAATTATGAAAGTACAGTATACATCGGTATACATCGTTTTATTACATAATTATTCAAATTAAAGCGACTGACCGAGAATATATTTATATATAAACAATTATTACTTACAGGGTTTGTTTATCCGAGTTTGATGGATATTTTCTGTGTTTCCGCTCAAGTATGTATATAGGCCACATGCACATAAATATATGAAACGATATGAACTATAATTAGTCCTCGGCACTGGTGGGAACATATTCATTTGACATAATTTACGATCAAATATATTTCCGGAAAATAGGGCATCTTCGGACAGTTAATGCCCGGTGTATTCATATAGGTTGTAACTTACTCATTGGTACATTGTATCCAAAGAGCACAGTAGATTTGTAGAGTTTGTTATCGATTATGAGGTTGAATTAGGTGGTGGGTGAATATGAATACATACATTTATCGATAATAATTTATCATTTTGGATTGATAATAGTAATAAACTCCAATAAGAAACTAAAAAACAAACGTTACCTGACCTATCGGGTATACGTGATTATGTGAAATAAGAGACATCTATAAAGCTTGAATTGTTCACCTAGTTTTTTCATGCTGCGGTGCTTTAACTCGAGATGACGTCCACGGAATATAGACATAAATATCACCCAATAAATGAAATTAAATATCACCGTCAAATAAGTTTCCTTCTCGTCGTTGATAGGTTTCGTGTGGAAGACCTCTGATATCAATATGTGATATAGCCACAAATAACTAATTATCTCGTGCCAGGTCGCAGATCACAACCTTTTAGCAGTCATTAATTATCGGCCACTGTCGCCGTAATTAGCCGTTGGAAGTGAGATATCAAACAAGCTGTCGAGATGGACCAGGAGGGTAAATAGCAGGTAGGGAGGTGACTGGAGCACGGGGCCCGGGCCCGCCATCCCCGGGGTATTTATGGTGCTTGTACAGGACTCGGGCGACGGAACTCTTCTCTATTGGAGGCTCGAGTGTCGTCCCTGGAACTCTCCTTTCCGGGACAAGGAGGCGCGCGAGTTACAAGTGAAGAGGGTAATAAATTGATGAAGTGGCTGACTACCTGACTGTGTGTTTATTACAGCAGCCATCTGGCAGACTTGCTCTCTGATATTTTCTCCATGGAGAGATGCGACTTGACTCGGTCCAACTGTCGAGTTTCGAAGTCACCCACAGAGCCTCGGCTTTCTGTGTTATGGTTTTCCAAATAGCTAAATGGCCAAGTGTGTGCCATGGAGCGAGCAATGAAAAGTCACAAGGACCGAGTCAAGCGCTCGGAACCAAAGAGTAGGAACTCATAAAGAACATAAGAGGCGAGCTAATAATAAATGTAACAAGACCATAATACATGCAGGAAAAGCGGGAAATCAAGTGGGGAGTATGCTGTCCGAGATGGTGGAGACCACTCCAAGGGTCACAGGAGCCGGCGGGTACAAAACGCTCCACGTGAGATCTCCTCACAATTATACGTGGAAATAATTTGTTCTTTGAACCCTCAGGTAGTGAGGATCAACAATATTTCTAGGTAATTCCCGCCATGTGTAAAACTTACGCGTGTGTTTTGTTTACGTTGACCACATTTTCACCACGTGTCTCGAACTGTGAATGACCAATGTTCCTGATCACATCAAGCTCTCCCATAGTTGGCCTACACAGTCATCAGCAATGTTTATGTTTCTCTACTCTAGTACTTGGATCCCCAGTTCCATCAAATTATGCCCGATTGAGAGTCCGCTTTCTCGCTCGCTCGCTCGCGCGGTGATACACGGGGGCTCAGTGGTTTACCTCCCCGACGTCAGAAAGTGACCGCCCATTCGGGACATAAACCTCCTAATCTTCATTAAAACGTCGATTGTGTCATGCCCTCAAAGCCTACAAAGCGACTGCACGTGTGTAGAAAGGGCTCTGGCGAGTTAATGCAAGTCGTTAGTTCTCAGTTCTGTTCCATCTGCTGCTCATCACCGGCTGCCTTCTGTACGGGTATTTTTGGTACACCCTGTACGGGTATTTTTGGTACACCCTGTACGGTTAGACCATGGACTGCTCCCTCACTGAATGATGTCCAACTCGGATCAACTGGGATCGACAAAAGGATTCGGGAACATTTTCAAACAGAATTCTAACCTATTTTTAGCTATTGTTTAGTTAGCGGCTACCGATGGTCATCAACATACTCAAACCAAGAGCCTGCATTTGTTAGGTATGTTTCTGTCATCAAAAAATGCTATAAAATGAGGTGGGAATAGAATCTTGATGTTATGTTTTTCCTTAAGACAGTTTTGCAACTAGGGTCTTCGTTGTTCCGTTGGTATCCATCAGATTACCAATTATACAAAGTGCTCCCCACGTTTTAAAGGCACGCTTTTTCAATGTGTTTGGTACTTAAATCACAGCTTTATCTTAATTCTGGGGTCCCCTAGAGGCAGTATGCCGTTGTTCTCTCGGAAGACGAGTTCCTTTTCTGCTTTATCAAATACCGTACTCTGAACTTGTAATCCAATTTCCACCCTGCTAACCTTTAATTGTATTTTTAAATGCACTGACTCCGGCTCAATAATGAAATCAGGTGCAGTGTTGAAAAACGATAATCAAATTTTTGAAAGTGATCTATTTTATCCGAGTAACATACTGCTCCATCCTGGTGCCACAAGAGACAAAATAGAAAATTTTTTTTTCTTTTATTTGGAATGAAGGGGTCAGGTATCGTATCCGAATTCGAACACAATATAGGCTGATAACAGTACATCAATGCATATACATGTGTACAGGCGACATATAAACTAACTATATTGCCATTGCGAATGTAGGTAATTTTGTCTCAGTATTACGCATTTTAACAACTTCTGTCCAATCGTGTGGCGGACTGGTATCCAGTAATAAATTCACAGCTGTGATTAGCTTTCCATATCTTGGCAGTGATGCCCGGATGATATTTCCGGAAGTCCATATAAGCCGAGCAATACGGATGGACTGACCGCTCCATCCCTGAGGCCTAATGAATCACACACGATCATGTCTGCGTTGTCGTCAAACAGAAATCTAGCGCTGGCGCTCGCTCTCAACTAATCCTCACTCAACATCGGGCTGACATCTTTTTGTTGTTTATTTTAACTGATCCTCTGCTAAGCCTCGCTGCCATCCTCGCCTAGTTCAAACAGATTGTCTTTTAATGCCAGACTACTTACAGTCTACGTCATATTCATACGCGAAAGCATGATAAATGGTGATAAGTCGAAGCCCATATCAGAGTCGTTGTCTCGGGAGTGCAGATATCCAGGGAATTGGCGGACAATGTTGTTGGACTTGTGGCAACAGACCTGGCTTACAGGGATTACAGGCAGTCCAGTGAACGCAGCTCAAGTGACGCCATGTACCCAGTGTATAGCTGGTCTAGTTAAAAGTTGCAGTCATTTTGCACAGTAGATCTACAAACTTCCCCAATTTGCACGTTAAGGTTCCCAGTATATTCCCGTTCAGAGCAGTAGTCCATCAGTCCATCCCGGCGCTCCATCGTCACGTGTCACATCGACGATTACGTGAGCAAGTCCCCTGCGACATAAAACCGGATCCAGGGACTGACTTGAGGTCAGAATTATCATAGATATCTTAATCATAATTTAGCTATGGGCTGTCGCGGGGGATCGGAGGCTAATTGTTCGCATACAGAATGAAGCTAGCGATAAGGCGAGAAGTATGGGATAACATGAAAGTCACGTGACCTGACGCCTGACGTGTTCCGGCGTGAGCTGTAGCAACCACGTGACCCACGTCGTCCCTGCTCCATATGGCCGTGGGCGGGAGAGCATCATTAATTGGCCGCCCCACTCCGCTCCTATCTCGCTCTTGACGGCATGTCTGAATTTTAATACTGGGATTATCTAGTGTTCTACTCTGACGAACCGCGAATAAGCGCATCGGTTAGGCACAAGACGATAAATCTAGTGACGAGGATGTCTATAATCCTGTATGATGTATTTAGGATGATCGCCGTTCGAGGCTGAGTGCTGGCCACGAGACCGATACAACACGGGTGACGGGCCGCCCCAGGGCCCATTAATAAACCCTCCGTCACCGACATCTCATAAGTTCCCCCACCGCGTCACAGGATTAAATTCCGACTACACGCTGAAATTGGGTTTGGGTAGAAGCGGATGCTGGGGGACAGGGTCGTAAAGCCCCTTCCGGTGGTTCGGGAGCGAGTTGCGGACATTATCATGATTATCAGGACTACGGCGACATGTGTTTATCAGACTCGCTGATCTCCGGAGCTCAGCGCTCGAACTGTCCAACACCGGAGCCGCCTTTATTACTCGCTTATTGGCTGGCCATTATAGGTAATGATCGAAGCTAGTCGATTCTTTAAAGTAACATACGCGGAATCGCCTGGATGCTTTAAAGATTAAGCTTGTCGTCAGGAAAGCGTCGTCTGCATGGAATTGTGACCAAAATTGCCACAAGCAGGTCGAGACCCCGGGCAACATAATAATATACTAAAAAACCAGCTTTGATGATAATAAAACTTATTATTATTATGAAAAAATAACAATAATGATAATAATAATAACAATAATTGTTGATTTCTTGCTTTCTTCTTAAAACATTATTTTCTTTTATATTATCAAACGTTCCAACTAGGACGAGATTGTATATTGGGAAATCTGTTTACCGATTTCTATTGTACCTGTAAATTGGATTCACCTACATCCAAAGGAAGAAGTCATGGTAAATTGAATTACGAATTTGTGTACAATAAATTACAAAGGGACCTATTTTCATTGCGGAATGTGTGAACATGACAAGTCCTTTGGGACAATTGTGGACAACGAACCACTTTTATCAATCGTCACCTTGTTAAAGTGATCAGTTATCTGTGACAATAGTTGAGTGTGTTTGAATGAGCAAACTGTTGGCGAAATTGTATTATCTAACACATTGTACGGGACAATAACTGCTACATAATAAACACTGCTTCAAAGAGCACAAGGTTATATGCATGCAAACGAATCGGTTATTTATTTTGCTGAATATTCACACTTCAAAGAATCAAGTTGAAGTGGGGTGGGAAATGGGTTCTCGACTTTAAGAATGAAGCTTTTACGAACAAAAACAAAAACTTTATTCCAGGGTTTATGGAGTTTTAGAAGAAAGGACAGAAGTCCTCCGTGGAAATGTATAGTTATTTCATAGTCCCCTTCAAAGGTCTATCATCAAGTTTGGCGCATGATGCGACATCTGGTTCAGAGGTCACTTGGGATAAATTGGGATCTCTGAAGGAATTTTCCTATTGAAAGGTCGATAAGGTTGCAACCGTATAAAGAGTTTGGTGCAACAGTTGGTCTGCTGTTAAATGACTCCGAAAGTCATCAGGGAAGTTCCGTGATATAGAAGCCGACAGGACGGGGCGGTGCAGAGTCCTCTGTGTTGTCCGAGGGCCGGTAACGCCCCAGTGAACCCCCTGTCGAGGCACTTCTCAAACTGGGGTTGTTCATTTTGTTCTGGGAACAATATTTATATTTCAATCGAGAATAAAGAAGCACCCCAGTAGACTGAATTGCGACAGATCGAGATCAAAGCGTCTGTGAGCCAAGCGCAATTACGCATTGGTGATACGCGTTTTCCCCTGTGCTTCAACCAAAAGTAATTCTCTGATTTATGAATTTTAAATTCGCGAATGTTCAAAGCAGCTGAGAGCTGGCGCAGTGGGGAGGCCCTTGCACTGGGCGTATTCTTTCACACTGACCCTACACATCATCACATCGGACCATATCTAATATCTCTTGATTTATTGTTTAATATACCGCACACTTGTATAATGCAATATACACCCACTGCGGTACCAAAATATATTTGAACACTGGTTTATTCAAATGACATTGTGGTCATTATACCACCAAACGTTGCCAATATTGAGCACTATAAAAAGATGTGTTAAAATAAAAACGAAACACACATTGCTTATATAGATTGCTCACATGATTGCTCACATGCATTAGGTTTTTTTGTTATTCTATTTAAAATGTTCGCTCCCTTTGGACCCAAGCAGAGGGGCTAAAATTTGAAATTCGTTTGATGATTTTCATACTTTTAAACAATCATCAATATGATATTGTGCATTCGAAAACAGAAAATTCGGATCAAATATTCTCTTCAGTGTGGAATTTTGGGTAATTTTACCCCCAAAATACAAGCAAAATGGGTCATTTTTGGCCATTTTCACTAAAATCAATATTTAATGAAAACCTGAAAATAGATTTCTCTAAATTTTTGCTTGTTAATCAACGAAGCGATATGCATGTTTTTGATAGAAAAAAAATATGGGGGTCACCATGCTATTTTTTCTGTTATAAGTTGTCATATTTGTGAATGTCAGTGAATTTTATCAAAATTTCAACAAATTTAGGTGAAATTTCCTGTTCTGGACTCATATGGATGCCTGTAGAGGGAAAATTAGCATGATGACCCCCATATTTTTTTCTATCAAAAGCATGCACAGCAGTTCGTTGATAAGCATACACAATCTCAGAGATATCTATTCACAGGTTTTCATTAAATATTGATTATAGTGAAAATGGCCCAAAATGACCCATTTTCCTGGTGTTTTGGGGGTAAAATTACCCATAATTCCACACTAAACAAAATATTTAACCCGAATCTGCTGTTTTGGAATGCACGATGTCATATTGATGTTTGTTTGAAAGTCTGAAAAACGTTAAACAAATTTCAAATTTCAGCCCCTCAGCTTGGGTCCAAAAGGAGCGAACACCCTTAAAGCAGCTGCCTTCGAAACCAGTCAATATTTTTTGAAAACTGTGTTTCATATTAAACATGCTAAACTAACTGAATGAAACATACTCACATCAAATGTAATGAAAATTACCAGTCCTCAGGGAAATTTTACTCATTTGAACAGGCGGTTCTCGCGTTAATACAGGAACTGTATCCATCACACGCAGATGTAAACAAAGCATAGAAGTGCGAGATAGACCGACAATTTCACGCACATCATGGTATATCACTGATTTTTTCTCACAACTACGGACTGTAATCGTCAAAATCCTTGAGCACACCTTTTCTTATATTGCATTGGATGTGTTTAAGAAAAAAATTGGTTTTGAAAAAATATTGCATACATTCGAAGGCAGCAGCTGTAAATCCCCCATGTAAACATAATAATAAATTGTTGTTATCGACAAATATTTTCACAAGTATATTTATACCAGAATATCGGTATGTAACGACTGAGTTACGACAAACCCAATTGATAACAAATTCAGTTTTAATGTCGAACGCCCGAGTCACGTCATTTAATTCAGTTCAGCGACTTGGAAGAATCTCAATTATCCGCATATAGAGCGTTTGACGTTGTGGGCTTTTGTGTGCGGTGTTATTGAGTCGCTCTCTGGCTTTTGTGCCTCGGACTGTCACGCCGTCAGTCGGCAAGGCAAGGCGAGATGACACTAAATAAAGAATATCGGGTCTGGTCAGGCCGTGGCTTAGCCTGCACACAGATTGGTGTCTGACCGGGGTACAATAGGGACTCGCCTGCTGTCGTAACTCGACTTATTGGATGTTTTCAGTCGGGCAGGTGCGTGCACGGACAGGACATTCCAGCACAAGATAGTCTACTCCATGAAAGAACATTGACAAACAGAGATAGCCCTTAAAGTAAACAAAGTTAATGTACATGTGCAGAACCCGGCGGGTCCTGATCACACTTTATTACCACACACAAAAAGGCCTCGCACCGTTCCTGAATCTCAGCAAACTAATTTATAGTGTTGGCACCAGGTTTGGAGCTTGTTGCTACATATCGACCCAGCGGTTACTTTTCAAGTGTATTCGTCCTCTATGGTTGCTGTATCCATGATATAAATTTTAGGCCGATAATATGCCCGAATAAATAATGTAGCCTACACTAATTAATGAGTATATAAACAAAACAAAATGTATATATATATATATACAATATATATATTGTAATACAAATCTCAAATAAAACCAATAATGAATTGCCTGATTTTTGTTGAATGTTTCATTACTAAAACTTACAACAACTTGCGTCATCTCTGACAAGACATGTGTGTCACAAAAATGAGTTGGAGGGATTGATCAAAAGGGCGCCAGAGGAATGCATATCAAGAACGAACAGTCGATTTTTCGAACGGCAAGTGTATTGGCATTCTCAAGTTTGTCTGTAGATCGCTTCGAGTACTTGTCAAACATTGACTGTTCCATTGTACATTCCAATCCTGGAGATAATTTATGGACGGTGGTAAACCAAATACTAAACAATTACAATAAACTCAATAAATCAAAGTTGCAGATTAAGTGTCTGTGTACAGATGAATACAATAACATCACCCATGTCACGCCGAGTTGGTCGTTATTCTCTGTAAGTTCCGATCGCACAACACAACAATCGTAAACCAGTCGCAGCACTGAAATAACGTAGTTGTGACTGATTTTTTTACTCTCTGATCTCACCCAGAGCCTGATCTCAGAGGGACACAGTTCCGCTCGAGTGTCGTGCGGATCGTTGCGCGGGTATTGAGCGAGTGTCGGGGTGTGCCGTGAGGCTTGTCACTAGAGGGAACAGGTCGGGGAACTGTTGGGGAGTGAGCGTTTGTCAGTGGAAGGCAGTGGTCCCGGGGACTTCTCACACACTGTTCTACGTCAGTCTCTGTCAACACAGACACTACTCTCTCGAACATGTTGCTTCGGGGGCCAAAGATTGGATTACCAATGAATGCTCCGACGTCTTCCACTTGGTATTCGACCTGGCTATTCAATAAAGAAAAGACATCTAAATTATTCATGGCTTGGCGGATCGGGTCGTTACAAAACAAATCTAGCGCCGTTTATCTCGGACCCGTGTTCTCGAATCGCACAGAAGTGGAAGGCCAAAGGGCGACAATAAGAGACATGCTATTGAACTTGAAGAAGTCAAAATCAATGTTCCAACAATTGGTGGTTTCTCACGTTGTTGTATCTGTGAGGTGTCATTGATGAGAGCTGAAAGACAGCAGTTTATCTCTACATCCCACTCTGTCCACGCCGTCCCACTGTGTTTGTAATGCCGCGCGTCTCTCCTCCCTCAAGTGTATTAAGAATAACAACTTTACTGAACGGATATTGGATATCGAAGACGGCTATTTACTTCGTAATAACATAAATGTTCTGTGTACTTTTGACTGGGGACTTGTCGAGCCAGATGTCGTGAACTAGGCTCCCCGTCGACTGTTTTCCCATCGAGCTGTTTGGTTTGTATTCTTGAAATGTTTCCTGATAAAGAAGAGTTGTTCGGTCTTTGCTGTCCCCAACACTCAGATCACAAAGGCTCACAGCTCTACGAGAGGCCGATAAAAAAAATTAAAAGATGGTGGGGCGGCAGAGCGCACGTGTGGAGTACCTTGCAGGCGACAAAGAGCCGTCAGTATCCACGAACATGGCTAAGACTCGACCACTCCGGCATCATTACCCCACTCCCGGACAAAAACACTGGCACAAAATCGTTAATTGATGACTGCCATCTTCCTACTGACGACAAATTTCCTCATTGTTCAAAAACAAACGCAAAGTGCTGCAGTATAGAAAGATCAGATCGGTTTTTTGCATTGGAAATGTATGCATTACGCGATAACATAATTATAACATGCACGAAACATGATTGTAGAAGTAATACCATATAAAAAAAAAACTCTATGTAAGCCTAAGTCACAGGTACACATCTGATTTTCCAAACCTGCAAATGATTATGTGTTCTGGATTTTCATATTTCAGGATTTTTTACTTCTCGTGTAAGCCAGAGTTATTGCCACAATCACTTGTCAATTGGGACCATGTTTAGGCTACTCTCCGATTGTTCGATTTATGGTGTGATATCAGGGTCCGGTATCTTGATATATACACCTCGTGGTGTGATAACTGTCCCATTGACTGTCTGATTCCAGATCTCGCAGCTCGGTGATTTACTACTCGTGTTTGCAGATACTTGTTTTATATCGGAAACAAAATTATTACCATATTATAAAAGTTATCGTTAAGTGGTTCGCCCGAACGCGTTTTGTCGCGCATCAGCATAGATGATACCAATTACGACCAAGCTGATTCGCGGCACCAATGCTGCTAGATGTTCACACCGAGTCGAAGTTATATTATTCGCTCGGAGTGGGACAGTGATCATAACAGCTGCTGAGTTCACGTCACCGCCGTGTATGTAGTGATTGGTGTTACTAACGAGCTCTTTACAATAAATCACAGTAAAATACCGAAGACAAGCTTCCAGTATACGCATAACATAAAGTGCTTGTATGTGATACATCTTCAACAGTCGATTGGAGGAGGATTTTGACAACGTAATATATTGATTTCTTTAACATATGTCTGGACTAAGTATGCATATGTCGCCAATATCAATAAGAAGTTTGTCATTTTGTGATAATGAATGCGTTATCCGTTTGACATGAGCACTGCAATATACCGCGGACTTAGAAATCGGAGTTTATAAATCTTTTTTTTTTTTTGGCGTTACGGGCATGGAAACGATAGAAATAGTCACATAAGTATTGGAACAGAACGCCATGTGCTACTCATCATACATTCTAGCCAAGAACTCGTTGATATGTCAAGAACTTTAACGTTCTGGTGAATATACAATCATTACGCGGGGCATGTTTATGGAGCTGAACTATTCCGTGACGACATTTTACTGGCACCATAAAGCAATAAATCTCGGTTATTTCATGTCTCAATAATATTCAAAGTGACTATTGGTGCTATGTGTGTGTACATGTGTAATTTACCTTTGCCATTGATACAGTTTATTGCATAACAAAGCTTCTATCCACTCGTCCTTCAACTCTGGCAATAAAAGTTTGCGCTATACATCGTGTACATTTGAATATCATATGAAAAAATACTAAATATAAGAAAACCCACTAAAGTAGTATATTAGGATATATATATCAGCTGAAAAGTGAACAGTGATAAAAATAGGAATCGTACTGATTAGAGGAGTATTATGCTACACAATATAGAGCCTCACAGTCACTGCAACTATCGATTAAGAGATGATCCCGGATATTTTGTTACTACTCACAACTCAAACGAATCAACTTTATATAGAACCTCGCCAAGGAGTTTTATTTATAATTTCATCACTCTGATGCTGCTCGGAAGTATCACCCAATCCCTCCCCCAGCCCCGCTCCAGAGACTCCCTATGTGCAGCCAGCGATATGGACAGGGACAAGATTTATAGGTGGAGCTGTGTCAGCCCCGAGTCATAACCCGCACTACGCTAATTGGAGAGGAGTGTCTGCCTCATATTTCACCCCGAGCTTGCGGAGTCGACCACTCGCCCCGGAGTCAGATCATCCGAGCGAGAGACGCGATGCCGGGGCTCAACCCCCTTCGCCACAGATCATCGACTTTTATTCGTGTTTTTGCTCGAGTCGCTGACACGTTAAAAGGTTATTGGAATGGATTGCTGGGGCGGAGGTGATGGGCGCGATGTTCATAAGTCAGAATCACACGTCCACGCCAGCCATTAGGCACATTGCGCTCAGTGAATGTCGTGTCGTCAGTATAGTCAGTCCCAGTGTTCTGGACCAGAGAGGGCTTCGGCACCGCCACCACTCCGGGGGTAAACTCAAGGATCTTTATAGAAGATCCTTGGTAAACTCTCACCGCATAATGCCGGCAAGTAGTCTTGTCCATTGTCTTCATGAAACAACATTTAGTAAATACATGTATTGTACTAGTAAATACCATATTTTGTCGAACATATACATAGGGAAAGTCATTGACTAAGAACTCACACATCTGGTGGAGAATCCGGGTCTGTCTATATAGATGAACAGATCTATAGGAACATATATGACACAGGCTAAGGGCATCGGTACACTTTGTATTCATGAAAGACCGTAGTTACTGCTTTAACAAACACCTGCAGATATTACCCACATGGTTATTTACACCACACATGACATCTATAAACCAAGTGGGCACCCGGACAAGTTTTGTGGATAGGGAATGAACTGTCCACTTCTACCAGCCTGTCTCTAATGTACATCATGACGGTACTTGGTCTCGATGTCTGCCAGCTACCAGTTCTACCCGGCCGACAAGACATAAAACAAAAAGTCACCGTACTCTGGGGTCATTTCTATGCACAAGGCCTCATTATTAGAGTCGCTGACGGAGCACGGTGGATGATCGTTACCCAGGCACCAGGGATCTTGAAGTCCCGGCGGACACTGCGGCGATTAGCTGGGAATTGGCTGTGTAATCGTCGTAATGCTCCTCAGAACTTCATCTCACGGCACTGGCCGCAGAGAGACACCGAGGTAGTCCGAGTTCAGTGCCAGGTCAAAACATGGATTTTTCAATGCATCAAATAGATCTATAGGCAGAAGAAACCTCGCTGATCGAGTGGCAAGTGAGATATGACCTCACATTATGTCCTGTCTGTATATGGAAAAATAAATAGTAATGAATACAATTGAGAGTCGTCAAAATATAGTTTGTGTGGTCATGTGACCTTGGAAGCGGAACATAAGAAATCTAGGCGGGAACACCAATTTGCTATAATTGTCGGTAATTTTTGTGTAAACAGCACCGTGAGAGGGCTGGTTTGCGGCACTTTGCAGGGAGTGCCGAGAACACGGACAGGATGCGGTGTTTACAAGGCTGTCCACGACACCACTGAGTCATTTACCGAGCTCACCACATGCACCCGTCAACCGCCCACCAAACATGGATAAATCACCCGGGGAAAAACGTTTTCTCCGGTCATTTTTTTTACCATGACCGCGCTATATTTGATAGTCGCACAAATAGATGTTGAACAAATCCCGCTGTCATTACCAGGAGTATGACAAATTTTCTTTCCGAGTCCCTCCGCTCGTGCACTGCTCCGTGCGTGGGGACTAACTTCTTCAGGACGTGTTCTGACCCGGCGTCGCTATTCATAACAGAAACAAATATGGTTCTAAAAAACGAAAACACCGCCAGCCATAAACCCATTCCATCGATCGGAAACCGTTCACTCCTGTTTAGACACTGTCATGCAGCTCTTTGACTTCCCGCTCGAGATGTTGTTAATGATTACAATACGACATGAGTTTGATAGTTGATTCTGCCTGTGTAATAAATATCTCTGCCCTCTAATTGCCCGGGGAGCGGGTTCGAGGACAGCTCCGCTATGAAGAGAAGAGGATGTGGTCTCCACTGGCGAGAGACCCAGGTACAGCGAGAACTGCCCTGTTATCGTTCCTTATCATTGTTTCTACTGACCGTCAAGAGGAATCATTAACTTTTTACACGGAGTAATGAGGTTGTCTACAAGTGGCTAACTTGTAACAAAGCGCCCGGTCGTCACTCAGTGTTGACTTTCCCGCGGGGCCCCGGACCACTTGATGTACCCCACGGGTCCCGCGCGGGCGACCAGCCTCCACGGGCGGCCATATGTGGGCAATCATAAAGCCACAACTGCTGCTTAATATCCATGTTTGTCCAGCAAAGTTTGCACGACAGTCGATCTCTGACCACTCATCCCACGGTCTCACCCCACAGCCTCTTCTGTCTCCAGGGCAACCCTCCACAACAACAGCTAATTAATGACATTTATTCCATTGATAATTTTCGACTCCTTGCTCAATGAACTTAACCACAGAACAAAGTGATTTCATGCTTGGGAGAATTTGGAATGATTTTCTGAAACCCAGATTCTGCAACCAAGAGCCTAATAGTCAAGATAACTGACGTACATTTGATACAGTATATTCATTTTGGGCGGCGCGTAGTTGTAGTTCACTCATTTGTATTGCATTCAGGGACTGTAGAGATTAACTCTGATTTCCCAGAAGTTACTCACCAGTGACAAAGTTAGTCGCCTGAGACCAGCTCGAATATTTACAGCAGGGTTTTTTGGCTTTCGTGGATCAGTGTCCGTGATAATGTGTCTTGGTCACTCAAATGATGGAAGAAACACATTATAGTTTATCAAAATATATTTTATTCCATCAAACGAAACGGCTCGGAGATGAATGATAGCGGCTAACCTGCAGAATTATTGCAAAATTAAAATGAATATATATATATGCAATTTGTAAGGTGTTGACATTTTTGGCACTTACCACAGGTAAAATGTGATATTGTTCTATGTAATATCTGCTTCCAATCACATTCAATTCATAAGTATGTCCACGTTTGAGCGGGTGTGGAAGAGCTTAAGTTAATGGTCTTCCTATGTGTGTTAGTCGTTGAAGACTGGAACAATCTCTCAGATACTGTATCGGTCACGTCGTCTCACATGGCCCTTGAGGCGTGTGACCTCAAGAAGCCTGGAATCAGACGGCTGGCCCCTACAGGTCTGGTACGCTGTCCGAGACGGGGTGTGTCCTCAGGGAGCCTGGATTTAGACAGTGGGGACTATCCAGGGCAGTGTCATCCAGAAGCCTGTCCGGGATGGCGTGTGACCTCAAGGAGGCTGGGTTGTTGGATAGCGTGTGACATCGGCAGCTGTGTAAGCCCCCCGCCCGGCCCCTCCCAGTCTTGCTCCCTTGATCCGGTCCCGGACTACTCCCTGTATTAGACACCGAGCACTAATAACAATCCCTCAGTGCTTACGACGAGGGTTGTTGTCCCTCCTGCGATTTTAGACAAAAAAAAGGTGGAGTCTCCTTATTTTAAGAGCCTCCTTCCCATCCATCCGACTACTTCAGGAGTTGGGACATGGGAGCTAAGAGAGGAGGGCAGGATACGATGATGTTTAGTTTAGAGCTGAATGCCGAAGAGACGTGTGCTCGGTGATTGATATCCTCCCTGCTTGTTGCCGGCTCTTGAGTGGTCCTGGGGACGGGACAAGCTCCTGGACGGACGAATGGACGAACCGGACGGGTTTGTCTGGGTCGGGAGTCGCGTGGGACTTCTGCCCTCGTGGTCTACTCACTCTACCCCTCCTTGGAACCATTGGGCGACCGGTCGAGTCCGCTCAGACCTTCAAGTGGCCAATGTCTCTCCATTTCACAAAGACACTCAAAGTCACCGCTGATGTCCCCACGGTCGGGGCAAGTGGACTAAGCGACAGGGAGCGTATCGCATTACAAACTGCGCACGAAGCTTCTGACGAACAAACAGTGTTGTTACCTCCAAGAACGGGTAACCCGATGCACCCCTGGCTGAGATCAGACGGCGCCACGTGTCGCGGTTTTGTTCGGGATTTATACTGTCGAGCTAGAACAAATCCAGGACCAAGGGGTCACAACAGCGCTGGTGCAATATCCATTTACTTCTATATTTGTCCGGGATATAAATAAGGTCATTTGATAATACAACCCGTGCTTGTAGATTTAGTTGTGACAACAATGGAATATTTAAGGTGTTTATTTTGATATGAGCTCTATTATGCTATATAGAAGTGGGAAGTTTTGGAATTTATCCAAATTGAGGGTTTTTTAGCTATGGCAACACACAAGTGATATAAGCTTCTTGTCCATTTTCCTGATCCGATTTTAAATTTTACTGCCGTGTATTTTTTTTTTAATTTGTCTAAATTTCGTTTATAACTTCAACCGCGTTACGCTGTATGACCAATTTTGATATGCACCTGCATCAACTGTTTTACAATGTGTTAATATTTCTAAACAGTCTTCAACATTTAAGTGCCTAAAATAACAACCATAGCAATCGGTTCTCCCACCACAAATGTTCATTAAAGCCCACGAAGTGCGAAAAAAGCGGCCATTTCATTCACTCTTCATTCATACTGTGTCGAATGGTCGACAATTGGCCTGAGTGACTACACCGTTCAAAGTTCCCGTCAAGTAATTTAAGGCTCTGCGCATTTTATATGGCCTCAATTTATATTTTTGGTGGAGTTTGTCAATTTTCCCAAGCCCCTTGCACCTGTACAGGGTGAGTGTGTGAGAGAGCGGCCCAGGTGCAGGGTGGTAGCGAGGGACGGAGACGGCCAGGAATTTATACACCTCACCACGTACAACTAACAAACTGAAAATTAACCTCTGAAATTTACTCGGTTTCCGAGACATGACGTGTTGACTGGAAATGTTATCACACAATGACGTTGTAAAAAGAAGATCAATTTTTTTCGCTGTCAAAGGCCGTATATGGAGTTGTATGAAAGGGCCATAGCGAGTTGTCAGAAGTGTCGCGGGCTGTCAAGTTAATGTATAACCCACAGGGTGCTATGCTCACAGCCAATAACATTCGTGTTTGTCTCTTTCTTTTTCGTCTTTTGTGTTTGAATACGCAGAAGCAGTGACGAAAGAAAACATTTATTACGCTTCAATTGATATCTGACATTGAAAGATGTCGGTGACATAACTTGTTTTTATGAGAATAAAACATGCACCTCTATTTTTTTGTGTGAAATATTGCGGCCCGATCAACTCCACCGATGACAATTAAGAAAAGTTACACCACGATGTTTAAGGTAGTACGCTCCAAACAGTTAGGGGTGGGGGTCAAAGAGTTTTTCAGAATAAATTACTGTATTAACAAAATCTAGAGCTTCGAAATGACATATTTTATAGAGTAACTGATCAGCATCCTAAAACTGAAAAGAAAACAGGGGGTCACCGTATCCACAACAACCGTAAAATGTGTAAAATATCATAAATTAAGTCATTTTAGTGAATGTTTGTGATTTTTGATCGAATATGTCGAAGAAACCAGCACGGTGACCCCCTATTTCCTTTTCAGTATTAGAATGCTGATCAGTTACTCTATAAAACATGTAATTTTGAAGAGATAATATTCAAGATATAACTTTCAAATTTTGACAATTCATTACCTCCCTGTTTGTAGCATACTACGTTAATAGCGGACAGATTTATTACACGGTGTACACTAATTCTTAATATGTGACTGATTACATATATTGAAAGTATACATTCTACATAATATCATGGCGTACACACTATTGGCGAGGAAGTCTAGGGTTAAATCCAAAGCAGTTGACCACTTTGGATTAGTTTGCCTACATTGAGATCGAACTGGTGTCCGAGCGGGTGGGCTCTTGTCAATCATGATATTCACACGCAGGTGGGCGGGGCTCGATATCATAAGGCCATGAACAATGTAAATCACGGTCGATATGAAGTATACTAAGTGTTCCAAAATTTGACATCTAAAAACATGAATACAATGTCTACTGACTGATCAGTATTAACGTTGCAAATAATTACAAATTTAACGACTTGTTCATTATTGAATCCAACTATTTTGAAGGGTTGAAAATGGGTGGTTCCATAATACAACATCAACTATTACACAATAGCTAGACTCCTCGAATAAATACACGATGTAGACCAGACATGTGACCAAACCACCCAACTTTACTCAGCTGTTGATGTAATATAAGGCACTATTGTAAGTTTTAACTCTTTTCAGAAAGGAAAAGATGCATTAACATTGGTATATTTCATTAAAATGTCGTATCGCCAACAATTCTTTTAAAAAGCTACTCCTAATGCACACCTGCATGGACAATGGAGCCATGATATTACGATGGCATATTGCTGACTCGAAGTTTGCAACAACAAAAAATGAAGTTCCCAAATGAAGCGAACTACTGTATGAAAAACAAGTAACGCTATTCTGGGTCGAAAAGTCAAAGTCGTTTGAAAAGTAAATCTAAATGCATTTGGTGCCTAACAATGACATCATAGAATCCCCTCTGAGGAACAAAAACACTGAACATTGCCTGAGTCTGAGAAATTTATGCTGCAGCACGTTTCAAACTCCTGACGAAATAATATCCAGTCTGTTAAAGACGGGCTTCTCAGAAGTGTTTCTTTTCTTCAGTCGAATAAAAGGACAGGTGGTAGCATTCTAGAGGTGAGCGTCATCACTTCATGAATGGCTCCTCTACCAAGTACTCCATCGCATTTCAACGTTGTCTTGTTGTCGCCTGGAAACGGATACCGACTCCGAAACTATGCTCATTTATTAACTGGCACCGGACGGAGGGCGATACTTGGTCCAGGCCTGCACCACCCTCAACATGAGACTCCGACCCCCTCCCACACCGACAGAGACCGTGATGGCATTATCATTTGGCTGTACAAATTGTAAGCTCGACCTCTAGCATTGCTGTCTCCTTGGCAAGGCGTTACACCAACAGTCTGTCCACATCACATAAACACCCAGCCGGCTTTATATAAAACAACAGCTTCACACATCAACACGTCACTGACGTCCTATGAATTAAACTCAGTGCATATTTATGACCAGGTCTCCTTCTCGATACTGAAAAGACTTAATGTGAACTGTTCTCTTTCATGCCCCACAATAGGCAATAGATTGGATACTACCTTAGCCAAACAAAACAGCCGTCCGACCCTTAGGAAGCGAGTCATCCGTGAGAACCACTTTTATATTGACTGAATCACGCGGGGTGTTAGCGACCGGACCGACGAAGAATGAAGTCCGTTGGCTGACCCCGGGGCGACCCGAGGACGGCTGTCACGGAGTCGGTGTTGTCGTCTGTACGAGACGCGGGCCGTCCCCGAGGGTTGGTCCCGGGGATTTGTCAAGGCGGCGTCGAGGGTTTCCTGACATGCCGAACTAATGGAGCATGGTCCATACCGCTCCCACCACACCTGTCTGAAGTGTGTCTCGCAATGTCCATCTATCCCAATACCACGGTCGTACAAACCTTCCAAATCATCATCTGTCGACACTTCTCTGCTCAGAGGCCGTGATGTGACAGCCGAGAACGTGTTCCCAACAAGATGAAGTCATGAGTGAATTTTGCTGCATTGATAGCTCGAGAGCTACTCGACATATCGAATATCAGTTTCAGAAACACCCAACATTTTCCATCATACTCCAAATTTGTTCTTACGTATTTTCCGCAATTTTGCTTGATTAACTTTAGCAGAAACCCATTTCTGATTTAGGTTTTCAAAGGCAAATCACTAAGTATTTTAGCATAGTATTTCAAACATCATTTTTTTAAAGACAAATCACTCAAGGTAAATATTCTAGTACTTCAAATATCATGTTGAGACCCGTTAGAAGATGGAAAGCTCGGGAATGACATCCGATCCATGATAAAGTCACGTTCAACATAAAACCTCAAATGATTTTTTACCACAACTTTGTTTAGGATCTTCGGATCAATTTGAAATATTATGTGTCTCGATTTGGCATAAACCATATTTTTCACCAAATTTTATCTTGAAAAGTGAAGAAGTTGGCTATCTACTCCATTGTTAAATTTTCGTTTTTTACCAAAAACATGAAATTTGCTAGTCTCAACACAATTTGTCATGTTATTCGATATTCGAATTGCACAGTACTTTGCAAAAATGATATTTAATTAGAAAACACCCACATGTGTTGTTTTAACTCCAAAAACTTTACAAATCATGCAGTCTTCATTGGAATATTGATCATAAAATCCTAAAATTTGCTTGAATTCCCGTGATCCCCTCTGGGACCAAAATTTAACATTGGGGTAGATTGTCAACCTTTTCGTTTTCAAGATAAAAAAAAAGATGGTTTATACCGAATTTATGGTTTATACCGAAACATAAAACTTGATAAAACAGAAATTGATCCGACGATCCTAGACAAAATTATGGCCAAAAATCATTTAATGTTTTGTGTTGAAGTTGACTGTAGTCAGATTGCAGAACGAGATTAGAAATACCGTACACCAGCAATTTGTCAACATCTGTGACCTGTCAATATGTGAGAAGTGTGACTATCTAGGTTCTATTAAAATATCATGGAACATAGTCCTGCAGTTTCCATTTGATACAATCCGGATTTCGAACATACTGGTACACATAAAAAGAGTGGCTCCGATGTTGACTTATTCGACATATTAAGTAATATTAAGACATATTGAGACCTTTCAGAATTGGTAGAAATTTGGTAGATATTTTTATGAAGGCTATCGAAGTTCTATAAGAATGTCATGTGACATATATTCCTGCAAATTTCATTTGATACAACCCAGATTTCCAACATATTGGTACACACATTTAAGACCTTTCAGAATTGGTAGATTTTCTCGGTAGATCATCAAGCTCCAAGGGAAGCTCCAAAAATGATTTGGACAGAATTTGAAAAAAAATTAGCCCAAGTGCTAAGATAAGTTACCGGACAATATAATTATAATAGCTATTTTGTCCCGTGGCCTTGAAAAAAAGGTCACGGTCAAATTAAATTCACGAGAGTATTCAGCATATATGATTTCCTATACGTTCACAATTGAATACTAAGCTGTAAATTCAGTAATAAGAGAGATATTGATCATTGTGTCCTGTGACCTTGAAAATGAAATCAAAAGTCAAATTAAAGGTAATCAGAATATTCAGCATCTATAATTTGCTGTGTGTCCACAATAGAATCCTAAGTTGTAAATTTGATAATAAATATATTAGCCAAGTTGTCCTGTGAGACCTTGAAAATGGTCAAACGTCAAGTTCAAGGTCACGACAAAATTCAGCATATATCATTTCCTATATGTTTACAATTGATTCCTAATCTGTAAAGTTAAAAACACCCGAGAAAATATATCATTTCCTATCTGTCCATATCTGATTCTCAAGTTGTAAAGTCCATAATAAGTGAGATATTAGCCATTTTGTTCTTTTACCTCGAAAATGAGATCAAAAATCAAATCCAAGGTCATCAAAATATTCGGACTATATCATTTCCTATATGTCCACAATTGATTCATAAGCTGTAAATTCGATAATGAGCGAAATATTAGCCATTTTCTGCTCTGACCTTGAAAATGAGGTCAAATGTCAAATTCAAGGTCATCAGAAAATTCGGCATATATTTGATTCCTAAGCTGTTAAGTCAATAATAAGCGAGATATTAGCCATTTTGTGCCTGACCTTGAAAATGAGGTCAAAGGTCAAATTCAAGGTCATCCAAATATTCGGCATACAACACTTCCTATACGTCCACAATTTAGTCCGAAGCTGTAAAGTGGATAATAAGCGAGATATTAGCCGTTTTGTTCTTTGACCTTGAAAATGAGGTCAAAGGTCAAATTCAAGGTCATCGAAATATTCGGACTAAATCATTTCCTATATGTGCACAATTGATTCCTAAGCTGTAAAGTCGATAATAAGCGAGATATTAGCCATTTTGTGCTCTGACCTTAAAAGTCAGGTCAAATTCAATGTCATGACAATAATCAGCATATATCATTTCTTATGTGTCCACAATTGATTGTTTGTCTCTAATCTCAATATTAAGTGAGATATTAGGCATAATGCGTCCCATTATAAAGCATAGGAGATTTTAACATGAGAAAGTCCCATAATTGGGACCCGTCCAGAAAATGAAAATGGCCACTACACGCAGACCTGCGACTCAGGGGCAATGAAACTTATACACATCACAGAGGTATGTGAGAGCAATCTTTTAAAATAAAAATCTCAAAACTGTCTGGACAGTTTTTTAGAAATTGGCCGTTTTTTGGCGAAAATGGCCGCCATTTTGAAATAAATGCGAAATAAAAACACAAAAAATAACCCCCTCTTGAAATATTTTTAGGTATTTTTGTGCAAAATTTCAGAAAGATCCGGTCGTAAACTTCAAAGATAAAAATGTGGACAGACGACGCCGACGACGACGACGGATGACGGACGCAATGCCATGCCAATAGGTTATCGGACCATATGTACGGTAACATAAAAAAAACAATGCTGATATCAGGCCTCTACTAGGCGTACATACATCATTCTTGTTGTTTAATGTACATTGATTTATTATGATACCCATCAAGGCCTACTACCTTATATTATGGTATAGGCCTACTGGTGACAAATGCGTTGGTGTGCCCAACAATTGCGTTGCTTTTTTCTGGTCGTTTGACGGGCATATTAGGAGAACGTTATGATTGTTGTGGTCCGTTTAGACAAATATTTTTCCAGGCGGAGCCTATCAGTTTTCAATGTTACGCCGACCTCGACTCCCAGTGATCACGGTGGTCAGCCGCTACGCATTACAAGTTGACAGATACAGGTACACCAATGGCCTGATGCTGTGTGAACACACAATGTTTCTAGCCAATGTTACATCTTACCACACTACTGTTGTTAGTTTCTAGAATTGTTCAGACCAAAACATGTGTAGCCTACGCTTCTGAGTCCGTGATAGTGCCGAATTGAGGAATGTTTTTGGAATCTAATTGCTCTTGGATTTAAGACTAATTCAAAGCAAATGAACGATACTGAACTACAATCAAATAGCATTTATGCAGCATGCACGAACTCGGATTTTTTTTTAGGCCGTCCCTTTGGTTCTATAACCTATTGGCATGGTGTTGGGTCCGTCGCCCGTCGTCGTCTGTCTACATTTTTATCTTTAAAGTTTACAGTCGATTCTTTCTGAAATTTTGAACAAAAATACCTAAAAATATTTTGAGAGACTTTGACGGTCGTTTTCTCAAAATCTGTTCAGTAACTTTTTTTCTTACTGATGCATAATACTCTTTATATATGCCCCTGTGACGTGTATAAGTTTCGTTACCCTTGAATTGCTCGAAGTGGGCCATTTTGGCCCAAACTCGGCCCTAAGGGACTTGTTAAATTCTCCTATGCTTTATAATGGGACACATTATGCCCAATATCTCACTTAATATTGAGATTAGAGGCTAGGAATCAATTGTGGACATATAGGAAATGATATATGCTAAATATTCTCGTGACCTTGAATTTGACCATTGACCTCATTTCAAGGTCACAGGACAAAATGGCTAATATCTCACTTATTATCGACTTCACAGCTTAGGAATCAATTGTGAACATATAGGAAATGATATATGCTGAACATTGTCATGACCTTGAATTAGACGTTTGACCTCATTTTCAAGGTCAAAGGACGAAATGGCAAATATCTTGCTCCTCTATTGACTTTATAGCTTGGGAACCTATAGAAAATGATATACACTGAATATTTTGATGACCTTGAATTTGACCTTGAACTTATTTTCAACGTCAGGGCACAAAATGGCTAATATCTCACTTATTATCGACTTTACAGCTCAGGAATCCATTGTGAACATGATAGGAAATGATTATGCTGAATATTTTGGTGGCCTTGTATTTGAGCTTTGACCTCATTTTCAAGGTCAGATAACACATTGGCTAATATCTCACTTATTATCGACTTCACAGCTTTAATAGGAATCAATTGTGGACATACTAGAAATGATACATGCTGAATATTCTCGACCTTGAATTGACCAATGACCTTATTTTCAGGATCACGCAACAAAAGGCCAATATCTAAAATATATATTGTCAGGTTACCTTTCTTAGCCTTGGGCTAATTTTAGGAAGCTTATGGATGATTTGCCTCCGGGTAAAGCATTACCGTTGGCAATTTCCCACCCAGTCTGGTAGCGGGACCGCTTGATCACCGTAGACTTTTGGAAGGGGTTCCAACATGCGAGTTATTTATACATTGCATACATTTAGATACTCAACAGCCCATTTTTCCACACACATTTGTAGTTTTACCATCCCTGGTATTGGAAGGATTTTCATACCCTATGCTACTCATACCCTATATATGCTACTGTTTCTAATGGCTAACCTGGTCAGCTGCCAAAATCATAGCACACGAGGTTAAGTTGTTGACCCGTTGATGAAGGGAATTTCGAGCTGCCAGTGCGAAATATAGAATATATATTGATATTGACCAGGGATATTGACCTGAGGATAAATTCCTGTAATGAAAAAACATAGAGCCGTAGGGCTCTGCGCTTACCGGACCCAAGATATATGTTTCAGTTTTATGTAAGCTGAAAGCAATGTCATGAAGTAATGAGAATAATTGCAAATCATTCACGCTTAAAACTTGCTCTACGTAAGTCGATCGTGTTAGAGTCTAATATACAATGATATGAAACTAGAATGGAACTGACTAATACTGTCAAAGATATTCTTTGCTTTTGCATCGGTTTCAGTTTATTGAGGTCAAAGGTCGAATTTAAGCTCATAAGAATATTTGGCATATAATTTCCTATATGTCCTCAATTGATGCCTAAGCTGTAAAATCGATAAAAACCAAGATATTAGAGATTTTGTGCTCTGACCTTGAAAACGAGGTCAAGTGTCAGGTTCAAGGTCATCGAAATATTCGGCATACATCATTTCCTGTATGTTCACAATTGATGCCCAGGGGTAAACTCAACATCAGCCATCAGTGAAACGCGCTTTTTGGCCATAGTTTTCTTTTGGATCATCGTATCAAGTTTGGTGTGGTTTTGGTTTGGTATGGTTTAATTATGTATCATGCCACAATTTTTAACAAAATTTCAGAATTCTTTTTTAAGAATTGAAGAAGTTGGCAATTTAACCCAATGTTAAATTTCATCCCCTACATGGAATTTCAGTCTGACCAAAAAAAAAATAATTTTTTTTTCGATGTAATGCTTCAAAATAAACATATTTACTTAATATACATTCACTATGCTTTCAAACTCCAAAATCAGCTCAATATGTTCATTCTGTACGCCAGTGCATAAATACGATGAAAGCCCCGAATTTGTTCGAATTCATTTAATCCCATTTTGGACTGAAATTCAACATTGGGGTAGATTGCGCTCGAAATACGGTTCTCGTCACGAAATGGAATCAAATGGGACATCATCCCGATTGTTTCACTGGTAGATCTAGATAGTATTTTTGCTTCGAATTCGATCGGAAAATACAAATTACAGTTAGTTTTGTCGAAGTTCGCCAGGTGGGGCAAAAATAGTAAATAATCATGATGTTTCTTTCAACCGCTAGGGCGCGCCACCACTCACACATTTGCACAATCAATCAGAATTTGCATGACGATCTGTTTCCATGTAGGCGAGCGGGGCTGCCATAGTTTAGTGTTTTTTGGACTCATATTTCATGAGAAGCATGCAGAATACATAGGATGCCAGCTAAGAAAAAACTTAAATTGCCTTATGGCAATAGTCGTGATATGTTCAGCAAGGTAACTGAGCATTGTAAATAATAATTATAATTGTTAATTCATATCAACCAATCAAGTAAAAAATATAATAAATAGATTCCAGATATATTTTACACAGCATATACGGATTGATATTTTGATATTTATAGTTATCAATGGATTTGAGATCGTGTCAATAATAACAAACGAATGTGTTATGTCCCATTGAAACTTGGAATGTCCCATTGCTTGAATGTCAAGGAGCCAACTGACCCACTGTTCAAATGCTCTAGCCCTCTCCCTGGATTCCTAAGCTGTAAAGTCGATAATAAGCAAGACATTAGCCATTTTGTCCTGTGACCTTGAAAATGAGGTCAAAGGTCACATTCAAGATCACGATAATATTCAGAATATATAATTTCCTATATGCTGACAATTGATTCCTAAGCTGTAAAGTCGATAATAAGCGAGATATTAGCCATTTGTGCTGTGACCTTGAAAATTAGGTCGAAGGTCAAATTCAAGGTCACGAGAATACTCGGCATATATGATTTCCTATATGTGCACAATTGATTCCTAATGTCTAATCCCAATATTAAGTGAGATATTAGGAGAAATTTGTCCCCATTATAAAGCATAAGCTAATTTAACATGGGAAAGTCCTATCTGGGACACGTCGAAAAAATCAAAATGGCTGCCACACACAGACCGACGATTCAAGGGCAACGAAACTTATACACAGCACAAAGGTATATCAGGGGAATCTTTTGGAACAAAAATCTCAAAACTGATCAGACAGTTTTTTAGAAAATGGCCGCCAAAGTCCAAAATTGACAATTTTTCGACAAAAATGGCCGCCATTTTGGAAAAAATGATTCAATCGACAAAAAAAAAATGGTCCGGAGATATGGGCCCATAGAACATATTTTGTGAATTACAGCAATATTCATCGAACAGATTTTTCCAAGCGATTGACAACGCCGAAGCCGACGCTGACGGACGGACGCCGGATGCAACCTGACGACAATAGCTTATCGGACCATAGGTCCGGTAAGCGAAAAAAAACCAGTGAAACCATGATAGAACAAATATTTCTCATTATTTTGCTGAATACGTAGTTATATCTTTCCATCACTAAGTAGATGATAGAGCTTTCAAGTAGTCTTATATTACAAGCATATAGGTGTTAATATATGGGGCATCTTTTGGTGACCTTAAAGCTGCTGTCTTCGAATGTATGCGATTTTTTTTTAAAAACTATTTTTTTGTGCATCACATCTAATGCAAGATAACAAAAGGTGTGCTCAATGACTTGACGATTACAATTGTCCGAGTTGTCTTTTCGTCCGTTTCAATACACATTTTGTACCAGTTTATATAAACAAACGAAGTGTATCCATCAAACCCGAATGTAAACAAATCGCGCTTAAAAGTCCACATCGAGTACATTTTCCTGTTTGTATCCACATTTATAGTGTAGTTATGAGAAAATAATCAGTGATATATCATGATGTACGTGGAATTGTCAGTCTATCTTGCACTTTCATGCTTTGTTTACATCTGCGTGTGATAGATACACTTCCTGTATTTACCTGTGAATCGCCTGTTCAAATGAGCAAAACTTCTCAGAGGACTGGTTATAATCATTACATTTGATGTGAGTATGTCTCATTCAGTTAATTTAGCATGTTTAATATGAAATATAGTTTTCAAAAAATACTGACTGGTTTCGAAGGCAGCTGCTTTAAGCTCAACCCGTTGACATTAAATACTCAAAGGCAAACATCTAAAAAAGTTAAACTGGTTTCATGGCAACAAATATCACTCAGGATTGTAGTATCGGCAAAAGGGAAGTCATGATATATGAGGCATCTTATGGTGCATCTCAGCTCACTTCGGACTTTTTTTCAAGTCATGACGTGGTTTTTCAGAAAAATTACTCAAAAAGTTTGAAGCTGTTTCAAAGGCAGACGTGGCCAAAGACGATTCACTAAAGATTGTTGTTGTTGTTTTTTTATATAGGGAAATTCATCATGTTTAAAAAAAAATAGTCTAAAAATCACTGATGCGGATACCCGACAGAAAAAAATGACAATAGCTCACCAGCCCACAGGCTTTCTTGCACATTAACATGAAAACTTGACTGTAGATGCGGTAACATGTCCAAAACCACAGCATCTTCACCTTGTACCAACGATGACACAGTGAATTTGTTCAATTTTATTACAATCTAGAATCAATCACGTCTTTTTTTCTTCAGGCCATTCATCGATGTTAATATCATAGTCTACCATGGCTTTATCTGTCCACAACCAGCGCCCAGCAATACCAATGTCTAGAATGTAGTCCTTCATTTCAAGCCAGCCCACTTTTAGAGGCTTACAATGTGCTTCATACACATCAACGTCCTTCGAGAATTTGTCGTGCCACATCAGACAACAAACTCCGAGACTCAATCGCCGAATCGTTCCTTGATTGTAACTCCAGGTTAACTTTTGAAGATGGGATTCTGATAGTGGGTTTCTAATCGGCTGTCCTATCAGTGATAATTCATTGGCCTTTTCAACCAAGTTCTGTCTGAAACTCTCCTCACTTGGGTTGGTCTTCATCAGGTAGCCGAAGCCACCAATCATAGCAAAGTAGACTGCAGACTTGAATGGATGAGCACGAATGTCTTGACCAGTTTCCACGGCAACCATCTTGTAATCATCCAAAACCATCTTCATGTATGACCCTGCCAAGATAAAAAATTCATTATACATACGTGTACATATATGCATACAGTATCAACACACAACGATAAGTTATGGTATATTCACATAATATATTATAGTGCATGTATGGTAAATATATTATGTTTATATTTTTTATATTTATATTATTCTATACTATGGAAGCCCATAGGTGACATGTGCGGGAAAAAAATTTGGTGTTTTTTCTAGTAAAAACCTTGCACGTTCGAACGTAGAAAGGTTTTAGGCTTCCACGTTCAGAAAGTCCAAAGCTACCACGTTCACACGTGGAAACATTATATGCTTTCACGTTCGCACGTAGAAACTTTAAAACCTATCACGTTCGAACGTAGAAAGATGTAGGTTTCCACGTTCACACGTAGAAAGTCCAAAGCTACCACGTTCACAAGTGGAAACATTATATGCTTTCACGTTCGCACGTAGAAACTTTAAAACCTATCACGTTCGAACGTAGAAAGATGTAGGTTTCCACGTTCACATGTAGAAAGTTTTAAAGCTACCACGTTCACACGTGGAAACATTATATGCTTTCACGTTCGCACGTAGAAACTTTAAAACCTACCACGTTCGAACGTAGAAAGATGTAGGTTTCCACGTTCACACGTAGAAAGTTTCAAAGCTACCACGTTCACACGTGGAAGCATTTATACCTTTCCACGTTCGCACGTAAAAAGATTTAGGTTTCTACGTTCACACGTAGAAAGATTCAAAGCTACCACGTTCACACGTGAAAGCATTTGATGCTACCACACCCAAATCTTTGCACGTGCGAACGTGGTAGCTCCTGAAGTTTCCACGTGCGAACGTGGAAGCGTTAAATGCTTCCACGTGTGAACGTGGTAACCTAGGACTTTCCACGTGTGAACGCAACAGCCTAAACTGTTTCCACGTGCGAACGTGATAGTGTTTAATGCTTCCATGTTCGAACGTGCTAGGTTTTTGCTGGAAAAGACATAGAAAATTTTTTACGCTCATGTCACCTATGGGCTTCCGTACTATACACTGAGTACTGGAAAGACCATAGGGCATGACAACACCAATGATATTGCGTCATATCCGTTACAATCAGAGAATTCCCTATTTTGAAAACGGGGGATGCCCTTGGTCCCCCGCAGAATGGTGGGGGATATTTTGCTATGGCTGGTTGTTGACCCGTGCTGGTTAGCATTGCACACGAAGAGTTTCAAGACCACAGCACGCACAGAACGGCTCTGATGGCGAACGATATATATGGGTTGTCAGGCATGAAAATCAGTCGTTTTAAGGGGGTACCCTCAGAATTCGAGCTGTAGCGAAAAATTCAATTTATCAACATATATTTTCCTTACTATAGTGAGATGAGGAAATGAATTGACTAGCTTTGTATATAAGCTGCTAAGGTTGATCTTGTTCTGGGACAGAGCTATGGAGACTTGAATTTGGGCTTTTTATCATTGTTTTGTATGGCCGAAGGAATTAGTGAAATCTGTCCTGAAGGAAATACATGCATTCTACAATTTCTACTCTAGATTGAAGTTAACGTTAATGTTGTATTCCCTTATTATGATTTTGGTGCAAAAAGATTAAAATTGGCCTTTCCTCTGTGTTTTTGATGTATTTTTTACATAAACTGTGAATTTGGTGAAAATGCGCAGGGGCGGATCCAGGAATTTGAAAAGAGGGGGTCCAACATTATACGACGTGAGGTCTGGGGCCCGCTCAAGGGCCCCAGAAACCAAATCCTTTTTTATGTCCTGTGGTAGCTTCCTGGCATCTCCTGGGTATAAATCCCACTTCATGCCCCTGGTATATAACAAAATCATGGAGTGAAACGAGGCGGGGGTCTGGGGCTGTTCAAGAAACCTAGAAGCAAGAGTCTTTTTCATGTTCTATGGTAAGTTGATGGCATCTCCTGGGTATGAATTCCACCCAATGATCGCCATATTTTCATATTTAAAGTACTAGTAAAGTGAAAATATGATATTTTGTTATATGAAAGATCTAATTGATCTGAGCAAATTGGTCTTTACGGTATATCAATATCTCTATCCGTTCAAAAGTTACAGCCATTTGAAACTGCCATTCCGGCACTACATTACAGAAGCCACTTGAAAAGTTCTAGCAACTCATTTATATGCAAATTAGATGCTAATGAGAATTCATGACGTCACGAGGGGAACAAATTTTATTTAGGATATTTCAAGCCATGATATAATGATTCTTATTGAAGGTTCTGACGATCTGACTAGTGCATATCATTATGTACCATACAAAGTCAATATCCACACAAACTGTACTGTTGCTGTGGTTACCAGTCATTCCCTATAGCCGTAGTTACCCATGGTTGCCATGGCCATTAACTGCCAAGTCAGTCTATCCACATACTTTCTGTCAATTATTTATGAAATAAATTATTATAGAGCTCAAGTTGGCACCATTTTTATGTGTGCATACCCTGTTCTAAGTGGGTTTCTGGCCCTAGCAACCATGGTTGCTATGGGCCATACCAGGTCACTGGTTACCTTGACAACAACAGAAAAAGTGAAAACACTGATTATTCATATTAAAATCCGTATAGAATAAGTTTTGATGAATAATCATAATATTAAATGAATGAATAATACATATCAAAGTACCTAATTAAAACAACTTCCCCCGATGACGTCATGAATATCTCATTTGCATAGTAATTAGCTAAATTGTTTTGAGAAAGCAAATTTGCCGATTTCAGTCTTTGAAGTGCTATAACGTTTGAACGGATTGTGATATTTACATTCCGTGAAAACCATTTTGCTCAGATCAATGAGATCTTTCATATAAGTGCACATCATATTTTCACTATACTAGTACTTTAATGTCAAAAATAGAAACGAATCGAGCTAGTTTCAGCTGAGGGTCTGGGGCCTGCTGAAGGGCCAAGTCATAACCTTTTTTATGTTCTGAATTAATTTTGTGGCCTTTCCTGGGAATAAATTGGACTTGAGAATTCATCGATGACCATGTTCTGAAAAGTTCGTGAAAATGTAGAAGGAAAGCTGCACATTTGGGCCGGGGGTCTGGGGCCTGCTGAAGGGCTCCAGAAGCCAGAACCCTTTTTATGTTCTGTGGTAGCTTACTGGTGTCTCCTGAATATACATTTCAAACAAACTCACTATGATCAACCTGTTCTCAAACATGATGGTTCGACATAATTTTTTCAGGCAGGAGGCGTGAATCCGCCTATGGAAACTCTGATATATATGTATTTTTTTTCCGAAAAGGGGGGGTCCTGACCCCAGTAACCCCCCCTCTAAATCCGCTACTGATGCGTGATTTTGCAAAACAAAGAGGGTCCTCCCAAGAAATCGCTTCCCATGGCATGCATTTATATGGCTTATTTGTGTTTGAGAGATGCTTTTTCCAATGTGCAAAACAAGAAAAGCTCTCAGAATATATGTGTTATTGATATAAACACCGTTTTTGAGGAAAAAATGCATATTTGAGTTTTCAGCCGAACTAAAAGAATTCCAGTTTAGCAGCTCAACTCCCGATGTTATGTTAATAAATCCCATAAAAATGAATTATATATCTTATTTTTGAAGATTTGATACCAAATTGACGATGATTTGTTTATTTTTGCTTGTGTAGCTGACCCTTTTATGTCATTTCGGGCCAATATTTGTGATATAATTAATATTTATAACTAGACGTCAAGGCCTAAAGATGCCTTGGAGGCATTTCGGTGTGATGAATAATTTATAATACTAGATATCGACGAAAATGAAAAATGTCGACAAATTTCGGGTCAAGGTCAAAGTTCATCCATAATACCCGCTAGACATGTTTGTCTAGGGCGACGAGTCCGAAAATACCATCCGTTTCGCTCTACGACGCACGGTTTCCGAGATATGCAGGAAGCCTCAAGGATGAATCAGCAAAAAATTATTTTTACCTCTAGGTCAAAGGTCGTTTGACGGATCGATCCCAAAATCAATAGGGTTCTTCCCTGGTGGCATATGAACCTCCATGCAGAGTTCTGCAACTATTGCATAAATATTTTTCCAGTTATCGTCCGGAAACCAAGTCTTAAAATTAGCCTTGATTTCATCCTCACGGACCTCACGGACCTCCGATCCGGCTCAAAAAGAATAGGGTTCTTCCTCATATCATTTCTGACTTGCGGTGAAAATTTGACAAGGATCCGTCAAGGCAATCTAAAGTTATCGTCCGGAAACCAAAAGTGGCGGAAGAAGAAAAAAAAGAAAAGAAAAAAAAAAAAAAAAAAAAATTCTGCTAAAACCATAAAGGCATTTCTGCCGAAATGCCTTAATTCCATGGGGCACACATAATTTGTGGTTCTTTACAACAAAACTGCATCCTGATTCTTAAGTACCTCAACCACTGTAGTATGTGATAACTTTAGCCCCTGACACCAACATTTGTAGCATCCACAATGAAATAACGCATTGATGGGCCGATTCCTTTTTTACGATTTTACAATGGGATGAAGTCCGTTATTGGCCTATAAATCCAAAGTGATATAACTTGCACCCCTGAAACTTTGTACACATGTTATCTAGATCATAATTCATTACAATTTATTATCAGATGGTAGTAACATCAGGATCGCCTACTATTCAGGCATGACAACACCAATGATATTGCGTCATATCCGTTACAGTCAGAGAATTCCCTATTTTGAAAACGGGGGATGCCCTTGGTCCCCCGCAGAATGGTGGGGGATATTTTGCTATGGCTGGTTGTTGACCCGTGCTGGTTAGCATTGCACACGAAGAGTTTCAAGACCACAGCACGCACAGAACGGCTCTGATGGCGAACGATATATATGGGTTGTCAGGCATGAAAATCAGTCGTTTTAAGGGGGTACCCTCAGAATTCGAGCTGTAGCGAAAAATTCAATTTATCAACATATATTTTCCTTACTATAGTGAGATGAGGAAATGAATTGACTAGCTTTGTATATAAGCTGCTAAGGTTGATCTTGTTCTGGGACGGAGCTATGGAGACTTGAATTTGGGCTTTTTATCATTGTTTTGTATGGCCGAAGGAATTAGTGAAATCTGTCCATAGTAAGGCTGGTATTTATTTGTGGATATTATGATAGAAAAGAATATTATGATAGAAAATTAGCCCAAGGGCTAAGATAGGTTACCGGACAATTTTGGTTTTAAGCATTGTAAGTGACATATGACTTTGAGATTTACCAGTCAAGGTCATCTTTGTGAATTTCAATGTCTCCATTAGGTAGGCTGCATATGACTTCACATATGTTCATAATACAAACATAAGCTTTATCAACAAGTATTTCATTTGTAGAGGCCAATTTAAGATTTTGAGATTTGCCCTTCAAGGTCGTTTGAGGTCAGGTTCAAGGTCACCAAAAGATGTGCCATATATACATGACTTTTTATAGGCTTATACACAATCCTAACCTGTATGTGCAAAAGTTTAAGCTTCAGAGGCCACTGTACAGATTTCAAGTCAGATATTTAGCACTCAAGGTCATCCAAGGTCAAGATCAAGGTCATCATTAGTTGTTCCATATATTACTTCCTATATGTTCATAATACAAACTGAAGCTCTATCTACTTGCATTTCATCTGTAAAGGTAAATTTGGGCATTTTTTTCCCCAAAATGGCTGTTTTGACCTCTCAAGGTCATCAAAGGTCAAATTCAATGTCACCTCCCGAATCGCCATATACAACTTCCTATTTGAAAGTGCAAATATCTAAGCTCTATCTTCAAGCATTCTATGAGTACAGTCCTGGCAGCTCCCAGTATAAGGGAAAAAAGTGACGAAATTTGTTTTCAAAGGGTGAAAATTTTTGTTTGCCCTAGAAATGGCCCAAAATGGATAGTAATGCAATTTGGGGCGGAAAAAATTTTTTTCGCCGACCCGCCAAAAATTCAAAATGGCCGCCACACGAAGACCGGCGAATTCCAGGCCAACCAAACCTATTCATATCACAGAGGTATGAGGGGAATCTTTTGAAACCCAAAACTCAAAACTGATCAGACAGATTTTGAGAAAATGTCTGTCAAAGTCCAAATTTGGGAGTTTTTCGACAAAAACAGCCGCCATTTTGAAAAGGTACTTACCATAGGTTACCATAGGTCCGGTAACCTAAAAATGCTGTTGGCGAATTTGGGAATGCGACGAATTTAGGACGGATGGCTCACGTATCTATCTATCTATAAGCGCATGCGCCATACCTCACATATAGGCGCATGCGCCTATATATGAGGCATAATTATATTCCGTGCGTGTCCGAAAAGGCGCTGTTTCATTTTTGGGCGCATTCGCCTGTATGCGCGGGATTACGGTATCATAGATCTACATGGGGATATACAAAATCACCTACTGTATCCTACAAATGTTCTCGGGGCGGCTGAATTACCTAATCGTTTCAATCGTCCATCTTTTGGTTTCTGTTGTTTTAACCCTTCTACAGCACTTGTGCAATATCTTTTTAAGAACCTAGCAGAAAACATGTTGCGTTCAGAGAATACTCGTTCGGTGTAACGGCGTGTAACTTGCACGTGTTTTGTTTACAATATATGTTCACCGCTAACAAACAGTTTCATTTCGAGAAGAGGATAAGCATATCCGCGCATCGTTCTAACTTGAGCAGCCAGCAGGGGCGGGTTTGGAAGAGGGGGGGGGGGGTGGGGCGGGGGGTTGCGAGGGGCCTTGGAAAAAGAGAAAAGAGAAAGAAGGAAAAAGGGGGAAAAGAGTGGGAACAGTTTTCAAGATAAATTACACCGGGAAGTAGGCTAGCTTTGGCTCCTGGGGCTCCATGTCGCGAGCAGTTCCTATTCGCCTGTTGTCTTAGTGAAAGCACTTTATGGCCTTTGGGTCCAAAACCAAGTAGGCCTAATAGTTTATGCCATATATCAACTAGGCTATTTATGGGTGTAAAGTAGGCCTATTGCTTGATAATTAGACCCAGGAGAGCTCTGGGATGTTGTATTAGCTATTAGGCACGCAAATACCTCCAACATTTGGGGTCCGCTGAAAGGCCCCGGGCCCCCGGCCGACAAGGGCTTGCTTCAGGTCGCTTAGCAACATTTCACAACTGGGCCTTAATTCCCTCAAAATCCCAGATCTGCCCCCCGAATCAGCTGTGAAAAACTCTTTAGGGAAATGGAAAATGGACCCAAAAAACCCCTCTAAAACACAATACTTGGCATGCATATCCCTTCAGCTTCTGGGCCCCTTAAGCAGGCCCCAAACTCCCAGCCTTCACCACTTCGCTTCGTGACATTTCACATCTTGGCCCTCCTTCAGAACCCTGGATCCGCCCCAGATCAGGCATTCATAAACACTCCAATGCCATGGAAATTGGATCAAGGAGAGCCCTAGAACACACCATTGGTGATGCATAAACATTCAGCGTATGGGGCCCTCAAGCGGGCCCCACACCCCCGGCCGACAGGAAGTCGCTTCGCTCGCCACTATATCAATCCAGGGTTTTGCGACCTCCCCCCCCTCCCCCCCTCCCTCAAAAATTTATACCCACACCTGGCCTAGCACTGCGAAAACAGGACTCGCGATAAATATATCTGTTGGTGTACGCGAAATGGCTGTGGATCTAGAGCTACCCCTGGCCAGCGTTGAGAAAATCAATTTCGCATGTTGATAGATCTACACAGGGTATTTTTTTTTAAAAAAAAGAAAACATTATTTTGGAATGATATAATACAATGTAATTACGACGGTAGGCCTATAGGCTATACGGTAGCCTATAGTCTATACATGTACCACATACTGTAAATTTCTCGTCCACATTCAGAATATAGACCTGATTCATTCGAACTATCTATAGGGTCTATTCAATTTTTTTTTTCAAAATAAGAACATCTTTTTATCAAGGGTTTCATTTAAATCTTATTCCCAACTTTGAAAATTATTTTATCAAAATATGTCTAATAAATTTTTATCTATTTTTATGCATGCAGGTCACAAATTATTCTTCTGCAATATATGTCGAAATAGTATGGCTTTGAATTGCTTGAACGACCTAATATGTATTCCCAAATGCTGGGAATAAGTTGGCCTATAATACGAAGAATGACTCCTGGATCCATAATTATTTAAAGATAGAGCTTAGGTTTGTATTATGATCACGTAGAAAGTCATATGCTGCGTATCTGTTGGTGATCTTGAACTTGACATCAGATGGTCTTGAATGGTGAGTCTCAAGATTACGCCTGACCTAACTGGAATGTGAAAATTGGCAGCTACAGGCAAAACGTTGTTTGTAGGTAGAGCATAAGAATATGTAGGAACATCTATTTGGTGATCTTGTAGTGACCTTGAGCTTGACCTTAGATGAACTCAGTGGTGAATATCATGGTCTTGTTGTCCAACCTTTAAAAAAAAAAGCTCAACATCTGTCTTGTCAATTTTATTCAAATCTTGCATATGTAAAGTTTTAACGTCGTCCGCTATCTGGGATCCTCGAGGATCAGTCCTCTCACCACAGTCATCGCGGACGCGCACCCGCTATCCCCGGATCCTCACGGAGGTCCGCTCAGCGAGGGTCACTGCAGGTGCAGTCAGTACTCTATCATCAGAACTTTAACCAGGTAGCAGCAGCCCGCCCAACGAGCCCAACATACGGACACCACTCAGATACAGGATCATCACCGTGGTGTTAGCTTGTGAGGCTTGGCTCGCAGCAGTCCGCCTCGGGGATAGAACCCCGGACAGCCCGACAGTCTGCCAGGGTGGAGAAGACCCGTGATCCAGAGGTCGTGCGCCCCCGAGTCATCAAGGTCTACCCCAGCCCGGGCTCCCTATCGAAGTCGTCTCCAGGGCCCGCGAGGGCCTTTGACGCTGTGCGAGGACGTAGAGCACATGGCTGAGCTCCCCGTCGTCCCTCTCGCCTTGATCTGAGACAACTCACAGATCAAAACGGTACCAGAGTATATAAACCCCAATACACGAGACACGAAGGGAAACTAGGTCAAACCAGAGCCGTATAGTAGACGGCTCTGGGTCAAACCCTTGTTATAGTTTACTGGGCGAGAGAGGATTACAAAGCGTTGCTGGGGCAACGCGTGCTTCAAGCTGAAGCGTCCAAAAATAGACCGTAAAACTGGTTAGTGTTTTGCAAAGACTCCTGCCGCGATCTATGGGCACAATCGCCACACAAATATGGGTGGCAAATTACCCCTTCTGCAATATGTATTGATATGGTGCCTGGTGTGGCTTGAATTACGCGAACGGCCAAAAGCTTGGGACTGTAAACGGCCAAAGTGGACATGAAAGCAAGAATGGTTTCTGGCTCGAAAATAGTTGAAAATAGAGCTTATATGTTTGTATTATGAGCATATAGGAAGTCATATGTGGCGAACCTTTTGGTGACATTGAGCTTGACATTAAATGACCTTGAGTGGCGAATTTCAAGGTCACGCCTAACCTGAAATGTGAAAAATGGCAGCCACAGACAAAACGTTTGTAGATATAGCTTAGGATTGTATTTTCAGTACATACAGGAAATCGTGGATGGATCTTGATGGATCTTGTGGTGATTTTGTAGTGGTGAATATCATGATTATGTCTGACCTGATATTTAAATTGGTCTATATGGACAAATGCTTGTAGATAGAGCTTAGCTTTGAGTGTATAGGAAATCGTATAGGGTGGATGTTTAGTGACCAACTTCACCTCAGTTGACGTTTGAGTGGTAAATCTCATGAGTAAATTGATCTTTTAAATTGATCCGTTAAAATTTGTGTATGAAGCAATACAGGTTACTGGTCATGGCACCTACCGAGACCGGAATATCCGGAAGCTATATAGTCTATATCAAGTTTAACTGATCGAGGTAGGCTATCTTGCCTAGGCCCCTAGCTGTTCCATAACGCATCCTATCATGAAAATGATATCGAAATCTAATGTTTAAAATCTTCATTTTTATGGGGAATATATTAAATTTAATAATATTATGTTGTACACGCTTCCCTCGTTTTCAAACATATATGATCAATGTGTAACTATGAAATGAAATTTAATTGTAAACACACTATTTTAGGATATAGACCTATGACTATGCATGAAATTCAAGTTGACCTGATGATGAAAAAAAACTCAAACGCTTCCCTCGTTGCATCATTCAATATACGAATGATTCAAATAAAAATAATAGGCATACTTTTGAACAAGATTAATAAAATGCACCAATGCTCTTGCCCGTGTAGATCTACCACTGGCTTCTTCTACAGCGACCCATCTGAAACCATTTGTTGCCACTGGGTCGCCCTGCTGTTACCGCTGAAACTGCCTTCTCTCTCTCTCTCTCTCTCTCTCTCTCTCTCTTGGTTGATTGAAGTGGGTGATGATTTACGCCACTGTTCAGGAAAGTACGGTAGATCTAAGATAGTTTGAGACACGAAATTTAAACAAAATATATCTTATCATTGAATGTCACTATGAAGGCACACCGATGTTGTAATTCATTGGTCTTCAAAAATCATATTTGATCTGTTGATTGACCTTAGCAATGTTAACATATTTCCCTGCGACATCCCGGACGAATTATTCGATTTCTGGTATTATCGCTCACTTTGGTTACCGTACATACTTGTGAACGTTATGATGAAATATTGACGATATATCGATGCTTTGCAAGTAACTAGTGTTGCAACGTTTAAACGTTACCGTTTACGTTTACCACCACTAAACGTAGTTCCAACGAAACTGGGTGACTGACCGTACCCAGTTTCATCGCTGAATGCCGTTTTACCGTTAGCAGCCTTCCGACGTGGTTTTACATCGGAAGCGAAATTTCGAGGGGTGCCCTATTTCAGCAGCCATTTACTGATATAAGATGCCAGAGAAAGACTTACACAAGTATGGAATTAGAATGATAGATAATATACTGAGCAGAATCCGACAACAAAACACATGAATAATACTGATAACAAAGACAATAACATATTTTGCATTGGATATCGCCAATATGAACAACCACTGCAGCCGTGGAGCTCGCACAATACGGATTCACGACCAGATAAGCGACGGCAGCCCCTGACAAGAGGCTCACATACCTTACGATCGTACATGTAGTTTGACTATTGGAAACGCGAACTTTTCAACTTGAACAATTAAATCAGAGAGAAAAAAACTATCAACTAGCAAAAAATATTGTATTTAAATAAACTTATGGAATGGTTTGATTCGAGTATCACAAATAGTCAATTGAAACTTGTGATTTGGAAAGTGCTAGGCCTGGATCAAATATACCTGGATGTACGATGTGTATATACTGGGAGACCGAATATAATAATTTTTAGGTTACCTATGGTCCGATAACCTATTGTTGTGGCGTTGTGTCTGTCGCCCGTTCACATCTTTATCTTTAAAGTTTACAATCCAATCTTTCTGAAAATATGAGAGAAGATAACTTAGAATAATTTGAAGACGTATTTTTTAGTTGTTTTTTTTTCAGTTCTTAATATTTCTCAAAAAGGCGGCCGTTTTCGTCGAAAAATGCTCAGTTTTGAACTTTGGTAGCCATTTTCAAAAAAATTATCAGTTTTGAAATTTTTGCTTCAAAAGATTACTCCTATATGTACCTTTTTGACGTGTATAAACAGAGAGTATACTCTCTGGTATAAATATTGTTGCCCTTGAATTGCCGGTCTTCGTACATGTATGGTGGCCATTTTTTGCCCCAAATCGCATTACTACCCATTTTGGGCCATTTCTACGCAAACAAAATTTCACTCTATCAAAAAAATGTGGGATGTAGAAAACTTTCGCCACTTTTTCCTTTCATGAATGGGAACTCCAACAACTCTACTCATTGAACGTCTGGATATGAGAGCTTAGATATTGGCACTTTTGAATGATAAGTCATTTATGGCGATTCGTGTGGTGACCATTAATTTGACCTTCGATGACCTTGAAAAGTCAAAACAGCCATTTTTGGGTACAAAATGCCCAAATTGGCCTCTACAGACAACCCGCATGTGAATAAGTCTTATGTTTGCATAGCGAGCATATAGGAAAACGTGTATTGCATAATTAACGTTGACCTTGAGTTTGACCTCGGATGACCTTGAGTGCTAAATGTCCGACATGAAATGTGTAAATTGGCCTCAGCGACTTAAACGCTTGCATCTAGAGGTGAGGATTGTAAGCTTATTAAGAAGTCATGTTTTTTTTTACACGAGTCATACATATATATTTTGACACATCTTTTGGTGACCTCGAACTTGACCATCGACGACCTTGAAGGCTAAATCTTGCTTGTGTTTCAATTGAAAGATCGTTGATGTCACTGTAATACTAGTTTAGCGAATTTGCCCAGGATTGCCACAGGAGTTTGGCCTTTTCCATACACCAGACCGCTTTGGCTGCTTCCAGTTCGAAGCTCGTGTATCGATTTGCGACGCGTTGTCATTCATCGATCCACTGCACTGTTTCTTTGGACTGTGACGTCACCCCTGGGATTGTGAGTATAAGCTTTGGCAGACCGTCGGGCTATCCGGGGCTCTATCCCCGTGGTGGATATCCCCGGCCAGCATAGGTAAGTAAGCACGACACCCGCCGTGACTGTGCCCAAGGTGCGGGGCGATTGAGCCTTGCGCCCTAGGTAGCGGATATCAAACTTTACACCAGTATGTAAATAGGTTAAAAAGCACAAAACTACACACACATTAAATCTTTTTACATTATAATTACTGTAAAAACAACAATTTTGGCGGCTATTAAGTATGGCGGTTGTGAGCCCCACGTTATTTGGCGGTTTCAAAATCACTTATATTTCTTAACATATCTAGTTAGTCTCCCCTACCGCCAAATCCGAAAAATAAATCGCCCGCCAAAATCAGTCGTTTTATAGTAATGCTACAAGTCACAGTGACTTTATCAACAACAAAACAACAACATGAAGTTGTGATTCATTTTTCAATTAAATCACTTGGCACATCCCTGCTTCAATGTTTGTGTATGCAGCCATGAAAGCCTGGAAATATGTAGTATTCATGTTCGTTTTTAGGAAACAATAAAAAAAAAACATCAACTAAAATTTTACGAACAGAATTTTGCATTATCTTTGCAACAAATTTCTGCAGCAAACTCAGTTATTTCATTTACATTCACCATAAATTAATTTACATATTCCATCGTTATTTTCGGCAATTTCTGTTTGCAACTGATCACATATCATAATGAAAAACATACTTGTTATCTGTTCGAACGTGTACTAGTAGTATTACAGTACGTGCAGCTGCATTGCTTGGATAGATCTCGTCCGCTTCACAGCACGCCGGGTTGAGAATTCGTATTGTGGAAAATTGGCCAGAATCATGATGGCGGCTTCCTCGATTCTAACTGCCGCTTCGATGGCGATTATTCGCGGAATTCTTGACTAATTCACGCATAACCAAAGTTTTACATTACTTTCGATCATTATTCTTATATTTTGTTAAGTTTTAGAGGGATTCTACATCCACACGTCACACCTTATAGTAATAATGAGCAAAATCAGGTTGCTAACGGCAATTCGCATTCAACGATGCAACGCTGGGGCATTGACCCAGGGTTGCGATGTAACTACACTAAACGTCGTTTACGTTTAGGTGCATGAATAAACGTCATAAAACAATAATAGTTGCTAATTATTCGTTAGTTACTTCACCAGGGGGGCAGCACTTGAGATCTCACAGAAGACAGAGCTCTGAACAAATTACGATGACTAAAACCGTAGAAATGACACGCTTCGTAACCGGCGGTATTGGCGGCAGCGACGGTAAGACGGACAGTCCTAACCGGCGCTATTGGCGGCATTGATGACCGACAGTCAGAAAGACAGTCCTAACCGGCGCTATTGGCGGCATCAATGACCGACGGTAAGAAAGACAGTCCTAACCGGCGTTATTGGCGGCATCGACGAGCGACGGTAAGACGGACAGTTCTAACCGTCGCTATTGGCGGCATCGACGACCGACGGTAAGAAAGACAGTCCGAACCGTCGCTATTGGCGTCATCGACGAGCGACGGTAAGAAAGACAGTCCTAACCGGCGCTATTGGCGGCATCGACGAGCGACGGTAAGACGGACAGTTCTAACCGGCGGTATTGGCGGCATTGACGAGCGATGGTCAGAAAGACAGTCCTAACCGGCGCTATTGGTGGCATCGACGACCGACGGTAAGAAAGACAGTCCTAAACGGCGCTATTGGCGTCATCGACGAGCGACGGTCAGAAAGACAGTCCTAACCGGCGCTATTGGCGGCATCGACGACCGACGGTAAGAAAGACAGTCCTAACCGGCGTAATTGGCGTCATCGACGAGCGACGGTAAGAAAGACAGTCCTAACCGGCGGTATTGGTGGCATCGACGAGCGACGGTAAGACTGACAGTTCTAATCGGCGCTATTGGCGGCATCGACGACCGACGGTAAGAAAGACAGTCCTAACCGGCGCTATTGGCGGCATCGACGACCGACGGTAAGAACGACAGTCCTAACTGGCGCTATAGGCGGCATCGACGACCGACGGTAAAAAAGACAGTCCTAACTGGCGCTATTGTCGGCATCGACGACCGACGGTAAGAAAGACAGTCCTAACCGGCGGTATTGGCGGCATCGACGACCGACGGTAAGAAAGACAGTCCTAACCGGCGGTATTGGCGGCATTGACGAGCATGAAGAACGACGCTTCTAACTGGCGCTATTGGCGGCATCAACGAGCGACGGTAAGAAAGACAATCCTAACCGGCGGAATTGACGTCATCGACGAGCGACGGTAAGAATGACGCTTCTAACCGGCGCTATTGGCGGCATCGACGAGCGACGGTAAGACAGACGGTTCTAACCGGCGCTATTGGCAGCATCGACGACCGACAGTAAGAAAGACAGTCCTAACCGGCGCTATTGGCGTCATCGGCGAGCGACGGTAAGAAACACAGTCCTAACCGGCGGTATTGGCGGCATCGACGAGCGACGGTAAGAACGACGCTTCTAACCGGCGCTATTGGCGTCATCGACGAGCGACGGTAAGAAAGACAGTCCTAACCGGCGGTATTGGCGTCATCAACGAGCGACGGTAAGAACGACGCTTCTAACCGGCGCTATTGGCGGCATCGACGAGCGACGGTAAGAACGACAGTTCTAACCGGCGCTATTGGCGGCATCGACGATCGACGGTAAGAAAGACAGTCCTAATTGGCGGTATTGGCGGCATCGACGAGCGACGGTAAGAAAGACAGTTCTAACCGGCGGTATTGGCGGCATCGACTAGCGACGGTAACAACGACGCTTCTAACCGGCGCTATTGGCGGCATCGACGAGCGACGGTAAGAAAGACAGTCCTAACCGGTGGTATTGGCGTCATCGACGAGCGACGGTGAGAACGACGCTTCTAACCGGCGTTATTGGCGGCATCGACGAGCGACGGTAAGAAAGACAATCCTAACCGGCGCTATTGGCGGCATCGACGACCGACGGTAAGAACGACGCTTCTAACCGGCGCTATCGACGGCATCGACGAGCGACGGTAAGAACGACGCTTCTAACCGGCGCTATTGGCGGCATCGACGAGCGACGGTAAGAAAGAAAGTCCTAACCGGCGGTATTCGCGGCATCGACGAGCGACGGTGAGAACGACGCTTCTAACCGGCGTTATTGGCGGCATCGACGAGCGACGGTAAGAAAGACAATCCTAACCGGCGCTATTGGCGGCATCGACGACCGACGGTAAGAACGACGCTTCTAACCGACGCTATTGACGGCATCGACGAGCGACAGTAAGACGGACAGTTCTAACCGGCGCTATTGGCGGCATCGACGAGCGACGGTAAGAAAGACGGTCCTAACCGGCGGTATTGGCGTCATCGACGAGCGACGGTAAGAACGACGCTTCTAACCGGCGCTATTGGCGGCATCGACGAGCGACGGTAAGACGGACAGTTCTAACCGGCGCTATTGGCGGCATCGACGACCGACGGTAAGAAAGACAATCCTAACCGGCGCTATTGGCGGCATCGACGAGTGACGGTAAGAACGACGCTTCTAACCGGCGCTATTGGCGGCATCGACGAGCGACGGTAAGACGGACAGTTCTAACCGGCGCTCTTGGCGGCATCGACAACCGACGGTAAGAAAGACAGTTCTAACCGGCGGTATTGGCGGCATCGACGAGCGACGGACAAAAATTGGGTGGACTGAAAAATTTCGCGGAGGTTACCATGAAGGGATAACCCAACAAAGGGTTACCAAGCGATAAGGCCGCCAAAGCGATCAGGCCGCATATTATCATACCCATATGCACGAGTGTCATAACACTCGTCATCCATCACTTAACCTGTAGTTTGATAGTTTTTCAATGGCGGCCTGATCACTTGGGCGGCCTTATCACCTGTACCCCCAACAAAGCATCTATAATAGACTGTAGAGCCGTATAGGCTCATTTTGGCAAAAAATCGAGAGGGTCAATTTATATCACACATTTATCCAAATACTTGAGTTCGGAACTGTTTTTAGGTCAGGTCAGTGGCAGTGGAAGTGGGTTAGGTTCAAGTGGTATAAACGTAACCACCCCGCGTTGTCACGCTACCATTGTCGAGTCACTGTCACTACTCGATTTCACCTGTGCTTTGTTTACTTCAAGTTCACTGCTTCACTCTCGTTTGAACATGGTGCGTGTGAGCGTTTTGTCCACTTGACCTGACCTAGAAACATCTCCGACCTGGCTTATTGTGACTGAATCAGCATGATCAGTGAATGTAGAATAAATTTTTTTCACTCGTGTAGATCTAATATGTTATCACATAATGGTGTACAGGCCCAAATGTCGCTTATATCATCGACCACTTATGATAAAAGCGGCACTTGGGCCTAATGATGGTGTTGGAGTTATGATTTGGCTATGTCACAACATGGCAATCAAATTCTAAGAATTAAGCCAATTTCCCAACTTTCAAAAAATAAGCTCAACAACTTGCCAAATCAAGCGACATTAGGACCCTGTATGGTCAAGCTGGTATACTTTGAACTTATCTGTAAACACTGTTTTTTGCTCTTATTATCATTATTATTGCGATGCTATGTTGTCTGTTACTTCAAGTGTGAAAAGTGGTGAAAACTAAAAGAAATGCTCACATTCTGTTTCCTCCCAGTTCTTCGTTCACTGCATTCGTAATTTCTTCAACAATATAACAATATAATACAACAAAGCAATAGTCATGTATATTCATAAAAAATTAGGCATTTCATTCGCAATATAGGATAGATCTAGCCCTGCATATGGTTCAAAGCAATAAATATATAGGCTACAAACCAATTGCAGTAAAATTGGTTTGTGAAACCGTGCCTTTACAAAATTTGCGATAAGCATATCACAATACACCATTCGCAATATATACTAGTCAAAACCCAAAAATATTTTTGGTCATAACTGTGTTTTGGATCACCATATCAACTTGAAATAAAATTTCACGTGTGGACAAGGGGAGATCTAAAACCATGCTAATACTAGTAGTCGCAGTCCAGTCATCTAATGGACTCGCAACTCCTACGAAAGACACCCACTCAGGGACCTCTCAGAATTGGCCTCAGAGGCTCTAAAAATCCTGGCTAATATTCAGTCTAAAACCCTATTTTGTTCTTAAAATAAAAATCTGAAGTAGATATATGGACAAAGATCATTAGGTTTTCATTTTAACCTCACATATTATGTTGCAGGTGTGCACTGATAAATTCTATCAATCTTTTTCAGATGCAATAACATGACAAATGAAAATGCATTTGTTATATTCCTGTCTGCATGTCATTGCAGAAAGTGCGGATATTTATAACGTACAGGATTTTCAAAGTAAGTTTCTATGCTTGTCAAAATTGTCATTGGATTATTAGATCTATTTGATAACTTGTACGAGTCATCCATCTCTGAACTGTGGCATCTCTGATTTAGCAATTTATGCAATATGCATAGCTGCAAAGCACAAAAGCTAACTTCATGACAACAAAACTATGGTAGATTAGTAAGACTGGATATCAGATTTTGTCTTGTTGATACATGTACATGTACCTATATATCAGTGACTGCACAAGCAGATTCCGATAGGGGGCTCAAGGGGCCCTTTAATCCCAGAACCAAAAATAATTGTTCCCCCACGCCTTCTCCCCCTCCCCCACCGACATATTTTCCATTGTGTAGTAATGTTTATTCATGCCCTCCTACTGATTCTGTGCAGATTTACCAAATGAGTTGCTGGAGATTCTGACTGGACTGTTGAGTGGTGCGCAACTACTGAGACTGGATCAGATTTGTTCTCGAAGAGGTAAGGCTGCCAGAAAATGTTTCCCTGACAGTACAGTTGATGAATGTTGTGGGTGAAGAAAGTGTAACTAATTACATGTAAATGTTCAAAAAATGAGAGCTCACCAATATTATAAAATTGCAAACATGTATTATGGTGTTACAATTTTAATCACATGTAGATATGGAATGCTAGAATCAATTTATGTTTCCAAATTGAAAAAAATATTTTCTCACATGTCACTATTGTTTAAATATTGCATGCACACTATACAGGTAGGTATGTACTTTTGTGAGTTTCAGACATACACACAGAGCACAACTGGCACACTCTGTACAGACTTCGATGGAACAAAAGCTATGAACAGTTGAGGGGGGTATTTGAAAGCCAGAGGAGTTCTACAAGAAACAACTACATGAGCCGCCATTTCCAGGAGGTTTTCTCCTGTGTCATACAGGAACAATGGGGTATGTCATGTATGTCTAATGCTTCGAAAAGTTCAGTGGTGGCTATAAATATTACACGGATATAACTTGTGAGAGAATCAGGGAAAAATTGTAAGTGTTAGTGTAAGTGTTATCTTACAGGAACCACTGTACTGATTTTCTTCAAAAATTTTGCATTAGGTCAAGCACTGTGTTGTGACAGGAAGTTCCACACACCACGATACAGGATACATGATTTAAATCATACAGTGGATGAGGCACCTGTTTCTGGGGATTGTAAGAGAGATTTGCTGGAGAGACTGAAGCTGTATTCCGAGTACAGTGACAGATGGGTCGTGTGTGCTGCTCACTTACCTCTCATTGTTAACTGTCACAGCTGGCTCCACTACCTGCGTAACATCCGAACTTTGGTACTCGTCACCCCGGGCGACCAAAGCTTTCCATCCGTTATGTCACTGCTTCACTATCTGAGACTGTATGGAAACCTGCAAGATGTAAACGTTTCAGTGGCATGCTGGGCAGAAACCAACATGCTGGAATTTGTTGATTTCTGTCAATCAAATCTCCCAGATAAGAAGTATGAGACTACAGACATTCACTGCTCATGTCTCCTCCATGAAGAAATAGGTTACAGTATTGAAGTAACTGAGCTGTCTGAAAACCATCTCATGTGTGATGATAGTTTTGAGGATTTGGAACATTGGCATGAGGAGAATAATGACTTACAGCAATCCCAAAACAGGTTCAGCGATGATGATTTGTATGATATTGCTTTGGAATCAACTGTTGATCTAGCACGCCCTGCCCTACAGTTGCCACGGCGACAACCTCAAGGCCTAGAAAGAGAGACCCTGAGACTGGCTGCCGCTGTCTGGTGTGACAAGTCCTGGACTCCCGCTCCTGAGTATAGACCAATAGTTGCATTCTCTCTGCTCAGAAACGACGCTGCCAAACTTCCGGGACTCATCACTAGGGTGTATGGTTCTCTGACTCAGTGGCCAGGTGTCCAGGCACTCAACATGTTCTCTGTTCCAACACCTGACCTACAAGGCAAGTCCGAGGCCAATAGACATGATTCCATACTTCACATAGTGTATGCTGAATTTAAGTTTTTCTGTTATAATCCATTTATATGCAAAGAAGTTACCCGAAATAAATTAATGATTATCATGACTTTTGAATACCATGCGATATGATAATGAATTGTATATTTTCCTCGCAGCTCAGGAATATGAAGATCTTTGCAGGCTGATGAGTGCCGACACATTCAGAGAGATACATTTTGCTAGCAGTGGCTTTAGGCCACCAAAGTTGTTGCATCAGTTGATACAGAAATGTCCTGCCAGGTACTGTGTTGTGTTATCTTTCTTGTATAAATAATACAGTCTTGACAGTGAATCACCTAAAGTTTTTGTAACAATCAAGCTTATTTGTGTAACTTAAGGTTCACACAATGATAAAACTTTACTATGTGGTTGATGACATGTGTTACTCATTAACACTCAGTATAACCTTGTTCAGAACTTTTTTCACAGACATATTCCCCTGCTCCACTGGAAGTCCTGTCTTCAGTCTTTGTGCTGCACTCCTGCACAACTAGCTTCCCTTCAAGGTACCCTAGCACTTTTCAAATTGTTCCAGTACATTGTCTTGAATGTCATCATTGTACATGCCTCTTGAATATATATATCCTTGGAATCAGATATGTATTGATTTTATTAATCCAGAATATCCACCTGGGACATTTCAATTCACAAGAATATACAAATCATGTCCTATGATTCCATATCATTCTGTTGCAATGCAGTTGTCAGCATACAGATACACTGTCCTGTTTACAGAAGCAGTGAAGGAGTTGCACTTGATAGAGCACCTGACTGTGGAGGGACACGGCCAGTACCATGGCGACGGGGATCAGAGCTGGGTGGATTTGTTGAGATACTTGATGGAGAACGATACGGCACTGCGCAGACTGACTCTCCGGGGAATGAACAAGCTGGATTGGTGCACACACAGCTTGAACCTGCGAGGTAGCAAGTGCAACGTGCTGGTACAGATTTAGTTACATGTGACTTGATAAATGTATCACAACATGCATGTGTATACAGTGAAGATCAAAATGTGTGTGTATCGTCATGATTCGATGTATGGTTTTGTGATTTCCAGCCAGTCGAGGCCTGGAGTTGCACTCGCTGTATGTGGAGATGGGCCCGGACATGGTTCTGAGACACATCGAGTGGCTGTGTGTGCCACTGCTGCAAGTTCTCTCACTCCATCACTGCCGACTCGGTGGTCTTCTCAGTGGTCAGTGCCCACTCGCATCAGTATTATGAACCTGTGTGTCCTGATATGATTTACATGTATGATTTCAAGTGATATATGTGTGGCTCGGCCAACTTTCGTATTGACTTTTACAATTGGTAGTCTTGGTACATTAATTTTTCAGATCCAATCGCAAGATCAAAGTTCTTTGAGGACATCTTGAAGCATAGAAACTTGCGAGAACTTCGCTTAAGTGACAATAGACTGGGTGAGGGATAAATCTAATTGGGCTCTCACTAAGGTCATTCCAGTCTTGTCAAAAATACCTATGGACCAAAAACTAAACATCTGATGGAGTGACTGTATGCAATGTATCACTTCTCATTGACAGAGGATATCGGGTGTGAGCTGCTGAAGAGTATCTGCGTCGCTGTTGTGAACGGCCAAACCAGAATACACACACTCGACCTCAGGTGGCTTTACTCATAACCTGTCTTAACAACAAAATTTATGCACATGTATTGCACCAAGCACCAGACTGAAAATATTAACCAAATACTGCATTGTACTAAAATTTATTTCACACGGGTGCTTTCACATGGCATGAGTTTACTAGTGCTTCATGGAAGGACCAAGTGCGAAATTAATCCCAGTACAATGTAGTGTCTGGTTTATTATATGTCAACAATAATGTTTTTCAGCGCAAAACAAAACATAAAATCACAATGAGTGACGTCATAGCAATGAATTCTAGTCAGTGCAATAACAACAACAATGCAATATGCATATTTATTGCACTCGTTAAATGACATTTTATAAGATAGGGACAAATTGAGATGAGAGACATATAAATTAATAATAATAAAAAAAACATTTTTCTTTTGGCCATAGTGGATGGCACTCTGCAATTGTATTGACTGAATTTCCATAAAAAAAATCACAATGCTGCTACTTTGACCATGTTGCAGTAACAACCAGATGTCGGGCGAGGCAATTCTGAGAGTTGCCCAGGAGATAGAGCAGTGTATCCTGGGATGCAAGTCTCCATGGCGACGATACCCCTGCCGTGCCCACTTCCTATCCCTGAGCGATAACCAGCTGACAGGCCACCAACACCACATCCGGACAAAGTTCTCAGTTCTCTTTGACGTCGTGGAGACTAAGTGTGGTGATAGCTCTGTGCCCCTCGCTGACCACGTCGCTCAGATGTGATTTCACACTGAGATTACAGGACGAGGCTGGAGCTTGTGTGATTACAGGAGTTCTCTGCATTTGAGGGTTTCACTCCAAGGAGGCGGAGCTTGTGTGGCTGTACACCGAGAATACAGGACTTCTCTGCATGTGAGGGTTCCACTTGGAGAGGCACAGCTTCAGCAACACTTGCCATATCTAAGGAAATGACGTTCACAGAGCAATTCTGGTAACTAGAACTTCAAATTTGTGTAGATAGAATGCACATCCCTGATTCAGTACAGTCACTGATGTGTTCATGTATACTCTAAGATTTTTCTAACTCGTTTACACTGTTTTTTGCTGATATTTTTGCGATGTTGTATGGTATCAAATCATAACTTGGTATGCTCCACCTGGGAGTCAAACGACAATTTTCCACCGATTTTCTTACTTCTATCGCTAAAATTGAAAAGTTGGCAATCATCCCAAATGTCAATTTTAGCTCTGTCATTGAATTTCTGCGTCCACACACAATTTTGTGCATTTGCTCGGTTTTGTAAGTGCAATCTTTCCAAATAAACATGTTTGTGTGAAATACACCCCAAATGTGTCTTCTGATCCAAAATTACAATAATACTCCAAATCCTGATGAATGTAAACAGGAGCAAATCCTCGAATATGTTGAAATTCTCGAGATCCTGTTTTGGGCTGAAATTTAACATTGGGGTAGATTGCCAAATTCTTCAATTTTTACGATATAAGTCTGAAAATTGGAAGAAAATTGCCGTTTGACTCCCATGTGAAGCGGTGTAAGTTAGAAAAATGTGAGTATAGTGTTGTGCTAAATTCTCTCCTCAAGATTCATGAGATTTGAAACTAATACAGGATTCTATTTTCCGTTATAAGGAACATCCACGATTCTGTCATTAGCAACAGGTGTGACACCTTGTGGCAAATGCCTGAAATTGCACTCACCAGGTGGCAGGCTAAATTTGCACTAAAAACCCCATACACACCAGGGGGCAGCACTGGCTGAAGCATGCATGTGACTAACTCCAATAACTGCGGGCGTTATTTTATTGCCCTGGATTTAAGAGCATTCTTTATATAGATCAAAATTGAGGCCTTGTATCATCATTAAGTAGGCCTACTTTCAATACATCAGTGTTTGGGGGTTGAAGTTTTAAAAAAGCAAAACTTTTCTAAAAAAATGTTGCACTACAACTTGGAAGGAGCTTGGGCTTGTGCTGCAGTGGGATATAGATAATTCTGAGTCATCTGACTGATTGACAGGGTGGGAAATGTGAATCATATGTTCTAGGGTTGTGTGGCAGGTCCGATCCTGGAACTTGTCGAAAAACCAACCAATCAAACTCCTCTTACCAGCTGACTCACTGTAAGCACAGAACAGGCCACAGGCCAGTAATCAATGTGGTTTATGGATATACATGATGAGTTGGCATGCATAGTTAATGCAAGGGCCTTTCTCGAAAACACTGGGGTGTAAAAAATATTTGGATGCAATGTCCTGTGCTGGATGAATTGTACATAACAATGTTGTGAAGTACATGGATGGAATTTGTTTCTTGAAATTTGTATTATGGAACACAGGTGTCGGTGGTAAATGTTACGGAAATTGATTATACCGTTTTGCAAATATTAAACTCAATCTAACTTTCACCGAGCCAAAAATATATATGAATTTGTGTGTTGCTAGTTCACATTTGAACTGCCTCATAATGTGTTTCTCTCTGGAATTCCTCGTTTCATTGATCTGTTTGACAACAGGGTCCAATGTATAATTTAGTATTTATTATTTAGTTGTATTTTTTTCACAATTATTGCTGAACTTTGTCCTATCTTTGCTCTCTGCACCTTGTTTAGTAAATACTCGACCCAGCATTCCACAAACTGCTTCCACCCCTCCCCCCCCTCCCTCCCCTGCCCCACCAGCCAGCCCTCACCACTTTGTAGGTCAGTGTTCAGAGTCACAGCGTGCGAGTGACACCAGGATATCGCGCCTGTAGGTTACTGATATATCGTTAATGAAGGGATGGGGCTTGATTAGCAGAAGTCTGGCCTTTAGTGGAGCCGAGCAAATGGTATATTTGAACATATTGCCTGATTTGACAGTTTCTTACGGGTCCATATGAGTGTCTTGAGAAAACTCTATTTGTCCCAGCTCTGTTCTGCCAAAATAGCATACCACAGAATTTGAACAAATTGGCCCAAATGGCTCCTACAAAAAAAAAAATTTCATAGATGTGAGGTTTGTATTATGAGTTGCAGAGCAAATATAACAAGTCATATATTATAGTACATCTTTTGGTGGCCTTGAATTCGACCCAAGATGATCTTCAGTGTTGAAACTGAAGCTTACATGTAGCACATCAATTGATAAGACACAGCCTTCGAAGATAGAATCTAGGCTTTTATAATGACCATATATATGTAGGAACCAGTACTCATGTATTTTGCATGTTTTGGCACTAATAAAATTGACCACACAATGACATTGAACATTTTGAGTGTTTAAACTCAACTTACTCAAGGTTATATTTTTATCTATGCACAAAAGCGTCAATTGTTGAAGATAAAGCTTGGGGTCGTTTTGATTATTGATACTGTGAACCAACACTGAACAATTGCTATTTAGTTACAGCACCATTGGTGCTATGTTTTAAACCATCCAAAACCGTGTACAATGTACTGCAAAGTTTTAACCATTTACATGTAGCTGTTATAAAAGGAGTGGTCAGGCGCTCGTATGTTATCCTCTCTCAAACAGGAAATGGTTTGTCATTCTTGATCTTTACAAAAAAGACTTGATCATACATGGATGTAATATTATGCCATGTCAGCAAAACTCTTCAAAACGATAGTTTTTGAGTTATGTTCCTAATGGTTTGCCAGTATATTGACACCCCCAACCACCCACGCCTGACCCCACATGACCGACCACCTTCTGTGCATCTAGATGGAATTTTGACTCTCTCGGAATATTTGTGGTTTTACAGACTTGAAGTTTGGCTTACAACTGAGATGCGTGGATGATACCATGACTGAAAACTTATTGTATTACCGGTACTACTTTGTATTAAAAAATAAATAAAGAATAAGACGGTAGTGTAAAAATAAGTGTAAAGAATAAGACGGTAGTTATTATGTGGGAGTAGAAGTAACAGGTGAAAAGATCAACCAACAGTTGAAGGGGGTGGGAGAGCATTGGTGGTTTTACGATTGTCTCTAAACCACTTAAGATGTAGATCTGTAGGTGGAATATTCCAGTGAGGTAACATTGTCAATGGGACAAATCTTGTCAGTGTGTGGGATTGTGTTGACATTTATTTCTCTCTGTGCTGGTAGAATGAGAAGGAAATTTTGATACATTTCACTGGTGTTGGCCCAGAAACCGGACATCCGTGTCACACAGATGTAGGCGACAGCCACAAGCCGGCACAATCTATGTGCACGACATGATCAGTTATTGTCAATTTTATTTTAATGTCGGGTGACTTGGGTCATGGCTGATCAGTAATTAAATTAAATATGAATAGCCAAGCTCCATCATATTCAGTCCTATGATCATGATGATATTTTAATTGAACTGCCTCAGTGAATGTTGATAGAAAACAATTGTGACATGCCCTATTTCAGTGGTCCAATATGCACTCTGTCAGACAACTCTCCTCACACTGGTTCCTGCCCATCCCCCCTTCTTTTTCCCAATTCCCTTAACCCAAGTGCACAAGTCTTCAGTGATGTGTATTTTGCGCTCACTATTACACCCCAAGTCTGACTATCAATCAGCCAGGCCTGATGTTGTCCTTTGTTTGAAGTCTGAACAAGAGACCATGGGATAACACAGCACATGTGTCAGTGTCGGCTGTATGAAACCGACATGGGGGGGGGGGGGGGGGGGAGGTGAAGTGACAGAACTTCTTTTACTTTGCTGCAGCTAATTGTTGACACAAGAGTAGCTTGATATTTGTTCACTGTGTCAAATGGTTATGAAATTGATATCAGAGCTGAGGGTGCTGAATGGTTATGAAGAAATCTGTAAAAATTACCAATGCAAAGTTTTCCTGTGATCCCAAGGAAATAAATGAATGGCCAGTAAAGCTGTTATGACAAGCCTAACGTAATCTTTATGGAAAACATCCCGAGCTTAATATTAAATGCTGTAGCAGTTTCACTGTGTTTTGAATACTGATCATCCCCTGCCCTGATAGCATGAAATAAAAAAAGTGGTTTAATAATGTCCTAAACATCAGCCATGGAAATTAGCAGATTTTTCTCAGTGTATCATGATCTTTTCTTCTTGTGTATTAATTGGTTATGATGACTATAATGTCGTTTGATGGACACAGGGCTGAGTAATCAGCTCAAGTTTTGGGTACCTCATGCATGTATATCCTCTCCATGTGATGATGATTGATCATGGCCTCATGGAGATTGGTAAATGGCTTCATTGTTATTATTACCGATCGGCGATTACATCATAGGAACATCTTGGTGTGTGTAATACTAAATTTTGTATTTAAAATGAAAAAAAAATTACTTCTGCACGTATATTTCGGTTCTATTTTTGAATTTACCAGGAAAGGAACAATTTTAGTGTCATGCACCAATACGTGGATATTTCTGGAAGTTGGGAAAAAAAATTAGCCCAAGGGCTAAGAAAGGTTACCGGACAATACATATTTTAGATATTAGTAGTTTGTCCCGTGACCTTGAAAATAAGGTCATTGGTCAATTCAAGGACACAATAATATTCGGCATATGTCATTTCTAGTATGTCCACAACTGATTTTTAAGCTGTAAAGTCAATAATAAGCGAGATATTAGCCATCATGTCCTGCGATCTTGAAAATGAGGTCAAAGGTTGAATTCAAGGTCATAGCAAATTTCAGCTTATATCATTTCCTATACGTTCATAATTGATTCCTAAGCTCTGAAGTCGATAATAATAGCCATTTTGTCCTGTGACCTTGAAAATTAGGTCAAAGGTGAAGTTCAAGGTCATGACAATGTTTAGAATATATCATTTTCTATATGTCCACAATTGATTGCTAAGCTGTAAAGTCGATAAAAAGCGAAATATTAGCCATTTCGTTCTCTGACCTTGAAAATGAGGTCAAAGGTCAAATTCAAGGTCATAGCAATATTCAGCATATATCATTTCCTATACATGTATGTTCATAATTGATTCCTAAGCTGTAAAATTGATAATAAGCGAGATATTAGGAATTTAGCCATTTTGTCCTGCGACATTAAAAATGAGGTCAAAGATCAAGTTCAAGGTCATGACAATGTTCAGAATATATCATTTTCTATATGTTCACAATTGATTGCTGAGCTGTGAGGTTGATAATGAATGAGATATTAGCCATTTTGTCCTGTGACCTTGAAAATGAGATCAAAGGTCAAATTCAAGGTTATCAGAATATTCAGCATATATCATTTCCTATATGTCCACAATTGATTCCTAAGCTGTAAAGTCGATAATGAACGAGCTATTAGCCATTTTGTGCTCTGACCTTGAAACCGAGGTCAGAGGTCAACTTCAAGGTCACAAGAATATTCGGAATATATCATTTTCTATATGTCCACAATTGATTCCTAGTCTCTAATCTCAATATTAAGTGAGATATTAGGCTTAATGTGTCCCATTATAAAGCATAGGAGAATTTAACATGGGACAGTCCCATTTTGGTCGAATTTGGGCCCAAAATGGCCAACTTCGAGCGATTCAAGCGCAACGAAATTTATACATGTCACAGGGGTACATATGAGGAGTGTTATGCATCAATAAGAAAAGCAGTTACTGAACAGATTTTGAGAAAACGACCATCAAAGTCCAAAATTGGTCATTTTTAGACGAAAACGGCCGCTCTGACCTTGAAACCGAGGTCAGAGGTCAAATTCAAGGTCACGAGAATATTCAGCATATATCATTTCCTATATGTCTACAATTGATTCTTAGTCTCTAATTTCAATTTTAAGTGAGATATTAGGCTTAATGTGTCCCATTATAAAGCATAGGAGAATTTAACATGGGAAAGTCCCATTTGGGCCGAGTTTGGGCCCAAAATGGCCCACTTCGAGCGATTCAAGAGCAACGAAATTTATACATGTCCTAGGGGTACATATGAGGAGTGTTATGCATCAATAGGAAAAAAGTTACTGAACAGATTTTGAGAAAACAACTGTCAAAGTCCAAAATTGGCCATTTTTCGACGAAAACGGCCGCCATTTTGAAAAAAATGCGAAAACTAAAAAATACCTCCCTCTCGAAATATTTTCAGGCATTTTTGTGCAAAATTTCAGAAAAATCGGATCGTAAACTTTAAATATAAAATTGTTTACGGACGGACGGACGGACGCCGGACGCAACGCCATGGCAATAGGTTATCGGACCATAGGTCCGGTAACCTAAAAACAAAAATGTGCCTTTGTTAACGGTATGTATATAGTGGTATCGTTACATATCTGGGTCAGGTGCATGGACATGTATTTGCAAGAAACTCAAGTTTCTATTAGGAAGTTTCTAATGTGGTGTAGGGGGCAGGTTAGTATATACAGCTATTTACATGTAGCTGTATACTCAGAACTTGTTGGCATGAATTATATTAGGCAATGAAAAAAAGTTTGAAAAACTCAAATGGTAGCACAATGTTATGCGCAGAACACAGGAAAACCCCAGCCAAGCCTTCTGATGGCCTATTTCCGCAAAAATGGACTCCGGCCGAATTTCAAGTATATTGCAGGTGCACAGAGATCGCAATGCTCGAGCGATTTCCATATATGGCTTTGGACTTCCTGTCCTGCCAGCGTGGTTTGACCATATAAGGGCATAGGTGGGTATCTGACCCAGGGGAATATCCAAGTGATAAGCACGTCGTGAGAGGAAATTTTTAGCCATCATGAACGGGCCATCACAATTCGTGTATAGCGATAGAGGTGGTAGAGTTGTGTGGCTTGGCTTACGCTCACGTCTCATGACCTTGTCAACTCAGCAGATAAAGCATGTTTACCTAAACTGGCTGGCCTTAGCTTTCTATTGATCTATGTTGTGTTGTGTGGAGTATTACCTCTACACGTATATAGTTTCCTGCAAGGAAGGGCTCATGATGGAGGTGCTCAAGTGTTTTGTTTATCCACATTAATCCCTCTTCATCTTGTACAACAAGCCGGAAAGATTATTTCCATATATGGGGTGTTGATTGTATAATTGATATGACCATGTACAGTATAATAATCAGGACAATGAGAAGGAAGATAACTTCCACACTAGGACAAAATGATACTGTAATCATAATACCAGTACTACATTTGTGAAAACTGGCAGAAATATCATATTAGGCCTAAATATCAATTCTATGTACAGTTTATATAGATGTCCATGGGAATATACAGATAAATTTTTTTATTATTATTATTATTATCCATACCTTTTTAACTGTAAAACGAGTTTCCTTTTTGGACCCGATAAAGTATATCTTATCTTATTTTAATATCATATAAACAGTACAGAGTACAATATTTATCAGTCTCATATACATGTAACCAAATGATTCTTATTTTGGCCAAATGATTAATGACAAATTTCACCATCATGTTATTAAGGCATTTCGGCATTTGCCGAAATGCCTTTATGGTTTTAGCAGAATTTTTTTTTTTTTTTTTTTTTTTTTTTTCTTCTTCCGCCACTTTTGGTTTCCGGACGATAACTTTAGATTGCCTTGACGGATCCTTGTCAAATTTTCACCACAAGTCAGAAATGATATGTGGAAGAACCCTATTCTTTTTGAGCCGGATCCGAGGTCCGTGAGGTCCGTGAGGATGAAATCAAGGCTAATTTTAAGACTTGGTTTCCGGACGATAACTGGAAAAATATTTATGCAATAGTTGCAGAACTCTGCATGGAGGTTCATATGCCACCAGGGAAGAACCCTATTGATTTTGGGATCGATCCGTCAAACGACCTTTGACCTAGAGGTCAAAATAATTTTTTGCTGATTCATCCTTGAGGCTTCCTGCATATCTCGGAAACCGTGCGTCGTAGAGCGAAACGGACGTTATTTTCGGACTCGTCGCCCTAGACAAACATCTCTAGGGTGTACTTTTTTTTTTGATCCGGCTCCGAGGTCTGTGAGGTCCGTGAGGATGAAATCGAGGAACTTGGTTTCCGGACGATAACTCAAAAAATATTCAGGCAATAGTTGCAGAATTTTGCACGGAGGTTTATATATCACCAGGGAAGAACCCTATTGATTTTGGGATCGATACCTCAAACGACCTTTGACCTAGAGGTCGAAATAATTTTTTGCTGAGTCATCCTTGATTCATCCTGCATATCTCGGAAACGGTGCGTCGTAGAGCGAAACGGACGTTATTTTCGGACTCGTCGCACTAGACAAACATGTCTAAGGGGTATTATGGATGAACTTTGACCTTGACCCGAAATTTTTTTGCCGAGTCGGCATTTTTCGTTTTCGTCGATATCTCGGAAACGGTGCGTCGTAGAGCGAAACGGACGTTATTTTCGGACTCGTCGCACTAGACAAACATGTCTAAGGGGTATTATGGATGAACTTTGACCTTGACCCGAAATTTTTTTGCCGAGTCGGCATTTTTCGTTTTCGTCGATATCTTGGAAACGGTGCGTCGTAGAGCGAAACGGACGTTACTTTCGGACTCGTCGCCCTAGACAAACATGTCTAAGGGGTATTATGGATTAACTTTGACCTTGACCCGAAATTTGTCGACATTTTTCATTTTCGTCGATATCTAGTATTATAAATTATTCATCACACCGAAATGCCTCCAAGGCATCTTTAGGCCTTGACGTCTAGTTTTAATAGGTTCAATGAAATGAAAAGTTGGGTGAAGTATGCATCTCTATTTGTCTGCATACATGCTGTGATATTATCCTACTGTAGATGTCTTCAGTTCATTTATAAAACTTATTTTCGACTTTTGTATCTAGACGTGTCACAAGATCAGTCAGTATGAAGGATGACTGGGTTGAAGTTTACCAGATAGACATCATTATATTAATTATGGCATGTATTATTGTATCCCCCGAACAAAGTTCGGCGGATACTATGGATTTGGCTTCGTCGTCCGCGTCCGCGTCCGCAGAGATTTTCTTGTGAACGCGCTACAGGCCGCAATTCTCACCCGATCACCATTATTTTTTGCAGGCACATATATAATGGTAAGATCCCGACACCAATCGATTTTGGTTGCCGTGGCAACTGAATTAGTCGTTTGGGGACACATTTTGCATTGAAAACAGCCTGTTTGAGACACATGGCTTGTGAACGCGCTACAGGCCGCAATTCTCACCCGATCACCATTATTTTTTGCAGGCCCATATATTATGGTAAGATCCCGACACCAATCGATTTTGGTTGCCGTGACAACTGAATTGGTCGTTTGGGGACACATTTTGCATTGAAAACAGCCTGTTTGAGACACATGGTTTGTGAACGCTCTACAGATGGCAATTTTTGACGAATCTCGATAATATTTGGAAGTGTTGTTGGGAAGGGCTGTCACACGAAACCAATCGTTTATTAGAATGATCATATAAATATTAATATGTTAACAGCCTAACTTATTACAGAATTTTGAAATATCCATTTTGACATGTACGATCATTCCAATAGCCTGTACAATGGAAGGTAATGACACTGGTTTCTTGTTCAGAATGGAGAACTGATGTTTTCAGTGAAAACAGGACAATATTACTGAATAAGTTAACATTAGTTTTACTAGTTAAGTCTATTATTGTCCACAATAAAAAATAGTTAAGACGAGAAACGTTTATTATTAAGCTCAACAAGGTGAAGGTTTGGTCCAGTACAGATTTCATGGGTGTAACTGAATAAGTTAACATTATTTTTAATAGTTAAGTCTATTATTGACCACAATAAAAATAGTTAAGACAAGAAATATTTATTATTAACCTCAACAAGGTAAATGTTTTGTCCAGTACAAATTTCATTGGTGTAACCGAATAAGTTAACATTATTTTCACTAGTTAAGTCTATTATTGACCACAATAAAAATAGTTAAGTCTATTATTGACCACAATAAAAATAGTTAAGATGAGAAATATTTATTATTAAGCTCAACAAGGTGAAACTATGTCCAGTACAGATTTCATGGGTGTACTGAATAAGTTGACATTATTTTTACTAGTTTAGTCTATTATTGACCACAATAAAAATAGTTAAGACAAGAAATATTTATTATTGGGCTCAACAAGGTGAAGATTCTGTCCAGTAGACATTTTATGTCTGTAACCAAATAAGTTAACTTTTTTTTTTGTTAGTTAAGTCTATTATTGACCTCAATAAAAATAGTTAAGATGAGAAACACTTATTATTGAGCTTAACAAGGTTAAGGTTTTGTCCGGTAGAAATTTCTGGGTGTAACCGAATAAGTTAACATTATTTTTACATATTAAATCTATTGTTGACCACAATGAAAATAGTTAAGACAAGAAATATTCATTATTGGGCTCACCAAGGTAAGCTCAACAAGGTTAAGGTTTTCTCCGGTAGAAATTTCTGGGTGTAACCAAATAAGTTAACATTATTTTTACATGTTAAGTCTATTATTGACCATAATGAAAATAGTTAAGACAAGAAATATTTATTATTGGGCTCAACAAGGTGAAGGCTTTGTCCAGCAGAGATTTTATGGCTGTGACCAAATATGTTAACATTATTTCTTGCTAGTTAAGTCTATTATTGATCACAATAGCTTTTTATGAAAACATTGATCAACTTTTACTTTGAATTTCAACTTCAAAGTCAAAGTCATCTTGAAATGCAGTTTTGATCAATTTTTAGTTTGAATTTCAACTTGAAACCAAGTTTGGCACATATTATGAGTTAAAATATAACTTTTGATGAAAAGTTCGATCTGGCTCCATTTTCGTCATCTTGAAATGCAGTTTTGGTCAACTTTGACATTGAATTTCAACTTAATACCAAGTTTGGCACATATTATGAGTTGAAATATAACTCATGGCGAAAAGTTTGATCTGGCTCCAATTTCGTCATCTTGAAATGCAGTTTTGGTCAACTTTTAGTTTGAATTTCAACTTGAAACCAAGTTGGGCAGGTATTATGAGTTAAAATATACCTTATGACGAAAAGTTTGATCTGGCTCCAATTTTGTCATCTTGAAATGCAGTTTTGATTAACTTTTACTTTGAATTTCAACTTGAAACCATGTTTGGCACATACATGTAATATGAGTCGAAATATAACTTATGGTGAGATCTGGCTCCAATTTCGTCATCTTGAAATGCATTTTTGGTCAAATTTTACTTTGAATTTCAACTTGGAACCAAGTTTGTAAAATACTCTGAGTTGAAATATAAATAGACGAAAAGATTGATCTATCTGTATTTTCGTTTTTTTATCAAACATGTCGAAATGGAAATTCATATAAAGAGATTTCAGTGGTGATTTTGAATTCGACCTTCAATAACCTCGGAAAATCAGTGCAGCAATTTTGGTGGGGAAAAGAAAACAGTTGTGACTTGAGATTTAACATTTCTCTGGTAATCTTTTTTAGCCCTTGCTCTAGTTTTTCACACTTGACAGTGATATATTTTTGGCAACAGAGATGATAGGGCTACGGGGGATACACCCAAGCGGTCGTAGGCGACCGGAAGCGTCTAGTTCAATGTGGGTGCTCACAATATAAATGTTAAACAACGTGATAACATGACACATGTACATGTATTTGTGTTGTTTGCATAAGACGTTATGTCATTATAATAATTATCTTCTTGTAACATTATTGTGACGACATCACTGACGTAAATTGTACATGTAGCCCCTTCACTCAGACGTGTTAGATTTCATGAAATGATAGACTGTGTATAGGTCCTACCGTCCTACATGTATATCTGTATATTCCATACAAGTCTCAGAAAGACATTTCACTTTTCTCGCATTCTATCAAGATGATCACAATAACCAAATTCATCAATTTGTCATGACATTATTGTATTCAATCTACATGTAGCTATTTTTAACTGAACTAGAAATATGCATCTATATTAGTCATTCAGGACGATTTCAGCGATATGAGAGTCACAAAATGTATACGTTCTATTTGTAGACCATGTAAAAATAATAATTGCAATCAAGCACACTGTCATGTGACTTTCTGGATAGTTTGGCCCCAGAAATCCAGACTGTTTATAAGGTATGGGACATCGACTTGTGCACAGGTATCATACTGTACTTATGTGCTTAGTGTTTTAGCAGATGCCACTTATGCCACATCCACATCATGCACATACTATAAGGTTTCTTGTACAATGTAGTGAATGTACATGTAATCACGCCACAGGTCGCAATTTTGCTTGAATTGTTTTGTAATTTTGTGTGTACATTTTGTTGGGACAGTCAATGATTTTCTTGGGGATCAGACAGTTTTCCAAGATTTTTTTGACCAAATATGATAAAAAATTGTTTAAATGGGTGTGAAGCATTAATTGTTGCAGATATATTGACAGATTCAGGTTTATATTACCTTGATAGTTTAGGTGTTCTGGGGTTTGAACTATTATGATCGTTGGGCTTGTAAACCCTACATTATTTCTTTCTGGATTAGGATTATACTTTAACATACCGTGAAACTTCTAATAGATGCCCGGGCGTCTATTGATTTCAATTACACTCTAGACCTGGCGTTTGTTAGAACCCGGCATTTATTAGAACCCGGCGGTTGTCTGGAACCGGCGTTTATTGGAATCGGCTAGGCCTGTGTTACGATATGACAAATCGGACGACAGTTTAAATTTTAAAAGCTAGAGATTCCCGACTGGGACGTGTTGACATTGATCTAGTATCTGTTCGTTCTACAGCACGTGCAGCGATGTATTCTATTTTCATTTCTGTGGCATCAATAACTATAGAAATACAAGTATTTCTTCCCCCACCAGGCCTATATTAGTATCTATACATTGCTATGTTACACAATATACGTAGACCCGGCATCTATTAGAACCCGGCGTCTATTAATTTCAGTATACGTCACCCCCCCCCCCCCCCCTCCCCCGGCTTCTATTATAACCCGGCGTTTATTAGAAACCCTGCGTCTATTAGAAGTTTCATGGTAAAGCAAATCTTACAGCAGTGGGTCTACATGTACATGTAGCCAATCTCGTAATGCATTGGCAATTTCTTGGCAAAACACAGCAAGAGTAGGGGTAAAAAATGTTTCTAAGGAAAACCCATAAGTGTAGGAGGAAGGCTGAAGAAAAAATTGGGGTGGAGGGGGTGGGTGGAGGTTGGAGCATTGCAACACCCAGCACTCTGTGGTTCAGGACCCTGGACATCATTAGGGCATGGCTCGGTCAGCCGCTGTGGTCAGTTTTTCCAGGAACTGGGGCAGGCACCGTGACAGGTTCCCAGAAATGGACCAGTCTTTGTCTTCTGCGGTGCGCCCACGATAGATTGTGATGGATTTTATCGGTTGGCAGCCAGCTGTAGGGTTGTTTTGTTGGCTCCTTTGAGTAGGAGTCGGAGTAAGGGGGCCAGTTATACTGTACATGTACATGTATGCAGCTTTTTCTTATTAGATGTTTGTTATAAATGATTGTAAACATTATGGTTGATACATCATCAGCTCGATATTTGTTTTTACATATGACTTCAAATATTAGTGATTTTTATACCACACATTTACTGTAATAATGAAGTCATTCAGGCACATAGACAATTACATGTAGCAAAAATACATCTGATCTTGTATTTCTGCGTGTATTTGTGATGGGAGTCGATTTAAATTTGACAATCGATCATTGGTTCATAATCGGTTTGACAAACCAACTGACTTTCAATTATTAATTGGTTTAACCGTGTTATCATAATCAAGTGTTGCAGAGTCTTGATTGGCAGAATATTATGCTATGTGTATAAGGGATGTGGTATTAAAGTAAACAATATATATATAATTGAGTTTAAAACTTAAGATGTCACATATTTGCAATTGATAATTGGCATAAACTTATGACATAGAGGCTATTTGTGGACTTTTCATACCGGTAGATTATGAAGAAATTTTGCCACCTTTAGATAATCGATTATAGGATTCCATAATCGATCATCAAAATCGGTTTGGCAAACCAACTGACTTTCGAAAATAATCTGATCATCGGCCCATCTCTAGCATGTAGTGTGATAATTTGTGGTATTAAAGATAAAGTTGTCAACATTGTTTTCAACAATCCGCACACCATGCAACAAACGTAGAGAAAAGTTGACACAAAGAGACGAAATATCGCAACCTTCTAAATTCTAGGCCAATGATATCATAATGAAGAAATTGGGCCCGCAGGCTCTAGACTTTAATAAACAAACTGCACTTGGCTGGAGTCCCTGGATGCCCAGATGCTGTTTATATGTTACACTGTATCGATTGTGTGCCGGCAGTTACATGTCTGTATATGGGACAAGTACATGTACTCGCTGACTGACTATGTGTTGTGTGTCCATGCGGTCTGGTGCTGGTGCCGGTATACGTGTATGTAGCAAATATGCCCCCACATGGCCTCCATCCCCCTCCCCTCCTCATTCCTCTGTACTGTATGTGCCCACACTCCACTTTTGTGGTTTGATAATATCAAACACAGGACACTTTCAATGTACTTTTAAGATGCACTTCATTATATGTCATGTAAATGGAACACTGGCATGCTTTGGTGCTGTAGAATCTATAAATTGCATAAACAATAAATTGGCAATATGCCCCCATAGGCTGCATGTACATGTAGGCTGGTGTAAGCAAGTCCAGTGATGATATGCAAATAAATTACTACGCAATTGGCAGCATAGCAGTTCAACTTCAAGGGCTGTTACTGGTAAACTGAACCATACACAAGATCGTAAACAATTTAATACCAGGCTGTCGTCAGCATTTATATGTATTTTCCTGGTACCAAAATTGATCATCATTGAATCCATGCAGACCACAAAATGCATGTCTAATCCAGATATTACACAATACAAGGAAAACAATTTACATGTCCATGTATGACGTTAGCAAACTATGAACAGGAGAGAAGTGTTGCATTGTTGGTTGAACAAAGATGTAATCTGAAAGCTCTTGGTAGACGTACAACAGTACTCACTAATTCACCGAGAAAATAAAAGAGGGGTTGGGGATTTTTATCCAGGCACCTGCCCTAGAAGAAACATCGCCTGGTTGTGAAGGAACCTCATATCTACCCCACTTTGCCTTGCTGCCCTGGATTTCTGCGGCTTTTTACATGTATCCTTCCCTTTGGGGCCAAGTGCTGGGACATGTCAAATTTACATGAAACCCTGCACACCCCTCACCTACACACTACAGAACCATTGTATGCCATGATATGCTCCTCACCAGCTTCTTGTATTCAGTACTTGGAGTAAAATAAAATCATGTTTTAACATTAATAACTTGGAGCTGGCCCCCGTTTTTAATTAAATTGGTCATTCTGTCCAGCAAGACCTATCGATTGTGTCTTCTTTATTGTGGCCTGAGGTCATTCTGTCCCAGGTCATCACAGGCCAGTCACACTGTCTGTGAATCTAAACATGCATCTTCTCTGTCTCTGTGTGTGCTTGTGTGCGCGCACGGAGGTGACAAAGGGAACAGAGAGGACACTCGTGGGGAACTATTCCTGTGTCGTTCATGCTCAAGTTTCCACGCCTTAGGCAGTGTCTGGTTTGTCTCAGAGCTACATTTGTGGCCCAGTGGCGTAATGCCAATCTCTCCTTGAAGACGAAGTGCTGGCTAGGACATTCCGTCATTTCACAAAACCTAGATGCATGTGAATTCAATTCCACGTGTGCTTTAATATGGATCAATGTGCATGTCAAGTCAATTCCTGCTATCAGAAGGAGAATGCAGACAACTCAATTTGCATACAGAGTCCAGAGGGAGCCGAGTAGCCCCATCCCACCAGTGACTGCCAGCTACACGCCCCTTTGTTCTTCCTCCCTACCACTCGCCCCACTCCCTCCCTCGGCTAATCTAATTCTTTAATAATTGCATATGGCAATCTGATGTCTTCTCATGCCATTTATCAATGTTTGTTCATTTCAGGAGACTGGCCTCTGCATTGAGCTGTGGGCATCTGGCATGCTTTGTCTCGCGTGTTTATGCATGACCGCCATAAGATGACCTCCTCAGGCAGATAGTTGCTTGATCCATGTTGGCAGACACCCCCCCCCCCCCCCCCAACCTGATATCCTGCCACACAGCATCCTCCTACATCTGTGGACAATGGACATCTGCATATATGGTAATACTTAAAAGAAACATCTGACACCCGGACCTGATATATATCATGTATACAATACTACATGTATACATGTACTGTACCAGTGTAGGTAATTTGTAAAATTATATTATGTCACTATACCTGTAGCATAATGTATGATCTTTTATAAACTGTACCAGTATGTGTATACATGTACTGGTATATACCAGTTATTCTATTACATTGCAACTTGTACATATACTCAAAAAAAGCTTTTAAGAAAAATAAATAAATATATATAAGTTAAAATTTCAAAAAAGAAAATAAATAGTTTCAAGAGCACTCATCAAAAATTCGCTGCATGCTTGCTGCACTTCATTCAGCATACAATCATGTACTTAAACTACCCAATATTGTGTTTGCAGGGAAAGTCCAGTGTTTGAAGATCAACAGAGATGAGGGATCAGAGATTGGGCGTCACCATAGCAACACTACCGCCTCCCCTAACTCCCTCCCGTCCCCAGCGCGTGTACTCCAGCGGATCTTTGCTGTCTTCCACTTGGTTTTGATGACCAGAGCCGCATCCAGACAAACTTTGTCGCCATGGAGACCAAGTTTGGGGACTCTCCGACTGCATGGCCCAGACTTACGTTGCAACTGGCAGGAACATGCATGCATTCAGTGGTTGCCATGGTGACACCATGTGATGGATCACACCAGTGTATGGCATCAACCGTACGCAATACATGAGGGTGTACCAGATTGTCAAAGGGATGGGAACTGGGGGTAATTTATGTCAAATGGGGCAGAAAAGATTGTCCTCAGGCGGTCAACTTGCATAACCAGCCATCTGGTGACTGCGGTCAACGTTACCATGGTTACATCATAACTGTCTACACCACATGTTGTGGTTGTCATGTACCAAAAGTTCTTGAAATGTTACATGTATACAATCATCAATCAGTCAATGTTTTCTGTGTGAAAATGTGTACCAGGTATATGTGAATTGTGTCATTTGATTACTACCGGTATGTACCATCTACTACTACTACTACCATCAAATATACATGTGTAATATAGACCTATTCTGTGTATCAATAATGTGAATACACATAGTTTCAGTACTTGAGCCATTTAAAAATTGTACTGATTGAAAAAAAAGTATTTTATAATGCAATTAGAAAGTTGTTCCAAGACATTAGTGTTGAATGTGTAAGATTTGACATCTCAGACAGATACTGGGAAACAGTACATGTAAGCTTTATTGTCTTGAAAATAGCGCCTAGTTTCTACTTCAAACAGGTCTGATATTAATTATTGTGCTCTAGATTTCATGGTAAAGTGGGATTATGCATGCAAACAATTACAAGTATTGATTTCTGCTCGTGCTGTCAAAATGGTTCTGACATTGTGCATTTCAGCATTATGCATGTGCTGGGTAATATTATCAGAAGTGACGGTGGGAACTGATGGGAATTGGGACTGTTGGTTTGGGGGGGGAGGGGGGGGAGTTGAGGATGATATGTGGGATCAGGAAGCATGGCTCGGCATTAGGAAATAACCCAATGTGCACCTAGTAGACGAATAAACGTGCACAGGGTGCAGACGCCACCAACAATTCCATTTGCCCCCATCGTGGCATGCAAACTTCCCATCTGGACTGCAGTGCCATTGTGCATGCAGACTACTTGAATTGTCTGGAAATGCATGTCACCAAAAATAACTGGTGGCGATTCCCATCCAGTGTCCCTTGTCTGACTGATCAGGCAGATAGTGGTCCTGCACCAGCCCTGAGATGGGGGGGGGGATAGCCTGAGGCTGGGGGTGCAGGGGTATGGTTGAACCTTAATCATTGGCCCGATCCGATCAGATTGTTTGACATGCAATATAACAGGGACGCCACCAGACAGCAAGTCTACTTTACTTGATTTATAGTGCTTTCTCTGTCGGCCTTCTGTCTCATAAAGGGCTTTCCCCGACAACATGAGAACCAACATGCTGTGTGTAGGATCAAGGGTCCGCTGGACCTTTGTAAAGCAGGCTGACGTTGGGGACGGTGGCGCAGCTCAAGGTGTGAAATGTCCCGCAAAACGTCCTCGGAAGTAATTTATGGTTCACTAGATCAATTAGAGGGACAGTCAGAAATCCGAGACGCGACACTGTCATGCAGTGTGTCTTCATCAATGTTCTCGTCTGCTGTTGTAATACTTCCTGCTTTAGTGTAGGACCCCTATTGAGGATGTGAATGAAAGTGTGTATTGATATTGTGTATGTTGAGAAATTTTCTGTCCAAGTTATAATGAGGCAAACTGGAATGAATTATGTGCATACACTACAGCTTTCTGTGCTTGTACCGGTATATTTTACCAGCACATTGACTTAATACTTGTTAGCCTTCATGATATTTATTTGATTCTGTTTGTATTATATGTACAGTACATGGCGGTCTCTTTATTGTCATATACATATGTATATTTAAATATTGTTATGTGAGTACCGCCTGCATGGGATTTCTTGTAACACAGGAAAATTATGAAAATTGTTTATTGAAGTGGCTTCAATAGTGGTAATAAAATGGCCAGTGAACGTGAAGTGGCAGAAAAAGTTTGTTTGGAAAATGTTGATTAGTTCTTGTAGATAAATAACTGAGGCCTGTAGTCGTCTCCTAGTCACACTGTTCTGTAGCAGACACAGCCTCTCGTTCCCTGGAGCCAAAATAAAAGTGACAGAGACATGAGCATTTGGAAGAATACTGTCTTACACACTGAACAATCCTACAAATGTATACATGTATGTACCAGGCACTTGTATTGTGCTGTCTTCACTGCATTGAAAGCAGATACATGTACGCAGAATCTAGCATGTCTCGGCTATTCCGAATAATTTGTGCCATAAAAAACGTGTGATGGTTGACAATATCAAAGGATGTAACTGATTAATGTTTCTTTACTCTGAAAACCAAAGAATAGTAAACTTTTTGGAGAGAAAAAAAAAACATCAACTGGCATTGGTCCAAGTTTCATGCAGGCACATTCAGTGTGAGGGTTAAAGCATGCAGTGTCCACACATCTGCATTTCCAAGATTGGTTTTCCCAGCAGGGGGTTAATGTCATGGAAAAGCCAGCGGAATTGCTAGGATTTAGATGAATGACCATAGATTGCATATGCAGATGTTTGACTCTGGCATGCAGGCCTTATTGCCATCCAGTGAGACAATACATAGCCTCATAGTAAGATCAATACATGTATTTGCATCACTGGTCCGGTTTAAACATAAAAAACATGAGAGATACCACATGTTAATACTTGATGAAAACTGGGGAAATACATGAGAACACAAATTCATACTCATAATTTTGTCATGTTTATGCATATACTGTATATGCTTATTGTTGGTATTACCCATGCATACTGTATCTGTGCAGACAAGCGCATGATGAGCTGTGTTGCCAGACAGATGAAATCTAGCCATAGAAATAGCACTCGAGCCCAACAAACCACAGTGGTTTTGACATTACCGGTACATTGTATACTGCTGGTGGTCTTGATTTCTGGAAATCCCGTCTGTAAATACAAACTTCCACTACTATTGTTGTTCAGTATCAATAGAGTCGTAACACGTATCATTATGTACACTGCATCATGTAACCTGATCAATAGTCATGATAATTGTGGCAATATTTGTGTAACCAAATTTTTAAAATTCCACCACTGGTGTTTTTCAATGAACTGTCAAAAATCTTCATTCTGAAAATTAGTGTTCACGATGCATGCAAGTCAGTTTTGAAATTATGAAGCTGTAAATTACAAGCCTCTGGCTTCCCACAATACACGCGAGTGGTGGTTGCCCACGTTGTAAAAATAAATTTGAATTATTATTATTATTATTTATTATTATTATTGTACTTAAACTCCCGTTATTTCAAAATCTCAAATGTATTTCAACTATTTGAGTTTAATAAATACTAGCAGAAACCCATAATTGTATCATATTATCCTGATTATGTATGGTGAATAGTTCATGCTATTGTAATCAGAAATAAATGGAAGACTTGTATTTCAATTAAATCATATTTCAGGAATAAGTTGATTTAAAACACTAAATCCCGAGTTATGATAAGCAAACACAACCTCGTGAGTTGCACACAACTGCAGTTTTTGCTTCTAGGCCAATACTGATATTTTGTATTATCATTTGTTACTGATATTTTGTATTATCATTTGTTAATATTTATGATTCACACCTATAAATATTTGAAGATAAATGCAACACAACTGAAGTCATGAATCAGGTTTCTGATTTATAGAAACTGATAATATCAAAACAACACACATTCAAATTCACTAAAGATTTTTAATTTAGCTTTTCAATATAAATCAGCCATTCCAAACAAACAACACAATTTTATGTACATATTCGTGGCGGTCAAAAATGTGAAATAAACAATCTATGCAGTACATCATCAACAAAATCAAATTCAAACATTTCGACGAGAAGCACCTAATGGCTGTATTCCTTGGAAATATAGAGGCAGGAACAAAAATCTGGCATACAAAATATATCGTTTCAGTCGTACAAAACCGATCACAAATTTGCTGCATGCATTTCATATTTTACAATTGCATATTTGTAAAAAAGTACAAAAGCAAAATCTTTTGCAACCGGGATTTGCATACTCAGAAACTGAACGATTATCAGGAACTTTGAATCATGTCAGCAATCATTGTTAATATCTACTTTCAATTCTGATACTGTACACATTTTGCATGTAGATATTCTTTCAACTCCACATTTGACATAAAACAAAGTAAACAAAAACAAACAACTGGTCAACAGCTGACTTTCAGGCAAAACTGCACATAAAGACTGGTTCACATTGAAACTTTTCTGACAAGATGAAAACAAGTCTTTGATTAAAATAAAAATAATCAGAAGGCCTCATCGGCTTTCTAATTTTAACATTCACACTAAATGATCAAACGTCTATGACCATTGCAGAAACAGTTCTTTGAGAGCGGTGAAGCTTGCAGCTTTCAAACCATGGCAGTGTTCAATGTTCATGATTGATAATGATATATTTACAAGTCATTGAATGAGCAGCATTCACTTGGCACTTTCAGCTGGACTGGCCTCCATCTGTTCAGTCGTGACTGGTTTTTGCCTGTCCTGCAGACCTGGTGTGGGCCAGCGGGCTCCAGCAAAGCACCATTCCGTCCATGTGACTCGCGTCCCGGCATCCAACAGGACCAGACATTCTGGTGCGTGCGCAACTATAAGCATGCTGCATACAGCTGAGATCCTACTCCAGTCTCTACTAAGTCAATCACAACATGTTAGCGGACAGCATCACCTTACAACCACTGCCAACGTGCTCCAGGATCTGCTGTTTGAGTTTGAACACTTGTTCACGAAGATCACTGGCCGTTTGCACAAGATTTGTGTTTTGGCCTTTGAGTTCATCAACACGGTCTTCCAGGCGGGATATTCTCTCGAGCTTTCTAGTGCGACATTTGCGAGCTGCGATGCGGTTTCTCGCACGCTTGCGGTCGAGCTTGATGCCTTCTTGCTCCGTCATGTCGATCGGCTCGATCTGAGGTGACAGGGAAGGGACACGCTGGGGCTCTTCAGTCTTGATGTGGAGAAGCTGGTTATGGAGGCCATTGGTCTGCTGAGGCAACGCAGGCGAAGCGTTCCTGCTGACTGTCATGGGCTGATTTTGAATGATTATTCCCTGAGCACGGTGAGCCATGTTGCTGGACGGCACAGTGATAGTACCATTGGTCATGTTCTGGGGGAGTATGGTACCTGGGAGCTGGGTCACTGTTGTGTAGCCCGCGCTGGAGGGGTTGACTGTAGGGGCTGCTATCGACTTGAGCAGGGACGCCGGGGCAGCTCGGATGGTTGTGGCGGCACCGTTGAACTGAGCTATGGTGCTGGGGGCACTGGAGAGGGTGGTTAGTGTCGTGTATGTACTTGCTGGAGGATCTGAGCCCATACCGTCATCACTACTGTCGTCAGGTTTCTGAGTGTGGAGTTCCGCCAACGCATCAACAAACCCTCTGGCGTAGGCCTCCTGTTCCTCAGTGACACTCTTGGGGAACAGGATCTGTGTAGTTGGAGTGGGTGTCGTTGTGATGGCCCCTTGCTGAATAATCATCCGTTCCAGCTCTGGGGATGCTAACTTCAGCATGTTGACATCAGGTGTATTGAGCATTAGCTGATTTAGCTTTTTCTGTTTGGTTTTCGCGTTTGAAAAGTCCAAAGTCATACTTGACTTCTTCAACATTGCCTTCTTCATTTCGCTGTCGTCGTAGAATGAAGACTCCAATCCTTCCATCATTTTTGACATCGATTTGTCAAAGCCGGCCGGTGAACTGAGGAGTGTCACTCGATCGTGAAACAACAAACTTCAGCGGCTTGTCAGTCTTTGTTTGAAACGTAACAAAATGTCACTTCTTCGTGGCGATCGCAAAATGTGGATATCAATTCAAATATTTTATCATTTACAAGTATATTTCACAATTCGAGCAACTGTTTTCGCTGATTTCTAACATGTATTCTGTCTTATTTTCGTGTACTTCCTTCGGTGAGTCACAACGTGTATGAATGCTGTGGATTGGATCAGCAAGTCTTTATACTCTGACTAATGTCGCTATTTTTAGCATGACATCATCCATCGGCTCTCTGATTGGCTGAACATGACGTGATGTGGTCGCTATTTTTAGAATCAGTAGTGTCTTATGACGACACGTGAACCACCCGGGCATTCTGGGTGTAGGATTCCCAGCTAGAACTGATGACGTGTGCGGCACAAATGTACGACGTCATTTCTCAGAAAACCACAACCGGTAAATCTCTATTTTTAGAAAGTGCAAACCCTCTTGGTGCCGATGACTAATGGCTTCGAGAATCATCGTCTGCATGGCGTCCGCCTTCCTTTCCATGTGTTAATCTAGGCCTAGCAACTGTACGGATAATAGATCTATACCTGTTTTAACCTAACCATGTTGTCAATATCATAAATTATAATGGCATTTCTCATTGTCCGGAATAGATCTAGATCTAGATCTAGATCTAGTCTAAATTTTTGCTTCATTCATGTTTGTCCATGATGTGAATCAGTCAATTGATTTTGATTTTGTACCGATTGAGTCAATACTGTGGGGCATATTTGGGTAGAATAGACGGGAATATGTCAAATTTTCCACCAATCACTGGGAATCACAGATTTATATTTCTGCCCATAGATCTAGTAAGTTAGTCCTACCGATGCGATGTTCATTTCCCTTAGCGTGACTAAACGTTATGATTGTGACAAAATGCGCTAACAAAATCATAACGTTCAAAATACCCAAATATGTAGATCTAGATCTACATGGCCCAAATAATATGAAAAATTATGTACAATATACAAGCAAGTTCATCCAGATGCTTCTTTTTAGCTCCGCAATGCCGAATGGCAGCGGAGCTTTAGTCCGTCCATCCCTCCGTGCAGCGTCGTCAACTTTTGCTATCTTAAGTTTATGGTTGAATCTTTCTGAAATTTTCCACAAAAATACCTAAAAATACAATGTCTTTCAAGATCCAGCAAAAAAAATAAATTATTTTTTGGCCTTCGAAAAATTTTTTGGACGGCAAATTTACCTAATTTTTTCTTCATAATCATGATAATAGGAACTTTGCGGAGTAAACTCCTAGAACACTTCAAGATAGACCCTAAACATTGGTATATTTATATGGGAAATCATATATTGCAGTTTGAATGGTGACCTTGAATTTGACCTTCAATGACCTCGGAAGGTCAAAACAACCTTTATTTGTTGAAAAAAACAATGATTTTTGTCTTTGGCGGCCATTTTCTCAAAATTTATCCAGACAATTTTCTCCAAGATCATGCATAAGATTCTCCTTATGTATCTTTGTGAAGTGTATATAAGTTTCCTCGCCCTTTAACTGCCGGTCTCCTTCTGGCGGCCATTTCGATTTTTCAAAAGTTTGAAATAAATCACTATTCATTTTTAGCCATTCCCAGCCAAAAAAAATTCATTTTTAGATCAAAACGACCACTTTTTGTCAAACATTTGGATCAAATTTGGAATTTCAATATTACTATTATTTGAACTTTTGCAGCGGAGCTCTCAAAGCCGAGAGGTCTCTTGTTCTTGTAGACCAATGCATGTCGACGAAAGTCTGGCGTGTTTCAAAATCGTAAGCCTCATTTGTTTTTGCATTACATGAAAAGAACGAGCCGTGACAAACAATGACTTGCTTTGCTAAATTTTCTGAGTCGAGTGTATGACATGATTTCCAATTCAACACCTGAGGTAATTCAGATTGCTAATTCGCTTGAATAGAGTCGTGGTCACGGTAACGCATGTGCACCGACCGCTGCAGCGAGTGAGACATTATGAATGCCGCATTTGCCACATCTCCTAAATTTGCTTGTAAGAATCTGATAAATACTACATGTACATGGCCATCATCAAAAAAGTAAGTCTCGGTTAGTGATCTATATCACGTCACCCCACTATCCTGAAAGTTTCCGCACTAGGCAAGTAAATGAATTGAAAATCTATCTTGTTATCCATCAGTGATGTTCAACTCCCTGTATTCATTGCGTAATCGAACAAATTATAATTTTGTTGCCAAAGTATTCATTGACCAGGGTCAGAGCAGCTATAGTCAAATTTTGGGACAATTTGGTGTTTATATGGCGAAGTTATAAAGAAAAACATGGATCAGTACAAAATTAAAGCTATTCCCAAAAGCTGGGTGATTCCCACCCTTAATTAGGTACATTTAGAGCCTTTTTCTGGATGACCCGTGCATAGTATCACTAAATACCATGAATAGGAATATGATAATAGTAAATATACCACAGCCATAAGACGTTTCTGATCACCATGGCGACCATACTTTACACACAGACCATAGTATTGTGGTGGCTAGGGGGTTCAAATCAGGACTTGTATGCAATATGAATGAAGTAATTGAATGGGTTCCAGAATTTAAGGCTCTCATTCATATTTTCACCAGTTTTGTGGCACCTAATTCAATATTCATGGCATTGGGCCCCTAGCAACCACGGTTGCTATGGGATATATCTCAAGAATAGTTACCTTGGTAACCAATTTCGGTAATTGAACACTCGCTTAATTAATTAGCTTGCTTTACCCTTGTGACATCATGAATGTATGATTATAATAGGTAATTAGGTAACACAAATTAGCCTACAATTTAGATCTATCATGATCTGTCAAAAAAAAGTATCCGGACTTTTTGATGGATTTTTTGGAAATAAATAAAAACATTTAATTTAACTAAATGTGATGTTTCTCAAATTGAATGGGGTGTGCTTATACTTGAAACAATGTGGTGAGCCTATCCTCGACTATAAGCACATGCGCTTATAAGCGGGTAAGATAAAAAAATAAAAGCTGTCAAAAAATGCAATATTTCGCATATAAAAGCACAAAACAGCATCTAAGGAATCTGAACATTTTCCAATAATTGGTACAGTAAATCCACCAGGGATGGAAGTATTGTTGTAATTTTGGAATAGAAAACAAATTCTACATGCTGATTTTGAAACACCGCACCGCAAAAAAAGCATTTAATAGCAAGCAACTACACAAAGCTGTGTGCGAACCCCAATTCAATGATGGGTCTGAAATCAACATGGGGTAGATTGCTAATTTTTTCAATTTTTGCAAATTTTGGTAGGAAATTGCCATTTGGCTGCCAGGTGGAGTATGCCAACATTGCCAATATGATACCTCCCCCCCCCCCCCCCAAAAAAAAAAAAAAGCAAAGGGGTGTAGGCCTAAACGAGAATATAGAATCAGAATAAGGGCTAGATCCAGAAACCTTTGGCTTGATTATTACATTGCAGAGCACTGTACTGTATTCAGCTGTGCTGTATATTCATACAAATGTACAGCGCTGTGCTCATTATTAGTAAGCTAGATGATAGAATCTAAATTTAGAATTTAATTAAATAGAAGTAAGAATCTATATAGATAAATCTAAATTAAATTTTCGATCTAGGCTGCGCTGTTTTTTACATGTATTTTAAGTAAAAAAAAAATTAGCCCAAAGGCTAAGATAGGTTACCGGACAATTTTGGTTTGGCCATGGCAGGTAACAGACCTTGAGATTTAGCAATCAAGGTTATCAGTGTGAACATATGACCTTAAGATTTACCAATCAAGGTCATCTGTGTGAACTTCAATGTCACTTTTACATGTATGTGTGCGGCATTTGATATTCTACGTTTGCGGCATTTGATTTTTTATATGTTCTTAATACAAAGATATATCTGGGTGCAAGCGTTTAGGTCGATCAGTCCAATTTACACATTCCGAGTCAAACATTTGGCACTCAAAGTCATCTGAGGTCAAGGTCATCATTTGTTGCACCATATATGTCTTTCTATATGTTCATAAAGCAAACATAAGCTCTATCTGCAAGCATTTCATCTATAGAGGCAAATCTGGGCATTTTTTTTACCCAAAAATTGCTGTTTTGACCTTTCAAGTTCATCGAAGGTCAAATTCAAGGTCATCACACAAATCGCCATATATGACTTCCTAGGTTCTATCTTCATGCATTCTATGAGTACAGTTCTGGCAGCTCCTATTTTGAACAAAAAAAGTGGCGAAAATTTTTCTAAGTCAAAATTTCTTTCAAAGGGTGAAAATAATTTTTTCTGGAATGGCCTATTTTTTTCGACGAAAACGGTCGCAATTTTAAGAAAAATTTAAAAATAAAAAAAATAAAAAATACCTCCTTCTTGGATTATTTTAAGGTATCTTTTCCCAAATTTCCAGAAAGATTGGACCGTAAACTTTAAAGATAAGAATGTGGATAGAACGACTGTGGACGGATGGACGGACGGATGACGAACGCAACGCCATGGCAATAGGTTATCGGACCACAGGTCCGGTAACCTAAAAGTGGGAATAGGAAATTTCAGGAGGCTATCTTAATTTGCGGGGGGTAAGGGACCTGGAACAATTTACCTTTTAGGTTACCAGACCTTTGGTCTGATTTTAATTTGTTTTCCGATATGATTATCAAATCTTCCTAAAATTTTGAATCAAAATACTGAAAAAATACTTCAATGGAGAGGATTCTTTCAATTTTGGCATTATTTACAAAATGGCAGCCATTTTCATTGAAAAAGGCCTCAATATAATAAATCGTTCATCTACATGTATATTATATTGTCCTGATGTTTGGAAAACCATTACCTCAAGATAATAAATTGTTCCCTTAGTTTGTGGAGTGAAGGATTTGTTAAACTGAGCTAACAATTTACAAACCATTCACTCAATTTATTAGACTGTTCACTCAATTTACAAGCTGTTTAATAAACCGTTCCTTCAATATAATAAATCGGTAGACTTTGTTCAGTATACTATAATGTTTGGAAAACAGTTCGCTCAATATAATAAATCGTTCCCTCAGTTTCTGGAGGGAGAAAAACTACCGGTACATAATCGTTCCAAATCAACTACAAATATGCCTGTGGTCTCAAAAAAAAAATTGGTTGCTAAACAAACTATGCTTGACCAGATGAATAAATGAGGCATAAGAAAATGAAGCTCCTTTTTGGGCGGGTTGCGTGCAACCAACCCGCCTATTAGATTGGCGTGTCCGTCCGTCCGTCCGTCTAGCCGTCCGGCCGTCCGTCTGTCCATGAGCAGATCTTCATGAGCAGATCTCGGACAAGTTCGATGATGGGTGACCTTGATCTATTTTTCAGGTCGTGGCAGGACTTCGAACTTGACAATACATGAAAACAGGACTTTGTACCTTGTGAACGCGATAACTTACAAAGTTTTTAACGAAATACCGCCAAAATCATACCAGAGGTGCATCATGAACAGATCTCGGACAAGTTCGATGATGGGTGACCTTGACCTATTTTTCAGGTCGTGGCAGGACTTCGAACTTGACAATACATGAAAACAGGACGTTGTACCTTGTGAACGCGATAACTTACAAAGTTTTTAACGAAATACCGCCAAAATCATACCAGAGGTGCATCATGAGCAGATCTCGGAAAAGTTCGATGATGGGTGACCTTGACCTATTTTTCAGGTCGTGGCAGGACTTCGAACTTGACAATACATGAAAACAGGACTTTGTACCTTGTGAACGCGATAACTTACAAAGTTTTTAACGAAATACCGCCAAAATCATACCAGAGGTGCATCATGAGCAGATCTCGGAAAAGTTCGATGATGGGTGACCTTGACCTATTTTTCAGGTCGTGGCAGGACTTCGAACTTGACAATACATGAAAACAGGACTTTGTACCTTGTGAACGCGATAACTTACAAAGTTTTTAACGAAATACCGCCAAAATCATACCGGAGGTGCATCATGAGCAGATCTCGGACAAGTTCGATGATGGGTGACCTTGACCTATTTTTCAAGTCGTGGCAGGACTTCGAACTTGATAATACATGAGAACAATGCCAATCCCTTCCACTAACAGCCCTCCTCGATGCAACCCGCCCAATTGTCGCGGGCGCGACATATACTTGTTTTTCAATTTATCGAGCCTTTCCTTCAATTAAATCATTCACTCAATTTATCAAACCATTAGTTCAGTTGTCAAGTATAAACATGCATTGAGTGAACGGTTTTTCAACCATGTGAACGAAATATTATATTGAATGACTCAACATATTGAATTATTTTATTGAGTGAATGGTTCATTAAATTGGGTGAATGATTTAATGTTCTATTCAATAAACAATTTAATATATTGAATGATTCAGAATGAATGATTTAATAAATTGAGCGAACATTTTACTTATTTTCTTGCCATGTCCTATTAGTACGGTGCCCATTATAGGACATGATGAAAAAGAAAACTACTTCGTTCGCACGAAGTACTAAGTCGTTCGCATGAAGTACTACTTCGTTCGCATGTAGTACTAAGTCGTTTGCACGAAGTATTATTTCGTTTGCATGAAGTACTAAGTCGTTTGCACGAAGTACTACTTCGTTCGCACAAAGTACTAAGTCGTTTGCACGAAGTACTAAGTCGTTTGCATGAAGTACTACTTTGTTTGCACAAAGTACTACTTCGTTCGCACAAAGTACCTAGTCGTTTGCACGAAGTACTACTTCGTTTGCATGAAGTACTACTTTGTTTGCATGAAGTACTACTTCATTCGCACAAAGTACTGTCATTTGCATGAAGTACTACTTCTTTTGCGAGAAGTACTACTTCATTCACACAAAGTACTAAGTCGTTTGTGTGAAGTACTACTTCATTTGCAAGAAGTACTACTACGAAGTACTAAGTCGTTCGCACTAAACAATAATTCATTCACATATCCATACATAGTATTCGAACGTTGTAATAAGCCTATGAAATGATTGATCCTAATGTTACCAATTAACCCTTTAATTACCATAGTCAATTTTCAGGGTCCTCCCTACATGTATGTCCTAAATCTGAGTACGACTTAGTACTTCGAGGGGACGACTTAGTACTTTGTGCAGATGACTTGGCTACTTCGTTCAAACGAATTGGTACTTCGTGCAAACAAAGTAGTACTTCATGCAAATGAAGTAGTACTTCATTCAAACGAAGTAGTTCTTCGGGCGAACGACGTAGTACTTCGTGCGAACAAAATAGTACTTCGTGCGAACAAAGTAGTACTTCGTGCAAACGAAGTAGTACTTCGTTCAAACGAAGTAGTACTTCGTGCGATTGACTTAGTACTCCATGCAAACGACTCAGTACTTCGTGCGAACGAAGTAGTTTTTTTTTTTTCATCATGTCCTATCAGGGGCACCGTATATTAGAGGCTCCGTAGCATGTAAAGTATATTAGTAGTAAGTGATGACATCATGTATAGATCTACGTGATGAAGGAATCGTTTGTGACAAAATTATGAGATTGCTGATTCACTGACTCATTTTCATTCAATTTTGATTTTTTTTCAAGCAAAAGATGACATCTACTTCGTGCCCTGGGTCCAATTCATCGAGGGACCTTGTTCCTCCCACATCAGATTTGGTGACATCTGCAGATGAGGATGAGAGTGAACAACAGGTTAGTTGTTTATCAGTGCTTTCCTTGGAGCCTTGGAGGCATTTCGGTGTGAAACATGGAAAAACAATAGGCTTACTCAGCAGAATATTTTGAATCACGCGCAGAAATTCCCCTCGGAAACCTCTAATATATTATGTGCGCTGGGCAAGGAGTCAAAAAAAGTTCATTTCACTGTACAATGCACTGTTTCCGAGATGTCAAGTCCATCCGTAATACGCCTGAAGACATGTTAATTAATAGACAAAGAATAGAGATGGACTGCCAACTTATACCCAGTGACCTTGAGCTTGCATCCAGAGGAATAGGGGTACTTATTTTCCGGTTTGGCGTTTTAATGGAAAATTGAATTTCGCCAAATTCCGTGCGTGACGTCATCATTCAGAGGATCCTCAAGATTGAACAATGGCAATCCGATGTTTTACATGTACGTTGACAACGAAAGTGAAACATCCCTCTTCCTCTGACATTTTGTAACCTCAAGCTCAATAACTACAAACAGAGAGAGTGATATCAGAGTTGGCAGTCCATCTCTGTGTCTTTAGTTGAACTATGGTGGTGTGTTCGAAAATAACATTCGTTCCACTAGATGCACTGAAATATAGACAAAAAAAAAAAAAAAGTCAATTCAGCAAAGAAACTGTAAGTCAAGGTCAAACTTGATCACTAATACCCCTGAAACATGTTTGCCTACAGTGGTGAGTCCAAAATGAACAGATTTACGGGATATCAAAGAAAATTTTTAAAATGCATACTCAGCAAAAAAAAATTATAATAGGTCAATTACAAAGTTCATCCCTAAAACTCGTAAGTACAGTGGCTCATTACCGCCAATTACGTTCGTGTATTTCTCACCCCATTTATAATTACCACCTCATAATATTTACTGCCCCGTACGTAAGACATTTACGCCTGGAGCGACAAGTCTGAAAATAATGTCCATTTCGCTCTAGGACACCTTTTCAGAGATACATGTATCACCAAAAATGAAAAAATGGCGACTCAAAATATTTCCAGGTCAAGGTCAAAGTTCTTTCCTAATACCCCAGACATTTTTGTCTAGGTCGACGAGTCTGAAAATAATGTCTGTTACATTGTCCAATGCATCCTTTCTCAGGTATGCAGGAAGCCTCTAGGATGCCTCAGCAAAATTAATTTCCATCCCTAGGTTAAAGTTTGTTTGACCGAAATGTAGGGTTCTTCCCTGGTGGCTTGTGGTAAATGGACCTCGAGGCAAAGTTTCGCAGCCATTGCCCGAATACTCTTTGAATTTCATCCAGAAACATTGGATTTGTTGTCACGGACCCTGGAGCTGGTTCAAACATCTTAAGGCTTCTTCTATATGATATATCTGAGCGGTTGGGAAGCTAGGGCAAAGATACATGTACAGGAGGCAAACAGAATTTTTCATCTGGAAACCAAAAAAGTGAGGGCAAATTTCTATTTTAAAAATTAACAAAACCATAAGTTCGTTTCGTGCCGAGATGCAGTATTGGGGAATTTTGCCAGGAAATGTCCTTATTATTCTGTTAGATTTTTAGGTTACCAGACCTTTGGGACGATAACCTATTGGCATGGCATTGCGTCTGTCGTCGTCATCCATTTACATTTTTATCTTTAATGTTCACAGTTGAATCTTCCTGAAATTTTAACAAAAGTACTTGAATCGACGGTCTGCGCGTGGCGGCCATTTTGATTTTTTGATGGGTCAGAGAAAAAATTGTTATTCGTCCAAATTCAAGTCACTCTTCGTTTTGTATGATTTTCCTCCTATATAATTGTATCCCCCGAACGAAGGTTGGCAGATACATGTACTATGGATTTGCGATCATCGCACTGCCGCCGCCCCCGCAGATACTTTCTTGTGAGTGCTCTACAGGGTGCAAATCTGAACCGATTAGGATATAAGGCACATGTTAACAAACATTTATTATTGGGCTCAACAAAGTAAAGGTTCTGTCCAGTAGAGAACACATCGCTGTAATCATAATGTTGGGAGATTGAGCAAGGTTTCATAGTCCATTCCTATGACAAGCTCCTGAAAAGTATTTGGTAAGAAATAATATGTTATATCATGGATGTGTCTGCATGGAATAAGGTCCAGAACTTTCATTACTAATATCGATGAAACACACTGGCCTGGCAGTAATGATATTTTGTCTGAATTAACATATTTTGGGCAACAGGGATGATAGGGCCCCAGGGGTATACACCCACATGGTCGTAGGCTACCGAATCGTCTAGTTATGTTATTAACTGAAAAAAACTTCAAGATGTGCTCGATTTCGTATTATAGTCCATCGGAAAAATGTGTGTTTGGGCTGTTTGGCAACAATATAGAGTTGAAGATCAGTGTAACAATTTATATTTTGGAAAATCCATACTCTGTGCAATTCTCATGACCTGCCGGTAAACTACAGCATCCTTGGTGCTATGGATGTTATTATATTAGTATATTCATAATGTCAGACGTGAACTCTGAATATCAGATGAATGCCTTATCATGGGGTCAATCAATTGCATGGAATCAATGGATTCACCGTACACTGTATCACCGTAGACACAAATATAGGTTCCAGTCAAAATACTCCCAAGTTATTTTAGACCTCACCAATTAGTTTAATAAGTTGTCTGCTGGCAACATACCCATGCTCGATAGTTCCTCCTTTTCAGATCTATATGAGTGTTTTCAAGCAAGGAGTGAAGCTAGGTCTGGTTTACTTTGACAGCACATCAAAAATATTTCACCTAATGGCTGACACTCGAGACTCTTCTGATTTCCAACTCCTGAGGCAAGGTGAATAGAATCAGCTGAGTGACGTTATAAGGACGCTGATTAGAAATTATAAGAAATTATATTATTCCGGTATTGTTTGTTGTTTGTTTGTTCGCAGTGTTGCGTCAGGTTAAACCTGTGAACATTGTTGTGAGTGCTAGAGAAGAAGAGAGAGTCTGCAAAGTGCTTCGTGAATCGGGTAATTGTAGAGCTACCAATATATTTTATTGGTATCAAAATATTTGATTGAGACATTCCGAGATTCTAAGGTAATATGAAATGATAAGATAGTATATGGCAATACCATTACACAACTGATAAATTTACACTGATTCAGCTGTTAGGATGTATGATAGATCATTCAATAAATCAACACTGATCAACATGCTCTGTCAACAACTGATTATCCAGTTCATTAGTAAATGTATACAGCCATTTGAGACGATCATCACAAATCTCAATTTCAGTGGAAGATTCGGATCCCGATTTCATCCGAGTGCTCCCGAGTACTGACTACAGTAAGTGTACATTATCTGTGGAAATTCTTTGAAGTTGATATGCTGCTATTTACCTGTATAATATTGAGTAGAAAAACAAACAAAAATTGTTGATTCCATACCCCATACATGTAATCATGCGTCTACATTGTATATGTATGTGCCATAAAAGTACTTGTACCAAATCTGTCTCAAATGCTCATTATATGTTTCATTGAATAAAGTTACCGCTATCTGTATTCTATAAAATCTGTCTCAAATGCTCATTATATGTTTCATTGAATAAAGTTACCGCTATCTGTATTCTATAATAAGTTTCATACATGACTATCAATTTTCATATGAAACCTTTCCATAACTTGTTCATACTTTCACAGACGTAGATATCTCAAAGCAAAGAATACTGGGCATGAACTTAGCTGGGATGCCTTCTCACTTCAATGATGCTGACCGGTCCATCTACCTGAGTTCTCTTGTACCATTTGACAGCACAACCATGGTAGGAACATGTTAGAGAATATAAAGTAAACAAACACTCACTTGCAGTTATGTTTGTATATAAATCTATCAGTATGTGTATTATGTATGTCAATTATCTCATTCAGTTGGTCAATCCATGAGAAGTATCAGGCATGTGTTTAGGTGTGTGCATTTGGAGGCCTGCTGCGATTTCTGGACAAGACGATGGTCGGCCGTGTCATTAACATGCCAGATCCAACTATCACTGTCATTGGCATCAAAATGTTCACATTGTATGTATTTACCTTAATCCTCTGGGTATTTATATCCACATTGTTCTAACTTCTTCCTCAACAGTGGATGAGATTAAAATCCAGACAGTGTACTCTCAATTGTTTTGTATTTACATGTGATGCAAGTGATGAATTTGTGAAGAAAACATGTGTGAGATAGTTGGATGCTTTCTTTCCAGAGAAAATGTGATATTCATTGATGATCACACTTACACGTAAGTATTTATCTGTGAACACTATTACAAAACATTGGGATTTATTTCCATAAGTGATAGTATGATGTATGTACCGTATTGGTCCTACAGGGTAATAGAAGTACGAGCCATAATACAAGAACGCCCCATTTTTTGCAGAAAAACAAGTTGTGTTCTTTCCTTATATTCGTATATTAGGATCTTGCAGTATATTGTTTCAAACATAAGATCTGCGCATTTTTCACCAAAATAACACAAAATAAACACTATATTTAATATATCAATGAATTATCCCAAAAATATTTTATCAATGAATTAATCCCAAAAATATTTTAGCACTGAATTATCAATAAATCTCTCAAATTTTAGCTATTTTTGCATGCACTAATGTTGAGAGGTTTGCATTAAAATGCTACTCCGTTATTAGGATCAGTATGGTATGTGCACCATGTTCCTTTTCAGCAATGTACATGTTTCAAAATATGGTCGAAATTGTCATTTACACCTTCAGTGGTCTACAAATTTTCAACAAAAGCGTTGAGTCACCTTGGAAGGAAGGATTTTCTCTGTACAGTAGGTTGAAACATGGATAAGAAACCACATAAATGAATCACTTTTCTCTCATAAATGAAAAATCAAAATCTCCATTTGGTCTGTGAGGTTCGATCTTATAACATTATATGTGCATATAGTTAGAAACTTTTTGTTCTGCTGTAGTCTCATGATTAAAATCTAGTCAATCACCAGTGCACGCTATTTATTTATTGCTTGCCACAATGAGAATCTGAGGTGTTGCATGATCCTTGATTATTTCTCTAGAGACCCTGAATAAATGTCAGTCGACACTTGGTGCTAGTCTGTTGAGGTATTTACATGACTGTTCAAAATTTTCAGTGCTTTTCATTTTGTTATAATTCTCTTAGGGGTTTCTGTTCTTACATACATGTAAAAATGTATTATGCACACAGATGCTGTTGTGAAGTTATATCACAATTATAGTACATGTATCCGATATAATCTGATTTATATTAACTGATATAAATGTATTGAAATATATTTTTTTATGATTGCTTTATGAGTTACCTGGATTCAAGTGTGATGATAATCATTCTCTACATTCAAAGTAACAATTGTATATTATTCAACAATACAAGTATCTGTAAACATGGATAAACCTCATGGTTTATTGCAGGCAATGGCTGTTACGGCCACTCAAAGATTTGGAAATCTTAACAGAACGCCAGAATGCTGTCAGCTTCTTCGCAAATCCCAGGAATATGGAAATAACCCATGACCTTGAACAATGTCTCAAGGGCATCAAAAGAACAACGGTCAGTTCTGCGATATTTTTAAATTGGTAATAATGCAAAATCAAGGAGGTATTCTGAATTTTAAAAGTTTTTTTTTCAAGTTTAAAAACAGGAGGAATATATTTCATACAATATTTCAGGAGATTTTGGCTCAAATGACCAAAGCAGCAATAAAAATTCCCAGGTGGCAGACTTTGTACAAGGTATGTAATGTAGCAGTCTTTGTTCAGAATAGAAACTATTTATTGCCATACCACTACCTCTATAATAAACTCTTTGGGTAATCTTACCTTGGCATTCAAAGAAGAGGAGAGAGAAATGAATGTCACAAGAATTTTCTCAAAATTCCTGACATCCATCTCGAACTCGAAATTGAAGGAAATTACTCTCACACATCTCAGATTCCCCGCGGTGTAGATGTGACGTCACACCGGTCATATGATTGACCTTAACCGCCATTAATTTGCTCCTCCATTGTTGGATGTGCAGCAAGTCTTGCTTTCGGCATTCAAAGTCGAATTTCTTCACGTCTACGATCGTCTTTAGGCTGTTCTTTGCACAGCTTTTTCTTCAGTAGATCGTTCTTTCGTTGTTAGACTAGCTTAGAGTTAGTGATTTGCGATTTTTTGGGAGGAAATGGTAAAGCCTCCCCAGGCCCCTTTCCTTCCCCCATTATCGCCCGTTTGTACTTCGATGTTTGATATGTTTCAGATATGAAGTGCATCGTTTGCAAACACTACCTTCCTAAGTGGGAGGCTCATAACGCCTGCTGGCAGTGTAGGGACACTGTTTATTGCCGTCCTTCAGCCACCTGTGAGTTATGCGCGGATTGGTCCATCGACGAGTGGAAACTCTGTCTTCAAGGCTTACGGGAGATTCAGGCCCGCAGGTTTGCTGGTTGCCCTACTCCCCCTTCCCCGTCAGATTCTGATAGCGCCAGGCCGCGTCCCAAGGCGTCTGAGGAACGCAAGCGGCGTTTAGATTTGCAGTTAACCAATGCTGTTTGTGCTGTAAGTTTTGATTTATCATTGTCATTTTCTTTCAGCCAGGTACGGGTCCCGGGAGCCGCGCGTTCGGCTCTCGGCACCCTAACTTCCCCACAACCTACGGGTTTGTGTGGCTCACTTTTGGCTCCCTCTCTACTGGCCCCTCGTTCTCATGCTTCTCTGGCTGAACGACCTGGGTTTCAGTGTCCGAGTGTGGTTTCGGGGTCTGCCGGTTCCGTCGGGCTCACGACGGTTCCCTGCGCCCGGGATCCCTCTGGACAGAGAGTGTTGTTTCCCCCTCCGGGTCGGGCTCCGGCCCCCGGGGCTGGGATTCAACCCAAGAGCCAGGGCGGATTTCGGTCCGGGTCCGTTACGCCAGTGTTTCGGCCGCCGGTTCCCGAGTTCCCGCCGGTAACTGGACCCCAGGCCGTGGCCCCTTTAGCCGTGGCCGGTAGGGACCGGGAGCCAATGGTTTTGAGCTGTCCAAACCCACGGGTTTCTGGGACCCCGTTGTTTCCAGGCTCACCCGTTTGTTCCGGTAATAATTCTGTTCATATTTTTCAGATTGCCGAGGATATTCAGGACGACTCCCCTCTCTCTTCCCTTCCCGTCTGCTCTTTTGCCTCGAGCCAGGGCATGATGTCGTTCGCCCAGGTAGCCCAGGGGTCCACTGGTCCGCCGGAGCCGCACGACTCTCCAGTCCAGGGGACTTCTCCTACTGTTCCGCCCGAGCAGCGCCTCAGGGGCGAACTGGAGGCTTTTCGGGCCGAGATGTTGGGACAGTGGCAACAGTTCCTGGCGAGGTTCCCTCCGCCACAACAGCCGCCACCTCCTCCTCCTTCTCCGTCTCTTCCCAGGGAAGACCCGCCCTCGGATGGGGAATCTTCTCCACCGGCTCAGCCGTTGCCTGGTCCTTCGGGTCTTACGCTGCCCCTGAAGCGTAAGGCCGAGTCCGACCAGGAGCTCGCTCAGTCCGAGTCCGATGACCCCTTGTCTTGGGGAGAGAAGCTGGACTTCGTGAAGAGGGTCCTCCCGGGTTTGTGGCCCGAAGAACATGCTCCGCCGCCAGTCAAGAAGGTCGCGAGATCTATGATATCGTCGGAGATGGAGCATCCACGGCCGTCGAAGGACGCCCTACGTTTTCCCCTCTCGGCTGGAGTCCGTGGCTCCATGCAGGAGCGAATCGAGGAGACGGTCAGGACGAACAAGACCGCGATAGGCGCCTTTCCTTCCCGTCCGTCTGTTACAGATTATTACACCTCGTCGGAGCTGGACGACAGGCCGACCACCTTGAGGAGGCACCACCCCCACTTTTCCTTCTTTAAGGAACCCAAGTCGGTGGACATTCCTTGGGGAGCGCTAGCCGAATTCCAGCATACCGTGCGGGTTGGTCTGGCCACAGACTCTGCCATGGATTGGCTTTCCATGGCCACCAAGAGAGCCATTTTACAGTGCCACGACCAAGTACTGAACAATCCGGATTTGGATCGGGATGAACTCGCGGAGGCCCTTCTCAGTTGCGCGTCCCTGGTGACCTCGATCGGCAAGGGCGTTGGTGATAAGGTTGCTCTAGACTCCCACGCACTCTGGGTGTCTGAGCTCTGGCGTCGTGACGCGTTCCTGTCCTCCCTGAGGTTCGAGGTTCCCGACCAGTTGATGTCGGACATGAGGGTCCTGCACCCGGTCATCCCCACCTCCGGGACTCCCACCTCCCTGCTCTTACCGGACCGTTCAGCGGACCTGCGTGAGGTGAAGAAGGAGGCGGACGAAAAGGCTGCGAAGTCTTCCACCTCCAACGCCCTCCTGAGCCAGTCCAAGTCTTTGGAACGGCTCACTCAGCAGATGGTGTCAGCTTTCAAGAAACCTCAGCCCCCTACACAGCAAGCCCAGCCGCAGCAGCAGCCAGGTCGTGGCCGCGGCAGGGCCCGAGGCAGGGCCTCTGGTCTGCCCTTTCGTGGGGCCCCTGCCGGCAGCACCCGAGGAGATCGCGGTCGAGGTCGAGGCCGTGGCCGTGGCGAGGCTCCCAAGCCCGCAGGGGAAAAGAAACCGGGTACGTATAGCTTCGGATTCCGGGCCGGATCCTTTGCTCGAGTGTCGAGAACAGCTGCATGGTCAGCTCGTTTCGGTCGATATTCCTTCCTCAGACGAGCCCGTAGGAGCTCGTTTAATTCTGTTTTGGAAAGAGTGGGAGCGGCTCGGGGCTTGCCCCTGGGTCGTCTCGACGCTCCGTCGAGGATTCGGCCTGAAATTCGAGAAATTGCCACCGTTATCGCCCGTCCCAAGGGGTTTCACTCTTCCAAACGATCCAGAACGCCGCCGTGTTCTCCACGAGGAGATAACGGCGATGATCGAGAAACAAGCGATAGAACCTGCTCCCGGGGACACTCCCGGGTTCTACAGCGTGTTGTTTGTGGTTCCCAAAGCGTCGGGGGGTTGGAGACCAGTGATAGATCTTTCTCCGTTGAACAAGTTCTTAATCGTGCCGACGTTTTCCATGGAAACGCCGGAGCAAGTTCGTTCAGTCATGCCTCGCGATTCGTGGGTGGTAACGATCGATCTCAAAGATGCCTATTTCCATATTCCAATGAAACCTGCAGTTCGCAAATACCTGAGATTTCTCTATCTCGGCCGCGTATGGCAGTTTCGGGCGCTCCCGTTCGGATTATCGACAGCGCCGTGGATTTTCACCATGGTGGCTCGGGAAGTCCAGATTCTCGCCCACAAGCGGGGGATTTTTATCCACCAATATCTCGACGATTGGCTAATCCGGCACCATTGTCGCGAAACGCTGATCGTCCAAGCACAGTTTGTGGTAAATCTATGCTCACGGATGGGGTTCAAAATCAACCAAAAAAAGTCCGACTTGTCACCGCGTCGAGACTTCGTCTTCTTGGGGTATCGTTATCAGACTACCTCAGAGACTGTGTTGCCGACGCTGGATCGTCAGTCAAAATTATCCGTGCTGTCAGAAGGCTTCCTTCGTCGCATTCCACAGACGGCCAGACGCTGGCAGTCCCTTCTCGGGATGCTGGCGTCCACGGAAAAGTTAGTTCCGTTGGGCCGCCTGCACATGCGGCCTATTCAGCGGCATCTACACTCTCAATGGTCCCAGGTCACGGGAGACAGATCCCAGCTCGTGCAGGTCTCTCCGGAAGTCGTTTCCCATCTGCAATGGTGGCTGGATCCCGTCAATCTGCTCCGAGGGTCGTCATTCCGCCGGCCGCTTCCATCCAGGCACGTATTTACGGATGCCAGTATGGACGGCTGGGGCGCTCACTGGGACGACAGCGAGGTCTCGGGCACCTGGTCTTCGTCTCAGCAGGAATGGCACATAAACCTGTTGGAACTGGAGGCCGTGTTCTTGGCTCTCAGGCATTGGGAAACACATTTCCTCAATCAGGCTGTGTTGGTGGCCACCGACAACTCCACCGTTGTCGCTTACATCAACAAGCAGGGCGGTACGAAGTCCCAGTCGCTGTGCCAGGCCGCTATCGACCTCCTGCTCTGGTGTCACGACCGGGGTATTTCGCTTTTCGCGAGGCATATCCCTGGTCATATGAATGTTTGGGCGGACCGCCTCTCCCGGAGGGGCCAGGTCCAGGCCATGGAGTGGAGTCTTGCCCCCAGGGTATTCCAATCTCTCTGCGGCCTATGGGGCACGCCGATGGTCGATTTGTTTGCGACCCGGTGGAACCACAAACTTCCTTCGTTTGTGTCTCCCATTCCCGATCCCACGGCCATGTCAGTGGATGCGATGTCGACGTCCTGGGAGGGCATGTACGCGTATGCTTACCCCCCAGCGGTGTTGTTGGACAAGGTGATCGCCAAGTTTCGGACTCACCAGTGTCGCCTCCTGCTGATTGCTCCGTGTCTACCGCAGAGGTCGTGGTTCCCGGACCTTCTGGAGTTGATAGTAGACTTCCCTCGTCAGCTTCCGGATCGGTGGGACCTCCTCAAACAACCTCGCTCCAGCATGTTTCATCAGGCTCCCGCAAGTCTGAAGCTTCATGCCTGGATATTGTCGAGCGATGTTTCCGAAAGAAGGGATTTTCAAGGGAGGTGTCCGCTAGGATCGCCCGATCAAATCGAAAATCTTCTTTGGCAGTCTACCAATCGAAGTGGACTTCCTTCTGTGCTTGGTGTCGTCGCCGGAAGGTTAGTCCTTTCAGAGTCGATGCTCCCCTAATTTCCGAATTTCTTCTCGAAAAGTTCAATGAAGGGCGAGCTCCATCCACGATCGCGGGTTACCGTACGGCTATCGCGAAGACTCTAAAACCCAAACTTGGGATCGATTTTGGTCATGATCAAGGTTTGACTGCGTTGATTAATAGTTTCGAGATCGAAAGACCGAAAGCTAGGAACCCGGTTCCTGAGTGGGATCTATCGCTTGTTCTCAACGTCTTAAGAAAAGATCCGTTCGAACCCCTTGAGCGGGCCTCACTAAAGTTGCTGACGTTTAAGACGGTCTTCCTTTTGGCTCTGGCTTCCGGGAAGCGACGGAGTGAGCTTCACGCTCTGTCCTTTTCCAAAGTTAAGTGGAAGTCGGATGGCTCCTCGGTTCTCCTCGGAGTCATTCCCTCCTTTCTGGCCAAAACTCAATTAGCAGGTACGCCATTATTGAGCTTTTCCATTCCCGCCCTGACTCCTTCTCTGGGGCCGGGCCTGGAGGAAGACGCGAAGCTTTGTCCCGTGCGAGCCCTCCGCATCTACGTTAATCGTACGCGTGAGCTGCATCTCGGCAAGCGTTTGCTTTTCGTGTCCTATCTTAAGGATTTTCCAAATGATATCCGTCCTGCTACGATCTCATCTTGGATCAAGAAGTGTGTTAGATTTTGCTATGAAAAGTCACAGGCGAAAAAATCCACAGGTTTCAGAGTCAAAGCGCATGATGTGAGGGCTCTCGCGGCTTCACTTGCCTTTACAAATAAAGTGTCTCTGAATGATGTCATGTCTGCCTGTACCTGGAAATCTCATAACACATTCACTTCTTTCTATCTCAGGGAGTTAGCTTGGGAGGATGACTCCGGCCTCCAGCTTGGACGACTGGTGGCGGCGGAGCGTGTAGTCCAGCTGTAGATACCTGTAAATAGATCAGCACGCCTCTGTACAGATGCACCTGAGGTCGACTCCCAGGGGAGTTGCTCCTCTTCTTTGGCGAGGGAAATTTTTGTTCTTCTGCAAGAGGAAAGTCACCTCTGCAGAGCCCCTGCTCGTCTCCATGCATCTGAAGGTAATTCAGGCGTGTATTATGGTATAGTTGTAAATATCCTGTAAATATGTATTTTCGACTTAAAATTATAATTTAAAAGTAAAACACAATATTTACTACTTTCAATGGATATTTCCTACTCTCACACATCGGTGATGAAATTCCCGGGAGAGGGTTAAACCCACCTCCTTTGGTTATTCTGATATAACCCAAAGAGTTTATTATAGAGGTAGTGGTATGGCAATAAATAGGAAGTTTTAACTTGTTTAAAACCAGTATTTATTACATACCTACCTCTATAATAAACACGATTATTCTCCCTCCCGCCTCCCCTGCCTTAACCAGGTGGGCAAATTAATGGCGGTTAAGGTCAATCATATGACCGGTGTGACGTCACATCTACACCGCGGGGAATCTGAGATGTGTGAGAGTAATTTCCTTCAATTTCGAGTTCGAGATGGATGTCAGGAATTTTGAGAAAATTCTTGTGACATTCATTTCTCTCTCCTCTTCTTTGAATGCCAAGGTAAGATTACCCAAAGAGTTTATTATAGAGGTAGGTATGTAATAAATACTGGTTTTAAACAAGTTAAAACTTCCTATTGTGTTTTCATATGAGAAAGATCAACAATGTAGAACATTAACACTCTATTTGCCTATACCATTGAATTAAAAACTAATCTTGATTTAATCACGCAGATTATCTACAATGCCATACTGATTGCAGACATATGTAGAGCGAAGAGAGCTCCATTGGACATTTTCAAGAAGGTGGGCTGGTGCGTGACATGTTCAATGATATAATCAATGCCATGATGGTGTTTAAGATACATTTTCCCCAAACTTGTGAACATTTCATTTATGACAGACTGCTCAAGTTGAAGTTAAATATTCTGTAATCTATTACAATATTTCCCACCTGTTTCAGATAGATAAAGCTTTCACTGAGGAGCTGCATAAAATTGCTAACTTAATCAGTAAAATTGTGAGTAATTGTACAACAATATGAAACATGAATGACTTAACTATCTGGAAAATGCAATGAAACCTTTTTCTTGCATGTTATCTTGCCTTTACACATTCTGTCATGAAATGTAGCCATATTTTATTTATTACTAGTAGGTAATAGTTATTAATACAACAACCATGGTCATTAAATTTGAGGAAATTAACCTATCAGTCCCATTGAAATGGGATACAAAATTGATACTTTTTATATTAATCACGTGTACATGTTTTAGGTTGATTTTGAAGAATCTGCAATTCAAGGAAGATTTGTAGTCAAGCTCGGTGTTGATGGAGAACTTGACAACAGTATGATAACTGTAGATCTGATCATTACTAGAATAGTGCTAAATGCACATCATGTCACAGAGAAATTTGCTTACTGTACATGTACCTTCCCCTCATCCACTGTAAATACTGGGAGATAGAATTGCACTTGTGTTTCTTCCCACAGAGAAGAGAATGTATAATGGCCTGCCGAACTTCATGACTCAGGTGGCCCGTGAGGAGCTGAGTCGACTAAGCGACGAGATTACAACTTGCAATGTGGTCTACCTACCACAGGTCAGCATACAATCGAGCAGAAAACTCGCATTTTCCTAATTGTCAGATACAGGTACAGTAATGTATGTAATCTGTGAAGAATGACATGTTGATTGTTTTCGATCGTCTACAGTTGAGATATCTGCTGACAGTGCCCATGACAGAATCAATGAAAGAATCAGGAGACTTCACAATATCGGGCTTGGAATTCATGGTACATGTGAATAGCAATTCAAATTTCTAGTGTACGTAATAATTTTCATCCTCGATGTCTATTTAATATTCGAGCAATTCATTTCATATATGACCAAAGTTCCAGTCCAATGACGTGGTTCACTACAAGAGTGCTAGTACAAGAGGTAGGTATATGTCGAAAAGTATTGAAAGATAGAAATTTTAAACTTTTGTACTCATTTCAACATGTAAATTGCATGATGATTGTGAAGATTATGTTGCCTTTACTTCACAGAGTTGGATCAGCTGTTGGGTGACACTCAGTGTGACATCACAGGTTAGTGACACGGAAATCAATCTACATGTAACTGGTCACTGCATGAATAAATAAAAGGAAGATGTTAGTTTGGTGTACAACAAACTTAAAGTAAGAAAGTGTTCTTGCTGTGCTCCCGTGTAGACTACGAGACGAGCATCATGCACAAGCTACAGAACAAGATCCTGGAGCACAGTCAGATGCTGATCGATGTGGAGAGGTGTGCTGCGGAGCTGGACAGGTGAGATGTACATGTATATAGGAGGAACAGTGTCACAGATACCATTTGCCTCTAAGAGTGACATTGCTGTTTTATGCTGGACTGTATACAATCAAACCTTCTGGGTTTTCTTTCCGGTTCAAGTCTGATAGCACTTGGGATCTGTGCGAGAGAGTACAATTATGTCAAGCCAGCCTTATCAAGTGGAAACATCATGAACATATCAGGAGGCAGGCAAGTAACATAATACTCATTAACAATACCAGTAATTATGCAAACTTTATAAAATTTATTTTTCTTTCTCATGGAAAAAAAATTACAATATAGATGAATTAGGATATGTATATCCATATCCAAATATATATATGTATATCCAAATTCATTACTGTTTATAGTGAACAAAATGACTTACCTTGTGCACAGAGGTGAGTTACAGTTACATGTACCTGTATGATTTAGCTAGAATTATTTGTGCCAGTAGTGAGTACCGGTATTGTTTTCAGACATCCTCTGCAGGAGATGCGTTGCAGTCCTTTCGTACCCAATGATTTCCACAGCGGTGAGCACGAGAACCGCATCAAAATTTTGACAGGACCAAATGCCAGCGGGAAGAGTGTCTACCTTAAACAGGTCAGTCTGTAGCGGTAGATATAATAACTCAATAATAGTTTATTATCCACATTGTCCTTATTAGCCTTAGTAAATTGGACAATCTGCCACCTAACTTTTAGGTTACCAAACCTATGGTCTGATAACCTAGTGGCATGTTTAGATTTGGATTCACTGGGATCTTTATTGTCCTGCTTAGCAGAAGTTCACATATATTGTGATTGATCGTTTTCAGGTTGCTCTCACTGTGTTCATGGCACAAATAGGGAGTTTTGTTCCTGCCAAGGCTGCAGAAATTGGCATTGTAGACAGCATTCACTCCCTGATCGGAGGTTCTGAGAGTGTTTCCTTAGGCCTCTCCACATTCATGATTGAAATCAACCAGGTCAAGAGTTACTTTCTAATACAATGGGTCCCCATCAGAATGTACCAGTACCTACACTTCTGCCAGCAAATTATGAGCAAATTCATAGGTTAAATTCATCCCAAATTCCTTGTGTTCACAGTTGCACTTAGTAATGTCACTTAGAAATCTCTGCTTTGATACATCTAGAAAATGTTTGCAAATTTGTTCATCACATTTTTCATGTAAAACAACCTGATTGAAAGCATAAGGCTGTCTTGCAGGTGGCAAATGCGTGCAACAACAGCAATGGCAGCTCACTTGTGATTCTGGATGAGTTTGGCCGAGGGACCGAGCCCGCAGATGGACAGGCGCTGCTCTGTGCCACTGTTCAGCACCATCTGGACAGGGGTGACCAGTGTCCTCATGTGGTGGTGTCAACACACCTACACGACGCCCTGGACCTGCTACCCAACTCACCCCTCCTCAAACTACAGGTACATTGTGTTTCTGCTGTGGCTTTGGTGCGTGTTTCCTTTAAGAACTATCGTTGTTCAAACTACCTTAATACTAAGTACATTCCATGCATTGTATCGAGTGATGTTTCTTATGTACAGACGATGGAGACGATGCACGAGAATGATGATTTGGTGTTCCTGTACCGAATCATAGAGGGCAGCACAACCTACAGCTATGCTAGGAAGGTCGCTGCGTCAGAGGGTCTCCCTACAGAGCTTGTCAACAGGGCTCATGAGGTTAGACAAAACCTTCCCAGGCTTCTTAATCTTGCTCTCAATTTCATGACTTGCTGTTGTCTGTTGGCTCTAGACTTGTTAATCTTTCCTTTTCGAGCAGCTAGAGTTGTACAATGGCTAAAATGGTATTGCTGTGATTTCAGGTGTCTGATTTGGTCAGCAAGAAGCAGCCAGTGCTGAGAGTGGATTCCGTAAATACCGAGACACAGTTTCAGAGGTATAGTGAGTTGGAAACCCACTGTACGGTTAACTTCTCTGGCATCCAAGTTTAAATTTTCCATGATTCCCATGTTCAACGTTCGTTGTATATAATTCACTAGATTTATTACATTTACATGTGTGTGGGCATCATTGCTTTCAGAGCGAAGACAATCGCAGACAGGTTGTTGAGCATGGACATACACACAACAGATGCAAGAAATTTCCTGCAGAATTTTGTTATCCCAGTTTACAAAGGACAGTTGCAGTAAGGTTCATACAGGAATTCACAAGTGTTTCGCCATTTTTCACCAGTGAAACCTTCCCTGATATATGTATGTGTATTTATGTGAATTGTATTCCCATGTGTATGTGTTAAAACTGATGTGTTGATACGAATAAAACTGATATTGGCGAACAGATTTCTTACTGCTTCGCTTTCTGGGATTGAATGCCATAACAATCATCAATGCCAAATGCAAACTGGTTTTCAGTATTTATTTCTGCTATCACAAAATATCAAATAAATAAAATATATTCACAAATGTAACTAACATTGATCATGATGCAACTTGTTGCTCAAAGAAATTGCTTAAGTAGCTGTTGATTACCAATAGCATGAACCATTAACAACCAAGCCTAGAGCAATGATTTATACAGTACACAATGATTGAACACAACGATTCAAAGTGCTTGAACAATAGAACACTATTATATGAACTGGATCCTAATATAACATATGTGTAAATACTATTGTATGAACCAACCAACCAACCTGGAAATTGCTACATGTAACTATGTGGCATAAATGCTTAATGATATCCATGTATGATTTACACCATTTCCAGTATATCATCCGAGAAATTCTGGGATATCTACAAAGTTGTTTGGATGGGAATCTCACACAAATACATTCAATAGTTACTGTATATTGGTACTGCACATTTCACAAATCTGTATGAACCCAGCTTCCCCCAGATAGGCATCCTTTGAGACTGGATTGTAGGAGCATATTGCTGTTTTTCCATGCAAAGCCACACAGATAACTAACATTTTCCAGAAAGATTTTCAGCATTACCAGAACATGAACATATTAATGATTTCAATCTTAGCCATTAATAATTACCAGATTTTCTTAATTGTATGAGAACAAATAATTTGCAACCTGCTTAGATTTCTAATGGGAAATGCAATAAATGGCAGCTTCTCGCCTCCTGATGAACACAATGTCATGTAGCATTACAACTTGTCACTGAAATTACAGAAGGTGGATAATTTAGATGTGGGTAATGGTGATATTTCAGTGGATAAATTGAACAGTAACTTAAACCCAGCTGGATAAACAATACTAGTAGTTACTTCATGATTTGAACATTTATACAAAGTTACCATTTGACAATTTTGATGCGTCTAGATAGTATTTGCTGACCCACCTGTCAAAGTTGAGTTTGCCTACGATTTTCCGGACTGTGGCGATCAGTGACTCGTGCTCCTGAGGCGAGTCAAGGATCAGTGAGTGAAGTTTCGTCATGTACGTGTCCACGGTCTCCAGGCTAGGAACCTCGTTTGTCGCTGCAAACAGTAAAGTGCAAGTCTGATGATACGCTTATTTCAAGAAGGCTCTCGTTATGACTTTGCATGTACATATGTACTTTGAAAGCAGATCCAGCATTACAGTCTATCAAAAATTGCCACGGTAGAAATTCTTGAATCTTGACATCAAATTAATTGTCATTGATTGTTCTTTGAAGTCACCGCAAATTGCTTTGCAAGTTTTGCTTTGTTATTTGGCATTCCTACACGTGTGTACTATTTATTTGTCCACAATAGAATATGAAACCCAAATAATAATACATGAACAGGTAAGTAGGATGAACCATGCACAATACAACCTCAGTAACTATTACAATCTACATCTAGTCATATAACAGGTAAACCAAAACAGCACATGTGAAATATTTCACCGAGTCATTCTGTTTTGCAGGTATTAGTTTCTGAAATATAGAACATATTGCTGTGCAAAAGTTGTGAACAGAACGAAAAAGTTTCAGCACATCAGGCTAGATTGATGGGTCAGATTATTATTTCCCAGATGTCAAATGGTTGCGTGTGCAGGGAAGTGGGAATGGAGGAGAATGGTTTGCTGGTAGCTCAAAGTGGAGTGGAATGAGTAAAGTGTGTACTTGAGTATTAGAGTATCTAGTTCCAGATGGGTCATGGCGGCATCTGTCAACTTTCGTATCAGCCCATCCTCTGTTTCCGGATTATGGGTTTTTCTATTTTGAAGGATGATCGTGAATCTAATAATTCAAACATTTCAAAATTTAATTATTTTTAGCTGTACGTACTAATGTCTTGTGTCATGTCAGTGTGTTGCTATGGTTACCTGGGTGGGAGACTGGGGAGAATTATCTTGTCAGTGTGTTACTATGGTTACCTGGCAGGGGGGCTGAGAAGTGTTCTGTCAGTGTGTTGCTATGGTTACCTGGCAGGGAGACTGGGGAGAAGTGTCATGTCAGTGTGTTGCTATGGTTACCTGGCAGGGGGACTGAGGAGAAGTAATTTGTCAGTGTGTTGCTATGGTTACCTGGCAGGGGGACTGAGGAGAAGTAATTTGTCAGTGTGTTGCTATGGTTACCTGGCAGGGGGACTGAGAAGTGTTCTGTCAGTGTGTTGCTATGGTTACCTGGCAGGGGGACTGAGAAGTGTTCTGTCAGTGTGTGCTATGGTTACCTGGCAGGGGGACTGAGAAGTGTTTTGTCAGTGTGTTGCTATGGTTACCTGGCAGGGGGACTGAGAAGTGTTTTGTCAGTGTGTTGCTATGGTTACCGGGCAGGGGGACTGATGAGAAGTGTTTTGTCAGTGCGTTGCTATGGTTACCTGGCAGGGGGACAGAAGAGAAGTGTCTTGTCAGTGTGTTGCTATGGTTACCTGGCAGGGGGACTCAGAAGTAATTTTATCAGTGTGTTGCTATGGTTACCTGGCAGGGGGACTGATGAGAAGTGTCTTGTCAGAGTGTTGTTATGGTTACCTAGCAGGGGGGACTGAGAAGTAATTTTATCAGTGTGTTGCTACGGTTACCTGGCAGCGGGACTGATGAGAAGTGTTTTGTTAGTGTATTGCTATGGTTACCTGGCAAGGGGACTGATGAGAAGTGTTTTGTCAGTGTGTTGCTATGGTAACCTGGCAGCGGGACTGATGAGAAGTGTTTTGTCAGTGTGTTGCTATGGTTACCTGGCAGTGGGACTGAGACGTGTTTTGACAGTGTGTTGGTATGGTTACAGGCAGGGGGACTGATGAGAAGTGTTTTGTCAGTGTGTTGCCATGGTAACCTGGCAGCAGGACTGATGAGAAGTGTTTTGTCAGTGTGTTGCTATGGTTACCTGGCAGGGGGACTGAGAAGTGTTTTGTCAGTGTGTTGGTATGGTTACTGGCAGGGGGACTGATGAGAAGTGTTTTGTCAGTGTGTTGCTATGGTTACCTGGCAGCAGGACTGATGAGAAGTGTTTTGTCAGTGTGTTGCTATGGTAACCTGGCAGCAAGACTGATGAGAAGTGTTTTGTCAGTGTGTTGCTATGGTTACCTGGCAGGGGGACTGAGAAGTGTTTTGTCAGTGTGTTGCTATGGTTACCTGGCAGGGGGACTGATGAGAAGTGTTTTGTCAGTGTGTTGCTATGGTTACCTGGCAGGGGGACTGAGAAGTGTTTTGTCAGTGTGGTGCTATGGTTACCTGGCAGGGGGACTGAGAAGTGTCTTGTCAGTGTGTTGCTATGGTTACCTGGCAGGGGGAATGATGAGAAATGTTTTGTCAGTGTGTTGCTATGGTTACCTGGCAGGGGGACTGATGAGAAGTGTTTTGTAAGCGTGTTTCGTAGAGAGTCGAGGTGCTCCTGTAGTGTGGTGTTGTTGCGTCGCTGTTGAACGATCTCCACCTCCAGCTTCTCGACGGCCTGCTTCATGTTGTCGATGTGTTTGCCCAGAATCGCATTCTGCTCCTCGTACTCAGTGTTCTGCTTCCGCAGCTGCCTTAGCTCCGTCTCACGAGCTTAAACCAGGCATGAGGAACAGAGTTTTGCAGATATCTGCACATACATTACTGACGATATCAGTCCCAAATGTCTCGAAATACATGTACATACCTTTATTGTGGTCCAAGAATTCTTCTGTGAAAATTGGGATATTGAATGCTGGGATGTCGTCTTTATGACAAGAATCTGGACCACCCTGTACAAATTGTATAGCGAATAAGGTAGTTGTCTTCATATTACATGGTCAAAACTGCAGGAACATTGCTTCATATAACATGCTAAAGTCTATTCTATACCCAGTACCAAGACCACAAAACTCCCTATCACAACTACCGGTAGTTGGACCTTCCATAATTGAGAACTAAAGTTTTGCTCAGATTAGAATTATATGTAATACATTCATAAAGGGTTATAATTCACTCTCCATTGATGATACCACACATTATTTGATGCATTTTATCTCTATATTGCAGAATCAAATCGATTCTTGTGAAATGAATGATGTTTTGTTTTTTTCAAGTGAGAACGAAACGCTAGGTTTGTATGACCCGCCCTGGACGAGGAGATTCATGTCTGTGCATGTTAATATGCATTTGAGACAGTAACACATGTGACTTACATCGCCAGCAGCATTGTTGTTGTTTTGTCCGCCGCCGTCCACATCATCGCCATCTACAGGTCAGAAATGGAACTTGACAATATAGTAGTATACACTGAAATGGGGGGGGGGGGGGGGGTTGGGGGGGGTGATTGCATGCTTCATTGTATGCAATAATTATACCACTGTCTACTTTAATTAATATTGATAAAACAGAAATGTGTGATCAGTGACCATGTAATTATACATACCTTTCTTCTTTTTCTCTTGTTGCTTTTTGAGGAACATCTTGTATGCTTCTGTTTGGTGATAGGCTTCCAACTCCTTCAGGTAGCGCTCTTTGTCCTTTTCTGCTTCATCCAAGTAGCGCTGTCAAAGTGACACGCAAAATTCACAGCCATGATAGAACTATCATAAAAGCACTGCTCTAATGGACATACCAATAGCACTAATGAACATACCCGATTTTTTTTTTCCATTTTACTGTATATCCCCACTCATTAGTGCATCAAACACATTAAACTCTCAAAATAAGAACCTGTTTTTCAAGGGCTGGCAGTTTGCTCCACTCTGATCCCAGAAGTTTTGTCAGATCCGAGAAGGACAGCTCTGGGTGTTCCAGTCGAACCTTCTCCCGTCGATCATTCAAGAACCGGACGTAGCCCGTCAGTGGCTGCTTTGGTGCATTGAGATCTCGACTACGTTTTCTCTTCTTTCCTCTGGGCCAGCCACCTTTCTTTTTCTGCAAGTGTCAAAAGAAACAACATGAAGGTAGATCCATGCTTCATTGAGTGTTTGGATATTATGTATACTTTCAAGATACAGAATCTATAGCATCAGATCCTGAGTGCCTGACCTCCTGTGAGATATCAGTTTGCTCCATTGTCACTCCTGAAGTTATTCCTGAACGTTCACCTTCCAAAACCTGAGCAGCTGTAACCCAAAAGACAACACTGGGTTTATCTTGAAATATTGTGAAATACATACGGTAGTTGTGCAGTACTAGTCTATGTCATCAAAAATAGATCAATATTTAGGCGCTTTGAGCCTAATGTGAGAAAAGCACCATATGAATATGTAACATGTATGTATTTAGTATTGAGAACATATTACATACAATCTATATAGGAGATTAGGACAGAATATATGTTAATATTACGATACTACCAATGAAATAAAGGAACATACCATGAAAATTCTCGAGGTTTTCAGCTGGATTCAGATTTTGATGTTGACCAGGAAGAGACACAGGAGCAGGTGTTGTAAAGCTATACAGGATTGATCAACAGGCACTACATCAGTGGTCAAGTGACATAATCAACTATAAAGTATTGAGTATGGTATCGTACCTACTCTTCTCAAACCTACTCATCAGGCAGCTGTCCATCTTACCCAGAATCCACCTGGATATTGCCTTCTGTAGTTGGTTTGGAGTTCTCCTCATCGAAGTTTTCAAACTGGTATGGTGTAGACACATTGGACAGCAAAGTGTTTTGGGTGTTGTTGGATTCCATCATTCACGACTAGAGTCTGCAATTCACTGAAATTTGTCAAAATCAGTAGTTAGTGACACAATACTATAGTTTGCATAATCTCAACTAAAGCAAACTCTGAGCCAGTGGAGATCAACAAATATACATTTCAAAAGAGAACAAGTGTGCATTCAGACCAGCACTGCAACAGGATCATGAAGAATTGCAGTGCTGGTCTATATGAAGATTTATAATTTTGGCACCAGATCAATGGCAGTATCAAATCGATAAATTGTGTAAACGTTCTTCAAATTAAATAGAATGTAAGATATCCTGAATCGTTATAAGTCTATCCTTTGGTATAGTTATCTCTGAGTTTTCATGACCTTGATGGGAGAAAAATGCTTATTTCTTTGAAACTACATAAGTATTATATGATCCATCAGTGCTGTTCGTAACTATACATTACGTGACATATGTTTCGTACAGTGTTGGTTGTAACATCATTACATTATTCTTGCTATATAGGAATATGGGGTCCAAAAACATGTTGTGAAACACAACATAAATCGGGGGCAATTTGGTTATGAGAAATTATCCCCACAGTATGGCATGCCGAAGTTCGGAGGAAGTGCAATAAATAAAATAATGAACTTAACAATATTCTTAATAATATTTTTGTATGGTGCTTCTGAAATCGATCAAAATCGCCAACATTGACAACGTGGCTATAATGGTCACCATAGCGTACCTCATTACGTCATTTTACAATATATAGAGCGCCCCCCTCTTCTCCTCAAAAGGTTTGATTTTTGTAAACTTGTAATTCACTTCATATCTTTCTAATGAAATCTTGGAGTGTTCCAATCATCAAGCATATTGATGTTATCTGAAACATAATCAAGGAGATTGAAGGCTAGGTATATATGATTTTCTTGAATTTGAAATAAGTTTGACCTCAGTTTTGTGTGCGCTGCTGTAGGGGGTCTTGCTTTGGCTCGCCATGCTACTATTAGGACGTACACAGGTAAGTGGTTTCCACATTCATATCAGTGTGATCAGGAGCCGTTCTGAACCGTGTAAATTTGGTTTGGTACATGTCAACCAAAAAGGATCTGTTCTGGAGTCCTTCAAGTGACAAGGGGTCGAAATTGTTAGTTTTCATGTTTGAGGTGAAATTACATTGGGATACATGTGGTAGATTAGTTTTCCAGGCTTCTCAGTTTGTTGTTGTTGTTGTTTTGTCAAATGGGAGTATATGAAGTTTTCTCGTTCCGAAAATCATAAACATAGATATGGCCGAAAATTATTCAAGGTTTTGTGTTCAAATTCACATAAATTACTCTCTGTCTTTAGCAGTTTGATAAAGATGATCTAGGCCTACAACATGTTGGGTATTTCTGATAGTTTCGGTGAATCAAGCGTTAGAAACAACTCAAATATTTGTTTGTAACTTTGTAGCTAATTGTTTCATGACTGATGACGGATGGATCATGACTGGTGTTTTGGCATTGATTATTCGCAAATCGCAATTACCATGATTACTCTGCTTAAGGGATAAAACTGTGTTTGGCTAGATGTCTGTGACAGTACAAAAATCTCAGATCACAACAGAGATCCCGAGGGATTTTTGTTAGTCACAGACATCGAACCAAACACAGTTTTATCCCGATTATAACATGGCATCCTAACGTGTTGGTTTCTTCCAATCTTTAATGAAAATGATCAACAAACCCGGAAAATTTCCGTTGTTGTTGCAGTCTGTTTGGCTGAGTAGCACCACGGCTCATTTGCATATCGATCGATCAGATACGCGCATGTGATTGGTCAGTTTTATTTACGTTTTCCACCTCGATCTCTGTACATGTACTCGATTACAAACCGCTGCTGGCTGTTTCAGATTACGGAAAGACGTTTCTGTCACAGCAATGCCATGTTATAATTGGCAAATAATAGCAGAGAGCCAGGGAGTATAGAACAGAGAGGTTTCACTCCTACGGCACCATTTTGAACTGGTGGCACTCCTGGCTGATGGATGTGCCTTATGAATGAATGTGTTTACTATTACTATCGCATGAATTTATGAATGAAAGAATATGTTAGCATTAAAACTTAGCAAAACGAAATGACGTAATTCACAATCGTCCCTGAGGACGACGAACTACAACACCGCATCCAGCCGCCAGGATTACAGGGCTCCATGAGACAAAATGGTAGACAATAGAAATTTGTAGAGTGAAACCTTTCTGTTCTATACTCTCTGATAATAGTCAACCTTCCTCAAATCCAGTTTTCCGAATCTGTTTACGTCACTTTCGACGTGTTCTGCAAAACGTTATTTAATATTGGCCGAAAAGAAGTTTGCTGAGGTAATTTATCAAACTCAGACAACTTTTCGGGCCATTTGGGGAGCTCAATTGCATAATCGTACGAGCCCTCGGTGAGCTACAGTCTCGAATAAACAATCGACGATCGAATCCTGTCACAGTGATAAATCTAAATATATGGGTAGAACGTCAATTGAAAGAGAACCGTGTGCATCTTGTGTTCACAAAGAGATACTGTTAAATATAACAAGTTTCTTTCTGGAACGATCAAAACATTATTTTGTTAGAAAACACTAAAATAATACGCACGTGCGATTGTTATTCGGTGCGAGAGGGGTACCCCAGAGAGTATAGAACTCTACTCTCTGGGTACCCCCAATTGTAGCTTGGTTCCCGCCTATGGCGCTACCGTCGCGTGTCAGAGGTCGCGGAACAAGGCTACCCCAATTGATGACCGTATCACGCGATTTGTTATTCATACGCGAGGTAACGTTCCTGTCATTACAGTCAAGTATGGTGAAAGGTTGTTGTCATTAACTGTTCGGCACAAAGTAATAACACGGTAATTCACAAAACAACGAGCGCACGGGATTTCAGGGAATCCATGGACCAAAATAGCAGCATACGTTTTTTGTGTGGCGCGCATGAATCTTATTTATCCGAGTAGTCAGTTTCCTGAGCGATCTAACACGCATGCGCAAAATCTTGTTTACTTCAATAGCTCATCGAACACTGGTATTTATCATGTCCGATCCACAGTGAGCTGACGAGGGTTGAGCCGACAGTGAATATATTGAGTCAGTCCTCATCTCAATGGGTGCAATATTATGTCTTTCATATGTGCGATATGTGCTTGATATTTTGTTGAAATAAGTCCGTGGTAAGACACATACTTGATTAATCGACATACACTTAGCCTAGATCTACCATGTTGGTGGAAGACCAGCTCTCTAATGCAAGACTTTCAACATTAGCGCGCGTAAAAATATGCACATTTTGAAGAAATCATTTTGACCTTGGGCACGGTCACAGCGGGCGTCGTGATAACTTAAAGGGGCACTATATATGGGATTCGGGTTCCCAAGATTTTTTACCCGACGCTTCTATTTATAGAACAAAACGTCAGATGACGTTTTTGACCTAGGATGCATGTATCTGTCAAGCCGGACCTGGCTGATCTGACAATTGGCTCGACAGAAATCCTGGGTCAAAAACGTGATCTTACGTTCTGTTTTATAAATAGAAGCGTCGGGAGACAGATCTTGGACGACTGAATCCCATATAGTGCCCCTTTAACTATATAGGTAACAGGTGAGCCGGAGAGCCATTTGCGTGGCTCTCGGAACACGTGCAAGTGGGCGTGTTGCTGGCGGGCTCACCGACGGTCTGCCACGGGGATAGGACCCCGGACAGCCCGACAATCTGCCAGAGCCTGTACGCACCATCCCAGGGCAATTAAGAGACTACCAATACATGGGGGCGTGAGCCCAGCCCCCCCCCCCCCCCCGGAATCAAAGCAGTTTTCCCTCCTGGGCCCCCAATTGGATTTGTCCCCGGGGTCCTCTCGAACCCTCTATCCAGGAAAAGGGTACTGGGAGCACATGGTCACACTCACCGTCGACCTCTCGCCTTGCTTGCTCTGAGACAACTCAAAGGAAACTAGACGGGCTGCTAGGTATGGAGCTAGCAGCGCACGAGAGCTGCGACGTCATGGCCATTGTTACAGTATAATGGAGTGAGTAAAGACAATACGTCGCCAAGGCAACGTACGAGCTTCAAACTTGAAGCGGCCAAAACAGGTGAGGTATGGAATCCGGTAGCAGCCGACACTCCTATCGCAATCTTCGGGCAAAATTGCCACATTAGCCCTTTCTTACAATGTTGGTCCCCAAAATGTTCCACCTCGGCCCAAAAATGGCAAACACGACTGAAGTATCACATAGCTGAACCAGAAGGAAGCAAGGTCAAGGTGGGCGGCACCCGGAAGTTGTGACGCAAAAGATCAGACCTTAGGGGTTTGTTTTGGAAGAATGGGGTTCAACCCCGGAGCTTACGGACCATATTGAAACTCTCCCAAGTTTTGAATAAACCCTAGTAAACAAGCTAAAATTTTGAACGAGGTGTTCCAGAAAGGATGATGACCTGGGAAGGTCATCTGCATTGTCGTCTTTCTTCTGTGAGGACGACGGCCTTGACTCCCTCAGGGGAGGCAGAAGAGAAAACTGAGGAGGATGCAGCATCCCTGGCGGCGGTCGCAGGGGCTTGGTGGGTGAACCCTGCAACGCCAGCCCTTGCGGGGCTGCCAAGATGGACGTGGGGAGACCTTCCGCCTGCAGTTATGCTACTGTGGCGAACGTCTCAATTCGGTCACGGACGTGCTGTTGGCTGCCAGTCCGCTCACTCCATTTCCTGACCAAAATAGGATAGAGTGCCAGCTCAAAGGCGTGTCCGAGCGGTGCGCATCAACTTGACCGACGGCGATCGACAAGGGTCATCAACGCCCTCTCGCAGACGAGCCTGAGCAGCCTAGTCTTCGTGTAAACGACACCTCATCCAGGGGTATTGATAGGCCCCCAAATGATGATTCAGGTGATCAAGGAACATTGGATTCTCTATCGGCTGTGGCAGTGTACTCACCTCCACCTCTGTCAAGGGAATGGATCTGGTGAAGGGAATATCCGCTGTCATACCTACATCCGGAGCGGCAGAGGTAGTTATCCCTATCCCGTGGGCGAAACAATTAACCCTGCCACACTCCCGGTAGTTTCCTGCCCGGACCAGACTGCTGTCGGGAGTGATCGGGTGCACTGTGTGCGCGTGGAGCTAACTTTTTAGACTCTTTAAAAAGCCAGCCAGCCATCAATGCCTCGTCGAACATCGTCTTGCCCAGTTCTTGGGCGCGTTTCCACAGAAGTTTCAGCTGCAGCTCGTCAGCTAGCCGCGTCTATCCTATGGACGATGGTCTCGATGACGAGCCTGATGATTCCTGTCCGCCAGTGGTGCCTCCGGACTGTTTGGCGGTTCCATAAGGCAGTTTGGAAGGCTTCCCCTTCGGTACTCGGATGGGCGACCTAGCGCGGGGACCCTTCTTACCGAGCCTGGACTTGGCGGCGGTGCCTTCAGCGCCTTTTTCCGTAGTAGGCACCTTAGCACCTCCAGACTGAGAGAAGTTACTGTCTGCGCCACCTCCCGGAGGAGCACACGCCTTGGTACCGTCCTGCCTTTGTCCGTGTCCTGAAGTCGGAGTGTCACAGCTCGAGGTCGAGGTCCTCAGGCATTTCCGGTGCCTCCGCTTCTTCCTGGCAACAGTTTGGGAAGTCTTATCGGTGCCAGAATCGGCACCAGACTCGGAATCACAGCGATTGGCGGCTTCAGATTTCGCCTCAGCCTGCAACTGCTGACGTGCAATCCATTCGGCTTGACAGCGCGTGCGCCTGGACACGGTTGTGGTATAGCCCTCCTGTTCAGACAACTGTGCGCCGTCGCAAAGGTCTCCTGCGGGTTGTCTTCTGACTGGGGCGCAGGCGTTGGGTTAACCGTGCTGGACTACAGTCCACATGATGCGGATAGGCTTGCCAAACGACCTTAGCACTAGAAACTACGTGAGGGCGGATGTGGAGCGGCGGCGCTATGATGCAAAGTGTCCAGCACGCTTACACCTGCAGACCACCACAAAGTAGTGATTGCAACGTTCAGTTGTCTGGACTTGTTCGGAACTTGTTGTGCGGAACGACCTAAAATCCATCCTTGGGTGATAGATGGATACCACACCTGCATCCGCATGAGTGGAACTTCAGTCCCACCCATACACTATGGCACACGAGCTTGGCGGCGTAACCATTATCCATTCGCAGGTTCCGGAGGTATCTATATCTATGCGCACACTGGGTGACTCGGCGAAGAGTCACCTGGAGCACTGGGCTCCGCATCGGAATCCTTGTTGTCTGCCTCAGCGGCGGAGGAGCTGGACGGATTCTCAAGGACCACTCCCGGAGAAGTTATATCAACTTGGGGGTCGTTCAGCTCATCCGCAGGCGATGCAGACTCGGGTGCCAAGTGGGAACTCTCCCCAGACGCAGTTTTGGTCACCACCACGTCCGGCTTCAGTTTCCTTCACGCGTAGGGCGGCATTGCTGTCCCGAAGGACCTGGCTGGAAGGAAGAATTCCTCCATCTGGGCTCGAGCAGGCTGCCCTTGTAGCCACTGGCCCGCAAGCGTTCTTTTAGCTCCGGACGAGCACGAAGTAGCGACCAGAGTCACTTGCACCATCGTCAGCATTGTCACTGTTGAACCGCTTACGCCACGATGACTGGTCCGGGTTCCAGTCGTGCAGAGAGTGCTCCCGTGTATCTGACCTGGACCTGGAATCAGTGGGGTGAAAGGGGTCAGCCCATGATCCATCTCTGCCTATGGCGCGAACCACAGGAATGGATCCGTACGCCACGGACGTGGGCTGTAGACAGGTATGCACTCGTGGGCATCCCACTCCTACCGGGCTCGGGATAGCCTGGGGCAGGGCTGGCCGACCGGCCATCCCTGGGCTATAAGGACCATAGGATCCAGGCTCGGCGCGGCAGGCTGACTGCGCTTGTCAGTCGCTCCGCGGAGGACTGGTGTCTTGGGGAGAGTGAGCGCACCTTACGATGAGGTCACCTCTGGTGGGGCGACCGGCCGGAGGGAGCCAGCCCATGAGCGATTCAGTGAGCTGGTCAACCGCACACCTGATGGATTGTCCAACGTCCAGACTGGGGGTTCTCGAGGGGATCGACCAGGCCGGGTTAGGAAGTCGGTACAGTCTATCAAACTGTCCGGGGCTAGGCACCGTCGCCGGAACTCGCCCAGAGGAACTCGCCCAGAGGTGTCGGAGGGTTGAGCACTGGCCGGTTCAGCTATCCGGATAGCGGAAGGCGGTTGTGGACCCGTCTCCGGACCCGCCAGCCGCACCTGGTAAGCAGGAGACGACCTCCGGCTGCAACACATATTGCGACCCGGCAGGGTTCGACTGTATGGCCGAAGACGGAGTCGGGGATGTCCGCGATGTCTCCACGGACTGGGACTGGTCCTGTGGGTCGTCCGGACGACTTTCCACGGGGCCTGAGCCACCGAGGTCTGGCTCGCGGCTAGTCTGTGATCGCGTACGATCAGATATGTTGCCATGACAGATATGCTGGATATGAGTTTGTACTAATTTTTCGAGTCTGTCCCAGAGGAGAGTAGTCGGTCCAAGGGACGAAACACTGCATGTTAGGCTGCAATGGGATGCCGTCGGACTGATCCTGGTCATGGAACCAATGTAAAGTTTGATAGTGATGTTAATTACTAATAGTAATGTAGCCTGGTGTGACAATCCCAAGAGCCCTGTGCCGCGCCAATGGCTCAGGGAACACGTGCACATGGGCGTTTAGCTGGCCGGCTCGCCGACGATTCGCCACGGGGATAGAACCCCGGACAGCCCAACGGTCTGCCAGAGCCTGTACGCACCATCACAGGGTGAGAGACTACCAATCCATGGGGGCATGAGCCCCCGGATCAAAACAGCCTCCCTCCTGGGCCCCTAATCGGAATTGTCCTCACGGACCCTCTAGCCAGGAAAAGGGTACTGGGAGCACATGTCCATGGAAAGCCTGACGGTCTGTCAGAGCCTGTAGGCACCATCACAGGGGGAGACACTACCAATCCATGGGGGCATGAACCCCCGGATCAAAGCAGCCTCCCTCCTGGGCCCCCAATTGGAATTGACCTCGCAGACCCTCTAGTCAGGAAAAGGGTACTGGGTCGCCTTGCTTGCTCTGAGACAACTCAAAGGAAACTAGACGGGAAGCTAGCAGCGCAAGAGAGCAAGGCTGCAACATCACGGCCATTGTTACGGTATAGTGAGTAAAGGCGGTGGAGTGAGTAAAGACAATACATAGGCAAGGTAACATACAAGCTTCAAACTTGAAGCGGCCAATACAGGTGAGGCATGGAGTGCGATGGCGGCCGAAACTCCTATCGCTATCTTTGGGCAAAATCGCCACATATACAATATTCATTATTAATATTAACTAGATATGATGTTCGAAACAATATTTAAGACCTTGCTATTCAATATAGGGACAGTATTTTAAGGCGAAGAACATGGCATTTTCTTTTCAGCAAAAGAGGGCGTGCTCTTCTGTTAGACAACATGCTTCTATTCGGACCAATATGGTACGAGTGGATAGCAACATTCATATACATGTATCTCAATCATGTTTCCAGGCATCTCAAATTCCTGTAAATTTAATTCTCATCAATAATATGAATTCCTGAATATAGCCCACACTTCTCTGAGGGTACACTAATAGGAAGTTTTAACCTGTTAAAACCAGTATTTATTACACACTTACCTCTATAATAAACACTCTTGGGTAATCTTACCTGGCTTTCAAAAAAGAGGGTAATAATGCCATTAAATTTTTTAATGGCAAACTCTCTTAAACTGGTCGTTCTATGCCCCTCAGACAGCAGTCATTCATAAAGGTTTCTTGACGAAACCTGACTGCGGCAGTGGTCTCTGAGAAATGTTTCTTGACGAAACTGTTCCCCCGGAACCGCCATTACTTTGTCCCCCAGAAGTTAGGCTGGGGAGGCGGGAGGGAAAATAACCGTGTTTATTATAGAGGTAAGTGTGTAATAAATACTGGTTTTAACAGGTTAAAACTTCCTATTTATGTCCACACTTTGACCTCTATAATAAACACTCTTGGGTTATCTCAGAATAACCACAGGAGGAGGGCTAACCCAAACCCCCAAGGAAACATCATTGAGGCATAGAACGAAGTATTTCTGAGTTTAGAGAATTTATGGTTCTTTTAATTAATAGAAAGAAGCTCCCACGCGCAAGTATCTACAAGTTAGGTGTTTTAACCCGGACGAGTAATTAGCCCGGAGGTTTATTAGCGCGTGCGAGTAAATTCATAAACTACCACAGAATATTACCTGGGTAAGAGAGTGGAGTCGTTGAGAAGGTTCCCCCGCAGTTGTCTTGCTGGCGGCGGGACAACGTAAAATTTTCCTCCACCAAAAAAGAGGGACAAATCGACCTTCGAGACGACCTGTCCGACCGTCGAAGTGTGTATGTACATGTGCTGCATATCTACAGACGGACCGTACTCTGCGCGGCCACCACGGGTCCTAGGTGGTAGCCGTCCTCATCCTGCCACGTCAGTTCCCTGCAGTAGAAGGAAACAAAGGTATTGTTAGAGGCCCACGAACAGGCCTGCATGACATCGGACAATGCAACATTATTCATGAAAGCGAGTGACGACGCTAAAGCCCGCACATCATGCGCTTTCACACGGAAGGAGCCCGACGTTTGTGTTTGAGATTTCTCGTAGCAGAAAAGAACAGGGAAGAGATCGTTGCTGCCCGAATATCTTTCTGGAAATTCTTTTTAAAGGCAACGAACAAGAGACGTTTCCCCACATGAAGCTCCTTCGTGCGGCGCACGTAGATGCGAAGGGCTCTAACGGGACACAATTTTGCGTCTTCCTCCAAGCCCGGCCCCAACGAAGAGGTAAGGGACGGGATGCTAAAGGACATAGACGGGGTCTGAGCTAACTGAGTCTTAGCCAAAAAGGAGGGGAAGACTCGAAGCCTAACAGCAGAGCCATCCTCCTTCCACTGCACTTTGGAAAAGTCGAGAGCATGGAGCTCACTACGTCTCTTCCCTGAAGCGAGGGCCAAGAGGAAGACAGTCTTTAACGTTAAGAACTTCAAAGACGCTCGCTCCAACGGCTCAAAGGGTTCTGAGAGAAAACAATTTAGAACGAGCGATAGATCCCAAGACGGCACGGGATTCCTCGTTTTAGGCCTCTCGATAGCAAAGCTATTCAACAACGCAGAAAGACTGGGATCTTGACCAAAATCCACTCCCGATTTAGGCTTAATGGTTTTAGCAATGGCAGTCCTGTAACCTGCGAGAGTCAAAGGGGCCAAACCCTCATTGAACTTCTCGAGCAGGAACTCGGAGATCAGAGGAGCAGTGACCCTGAACGGACTAATCTTCCGGCCACGACACCAAGCACAGAATCTAGTCCATTTGGATTCATACACTGCCAAAGAAGATCGTCGATTTGTTCGGGCGATCCTCGCTGACACCTCCCTAGAAAAGCCCTTCTTTCGGAAACATCGCTCGACAAGAGCCACGCGTGAAGTCTCAGCGTGGCTGGAGCTCGATGAAAGACGTCGGACCGGGGCTGCTTGAGCAGATCGTGACGGTCCGGCAACGGCACCGGGCTGTCCGCCAACAGATCCAGAAGGTCCGGAAACCAAGGCTTCTGAGGGAGCCGCGGAGCAATGAGAACCATCCTGGCTTGATGTGACTTGAATTTGACCAGAACCTTCTCCATCAACACCGCTGGAGGATATGCATATAGGAACATCTCCCCCCAGTCCGCTGACAAGGCATCGACCTCCAAGGCCTGCTCGTCCGGGATCGGGGAGATGAACAAGGGCAGCTTGGCGTTCCACCTCGTGGCAAACAGATCGATCATGGACGTGCCCCAAAGGTCGCAGATTGCACGAAAAACCCCTGGGGACAGAGACCACTCCGTGGGCTGGATCTGACCCCGGCGCGACAACCGATCGGCTAGCACATTCATGTGCCCCGGAATGTGACGCGCACGGAGAAGGATCTGACGCTCGTGACACCAGAGCAACAGATCCACGGTCAACTGGCAAAGAGTAACGGACTTCGTACCCCCTTGCTTGTTGACATACGCCACGACTGTGGAATTGTCCGTCGCCAACAACACGACGTGCCCGCAAAAGTGGCGTTCCCAGTGCTGTAAGGCGAGGAAGACGGCCCTCATCTCCAAAACATTGATATGGTCGTCCCGCTGAGACGGAGACCACAGACCCGAGACCTCGTTTGAATCCCAATGGGCTCCCCAACCCTCCAAACTGGCGTCCGTAAACAGATGCCTGGAGGGAGGCGGCTGCCGGAAAGGAGACCCGCGGTAGAAATTTACCGGGTCCAACCACCAGCGCAAGTCCCGAACCACCTGGTCGGACACGGGTACTAACTGTGCCATGTCCCCAGTTGCTTGCGACCAATTCGCATGAAGCTGATGCTGAAGAGAGCGCATGTGCAGGCGACCCATCGGAACCATTTTTTCCGTAGAGGCTAGGGAACCGATGAGAGACTGCCACCTGGAGGCTGGTTGCGGAACATGATCCAGAAACCCTCGGGATTGCTCGGATAACTTTAAGTGACGCTCCTCGGTTGGGATAACAGATCCGGAGATAGTCCGAAATCGATAGCCCAGAAAGACGAAGTCTTGCCGAGGAGATAAGTCTGACTTTTTGGGGTTGATCTTGAAGCCCATGGAATGGCACAGATCCACCACCCACTGAGCCTGTCGAACCAGAGTCCGCGGACACTGGTGACGGATCAGCCAATCGTCCAGGTACTGAAACAGGACGATGCCATTGCGATGGGCCAGGACCTGCAGTTCCCGGACGCACATGGTGAAAATCCACGGGGCGGTTGACAGGCCGAAAGGCAAAGCGCGAAACTGCCAAACCTGCCCGCGAAAGAAGAACCTGAGATACTTCCGGATTGACCGCCTCATGGGCACGTGGAAGTTTGCATCCTTGAGATCGATGGTAACCACCCACGCATTGAGAGGCATGGCCGCCCTCACCACTTCGGGAGTCTCCATGGTGAAGGTCGGGATGTGAAGGAAGCGATTGAGAGCCGACAAATCGATCACCGGCCTCCAACCTCCTGACGCTTCGGGGACGACGAAAAGAATGCTGTAAAACCCGGGGGAATGATCCGAAACCAGTTCTACCGCTCGTTTTTCGATCATGGCCGAAATTTCGTCTAACAACGCCTGACGCCTCTCGGCATCGTGCGGAAGAGAAAAAACCCTTGGAGCGAGCGTCAATGGTGGGAACTTCACAAACTTGAGCCCGAACCCCCGACGCAGAGTCGAGACTATCCAGGGACTGGCTCCTAGCTCCCGCCAACGAGGCCAGAAACCACTTAGTCGCGCGCCGACAGGTTCGTCTGTAGTGAGAATACTGACGGAGCCTAGTTGGCCTGGACACTCGACCCCCCGTTGAGGGGCCGGAAGGGAGAGCGAGGAACAAACCTGATTTCTTCGCCCCTGCGGACTTGGATGGGCTTGACGACTTGCCGCGGCCATGGCCTCCTCGTCCCGAGTGCCCTCCTCACTGGGTGCCGGCAGGGGCCTTCCGAAAGGGCAAGTCTACGGCCTTGCCTCTCCCTTTAGCGGACGTGGTAGCCCCCGACTGCTGAGTCTGCTGGGGCTGAGAGCGCTTCCTCTGCTGTTGCTGGGCCAGCATCTTGGTCCAACGCTCCAGAGCCTGAGACTGGGCCACAGACGCATCCGACGTTGCCTTGGCCCTGTCGCGCTCCTCTTGGCGTGACCTTAGGGCCTCCAGCTCCTCATGAATTCCCTCCGGGAACAGAAAAGGTGAAGCTGGACCCTCCTCGGGCAGAACCGGGTGAAGCCTAAGCCGGGAGACCATCTGCTCCGAGACCTTGAACGGGAGTTTACCCAGAATGGCGTCCCGTCTCCACAACTCGTAGTTCCACCAAAGGTGCGAGTCCACAGCCACCTTGTCCGCGACGGCCTTCCCGACGGACTGAACCAAACCTATGGTTCCGTGTAGAGCCTGAGCCAGATCCGCCCGATCAAGACGCTCGTTGTTCAGAACCTGATCGTGGCATGCTGTTAACGACCTGGAAATCGCTAGGGTCAACCAGTCCATGGCCGAATCCATGGCGACGCCCAAACGTACAACAGACTGCAGGTCAGCCAGCTGGGACCAAGGCACAGACACCGACTTCGGGGCCGAGAGGACGTCCTGCTCCTGTAACTTGACTGGCTCCGACCCCAAAGTAGAGGATGAATAGAAATCCTGGACCTTTGGACGCGGAAGATAGGTCCCGACAGGAAAGCGACCACGCTTGGAACACTCGGCCGGTTTCCCAGAAAGAGAGTTCCTAACTCCAGGAGCCAACGGAAAGCGCAGAGCATCCCGGGGTACACGAGGCTGTTGAAGTTCCCGCTCCGTGAATGAACGCGCCCTCTTTGCCGGAGGAGGGGATGTGGAAACCTGCTCCTGAGGCCAATCATCACCCGCCAGGCGCCTGACAAAGTCTAACTTTTCCGGCCACGTACGCTTGAACGGGTTGTTAGACTCGTCTTCGTCGACCACCGACGTAACGTCCTCGTCCCTAGGCCTCTTAGGAACTACCAAACCCGAAGAGCCAGGGACGGGATCCGACAACGGAACTATCCCGTCCTGCTCCGCAACGAAAGGGAGATCCTCTGAGCCAGAGACCGAAGGCGCAGGAGAAGGCCGCGGAGACTGAGATACAGGGAGACGCTGGATGGCTGGGACCCTGGGGCCTTGCTGAGCAAACAGTGCTTCCAGACGACCCAAAAAATCCTGGCGCATAGAATTCATCTCCGTCCTGAACTCATCCTTAGACAAGTAACTGTCCAGGATAGGACTAGGAGTCTCCTCCGCAGCCAAATGATAGACGGTGGACGCCACCGACGCCTTAGAGCCCGGAGGCTTAGCAACCGCCGGCACCGAGGACGAACTCTGAGCAGGAGCCGAGGTAGAGGCCAATGGGAGAACGCGGTTGGGAGAGACCGACACCACGCCTTGCTCGAAATCCTCCGCCACCTGCGGAAAGAAAGAAGGGGTAAGGAAACTGATTTCTTCGACAAAGGGGAAGAAGCAGTACCCCGAGCTTTAAACCCAGGCCGGAACACCGGCTGTCTAACAATCACCCTAGGAGACAGTGGGTAACGACCAACACTGACGCCCGACTGAGTGAAACCAAAGGCCTTGGGGGCGCGGCCTACAGAAACCGGTACCTGGGCCCTGGAAGCCCCACAAGGGCTCCCGGGAACCGTGAGCCGGCTCCCGGGAACCCACACATGGTTCCCCGGAAATGCAGGGCGCGAGCCCCGTGGCACGGAACTCGGCTCCGGAGCCCTGGAAGCCGAAGCAACCAAGGACGAAGACCGAAAACCAGAGCCACAACCCCAGGCAGTTACACGGACTCCGGAAACCGCAGTAAACGGTACACCGCCAATGTGCCGTTCACAAGCCGAGACGCCAGAGTTGATCTTCCGGTTATTGGCCCCCGGAGACAACAACTGGACGGAGCTCAGAGGAACAGGGTGAAAGTTAAACACCGTGCCCGTAGGCCTGGGTGAAAAACTTGACGTACTACTGGAGTAGCAACGGTTCCCGGGAAGCTGGAAGACAAAGACAAATCGTTACTTACAACAGAAATCATACGAAGCAAACGAAGATCCTGATCTTCCCGCTTCTGTACCGCCTGCTTGTACCGCGACTTCGAACTAGAACTAGCAGAAGGGGTAGGGGGAGCAGGGAGGGGCCTTGCCATACGTTCTTGCTGAACCTGACGAAGTCCGTTCAAATAATCCGACCAATCGTCGACAGACCACGAGGCACACATTCCACAGCAAGCTGTTAGTCGGCAAAGCTCCCGACACAACCAACAATTATGGTGTAGCTCCCATTTAGGAAGAAATTGCTTGCAGCCCGCGCACTTCATCTGTAAATACAACATGCAATACAGACGAAGTAATGGGCGATAATAGGGGAAAGTACAGTAACCGTGGAGGTTTTACCAATTCCCCCAAGAAAAACTCTACAAAACTAATCTAAACTACTGTAGCATAACACAGTACGCTAAAATAGACTGTAAACTTCCAAGAAAATCCAAGGAAATTCGTGGAAAAAGAAGAAACTCCAAAATGAAAGCCTTGAAGTAAGATCCTCTGCCTGCTGTCAAAAACAGGGACAAAGGTAAAATGGCGGTTCCGGGGGAACAGTTTCGTCAAGAAACATTTCTCAGAGACCACTGCCGCAGTCAGGTTTCGTCAAGAAACCTTTATGAATGACTGCTGTCTGAGGGGCATAGAACGACCAGTTTAAGAGAGTTTGCCATTAAAAAAATTAATGGCATTATTACCCTCTTTTTTGAAAGCCAGGTAAGATTACCCAAGAGTGTTTATTATAGAGGTCAAAGTGTGGACATAAATACACTTAGCTTACACTAGAGAACTACAAATGTGAAGACAAAATATCCATGTACATGTATGTGTATTTATTTGCAGAGAATGGAGTGGGCCAACAAAGTTGCAATTACAGATGCGGCATTATGCTCGTGGGGATTTAACAAGCAACACATTACTAATTTTAATTGGCATGAATATAATTTTTGTAGCATAATTTAGTATTTTATATCACCAATTACACAGCTAATTTATTTCGTCATTATTTAGTCTTGTTTTTTTTTTGTAAGACTTCATAACTTCTGATATGACATTGCAAATCATATTATCTATTTATTCGCAATGCGGCACATCACTTTACGCTCAATAATACAAATATTTTTTAATGTACATGACTGTATACAAAACAAACATTCATGTACAGATCACATATAATAACAATGAAAACATTCGAGTGAATAAATAGCTTCGTTCTGTAAATATTAACAACGAGCCTCGATGATTATTATCATCCACCAATGGTGTTCTTAGGGCTACTCATTGCACATAAGGAGTGACGGGCCGTAGCCTCACAACTCCCAGATAATGGATTTCAGGGTACATTCTCAGAATCAAATCCACAAATAGTTTCTGTGAGTCCAGCACAGATTTTGTGGGATCCATGATAAATGTGTGAGCATATTGCAGCAATTCTCTATGTGCGACGTATTTCTTGTGGTTTTGTAGCTGTTCGAGGCGCTGCAAACACTGGACGGCATGTTGGGAGACTCCCACTCTGCCTGGGGATGTTCGTGTTGGGGAGCGAGAACCAGAAACCTCAGAGATGTGTCCTGGACTGTTGGCTTCACGTCGCAGCGACCCGTCATTTGTCACCTGCACGGACAGGAAGCATGCAAGGGAGTTGGTCAGCACACGAAACCTGGAAACAGAACAAACGCAGACTGCAATCAATTTTTATTTTCCATGGACACTGACACACAATACATATCATGAGATAAACATAAGAAACGTCATGTATTCGAAGTTGTTCGATGTGTTTTTAATGTTAGTGACAAGTGGCTGACCTGAGTGACAGCTGAGACTTCTTGCCAAGTCCGATGGCCCCCAGAAGTCCGGAGTGGTCCTTGTCTTCCCCCAGAGAAACCAAACTTGGCACCAGTTTCTTCAGCTGCTCCACAACCCGGGACTCCTTACCCCCCAGAGCCAGTTGCCGTAGCAACAGTTCCAACAGCTTGTCCCACCACAACAGCAGTTTTCCCTCATTGTTGACACTTAAACAGGAAAATATTGCATTGTATATGTAGACCTACTGGTTCACATGTACACATGTATGCCAATATGACCAATCAAACATCAAGTCATGCCCATACTGCTCACCTGGGTTTGGCCTTGCATGTCCAAAAGACGAGTCTCTTGAGGTTATCCATCTCGTCATTGATGCTCTGTGAGAGTGGAAGCTGCTGTAATGTCAGGCCGTACAGGATCAGGTAGCAGCCCTGTGTCAGTGCCTCGGTGATGAACTTGTCCTGGGCGAGCTCTGGTACCTGCAAAGTCCCCAGCAGCTGGGCCCAGCCAGCTCCTTCAGTGTTCATCATGTCTGTAGCAAAGCAAATACAAACATGTACATGACTGTATGCTTAGTATCTTATGTCAGTATTTTAGCAATGTGACTGCCCCCACAATACTCTGTAGATAACATTTACATGATTTATATCACCTCATTCAATGTATGGTGAAATACCTGAGGTGAAGTATGCATCCATGCAGGCCTCAACCATTCTGACCATGTGTGTGAGGGAGGCGAGAGCTCGGCCAGCAGCTGACATCATGGGCAAGAGGAGGGGGCTGGTGGTGGAGTGGGCCACCCATCCCAGCAGGGTCTGGGTCAGTAGCTTGAGACTGGGGCCCTGGGGGTTACAGTGGTTCAGCACCCCAAGGACCTCTCCACACAGGGCCGCGGACTCCTGCTGCTGGGCTGCCGCGTCACAGACTAGGCGAGACAGACCACTGGTCTGATTATTGTCAATACATATAGGTAGTTTAACCATAGTTACTCGCAAGAATGTAATTGAGTTTTTCATTGTAAATATAACCGAGAAACATCTAAGTACGCGCAGGATGGTGCGGACATAGTGTAACATGGCCAAAACCATAGTATTGCCGACTTGTCATCTGGAGATACAATTAACTAAAACTGAAATGATATTGTACGCACTAACATAGATCTACACATATTTGATAAATGTTTCCTTCAGATGAAACAAATTTTCTATGACAGTTCTTACTAGTGCCTGCGATGCCCTCCACATCAGTCAGTAGATTGGTGATGATCAAGTGAAAACTCTCAGGGTTGACCTCCTTCAGGTGCGAACATTTACAGACCAGCTGCATGAGACATTGCACATACGCACAGCGCTTGACAGGCGTCTCAGGGTGAAAGGCGGCATTTGGCACCAGGATGAACCCAGATGACACTCTCAACAGTCTAAATTTGACAATAAATATTCATACTGTTGGCTATTCATTGCATGATTTATACTGGTACATGTAGATTCTCTCATCCTGCATATGTCACATTAATGTACATGTATTGTTCAAGATGTCCAATATATCATATTTCTACCTTTCACCACAGATTGCCTGCATGTGCATGTATTCCTACCTGAGGACCAAGGCTTGCTGAGAGCCCCTCTCTGCGAGCACACACTTGGGGTCACAGTTCTCTGTGAACCAGCTGGTGGTGGTTTTGTAGCTGACCCCGTCAAGGGCATTCCAGTCAAAGTTCTCAGCCTGGTTCAGCAGGTCAGGTAGCTTTGTGGTCTGTAAACAGAACAGTTACAGGTACGTACTAGTATGCTCATGGTTGTATTGTGTTTTATTGCTCTTCACGCGTGTACATGTACCCAACAATCATGACAATTTACACAACTACGAACTAGCGTGACTTATTATAAGTAGTCACTACATGTACCTCAAAAACCTCCTTTTCCTGAGATAGTCTGACAAGGAGGGTGAAGAAACAGACATAGAGACGCATCCTGATCTCAGGCAGCTCATGTTCAGTGTAAAAGGCTGAAATGTGTTGCCATGGACACTGACTGAACATGTGGGCCAGAAACTCCTGGCTACTTCTGTGGCAGTCCTGACTGGTGGATAGCTGATAGCAGAAAAACATTGAATCAAGATGATGCAAATCAATTCCAAATGCCTCAAAAACATAATTGTCTTCATCTGCACTTACATGTAGGCCTACACTTAGTTGAACATCGAAGTGAAATGATTTCACATGATGAACTGTTAGAGAAACTAAGCAAGAAGCAGTAATGGGTTACCTTCATCATGATTTCAATGGCCTGTATGCCAGGGTAGAACTTGTTCCAGGGCAGGGCGGAGAGGTGCGAGTGATACACTGAGAGCAGATGTTTGGGGATATCTCTCCGGGCCAGTATCCCGCAGTAGTACAGCCAGAGGTGACTGAGCGCCTGGCGAGAGAACACTGGCACCAGACCTGTACCAGCACACAGGGAAAATTATAAATTACCCTTTATCAACATAGGCATGCCAATGACAACTTTTAGAAGTTTAATTTTGATCACTTCCATTGCATAGAATAACAGTACACAAGAACAGTATGCTCTCAGTTATTGCATGACATATGTGCCACAGTTACCTTCGAATTGTTCCTGTAGTGTTTGTATGGCACCAGCCCAAGCCTGCACCATCTTGTCTGCAATCTCCGTATCACTCTGTATCCATGGCGACAGCAGCTGATCTCCACTCTCCAAGGGCTGTATCCATGGTGCGAATACATCCGTCAGCTTCTGCCAGAGGTTAGCTATTGCTGTCTCCGGATCCACAGCCCGCGTTGACGCTCGAGTCGAGGCCTCCGTGATGTGCCGCCGCAGCAGAAACGACAGGAAGGCTGCGAGGTAGGGCACATAGTCCTTCCACTGCGGGTACAGACCATAGCTGGCATAGTTGGTGCTCGAGATACGCAGGTTGAGGAAGTGGGAGGACATCCAGTCCAAAGTCTCGACGACCTGCCACAGCAAACAGCACATGAGAGTCAGATGTATCATAGAAATGACATCAAGCATGAGCAGGACACCGAAATACATACAAGCTTATATCCGTACACAACAAAGTACCAGTAGTTAGAGTAATATACATGTATCTATGTTCGACACTTAAGGGTAGCTAGCGCTAATAGCACAAATTCCGACAGGCGCAGATTCCACTCCAGACACTTACTGACTGAGTGGAAAGTTCGGAAGCATAGCTGTTTTCAACACTGTTCCCTGAGGGTTCTGTGAAAGGGTCTAAACAGCCCAGCAGGTGCAGGAAATCCTTCCAGATGGCAGCACTGAGCTGCTCCTGGACTGACCCTGAAAAAGATTTCATGATGTAGTTCACAGATTTTTGTTCCATGATGAATTGATGAACAAACTGAATACATGTAAGCGAAGAGCATGAAAAGTTTAGGCTGTACCTTTGAGGATGATTTTCAGCAGAGAGCCGTAGTGGTCAGGAAACTGATACTTCGCTACTCGGAACAAATGCACTCTGTATACCTGGAGTACAAACGGAAGATACACATACTAAATACATATCAGGGTAGGTAGGTAGGTAGTTTATTGAGTTTATGTAAGTAGTTTATTCATCAGTCCTTTATGTATCTACATTGTTTCTGGCATACTGACGATGTATCTGTACTCACTTTCACACATTGCTAGGTGTATCTAACATCAACGTACCAATACACAACAGGAACACAAAGCACAGAGTGCACCTCTACACACATACACACCTGGAAGACTGACTCCACACACCCTGACGGCTGTTTTCCGCACTGACACAGCGCTTGACCTATGACCTCCAGGAGGGCCTCTCTCTGGGATAGGGATGGTTTCCCTGACAACCACTCGTCCACCTCAAACTGGCAACAAGACAGATACATACAATAAAACTTACTGCAGACATCTTCAAAGAATATATGGAAATCAGTTTTGCAAGTTAGATAATCTAATGTATGTACCAAAAAAATCGCCGAAACTAAAATTTTGGCAAAAATACTAGTAGCCCAGAACATAGAGTACCGGTAAACTCATATTCTCCATCTGATTGTATTATATCATAATGAACTAGATGCTTTCCGGTCGCCGACGACTGCATGGGTGTATCCCCCTTATGCCGTATCATCCAAGTTGCCCAAAATATGTTAATTCAGACAAATTATCATTACTGTTTTGTCAATGTCAGTAATAACAATTCCGGGTCTTAACTATTTTTATTCCATAGAGTAATACTTCAAACAACTAAAGTTTTCATTAACCAATTATTTTTCACCAATACTTTCAAGAAAAGCTTGTCACAAGTTTGGAATAAGAAACCTTGCTCATTCCCCAATATTATGGGTGATTTCATTATTTACATTTGTTGATAATGAATATGTTCTAATTTCTGTAATAAGTTAGCAAATTAACTAAAACATTACAGGTTTTCCATCTTAACTATTTTTATTGTATGAATAGTAGACTGAACTATTGAAATTATTATAAACTAGACGCTCCCGGTCGCCTACGACCGCTTGGGTGTATCCCCCGTAGCCCTATCATCTCTGTTGCCCCAAATATATCACTGTCAAGTGTGAAAAACTAGAGCAAGGGCTGAAAAAGATTACCAGAGAAATGTTAAATCTCAAGTCACAACTGTTTTCTTTTCCCCACCAAAATTGCTGCACTGATTTTCCGAGGTTATTGAAGGTCGAATTCAAAATCACCACTGAAATCTCTTTATATGAATTTCCATTCGACATGTTTGATAAAATAATGAAAATACAGATATATCAATCTTTTCACCTATTTATATTTCAACTCAGAATATTTTACAAACTTGATTCCAAGTTGAAATTCAAAGTAAAATTTGACCAAAAATGCATTTCAAGATGACGAAATTGGAGCCAGATTGAACTTCTCACCATAAGTTATATTTCGATTCATAATACATGTATGTGCCAAACATGGTTTCAAGTTGAAATTCAAAGTAAAAGTTAATCAAAACTGCATTTCAAGATGACAAAATTGGAGCCAGATCAAACTTTTCGTCATGAGTTATATTTTAACTCATAATACCTGCCCAACTTGATTTCAAGTTGAAATTCAAACTAAAAGTTGACCAAAACTGCATTTCAAGATGACGAAATTGGACCCAGATCAAACTTTTCGCCATGAGTTATATTTCAACTCATAATATGTGCCAAACTTGGTATTAAGTTGAAATTCAATGTAAAAGTTGACCAAAATTGTATTTTAAGATGACGAAATTGGAGCCAGATAGAACTTTTCGTCATAAGTTATATTTTAACTCATAATATGTGCCAAACTTGGTTTCAAGTTGAAATTCAAGCTAAAAGTTTACCAAAACTGCATTTCAAGATGAAGAAATTGGAGCCAGATCGAACTTTTCATCATAAGTTATATTTTAACTCATAATATGTGCCAAACTTGGTTTCAGGTTGAAATTCAAACTAAAAATTGACCAAAACTGCATTTCAAGATGACGAAAATGGAGCCAGATCGAACTTTTCACCATAAGTTATATTTCGACTTATAATATGTGCCAAACATGCTTTCAAGTTGAAATTCAAAGTAAAAGTTGACCAAAACTGCATTTCAAGATGACGAAATTGGAGCCAGATCGAATTTTTCACCATAAGTTATATTTTAACTCATAATTTGTGCCAAACATGGTCTCAAGTTGAAATTCAAAGTAAAAGTTGATCAATGTTTTCATAAAAAGCTATTGTGATCAATAATAGACTTAACTAGCAAAAAAATAATGTTAACTTATTTGGTCACAGCCATAAAATCTCTACTGGACAAAGCCTTCACCTTGTTGAGCCCAATAACAAATATTTCTTGTCTTAACTATTTTCATTGTGGTCAATAATAGACTTAACATGTAAAAATAAAGTTAACTTATTCGGTTACACCCAGAAATTTCTACCGGACAAAACCTTAACCTTGTTGAGCTCAATAATAATTGTTTCTCATCTTAACTATTTTTATTGAGGTCAATAATAGACTTAATTAGCAAAAAAAATGTTAACTTATTTGGTTACAGACATAAAATGTCTACTGGACAGAATCTTTACCTTGTTGAGCCCAATAATAAATATTTCTATAATAATAATAATAATAATAGACTAAACTAGTAAAAATAATGTTAACTTATTCAGTACACCCATGAAATCTGTACTGGACATACTTTCACCTTGTTGAGCTTAATAATAAATATTTCTCATCTTAACTATTTTTATTGTGGTCAATAATAGACTTAACTTTTTTTATTGTGGTCAATAATAGACTTAACTAGTGAAAATAATGTTAACTTATTCGGTTACACCAATGAAATTTGTACTGGACAAAACATTTACCTTGTTGAGGTTAATAATAAATATTTCTTGTCTTAACTATTTTTATTGTGGTCAATAATAGACTTAACTATTAAAAATAATGTTAACTTATTCAGTTACACCCATGAAATTTGTACTGGACAAAACCTTTACCTTGTTGAGCTTAATAATAAACGTTTCTCGTCTTAACTATTTTTATTGTGGACAGTAATAGACTTAACTAATAAAACTAATGTTAACTTATTCAGTAATATTGTCCTGTTTTCACTGAAAACTTCAGTTCTCCATTCTGAACAAGAAACCAGTGTCATTACCTTCCACTGTACAGGCTATTGGAATGATCGTACATGTCAAAATGGATATTTCAAAATTCTGTAATAAGTTAGGCTGTTAACATATTAATATTTATATGATCATTCTAAAAAACGATTGGTTTCGTGTGACAGCCCTTCCCAACAACACTTCCAAATATTATCGAGATTCGTCAAAAATTGCCATCTGTAGAGCGTTCACAAGCCATGTGTCTCAAACAGGCTGTTTTCAATGCAAAATGTGTCCCCAAACGACCAATTCAGTTGCCACGGCAACCAAAATCGATTGGTGTCGGGATCTTACCATAATATATGTGCCTGCAAAAAATAATGGTGATCGGGTGAGAATTGCGGCCTGTAGCGCGTTCACAAGCCATGTGTCTCAAACAGGCTGTTTTCAATGCAAAATGTGTCCCCAAACGACCAATTCAGTTGCCACGGCAACCAAAATCGATTGGTGTCGGGATCTTACCATTATATATGTGCCTGCAAAAAATAATGGTGATCGGGTAAGAATTGCGGCCTGTAGCGCGTTCACAAGAAAATCTCTGCGGACGCGGACGCGGACGCGGACGCGGACGACGAAGCCAAATCCATAGTATCCGCCGAACTTTGTTCGGGGGATACAATTAATGATACCTTATTCAGTAATAGTAATCTGTTACGCACTGAAACATCAGCTGTACACTTTTACACCCATTCAGTGTGATGTGTTATCCGATTTCAAACAAATGGAATGATCACATACCTCAAACTGGATATGTCACATTGTTGTAATAAGTTAACTCATGTCCGAGCATTGCTCAACATGCCTGTACAATATGGCAGTTATTCCAGTAAAATTATCACCCCTAGAGCGTTCACAAGCCATGTGTGTTGAAACAGCTGATTCTGTCACAGAATGTGTCCCCAATCGGCCATTTTGGTTGCTATGGTGTCGTGATTTTACAAAGGGAAATATTCATATAAAATATCATTAGAATAGGGTCGGATTTGCAACCTGTAGAGCATTCACAAAAAATCTCTACGGCGGCGGTGGTGGTGTACGCGGCCGACGGAGCCAAATCCATAGTATCCATCGAACATTGTTTCCAGGATACAATAAATTAAAATGCTTGTACATGTCAGGTTCCAGTAGATAATTTATTGCTAGTATCTGTCTGGTCCAAATTTACATGATTCAACACCGAAGTGTACACTTTTATTGTACATGAAACTTAACACACAACTCATAACAATGTAACAACAAATTCCTGTTCTCTGTGTGGGATCTCTATGTACCAAAACACATGACTAACCATTGAAGACTGTGATGTACGTATAATGCACAATATAGCATGAATACCACGAGGTTCACATACACATGTACATGTAGAACATGATGAGTACAGTCAGTAATGCAGTAACCATAGGAACAAACTCAGCATTAACATCACCATGACAATAAACACTACTCTCCTGGCTCCAGAAACTTTGAAATAGTCCCTTTGTCCGTCTACCCCACAAATGTTTCTTCGACGATGGTGTACGATGCACTGTTTCAGTTTTGAAGATCAGAAAGTTCATGATGTCAAAGAGAAAGCAGTCAATTGTGATCTGTTCCAGATTGTGTACATGTCTCGCCAAGTCTTGCAGATGCCCTGGTGGTGTTTCCCCTCGAAGCTCAGCACACAAGCCACACGCTAGGCGTAGTGCCCCAGACAGACGCAGAAGGATGCCTCGGTGTCGCTCAGAGATGTCCCGCACAGAACGGTCCACGTTCTCACCGTGGACCTCCAACAGACCTTCGACACAGCGCAGCCGTCCACTCACCAGTCCTGACAGAAGATCCACCCTCTGGCAGAGGTCTGCTGCATGAGCAGACATACTACTCCTCTCCTGTTCACTCCAGGCATGCTTGGTATTTTTGCTGTGTCTCCAAGGTACCAGACATGAAGCACCATCGACGCTCTGATCAGGAGTTGACTGAGCGAAGCCTCGCTCACATGTCACGGACCACTCCAGACTGTTGTCATTCAGATCTGATGAATCAAGGTTCTTGTCCGATTTCTCAACCTTTTTCGCCATGTTTATTTTGATATCCACTGTGTTCGAAGTTGATTGTGATATCCTGATGATTTTGTGTCTAAATTTTCAGAAATATCTTCAGAAATATTTCCTACTACTAGAAATGTTGTAAAGAATCACCAAAAGTTTATGTGATGACCGTCCATAACATATGTTTGCTGACTTCGATTTGATTATGCCAAATAAATCATAAGGCACAAAAATGAACTCCTCCACCCCGAAGCCAAATATTTTCAGTCCTGTTCAGCTTTACATTAAATACCCTCAGCAACCCCTGCCTATATCAATTTGTGCCCCTAGTTTACTCTATCCCCCCCCCCCCCAGCTGCCACTCCCCCTTCTCCCTTCCATTGTTCCCAGGCAGACAGGCCCAGACCTGCCTGGGCATGCCCAGACTTGTCTCAATGGTCAATCCCTCACTGACCACAAACAATCTTTGACTCAGTAGAGTAGGGGGTGAGGGGAATGCCAGGGACTGGGGGAAACCCAGGCTATAACCATAGAACTTGAACATGTGGCTAACGAGGGAAAAGGACTGATGAGGACACTTCCGAATTATAGTCTGCTGCCATCAATGATTTTTAAAAACAATATTTGACTTCGTTCAACTGGTTGGCAGTGTTAATCGATTTGTTTATTACTCAAATAAGTAATTCATTTAATATCACTACATGTATAATCAATACCGTTTCGAATGACTTTAGTAATGACTAAAATATTCTAATACTCATTCGAAAGTATGTTACATGTACATGTACCTTGAAACAAACAAACATGTGTTGAATATGGGCCCATACATGAAAAAACTGTGAACAAGGAAAAACAGCAGATGTGGTTAATATTGATCAGATTATAATGGCATCATGCAACAGTTAGACACACACACACACACCCAGCCTGACCTTGGTAAGAAGTGTGACGGCGATGTCGGGGCCCTGGTTACGCGGTACGGACACCATGTCCTGATACATGGTAACGAATAGCTCTGGGCTGGACGTCGGGCTGAAGTTGGGGGCCAGGAGTCCCACAAGTGCCGGCGTCTGTAGGATCGTCTGCAGTAGTGGTTGGGCCTGTGTCGGGTTCTTCCGGATAAACTCCTGGACAATATACAACAGCTTGTGTGCAATATACAACTCAATACACATGGACAATACGTAAGAGTTTGTGTACAATATACAATACAATATACAACATGACTTGTACTCAAATGAAAGTACTAGTATATTTTCTGAATACCATGTGCCTTGATGCAGACAAGTTATACTCACACTATGTACATCATGTACATAAATCTGTTTATACTTTGATTTTTTAATACAGAGTGTGCCATGATCGATGATACTGAAAGAAATGGTTTGCAAAGACACAACTAGCCTGTGCTTGTTGCTATGGTTACCTGTCCAAGAACCTCGATGCACGAGGAGAAGAACTGGCAAGTCGGGGGGTAGTACTTGGTATCCTCAGAGACAAATGTTGCCACATTGTAGAACAGTGCCGTGCCGACGTCTAAGACTTTCTGGTCACCGCTCGTCTTCAGCAGCTGCATCAGGCTCCTGGGAGATACACAATGCTCACAACATGTACTTCAATTTACATGTAGCTTTGTAGTAAGTTTAATTAGATACCCGGTAGTTTTCACCCTGTTTTTTTTTCACTGTATTAACAACAACGATGGTGAATTTTCAGAAAAGCATCTTGTCTACAACATGTAGTTTATATGTTCAATTCAATAGCAACGTTTATTCTATTTTACTGCAGGGTCATGAGCAAAGGTTGAAGGTTTGTAAAAGGTTACATTGGTCAATGCATGGAGCTATACCTATACTGATAAGCATGTTAACTGCTGGCACATACGTGATAGCAAACTCGACGTGTACAGCTGCACTGCAGACATTCTGTGGTGGTGGTAGTAGCGATTCTATAAACACTTGGTTGTACTCTGCTCGATTCTCTTCTATCTTGCGTGAAACAATGTCATTGCGTTTTGCAGCATCATACTGAAAACAAAGACAGAGCTTGCATTTCTCATAGTAGTAAGACAACTCATAAAACTTCCCTCTTAAAAGAAACTGGGTATATCTCAATTGTGTCTGCCTAAATCGGCAAAATACTGTATATATGTTGAAAGTTGAAAGTAGCACATACCCGGCATGTGATAATAGCTGCTCCTTTGCACCTATGTGTGGGATTGAAGCTACTGCGACATGTGGCACTTGCGGCCGTCTGGCAATGTCGAGTATAAAGGTTAAATGTGGGTCTCTACATTTTTCTTTTTAAATATGATAACATAACAATAACTCTGGCAAGCGTATTCCATTCTCCCGAAGGCTGTTAAAACATCGATCGAAAATGCAGTTCAGCCATGGAGCAGGGTTAACATAATAATGCCTAGTTTTGTGACTTACCTCTGTGGTTTCATTTGTGTAAAGGTTTGGTAACAACTCAATGTAGGTACAATCGAGGCCAACGTGCTTCGCAACTCGACTTGAATACAATCTATGCCAATACAAAAAGGAAAATTCAATCATGATGTAGTGTCCCAACAGTTTGAACATTATGATGGAATGAAATGTTGGTCATAATGTAATTAATGTTTCCTATCATCAGCATCATGATTATCACAAATTCGAACAAGCTACATTATGATCAGGTCCGGAGGTACAAGTATGGGCCATTTACAACAAACAAACATTTCTAATCTCACACTGACTTTGCGTAGTCAACGAGGATGTTGAGGTCACCCCTGAGGGCAAAGAGCAGATTCTGCTGGTCAGTGAGCAGGGAGGGGCTGAGATCGGGTATTGGAGCTCGCGGCTCCACCAGACTTGGTGGAGGTCTGCGCTCGGCGTTCTGAGACAACAGGGCAACGATCTGCTCTGTGGCTGCCAGGAGAATACATAGAGAAATGCGCAGATTGTTTTATAGCTTGCTTGATAACACGTACACAAAAAGGTACCTGTCTTTGTCTACATTTACATATTTACTGTGCTGTCAGAGTGTCATAATAAAATGAACTTCCGTTTGCCTTTTTGAGGGTAATCAAATGGACCTAACACAGAAATATCTAACATTTGTACCATTTAGTTTTGATGTGTCAGGCTTCATCTTGTTGCCATGGAAGTGATCATGTGACACCAGGGAGTACCACTCATTGGCCAGTGAGTTCACCTCATCTTCTTGATATTTGTAATTGAACACTTCCATCCAAGGTTCCTACAAGACAATTAGACATGTTCATGTATCCATGTCTTACTCACTCAAGTTACTGAACACGAATGTATTGATGATAAATGCTATAGTATCATCCTTAGATGACATGTACTCTACCTGTCTACATGTACAAATATCATGACAAATTTGAGAATTAACATCTACATACATGTATAGAACCTCATGATTAAATCTTACCAGTAGCATGGTACTGTTATTATTACTGTGGGGATGAGCAGGTTATCATGGATATGTACTGTGTCTCTCTTGAGTAAGTCAGGACACGTTTCAGGTCATACTGTGGGGGAGCGCCGGCAGGTTGTCATGGATACGTACTGTTACCCTGGATTACAGTCAGGAGACGCTCGGGGTCGTACTGTGGGGGGAGGGCTGGCAGGTTGTCATGGATACGTACTGTGTTATCCTGGAGTACAGTCAGGAGACGCACGGGGCGTACTGTGGGGGAGCGCCGGCAGGTTGTCATGGATACGTACTGTTACCCTGGGTTACGGTCAGGAGACGCTCGGGGTCGTACTGTGGGGGGAGGGCTGGCAGGTTGTCATGGATACATACTGTGCAACACTGGAGTACAGTCAAGAGACGCTCGGGGTCGTACTGTGGGGGGGAGGGCTGGCAGGTTGTCATGGATACATACTGTGTTACCCTGGAGTACAGTCAGGAGACGCTCAGGGTCGCACTGTGGGGGGAGGGCTGGCAGGTTGTCATGGATACGTACTGTGTTACCCCGGATTCGGTCAGAAAACACTCGGGGTCGTACTGTGGGGGAGGGCAGGCAGGTTGTCATGGATACGTACTGTGTTACCCTGGAGTACAGTCAGGAGACGCTCGTATCGTACTGTGGGGGAAGGCTGGCAGGTTGTCATGGATACATACTGTGTTACCCTGGAGTATGGTCAGGAGACGCTCGGGGTCGTACTGTGGGGAGAGGGCTGGCAGGTTGTCATGGATACATACTGTGCTACCCTGGAGTATGGTCAGGAGACGCTCGGGGTCGTACTGTGGGGAGAGGGCTGGCAGGTTGTCATGGATACATACTGTGTTACCCTGGAGTATGGTCAGGAGACGCTCGGGGTCGTACTGTGGGGGGAGGGCTGGCAGGTTGTCAAGGATACGTACTGTGTTACCCTGGAGTACTGTCAGGAGAGGCTCGGCGTCATACTGTGGGGGGGAGGGCTGGCAGGTTGTCATGGATACATACTGTGTTACCCTGGAGTACAGTCAGGAGACGCTCAGGGTCGCACTGTGGGGGGAGGGCTGGCAGGTTGTCATGGATACGTACTGTGTTACCCCAGATTCGGTCAGGAGACACTCAGGGTCGTACTGTGGGGGAGGGCAGGCAGGTTGTCATGGATACGTACTGTGTTACCCTGGAGTACAGTCAGGAGACGCTCGTATCGTACTGTGGGGGAAGGCTGGCAGGTTGTCATGGATACATACTGTGTTACCCTGGAGTATGGTCAGGAGACGCTCGGGGTCGTACTGTGGGGAGAGGGCTGGCAGGTTGTCATGGATACATACTGTGCTACCCTGGAGTATGGTCAGGAGACGCTCGGGGTCGTACTGTGGGGAGAGGGCTGGCAGGTTGTCATGGATACATACTGTGTTACCCTGGAGTATGGTCAGGAGACGCTCGGGGTCGTACTGTGGGGGGAGGGCTGGCAGGTTGTCAAGGATACGTACTGTGTTACCCTGGAGTACTGTCAGGAGAGGCTCGGCGTCGTACTGTGGGGGAGAGGGCTGGCAGGTTGTCATGGATACGTACTGTGTTACCCCGGATTCGGTCAGGAGACGCTCGGATCGTACTGTGGGGGGGAGGGCTGGCAGGTTGTCATGGATACATACTGTGTTACCCTGGAGTATGGTCAGGAGACGCTCGGGGTCGTACCGTGGGGGGAGGGCTGGCAGGTTGTCATGGATACGTACTGTGTTACCCTGGAGTACAGTCAGCAGAAGCTCGGGGTCGTACTGTGGGGGTAGGGCTTGCAGGTTGTCATGGATACGTACTGTGTTACTCTGGAGTATGGTCAGGAGACGCTCGGGGTCGTACTGAGGGGGGAGTGCTGGCAGGTACAGCGAGGCATCATGGAGCCGGGGCTCATCCAGCCAAAACAAGAGTGTCTGGTAAAACCTGACCATAGAAATAAATACAAACAATAATTTCTGCCTGATACATTGTACTTATAACTATTGGATTACCAGTAGCTATGCACACCCATGGTCACTAATTTTCAATATTTATTATTATGTATCATCATGTACATGTACCCTGATCAATGTATCATTATGTACATGCATCCTTACACATATTCCTTTCACACTGGTACATGTACACATACATGTTACACGCTTAAGGTACATGTACATGTTTGAACATTTAATGAAAAAGAGTGAAGGACACTGAAGATCGAAAAGTAAATTTCTTGCGCAAAAAAACTTTCCAGGAGAGATGTTTGCACAAGTTTCACATGAATCTTCCATGACGTCCTCAGTCACCTCGATATCATGAATACAAATCAATAAGGAACTCGGACATGCAGGTCAAATTCAAGGATATCCCATATCCCATATGTCTGTAATACTCTTCCATAAATGATCATGCATGTACATGTAGGTGCTGTCCTTGGTGGGGAATGCACCGACTGACCTGGCCATTTTGAGGCAGAATTGTCGGCCGTCCGTCGTGTTCTGTGTGTCCGCATCAGGAAGTTCATCCTCCGAGGACGCTCCGGAGTCGACACCAGCTCGCCCGGAACCTGAGCCTGGAAAAACACACATCGACATTGTGCTTGATGTCGTCTATCATTTTTTCACAATACTTACAAGTATATGTATGTGTGGTTGTAGTAAAACTCAGCGATATAAAATGTCTGGTGTCAGGGTCTTAGATACACTACCTATTCCGCAAAACCTCACCAAAATGCTACCACGCTGAACCTGGCATTTAGCATGTGCTAGCCTAACTTCGCCTGACCTAGCATCATGCGATTTGATACTAGCATCGTATACGTGAGCATTGCTTCTTGGCACTGTGGCACACTAATCTCATTTTGCATCTCGCATTTTTCGTGTGAAGGCCATTATATGCTCGTATATTCTCACAAGCATATGATTGAGTGGTTTTTAGACAGTCTGTATTATGTATTATGTACATTGCATGCACAAACACAGTATTTGAGCTCAGTTCATATTATTCTGTATTTGTGTCCAAATCATAGATGCTGACATCTGTGCGAGATAATGCTCGCCTGTTCAACTACATGTAAGAAGGCCGCCTGATGCATTGGCATCGGGCCCACTGGTCGCACCGTGTGAGTTGATGCTAACATGAAGTCGCATGTAATCGCATGGGCTATCAATTAGCATGTGGCATTCCCATGGCTAGTGAGGTTTTGCGAAATCGGTCCTGTACCACTGTGCATGGCTCCATATATGGAAGTGTAGTGCTGCTGAAAAATGTTGATCAAGTTAAAACTCTGTGATACTACATGTGACTTGCACAAGATCATAACTTGAGCTACATAGTAAAGTACAAAATAACCCAAGCAAATTTGGGATCTGTAGCACGATTACAAGAAACATTCAAGTACGCAGATGTGTACCAGTAGACAAAACCATGTCATGTATGTGTCGTCCGGAACTTGACGTCCGAAGATAGTCACTATAACACCTTGTGAATTAACTTGCATGCTGAGTGGGAAAATGCACGTATGGAAGTTCAATAAATTATTTAGATAAAGGTCCAGAGATGGGACAGGTTCAGGAAATGTGACCATGGTAACCAGCCTGTGCCTGCAAGCTATTTTAATGAGATATTGTCATGCACGTCGGCTGATATAGTAAACAATGTATTATCAGACATTTATGTTGACATGGTTATTTTGACAGTATTACAGGTACAGGTATGTTCAGACTAATGTGACCAATGTTGAAAATCCAGTTAAAAGCATCATTAATTTTTCAGTAGGCCTAAGCATGCTTTTGGTAATGGTATCACCAGTATTGATGGGCTGTCCATATACAGTACATGTACATTGTATTGAAGCCCACAATATGGATGAAATCTACCATTCCCCACACAATGTATCAAAAAGGTCAGCGCTTACGTGTAGAATTACATTATCCAATAGTTTCATAACGGATAAGCTTTTCCACACAACAAGCTTCCTCTGAGCCAAAGCATGGAGTGAGATCAGCTTACATATGTTTGACAATCATTAGATCTGTGTGTGTTCAGTATGACAGGTACAGTTCGAAATCAACAAAATATATGTTGAGCTTGAATCTTCCAAAGTAATCGGAAGAATTTCAGGAATCTTTCTGAAAAACAATGAACTTTTTTTTTACGTGCATGTGGATTATCTCAACAAGGTCCTACATGTCAGTCACCTAGCCCACTGTACGTGTAATCTACTGGACTGATGCATTTTTTTTTTTGCTTGTTGAATTTTACTGAATGATCAGCATGCAGTATCTTAGTTAGTTCAGCCCAATAACAGAGTTAAGCGTTAGTCCCTTCCTTAGCCGGCAACGGTTTTCGTCTGACACCCTGTCACAGTGGGTCAGGATTTGTGAACTCATTTCAGAACAAAACATGTTTTGAACGCAAGAAATATACGCTTATATCATTTTCTTCCCCTCTCATTTGTTTTTAATGATTTATGTCCTTTAATTTTGAGTTAATTCCAAACTTTGTCACTTGACAGCTGTTTGTTTACATTATCATCATGGTGCAGTTTTGTCATGCTACAAAGCTGTAACTCAAATTAGCCAATCAGGGAACATCATACAATCAGCTGATGATAGATGTGATGTCATAATCCGGGAAATATCCTCTTTTGGGACTTTTGGCACCAAATCTTAGATTGCAACATTTTATCCTGTGGTAGAATAGGACCCTGCCCATGAATAGTGCTATATCTTAGTTGATATTTCCATTGAATTATTTCAATGTTGTACATTCTTCTACTTTACTGGAAATCTACACAATAACATCTTGTGTAGAGATGGCATATTAAAGCAGCTGCCTTCGAAAACAGGCAATATTTTTTTAAAACTATATTTCATAATAAACATGTGAAATTAACTGGATGAGACGTACTCACATCAAATGTTATGGCTACAACCAGTCTTTTGGGGGAATATTGCTCATTTGAGCAGGTGGTTCATGGGTCAATACAGGAACTGTATCCATCACACGCAGATGTAAACAAAGCATAAAAGTGCAAAATGGACTGACAACTAGACGTCAAGGCCTAAAGATGCCTTGGAGGCATTTCGGTGTGATGATTAATTTATAATATATACTAGATATCGACGAAAATGAAAAATGTCGACTCCGCAAAAAAATTTACCGTTAAAATAATACCCCTTAGACATGTTTGTCTAGGGCGACGAGTCCGAAAAAAAAGTCCGTTTCGCTCTACGACACACCGTTCCCAAGATATCGACGAAAACGAAAAATGCTGATTCGGCAAAAAAATTTCGGGTCAAGGTCAAAGTTCATCCATAATACCCCTTAGACATGTTTGTCTAGGGCACCGAGTCCGAAAATAACGTCCGTTTCGCTCTACGACACACCGTTTCCGAGATATCGACGAAAACGAAAAATGCCGACTCGGCAAAAAAAATTCGTGTCAAGGTCAAAGTTCATCCATAATATCCTTAAGACATGTTTGTCTAGGGCGACGAGTCCGAAAATAACGTCCGTTTCGCTCTACCACACACCGTTTCCGAGATATCGACGAAAACGAAAAATGCCGACTCGGCAAAAAAAATTCGTGTCAAGGTCAAAGTTCATCAATAATACCCCTTAGTTTGTCTAGAGCGACGAGTCCGAAAATAACGTCCGTTTCGCTCTACGACGCACCGTTTCCGAGATATCGACGAAAACGAAAAATGCCGACTCGGCAAAAAAATTTCGGGTCAAGGTCAAAGTTCATCAATAATACCCCTTAGACATGTTTGTCTAGGGCGACGAGGTTTCCGAGATATCGACAAAAACGAAAAATGCCGACTCGGCAAAAAAATTTCGGGTCAAGGTCAAAGTTTATCCATAATACCCCTTAGGCATGTTTGTCTAGGGCGACGAGTCCGAAAATAACGTCCGTTTCGCTCTACGAAGCACCGTTTCCGAGATATCGACGAAAACGAAAAATGCCGACTCGGCAAGAAAATTTCGGGTCAAGGTCAAAGTTCATCCATAATACCCCTTAGGCATGTTTGTCTAGGGCGACGAGTCCGAAAATAACGTCCGTTTCGCTCTACGAAGCACCGTTTCCGAGATATCGACGAAAACGAAAAATGCCGACTCGGCAAAAAAATTTCGGGTCAAGGTCAAAGTTCATCCATAATACCCTTAAGACATGTTTGTCTAGGGCGACGAGTCCGAAAATAACGTCCGTTTCGCTCTACGACACACCGCTCCCGAGATATCGACGAAAACGAAAAATGCCGACTCAGCAAAAAAATTTCGGGTCAAGGTCAAAGTTCATCCATAATACCCCTTAGACATGTTTGTCTAGGGCGACGAACCCGAAAATAACGTCCGTTTCGCTCTACGACGCACCGTTTCCGAGATATCGACGAAAACGAAAAATGCCGACTCGGCAAAAAATTTGGGGTCAAGGTCAAAGTTCATCCATAATACCCCTTACACATGTTTGTCTAGGGCGACGAGTCCGAAAATAACGTCCGTTTCGCTCTACGACGCACCGTTTCCGAGATATGCAGGATGCCTCAAGGATGACTCAGCAAAAAATTATTTCGACCTCTAGGTCAAAGGTCGTTTGACGTATCGATCCCAAAATCAATAGGGTTCTTCCCTGTTGATATATAAACCTCCGTGCAAAATTCTGCAACTATTGCCTGAATATTTTTCGAGTTATCGTCCGGAAACCAAGTTTCAAGATCAGCCTCGATTTCATCCTCAAGGACCTCACGGACCTCGGAGCCGGATAAAAAAAAATAATACACCCTAGAGATGTTTGTCTAGGGCGACGAGTCCGAAAATAACGTCCGTTTCGCTCTACGATGCACGGTTTCTGAGATATGCAGGAAGCCTCAAGGATGAATCAGCAAAAAATTATTTCGACCTCTAGGTCAAAGGTCGTTTGACGGATCGATCCCAAAATCAATAGGGTTCTTCCCTGGTGGCATATGAACCTCCATGCAGAGTTCTGCAACTATTGCGTAAATATTTTTCCAGTTATCGTCCGGAAACCAAGTCTCAAAATTAGCCTTGATTTCATCCTCACGGACCTCACGGACCTCGGATCCGGCTCAAAAAGATTAGGGTTCTTCCACATATCATTTCTGACTTGTGGTGAAAATTTGACTAGAATCCGTCAAGGCAATCTAAAGTTATCGTCCGGAAACCAAAAGTGGCGGAAGAAGAAAAAAAAAAAAAAAAAAAAAAACCATAAAAACCATAAAGGCATTTCTGCCGAAATGCCTTAATTCCATGCACACCAACGTATATCACTGATTATTTCTCATAACTACACTATATATGCAGATACAAACTGGAAAATGTGCTCCAATTTGGACATTGTTTACAAACCTGGCAAAAAATGTGTGTTAAAACGGATGGAAAACGACTCGGACGGGCTGTAATCATCAAAATCAATGTGCATATGTTTTGTTATATCGTATTAGATGGTTTTGAACTGAAATTTAGTTTTTCATTAAAAAAATATTGATACATTCGAAGGCAGCTGCTTTAAGCTATTTGTTTCATTCATGAAGATAATTCAACTAAAATCCCTCAAAAGGCCTGAATTGTGAAAATGCCATAAAATCTTTTGGACAACACACACTTCAAATACATATTCCACATATAGGTTTCTAGCTTATTAGCATGAAAAGTCAAACGTGACACATCTTCTGGTGACCTCGAACTTGAGCTGAGACTCTGAAATATTGTAAGACTGTTCCCTGAAATATTGTAAATCTACACCATAAAAGCTTATACAGCTTAGGTTAAGGGCAAACATGCATATGAGGTCATAATTATTTTATATTATTGGGCGACCTCATAATTGACCTGAGATTACCTCGGCATTTACATGTAAATGCTTATGTCTACACATTAGGTGAGTTATGTCGACACATCACGGTAAGAACACAGTCATGTATGTTATGTACAGAAGGAAGTTACTATATTATGTTCATGATGTATGATATCTGATACACGTCATGTATATTATATTGATGGATTTTTCTGTGGGGTCGTAAATAAATACTGATATTGATGTTTTTCTGTTTTGCTCAGGGATAATCCATATCATCAGATACCCATAAATGCTTATCATACTTATAGGCTTCCTGAGTTGATACATGTGCATGTAATTGATATTTTTCTGCTGGTATAAACATGTGGTATATTAGTGGATCTGCCCTATATGGACTTGTCAAGGCGACATTGCAGGATACCCATTGTGCACTCCAGTGTCAGTGCAATGAAGCATGCTAGTTGTCATGCAGGTACAGCAGGCCTCTTCGTCCCGCACTTCTGGATACTTAGAGGTGCTTGACTCGCTTTCCTTGCATTGCAAGCAGCTGCACGAATGAGCGGTCGAGAGCCTAGCATGCTAGCACTCGACTGGTGAGAACAAAATCTACCTGATAACCCATGCATGCATGCTCAGCCCTCCCAGGACAATAAGCCACAATCAACAAGGGATTGAAAGGATGCAACAAAAGGAATCACCCGCATGTTGCATGTGGACAATGTCCTCGGCAGTGTGCCATCCCAGCAGAAAATGACCCCCAACATTCAGAGTCAATCACATGGCCCATTGGCCATAAATATTTATGCACTGCAGCTACCATTTAAAACTTCGCAATTCCGATCTCAGTGGACTAAAGCCTGCTAGCATGGTTTCATAGTGAGAAGTATTTCATATTGATTTGTCAGACTACATAGGCTACCAGAGAAGGGCTCTCCACTGGCTTATTTTCAGACAGGTAGTGACACCAGTGCCGCAAGCCAAGAATCACCTTCAGTTGACACTACATTCAAGTTGGTAACAATTCAAAGAACAACAGCAACATCAAACAAAATCAGTGTGGATACAGGAGACAAGGCACTTGTTGTGGAGACATTGTTCAACAAGCACAGCTTCAAGGCAAGGAGACAAATATACTTGATTGGAACGTTTCATGTTAGACTTGTTCTGTGAGATTTCCATGAAGTTGAATGAAGGTATTGATCCAAAAAATGCTCAAACCTTGGCAATATTTATCATTTTGGAACCAGCCGTTTATGACAGAATGTCAATATTTTTACAGAATATTGAGGGATTTCTGGCCTACAAAACATGTATTTGAAATCGAGAGACATGCTCACAGACAGTGGAATAAATCTCCGAAGATCATAAAATGTGTTTATTTTCAACGCCTATAAGCAAATATACAAGAAAATGTCAATATTTGTCTTTTTACATGTATAGGTTACTGGTTAACTGCCAAGGAGGTAACAGATGTTTTTGCATGACCAGTGGAGGGTGTGGGTGGTGTAACTTACATAACACAACTCTTACATTGCCTGGGTCACCAGCACACGGAGTCAGTGGCCTTCACCTACATCTGTTGGATTGCCGTTAGCACTGCGTCACAGGCCAGATGGCACCAGTGTTAATGCCTTGATCAAACGGGAGCAGCAAAGCCAAGGTGTGTGGAACACATAAATTGACAACAGTTTCTCCTGACATTTAACAGAATCAATTCTTTGCGGGATTGAAGCTACATGCGCATTTCAAACTAGCACTGCATGAGATAAGCCACAATCTGAATTGGAAGCAAGGAACCACCATGGCGCTTGTCACAGTGGTGGGTCAGCTGCTTCTGACCCTGGCTCTTTGTGGAGTATCTAGCCCAAGCACCGCGGAATTCATGGACAGTTTGTTGGACTCAAGTCGATACGACAAGCGAGTACGACCAGCAGTGAACTCCGGTCAGCCTGTCATTGTCTACTTGGATATGTACGTCAACACCATCAGCTCCATCGACGAAGTCAAGATGGAGTACTCGGTCAACATCTACATGCGACAGCGCTGGATCGACGACCGTCTCACCTTCCAAGGTGACGAGGACATCACCATGAACTACAACCTCTTCGACAAACTCTGGGTGCCAGACTTGTTCGTCAAAAATGAGAAGAAAGCCAACTTCCATGACATCACTGTGCCCAACAGACTGTTGAAGCTGTCGCCTAATGGTCAAGTGTATTACAGTCAACGCTTGTCGCTGACACTCAACTGCGACATGAACCTGCGCTATTACCCGATGGACAACCAGACGTGCATGATTGAGCTGGAGAGCTACGGTTACACGACCAAGGACATCGTGTTCCGGTGGCGGGACGATGAACCCGTCCAGATCAAGGAGGAGCTCTCACTGCCAGAGTTCGTCATCAGCGGCAAGGACACGGGAGACTGCACGACCGCATACATCACTGGCTCCTTCACCTGCCTGTATGCCACCATCAGATTCCAGCGACAGTTTCAGTACTACCTGATCCAGACCTTCGTGCCCAGCATCCTGATCGTGGCCCTCTCGTGGGTCTCTTTTTGGATAGATATTTACGCAGTTCCAGCACGCGTGACGCTCGGACTGCTGACGGTGCTCACCATGACAACGCAGTCCTCGGGTATCAGCACTCGACTGCCGCGTGTCTCCTACATCAAAGCCATCGATGTCTGGATGACTTGCTGTCTCGTCTTCGTCTTCGGGGGCCTCATTGAGTACTCGATCGTCAATGTTCTGACCAGAAATCCAGCTGAGAAACTCCGACAGGATGAGGCCAAACAGAAAGAAGAAGCACAGGAGGAGGACTCGTCTCATGAACAGATTCCTTGCCAGAAACATAACAAGCCCACCAGATCTGAAATAACAGCTGAGGATACAAGTGGAACATCAGAAACGGTCATTGCCAATGGTAACGCTTGCACGTGCAACTTGAAGAAAAGAAAACCTACTGCTGATATGGCTGAAATCATGCATATTTATGGACTGGACGTGAAAAAGAAGAAGGAAGTGAAGCGATCCAGTCTGATCCAGAAGGTACGTCACAATCCCGCTCTGGCTGTCGACATGGTCTCCAGGGTCCTGTTCCCGGCAATATTCATCGTGTTTAACCTGATATTCTGGACTTATTACAAGATCAATGCCAACACGCAATAGTTCAATTCCCTAAACAAGAACAGTTGCGATAAGACTTGATCATGATTTACAAGTTGACTAAAAGATGTACATTCTCATCATCAACGACTGACTCACTGAATCCGAATGATACTCATATTATGTTCAGGAATCTAGAATTTCTTCAACATAAACAGTTTGTGAAAAATTTATTTGTACCTATATACATTTATATGTATTGTTTACTTTTGTTGTTCCCCATTGTACTCTACCAGTACTTTTAACCATGTACTTGCATTGTTTTTGCACTGATTTATCCAATGCCATATATGTTGGTTGGTCTCCAGCCAATCAGCGCTGGATTGTTCTCTGTACATGTATAATGTATAGCTCAAAACAGAGAAACCTTTGAGCATGTTGAGATTGGGGTTCATTCAACATGGTCTTGAACTGTCGCCCTCGACCATATTGGATAAACCCTGTTCGTCAATGTTTCTCTATTTTGTCATATTCCCATGTTCACGTACCTGCAGACTTACATGTATCTTGTATTGCTACTATTTATCACCAGCAGTGTTAATTGTTAATTTACATAGTTGCTATGAAATGTCCATCATGTAATTGAATGTGATGTTGTGGGACCCGTGACTGGTGTACACATGTAATATGACGTTTAGTTTATTATCAAGACTATACATGAATCAAAAATGCATTATTCCATTATTGGCAGATATTTCTTTTGCATTACTCTTGGTGTATATGTAGTAATGAGAACATTTAATATCTGCATGTGCACTAATATATCTGCAGTGATTGCTTTTTGTTGCTCTATACCAAAAATGTCAATGGTGAATATTGTTGTATACATACATGTATGGGGAGGTGTAGAGGTGATCAAGAATGATTTTCAGTAAATGTGGCAAGTCAACATACAATGTATCTCAAAATTCACCAGGAATCATGCACGACAAAATCAATATTCATTTCGTGTATTGAGAACATACATGTACATATAATTGTTGCTGAGAATCTTCAAGGGATATTGTGGACATATGTAAATGTATGATTATCAAGCATGGAATAAATCGATCGATATGATGAGAAATCAATGATTCTTTTGACGTGTTTACAAGCATGATAATCATCATTAAAATATGATACTGCCAAATCAGACCACAAGCATGTATTGATCATATTGATGAATGGATCTGTGCGTGTGTGTGCACAGGGAACTGAAGTCAAACATCCAATCTCGTTAATGCTGGCAACATGTAATTGAGGTAAATAACCAACCATTTTTGTTGCCATGTGTTGCATTGGTGTCGAGTGTCATGGCTAAATCAATACTGGAAATCACCTTGAGATGGGCAGGGTTTCTAACCAGTTCGTGGTTCATGAATGAGGGATCAAAATAAAGACTTTTGTAAATGGCTGAGAGTCAATACCAATGCCACATGTAGATGATTGTATTAATTCATTCCCCCCTGGGACATTTTCCAGGACTCCAGATTACAAAGCTATGTGGTGAACTGAGGGTCATTTATGTACAATGAATAGTTCAGCTGAGGTGTAGGCGTTTATGTCCGGCCTCGATGGCCAGGCTTTTGTGACAACTTTTGGGTCCGGCCTCACTGGCCAGGCTTTGTGACAACTTGGGGGGGGGGGGGGGGGGGGGGAAGCAGAAGCACAGATCAGTGAGTGAGATAGAGCACATAATATTATGGAACATAATGTACATGGAATCGGAACAGGGCTCATCTGTACTATATAATCCCAGAGATAATGTAAGTTGATGCTAGAAGCCCCAGCACAATGGACACCTACATGTACATGTATATTCCATAGTGTTGTTTGTCTAGCCAAAGACTGATATAATATGAATCATTACACCATATTCCCCTGTAACATGTAGGGCAATCACAACCACTGTAAAACTAGACACTTCAATCACTAATGAACATCTGGGTGAATCTCACTAATGTACCATCATCCCTATTGTTCAAAACATGCAGATGAAAATGGATATTTTTACTGCTGGTCCAATGCATGTATTTTATAAATGTCACTCATGAATGTTTCAGACCTTACAGTACCATAATTTGTTGGTATCAATCCAATACACCATCCAGAATAAACACAGATCAATGTCGCTGCAGTGAAGTTATATCAGAGAGTGTAGAACAGAGAGGTTTCACTCCACCGGCACCATTTTGTATTTTGAACTGGTGGCACTCCTTGCTTTATGAATGAATTTTTTTACTACTATTACTAAGACATGAATTTATGAACGAAAGAATATATTAATAGATCGAAATGACGTAAATAACAATCGTCCCTGAGGACGACAAACTACAACACCGCATCCAGCCACCAGGACTACAGGGCTCCATGAGACAAAATGGTAGACAATAGAAATTTGCAGAGTGAAACCTCTCTGTTCTACACTCTGGTTATATATAGAAAATGCATGATTTGAATGAATTGGTCGCATTAGGGCTAACATATGTAGACAAAGAATTTCTATATGATGTAATTATCTGTAACACAGATACATGTACACATGTATATTATAATCTGACACACAGGACCATATACCAGAACTTATTTATTTACGGTAGACTGAAAATCCCCATATCTCTATATTCCCATACACTTGTGAGGGCCATACCAGTACTATGGACTGAAAACCCCCACATTTCTATATTCCCACACACTTGTGAGGGCCATACCAGTACTATGGACTGAAAACCCCCACATTTCTATATTTCCACACACTTGTGAGGGCCATACCAGTACTTTGGACTGAAAACCCACACATTTCTATATTCCCACACACTTGTGAAGGCCATACCAATACTATGGACTGAAAACCCCCACATTTCTATATTCCCACACACTGGTGAGGGCCATACCAGTACTATGGACTGAAAATCCCCACATTTCTATATTCCCACACACTTGTCAGGGCCATACCAGTACTATGGACTGAAAATCCCCATATCTCTATATTCCCATATACTTGTGAGGGCCATACCAGTACCTCTATATTCCCACACACTTGTGAGGACCATACCAGTACTATGGACTGAAAACCCCCACATTTCTATATTCCCACACACTTGTCAGGGCCATACCAGTACTATGGACTGAAAATCCCCATATCTCTATATTCCCATACACTTGTGAGGGCCATACCAGTACTTTGGACTGTAAATCCCCATATCTCTATATTCCCACACACTTGTGAGGGCCATACCATTATTATGGACTGTAAATCCCCATATCTCTATATTCCCACCCACTTGTGAGGGCCATAGCAGAACTATGGACTGAAAACCCCCACATTTCTATATTCCCACACAATTGTGAGGGCCATACCAGTAATATGGACTTAAAACCCCCACATTTCTATATTCCCACACAATTGTGAGGGCCATACCAGTAATATGAACTGAAAACCCCCACATCTCTATATTCCCACACACTGGTGAGGGCCATACCGTACTATGGACTGAAAATCCCCACATTTCTATATTCCCACACACTTGTCAGGGCCATACCAGTACTATGGACTGAAAATCCCCATATCTCTATATTCCCACACACTTGTTAGGGCCATACCAGTACTATGGACTGAAAATCCCCATATCTCTATATTCCCATACACTTGTGAGGGCAATAACAGTACTATGGACTGAAAATCCCCATATCTCTATATTCCCACACACTTGTGAGGGCCATACCAGTACTATGGACTGAAAATCCCCATATCTCTATATTCCCATATACTTGTGAGGGCCATACCAGTACCTCTATATTCCCACACACTTGTGAGGACCATACCAGTACTATGGACTGAAAACCCCCACATTTCTATATTCCCACACACTTGTCAGGGCCATACCAGTACTATGGACTGAAAATCCCCATATCTCTATATTCCCATACACTTGTGAGGGCCATACCAGTACTATGGACTGTAAATCCCCATATCTCTATATTCCCACACACTTGTGAGGGCCATACCAGTACTATGGACTGTAAATCCCCATATCTCTATATTCCCACCCACTTGTGAGGGCCATAGCAGAACTATGGACTGAAAACCCCCACATTTCTATATTCCCACACAATTGTGAGGGCCATACCAGTAATATGGACTTAAAACCCCCACATTTCTATATTCCCACACAATTGTGAGGGCCATACCAGTAATATGAACTGAAAACCCCCACATCTCTATATTCCCACACACTGGTGAGGGCTATACCAGAACTGTGGACTGAAAACCCCCACATTTCTATATTCCCACATACTGGTGAGGGCCATGCAGTCCATACTATGGACTGAAACCCACATATTTCCATACTCCAACACACTTGTAAGGGCCATACCAGAAACGTGGACTGAAACCTCCATATTTCTATATTCCCACACAATTATGAGGGCCATACCAGACCTGTGGACTGGTAACCCCCATAGTTCTATTTGCAAACACAAGGGTTGTACCAGGCCTATGAACTGAGAACCCCCACATTATATTCCACACATAGGGCCGTACCAGACCGGGATTTCCTGCGACCCTCTCTCGCCTTGTCCTGAAAGTATGTAACCGTGCTCTGGAGCCGCTTCTTCATGCTCTTCATCAATGAGATGTTGGCACTGGACTGGAAGAACTTCTCGCCCACACTGCCTCGCTGCGGCAACCTGTGCGAGGCAGAAATTAACATCAATGTAATGTCACATCTTGCACATATATATAGATTTTTTTAGCATACAAGATTCAACATTTATTGAAAGTTGCTATGTTTTTTGTCAAGTGCTGGACGTACCCGGGTTGTGCAGCAGTGCGGCTGAGGTAGAGCCTAAGGAATCTCTGCCACACGAGGGGAAGAAGGGGGTGGTGCAGCTCCATCGCCAGGGCCTGCTGTACCCAGCGGTACACACACAGTCGCCCTGGCGACCGACTCATGCAAAACTTCAGCTTGTTACACACACCCTGTAGCAAATACATATATATAACCATGCGAGTGTGTTTTCTGCAAAAAGATATCGGTCGAGTTTGGTCTGGCAGATGAATTCAGGATGCACGAGTCCGAAGGACGAGTGTATTCTGTGTTCATCCGCCAGACCAAACTCGACCGATATCTTTTTGCGGAAAACACACGAGCGTGGTTTTTATTTTATCACACACAACTGTTCAGACATAATTCTAGATATTGTCGTAGATCATACGAAAATTGTGAATGATCATTAATATAATATAATAATATTAATTTTATAATATTCTGAGATGTCCGAAAAATCACAAGTTGGCTTGGTGACTTCCGGTTGCTAAGATCGTTTTCATACATATGACTTCATATTGTTCTTTTATGTAATAGCGATCTTCACGTAAAAAAGTAGTTTCGGCCCGATGTGGCTCAGCGAGTGATACAGAATAATTTGAAGTAGGGTGATACAGAAAAGGTTATCACACCTTTTGGTGTCCTGTAGCAATTGTAGTTTATAGTGTGTGATAAATACACATACATCATCAAAAATATTCATAATCCGAGATACTTCCTTTCACAGAGTTGTGTGACCTACCTGTAGAGCAACCTCCACTGAACAGTCTGGGTTCTCGTGTAACCAGGCTTGAAGCTTTGGCCATAGTAGACTGCCTTCATCTTCATACACACTCTCTATCTCCAGCACCATGTACATGAACCATGGGAATTCCCCAAGTGCAGGGTTTTCCACCAGAGAAGGCAGGGGCTTGGCTGTGCCGAACAGAGACGACAGAGAAGAGAGCAGGGTGGGGTCCGTATCCTTGGTGATCAGGCTCTGTGGGGTTGAAAATGTGGCACTGGTAGGTAGGATGGTGCTCGAATTTTACATCAGAGCAATTTCTTGTTTCAGGTCTACATCTACATTATGCAATATAAAGCATGATAGAAAGAAACAATGATTTCTACCCGGAACAGCTTGGAGAAGTGTTCGCTGAGTTGGCTCCAAGCATCTGGGACCAGAAACACTGCTTCCAACAGCTTATCAATCACATACAACACATCTCTGTAAGTGGAGCAACATGATTACTTGTGCAATTCTCAACTTACATGTACACATCCTTTAGGACCGTGAGGACAGTCTCTGTGTGACAGAGCACTTACTATTTACCATGAGTACTACCAATCCCATACCTGTCAGAGTTCCAGTTGTCCAGTTTGACGATTACCTTGACCCAGAAAAGAGCAACTGTCCCGACCCCTGCTCCGCCCGGGACTCCTGCCTCCTGGATCTGTACCTGTCACCAGCCAAAAACACAAAATATAAACTCCCAGCAAAGTCATTTGTCCCTTGATTGGATGACATGTTTAAAGTAGAAAGATATCTGTAGATATTGATAAGATTGACACACCTGCAGGGCACCAGCAAAGAGCTTGGTAATTGGACCTGGGAACACATTGAAGAACATTCCCCTCTTGAGACTGTCTGCCTGCATCAGCATCTTCATCACTTGGAGAAACCTAGAGCCATGCAAAAGTATGGAGTTACTGCCTCAGTGTATTGATAGATGGTATGTATTGGAGATTGCATTATTGAACAGTACTAATACTGAATCTCTAACAAACCACACAAATGGCCACTTTCCCCTCCAGATAACTATTGTCACATCATAGAGTTTTTTACTTTCCACCTGCCATGTCACATCATAGAGTTTTTACTTCCCCCAAGCCAACTCTGAGCAAAGAACGGGTATATGTAGTACACACGTGCTGTTGTCGAGCAGATAGGATTCCTTGGTGTAGAACATAGGTGTGACATCCTGCAGTACACGGATGACGGGAATGTGGTGAGACTTGACAGAGAGAGATCCAAGGAGCTTCACGCCCTCGGTACAAAAGTCTGCGACACTGTCACGGTAAAACAACACAAACAGTAGTGGTAAACAGTTTCCCCCAAGTAATAGAATTTGTTCTACCGAAATCTATGAGTCTATGAAGATGATTGAGTTTGAGTACCGAGATGACAAGCATACATACTTGTGGCTGTACTTGGAGAGAACGAGCCCCAGGTACGCGGCGAGAGCGAAGTTCTTGTTGATGGCAGCCACGATAAGTTGCAGACTGACCTCCTTGTACAGGTCGGCTGTGACAGCATACTGTGCATCACGGTCTGGTCCGAGCAGGGCTAACATTGCACTGGGCTGGGAAGCGCGGTGAAGGTGAAGTTTCTGGGCCACCTCCCAGCACCAGTTGGCGAGCTGTTGCTCCTCCGACTCCTGAAACCGCATCAAAGACGCCACCTGGAGGAAAGGAACAATCACTTCATTAAATTCATCGAAACTGTTCTTTACAGTCAAGAACATGTGGTTTGTGGAAGAACTATATTGTTAGTGTTGCAAAGCAGCGATTTAAACAGGAGATATCAAAATATTGATTGGAATCATCCTACTCACACAAGCTCTCTGATTTGATTCCTTTATTAGGAATATGAGTTCATACAAGAAAAGATCATACCTGTTTGATGCCTTCTGTCATCAGGTTTCCAACATTCATTCCTGTTAGATGTTTACAATAAACATCAACAAGAATGATTGCCATCTCCTTGTGCATAATGTAATCCAGAAACAAGTCAGTTCCCTGAAAACAGATAGACTGTTGAATGTTGAAATGAAAGGGTGGTGAATGTGATCTGGATCTGTCCATGTGGCTTCGTTCAAACCTTTTCATTGAAGCCCCAGTTGAGGTTTTCGACGATGAGGCGTGCGAGCTGATTCTCGGGGGAAGAGATGTGTTTATCAAGCAGCCAGTCCCTCAGGGTTGAAATATCTGCTGGAGTCGGAAGCCACAGGTGGAGGGGCAATTCTTTGTACAGGTACAGTGCCACCTGGTGAATACAACAGAGAACACCAGTACACTAGTACATTTACTGGTCAACTAGTAGGCGGTTCACTGCATGGGAGACTGGGGTGCCGAGAGAGGAGCTTACCATGCCAATGCTGTCCATGGTATCCACAGTGGCTTTCAGTAGGTCACTCAGTACAAAAGGATGTGTTGCTGTGATAGAGGTCAGTAGGTCTCGTCCATGCTTGGAACAGAGCTCCCTTGTGTGGCTTTTGATGTACGCAATCTGTAACACATCCAAGTTGGTTTTTTATTTTCAACCAAAGGCATCAAAAGAATATATGCAGTGAATTATTTCATGCACATATACATGTATTTCTGTCAACCTGATATATTTCCCTGGTGATGGTCTGAATGAAGTGCTTGTCTGAGCTGGGTCGACCCTGAGCCATGTTCGCGAATGTTGTCAAAAGGAAGATGGCTTCAGAGGTCGGCATATTCATCAGCTTCCGTTGGAATTCTTCCATGATTTTCTCATCTACATACGGTGAAAAAAAAAAACCCACAACCGATGGAACTGTGGAACAGTTACACATGTACAAATCATATGTGACTGTCTGACAGGCAATGATAGTTTTATTTTTTTAAACACCAACCTTGAAGTTTCTCCTGGCACTCCAGTACGTCAAGTGTGGAGAAGTTGATTTCTGCGGTGTCTGGCTCGTCAGCACTGTCTGGATAACAGTTAACGTGCATGATCCACAGTAGTCGCCACATTGTGTCCAAGGACACACCCTTGTATGGCAACTGGGCAAGGAACTGCCATGATCCAAGCCTGGACAGAGATGAAAGATAAAATACATCCATATAGTACACATCCACGGCGATCAGAACCAGCACAAAAACGAGGTTTCCCTGAGTGTACACACACCTCTGAGCTGACAGTACAGTGTACACGGCACGCTGGAACACCATGTTGTACTCAAGCTGTAGTCGCCCGCTGATTTCCAGCGGTAGACTAGGGTACGCAGTCTGGAAACTCTCCCAGTGACACGACAACAGCACCACCACTGTCCTGTGACAGAAGTACATAGAGCTTATCCAAAACGTTTTACATTTTTTAAATGATCATGGTTAACTGCTCTCATTAGCACCAACCACATCCAAATCTACATCACTTTTGTCATCAGTATTGTTTTGAAGTTGAGTGACCTGAGTACTTGTGTAAAATTGACAAGATTACTTGATCATTTTGCCGAGTCGTTTATTGAGTTGTCTGTATCGACTCAGGCAGAAGTGAGTGAGTCCGCCTCCCAGCAGCCTAATCACGCACGTCGCGAATGCAAACAGTCGCAGCATGGTGTTCTCGTTAGTTCTCTCAATGCTGTACACAACATTTCCTGCAAAGAAAAACAAATCTTTGAATCTCAAACATATCAAGTACATCTCCACCAGTGTATCTAGTACAACTCACTCATCCCCTGATAAATATATCGGCATATTGGACAAAACATAAAATAACTTCATGAATGGAAGAATACATGTTGAAAACAAAGTTTTTCTTCATGTGACATGACAAAATGCCCTGTGCTGCCTGTTACTGTTGGTGAATGACCTTGATCAGTGATGTCTGCCAGAAGAACATGTTGGAAGGCGTAGGACAGAGGCAGCTGGTTGAGAAGAGACATGAGGTCATTCTCATGCAGGTAGTGCCAGGTGTGTACAGGGTCCTCATCCTGGAAGTATGCAGCAGTAACAAGGAAACAGTCCCAAAAACTTGAAACATATAATGATACTTATATACACCAGTAGATGTAGATGTAATCCTTTCAAGGCATTGTCTGTGGATAGCGCTCAGCTCGGCAGCTGTCAAATAACACTGTTTCAAATTTGATACCTTGTCACAGACCACGTATACAGCTACATGTGACAGCATTCATGCAATACCAGTACATACCTCTTCACCATCAGAATCAACGATGATCCAAGGATTTTCAGACTGCTTTTCTGCTGTCAGTGATTGCACAACTTTCATCTGGTATAAAACTTCCTCCCTTTTTCTGAACGAAATTGGAAACAGTACAAGTTCGGAACAATGATTTGAAGAGACTTATGCAACACAAAGAACATGTACTGGATTCATTGAATTTATAAGGCCTGGAAATACCTACAATCTCCATCCTATGTGAATTTTATAAGAAGCCAAGCAAAATCTACAAGGATTTTACAAACTCTTGTGATTAATTATGCAGGTAAGAACACTTCATCACCGAGGTTACAGAATGGCAATACACGACATGTAGCGATAAACACATCAGCATGATTGAGTTGGTCTAACCTGACTGGGAGGAGAACAGCAGCCAGCACTGTGATGAAGTGGTCCAGGAGAGGGTTACCCCAGACACCTCTCACCTCCAGGGGCGGGGCTGCCTGCACAAACCCTGCCCCCCAGCGTCCTACCCCCGCCGGACATCGCAGAACTTGGTGCACAACGTACAGGTGATCCTCCAGGCTGGCCACGCGTAGCAGTGTCGCCACCTGCGAGCAAAAACACAAAACACTGACTGGCAGGACGAGTACATTTGCATTATATTCTCGGAGGCATTATAATTCAGAGCTACATGTACATTGTGCCTGACACTACTGCTAGATCATTGATAGGGTGCCACATTGGCGTCATACAGACCAGCCTGTCAATCCACTGTTGACAGTCCTTCACAAAGATATCATCCTTGGCCGGCTTAGGCTGGAACATAAAGAGCACCGTCAGGTGTGCCTTCAGTGCTGCCACCTGGGGAGTTACACTGTCATCGACATTGTGTGGGAGCAAAGCTGTGGACCAAAGGAAAATAGACAAATTACACACAAACTTCATCATCAGTAAAATTATTTTTTTGCTATGGTCGATGGGATGTAATACTGACCCTGAACAGGCGAGTTGGGTGGGATACCACAGAGTCCACTATTCTTGGCATACAAGTGATGTAAGTGTGATTCAACTTGTAATCTGCAAGGAATATAATATGACTTAATGACTCCAAACATACTTTTACAATAACTAGAAATAGTTTAGGAATATATACAGATATCATTGTTCAGACAGTCATCATACATCTGAACCACAGAGACGAAACAAACCTGGAGAGCTGTGCCTCATAGGCGAACAGCGACAGTTGCTCCTGGAGGTGTTTACGTACATCTCGGAGTGTACGACGGATGTCATCACTAGCGATCACATCAAACTCTGCCGTGCAGTAAAGCACCTCTGCAGTCACCTTAGACTTGTCTGCACACTGGCCCTGAGCAAACGATTGATTGAAATTGAATCTTCTCAGAATTCATTTTAATGTATTTCAGATTTGATTTTTGATTTACTAGTAGTTTGGCACAATTGTGCATGTGGAAGAATAATAGAGAGTTCAAGTGTATAAATTCAGACTGATGACAAGGACCGACCTGTACAGTGAGCTTCTGCTCGCGGAGCTCCCACACAAGGTCCTTATAGCGTCTGTAGTCCTTCTGTAGCACCTGGACATCATGCTCAGCACTTGACAACTTGTTCCGGGCTCGGTAATAGTTCAAAACTACCTCATAGAAGTCGCTGTTCTTCTTGGATATATCCTGTCAAGATCATCATGTGTGTACATTAATCATTCTCTTGAAAATCCAAATGAAGATGACACAAAGGAAATTTGATTGATGTTAAACATCAATATACATTGAACTTGATGTTAAACATCAATAAACATTAACATGAACATTAAACAATTTATATTAAGATTCAATATAATTGTTTTCTCTGAGTTTCAGTCTTCCTTTAAAGCTCTACCACAAATACTGCTGTCCACGGTAACCTACTTCCAGGAACTCCTCCACAAACTGCTCGTGCCGTTGGAGCTGGGGGTTATGGTAGAGACTACGCAGTTGCTCTTCAGTGAACGGTTCTAGAACAGGACAGCTTATTTCCTGCTCACCAGTGGGCTCTCGGTTCTGTTTCTGCTCACCAGGGGGCTCTCGGTTCTGTTCCTGCTCACCAGGGGGCTCTCGGTTCTGTTCCTCCTCACCAGGAAGCTCTCGATTCTGTTCCTGCTCACTAGAGGGCTCTTGGTTCTGTTCCTGCTCACCAGGGGGCTCTTGGTTTTGTTCCTGCTCACTAGAGGGCTCTTGGTTCTGTCCTTGCTCAACAGAGGGCAGTTGTGGATAAATTCGTTGATGAGCTGTTGGTGAAGTTGGAACATCGACAATGGTATTCATGGACTCTGATGTCTCTGGAATCATAAATCACAATGTCACACATACATATTCACAGTGAAACCTCAAGAAGATTTAACCATGTATATATACATCATTGAGCATTTGCTTTTAAGCTTGTAATGATGGACATGCTGATGTTTCGTGCTGACTGACCTTGAAGATCATGTGCTGCATGTGACAGCTGAACGCCATGTCTACAGTTCCCAGACTGTTCAGGCTCAGGAACATCGGGCCTTCGACCACTTGGACATGCCGCAATTTCAACCGCCTCCGCTATGACCTGTGGCTCAGTATGCCACTTCCTCTGTACGATCAATGGTGGAGAAACCACTAACTCAGCATCACATTCATTCACATCACACTTTGGTTCACCAATTTCTGCAGGTTCAATTTGATTCAATTGCTCTGAGGTTGCGTTTGTTTGAGGATCACACTGCTGTAACTCAGTGATATTTTCTGCAGAATTCACCACACTGTCTTTTTCGTCAGCATCCTGTTGTTTTTCATGACACCTCTCATCATGATCCATATCACGATTGGGAACTTCAGTAACAGTGTCCTCATGTTGCCGACTGTCACTCTGCTCTGACTCTTCCACAGCCCCACCTGGGTCAATGCCGTCTACTTTCACATCAACAGGATCATGAACCGGACAATGTGACAATGTTTCTTGCCTCTCCCCATCGGTGAATCCTTCCTCAGGCCTGTCATCTTGACATACATCAGACGCCGCAAAGACTGTAGCTGACGGAACTTCACTGATCACATTGTCACTTTCAGGATCTATGGGCAAACTGTCTGTATAAACCTCGACAGGCTCCTGCTTTACTTGTGCCTTGTTCTTAGACTTTCCCTGGAAAAAATGATATATCCAAACTGGATGCTGATGTCTATTTTCAGCCATCTAACTTCATAAACATAGCACCAAGGGTGCTGTAGCTCACCGGCAGACTTAGGTCAAACATTTTTTTTTTTTTTTAATATTTTTGTTGGGCGAACCCATTTTTGTGTATATGCAGTGCCACCTAATTATGGGGTGTGATATATTTACAACTATGGAGTTCCATTTCGGTTTGGGACTGCATGACAGGGATATGACACACACTTCCTATCATACCGTTCATGGACCTGGCATGGGGGTGTCCCTACCAGACCATGAAGCTATCCTGGTGTCAACCAGGCCCGGTGAACATAACACCTGCGGACCCTATGGTGACTTAGGTCAAACATCTTTTTGAGCTTTAATACTGAAGGTAGTCTGGAGTCAAGTTCAAGGTCACCAACAGATCCACCATATATGATTCCCTATACTGGAGTATACCCATAATACAACCATAAAATTTATCTGTCATCATTTTGTCTGCAGTGACCAATTTACATAGTTCATCAAAAGATAAAAAATATATGTAATATCTTCATAATACACACCTATGCCATGTCTAGGTGTGTTTTTTTTGCAGAGGTCAATTCATTTGTTTCAGGTCAAACATGACCTTGAGATTTAACACTCAAGGTCTTCTGAGGTCATGCACTTTCAAGCCCATCAAAAGATCCAATGACATCCTATATGCTCACAAAACAAACCTAACATTATCTATTAAGGCAAAATTACACATTTCAGGTTTCACATGACCTTGAAACTTGAGCTCAAGTTCAAGGTCAGTAATAAAACCATCACATGACTTCTTACATGCTCATAATGCATTCCTAAGCTCTATCTACATGATTAATGTTTACACAGGTCAATGTACACATTCCATGTCAGATGTGATCTTGAAGTTTACCATTCAAGGTCATTCGAGGTCAATTTCAAGGTCACCAAAAGATCCCCCATAATAACTTCCTTTATGATCATGATACAAACCTAAGCTCTATCTTTTGTCTTCTATGTTTTGTCTCCATAAATGACACATCTCCAGGTAGACAAAGCATGTCTTTCGGGGATACCTGCGGTCCTCAGCAGGTATTCCCGAAAGACGTACTTTGTCTAATCTCCAGGTAGTCATGACATTGAGTTTGAACACTCATTTATCAGACACATTTGGAGAAAATGGCCGCCAAGGTCTAAAACTAGGCATTGTTTGACGAGAAAAATGTTAAAACAACAAATTAAAAAAAAAACTTCTTTTGAATTATTCATATAGGTATTTTTTTTCCATAAGTTTCTGAACAATTCGTCCGTAAACTTTAAAGATAAAAATGTGGATGACGGACGGATACAACACCATGACAATAGATGCTTAATTTGCAATTAAGTGACGTCATACTGGATGGCAAAATTTCCAGTGAAATCACAAAAGAACCAACAAACACTGGACGTTGTACACTGATTTGCCGTCCAGTGTGACGTCACATATATTGTTTATCATACTATATAGCTCCGGTTACCTAAATTTATTCAGAGTATATCTTATTCTCAGCAAAGACAGCAACTTGACGGAGCATATATTTCATATGTATGTCCTACAGGGGCACACCATCCTGCGTTAGGTCAGGCAAACTAGTCACTATATATTAACTGATTAATGAGTTGAGAAACTCAGATTCAGGAGGCCGATCGAGGGATAGATTTGTGTGAGCCGCTGGCTGCCTATAACCTCTACTCACACTGGCTCTAATCGGGGATCACTTTGGTAAATATACAGATTCGTCATCAAAACAAACCACAATATGTTAAAATTTCTTTGCTTGCGTTTATGCATACACTGAGATTCGAATACTGTACAAATATTGATATAAAAATCCCGTAAATCCACCGTATATGATCGAAGGCGGACATTACTAAATAGGATAAATTTCATAGTTTACCCGCTTCTTCGTCTTTGGTTTGACAGCTTCTGCCATGTTGAAAACAATGAATGCACGTGACTATGTTTATATCGAACAGCGCCATCTATCACTTAATTTATGCATTGGCAGCACAAAAGAATATAGGTGGCGGCACCGAGTAGGCCTGAATGCGATGATTTCATGAGAATGTGCTCGACTTGACATTCAAAGTGGGTGTGAGTAATTAAAATATAAGTAAAATTGATTATATGATAGAGAACTTAAGAGAAGTTGTCTACGTATAGATCTAGCCTAGGTCGATCCAGACCCCAAATTTTGAGTTCAAGTATGCCTAAGACTATAGCCTACATCGTAAAATATAAAGAATACAAAATGATGTAGGCCTACCAATTACCAAAGTTTGTTCAGTGATACCAGATTTACATGAAGACCTTTAGATGTATTCATGTAAATCTGGTATCATTGACCAATATAGCATATTATACATGTCCAAGCCTATAACCCTAGGCCTACCCCTAAAATGGTGATATCAATGAGAATGGGCATTACCGTTGAAAGTTAGGGCCAACTAGGTTTTCAATTGTTCATAAAATATACCCCCAAGGTCTAAGATAGGTTATCGGACAATTACAGTTTCAACCATTACAGGTATGACCTTGAAATTCACCAGTCAAGGTAATCTAGGTCAAGTTCAGGTTCATCAAAGGAGTCACCACTATATGATTATATGCTTATAAGACAATACATGAGCTTAATCATTTTTGTCTGTTGTGGCTATATACACATTTAACGTCAGGTGTGGCCTTGAGATTTAGCCTTCGAGGTCGACTTCCATTAGAATGACTTTCCATTAGAAAATGAATCTTTTGAAACAAAAATTTCATCGTTAAAGTCAGAATTGTTTTTGGTCAAAAATAGCCCTCATTTTGAAAAAAAAAAAAAAAGTTACGCGAAAAAAAATTATTATATGCATTTTTGTGCAAATTTTCAGAAAGATTAACCTGTAAACTTTAGAGATAAAAATGTAAAAAAAAGTAGACGGACGGCGACGAGGACAACGGACGACAAACGCAACGTCATGCCAATAGGTTTTCGGACCATGTAATCGGTAACATAACAATATAATAGAATCGTGAAGGTAATATGTTGGTCTGCTATTTGAAAATTGGTACTTAGTCTCAATCACTCAATCCCAAACACTATTGTAGGTCTACTGTTAGTAATAGATCAATATAAAAATGATATTGTTTTTGCCCATATAATACTTAATTCGTTTTGGATCATCGAATAAACGTGGAGGCATAACACTTGACAGGAAACAATCTTCAAAATTCATACTTCATCATTCCAAGTCTGAACAAGTTAGTGACAGCCAGGGCGGATCCAAGATTTGTGAAAGGAGTGGTGGGGGGGGGGGGGGGGGGGGCTGGTGGCGCAAAATTTTGCAAGCGGCAATCAAAGCATAGCGGCATGAGGTCTGGGGCCCGCCCAAAGACCCCAGAAGTCTAAATGGTATGTGCACATTCTGGTGCAATCCTGTGTCTAATCACCCGCCCTTTCTTCATAATAATATAAAGCATGACAGGCACACTTGTAGACAGGTTGCAACATCTTCTCGGTATATAGAGGTTTTGGAATCCCCCCACAAACACACATGTTTGTCGGCGCTTCCTCCTCGAGATGGACTAATCAGCTAATATAAGGAACAATGCATGTATTCTTTTATAGTCACAGTAGGCCTATTGTGGGTAGATCTACATTTTTAACGCTAGGCCTATATTAGTAGGGCCTAGCATATGGATATTTTTCCAATTTGCTGTGTTGATCTGATGAGTGATGAACAGAAGAAAAGGTATGGGAAATTTTATCATGGACTTCACAAATTCATAGGCGAGTAGGCCTAGCAGAAACGTTATGATGCTGCCATTATGCGTGGTGCACGTATGGTGGCGCCATCGATCGGATACCTGTAAAACCCGTTCACAATGCAGATCGTCCGGTGTTTGGAAATTCCGATTGCAAATTGAATCAATTCAGTTTTTGGCATCGCAACATCGATTTTTTAACCCTTCATTATACAGCAGGATTAAGGCATCATTATTGTTTTGTAAATTGGAGTTCATTTGCTGTTTTTGCTCATTTTACGGAACACAGAAAACTTCAGAAACTTTCTTTCGGGAATTGAACGTAAACATTTCCTGACGAGCTTCCAATATGGCCTGGGCGGAAGGCAGCAAAGATTTGCTGCTCAAACATAAACTTCGCTTTTGTCGTGAATTAGATGTCAATCAAGTGTTATCACAACTTGTTCAAAAGCGAGTATTCACATTCGCGGAAGAGAGGGACATACTGAACAAACCAGACGCGCAATCGCGCGCCGAGAAACTTATTGATGTGTTGTTGCACAAAACACCTGAAGCAGTCGCCGAGTTCAGCCAATGTTTGGGTCACACCACCACCTCGCACCTGCGAGCACTGATCACTGAGCCGCGATACGGTAAGCACCAATGTTCAGAAACCACTCGCCTTATCAGTTTATTTAGAAGACTAACAGACATATGTGCTTGTACAGTACATCTACATGACATGTACAGTTGTACGTCTTACTGTGCAAGCGCTATATTGATGTACATATCAATTCAATACAGCGGTTGCACAGTAATTGTACGTCTAGATCTAGTGTACAAACTTCTCATTATAATGTATTAGTGAACATCACATCTGCTTGCATTTTCCTCTCTTGACGGCTTGGATGTACAATAACGTGGGCAATCTGAGACATGGGCTCGATTGGTTCAAAAGTTGGTCACATGGTGCAGAGCATGATGGCGCTTATTGGTCACACCCACATTCGCCCAGAGGGCACTTTATCCTACATGGACTCCCTGCGACATCCTATTATTGCCGTTTATAGGTTTATTTCATGTTTTTCCTGATGAAAATTAGAAATCCCAAGCTGAGAGCTTGTTGGCTGAAATTCAAGCCCCAAAAGTATATTTTTCTCCTGGAATGCAAATGTTTACTTGTTGAATAAATTTTTTTTACTTGGTAATCTAATTACGCTGCGGTAGGACCTTATAAGTCGCTGACCTGGTCTGTTACGCAAGGATCTAGGTAATGTACACAACTCCTGAATGTTTATCAGAAATACATAATGAGAGATGTATTTCTGGGCTTATCTTGTACCCTCCACCCAGTCCAAGCTTGGGCTGCCCTCCAACACACAAGAAGGCCTCAGAAGCAGCAGAATATTGCAAATCTTAATTCTTTTATACTAGTGGGCCGGTAGTGTGTTCCACACAACCTATTGGACTGGATTGACATCAGATGCAATCAAATATCAACAACGTCTTTATTCCTCTTTTAGGAAATCACCACGAAGAGGTGATACAATTGTACAACAAGGGGCTCAAGCATTGAAAATCGTATTGTATCGTATTTTTATAACAAAAGAACAGTCAAGATAAAAGTGACATAAATCAATGTAATGTTCTTTATGTTTCATCAGAGTATCAGTTACTAGTACTTTGATTGTTCATATTTCAGTAAATTATGTTTGTTGCAACTACAATGTATGTACATTTGTACATTGTCACTGAACATGAAACCTTTTCCGATATTTTGATATACCGGTATATTGGATGCCAAATACTGTCAATAGGTGAATGGATAGCATCAGAAATACATCTCTCTCTCGTTATGTATTTCTGATAGCATGCAATTACAGTTTTATTGCAGACCCGTGTCAGATTATGTGGATAAACATTGGTAATTACTACCAGATGGGAGTGCCAGTATGCCCCAGGGTGAATCAGGCCCTGAGACTATATCCACTCATTGATGTTAGAGATAACGATGTGAAAACAAAGGTCCCTGCTGGGACTGGCTTCCAAAGTGTGGTACAGTTTATTGTCTCTAACAGAACATCTGATTCCCTGGTTAACCATAACAAAATTTTATAATGTTTGACTTTGGGATTAATGATAGCTCGTTAAGTTGGGGGTTGTCTGGTTCCTGTAGGTGTTGTATACTTGATGTAGTTGACCATCAAGCAAAACTTTTAAATATCATCTTACTGGTTTACCTGTACATCATACTTTCTTCCTGGCCAATATTATGTCATATTATTGTGTGTTCCATATTCATTAAAATAATTGTACTGTGCATGTTTCTTCTTGTCATGTATGAGTAGGTATTTGATATGGCATAGAAACATGAATTTGGAATATGCACTAACCTAATATTGGTCAGATAGAAAGTTTAATGCACATGTAGGTCCATGTGGAGCCTGTGTGGAGCCTGTGGGTGAACATTATGATAGTTGCCACTATCTTCATGCCATTGAACAAGATAAGTAGGCACATGTGGTCATGGTGAGTGGTCCTTTGGCCACATTTCGTGTGGCCAAAGGACCACTTCACCACCACCACCGGTCCTTTGGCCACATCACCGGTCCTTTGGCCACATGACATGGTCCTTTGGCCACACCACCGGTCCTTTGGCCACTCAGTGTTAAGGAATGGTCCTTTGGTCACATTGGTGTAGCAAACTGTGTATTATGTTATTAGCATTTAGAAGACACTGTTGTTGGCCACACCTCATACATTACTTGAAAGGCCTAAAATATGACACAAAGGTCATGGACAGACCATGTACAGACCTGAAAGATGAGAGATCATGGTGGTGGGGGCAGGTTTTATGGGGGATCTGAACTTTAGCTGTGGCCAATGTTTTTGTTTGGTGTAACCTTCCATGATATGGTCCATGTACCAGTTTAGTACACATGAATATGATTGATGGATTGTGTGTTTTTGTGGAAGTCACTGTTGGCTGTCCAGGATAATCTTTTTGTCAGAAACAGATAAGGATATCCCAGCATATACCAGATAGGAGGCAGTCCAAGGTCTTCTAAAATTATGCCACACACCCTTTGCATCTTTGGTGTTGACCTTTATGCCTTTTTGGTTTGTCTTCTATTGCATATTGTAGAAATACAATAATGAATGTTTGCTATGTGGCTCACATGTACATCATAAATAACTATCGTCAGAAATTCGTAACGAGAGAACTGGATCAGAACATAAGTATTTGGTGCATAAAAAGTACATCAGGACGTACTGAATTCAGTACATGTACAATGTATTGTTCCAAACAGTAGATTTTATATTCATTTTATAGTTGTACATAATCAGTCTTTGATTTGTGCTTTATTATGCTTTCTGCAGCGAGGCAGTTGATGTTGAGGAAAACCATGGGTGTGACAAATGATCAGAAGCCTTTGGAAACCAGTTTCCAGAACTGCAAACTGCAACTGTAGATTTTGAATCATGTGCCGGGTGTCCAGTACTATCAATCTGCCAGGAAAATGGTATATTTTGAACTACTGCTGTTGGTTATGATGATACTAACTAGTGCTGAAATCACAGCAGCTGTGCTTCCCTGTGGATCCAGTCCTCACAAGTCAGCACACTGTCGCCACAGGAGTCATAGCTTTATAAATAGCAGTCAGAGGTTGATAACATTTCTGACCTCAACAGTACTACTCATATATTCAAGTCACATAGAAAGCACTTCCATCAGAGGGACTGATCCAGATTGGTTTGACATGTGGGACTGACTTTTGACAGGATTGTGTTGACAGGTGCTTGCTGGTGTGCCTTCCACTCCTTTATGGTATCAATTAAGGCCATGGCAGTTTATAGTTTTCTTCAACATGTTCACTTGCCACTACACAGTGTATGACTGGTAGAAATGCATGCATGCTGCATGTGTACAGAATCTCTGTTTTGTAGTATGATGTGCGTGTATCAGATTTCTGTCTGTTTAGTTTCATACTCAGCATGCTTTCCACACATACATGTAAGTGTACACTCTGGCTGTACCACAGATAGTCAGAGACATCTTTCCCTCAGATAACTGAGAATATTTTTTCTCACAGTCCACACGTCCATCTGTGGGATTTCTTTGGCAAACAGAACAGTGCCACTTGTACGGATCTTTCCAGAATTGATAAAGTAGAGCAGTTGCCAGTTAGCACAGTCACGTTATCGCCATCCGCCAGTCTGGAACTTGTACCCCTTCAGCGTGGATACTGAAATCTTACAGTCCCCAGAAGCCACTGGACTGATGGCTTCTCCTTGCGGTCTTCACTCCAAGGAAGGCATTCTTTCGGGATGACTTTCGATCAACGGAAACGAAAAGGGTAAAGTTTATCCTTTTCAGTTTGACGTTTGACATTTAGAAGTCACTATGATATGAACCTCGGTGTGGTTTAGTGATTCAAATGATCGGAGGAACACACTGCCATGTTCACTGGTGCGGAGGATATATCACAGAATTATATGTGGAATCACAGTTTTGAACAGTGATTGTGATTTTGTCAGCGATATTTTAGGTAAGAAAATCACTTCATTTAGTAGTGTACGTATTGTTTCCAATGACAAACATCTATAATATGGAATCATGACTAAAAACCAGGTGTTTTGATAACACAATCAATATGTTTTTGGTGAAATTTCAATGTGGATTTCAACAACACATTGGTATCATATTTTGGGGGCATTTCTAGGATTTGGGTTGACTGCAATGACTGATCTATTAGAAATTCCAAGGGATTTATAGATTTATAGATAACTTATTAAGGCATTTCTTTTTTTTTTTTTTTTTTTTTTTTTTCTTTTTTTTCTTCTTCCGCCACTTTTGGTTTCCGGACGATAACTTTAGATTGCCTTGACGGATCCTTGTCAAATTTTCACCGCAAGTCAGAAATGATATGAGGAAGAACCCTATTCTTTTTGAGCCGGATCGGAGGTCCGTGAGGTCCGTGAGGATGAAATCAAGGCTAATTTTAAGACTTGGTTTCCGGACGATAACTGGAAAAATATTTATGCAATAGTTGCAGAACTCTGCATGGAGGTTCATATGCCACCAGGGAAGAACCCTATTGATTTTGGGATCGATCCGTCAAACGACCTTTGACCTAGAGGTCAAAATAATTTTTTGCTGATTCATCCTTGAGGCTTCCTGCATATCTCGGAAACCGTGCGTCGTAGAGCGAAACGGACGTTATTTTCGGACTCGTCGCCCTAGACAAACATCTCTAGGGTGTACTTTTTTTTTTGATCCGGCTCCGAGGTCCGTGAGGTCCGTGAGGATGAAATCGAGGAACTTGGTTTCCGGACGATAACTCAAAAAATATTCAGGCAATAGTTGCAGAATTTTGCACGGAGGTTTATATATCACCAGGGAAGAACCCTATTGATTTTGGGATCGATACCTCAAACGACCTTTGACCTAGAGGTCGAAATAATTTTTTGCTGAGTCATCCTTGATTCATCCTGCATATCTCGGAAACGGTGCGTCGTAGAGCGAAACGGACGTTATTTTCGGACTCGTCGCCCTAGACAAACATGTCTAAGGGGTATTATGGATGAACTTTGACCTTGACCCGAAATTTTTTTGCCGAGTCGGCATTTTTCGTTTTCGTCGATATCTCGGAAACGGTGCGTCGTAGAGCGAAACGGACGTTATTTTCGGACTCGTCGCACTAGACAAACATGTCTACGGGGAATTATGGATGAACTTTGACCTTGACCCGAAATTTTTTTGCCGAGTCGGCATTTTTCGTTTTCGTCGTTATCTCGGAAACGGTGCGTCGTAGAGCGAAACGGACGTTATTTTCGGACTCGTCGCACTAGACAAACATGTCTAAGGGGTATTATGGATGAACTTTGACCTTGACCCGAAATTTTTTTGCCGAGTCGGCATTTTTCGTTTTCATCGATATCTCGGAAACGGTGCGTCGTAGAGCGAAACGGACGTTATTTTCGGACTCGTCGCACTAGACAAACATGTCTGAGGGGTATTATGGATGAACTTTGACCTTGACCCGAAATTTTTTTGCCGAGTCAGCATTTTTCGTTTTCGTCGATATCTCGGAAACGGTGCGTCGTAGAGCGAAACGGACATTACTTTGAGACTCGTCACCCTAGACAAACATGTCTGAGGGGTATTATGGATGAACTTTGACCTTGACCCAAAATTTTTTTGCAGAGTCAGCATTTTTCGTTTTCGTCGATATCTCGGAAACGGTGCGTCGTAGAGCGAAACGGACGTTATTTTTGGACTCGTCGCCCTAGACAAACATGTCCAAGGGGTATTATGGACGAACTTTGACCTTGACCCGAAATTTTCTCGCCGAGTCGGCATTTTTCGTTTTCGGCGATATCTCGGAAGTGGTGCGTCATAGAGCGAAACGGAATATTATTTTTGAACTCGTCGCCCTAGACAAACATGTCTAAAGGGTATTATGGACAAACTTTCACATTGACCCAAATACTGCCGAGTCGGCATTTTTCGTTTTCGTCGATATCTCGGAAACGGTGCGTCGTAGAGCGAAACGGACGTTATTTTTGGACTCGTGCCGCTAGACAAACATGTCTAAGGGGTATACAGATGAACTTTGACCTTGACCTTAAATTTTTTTTGCTGAGTCGACATTTTTCATTTTCGTCGATATCTATAGTATATATTATAAATTAGTCATCACACCGAAATGCCTCCAAGGCATCTTTAGGCCTTGACGTCTAGTTTGTGCAGGCATTGGGGGTGGTTTCTGTGGGTTACTAGTAAATGGTGATTGCAGGTTGATAATTCACCAGAATTGGAGTTAAGTGAGTGTAGTACAAACAGTGAAACGCCCATGCACTGCTGCCTGTGGATACAGGGCAAAATTCCGGGAAAGTTTGGAATTTTTCAATGCCCAAGTCTGTCAAAAACTTTTTTGCTTTTTGCAGAAAAAAAAGAAAGATATCTGGTAAAAGCTACAGTTCACTGATAACCTTGAGTCTTGAACTCCTCAGGCTGCTGGGGCAGCACTCGAGCTCGAAACAATGATAAATTGTTCTTCCGAAGGGTACACTTGGAACAGAAATATTTGTGTAACTCCAATAGCAGAGATGCATGGATTTACGATACACATGGGTGCAGGGATATCTGAATGATAGTATTTGGTTTGTGGAATATTTTTTCCCCCATATACTAAACATCACTTTTATTAGCTTACCGGCCCTTTGGGCCGATAAGCTATTGTCGTGGTATTTCGTCCGTCGTCCGGCGTCCGTCGTCCGTCCGTCGTCCGTCCGGGTCTGTAACTTTTTTTTGACATGATGAATTTCCCCATAAATTTGTCAGAACATACCTTGGGCCAGTATCTAAAGACGTTTTTTAAATTTTTTCGATTGAATCGTTTTTGCCTATTTGGCGGCCATTTTTGACGAAAAATTGCCAATTTTGGACTTTGGAGGCCATTTTCTCAAAAACTGTCTGATCAGTTTTGAGATTTTTGTTTCAAAACATTCCTCTTATGTGCCTTTATGATGTGTATAAGTTTCGTTGCCCTTGAATCGCCGGTCTGCGTGTGGCGGCCATTTTGATTTTTTGACGGGTAGGCGAAAAAAATTTTTTTTGTCCCAAATCAAGTTTTGATTTGTTTTGAGCCATTTCCAGCAAAAAAAAAAAATATTTTTTTTGGGCCATTGAAAAATTTTCTGGACTTAGAAAATTTCACCCAATTTCCCTTCATAATGGGAGCTGTGCAGAGTAAACTCATAGACCACTTGAAGATAGAGCCTAAGTATTGGCACATTCAAATGGGAAATCATATATTGCAGTTTGAGTGATGACCTTGAATTTGACCTTCAATGACCTTGGAAGGTCAGAACGACCTTTTTTGTCGAAAAATGGCCAATTTTGGATTTTTGATGGCCATTTTCTCAAAAACTGTCTGATCGGTTTTGAGATTTTTGTTTTAAAGCATTCCCCTCATGTACCTCTATGATGTGTATGAGTTTCGTTGCCCTTGAATCGCTGGTCTGTGTGTGGCGGCCATTTTGATTTTTCACCATTTCCAGCAAAAATTGAAAATTGCCATTGAAAAATTTTTTGGACAAAACACCCAATTTTCCTTCATAATGGGAGCTGTGCAGAGTAAACTCATAGAACACTTGAAGATAGAGCCTAAGTATTGGCACATTCAATGGGAAATCATATATTGCGGTTTGAGTGATGACCTTAAATTTGACCTTCAATGACCTTGGAAGGTCAAAACGACCTTTTTTGTCAAAAAATGGCCAATTTTGGATTTTTGATGGCCATTTTCTCAAAAACTGTCTGATCGGTTTTGAGATTTTTGTTTTAAAGCATTCCCCTCATGTACCTCTATGGTGTCATTGATGTGTATAAGTTTCGTTGCCCTTGAATCGCTGGTCTGTGTGTGGCGGCCATTTTGATTTTTCGACAGGTCGGCAAAAAAATTTTTTTGTTCCAAAATCAAGTCACTATTCATTTTGAGCCATTTCGAGCAGAAAAAAACAAATTTTTTTTTTGGCCATTGAAAAATTTGTTGGACTTAGAAAATTTCACCCAATTTTTCCTTCATAATGGGAGCTGTGCGGATTTAACTCATAGAAGACTTCAAAATAAAGCCTAAGTATTGGCACATTCAAATGGGAAATCATATATTGCGGTTTGAGTGATGACTTTGAATTTGACCTTCAATGACCTTGAAAGGTCAAAAACGATGAGTTTTGTCTTTGGTGGCCAATTTGTCAAAATTTGTCAGACAGTTTTTCTCAAAATAATGTATAAGATTCTCTTTATCTACCTTTGTGATGTGTCATTTGATTTTTTTGTATTATAGTCCATGCAGAAAATGTGTTTCCAGCAACATTTACGAACATGTTTTGACAGTTAGAGTTCAAGATCAGTGTAACAATTTATATGTTAGAAAATCAGTACTCTGAGTTTCTCATGATTGCCGGTAAGCTACATCACCCTTGGTGCTATGTTTTTGTATTGCTATCATCATGATCATGTATGAGCAGCTGATGAGTGTACATGCTATAGTCCAGGTGACATCCAGGTGCTATCAGAATTCCGTCCTCAGGGCAAGTGTTACTTGATGATTGTCTGCAGTGCTCACTATCCGGGTAATAGGAAGCAGCAGGTGATCTGGATCAGAATATTTGCAGAACACTTGGGAGAAAGTCCTGTAATATGACACCATTACCCCCCTACCCCAGCTCTGGAGACAAGAGCATGACCTGCAGGATAAATTCCGCAGTTGATGAAGAGCTATGGAATCCCAACTGTGACAGCAGGGAATGCAGAAGATAGTTAATCACCAAGTTTTTCTGTAAATATTTGACTTGGCAAATGCCTTGGAGAAGAGCAACTGACCTAGTTTTGCAGACCTTGACTGAGCAGCACTGAGGTACAGACTTGTACTGTAATGTATCTGGAAGGTTGGAATTCCGTGCCAAGATTCCATGGCATTCAGAAGACATGATGCGAGAAAAAATAGACTATGGGAGAATACATCCAGTTGGTTGAAAGTGACAGTTACTAAGTATATGCTAAGCTTGATACCTTATCTGATTTATATTTCTACTTCCTCAGTGCATATTTATGAACATGACACATGCGTATTCACACAGTATAGTTTAAGTGAATGTAAATTTTTGTGTAAATTTTTGTGTGTATTAAATTCCACTTTGATTTGTTCATGTTTTGGAGTCTGATTCATGAGTACAGTAAACATGGTAAAGATTCTACCATACTGTACAAAATTATGCAGAACTATGTTGATTGATGATATGAGATTGATGTTGTGATATTTCCTGTGCTGCAGATGTGAGTGGATCACCACATACCCCTGGTCACACACCTGGAGCAGCACACACAGGGACACCTGCTAGGGCACCTGTCGGAGCACCTGTCCACCCATCCCCAGCCCCCTCCTCGCCCTCCACGGTTCCTGCCACACACAGCCCTCTGATGCCTGGATCCGCCAGCGGCCCGTCAACCTATGGCAGCTCTCCCTATGGCGGTGCCCCATTCAGCCCTGCCTCCACCTCCAGCCATGGACAGCCGTCACCAAAACTCGACAACAGGTGGCGTGACAGACGACTGGACGATGCAGGCCGATTGCCACTAGATGTCGCCAGCAGGTCACCGAAAATTAACAACAGGTCTGATGTTTACTGGTGCTCATAGTAACATTGAACATGTTTTGTTTAAATAAAATGTGCATGTTATTTGTTCCTACTCGAAAAAAACATAACTGTTGAGGTGAGTCAAGCATAATTAGTTGCAATTGTGGCAGTTATCATACATGTCAAATTGTATTAGCTGTAACTTCAGAAGTTACATACATGTATATAGAGCAAATATATTTCAAGACAGGTTCACCTAATTCAGAGAAAACTACATGTATCTGTCAGTTGTTATTCTGGCATCAGAAATTCTATTTCTTGTGGCATGTTTTGTCCGTAAACACTGCCACAAGTCTTAAGGGGCATATCTCTTGCAGAATTTATTTAGCCAGTTGTGTGCAGCAGTTTTCTAATGCACAGGGCCCCTTGCTATTGCACTAGAGTGTCTTGATTTGCTCGGCATTGATACTGTTTACTACAAAGTACAGGGTTCCTTGGCACTTTGTTGATGTAATTAGAGCTAAGGGGAAAATGCTGTTCCTCACATTCACCCAACACAAAACCTAGGATCCAAAATCTGTGAAGTCCACCATTTGATACAGTGCAGTTTTATCTTGTAAAAAGTTTGAGCATTCTGTCAGACGCCACAGTAAATTGTAACGAACCATCGTATGGTGGTCCTCAGCAGCTGTTTGTAAAGCCAATGGAATCATATGGAACAGAATTTAATACCCTTTGTTCCTTCTGGCCACCTGGAATCTCTAAATTTGGGGGAAATGTTTTCGGAAATTTTTTTTTAAGAACATAAAAATCAGTCCTGAAATTGTGATGTACTCAGCCATTTTGGGTATATGTATCAATCTGTATGTTCACCCAGATGACATACACACTGCAATATTCCAAAATTTATGATTCATTCAAGATTTCATTCATTAGACATGAAAGGAGGCCAGTCCGATGCAGTGTTTGTAAGTTGTAATGTCATAAACAAGTGAATAATATTGCTTGACAAATGGCGAACGAGAAACAGTTCATAAATTTTCATTAGCTTAATGAATAACACATGGCATTGTTAGACTACAATAGGTAGTGTATTATGGGCTGCTGACGACCTTTTATATCACTGAGTGACTTATGCATAACTTGTGTACAGATGACTGCATCATTGAGTGTGAATGATCTCTTGCAGGGAGTTGGACCGAAACCGGAAGTCTCCATACAGCCAGAACTTACCCGAGTATAAGCATCAGAACTTATCTGAGTACAAGCAGACTTCACACTCACCCGGGTACCTAACGTCCTGGGAGAAACCATCGCATGTCGGGGACAAAAAGGGGCGTTCTGGCGAGTCTGAGGCCTCACAGTGGGACGAGGTGAGTGAACATGGGGACAGGGACGTGTATTAGTTATTGATGTGGAAATGATATGATGATACCGGGCATCTTCACGTCTGGTACCAGACCATACAAAGGTGTGTACAGCAGATATTGGAAAAAATTCGGATATTTTGGAAGGTTTTTCACTCTCAGTCAGATTTGTCTGCAAGTTGAAAATTGCAGAAGAGCACTTCCAGGTGTGAACTGGTTCTGTTGAACATATCAGACAGAATCATAAGTAAACAAGTCTTGTATTTTACGAGAATACATTTACCTACATGAAGATTTATCATGAATCCTTACCATAATCCTTTCAGAAGTGTACATCTATGTACATCAAAACTTGGCGTATACTTGCATGCATTACTGGTAACAGAAACCCTTTACAGCTCTAGTGTATATGATGTAAACTATTGCATATTCTGGAACAAACCTTAGCAGCTGTTTGAATCATACTGATTATTGTGCCTAGATGCAATCAAATTACTATTACATGTGAACACATGTATTCATTTCCATTTTGAGAATTCTGAGGGTATTGTCTGAAATCAATTAACAAATATAGTGGTACCAGAAATACTTATGTATGTATTTCTGGTGTATTTCTGGTGGTACACAATATCCTGTTAGCCTGAGGTGGTCCACGATGCTTTCAGATATGCAGGCACACATAAATGAAGTGAGGGCCACACAATCATTTAAATGTATATGTGTTCTTGTCGTATTAATCAGGCTCCTTTATATCTTAGATAGAAAGCACTCTGGGTTATATATTACCATGATATACTGAGTTGATTGGATGATGAATGTCTGAGTTGAGGAGGTTGCCTCATGCTGAAGTGTGTGGACCTTTTGTGTCACAGCAGGAGGTCTCGGGAGGCTAATGCCAAATCTCTTGTCTGGGGTTTTATCGTGAGTAGGTGGCTCCATCTGTATTGGTCTAGTTAATAGCTGATTAGGGTTACTCAGAGAAAGTGTGCCTGTCATCTTCACAAAAAACAAAAAAAATTGTGAATACAATTTCAAATAAGAAGTAAAAAGTGGTCATGCCATTAGATATGTACATTGGCGGTGTCGTACAGACTTTCGGTTTCGTCCACCACCCTCTGGCTATCCTCATTGATCTGAAACATGAATCTCACATTTTACACTTTGATTAATGTAGTCCGATCCCATGTCATAATGATCATTTACTCAAGTTCACACAACGTTGTACATCATACTGTTTAAACTGAATATATATTGTAAACTTGTCGAAATATCCCGCTCATGTACATGCAGAATTCTAGATGTTCTACTAATTGCCGTACTTCATGACAAATCATGCCGTCCATCCTTTCATTTTGACTCAAGTTATTATCAAGTTAAGATTTTGCTGTCATAAATCTGCTTCTCTCGATAATGCTAATCTATTCATTTTGAGACAAGCAGTTTGTAGTTCACATTTTGTTTCTCAAAATTGGTTTAATGTACAGACTACTACACGTGCCGAAGTTCTGAAGATGATTCAGTTCCACAAATCAGTCAGTTCTGGATCATGTTGTATCTAGATTTCAAGTGAACTGTCATCAACCTGGAAAATCTACTTCCATAATTCCTGCTCACGCAAGTTTTCAATCCACATGTATTTCAAACATTTGCTTGCTGGTTGTGAACATGCAGTCCAAGTGAGTGATAGATCTAGTTCCTGGATATCTCCACCGTAAAACTTGACCGATCAAATATTTACCAACAACAGATCATTGCATAAAAACTAAATTGTTTCGAGTGCATTAGCTGGGGCCTGTCTTCTGGAATCTGGAGGATGTTTTTTGTCAGTTGTGGCGGAGTTGAGTGATCTGGTGCCAGGATTCTTTTTTCAACAGCGTCTTTCACGGACAGTTACTAGACCAAGAGAAGATTTAGAAAGTTTGGGATTGGTGCCAGTTCCTCAGCCAGCCTTGAAATGGCCAAACAATGTTCCACAAAGTTTTGTCTATTTCACAAGAACTATTACTGGGAATCAGAAATACATAAGACCAAATGCATTTCTTCTAGGAATGTGATACCCAGAAACAGATACATTACAAGTACACATACACGATGCATACTGCATGGCTGTCGGTGAAAGCATGGCGTCAGCATTGTCAGCCCCGTCTGTAATCTGATACTGCTCTGGCGATCCTGTGAAGGTTTTGCTCGGAAGATTCGGCTACCTTTTGGCATTTTACTGTGTACTTTGTCCTGTGTGCGTGATGTAAACATAAAGTGGCCTTTCTCTGGTCATGTGTGTTTATCTTCATGCTCAAGGCAGGGATTCATTAAAAAATACCTATCCATATCAGTTTCATAAAGCTGGCTGATGATGCTTGATCCTTGGAAAAAAGACCCGCTGCCTCTAGAGGGGCGTTGAGACTCAGACAGTTCAATGTGAGCTCACTCTAGGAGTTTACAGACATGCGCCCCCAGGGATCATGGGGATTGCAGCTAGAACTCGCTCCAGGGAAGAGAGAGGGAGAGAGAGAGAGAGAGAGAGAGATTGGCGGGCCAAAACTTTGCTACACTTTTATCTTTGGTAGCAAGGTGCAGTCTGATAGCCCAGGCACATAACTCATAACTTTTTTCACGGGACGATACCCCTTGTCTTGTTTGCACCGTTAGAGAATAAATCAGCTTTCGGCTGCCCTGGGAAGTGAAAATTATACGCTTCTCCATCCAGGATCCAGAAGATCAGATTGAGGACGGGCTCCAGAGAAAAACGTCTCCATCAGCAGTCGGACCATTCCTGGGAGTTTGTAAGCCTGATGACAACTGCCTGTTTCACTATGACTCCCTTTCGATAATATTTGGCAACTCACTGGAAAAAGACGTGCGTAATTGTGTAGTTACTTCAATGGAAGATTGTATGATTGCTCAATCGTCCTTGCACACTAATTAGGTGCAATCAGTGAGATCGATGCGAAACATTGATAGCTAATGACGGAAGCAAGTGAAGCATCAGGGTCAAACTCAGGTCATTGTCAGTGTTTGCATCATTGACTAGAGCTTGATCAGTTGACTCACCCACAGCAGAACAAGGACGGATATGGCCAATATGGAATCAGAAGGACCGAGATTTGGACTTTTCGGCCATCACAAGGGACAGCCGGAGATGACGCAGACAATGGCAGAGGTGACTCCACCTCCCAAAGACGTTGCAAGGTCCTTGAAGGAGTCTCAACACGAGATGGATGTTCCGGTCACCACGGCAACCTCCCAGTCTCAACTGAAGGTTCTCCCGCTGCAGAACGTCACCATGAACATCCACGCTCCCGTCGTCCTCGACAACGTCAGGGCGAAAAACTTGGACAGCGCAAAGATGAAAAACTTGAACAGTGCCAAAATGAAAAATATGGACAGTGCAAAAACGAAAAATGTGGACAGCACGACCACACAAAACTTGGACATTGCAAAGACAAAACCCATGGACAGCATGAAGATGAGAAACCTGGACAACACATGGACGAAATACACAGGAACTGGGCTTGAACAGGTGAACGGCAAACAGAAAGTTGACGACAGTGAGGTATGTTATTGAAAAAAAAAAATGTTCGTTGCATAATTGCGATCAGAGAGGTGCATTGGAAAAATGAGAAATCAAAATCACAAGTTTTTTTTATGACCAGTAAATATTTTGAAGTTGCTGTATTGTTTTGTGATCAGTCCCAGATTTATATGACTTTGTGGAAACATGAGGTGGAGTCAGTTTACATTTTGACAAGATTTCTCAGGAAGAATGTGAAATGGTAAACCCAGCATTCCATGGAATGTTGAATAAAACCTGATTGTTCATAATTCTTGGAAGAAAAAGAAGATTCTTGTTGATTATTGTCAGCCAATGTTGATTTTCATTTCATTCGTAATACAACACAAAATTGTGTTACAGTTTACAGGCAGCAGTGGTGTCATGTATATGTACATTGTACATCGAACATAAAAATATATGGTTATGTAATCGTGGTTACTAACTGAGGTCACATGACTTGGGTCAGGTCAAAAAACTAAATCACCTATATACTGGTACATGTATATTCATGAATGCAGGAAATCATGATTGCATAATTTTTGCTGCTGATGCTGATGGCCATCTGACCAGAGAGTTCATCATTGTTCATGGACATCAATTTCAGTACCAGTATGTAAATAGCAGGTGCTTGTTCATAAATATAAAGCTGGTTTTTTCGAATATATTTCTGTTATAATGGTCTCTGCAACAATGGAATTACTAGTAGAGTGGAAATACTTACATGGGGGTTTATATTTACATGTTTTGGTTTGGCTTTATATCAGCCTGATACCTGTATGTTAGATGAGAGAAGCAGTATGTGTTGAATTGTTCCTTCCACACCATAATTCAATTTGCTGGAGCACATGCAGGATACACATGATATAATCAATCATGTACAAGTATGTGTGATGTTGTACAGTGTTGTAGGTGTGAAGAGTGGTGTGAAATGGCACACATCCTCACACTGACACTGTGCTTGCTCAATCACCTACTAGTAGATGCTAATAGCTGTTTGTGCGTTTAATGGGCACTGTGCCTGGTTGTTGTGGGAAAAACCTTGGGAGGCCGCCCTGGGGTGACTGGGAACTGGGAAGTCGTGTGATGGTCAGTGCCATGCACCTCTATCCAGTCTGACTGGAAGCCCCTCCCGACCTGCCTCAGGATCATTTGCCTCTAGTTTGCCTCTGGCACGGCTCCCTGGGTATCTATCTGATTCTGACACACTGACAGACTCCAGACTGTAATGAGGGGAGGGTAGGTCCCGCCAGAGGAACAAGGAGAGGGAGTGGATTCTATTGGAGTATGCTACTCATCATCAAAGATCTGTGAGCACTGCATGAAAGCTGATAAACCTCGCTTGGTTAGCGCTCAATGCACTGGTATTTGATTAATGATCGGCTGACTGTTTTGTCTCGGAGGCACTGTCATGCTTATCATTCATTCCCTGTACCGATAGTTTTGGAGTCCCAATAAATTGTGCATATTCTCTTTCTGACTATTGTGCTTGATTAGCTTTTATGTGTATTGCATTGACTCAGACTTCAACCCCCTAAAGTTGAGTTGATTGAGGAGACTTCTTCCAATATTGTTCTGGGCTGTGTGTTCCAATCACCATGATCACAGAGGAATCACATCAATTGTAAAAAGTGTAACTGTTTGATCAGTTGTTTAGTGGCTTGCATTGTAAGTATCCAGAATGCCTGTGAGGTTGCAGCGGGTATTGCCACCGGGAGTGAGGGGAAAAATCTCATCATCTGCTGGAGATGATACTTCTAGTAAATTTATTTACTCAACCTTAACTAGGTGTGCAGGTGTTAAGCTGTCTGGAGCCATCCAAAACAAACAAACTTCGGTCCTAAGATCAGTTCTCCCAAGGCTGCTCGGGTGGCCTGCTCTGTGGTAAGTCACCGGTAAATAACAGGCTCTGACACTGTGGAACATCTCCCTGTGCCTCCAAGGAGCTTATTGCTAGCCTTTAGTGGCCCAATACTTGGCCATTTACTGACCATTGTGTTGATTTACCTGGGCTGTGTTGTGATATGTCCATCCAAGGTAGACCTTGGTATCCATGGAAGCTCATGGGTTATAGTGGTGAGTAAACAATGGGAAGTTTTCTTACTTTGTAGCTTTGTAACTGGAAGTCAAGTCATTTACAAGTCATTCTGACATGGCAGAAAATGTGAAATGAACAAGAACTGGTATGGCAGAGTACATGTAGTTGTTAATGTTGGAATAAATATATTAAAAAATTAAAATATTCTAGTAAAGATTCCATTAGAATGCATACAATTTACATGCAAAAAAATCACATACATATATATTTATACAATTTAATACCGGTATATGTTAGCAAGTCTGTTTAATAACATTGCAATCTATAGCATGTTGTAGTATGCATACTGTATAATATCCATGAATATCTGAAGTTATGAATCTTATGATGGTAGTTGGTGAATGTGATGCATTTCCTGTTGATGTTCAGGTAATGCTTCCCCACCATAAGTTATATCATACATCATTACCGTGTACATACACAGTACATGTATACATTATATGTACATGGTGCAGCTACATGTAATGTCCTTGGGATTGCCAATCATGCTAATTGGGGCATACCTAGGTACATTTACCTAGGTCAGAGTCAGTCTGGCACAGGATTTTCACTGATACTCATTGTTTAGGATGGCTCAGTGGAATCTCTATTGGTCTTTGAGTGGTTCACTACATGAATTTCCTTTCTGCAAAACGGATCCACTAGGATTGTGTGCAGACACTATTCTGTGAATAAATGTGTTTGACAGGCAATCAGGATAGGAACAAATTACACAACACTTGTAGGTAGATTTGCAAGAGGAATCTTCTGCCAATAATATCATTGAGTTTTTGCTGGTATGGTGAAGTGGCTGAATAAACAACAATGGTGAGAGTTACCGAGGGATACCTTGAGCATTCAGGTGGATGGTTGGAGCATGTTTGTGTTTTGGAGTTGGAGGAGGTGAGGGCGGAGTGTCTGTAATAGCTTCCCTACATATTGCCGTGATTGCTTTCCATCCAGGTGGCAGCTTTCACCCACCTCCTAGAATATTAGTTTGTCTTCCGGCGGTAACAATGGAGATCAGATTTAGGGGCTACTCAAGCTAGTGTTTGGTGTTGGTAGCCCTTCTGACAGCGACTCTCAGTCCCGATTCTACACCAGGGAAAATCTTGAAATATTCTTGGTTTTTGTTTTATTGCTGGACAACTGTGGGGAGATTTGATGTTATTTGTTGCGAAGGCTGTTCCACGACTGTCACACTCCAAATGGAAAATGTGTTCTTTATTGATCCTCAATGGTTGGAATGTCAACAATTCTCTACTGGCAATTGCGACTCATTGAAATATAGCAAAAACAGGATCGTCTTTCAATCAGCGCTGAGGACTCTCCACCCTAGCCACGGACAAGTCGCATCTTTTGCCATTACGCCAAATTGAATGAACATTCTGGCGGAAGGAGTCGTGTATTCAAGTCATCGCCCAAGTGTGATGGATTCTACGGATAGCTTCCGCAGTTCGATAGACAACAAGAGATATTGATCATCAAGATTCTGTTCGATGCTGAGGAGACAGAGCGATAGGGGAAATGACAAAAAATCATCTCCGAATTCAAGACCGATCGCAGGAATGAGGAAGGGAGTGCAAGAATAGTTCATAGCAAAGCTGCAAATAGCAGCACCTTTGAGGGTACTAAATACAAGGGTTGATGCCTGGTCGGAAACTATAGCTATCACTTGGGGAGTGAATCGATTGAGGAGGTCTGGGTGATCGCACTGTGTAGGACAGTGAATGGTCCCCTCTCCCCCTGTGATAACAACCCCTCCCTGGCTCCTCAGTAAGACTTTGTGCCTCCCGGATGAGTCGGTTTATGGACGTTACAAGTGTCGGATTGTGTAAGATGCCGGGACACGGGGGTGCGATACTGCTCGGTCTCCACAGAGGGCCGACCGTATTTGGATGATGGAGCTGGTCTTGGCTATCACTCGTGTCGCGCAAGTAGATGGCAGCTCGGGGCAGGAGCTGGTGTTGCAATGGGTGTAATCACAGCAGACAATCAGCTAGGGTGTGATGTGCCGGCCTGCTGACGGTTGATGTGTCCTCACGATGTACATATAATTAATTCAAACACTTATATGACAATAGCTCAGTGCCGCTCCAAAGTGGGAACTGATTGATTGTTGATTGCTGATATCATCAGCAAACTGACTGACCTCTAAAACTGTTCTGGGACATTGAAAGCCGTGACAATCCAACTGCTGTCTGACTTTTGAACAAGGACTTCAAGACTTTATCATGTTATTGCAATTCTGATCTTCTGCCGAACCTTATTAGGAGCTCGTGAGACCTTTAAAGATGAACACAGGAGAATCGCTATACAGCACGGGCAGGGGGCGAACAAGGGTATGTCATTTTGTGCACTAATGTGTTTTGTTTATTGAACATTGCATATGTTCAGAAATATCGATACTGTACATGTATTTAGTATTTCCCATCCTGAAGCATCTTTGGAGAATATATACATGTTTTGGATAACTATTAAATGTAAGTTAACTTGTTTATTTATATCACCTTTTAATATCATGTTTATAGTTCCATATTCTCCTTGCATGATTGTGTTTGGAGACTTGGATGTGACAATAAAAGTCACTGTGCGGTAGATTTTTATCAGAAATCTGACACTCCCTCAGACATGTTAGTAATTGTGTCCATGTGTGGTATAAAATCACATGTGGTGCTGAAATTGGCAGTAAAAGTGATGGATTCCATTGCCTGGATTAGATTGTTAGATTCGTGGAATTACATTTTGCAGAATATTGAAAAATCAAAGCTGTCAGCATTTAAATGGATTTCCATAAGAAACTTTGGTAATGGACTTGATGTCTTGGGAAAACTGCATTAGAAAAGAACTCTTCAAATGCAGTATACAAATTGATAAATTTTGCCTCTGACATGTATCCAAATGTTTACTTGCACTCTGCCATCGGTTAGCATTGAGTAATAAACAGCCAATACGGCTGCAATATTTGAAAAGGAAATTCATATACATGTGAAGGAGCTGAAGATTTTCTGTAGAGTCCTTTTCAGCAGAAACCCATAAGAGGTTGGGATTCTGCTTGCAAGGATTACAGGTACACATTTGCAGATTTGTCAATACCAGTACCTTCTATGATAATCTATATACATATACTTTTATATGAGAATGTCAGGTGCAGCCATGCCAGGAGTATTCAGTTTCTACAGGTTGCAAAACTTATATTTTCTATTAGGTATCATAAAAACAATCTGTAAGCTTTGTTTTACTTTGTGTTTCAATATATGTTACTCAGTGCTACCCAACAAAGCGTAGTGATGTGGGGGTGTCTTTAGCCTTTGATTTCACAAGTACACCCCATTCCCTCTGGGGAGGCACCAGGCCAGTTGTTCTGACTTGTCCCTGGCCAGCCCCAGCACCTCGGCCAGATATGACATGTCAAGGGTGTTGTTTGACCTTGGAGTGGGGCTGTTGGCTGTGATCTGGCTCAGGTCAAGTGTTATGGACTACCGACAAGAACACTTAGGAGACTTGGTCCCGGACCCTGCTGCTGACCAGTCACTGACAGCCAGAGGCTTTGAAGGGCTCAGAACACTGGCTCCATTACACTTTGTACATGTTCCAGGCCACCCGCCTCCGCTCGCCATCAAGGGATGGTCCAGATAGAAGACAGGGTATTTACAGCAGTATCTCAAAAACCTGATTGATGTCTTAATGCTGGAGATGTATGACTTCTCCATAGGCAAAATATTGGTTCAGAAATAGAACTCCAGCAATTCACTCTCGAGGAATAGTATATGCTTGTATAACATATTGTTGGGAATATGGCTTGGTCCACTTCAAAGACCAGTGGTCAGTTATTCCAGGGTATCTCAGGTACCGATAAATGTATTGTCTGTGCTAGAGTGAGAATACATCTGACAGTTCTATCAAATATCAACATGATCAGGGTAGCAGGAGTGAGACACCCTGTACCTCAGAAGTCTGAGCGTCTTTCAGCACAATCCTCTACAATTGACCACCCAGTAACATCCGATTTATGAGATGCATTTGGCACTTCTGTGGGCCTCAGGACAATGTAGGGAGACTGGGTTGTATACAGATATAAACAACTAATGTTTGGGGTATTTACATGTAGGAGCACATGTGATCCACTGCGATCAGACCAGTTTGCACATCGCTAAAAGTATATTGTACGTACATACATGTACTGTATACATTTTGTACATCCCTTTCTGGTGCTGATGAGTTTTGATGCTGGCTTCGTAGTGATTTGATCCAATAAAATTTGATAATATCAATGTATTAAAAATTATATGTGATGATAAAGTGAAACTTGTACACTGTCATGTAGTATTAAACATATCCATAGAATATTGTGGATGGATGGAAATCTACACCAAAAAATGTCTCTGGGTGCTCGGGTTTTAAGGTTTCTGTCAACGCCATTTCTGTTTGATTTAATTTAGGGGTAATGTGAGATTTGGCCATCAACGGGACTGAACCAGAATACGTAATTGGGAAGTCTGGCCAAATTATTGCTGTTAATCTAATAGGAGTGTGGTTGATTTGCATAATTCCATCATCTCATCAATTCCTCCATGGCCCTTTGGGTATGAACGTTGATCAGATGTCTGAAGCATCAAATCTCTGTTTCTGTATTTTTGCCAATACCTGAATAGAATGTTTGGATACATGTCCAGAGTACAGACTAGGACAGGAAGGGAGGTGCAAGCTTGTGTTACAAACATTGTACATGTGCTACCTGTATCTGCAGGTACCAAAATTTTACATGCAACAATTTTGCTGGGGATATTCTACGAGTTTTGTACATTAACATGTTTTGTACTTGAATTACATAATGTTTCATTGATACATGTATATATGTACATGTACTAAAATATGATACATATTTGTATATGTATGTACATATACATGAAAATGGCATGGAGACTGGGTATTAAATTCAAAAGATGTTGATAATCGATCTCCTTGACCATTCTTGTTCCATGTTCCTCCAACAGTTCACACTCTGTAAAGTGGATTATTCACACCTGTGAGGTACATGCACTGGTAGGCCTGGTTTGTTTGCTAAATTAAGTCATGATGTCATCCATTGATATCAGTTACAGTCACATAATGTAGCACGATTTACATGTAAATTGATTTGAATATTTGATGAGGGCATCACTGCTATACAATATGGTCACATCTCAGCCTTGAAAAGTGATAGTGTGGTAGTGTTTGAATTGACTTTTAATCTTTTCCTGACTACATACACCTGTAATCATGTAGTCAGGTGGTGTGGTAGTTTTGACAGTTGGTTAAAAATCAATATGATAATCTCAGTTGTACATACAACAATGAAAGTTGTTACTAGACTCCGTCATCTTCTTGATCAGTTGTCAATGAATGAATGAAGTTTATTTAACATCACATATAATCAATTATGTACAAAATTGTATGTAATATAAGCTCACGAGCTTCTGTGCAAGGCTTAGATAAAAACAAGGAGGATACATGTTTGTACATGTAGGTTTGGCTGCACTGTAATATTCCAAGTCTGTTGTCTAAAGTGCAGTTATTATGGTTCATATAAATTTCTGTTGTGTTCCATTGATAAATCTGATACAACATGTGTACAGCTGAGATTGTAGTTGTGAAATATTTCCAGATGTTCCTATATAAGTTGATTCACATTGTCAGGTAAAGTATTAGTAAACATTGGTATGAAATTAAATTTTAAACTTGCACAATACATGTTTAACTGATAAGAAAACCAGATTAGTGTATCAGTACAATGAAAGTATATTGTGAAAATAAATGCCAGTTTCTTAGCATTCATTTCCTGCCTGGAAATACATGTGCAAGTATCAAACTGTTTCAATCCTTCTCGATGCCAGAGCAGTATAAATGTAACAAATTTATATGTTGTATAGAGCAAGGAGATTGGACCGGCAGAGCAAAAATACAATATCAATAAACTTTGATGAGGAATTGCATCAGATCTATGGCTGGATGTGTAATACTGCCAGGATTTCCCTTTTCCAGCTCACAGCAATATCTCTTTGGATTAAATGGCTTCGTCCCCAGAGGCATGCAATATAACGTAGATCTGTGCAGTATCCATAGGCGTGTGGGGAAAAACAGGATCTGGCAGCGTTTAATACACGGGAGCAGGAATGGGATGTGATAGGTGTAAAATGTGGCTGGGGAGGGAGCTGGGAACCGGAGAAAACCCAGGCCAGAAACCCCAGGGTTGAGATTTGCTGGTGGGAACGATCTGGGAACTTTCCAAGTGTGGCTTCAGGCTTTATGATGGGGGTTTAGTCTGGTTCAGTTTCAGACTGTTGTTTTGCCCCGAGGAGGACACTGATCCTGAGATTGGGTAGATACATAAAACACACGTCTTATGGCGTGCAGATTGGTACTAGCTCTTTCTAAAATCTGTCAATGACTGAGTGATGTGTGAGATCGAGAGAAAAAGTACTCACAGTAGAAGTTTGGGTATGGAATTCTTATCATCAATGACTGGCATATTGTATAAAACAATCAGAATGAAATGTTGTAAACATGTACATGTAATGCATGTACCGTACCTAAAAATATGTAGTAATCTTTGTCCAAAACATGCCTGCCAGTACACTTGCATGGAATGCTATTGTATGTATCGACATACCGGGGCTTAGCATTCCGGTACTGGTAAATGTATACAGTTTTATCCTTCGGAATGTCACATCATGATTTCCTGTTTCAAATGTTGAACACTGATAAACTATTTGAAAAAGATTTGTTCTCATTAAAAATACAATTCTCATACTGGATAGAGTTGTGAGTGAGCTTTGAGCAGGGTATTTCTGTCATGTTGTGGGACTTTCACCTGCTGATGTCAGCATTATCAATACGACTGACGGTCTGACATAAGACTCAGATTTACATGTAGTGAAGCTCAGACATGTGGTTTTCTGAGACATGTGGTTCTCTGAGACCATAGCCACATTTATATTGTTGAATGATGATCATATTTATAGTTTATTGACCATATCAATATTTTGTGCATCACAGCCCTGTGTAGTTAGAGAGTAAAGCAGGTTTTATGAGCTGGAAATGATACGGATCCCAGATAAGGAGACATGTATCTTCATGGCACTGTAGCTGAATCTGTATCAGACCAAGCGTTGTTCTGAGGAGTTTGCAAGCATATTCCGAGGAGTTTGCAATCAATATACATGCTGTGGAATAGTTCATGCAATTGATAAGCCTATGGATTTAGATCCACATATTTCAAGGAATACAATGCTTCGCTAAGCATCATGTTTATCAAACTGACAAACGAGCAACAGGTAGGTCGGTTCTATGTCGGTTCATGACTTTTCAGGAACAAAACAGCTCAATGAGTAAAGGAGACAACATGAAAGACATCATTGCTACTGTATGAGACTGTATGACATTGTAATATTCAGGTCAGCACAGCAGAGAAAGCCTAGACCCGTGTGACACCAGTCCCATTGGTGCAGTATTGTGTCCTAGTCTGTGGGTGGTGCACGTGTCACTGTATACATCATACACCACCCAGGAATGTTATATCAGCCTCAGTAATAATGTGTCCCAAGGCCATCAACATAACTGTACATACAGAGTAAATATTCCACCTGACTGGACGATGTTGATGCTAATGAGGTGCTGACCGTGACTCGTCTGTTCAATGCACAAAAAAATTCTCCTCTCAGCGTTCCTGTGACATGCATTGTGATAAATTTCAATCAACTACCGTTTTCCCATTCAAATTTGTTACTATTGGCCCAGTGTGCTACTTTTCTTTAGCTTTGTCATTGGGCTGAAAATGTGTTTTCTAGGTAGCCCAGGAATGCTGACTTTGGCATACACATGTTTATTTCTGTGTTCTACTGTAAATGTTGCTTATGGTATTATGCTATTGAATGGTTTGTATTAAAGCAAAAAACTAGGATATCCATCTTTTTCACATTCAGTGAAATCGCACAGCTGCCAAGAGAATGGAAAGGCAAGAGATGGCCAAAAAAAGTTCATTGGAAGAATATTTCTGTGCTTTGTAGCCGTCTCTGTATTTATCTTGTGCACTGATGAGTGAAATGAAATTGATGGAAAATGTTGGCGCTTTTTCACAAGGTACAAAGTTATTATATGTATACAGTTATTTATATGCATGTCAGACATCTTACTTGATTAGATTTGGAAGTCACTTTGAAAACATTGTGGACCACGGTTGCTACTGAAATCAGAATGTTGTTATCTAAGGTAGCGATGGTAGAAGCAGGGATGAGTGTAATATTATGTACATGTATATGTATATGCATGGTCCCTGTGAGATAAGATTTTTCTTTTTGCAGAGAAAATAGGGTCTTATCTTGCAGGCCGGAAGTCTCATTTTACAGGTTCATATACAGGATAAATTGATCTTTGGAATACAGAAAAGTCTTTATCAGTTTATAGAGACAGTGAAGTCTTATTTCAGAGGGGTCTTATTTTACAGGAACCACTGTATACAAGGCCATGTAAACAAAATTGTACTGAAGAGTATGTTCTGCTGTTGCTGTGATGTGGTCTGTACTTGATGATTGAGTTACATGTACATTGTATTTTGCAGGGAGGTGACAAGTTGGTCTGGGAAACTCACACCATCACTTTGAATAAGGTATGTTTCCTTTAATGCCAAAAGCTTCAATCTCTCCAATGTTCCATGATGATATTCATTCAAATTTGGTTGGAATCTATTGATTGGTATTTCCTCTATAACAGGTTCCCACTCTCGGTTTCGGTATCGCAGTCAGCGGGGGAAGGGACAACCCACACTTTGCTAATGGAGACCCTTCCATAGCCGTGTCTGATGTTCTCGCAAACGGACCAGCAGAGAACAGACTTATGTGAGTGTGACTCCAGTGGTGCTCCATACTGGCTTCATTCAATCGCTTACATTATCTGCCAATGAATGCAATTGCTTTTCGAATATACAAAGCTTGATATTGTGTCTGGATTAGGACATGATTTGCAAGCACAGACCTCTATCGCACGTACATGAAATAATGTAATAATAACAGTACTTCACCTTGCATGCTTTGTAAATTCAATATGGAAACTGCTGTACACTTACATGTGTACAAGTACATGTATTTGAACTGATAATGACTGTTTGACTGTGTTTGATGTTGCAGGATAAATGACCGTATACTGAGTGTTAACGGTATTCCCCTGGACAATGTGGACCATGCCACGGCTATCTCAATCCTGACGGACAGCGGTCACTCAGTTACCCTGGTCAGTATGTCTCAAATCCTGTGTCCACCATCCGTGATTCTACGTCAGTCTGTCGATACAAATGCAAGATTTCAAAACATTAACTGCATTTTAATAAAATATAATAAGAACATACATACAGCTGAGCAATATTGGAAATTTAATGTTTTCCCGCAGGTCGTGAGACGGAAGGTGATCCTTCCTCCGACAGATGAGTTTGACGTCCCGTACAAAGTCACGCTTACACGCAAAAACAAAAAGGACGGTGGGTACTTTTGTGTCTACAACATTCCTTGGAAGTGAATATTATGTGCAACAAATAATAACAAAAGCAGTGTTCTACATAGATATAAACACTTTATTGGGTTCCTGGTATAATGTTTGTGGTTTTGGCTATTGTTCGGGGGTCGGGCTTTCTCTCGAGTCTTGATGGTGGATAAACAATATTATACCATATACTAGTAGAGCAAAAATCTCAAAGGAATGACGTGCAGCATAAGAACATTTTCTTTTGGGAACAATAAATTCTGTGCAGTTGCCACGCCGCAGCAGTGTTAGTGGTAACAGGATTGGTTTCTTATCAGTACAGCTTTGTAGCTATTCCTCCTTATCCAGAGTGTTACAGAGCTTGTATAAGGACCTGTTACTAATTTTGTTCAACAAAACATTTTGGCCAACTAGCTAGGTCCTGTTACATGTGCACCATGCAGGTAATATTACACAGAGTGTATGGTAGGTTGGCTTGCAGGATCTAGAGGAATTGATGTGAACGGACAGGCGGGGTGCTCTAGGGCCAATTGAATAATGTTTGTTTTTGGTTAGATATGACAAATTAACATCATTAACGATGGTAATCCTTGGGCTGTGTTATCTAATGTTGTTATGTCATGTTGGGTAATTGCACCAGGCAGTCATGGTCTGTGGTGCAGTCTCCTGTATCAGGGGTCAAGTGTTCAATGCATGTCTGATTCAAGGCCTACACGAAGCTTTGAATCTCTACTGCTTGTATAACTGTAACATGGTAGAATAATGTGTGTAAATAATGATAACATATCCATGAAAATAAACCTCATTGGCCCATCTCCATGATAAAATATGAATTATTTGTTACATACAAGCCGATACGTACTTTGAAGTGTTGAATATCTTGAATTAAACTACAGTACTGTTATTGCCAGAATTATATCCGTGGGATTAACACTTGATAAAACTTGTGTATTCCCTGTCAGACTACGGCGTGGTTCTGGGATATCGGCTGTTTGTGAAGGAGATTGTTCCTAACAGTCTCGCGTCCCAGGAGGGTGACCTCAAGGAAGGAGACACTATATTCAAGGCAAGTCTCCACACTGACTGGCGCAGCAAAATGTCATGGCTGCTTGCTTATTCAAGGCAGTGATGGAATAATCAGAGCTATCAGATCTGTTGTTTTAAAGATTTATTTTTCTTTGTAATACTGTATTGTTTACACAAGATTGCCATTGTTTAGTCGGCGTCACGAAATCTGAATGTCTTTGGTACCAAACGTAATGGTAATTCCCTGTATTTATTTCTTCCACACTGATAAATACCGAGATAAAGCATTATCAATCACAGTGAATATTTATAACTTTTCATGGAAAAAAACCCCATCCACATGAAAACCGGTACGAACATTCAATTCCCATGAGACACAAATGAAAGATATTAAGAGTGAAATTGATGATATTCACCAGATCAACAACCAGCCAGTGGAGAGTCTGTCACTGAGCGAGGCCAAACGACAGCTGGAGAAGTCTAAGGACAAGCTGCAGCTGGTCGTCAAGAGCGGTCGTCGCCACAAACCACCGTCCAGGGGACCACCCCGCCAGCACACCCCCGACCCCGACCCGTCCAAGTCCTCTCCTCGTCCTGCTGGTGCTCCCGACTATGGCCGTAAGCCCGACAATAAGGACGGCTATGGCGGGTCCGGGGACAGGCAGAATCTCCGTCCGATTTCGTTCGCACAGCTGGATAGGCCGGCTACACCTCTCCTTGACAAGGACGCGCCACAGAAACCGCAGAATAAGGACGATGTACCACCGCCCCGGCCACCACTGCCCAACCACGTCAACCATGATGAAGGTACTAGGTTAACAATAAACTATAACTGTCATGTTTACATTTCTGCTGATAAAAGTACAAACTTGTAAGATATCTGTCTTTTATCAATATTATAGTACATGAACCATATATAACCTTTGAATGAAAATGTATATACTGTGGTGAAATGAAGTATTACCCTCCTCCATGCTGTACAGATGCCCCAGCACGGCCTCCATCCCCCGGCCAGGAGTACCTCAAGAAGCCTCTGGATTACTCGGATCCAGCCAGCTACGGGGACCTGTACTACAGGGAAAGGGACGCTTCACTGAAACGGCGGCAACGTGAACCAGGGTATGAACCATGGCGTGTTGAATGATAGATATTTAGCTTGATGTGGTCAGGCCATGATGAATGATGTAAATTGTGTCATGATGTGTGTCTGGATTGTGTCTAGACTTTCAGGATTAAGTGTTATGCCAAGAACTTTGTATCAAATGTAGACATTATCTGTGTGTTTATGTCATGAGTCTGTTTCTATACAGAATGTAGAATGATTGTGGTTGTCAAATCCGTATTCCTTACATATGTCTGCATGTTGTCGCTGCAAGGTATGCTGACTGTTCCTATATTTATGTGTGTTTGTGCAGTCCATGGTACTATTGTGGTGACAAATTGAGGTAAGCGCTGCATATTGTCTGCAGTTTTGAGCCACGTTTGGTGCTTACAGCTTGTACTTCGAGTGTGACTTGCCCCTGAAGTTTGGCTGCCCTTTATATCAAGTGGAGTATGTTCTGTATAACATCATATTTGTCCCTCGCTCAGTTAAATTCATACTGACAGTTGGTACACACATGTTCATGTATTTGTTCCAAATTGCATCAGTGTTCTTTATTGTTGGTTAATGATTGTATTTATCAAGGTTTGAACGAACTGTAATCTTTCTGCTGGGGAGGTTTCTATTAAAAAGTTTTGTGCATATCGCTGAGAAGTCCCTTTGTATTGGATCTCCTAGTAAGAAGTAACATGTCATATTTTGATGAAGTAATAACATCCACTGACTGTTCGTTATCATACCGGGTTTAATCACGTGCAGTTACAGAGTCGCCATGCTTGTTCAGCATTATCACAGAGTTGTTTCATTGCATTATGACAAGAAAATTGCATGAAAAATGATGATTGGTGTGGTTGATTTCTGAATGCAAACTGATACGACAACAATTGAAATCTATATTTCTGGAAAATTGTTGATGAGCAACTTAGGGATGGAGAAAGAAACTATTCACTGTAAAAGCATATTTAATGAACATGTTTGAGTCAGTTGTATGTATTGAATATAGATTCTCGACAAACTTGTTCACACACAGGTCGGAGCCGCGCTTCATCTCCTTCAAGAAGGACGGCCACGGGAGCGTAGGGATCTGTATCTCCGGGGGCAACGACAGTGGGATCTTCGTGCACAAGGTGGCCCCAGGTACGCCGGCGGAGCAGCAGGGCCTCCACGAGGGCGACAAGATTCTCAAGGTCAACGAGGTCGACCTGCGAGGCAAGACACGAGAGGAGGCGCTACTGCTGCTCACCGGGCTCCGCGAACAGGTCAACCTCCTAGTCGTCTACAGGAGGGAAGGTATGTGAGCACGGCAAGGTGTATGATTGAGCAGTTGTAGTATCAATCAGTGAGGTTATGGGTGAGACAAATGTATATGGCATGCCATGTTTAAACAAAAAGTAACATTTGAAAGGTCTAGAATACATGTATCAAAGAATCTGTAGTACGAGTCCTGCAATGGTTCATTTGGAAGTGTCATCAACTTCTTGAATTAGACCTCATACATACTGGACTGTGGTTGGATGTTATGCAATATACATGCAAGTTTCTCTGTTGATAAAAGTAGTCTCTACTCTCTGTGTTATGTAAATGATGTCTGAAAATGAAATACAGCAATTTTGATTGACAGAATACGATGGTTTGCTGAGCTCTGGCGGTTCGGGAGACCTGTTCTATATACGCACTCACTTCAAGTATGAGGACACTGAGCACGGTGAGATGACCTTCCGTCCCTACGACGTGTTCCGCGTGACGAACACCCTCCACAATGGCATCATCGGCTCTTGGGAGGTGGTCAAAGTCTCCTCACACAACAACAAGGAGTCTCGCAAGGGCATCATCCCCAACAGAAACAGGTCAGAGTCGCTACAGACAGGGCAAGCTGCATGGTATCGTCATTATGGAATTATTTGCTGCACGAAATCATAATGTGCCCCAGTTTTGCACAGTATTGTCATAGGGCCATGTGTGCAACATCCTGTCATGATGTACCCCAAATGTTGTCATAATGTACTCTGACCTTATATCATAGTGCAAACTGAAAAACTGTTTACAGGGCAGAGCAGATGTGCCTTGCTAACAACCCAGACAAGGAGAATATCCCATCGAGTCACTCCAGCAAGCAGAGTGGGAAGGGTGGCAGCTTCTTCAAGAAGAGGTCGGCGCGGCGAGCCAAGTCCCTCGGCCGCGATCACTGGGACGACATCATCTTCGGTAAGCTATCTCGGGTCTCTATTATATAGTAGTCAGTAGTTGATGAATGTAGACTAGAACCCGATAAATTCTGGTAAATTGGACATTTTCTTGCCTTGATTTTGATCTTGGAAGTAATGCCTCAGAAACTGTATAGGTAGACTATCGCCGGACTGTTATACACATTAATTAATGGATTAAGAAAATTCAATACTTGAAGCAAGCGAAATTGAGGACGGTGAGTGAACAATCTGTAAGAATAAGTATTCCTAACATGGTATCTATAGGTCGATTAATTTTGTGCACATATTCTTTTTATATTATATAAAATCCAATAAAACTTGCTTGTATCATGAAATAATTGTGACTGTATTTACTTGGATGGCTTGCACTAAATCATTTTGAATCCTGAACCTTGCTGTTCACCGTATTTATAGACTACCACTATCAAACATCATGGTGGCAGCGCTGTACCTCTTTCAGTGTCATATGTATCTATACTTTGTTGACTTTATGTCGGTTACTATGGTTACTATGAATGTTCCGTTAATGTTCTCTAGCCGGTGCTGGTGGGAATCAGAGAAGAACAGGTTAGCCTGTTTGTTAGCCAGCCTGTTTGCCATTTGTAGCTTCCTGCCTGCTGTTTGATGCCATTGTCATCCAAAATGATTTAGTCATTCAGTAGTTTGCGTTCAGTTTGCTTCCTCCTGCTGCGGTATATATGTTCATTATATATAAGGCATCTTCAACTAGAGATACAGAGCTGTAGGCCATATGAATGATGTATTTCATTCTGTGAATGTACCTGTAATCATGAATAGTTTCCCTTAATAAACATCATACTTTGATTACAATCCTGTCTTGTTCCCTTAAACCCCCCTTCCCCTCCCCTTCTTCCTTGAGTTGCAATAAATATTCATACCGTGTACGTTGTGCCTTAGCTTCAGCCTGTTGATCTACTTTCAAAACTGCTCAAAAAATGAGTTTGGATTTAGATAGAAACCAATAAAGCTTACATTCAAGTGAGCCTTGCATAAATGCATGACAGATTTTATACTTTACATGAACATGAAAAATGCATGACCCTTTGTGATTACAAGGTTATAAGTTTTATTTATTTTTCTGTGTACTTTTATGAATCCAATGACTGTGCTATTTGTACATGATGACTTACAGTACTAGGTTCACATAATAGCATGATCTTAATTTGGATAAGGTTGCTCAAAATACATCTGTTTGTGTATTGCATTTCACTGTCTGCAAGTATTTCCATTGTGATTATGAAAGTATACATGTGATATAGTCCTTTACATCTTATACATGTCGTACTTTTCCAGCAAATCCCAACTCGAAGTTCCCAGTTTATGAAAGAGTTGTCTTGAAAGACTGTGAGTACCTTTTCAGGACGTGTACTATGAAATTATTGAGCGTTTCTCAACATCAGTTCATGAATGGAACTACATGTATACTGTTGTATCAAAATCAAAGGTCATCACTTGTATATACTAGTAACTATGATTGCCTATTGATGATCTGGCAGGTGGTTTTGTACGACCTGTGGTTATACTCGGTCCACTCGCTGATGTCGCCATTGACAAACTGATCCGGGAAAAACCCGAGAGATACATGTCGCCACGTAAGTCTCGCATTTGATGCTGTCTCGTGATAACTTGTGCAGTTACGGAACATTATGATATTAGCAATTGTAGTTAGCTTGTAATAAGAAAAGTTCTATTTTGCATGGTAAATATTGAATTCAAATCTTACACAGAGACAGACATGAGAGAGGACGAAACAAAGGGACGTTCGACTATCATCCGCTTTGGTGCTATCCGAGACATCAGAGATCGGGTATGTCAGTGGGTGTCTTGTTTGTTGAACATGTAAGAGTTGCTGCCCCTATCACCACTTGGCATTCACCATGAAAGAAGGACATGTCATGAGTATAAAATGATTGGATAAGATGGGTAAACAGAATTGGTCACGTGGAAATACCAAAATCTTGATACCGGATTATATGTCCTCCACACAGGCCAAGCACAGTGTGTTGGACGTGACTCCGAGTGCCGTTGATCGTCTCAACTACAACCAGTTCATGCCAATCGTTCTGTTCCTGAGGCCGGAGAGCAAGCAAGCTGTCAAGGAGCTGCGCCAGAAGTGGGCCAAGAGCTCCAAGAAAAGCTACCGAAAACTCTACGAACACGCCGTCAAACTCGAGAAAAACTTCAGTTATCTCTTTACACGTAGGTTCTGCCATTGAAAATTGGTATTGAAATAATATAACTTGTGATATATGCATTACTGTATAGTAGACAGTAATAATGTAAAATTGTACATCATGACCTTGAGTGCCTTGTGATGTTGCAGACACGATTGCTCTGACCAATGGCATGGCCTGGTACCGTAAGCTACAAGAGGCCATCGAGGAATCTCAGAGAAGTCGAATCTGGATGTCTGAGGTCATGGTGAGTGATGAATGCAAAGTGGCACAAAAGAATTTCCACATGGCTCTGTACACTGCTTAATAAATATTTAACGCCAGATATATCACAATCTCAGAGGAAAATGTATTCTATGTACTAGAATATTCAAATGGGTGTCGCTAGTTGGGTACTTTACAATTTCCATGCTTTTATGAATCTCTATACAGCCACCGGAAGAGAACACGAAGGATGACTACCTGTTCCCGATGGGTCACCGTCTGAGCTATGCATCATCCCCAGAGAGTGATGTGGACCTGCGCTCACATGGTCTCTATAGTGACGAAGAACAGTTCCCCTCGCCCCGTGGCCAGCGACTGGTCCGGTCCTCATCAGATCCCAGCATTAACACTGCTGAGAACATTCCGGGGATTCCCCCTTACCCCGTCCCGCCGACCTACAATCGTGACCCCAGATATGTGAGTGGCTACATGTGCATATGGGAGATTTTGTAACATGTTGTGCGTGTTATAACTGTGAAGCCATAATGTTTTGTATCCTCTGGCAACATTTCTCCATTAGTGGTGTTGACTAATGGGTGCTTTCTGGTCACTATTTAGGATGTGAAGCCACATGATCGTGTTCCCCACCACAACATTTATGACAGGCCACCTCCTCATCACCATCGCAGTATGTAGAGATTGGAGATCTTATACAATGTTTCTCTTCCTAATCATTGTAATGAAGGTCACTGCCAATCTGCTATATACATGTATCACAAAATACTTTTGGTTCCCTATTGTTTGAGTATGCCGATTTTCCAGACCCGCCTGAGTTGGATCGTCCCCCAGGCCACGATGACCGACAGTATCCATACTTTTACCCTGACCATGTCCCGCGTACCAAGTACCCGCACAGTCGGGCCAATATCGACCCATATGCGACCCTGACACCTAGTGAGAGACTACGGGGACAGCAACACCTCGAGTCAGGTCGGTCACATTCCAGGAACTCCAATTTCTTTGAAATATTCATTGATGTTGCATTTATGAGAAAACAAAGTGATTATCTGGTAGTTGGAATTCTCAAGCTGTGACACTGGAATTTTGGTTCCAGGTTACCGAAGTGACACAGGCCGGAGTCACCGAAAGTCTCCGATTGATCGCGACCGTCGCCGCTCCGCCTTGGACCACCTCCCTCGAGGAGGTCCCCGAGGTCACCCTGACGACATCTACGCTTACAGGATGGACCCTCGGAACTACGAGTATGACATGGATCCTAGGGTACGTTAGCAGCCGGTGGTGTTTTCATGTGTGTCTTGCTGCCAGGATACATACTACTAATAAAGTTATGCCACCATTATGATCTATTGTAAGCATTGGTCAATATAATTAGTAAATTATGAGTACTATATACAATGTAAGAATCATTATTCCAGGCACAGCATTTCGATCCTAACGCTGACTACCTGAAGTACACAACACACCCGTCAAATCGCCATGACGACTCAAAGCTGCAGGAGAAGTTTGGGCCTCAGGCAACCCGTTCAACCCCCGAGAAAGGCCCGCGGCGCATGGATCCATACCAGTACACACGCAGTACGACCAACCCGTACCCCAGCCGTACTGCTTCCATCGACAAGAGCAAACTGTCTGACCTCAGCACCAAGTACAAGTAAGTCACACAGCGCTCGCAGGACACAGCTGTTTCATTTGTTCTTTTGTGATTCTTGCCAAACTAATAGACAAGCCCCGTTTGACAAAAAAATACACGAGGAAAGGATTGGTGTTGTAGTTGTTGAACACAGTTTAGTGTGCATTTGTTACAACTCAGCTTGTACAACACTGAATTCTATGTAAATATAGAAGCAAAGCACACAACATTGACATATCACGTGTTGTTTCACACTGCTATGCCGTTTGTTTGCACTGCTCACACTTGTCCATCCAGGCATGATGACTCCTACTCTAACAAGCAGCACAGCCCCGCCCACATCAGTGGCCAGTCACCCAATCAGAGAGCTCCGCCTGTCGAGCGAGAGCCGCTCCGAGCCAAGTCTGAGACTAACGTGTACCAAGAGAGTCAAAGCACACAGAGAGACCCGACACATGTCTCCATAGGATCTCCATACTTTAAGTCTCAGCCCAACCTTGACAGGCTGCCACCAGAGGGCGAGAAACCTCGGGAACATGTGTACGAGCCAGTGAACAGACAGAGGTAGGGAAATGTGCGCTACATATACTTTGTAGTCCTGTCACACACTATCATTGAAGGGCATGCTTGGAATTTTGCCATGACTTTCGTTGTTCCACCTTCTCGTCCCTAAATATGATGTGTATAAAAGTAATTTATATACTTTTAACATACATATTTATGATTGTATGAATTCTGATATCTGGAGATTAGTGTGACCTATTGAACTGAAATCACATGGGCATAAAACTAATGCAGACATGACAAATGTGTTTCACAAGACTAACGAAATACATCATTAGACAGTATGTTCTGTGTTTAAAACCTTTAACCACTATGTGTTTAATAATAAGCATGTTGCATGAGTGGTATATATGTATCCTTTTGTCTGTCTGTGTGTCCAGATTGCAGTCTGCCCCACACCAGTCAATATCCACGGCAACTGGATCACCCACCCACGGTACACTTGGCATTGACTCAGATGGTGACAAAGGCTACGAGTCACGGCCAGAGTCCACGTTTGAGCGTCCCAGTCACTACCGACAGCCGGCCGCAAATACCGGACGTCCGGCTCCACCCACTGTTGCCAAGGGTTACCAGCCGACTGAGAGCCACACAAGCATGAACGGTGACCACTCAAAGTCACCTGCACAGCTGTCGTACAGTAACCAGCTGTACATGGACACACAGGAGCTCCAACAGAACACAAGCAAGGACACACTGTCCTCCCGAGACTCCGGACTCCCGAACTCACTCGACAGACAAAGGTCCGTCTCCCTGCGCTTACTCAGTCTGCTTCAGCTCTCAAGATACTTGTCTGTGTTCAGCAGCTCATATGGGTTTCAGCAATTATGTAGTGATGACTGGCCTGTATATATTTACTTCATCCATCTCAGCTCGAAGGTTTTATCAATGTCTACTGAGGACCAGGCTGTATCTATATATTCATAATATATATTCAGTTAGTAAATATCATTAAACACGCCTCATATATTTTAAATGTTACTTTGCATTCTCATACCCAGGCCCCATTCTTTTGCCTTCGAGTCATACTTGAAACTGGTAACCCCAGGTTTCTATGGTAGTAAAAAACCTGCAGTAATTAACAAACCTCAGTCTGATCCCTGGGAAACCACAAATGGGGTGGTTGAAAATTTGAAGGAAACTGACTCAGACAGCAAGGATGATAGGTAACGATGACAACACAATTTTCATGTTAGCTTCCAAATAGCTGACGTGCACAATGTACACCTAAAATAGCTCTGGGAACTCTGATGTGAAGGTCCTAACTCTGTGAAACTTGGAAGTAACATTGACTTCTGTCTGGTTTCTGGCTTGATTCGAGGCAACAACTAATGCTTCCTAATCAGACGCAACTCCTTGTACGTGTACCCGGTAGTACATTAGTATGTTTGTTCAACAAAGTTTGCCGTAATGTTCGGGAGATGGTGGAGGTCATTCTGAATGGGTTATATGTAATAAGGTTATTGATGCAGACAATACTTGCTGACTATTTGAAGCAGTTGATGTGATGAACTTTTCTCTGTGTCTATCTTACAAGTGGCTCTGTGTAAATGGCATGTCCCGATACATGTTCATTTACTGTCAGTGTCAATCTAACCCTGCACCAGCACTAATAAATCTCTGTGTCCATTCACAATAGTGTGTTTGTGGGTGATATCATCATTTAAACATGATGACATCTGTATGTTAACTCTTTTAATGTTCACCTGAAATCTTCCAATCATGGGGAGAATGTGGGTAAAAAGATAAAGTAAATCAGAATGAAAAAACTGGTTCAACATTAAATAACAATTTAATGTTTCTATGTAAGTAGATTGCTGTCAATGCTCAGCGTATGACCACTCAGTTGGTGATGTTTCTCTTCCAGGGTCCAGTCACTACCGGAGAGCAAACCTTACACCAGCGCCTTTGAGAGTTACCGCAAGCCCTCACCAAACTCCAGTCAGTCCACCAACAATCAGCCATCCACAAAACCTGCGGTCAAGGATGGGATGTCAGTATATCACCATGGCAACCAGTACAAAATAATCAGTATGTCAAAGGTATACTGTAAATGCGCTAAAATTATTACTCACCAGTGATGATTGCTTGCATTGCTAGGGACCTTTTGAAGGTGCCTGAGGACACACATACTGTGGTTGCCACGGCGAGGGGTGTGTTTGACAGTAATGGCGGGGTGCTGGAATCCAAGGAGACGGGGGTCAGCATCATCATACCAAAGGGGGCGATCACAGATGGAATACAGCAGGAAATCTACTTCAAGGTCTGCCAGGACAACAGCATTCTCCCGCCCCTCGACAAGGACAAAGGTGCGTCATGGCGAAAGTCCGTGTTCTGGGTTATACAATAGCAGGTGGAAATACGTGGAGATTTTAGATTTTGTTAGATTTTACTACTAGCACTGCTGTATGATTTCGTGTGTCACCATGCCATGATATATATATATATATATATGTTGGTAAGATCTGTACCCAACAATGTTAGGCTGACCCTGTTACTACATGGACTGTACCGCCCATTGTCTGTGTGTTGTAGGTGAGACATTGCTGAGTCCGCTGGTGATGTGCGGCCCACACGGCCTTAAGTTTCTCCAGCCCGTGGAGCTGCGACTGCCGCACTGTGCCTCCGTCAACCCGGACAGCTGGTCCTTCGCTCTCAAGTCCAGCGGCTCACCCCAGGGCAAAACCAACGGTACGTCTGTACTTCTAGTACTATTACATGTCAGTTGTAGGTGAATATGAAGTTTTAAGTCTTTATGTCTGTATCAAGATTGACAACAGTGACTTCATTCGACTAACAGTTTACACAAGTATGCACGTCAGAGGTTTGAATAAATTATTCCTGTATTTCCAGATACCCCTACAGAATGGCAGAACATGACCCTTGCTGGCATTGATGGAATATCACAAGGAAAAGTTGGAAAAAACAGTGTGTCAGTCTTGGTGGATCATTTCTGAAACTGCTGGTCACAAAATCTCTCTGAGAAATAGATTTTACAAGTGTAAAACACAGTGACATCTGCTCTTTGCTCGAGCCACTGCCAGCTATAATGGAAATACATCCTTTTCATCAGCTTGATTACCGTACTTGTAATGTTGATCACATTGGATGAGTCATTGGATGTACTGGAGTTAACCCAGTAATGAAGAGTTATATACCAACTAGTGTGTGTTCCCTCAAGATCTGCTGAACTGTTCAGGTGTACATAGTGTAGATGTACAGGTGTCAGTGTCAGTGACATCTCCCTGTGTGATGTAGATTGAGTGACATTTTCCATGACTTTAATTGTCATTGGAACATTAAAATCATAAGCATATCAAATTGTTGTAAATAGCGAGAAAACTGTGTGTCCATTGAATTTGTACATATTCACGGCTACCAATCAGTCTGTGGTAGTGATCATTAGCTGTATCTCTGTGTGAAGTATTTAGTTAGAATCTCAAATTGTCAATTTGTAAATAGTTCCTAGATATTGCTGAATGGCCAACTGTACTAGTATACAGGGAGCAGCTGTGCTGTGTTTTTCAATGTGAACAAAACCAAAAACAAACCACTGCCAGATCACGATGTAAGTTCTCTCATGTTGTGTCTTCCAAATACACTGTTATACAGTGTACATTATCACAGTGGATTAGTAGCGTGCGGACCATTTTTACCATGGTGATGTCCTTTGAAATAACACTGATATATCCATCTGGTATATGGACCGTGTTTATTTATGATTAATATCATACTAACTAATGTTGACAGAGAATAGTGGATATATAAATCGTTACAAGTGAAAAACGTGTGAAAACCTTGAAACTATGTACAAACCTGTCACAAAACTTGGTGCTATTCATGTTGTCTGTTCAACGAAGAATTTGCTGCTAAAGGCAGTCAAATTCGCATATTTTTGTTGCATTTTTAGGATAGTTGGTTACTCGTGGCTTTACCTGAATGTGTTAGCTGAGTTGTTTTGCCGTGTTTGGAATAGAGCTATAAACATCTGCCTTGCTATGAATCATGAGACATATCAGACGTATGTATAGAATACATGTATGTCATTACTGTTATCATTGATATTGATTGTTGTATCAGACATAACGATGTGTTTTCAACATATCGTAAAACATATATAAAGTGAAATACATGTATTACCAAGTATGTGATGTGCCAGTAAATATCAGAATAATTTAAATATTTATACTGAGTGCAATATTACTACATATAGGTACATGTAACTATAATTGCATTATAATTAAGTTTTTGTAAATGGAACAAAACACTGGTACATTACATACATATCTTTGAATAAAATTTGAATTCATTCAATGATGAGTTATCACAACGACATTGTTTTAGGTTCATAATTGTGAAATTCTGTCACATATCAATTTTTGTCATTTTTGGCACTATAATAATGTATTTACCCGGTACTTTCGAAATTATTTCCTCCATAAAATCGTCTGCTTTCGTCCAGTTTAGTTTCGAGTGATAAGCATACTTGTATATTATATATGCTGAATATCATGTGAAATCCAATGCTCCTGTTGGGGAAAGTGTTATTCTGTCATATTACATGTATTATCATTGCAGCACAGCAAATATATCAAATGTATGTACTCTGATGAATAAAATTATATATTTTTATACACATACTAAATGTTTGGACAATTAATTCATTTACTGTCAAATTGCAACAAAATAGGGGGGGGGGGAGCCCATAAATTGCATCAATTGATGTATACAGTAAATAATGTCATAAAACCGTACCGTGTCTAGCAGTAATCTACTTTTACACAATCAGTACAACACTTCCACTTTCCGTTGTGCGTCTGACAAATACCTTTTTTGTAGCCTGATAAATTTACCAAAATATATCTGGCGTCGCTTTTGTCGTTGGTTTTGCCAATTTGTTGGGTCATTAATCATTCATTTGCCAAGAGTTGTTATGGTAAATTTCATCCATTTTGTACATATCTATCATCTTCCAAGTCTTACATGGGGCATCTTTTGATAACCGTGGACTTGTCCTCCAATGACCTTGAGCACTCTAGCTCAAGGTGATGTCGACTTTTGAAAGACTTACCGTTTGAAGACGGAGCGTTTGTCAGCATTATATGATACATTTTATCTTGTAATGTCCAGTTTTAGACCTTTTCTCGCATCATAATTATCCTAATTTGCTGTAGTATTCTGCATACATGTACATTGTGTACCAAAAAATACACACGACTTTGGACCAAAGACTGCTTGGACTGGTGTCCGTAGTTTCATTGACAACGATTATTTACAACTTGGTAAAATAAAACACTTAATTTTGGACTTCCGATCAGTTTTTTTATGTTTAGGTTTCGTTGCCGTTGAATAGCCGGTCACGGTCTGCACATGGTGGCCATTTTGATTTTTCAGTGGGTTGATAAAAAAAATTTTCTTTGTTCCAAATCGCATTATAGAAATTTCAATAAAAAAAATCTACCCTTTGAAATAAAACTTGGACTACATACATGTACGACAGAATGGCCCAAATGATGCATGAATTTGGCATCTGGAGAACAAACGCTTGCACATAGACATCAGGTTTGCAATATAATATATAGGAAGCCTTATATGAAGCATCTTTTGGTGACCTTGAACTTGACCTAAGATGACATTGAGTTGTGATAGTCGATGTAATATTCTACATGAAAGTAAATTGGCCGATGCAGACAGAATGCTTGAATTGCTGAAAGAGCGCGACATATGGGCTCGAAAACCCTAAATACGCCTGATATGCACAAATTGCCGCAAAAGCGCTTGTACGTAGGGCCTATTGTACGTAAACACCTTAGTGGAAAACCATGTATTGAAGCACAGTTGCTCAACCGATTTCTTGCATTTTACTACAATGTATTGAACATCGAAAATCAACTTATATCTACATGTGGTTATTTGTCTCAAATGTCCAACTCATCAGTGGGTGTTAATAGAAGGATTCTTCTATCCAAACTTAATATAAGTTCTATTGATCTTTCAAACAATAATTTATCTGAGCTGAAACGCCTAGTGTTGCAATCGTACCAGTGTGATGACAAATGTCGTTCTGTTGGCAATTCCATTCAGGAACTCTGCCTGATGAGAGATCGCAAAATGCTATCAGACCTCAGTCACAACGAAATCGGAAATATGCTGTATGCTTTCTGTGTAAATTAACTGTATTCTTTAGTTCTAGTTGAGGAGTTGTGTGTGTTGTTTTATTGCTTTTGTTGTTTGTAAATTGAAATGTACATGCCAAATAGGAAGTCCTATATAGTGTATCTTTTGGTGGTCTTCAGGTTGACTTCAGACGACCTTGGAGGCTAAATATCAAGGTCACGGTGACCTGAAATGTGTAAATTGGCCTCTACAGACAATGCGTGTAGACAATGCTTGTAGATAGATCTTATGTTTTTATTATGAGCATACAGTAAGTCAAATATGGCACATCTTTTGGTAATTGAACGACCTTGAAATGTGATTCTCGAGGTAACGCTCGACCTGAAATGTGCAAATTGACCTCTACTGACAAAATGCTTGTAGATAGAGCTTATGTGTGTATTATGAGCATAAATGAAGTCGTATATAAATATGACTCAACTAATGGTAACCTTGATTGTCTTCAGATGACTTTGAGTGGTAATGTCTGACGTGCAATGTGTGAATTGGCATCTGGGGCTTAGACGCTTGCGCATAGAGCTTAGGAGTGTGTCAAGTCATATATGGCCATCGTTTGGTGACCTTGAACTTGACTGCAGATGATCTTGAAGGCTAAATCTCAAGGTCATGTATGACCTGAAATGTATGAATTGGCATGTACAGACAGAATATTTGTACATGAGCTTGTTTGTATTATGAACATAGAAAGCACACCTACATGTAAGTTCACAAAGATGACTAGGAAATATCAAGGCCATGTAATTGCAAAGCTTAAAACCAAAATTGTCAAGTAACCTTCCATAGCTCTTTGGCTAATTTTGTTCGATAATTTGAATGCTTTTGAATGTACAAATGTAATAGGTCGACATAAATGTACATGCTTTTGAATGTAATAAGTCGACATTATAATGTACAGGATTTTGAATAGCGGCTCCTTTGTATTTTTGTCACAGAAATTAAATGCTATTATTTTCACTTTATTGAGTACAGGATTGTCCTGAGTTGTGTGCGTCACATTTCTGGTGTTTTCTTTCAGCATTGGAGTAGGTCTCAACAGATCTGGTATTGTTCTTTTTGCTCAAAACAAAGACTTGCTTCTCTTATTCTCTGGTGGCATTGTAAGTTTCACCTGAGCGGCTGCTTTGGCCGAAGTCGAGTCGGGGATTGGGGTGGGAGAAGACGGGGGGGGTAGTACGCATTTCAAGGTAATATTTCTTCTTGATATAAATGTATTCGGTAATTCAATTATTGGTGTCGCACGGAGCTTTATAACCAGACCAATTGTTTCACGCGGAGTGAAATTTACCGATACGGATATTGCGTCAATTTACTCCGACTGAACTTATGTATTGTATAATGATTACATGCACCGATAAGGTAGCACTCCTTATTACGAAGAACACATGGAATCGTTGATTGTTTCCTGGTATCTGGATGCATATTAAAGCCAATCATATCACCGAGGCACCGCTTGGGGACTGTCTGGGCGTGCTCGACCTGCCGTTGTCTTGGACACAGCGGCATGCGGCCGAGGATAAAATTAGAAACCGATGAATGTCCGGGATAGGATAGGATAGTATCTGTGATGCTACATCCAACTGTGGTCAGTGTATTTTTTGGTGACCATTTGTGTCCATCCGTCTGCTCCGTCACTCTTTGAAACTCCAGGCAATTCACTCAGGTAAGTTTGTGATACGTGTAATGTATCTTGTAAATATATCGAACTGTCAGATTTTCACTCATAAAAGTTATATCTGGTAATAATATCGGTAATAATATCGTTTTAAATTAGTTGTCAAAGGCATATATGGAATATAGTATGAACTATAATGCATGGTTTTATATGATGTATGTTTACTCGAAACACGTATGATATCAGTATTGGATTTTGAAATTAGTATTGGATTTTCGTATTAGTTTCAAAACAAACGAATTGCTGTGTCAAAATGATCCAAGACTATCTATTTCGAAATCCCGAATGATGTTGCATTCACAGACACATGGCACAGGGTCTACATATCTAACACGTGATAACGTTGGTGAGAAAAGTAAATAACACCTTCATACCTGGTGTATGAAGGTAATGAACTGAAACAACACCTCTTGGTCGTAGTCCTACAGACAGGGTTATGTTCTGGATAAAACAACCAAGCTAGGTGTTACATCACGGGTACCCCCTGGCATACAAGTCGCTTTGATCACTGACGTGGTGGTTTATCTAGCAGAACCAGATACCGTAATCAAAATGACCTTTTATTTTTATTAATTAATGACCAAAACATATCTTGTTCAAGGTTTCGAATATACATGTACTTTGATGGTCGGTCTCTCTTTTCAACCAAATAGACCCGTACCTGCTTGCAGGCATATGGTTTTTATGTTGGAATGTGGGCTATTTCCAAAAGAAATGTGCTTATAGTTATGGATTATAACTATGAAGAATATACATTTCAACAGTTTCGTTAGTAAACACGGTTAGTTGCCACGAATTTAAATCTATTATTCCATTTTATTTCAGGATTTCGGGACTGACAGGAATTGCTTGAACACACCTGTGGTTGGGATAATATAAGATAATGGCCAACAAGAAAGGCCAGACCCATCGAACACCCGCAAGAAAGGAACCATGGAAACCAAATATAAGGATAACCATGCTCTGTTTGATATTGCTTTTTAAAGGACACAGCGTTAAAGGTAAGTAAGCTTTCAAAACATTTTGCTTATATTATTGACACATGTAGCACAACCCGTGGATACCCATGGAGAAGACTCAGCGAAATAACGACGCTTTCCATAAAACGCCCACGCAAAGTGCACATTGCTCCATCATGACTATATCATATATACTGTAGTTAATCCTAGGTAGGAGGACGAACGCGTATATTATTTATTTGAAACGTGATGTGATTTGAAAGAAAATTGCAACCATTCAATATTGCGACAGTTTACCGGCTTTGTCAAGTTATTCAGATTGTCATTTATAAATAGTCAAAATGATCTTCAGGTTTAAATATCATTTTTTAATAGAGTAGAAATAATAATGCCTTACATGACTTCTCATATACACTAAACTCTCCATGGAGGTTTTGCTCGCGAATGCGAATTCATACCTTTCAGGTCAGACAAATGAATGTCATGATCCCTAGGCTTTATCTGCAAACGTTTTGTCAAATTACGATTCACCACTCAATGTGATATTTGGTCAAGTTCAAGGTCGCTAACAGATTCACCATTTTGGACTTCCCAAAGATATGCTCATAAAACCAACCCTAATACGTTTTGTTTGTATAGGCCAATGCACACAATGCAGATCAGATATGATATTGACATTGATCACTATATCACTATATGATCACCTGCAGTCAAGTTCAAGGCCACCAAAATATCTGCCATTGGTGGCATAACACTATTTCCTGATTACAAACCACAAATTGAAAGACGTTGTGCTCTTTCAAATAATTAATAAATTAAATTATTATTTAAGTATTGTAGTCAGGAGGAAATTTCACACAGGGTGGAAACGTAGTACAGACTTTTTCTGTCGATTGATATGGCTTCATAATGGTCTAAGACAACCTTTTTCAGAGGGTGTGTAAAATTTTCTCCCGGGCTAACTTTTTTATGGCCTTTTTAAAAATGGCCGACATCGAAAATTTGGTATTTTAGGAAAAAAAACAAAATTATCCTCCTGGCATGATGCTTTTGGTCTATTAAGGTGACATTTAGTTACATGGAGATATATTCTTCATAACAATACTAATAATACCGATTCAAACGCCCCGAAAATGGAAAAAGTCCAAGATGGCCGCCAAATTCTTGCCACTTTTCCACAAATGTTCATAACTTCCTGCCAAATTGAGATGGGAAGCCAATTTTGGTGTCTAACCCTGGGTTTTGGGGTATGAGGATTTCAAATATATAACCAGTTTTGTCTTTGGATGGTTTGAAGCTGCTCAGAATCCAAGATGGCTGCCAAATTTTAGCCCGATTTCGCAAATAAGCACCAATGACCGTCATATATATCAAGATAACAAGCCAACTCTGGTGGCCAGTCCTGGGCTTTGGGGTATGAGGGTGCTACTTGAAGAAATACTCTTGTGTGTAGATGGTAACTGGCCAATTTATAGGTGTTCAAAGGCGAAGATAACCATTAATTAATGTGAAACATGTAAACGAACCCGTCTAATAGCACCCACTCGCACAAAATCAACAGAATCAACCATTATCAGACAGAAAAAAAATATTTCTGAGCCAACTCTTCGGGAGGTCTGACCAGACCCTCACCAGACCATCCTCTACATTGGGATTGCTCATCATAGTCACCATGGAGCCCTTACAGAGTGTAACATTAGCAGAAAGGTTGCATTCAATGGGTACAGGTGTTGTATTCTTCTTCAAGCCAGATATTTTCTCGATAACATTCACAGCCACAATCTTCGATTTCTGTCTGTTCAAAGAATCAGTCTGCAGCAGCAACTTTCTGGAAAGGAAACACATGAAGTACATCTGCTTGGATCTGTGATCCTTAAGCATCTCCTAATTTTCAGAGCTCTATGATTCAACATCTCCGAAAACGATTTGTCATTTTTTCGCCTCATTATGTCGGTCAAAGTAGTAACCTTGAAGTCGTCCCAAGGCTCTGCAAGGGCAGCTGGGTCTCAGTATTTGTCCTCTTACATGCGGCAGTGGATAAAATCACTGACTGCCAGAATCATGAAGAACTTTTGTTTCTCATGAGTTGATCCAGACGACCTCTGATGAAATTCAGCAAGCCTCTGCTGAGATTTCATCAATGATTATCAGCTCGAGGTTTTGAAACCTAACCTTTGGGGGCAGTGATGAGCTCTTCAGCAAGTGGTATATACTTTTGTCCCACACCCCTTTGCATGGAAGCATGGTTCCGCCACTGATGGTAAATGCTTCTTTGCCAGTTGGAGCCACACATCAGAGCTTTGATGATATAAAACTTTCCTTTACCAAAATGTCCCTAGACATTTTCCATTCATCTTATCGATGCACTAACGTTACTAGCGAGTATGAATGAAGACTTTCCCTTGCACATTGTTCATGCACTGCATGAGAACTTGAGTTTGATTCTATGGGATTGCCAAGATGCTGTGCTCTACTGACAACTGAGCCCATCTTGGTGTTGGAGCTCCGAGGCAGGCCACTCAATCTGGCAGGTCTTCCAAACTGATGTCCTCGAGGTAAGCGCCATCTAGGTTGGCTTTTGTTTCCAAGCGTCCAGCCGCCACTTGCTGGGGCAATGTATGCCAAGGCATCTTCTGCAAGATGATTTTCTCGGATCCCTTCATGGCTACTTCAACCTCTTTGATATTATTTCCAAATAGCGCTTGCTTTTCTCTAGTAATGTTGCTGATGCTTGTCCTTTTGCCATAGTAGGAAATGCTCCCACTCATTTAAATCCAAGTGGTTAAGATAAAGAACCATGAGATTCTGATAATGTTTCTCACTGTCCCTACAGATGTACAAGCTTTACTGAAAGATTTCCGTCTTCAGATCTATCATTTATTCCCAGCCAACTTTGATGAAGCATATGGAACATTGGACCGGTTGTCGTTGTTATGGGTAGAATTTTCTTCAGATGGTTCATAATCTCTACCTGGTTTACTATCAACATTGAAGAGGGATACAATTTCAACCAGACAGGTCTTTGAGAATATCTACAGGAGGGCGTGCATAGTACATGTACATGTACCTGTCTAGTACAGATATACAGTGTAGCCACACGTAATCAATGCCTGAATCTCAGTGGCCCAGGAGTAAGAATGGAAGTGTCAGTCTGGTACTTGTCGGATCTGCAAGTATCCAAACAACATGCCGACTACAGTTTTTGAGAGGTGTGCCTGAGGCCTTGTAAATAGCCTCCATGACACTCATCTCCCTGTTGGTCAGGTATGTTTTGCCTAGTCATTGTAGCTCATCGTCTGTCTTATCCCAGCATATTGTGCTCTGCATGGAGCGGACCATCTTCACTCTGCTTCTTGTTGCAATAATATGACACAATATATCGAATGCAGGCGTATGCATCAACAACATATTGTAAGTCAAAATTAGGATTCCAGGCTTTCGAAGGGTTTTGATTTGCACTGACTTACCCATCAGTCTTTGTGTTTATGTTTATGTACAACCATTTTCGTGGAGGCTATAATGTTCCAGGCTTGTTCTTCAGCAGCGTTTTTTCACTCATCTGGATCAGTGTCTGCTGGGATGGCACATAAAGGTCTGACAAGAAGGTGGACGGGATAACCTGAACCTGTGGGTCCTGTTACCCTTCTTGCATGACTTTGTATAATTCTTGAAATGAAGCTGAACATCATTTATAATGTCATGTAACTTGCTGTATCTCGTCTAATCAACGTCATCTGTGTTGATATATTTGTTAATAACGTCAACAACTTCCTCATCAAGTTATTTGTCCAGCTTAGGAGGATTTTATACTCAGAAAAGGCAGTGAATGTAAGTACCAATGTGAGGCCAATCTCCTCGTAGAAACTCAATTGAAACAAAGTAGTCACAGACTTTGCCAATTTGATTTGATGGTGAAGTGATCATCAATTTCAAGAGGTTTTTTATTGTCTGATCAAACATTTTGGCAGCTGTTATATGGTTTTAAATGCCTAATAAAATATACTTGGTATTTATATGCCTGATATAATACACTTGGGTTTGATTGCTCGGAAAAAAAAATATGCCTGGTAGTGGTACTGTTTATTTTGAAGTGCGAGTGAGTGCTAATTAACAGGTTTGTTTGCATGTGTTTTATTAATGAGTCCTTATCTTGGCTTTTGGACAGTTGGATAGCTTTAAACTGGCCAATCACCATCTACACACAAAAGTATTTCTTCAGGTAGCACTCTCATACCCCAAACCCCAGGAATGGCCACCAAAATTGCCTTCTTATTTTGAATATGTGACGGTTATTGGCGCTTATTTGCGAAATCGAGCTATCGTCTGGCAGCCATCTTGGATTCTGAGCATCTTCGAACCATCCAATCATGAAACTGGTTATTTATTTGGAATCCTCATACCCCAAAACCCAGGGTTGGACACCAAAATCGTATTCATATCTCAATTTGGCAGGAAGTTATGAGCATTCATGTAAAAATGGCGAGAATTTGGCGGCCATCTTGGATTTTTTCCATTTTCGGGACGTTTGAATCGGTATTATTAGTATTGTTATGAAGAATATATCTCCATATAACTAAATGTCACCTTAATAGACCAAAAGCATCATGCCGGGAGGATAATTTTTTTTTTCTCTAAAATACTTAATTTTCGATGTCGGCCATTTTGAAAAAGGCCATAAAAAAGTTAGCCCGGGAGAAAATTTTACACACCCTCTGAAAAAGGTTGTCTTAGACCATTATGAAGCCATATCAATCGATAGAAAAAGTCTGTACTACATTTCCACCCTGAGTGCCATATGCTCAATATTCCTCCTGACTATTGGGATAATTCACCAGGCCGGCGTCAGAGCGATTATGAGTCGCTCGCGTTTTTCACATTAAAACTGGCAAGCACAGTGTTACTCACACACCGACTGCCGGGGCATACAACGCAATATATATGTTAATAGTGTATCTCTAATGTGAGAGCAAAAAAAGTATATAATATGTAATATACATTAATGGTCCCGGCTCACCCTCGGCGAAAGAGGATACAACAATGCCTCATCTACAGTCACGTTCATACATAATATTTAGCATGCATAAACTGTACTATAGTCGCCGACAGCCAAGACTTGTGTACTGCACGCGCGGTCCATCATGTAAACCAATATTGTACTGTCCCTCAGGGCACTCTCAGAGATTTGGAATAAAAAGAAATTTGTTAGGGTGAGTGGTGGGATCCTACAAAATGTATCTACAAGCAATCTGTCTACAGAGGTAAATTTCGTGTTAGCAGCTGGCTAGACGTGACCTTGAAACTTGAGGTCAGGTTCACGGTTCAAGGTCATCAGAAGAACCACATTCGTGCATTCTGACCTATTTTGGGCCGCTTTGGTCTTCAACTTTGAAGCGATTCAAAGTGTACCATCTTCATATACATATACATGCACGTTATAAGTGACCTAAAGCTTCATGCCTGTAGAGAATCTGGAAATAAGTTGTGACGTCGATTTTGAATCTTTTGATGTTTGAAATTCGGCACTAAAATGGCGGTCAATTACTCGAAAAAGATTCAGTAAATAATCGAAGAACGTCCTGAAATATCATCCAAAGCACGACGACGAACGAATAACATCATTAAATGGTATTAAAAACATGGGTTTCTGACAGTATTCACTCGACCAGGCAATGTAGTTTAGTTGCGAAAATACTCATGCCAATATGTCTCAACATTTTCGGACTTGCAAATCAAAATCACACTGGTTCCAGACGCTAGTCATTTCACAGATTAGCGATCTTATCTGCCTATGTTACGTATAAGGTATAATGACTTCGTAATACATTACATGTGCGATACGTTCACTCTCTTGGTAGGGTTTTTTTTTTTAGGTTACCGGACCGATAACCTATGGCGTTGCGTCCGTCGTAGGTCTAGCCGTCCGTCCGTAAACAATTTTATATTTGAAGGTTACGGTCGAATCTTTCTGAAAATTTGCACAAAAATGGCTGAAAATATTGTCAGAGGGAGGTATTTTTTAGTTTTTTATTTTCGCATTTTTTCTCAAAATGGCGGCCGTTTTCGACGAATTTTTTCTCCATTTTTTGGACTTTAAAGGCCATTTTCGCAAAACCTGTTCAGTAACTTTTTTTTCTAATTTATGCATCAGCCTCCCCTTATGCACCTTTGCGATGTGTATAAGTTATGTTGCTCTTGAATCGCCGGTCTCCGTGTGGCGGCCATTTTGAATTTTTGACGGATTGGCGAAAAGCAATTTTTTCCCCCAGCATTTTGTTTCCCCTTCATAATGGGGCTGCCAGGACTGTACTCAGAATGCTTGAAGACAGAGCTTAGATATTGACACTTTCAAATAGGAAGTCATATATGGCGATTTGTGAGGTGACCTTGAAAGGTCAAAACGGCTTTTTTGGGTTAAAAATTAGGCCAAGGGCCAAAGATAGGTTACCGTACAATATATGTTCAATATTTTAGATGTTAGCCATGTCACTGGTTAAATTCAAGGTCAAGAGAATATTCAGCTTATAAAAATATTAAGCATATATCATGTCCACAGTTGATTGCTAGGCTGTAAATTCAATAAACAGAGATATATTAGCAATTTTGTCCTGTGGCCTTGAAAATGAAGGCAAAGGTCAAATTCAAGGTCATCAGAATATTCGGCGTATAACATTTCTTATATGTCCATCATTGATTCCCACACTATGAAATCAATAAGTGAGATATTAGCCATTTTGTCCTGTCACCTTGAAAATTAGGTCCAAGGAAAATTGAAAATCAGGTCATTGGTCAAGTCGAGGCCACGAGAATATTCAGCATATATCATTTGGAGTATGACCACAATTGATTCTTAAGCTGTAAAGTTGATAATAAGTGAGATATTAGACATTTGTTATCTGACCTTGAAAATGAGGTGAAAAATCAAGATCAAGATCATGAGAATATTCAACATAGGTCCGGTAACCTAAAAACACTCGATTTTGGACTTTGACGGCCATTTTCTCAAAAACTGTTCAGATGGATTTCAGGTTTTTGTTTTGAAAGATCTCTCTTATGTACCTTCGCGACATGTATAAGTTCGACTTTACAGCTCAGGAATCAATCGGTGACATATAGGAACTAATATACCGAATATTCTGATGACCTTGAATTTGATCTTTAACCTAATTTTCAAGGTCACAGCACAAAATGGCTAACATCTTGCTTATTATCATCTTTACAGCTTACGAATCGCGACATGTATAAGTTTCTTTGCTTTTGAATCACTCGAAATGGGCCATTTTGGCCCAAATGGGACACTCCCATGTTAAATTCTCTTATGCTTTATAATGGGGCACATTACTTCTAATATCTCACCTAATATTGAGATTAGGAATTAATTGTGATCAAATAGGAAATGATATATGCTGAATATTCTGATGACCTTGAATTTGATCTTTAACCTAATTTTCAAAGTCACAGCACAAAATGGCTAACATCTTGCTTATTATCACCTTTACAGCTTACGAATCGCGACATGTATAAGTTTCTTTGCTTTTGAATCACTCGAAATGGGCCATTTTGGCCCAAATGGGACTTTCCCATGTTAAATTCTCTTATGCTTTATAATGGGGCACATTACTTCTAATATCTCACCTAATATTGAGATTAGAGATTAGGAATTAATTGTGATCAACTAGGAAATGATATATGCTGAATATTCTGATGACCTTAAATTTGACCTTTCACCTAATTTTCAAGGTCACAGCACAAAATGGCTAAAATCTCGCTTATTATCGACTTTACAGCTTACGAATCAATTGTGCACCTATAGGAAATGATACATGCTGGATATTATAAGGACATTTACTTCGACCTTTGACCTGATTTTCAAGATCAGAGCACAAAATGGCTAATATCTCGCTTACTATTGACGTTACAGCTTAGGAATCAATTGTGAACATATAGGAAATAATATATACCGAATATTCTGATGACCTTGAATTTGACCTTTGACCTAATTTTCAAGGTCACAGCACAAAATGGCTAAAATCTTGCTTATTATCGACTTTACAGCTTACGAATCAATTGTGGACCTATAGGAAATGATACATGCTGAATATTATAACGACATTTACTTCGACCTTTGACCTCATTTTCAAGGTCAGAGCACAAAATGGCTGATATCTCGCTTATTATTGACTTTACAGCTTAGGAATCAATTGCGAACATATAGGAAGTGATATATGCTGAATATTCTCATGACCTTGATTTTCACATTTGGAATTAATTGCAAACTTATTGGAAATGATATATACTGAATATTCTTATAACCTTGAACTTGACCTTTGACCTCATTTTCAAGGTCAGATCACAAAATGGCTGATATCTCACTCATTATCGACTTTACAGCATAGAAATTAATTGTGGACATATAGGAAATGATATACACCGTATATTCTGATGACCTTGAATTTAACCTTTGGACTTAATTTCAAGGTCATTGCACAAAATGACTAATATCTTGCTTATTTACAGCTCATTAATCAATTGTGGACATATAGGAAATGATATATGCTGAATTTTCTAGTAACATTGTCCGGTATTCTTCTTGGCCTTTGGGCTAATTTTAAAATAAGCGCAAATTTCATGTAACGTTATCACATCTCCAAACGATTTTCTCACCAAATTATGTAATCACGAAACTACATGCATTGCAACCATGAGTGGAAATTCTTAAGGGCTAAAAAGGTTACCAGAGTGATATACAGGATTGAACTGTCGAAGTCTGAAAAGATCATTTTTCCAACGAGAACTTGGGTCAACTTCAACGAATGTCACCTTCAAAGTCACCACTTGAATTGTCAAATATAACTTCCTGACTGCCCAACACCACAAAATCAAGTAATGTAAGAAAAGCTACAAGTAGCTCGCTCTTTAATTAATAGTATTTTTTAGGTATTTTTGAGAGAGATCTCACTGTAAACTAAGAGATAAAACGTGGACGGACGACGGACGGACGAACGCCGTGCGCAACGCCACGACACTATGATCCGATGGCATTATAAATTATCATGAGCTTCAGACCCCAATACGGCGTACTACCTGCCTGAAGTCACCATATACCACGAGGCCGCAGGCCGACGTTGAAAATGAAGGCAAACGTCAAATTCAAGGTCATCAAAATATTCGGCATACATCATTTCCTACATGACCACCATTGATTCCCAAGCTATAAAGTCGATGATATGCGATATATTAGCCATTTTGTGGTCTGAAAATAAGTTCAAGGTAATGAGAATATTCAGCATGTATCATTTTCTATATGTGCACAATTGATTCCTAAGCTGTGAAGTCGATAATGAACGAAATATTTGCGATTTTGTGCTCTGACCTTGAAAATGAGGCAAAGATCAAGTTCAAGGTCATCAAAAGATTTGGCATACATCATTTCCTATATGTCTACAATTGATTCCCAAACTATAAAGTAGGTAATAAGCGAGAAATCAACCATTTTGTGCTCTGACCTTGAAAATAAGGTCAAAGGTCAAATTCAAGGTCATCAAAATTTTCAGCATACATCATTTCCTATATGTCCACAATCGATTCCCAAACTATAAAGTAAATAACAAGTGATATATTAGTCATTTTGTGCTCCGACCTTGAAAATGAGGTCAAAGGTCAAATTCAAGGTCATCAAAATATTCAGCATACATCATTTCCTATATGTCCACAATCGATTCCGGAGCTATAAAGTAAATAACAAGCAAGATATTAGCCATTTTGATGCTCCGACCCTGAAAATAAGGTCGAAGGTTATGTTCAAGATCCTGAGAAAATTCCGCATATATAATTTCCTATATGTGCACAATTGATTCCTAAGCTGTAAAGTCGATAATAAGCGAGATATTAGCCATTTTGTGCTTTGAACTTGAAAATGGTCACAATTCATTCCTAATCTCTAATCTCAATATTGAGTGAGATATCAGCAATAATGTGTCCCATTGTAAAGCATAGGACAATTTAACATGCACAAAGGTATCTGAGGAGAATAAAAAAAATATTCGAAACAAAAATCTCAAAACTGGTCAAACAATTTTTGAGTAAATGGCTGCCGAAGTCCAAAATTGGCCTTTTTTCAACAAAAATGGCCACCGTTTTGGAAACTGTGAAAATAGAAAAAAAATGCCTCCCTCTTGTAATATATTTAGGCAGTTCTGTGCAAAATGTCAGAAAGATTTTACTGTAAACTTTGAAGATAAAAATGTAGATGGACGACGACTCTGACGCCGCCGACGGACGCAACGCCACGGCAATAGTTTATCGGACCAGAGGTCCGCTAACCTAAAACCACATCGTAACCGTAATGTATATGTCTTACAGCTGCTGACGGCCATACGACATCGAAATACATACCTACATCTGCTGATGCCGTTGACGATGTGGTGTCACAGACAACCCCTCAATATCGTGATGCTACAAACTCAACCGACCAACCAAATAACGAAGATGACGAACATCCAGCTACTGAAGATATTAAAAAAGACAACATGGCATCGACAAGCAACAATACAGTACTCGCATCCACCCCCGATTTCATTGGAACAACAGCCAGGAATAATACTTCCCTCGACATCGAATCAATCCACGTGAAATTGACTTTACCAACGACTAGTCATGCAACTACAATGAAGCCAATCTACTCAACGCATCAACAAGATATGCTCTCTCAACAAGCTACACCACCCAGTAATGTTCCAGAATTAACGATAGGCAATGCTGCGGTTTCGAGTTCCGTAGTAACGAATTTCAGTACAATTTCTAGTCAAATGGCCAAAACCCACGATGCTATTTCGGAGTCTTCCAGCCAAGTAATTCAGACTGGAGCTGTCATCCACACAACATCAACCAGTGACGTTCATACGAGTACAAGCAGCCAGAATGACATGCAAATCACTACTGTCATCCAGACCATAGAAACTAATGAGGATAACATGTCAACCACACCGCTAGTTGGCAACGGAGTGACTACAAAAGCCAAAACTGATATTGACGCTGTTGAGCTGACCTCCACTGAGACCTCACGTAGTGACCTGAACGATCAGGAAACCAGAAGCGTAACTCGAATAACAGAAACTATGCCTGACTCAAATGTGATTACATCGGACAATGCAGTGTTTTCAACACACAAAGTGTCTCTCGACGAGTTTGAAGCTGGTGAGTCCAAATGTCTCCTCTGGCCCATGTAGCACGTACTGCTCTGTTTACTACTCTTCCCCTGCAAACGTACCGTTCAATCCGTCTGTTTTAAAACTCTTGTTGAATATGGAATAACAACTTACCTGGGCCAGAATTTCCTGCAAATTCTATAGATAAACTACAATTCTACTGTGTTTGAGTGACAATTTCTGATAAAGAACTGTTCATCTTTCTTTCAGTCGAAGTTGCTGATACGACACTCAAGCACAAAACATCCACAGACTTAGTGCAACAAACTATGACACCGATACAAAATACACATACTAACACCGACCATGTAACCACAGGAAATCCTCAAATGGCTCAAACCACCGATGGTATGTCATCGTCTCCCAGCCGAGGTATTCAGTCTACCGGAATTATCCACCTCACAACACCAACCAGTGAGGTCCGTACAAGTAGAGACAGCCAGAATAACATACAGTCAAGTCAAAGTCAAGAAAGTACTACCATTCATACGTCCAAAATAAACGAGAAGAACTCATCAACCACATCACAACTTGGAAACGGCGCGACTACAATGACATCAACTAATAGTGACACTATCCAACCGACATTCACTCCGACCTCACATAGTGATCTGAATGGTGAGGCAACCAGAAGCGTTACACGAGTCGCAGAAACCATGCCTGCTTTAGAAGTAATGACCTCTGGGGGTGCTGTGTTCACAACACACAAACTGCCTCTTGTTGATTTTGAAACCGGTGAGTCCAGAAAAGTTTTCTCTGTCAGTTTACTCTTTACTACAGATTAATTTGTCTTTACATTTCAATAAACTTGGGCCTATGAGAAGTTCGTTCAGAAACCAAGAAAAAGGAAGAAAAGGTCACCTGAAACTCCTTTCAACTGTCAGTTTGTGATACTGAACTTCTCATGTTTCTTTCAGTCACAGTTGCTGATACGACACTCAAGCACAAAACATCCACGGATTTTCTGCTACATACTACGACACCGATGCAAAATACACCTGCTAGCAGCGACCCTGGAACCACAGAAAATCCTCAGATGACTCAGACTGCTGCTGCTATATCAATGTCCCCCAGCCAGGATATTCCGTCTACTGGAACCATCTACCTATCATCACCAACCAGTGAGATCCATACAAGTAAAGGTAGGCAAAATCCAAGCCAGGATGCTACTACCGTCCATACTACCGAAATAGATGGGGATAGCATGTCAACCAGTTCACAAGTAGGAAGCAACGCTACTGTAAAAGCCACAACCAATAGTAAAACTGTCGCTGTGAGCTCCACTCAGACCTCGCATAGTGATCTGACAGTTGATGAAAGGAGCAGCACAATTCAAGTAACGGAAACCATGTTCTTGAGTACTGAACAAGTGACGGGCAGCAAACCAGATGAAACAGTTACCGAGCCTGCACATTCTAAGGGACTGATTGAAACTGAATACATATCAACTCCTGTGACACAATCTACTAAGGATTTTGATTATTCAAGTACTATGCACAGTATGCTTACCAGAACGACAACCGAGCATGCACATCTGTCATCGAGAATGCAAGAAATGTCTAATACTACAGTCTCGTCAGATGAATTCACCGAGGTAGGTGCAACTAATAAACAAACTGAACGACCGGAGGAAAGTACTGAAAGTGACAATACCATAGTTACTACAGTCGCTCCACAGAATACAGAAAGCTCGGAGCATCTTTCTGAAATCGAAACTGCCACTGGTCCAGTAAGATCTATGGACCACAAGACAACACCAGCATTAGACGAGTCTCGAGAGCAAACAACGTCAGTTAGACAAGGTAGTCTGCTTGAGACACAAACCACTCAGCACGATAAATCTACAATTGTTCGAGTGGAAATTAGTGATACATCCAGTGCATCATCTTTACATGTAACAGCCACGCCATTCACCATTGATTCTGCTAGAATTAGTGCTCCAGTGTTGACATCCAGAACTCAGCGTCCACACATGACAACTGTTACAGCTAATTCATACGGTACTAATGAAGTAGAGTTGACGAGTGCGTCGTGGCTTAGTGATACAACTGGCATACCAGTGAAAGATACTAACGAGGCTCAACCTACGTCTGAAGACAATATCACATTGACTGCACCGAAGAGAGTGGAAACATCCATGCCCCAGACAAGTTTCTCACGTTATGACGGGGATGTATCAACCACATCCAGTATAACCAGGGATATAGCAGAACTTAGTGAAAACGATTACACCAGAGTAACCAGATCGCTAGTTCGATCAACCAGTTTGTCTGCCACAATCGATCAATCAAATACACCATTGGCCAAAACAAGATCAGTGGAAGCGTCAACAGAAAACTTGATGACTGATACTGATATTTTGCAGACAATGACTGGCACTTCCACAAGTGTAAATGTAGTTGACAATGAACATTTATCAACACCAACTGCACGAATGTCAACTGAATTAACCAACGATGTTGATGAAATGAAAAGGACTATGACAACAGAACCATTGCCATCATCAAGTCATATCATTCAAGGAACGTCCAGTGACTTGAACAGTACTATAACGTTTTTGCAGATGCTATCAAGCACGGAATATGATAAGTTCACGACTAAGGCCAGTATTCACACTCAAAACTACACAGAGGAGCATCCATTGAATCATCAGTCACGCGTTTCAGGAGATCAAATGAGCTCAACTATGGAGTTTGATGTAGAGGATTCGTCAACGTCGGCTTTCAGTTCATTTAAAGGCGCTGCAACCCTAACACCCACTACTGACTCATCAAACCTGGACAATAATAGAGTTCATTCCTCAACAACAGCTGCTAATTATGGAATGGGTAGTATAGGCACCGTACGTGGTTTAATAACCACAGATGCAGATGAAGACAACACAACATCTACAAATGGTACAAGCAGAGTGACTCTTCCGATCTTAGAAAACAGTTTGTCAACTACACCATCACCCCATGAGATAGACAGCACTGTTCAAGTAGCAGAGTCATCCACAGGGCCAAATCGAACCTTGACTACCGGCATGTATGACAGCGGTGATATCACGCAAGAACAACTTTATACTTCAGCTGTGACAGGAGTACCTACAATGGACTATACATCCACAGACATGACAGAAGTGCAAAATGATCTATCTGACACAAGAACAACATACATCCAACGTACTAATCAAGGCAGCGTAACAACAATGAGTGACCATTTCACAACAGAGCTAAAACAAAAAGATGAAATTGTATCAGCAACTTATATCAACGAAGGAACTACTACTCCACTATCGATTTCAAGCTTTGTTCCGACCCAAACACAGGACATTCTGACAGATAAACTGAACTTCTCAAGCCTAACAGTCACAACAAGTGCGGGTGAAATAGAAGTAGACGACCTGTTCACAACAGAGCCGGACTCTACAGAGAACAGTACTTTCACAACTGACAGTGGTAGAATGTCATCAGCATCCATCTTGACAGGAAATACTACAGACAGGGCCATTGCATTGTATCCAAGTTCTGGCTATACAACAGAAATCAGTGTCGATGTAACAAACACCTCCAAGGTTGAAGCTGTTACAGAAGATAGTTTCAGTGGTGGTACCATAACAGATTCCGACATCAGCACTGAAAACGAAACATATAGTCGGCATACAACACTGAAATTGTCAGGAGATCCAACCTCGTACGAGACTACAGCAGCTTCAACACCACCCTCAGATTTAGAAGAAAGCACAACCACCACAGCTACAGGGAAGATTGCACACTCGACAAATACTGAAATGGAAGATTACACTGCTGGTAATACCTCCAACCTATTTGAACCCACCATGACTGTCACCAAAGCACACACAGATCTGACGTTCACAACTAACTCGAGGAAAGAGTCTCCAGAGAGCTGGTTGTCATCATCCGCACCTGTCCTCACAACACACGGAGAGAAGGAATCTACGTCAAAATCAATAACGGACATTGAGATTGAGGTGACAGAATCATATAACATGTCAACACTGTTTGAATTAAGAACAGCTAATACTCCAAGTGAGTCGTTTCGTGAAATGCCATCAACAGGCGGTGTTACATCAGAAGAACATAGAACATCAGTACCTGATATAACACATGAAACACAATCGTTGATAAGCAGCCTGTCAAATTTAGACAACACTACTAATGTTGTGCCCAGAGATGCTACAAATCAGACAACACCAGTGAGTCCGGGATATACATCAACAACTGATCTGAGACTATCAAGTGCTCAGATGGACACAACAGCCAATCCCTCGACCATACAGGAGTCAACTGAAGCTGAGAAGGCAACAATTGAACCCGTTCACACCTCCGCGAGCCACTTTCATGACCCCTCAATAACAGTTAGTGTCCCACTCGCCAAAACTACTGAAACAGATTCCAAACAGCATACATTGACCCATGGTGTGGAACTGAGCAGCGTCAGTTCGATTGATACGTCTACTGTTATCCATATGGCAAGTTCAACTGAAGTTCCAACTTTCCTTCCAATTGAACGAACTGGCACTAAAATCGAAATGACCACGGTTGATTATCAAAGCACCACCACTGACACAAGAGATTTCCTGACAAAATTGGATTTTATAACAGCCGGGAAATCGGTACATGAATCCATGTCAGATGAACTCGTTAGTTCAACAGAGAGTTTTCGACCTGTTACAACAACACAAGCGAAACTTTCGCCCACTACAACTCATTTCACTTCTCAAGAATCGACAAGGCTATCAACAACTGACCCACACGTAAGGACAATTACATATAAAGATATCGTCACAACTGCTGATGCTCCACCACCACCAACTAGCATCACAGGTACATCCAAATCACCAACAAGTTTAGTGTATTCTAGCACAGATATTACTCATTCTATAAGTGCTGAACCATCGAGTGATGTTCCTGAGATGACACAGACCACTACCAAACAGATCCCAAGGACGACTGAGAAGGAAATAACATCAACAGAAGCAACTGTTTCTGAAACTAGTGAACACCCAGCGAGAATTACAAGTACAAGTATGACTATTTCTGAAAGCAAACCGACGACACAGTCTGTTCTGGTATCCTTGAAGCCCAGTCCCATTACCTCGTCAAAAACGACCACAACTTTAGAAACAACGATAAACGACCAAAAATACACCACAAAACATGACGTTCAAGACAAGGATACCACCACATCTGGTATGGAGAGTACAATGGCGACGCAAACTTCAACTAGAAGTGAGGAAGTCACTGGGCCCAGATTGACAGACGTCAAAGGAAGCTTCAAAATTACTGGAGGGGTCACCTGGAACGATCTCTACCTGGACAAGTCCTCGAACGCGTACAAAGAGCTCAGCAACAAGATAAATACAACGGTTAGTGGGGTTGTATCTCAGATTGAATTGCAAGCAATGTGAATTGTTGATAAATTGTATACACTGGGTATTATATACACTGATAGTAATTCAATTCAATTTTTCACAGGTATCTGAGATGATAGGAACAAGTCCCGGGGCGGAGAACTTCATTAAGATTGACAACATTTCTTTTCGGTGCGTACGCTAAACTTAATTATTTATACATGTACTATTCACCTGATCTGAGTTCCAATTTAGTGTGACTATAAAACATTATTCCCAGGAAAGGGAGCATAGACGTGGAGTTTGTAGCAGTTTTCCGTGATATTGCCTCTGACGCGTCTGCTGAACTGGAGGAGACTTTTCGCAATGAAGTTGAGTCTGGAAGGGCGTTCAGCAACTATACGATTGCCCTCGACTCATTATCTTTCCAGGGTATGCTATATGCTCCGCTTGAAACTTTCGAAGGAAATGTTTTCAGATGGTACCATAAATTGTAAGTTCATGAAAGACGGCATGTGTTTTCCAGTGTTGAGCAACACACGCCAGCCCACCACTGAACCGACTGGGAAGACAGCCACGTCTCAAGGAACAAGTCTCCCTGACTGGACCATAGGGGTCCTCGTGGCGGCTGGTATCCTTGTTCTCGTCATCATCATCGCCGTGGTCGCATATGTGAGTGAATTTCTCCATAACATTTGTGGTATATACGCATCTATTAACACATGCATTTGATTGAGTAGCTTATGGAGAGGTTGATCATTCTGTGAATACTGCCAACAAAACATTGATAATTTACAATTAATATGCAACGATTGAAGACTTTTCTGTTACAGTGCTGCACGAAGGCCCGTAGAGAGGAACACACAATGTACCATCTGTCACCTGCGCCAGAGTCCGCATTCTCGTCCAAACACTGCAAGTTCATCGAGAGCGACGAGGTAGCCGGTCAATATATCGTCCTCATGGAAAAACAGCCAATGGGACACAGGAACATGGCGGAAGTACACTCCAGAAGTATCACTCCGCCAAGAAAAACGTACCGGAGTCGCTCGCCATCCGATGGGGGCTCTTCAATGGGAAAACCTGGAGACTTGGAGCTGGAAGACAAGAATGACTCAGGCAGCAGTTCATCCACAGTTCTCGTTCGTCCAGTTGAGATGTCGCTACCACATCCAGGAGACGGCCAGCCAACCAGAATGTCAGACGACGACATAGCCACGAGTGACGCCATTAATCAGTTGCCTCGTTCTGACGCTGTAGTCATTGACATCAATGCCCAGTCGGAGACTGTGGTGGACATGAAACTGGTTCGTTGACTAAATAGTATTGCACGGTTGATAGCAAGTAGGTGTACTTTCGGCATGTCAGAATACATAACGAAAATGCAATTGTTTGTTTATAATGTGACGAGAAAATTGAGATATAGTTATAACTTTTCAAAATGACGTACTGTAATTGTTTGTTTCAGACGGCTCTTTAGATTTTATTTTTAAAATGGTACGAAAGCCATAGCAACGTGAGTGTCATGTAATTTACTTGACCCATTGTGCAAGTCGCAATTAATACATGATTATAACCATTAACCCTGATGAAACATTATACTGTAGTTTATTGCAGAAATACATGATGTGTAGCACCAGGGACCTGTGCATGGTCATTGTTAATACTAGTTACTCTTCTTGTTGCATTTATTAAGATGTGCGACTAACCTCTGCTTATTGGTATGCTGGTGTCATTTATTCGCAATTTGAATGACTACGCACTCATTTTGTTGTGTGTTAAATTTTCTAACAAGATTATATTTTGCTAGTGAGAAACTATTTGAACTCCAGCTCAAACCAAAACGAATATATCAAATCATGTGTGAATGATAGACGATGGGAAGATACACGTTATACCTGGTTGGTTTTAATATCTGGGTACATGTAGATATGTTTGCAGATATTCCATCTCCAGAATATTTACACTAAATTTACATCTGTATTAGATAAGATAACAAACTGGTTTAACTGAATACCGGTGATTGGGATTTTCACATATTGTCGAATCTTCTGTGTCATAATCAGCCCTCTAATCACCGACTCAATCCTCTGTCGAATGAGTGTCTTTATACTTTTGAATCAGACATCAAACGATATGGACAATGGCGTCCAATATTATATAGATTTTACAATGTTTAACAAATGAACATGTCTATGGCTTTGATTTTAATTCTTACCCTTTTCATCCATACTCATTTTTCGTTATAGCCTTCACCCTCCGGACACGATAACTCTGGGCTATACTACATCATACCCGCTGATGACGTCATCGGTCCTCTAGAGTGTGCGATCAGAGGGAGTGATGACGTCACACTGTCGCCAGCGTCTGGAAGCCCCACCCACGTGACCCCATCTGCCTCTAGATCTCGCGTGACGTCATGCGATGACGTCACGCCGCCTGACCAGGGTCTCGTGATAGCGCACACGAGCGGCGTGAGAACGACATACGACCCCGACCGGGAGGTTTGGAAGACTTACTTATGACTACAGAATTGCATCAAGGCAGTAATCATCATGTTTCTGTTTGCTGGTATGTCCTCGCAAACTATCAGACAAAAACGTGAATGCACTTCAGACCTTGATGCAATATGAAGAGTGATGCGTTCCATCATGTAGGCTACATGGTGTGACGTAAAGTTCAAAGGACTTGTACTATAGCTATTGTGAGTGTGATAGGGTTGTAAGTGGAAGCAGCTATTGCTAGATAATGCTTATTCACGGCGAGTATTTGGCATATTGATGATATTGATGTAATAATGTGTAATATTGATCAGTTGTGTTATGTTTGTATCTGTACATATTATTTATTGTTTATTTTGCTATATTGATTAGTAAACTTTTGTGTACATATCATTTGTATAACTCAATGAGGATCATTACGTAGATATAGTTTTCTTCAATGAGCTGCATTCTCCTGTTGGTGAATACAACTCAATTCTGTATTTATCTGTGTAAATATTGTATATTTGCTTCATGGTATATGTCTCGTTGTGTAAAAATACATGTATAGTTTGGTTTTGAAATACACTGAATATTTCCCTGAGTTTGGATCCAAGCTCATAAGATACAAGATTGAACACCTACAAGCATCATAACAACTAGACGCTTCCGGTCGCCTACGACCGCTTGGGTGTATCCCCCGTAGCCCTATCATCTCTGTTGCCCCAAATATATCACTGTCAATTGTGAAAAACTAGAGTAAGGGCTAAAAAAGATTACCAGAGAAATGTTAAATCTCAAGTCACAACTGTTTTCTTTTCCCCACCAAACTTGCTGCACTGATTTTCCGAGGTTATTGAAGGTCGAATTCAAAATCACCACTGAAATCTCTTTATATGAATTTCCATTCGACATGTTTGATAAAATAACGAAAATACAGATAGATCAATCTTTTCACCTATTTATATTTCAACTCAGAATATTTTACAAACTTGGTTCCAAGTTGAAATTCAAAGTAAAATTTGACCAAAAATGCATTTCAAGATGACAAAATTGGAGCTAGATTGAACTTCTCACCATAAGTTATATTTCGATCCATAATACATGTATGTGCCAAACATGGTTTCAAGTTGAAATTCAAAGTAAAAGGTAATCAAAACTGCATTTCAAGATGACAAAATTGGAGCCAGATCAAACTTTTCGTCATGAGCTATATTTTAACTCATAATACCTGCCCAACTTGATTTCAAGTTGAAATTCAAACTAAAAGTTTACCAAAACTGCATTTTAAGATGACGAAATTAGACCCAGATCAAACTTTTCGCCATGAGTTATATTTCAACTCATAATATGTGCCAAACTTGGTATTAAGTTGAAATTCAATGTAAAAGTTGACCAAAACTGCATTTCAAGATGACGAAATCGGAGCCAGATATAACTTTTCGTCATAAGTTATATTTTAACTCATAATATGTGCCAAACTTGGTTTCAAGTTGAAATTCAAGCTAAAAGTTTACCAAAACTGCATTTCAAGATGAAGAAATTGGAGCCAGATCGAACTTTCCATCATAATATGTGCCAAACTTGGTTTCAAGTTGAAATTCAAACTAAAAATTGACCAAAACTGCATTTCAAGATGACGAAAATGGAGCCAAATCGAACTTTTCACCATAAGTTATATTTCGACTCATAATATGTGCCAAACATGCTTTCAAGTTGAAATTCAAAGTAAAAGTTGACCAAAACTGCATTTCAAGATGACAAAATTGGAGCCAGATCGAATTTTTCACCATAAGTTATATTTCAACTCATAATTTGAGCCAAACATGGTCTCAAGTTGAAATTCAAAGTAAAAGTTGATCAATGTTTTCATAAAAAGCTATTGTGATCAATAATAGACTTAACTAGCAAAAAAATAATGTTGACTTATTTGGTCACATCCATAAAATCTCTACTGGACAAAGCCTTCACCTTGTTGAGCCCAATAATAAATATTTCTTGTCTTAACTATTTTCTTTGTCGTCACTTATAGACTTAACATGTAAAAATAAAGTTAACTTATTCGGTTACACCCAGAAATTTCTACCGGACAAAACCTTAACCTTGTTGCGCTCAATAATAATTGTTTCTCATCTTAACTATTTTTATTGAGGTCAATAATAGACTTAACTAGCAAAAAAAATGTTAACTTATTTGGTTACAGACATAAAATGTCTACTGGACAGAATCTTTACCTTGTTGAGCCCAATGATAAATATTTCTTGTCTTAACTATTTTTATTGTAGTCAATAATAGACTAAACTAGTAAAAATAATGTTAACTTATTCAGTACACCCATGAAATCTGTACTGGACATACTTTCACCTTGTTGAGCTTAATAATAAATATTTCTCATCTTAACTATTTTTATTGTGGTCAATAATAGACTTAACTATTTTTATTGTGGTCAATAATAGACTTAACTAGTGAAAATAATGTTAACTTATTCAGTTACACCAATGAAATTTGTACTGGACAAAACATTTACCTTGTTGAGGTTAATAATAAATATTTCTTGTCTTAACTATTTTTATTGTGGTCAATAATAGACTTAACTATTAAAAATAATGTTAACTTATTCAGTTACACCCATGAAATTTGTACTGGACAAAACCTTTACCTTGTTGAGCTTAATAATAAACGTTTCTCGTCTTAACTATTTTTATTGTGGACAATAATAGACTTAACTAATAGAACTAATGTTAACTTATTCAGTAATATTGTCCTGTTTTCACTGGAAACTTCAGTTCTCCATTCTGAACAAGAAACCAGTGTCATTACCTTCCACTGTACAGGCTATTGGAATGATCGTACATGTCAAAATGGATATTTCAAAATTCTGTAATAAGTTAGGCTGTTAACATATTAATATGTATATGATCATTCTAAAAAACGATTGGTTTCGTGTGACAGCCCTTCCCAACAACACTTCCAAATATTATCGAGATTCGTCAAAAATTGCCATCTGTAGAGCGTTCACAAGCCATGTGTCTCAAACAGGCTGTTTTCAATGCAAAATGTGTCCCCAAACGACCAATTCAGTTGCCACGGCAACCAAAATCGATTGGTGTCGGGATCTTACCATAATATATGTGCCTGCGAAAAATAATGGTGATCGGGTGAGAATTGCGGCCTATAGCGCGTTCACAAGCCATGTGTCTCAAACAGGCTGTTTTCAATGCAAAATGTGTCCCCAAACGACCAATTCAGTTGCCACGGCAACCAAAATCGATTGGTGTCGGGATCTTACCATTATATATGTGCCTGCAAAAAATAATGGTGATCGGATGAGAATTGCGGCCTGTAGCGCGTTCACAAGAAAATCTCTGCGGACGCGGACACGGACGCGGACACGGACGCGGACGCGGACGCGGACGACGAAGCCAAATCCATAGTATCCGCCGAACTTTGTTCGGGGGATACAATTAGTAGCTACTGAAAGAAAAAAATTAGGCCAAGGGCCAAAGATAGGTTACCGGACAATGTTTATTATTTTAGATGTTAGCCAGGTCACTGGTTAAAGTCAAGGTCAAAAGAATATTCAGCATATATAATATTAAGCATATATCATGTCCACAGTTGATTGCTAAGCTGTAAATTCAAAACAGAGAGATATTGGCAATTTTGTGCTGTGGCCTTGAAAATGAAGGCAAAAGGTCAAATTCAAGGTCATCAAAATATTCAGTATATATCTTTTTCTATATGTCCACAATTGATTCCCAAGCCATACAGTCAATAGAGGAGCAAGATATGAGCCAGTTTGTACTTGGACCTTGAAAATGAGGTCCGAGGTCAAATTCAAGGTCTCGAGAATATTCAGCATATATCATTTCCTATATGTCCACAATTGATTCCTAAGCTGTAAAATCGATAATAAGTGAGATATTAGCCACTTTGTCCTGTGACCTTGAAAATGAGGTCAAAGGTCAAATTCAAGGTCACGACAATAATTTGCATATATCATTTCCTATATGTTCAGAACTGATTCGTAAGCCGTAAAGTCGATGACAAGCGAGATATTAGCTATTTTGTCCTATGACCTTGAAAATGGGGTCAAAGGTCAAGTTTAAGGTCATCAGAATAATCAGCATATATCATTTCCTATATGTCCACAATTGATTCCTAAGATGTAGAGTCGATAATAAGCGAGATATAAGCCATTTTGTCCTATGACCTTGAAAATGGGGTCAAAGGTCAAATTCATGGTCATCAGAATATTCAGCATATATCATTTCCTATATGTCCACAATTGATTCCTAAGCTGTAGAGTCAATAATAAGCAAGATACACGCCATTTTGTGCTCTGACCTTGAAACTGAGGTCAGAGGTCAAATTCAAGGTCACGAGAATATTCAGGATATATCATTTCCTATATGTCCACAATTGATTCCTAGTCTCTAATCTCAATACTAAGTGAGATATTAGGCATAATGTGTCCCATTATGAGGCATAGGAGAATTTAACATGGAAAAGTCCCATTTGGGCCGAGTTTGGGCCAAAATGGCCCACTTCGAGCGATTCAAGCGCAACGAAATTTATAGACATCATAGAAGTACATATGAGGAGTGTTATGTATCAAAAAGAAAAAAGTTACTGAACAGATTTTGAGAAAATGTCCAAAGTCCAAAATCAGGCATTTTTCGTCTAAAACGGCCGCCATTTTGAAAAAAAATGCGAAAATCAAAAAACTAAAAAATACCTCCTTCTTGAATTATTTTTAAGTATTTTTGTGCAAAATTTCAGAAAAATTCGCCCATAAACAAAAAAGATAAAAATGTGGACGACGACGACGGACGACAGACGCAACGCCATGCCAATAGGTTATCGGACCATAGGTCCGGTAACCTAAAAAACGTGGTGCCGTGACCAGGATGAAGTCTGAGTGACACATACCTGCTGTCCTTTGGACCTTCGATCTATATAATCTGCACTTGATGAGGTGTTTGTCATCATGTATTGATACTAGGTTCAATGCCAAGGTTCATCATTCTGACACAAACAACTGATTTTCCCATAAGTTTTATTCAATGGAATGTATAAATTTATATCAGAAACTGACTGTTTCATACACGCCGTCTTTTTCACAGTCACTTTCGTCAATCGATGTTCGTGAGCTCTCTCTGTTCTGTATGTCCGTATCACTATAGTCCCCAGGGATGACCGAGTACTCCACCTCACCATCCGTGGAGTTCCCCCCGTGAGCGGTCCCTGAACTCTCACTGACAATATTTGTAATGTCCTCGAGAGAGAAATGTGGTCTGCTGCTACCCTCCGTGCCCAGTGTGTCAAAACTGTGGTCCCCACTGGCGAGATCAGCGCCATCACTCTCCGACACTCGACCCGTCCGCATGGACGCTGGGGAGCCGGGGCTTGTGGCCGCACTGCGATGGGAACGAGAGGGGCTAGTGGACGTCGAGGACACGCAGCCACCCTCGGAGTGTGGAGTGTGAGTCAGTGCGAGCTGCACGTCCTCGTACGGCTGGTGGGTTCCGAGCAAGGCGTGCATCCTCATCCGGCGACTGGTGACGTATCCCGCATCATCCAGTCGCTGGTTCATTGCGAGGGCGTCGCTACTGGGCACGTAGACAGGGTCGTACTCGTGGCGGTGACCGCGTGGGGGAGGGGGCAGGGAGGGGAGACCCACGTGTCGGGACGGGGAGGGTGGGGTGGGAGGCATGGGACGACTCGTGGATGGAGTGGCTGGGAGGGAACGTGGGGAGGGAGGTACAGGTCTGTGAGCTGGGGGTCCGTGGCGGGGAGACGGGGGTATTGGAGGTGCTATCACATTACACGTCCGTAAACCTCCATTAACGGGGCTGTCTCCTTTCGGGATTGGCCAGGATATCTCTTTCTTTGGGCTTCCTGGAGTCCTCTTGAGGCTGCCTTGCTCTGAGCTGGACTTTCTGACCGGGACTTTGGGCGGGGATGGACTTGATGGCGACGTCTCGTACGTTGAATTGTCAATCAAAGTCGTTTCCAAGTCGTCCGGGGTATTGTTGTTGTTGTGTTGCCTTGGGTACGTATGCCACAGGGAGTGGTTGTGGTCGGTTGTGGGGGAGCTTTGACTGATGGTTTTATATCTGTAAGTGGGTCGAGGTGGTCGCAGTGTCTTATCCACTTGGGAGTAAACAACAGCGTCTTCATGGGCTGAAACTAAGATATAATATACACGCTCTTTGTAGTTTTTCTATGGTTACATATCATTTATAGAGTGGCACATCTACAAATAGATGTGGTGAATATTAGTAGCAGATAGATGCATGTAACCTGATCGGTGTGATATGTGATTTGATAGGTGATGTGATAGTGTGATTTCCCGAATATGTTGATGATAATTTAACTCGCCTTCTCGCATTCAATTTTGAGGCCAATGTTCCCCCTTACCTCTGGACGATCGGTAATTATCGTTACTGACTGCAGTTAATGGAACTGCTAAATCTCCATTCTGAGAATATCGTCTGAAAATACATAAGTATTACATGGCAGTAGATCCCTTTCACGGGCACATCAAAATGTTTGGATGAAGTGTCAGGACAAATATTAGAGGATTATGGTACAGCACGAATATAATTTTGAGTGTTTCATAGGTCTCCCTGTATTTACTTGTATTTGATGATGTTCTGTTTGCGATGCCGGCGGTTTCTGCGGTACAGTAGAGCGATGATAACTCCCACCAGTAACAAGATAACGCAGCCCAATACGATTGGCGTTACGATGGCAACAATCTTGATATTAGGTGTTTTATCAGGCACAATAATAATCCCAGCACTTGTAGCACTGTCTGAAAAGTGATGTAAAGGAGACAATGATCCAGCGAACTTGAAAGCATCAATACCATTAGATGGGAACTCTATCATCGACCTAGGCTTATTATAGCGAAACTAGTAAAAGATATAATAGATTCCTTAAATACTATATGATTATAACCTGTTCAAACTCGTTCGTTTTTCGATGGACTAAATTTCATTGGAACTGAACAGCAATTACCATGGACAGTTTGACTAGATATTCCCCGGATTGTAGAATGCATTCCTTCCCGCCCTGTGTGGTGGCTGTATGTCACCGAATTTCCTTCAGGTGAGGTGTCAATGACTCGTGGGGTGCTCCTTGTCCTGGAAACAGCTTCACGGGTGGGCTCAGGGTGGGGCTGAGTTGTACTCTCCTCCGTCGGGGGATGGGTCGTGACTGGGTTTTGTGATGTCATGGTAACTAATATCCTTTTTGTAATACTGTCTCGTTTCTCTGGACTAGACCTGGGTGGAATGTCGGGCAGGCGGTCTGTACTCCTCACGTCTGGGCCGCTTGAAGTCATGGCAACAGACACAATCTTCGCGGTATTCCTGAGTTGTAATTGTGGTAATTCCGGAGAATCATTATCACCGCCAATGACAGACACTGGGACTATGTGCTTTTTATCCACGGGTGGGCGTTCTTCCTGATAACCAGGGTGGTCCGACAATGTTGTGGGAAGATCTTCACTGATGGCTGAGCTTGGAGACTCTAGATCAGTACCAAGCTCCGACCGGGCGGGACCGCTGAGTGCCAGGGGTCTTTCCACGTGTCCCCCGCGATCCATGAGTGCCAGGGGCCGTTTCACGTGTCCCCCAGGCTGTGTCGCACGTTCTGGTTGGGTCACGACGGTGGAAGCGCCGGTGGTGGTGTCCGTGACGACTGTCACGGTGTCCCGGTCTGAGACGCCGGGACCTGGTCTGTCTGGCTCCTCTAGGCTCTGATGCTCCGCAGAGCCCGGTACTTTGCCTTGCGTGGGAGGGACGGATGTTGCGAGAGGAGAGGAGTCTTTTTTAGCACTGTGGCTCTCCGTAATTGAGCTTGTAATATCCGCGTGATCAACTGTGGTGTCGGCGGTCATCTTACGTCATTATAGCGATAACTAGGTCTACTCGTATATGACTCGAAAATTATGATAACCCTTCATGATAACATTTTGTTATTCCATTGTAGTTTTATATCATGTGATAAAGTTCGTGGTACATGTGCTTAATTTAGCCACTTCACCTAATATACGGTCGTCCTTACCGACAAAGGGATGGGTCCTGAAAATAAATTTAAAAAAAATATCTCGGTGATTAAGATATACATGGTAAATACGACAGGTACAGAACATTATACATACAATCCTACTTGCCTTATAATAAATCATATATTAAAACTGTATTGTATTGATAGACTTGACTTTCATACATTACTTGACTTTCATACATTACTTGTCTGCAGGCAAATAAATGGGTCTCTTGGCACACTTCTAGCTGCATAGAGCCTTTTTATCTTTCAAGCCAAAGAGAAAAAAATAACATTTGTTTTTGTCTACAGACCAGGTAAATGTCCTGAATACATGATGCGAGATAGATATCGCCTGCTTGTACAGTGCGTACCTGTATATCATCGCATATATCATCTCGCAACAACGCTACACCGATGACACTCATTTCACCACCGAGGGATATATTTTTAGTTGCTGATAAATTTATTATTTCGGCGTCTGGCTCATTTCATACACTACGAGCAGTATCAGAATATCGACGAGATAATTTAGTAAGGGATATAGTTAGACATTGTACAAGATATTTATTCATGAGTCGAGCATTTTTTTCCTGGCTGTACGGGACTAAATGTAACTCGTTTATTGCCAAGAAAGCAAAGGCATTCTCAATGCAGCCTACCCTGGCATTGAATGTGCCAAGAAAGCAAAGGCATTCTCAATGCAGCCTACCCTGACATTGAATGTGCCAAGAAAGCAAAGGCATTCTCAATACAGCCTACCCTGACAGTGAATGTGCCAAGAAAGCAAAGGCATTCTCAATACAGCCTACCCTGACAGTGAATGTGCCAAGAAAGCAAAGGCATTCTCAATACAGCCTACCCTGACATTGAATGTGCCAAGAAAGCAAAGGCATTCTCAATGCAGCCTACCCTGACATTGAATGTGCCAAGAAAGCAAAGGCATTCTCAATACAGCTTACCCTGACAGTGAATGTGCCAAGAAAGCAAAGGCATTCTCAATACAGCCTACCCTGACATTGAATGTGCCAAGAAAGCAAAGGCTTTCTCAATGCAGCCTACCCAGACATTGAATGTGCCAAGAAAGCAAAGGCTTTCTCAATGCAGCCTACCCTGACAGTGAATGTGCCACGAACGCAAAGACATTCTCAATACAGCCCACCCAGACATTGAATGTGCCAAGAAAGCAAAGGCTTTCTCAATGCAGCCTACCCAGACATTGAATGTGCCAAGAAAGCAAAGACATTCTCAATGCAGCCTACCCTGACATTGAATGTGCCCAGAAAGCAAAGACATTCTCAGTACAGCCCACCCTGACATTGAATGTTACTGTTACAATGATGGTATGATGTTTTCATAGACAACAGTGATCTCTAAACACTGACGTTCGTGCAAATGTCTTCACAGGAACCAAGACACAGTTTTCGCTCGTTCGTTATCATGCGTCAGTGTACGTAGTCTATAGGCTATACATACCTGCTTGTCTTGTCAGTAGTGTCTTGGTAGACACCGGCTGTGCATGTACACGTAACCTCACGTAACTAGCGTTACATCACGGGTGTTGTGTACGTCCGTATCCCACACCATGGGGTAAATACGTCCGTGCTGTGACTGACTGATAGGCGTGCGTGCCGCGGTAATGAGCTGTAATAAATAGTGTCAGTTTGGTGTCTCCTCTTTACAGTATAGATGTATGCGCGCGGTCTTCAAGTCTCTGGCACGTTTTATGTTTCTTCGAATCGAGTCACCTCTCAGAAATAAAGACTCCGCTCTCTCTCTCTCTCTCTCTCTCTCTCTCGCTAACAGCAAATGCGTCTATCTCGCTTGAGAGTGACATAAAAACATGGCTTGTTTGGCCTATATACACATAGACAACAAACGGCATGTATGTGTTTTACACCTCTCTATGTCGATTCGACTATCCAATTTGGGTTTGTGTGGACGATTTGCAATTAGGCTCTCCACATTTCGGAGGCTCGTACGTAAAGCAGTCGTTGACTAACCCCCGGTGGTTACAACCCTCGACTCCATACACAAACATCCTGCTTTGTTCCTCTACAAGTTTAATTGATAATCGTTCCGAAAAAAAATCCAACCAAACTCTGGCGTGGGTGTATTTTTGCTGGAGAACGCATGGCTGGTTACCAGTGGCTGACTGGTGGCTGTACCGTCATATCTCCACTGCCGGGACCACTAATTTACGGCAGAGACAGACAAATATATACCGTGTGAGTCTGACTTCTCTCAGGTCACACCCCGCCACTCAGGGCATAACAACAACCGTGACCTTAGCAACAGATCAGTCAATTTGTGCATTGTCTAGCACGTGGACCCAGCATTGAAGAATTCCAAGCACCCATGTATAAATATCCCTGTAATTAGAAACTAGACCACTCCGTCGTTATTCGACTCCTATCGATAAAGTGCCCATTTCCGGGTTGCACGCGTTGGAAAATATCTAGAGATAAACCTGCACAAAATCTGCTTTACACTTGTGGAGACATTAGTTGGACATTTTTTCAGGAGATATCGCTCTGAGGGTCAAGGGTCCGCCCCTTCATTGCATCACATAGTACCCGCAAAACAGGTACACAGAGGCGAAGACACTATCGTGGGTGCACACGTGGGGGAGGGGAGGAGGTATGTTTGTAATGGTGTGGTCAAATGTCCCTAAGGGTAAAATCGTACATGAACCATTGAGGGTAGGACTTATATTTCTTCCTTATGACAGGGCGATAGTTTGTGTTTGATTCATGTACGGCATGGCTCAAAGTGTATAAAAGCTACGTGTGTCTGTTTGTTAACAGATAATGTTACCGACGGTATTGCCACTTTTGTCATTCAAAAGAAACGAAAATATAAAGAACGGGGCTACTTCGCATTCCATAGGAGCGCGACTCTTCATAAAAAAATCACAAGGGGTTGGGCGGGGGGGGGGGGGGTATCTGTCATTTATGTACAAACGAACAAAAGAAGAAGAAACATTTGAACAAATAATTTTTATATGGCAAAATTACAGTACGCAGTACACTATGAACCATGAGTCTTGCTTGAGACGAGGTTGTCTCCACACAGAGGCAGTGGTTTTTAGAGGGGTCAAAAGGTGTTTATAACATGATAATATTTAGTAATATATTTGATATCAGGAAGATTATATGTTTCGCGGAATATCACTTAAAATATATGTCTCTGATATTTTACTTCGTGGCTTGAAATATAATTTCGTATAACGTCGAAAATAATTGCCACATTTCTAGACCTATGTTAACTACACATCACTTTTATCAAATGCGATTTGTGTGCATTTAGACTGCTCTAACTCTAATGGAATTATTTAAAGAAATAACTTCTAATTTAGAAAACAAGATGTCCATAATTGGAATATTTATTGATTTATAGAAGGCTTTTGATACATTTGATATATTCCATTTTAATACGAAAGTTATGTCAATGTGGTGTCAGAAGTATGCTTCCAGTTGGACAAAAAGTACCTCCAATAGATCGTAATATACATGTAGTGTACAATTTTGTGTCATCAATGTAAAACTATGGTTTGTGGAATTCCACAAGGCTCTATGCTGGGTCCCTTTTTGTTCATTTTGTACGATATATGATTTTTTAAATATTATTTTAATGTTTCTTTTAAAAAAAAATTCTGACAGATATATGAAAAATGTCATAAACGTGTTACATGGAACTACAACACTTCAATAGGCCTACTAAGTTTGAGGTTATTATATTGTTCCTTAAAGACCTAGTAGCATGCCGATGAAAGTGCCTTTCATTTAGTCTATTATGAATAGTTTTCAATAAATTCGAACGAATTTTACAAATACAATCAATGGGTTTCGAGATATCGAACCAAATAGGCACTCCTTCCGTAAATTCCCGAAGATTTTGATCCTGATTTTAGTGTGGGTCACGTGGTTGGTGACGTCAGTTGAGGCAGACCTGAAAGTACATGTAGCCAGCAAGGTAAAACTGCATGTCGCATAATCATTCCCCTGATGTATGTTTGACAATTCAAGTGAAGGGGTGACATGGCAGAAATGCGGCATTTCTTGTCTTGATATTTAGAATCAGTACTATTTATTCACCCAGAACGGAGGTTTGTTGAACGGCAAGATGTCCAGTATTTGCTGGTTTTTGCGTGTTTTCTGTTGAATCGCATGCATTTTGAAGTGATTTTTCAGTCTTTGAGCTGGCCACCAAATTACGTATTTTACGTTTTCGGCGAGCCATCAAAGCACATTCTGCCTCAAATGACGTCACGATTACGGAAATTGCCGGAGCAATTTCTTTCATCGGCTGGAGAAGGCGATTCCAATACTGGCTCAATATACTCCATTACATGTCGCTGTTGTTAGTTACCAATTAACGCGAACACCTTTTTTATGACCAAATGTCCACAATGTCTTTATATGAACAGGAATGTAAACATATAATGGTACCTTGCTACTATGACTTTAATGTTGAAACAACAAGTTATATGATGATTAACAATCAAACATCATAGCATCATAACATGGTGTTGAATGAACCTTTATTTAGTTATTCTTACTTACTCTATTTTATACATCTTTCCGAAGTAAACCAATAGTATTCATAATTTATGAAATGTTCTTGGTTGACCTCGGAAAGATATATAAAATGATGTAGTTGACGAGGAAAACTATTTTCCCTGTGAGGGAAATATTTTCCTCGCAGGGAAAACGTTTCCCTCGCGGGGAAAACGTTTTCTTCAAAGGGGTAACATTTCCTCCGGAGGAAAATAGTTTCCCTCACGGGGGAAATGTTTTCCTCGTCGGTGAAATGTTTTCCGTGCGGGGGAAACGTTTTCTTCGCAGGGGAAACATTTACCTCGCAGGGTAAATAGTTTTCCTCATGAGGAGAACATTTCCCTCGCGAGGGAAAAAGTTCTCCCCGTCAATAATATTATTTAGTATATCCTCTGGGGACCACAAATATTTTTTGTTAATATCCTTAGTATTGTAGAGCCTCTGAGGGGACATGGAAGAATTATATTTAGCACATTGTTATTGCGTTCCCTCACAATATTATTACATTCCCTTGCGATCTTATTGCGTTCCCTCGCATTCTGGATCCCGTTATCTCGTGATCTTATTGCGTTCCCTCGCAATCCAGATCGCGTTCCCCCGCGATCTTGAAGATAAACCTGTTCAGATGTCATGGGCGTCAACACAATGATCGCTATTGCGAGGGAAGGCGATCCAGAATGCGAGGGATCGTGATCCGGAATGCGAGGGAATGCAAAAAGATCGCGAGGGAACGCAATAATATTGCGAGGGAATGCAATAACGATATATCCAAACAATATTTCTTCCATGTTGGGCGGGGGGGGGGGGGGGGTATCTGTCATTTATGTACAAACGAACAAAAGAAGAAGAAACATTTGAACAAATAATTTTTATATGGCAAAATTACAGTACGCAGTACACTATGAACCATGAGTCTTGCTTGAGACGAGGTTGTCTCCACACAGAGGCAGTGGTTTTTAGAGGGGTCAAAAGGTGTTTATAACATGATAATATTTAGTAATATATTTGATATCAGGAAGATTATATGTTTCGCGGAATATCACTTAAAATATATGTCTCTGATATTTTACTTCGTGGCTTGAAATATAATTTCGTATAACGTCGAAAATAATTGCCACATTTCTAGACCTATGTTAACTACACATCACTTTTATCAAATGCGATTTGTGTGCATTTAGACTGCTCTAACTCTAATGGTATTAAATAGTGTCAGTTTGGTGTCTCCTCTTTACAGTATAGATGTATGCGCGCGGTCTTCAAGTCTCTGGCACGTTTTATGTTTCTTCGAATCGAGTCACCTCTCAGAAATAAAGACTCCGCTCTCTCTCTCTCTCTCTCTCTCTCTCGCTAACAGCAAATGCGTCTATCTCGCTTGAGAGTGACATAAAAACATGGCTTGTTTGGCCTATATACACATAGACAACAAACGGCATGTATGTGTTTTACACCTCTCTATGTCGATTCGACTATCCAATTTGGGTTTGTGTGGACGATTTGCAATTAGGCTCTCCACATTTCGGAGGCTCGTACGTAAAGCAGTCGTTGACTAACCCCCGGTGGTTACAACCCTCGACTCCATACACAAACATCCTGCTTTGTTCCTCTACAAGTTTAATTGATAATCGTTCCGAAAAAAAATCCAACCAAACTCTGGCGTGGGTGTATTTTTGCTGGAGAACGCATGGCTGGTTACCAGTGGCTGACTGGTGGCTGTACCGTCATATCTCCACTGCCGGGACCACTAATTTACGGCAGAGACAGACAAATATATACCGTGTGAGTCTGACTTCTCTCAGGTCACACCCCGCCACTCAGGGCATAACAACAACCGTGACCTTAGCAACAGATCAGTCAATTTGTGCATTGTCTAGCACGTGGACCCAGCATTGAAGAATTCCAAGCACCCATGTATAAATATCCCTGTAATTAGAAACTAGACCACTCCGTCGTTATTCGACTCCTATCGATAAAGTGCCCATTTCCGGGTTGCACGCGTTGGAAAATATCTAGAGATAAACCTGCACAAAATCTGCTTTACACTTGTGGAGACATTAGTTGGACATTTTTTCAGGAGATATCGCTCTGAGGGTCAAGGGTCCGCCCCTTCATTGCATCACATAGTACCCGCAAAACAGGTACACAGAGGCGAAGACACTATCGTGGGTGCACACGTGGGGGAGGGGAGGAGGTATGTTTGTAATGGTGTGGTCAAATGTCCCTAAGGGTAAAATCGTACATGAACCATTGAGGGTAGGACTTATATTTCTTCCTTATGACAGGGCGATAGTTTGTGTTTGATTCATGTACGGCATGGCTCAAAGTGTATAAAAGCTACGTGTGTCTGTTTGTTAACAGATAATGTTACCGACGGTATTGCCACTTTTGTCATTCAAAAGAAACGAAAATATAAAGAACGGGGCTACTTCGCATTCCATAGGAGCGCGACTCTTCATAAAAAAATCACAAGGGGTTGGGCGGGGGGGGGGGGGGTATCTGTCATTTATGTACAAACGAACAAAAGAAGAAGAAACATTTGAACAAATAATTTTTATATGGCAAAATTACAGTACGCAGTACACTATGAACCATGAGTCTTGCTTGAGACGAGGTTGTCTCCACACAGAGGCAGTGGTTTTTAGAGGGGTCAAAAGGTGTTTATAACATGATAATATTTAGTAATATATTTGATATCAGGAAGATTATATGTTTCGCGGAATATCACTTAAAATATATGTCTCTGATATTTTACTTCGTGGCTTGAAATATAATTTCGTATAACGTCGAAAATAATTGCCACATTTCTAGACCTATGTTAACTACACATCACTTTTATCAAATGCGATTTGTGTGCATTTAGACTGCTCTAACTCTAATGGAATTATTTAAAGAAATAACTTCTAATTTAGAAAACAAGATGTCCATAATTGGAATATTTATTGATTTATAGAAGGCTTTTGATACATTTGATATATTCCATTTTAATACGAAAGTTATGTCAATGTGGTGTCAGAAGTATGCTTCCAGTTGGACAAAAAGTACCTCCAATAGATCGTAATATACATGTAGTGTACAATTTTGTGTCATCAATGTAAAACTATGGTTTGTGGAATTCCACAAGGCTCTATGCTGGGTCCCTTTTTGTTCATTTTGTACGATATATGATTTTTTAAATATTATTTTAATGTTTCTTTTAAAAAAAAATTCTGACAGATATATGAAAAATGTCATAAACGTGTTACATGGAACTACAACACTTCAATAGGCCTACTAAGTTTGAGGTTATTATATTGTTCCTTAAAGACCTAGTAGCATGCCGATGAAAGTGCCTTTCATTTAGTCTATTATGAATAGTTTTCAATAAATTCGAACGAATTTTACAAATACAATCAATGGGTTTCGAGATATCGAACCAAATAGGCACTCCTTCCGTAAATTCCCGAAGATTTTGATCCTGATTTTAGTGTGGGTCACGTGGTTGGTGACGTCAGTTGAGGCAGACCTGAAAGTACATGTAGCCAGCAAGGTAAAACTGCATGTCGCATAATCATTCCCCTGATGTATGTTTGACAATTCAAGTGAAGGGGTGACATGGCAGAAATGCGGCATTTCTTGTCTTGATATTTAGAATCAGTACTATTTATTCACCCAGAACGGAGGTTTGTTGAACGGCAAGATGTCCAGTATTTGCTGGTTTTTGCGTGTTTTCTGTTGAATCGCATGCATTTTGAAGTGATTTTTCAGTCTTTGAGCTGGCCACCAAATTACGTATTTTACGTTTTCGGCGAGCCATCAAAGCACATTCTGCCTCAAATGACGTCACGATTACGGAAATTGCCGGAGCAATTTCTTTCATCGGCTGGAGAAGGCGATTCCAATACTGGCTCAATATACTCCATTACATGTCGCTGTTGTTAGTTACCAATTAACGCGAACACCTTTTTTATGACCAAATGTCCACAATGTCTTTATATGAACAGGAATGTAAACATATAATGGTACCTTGCTACTATGACTTTAATGTTGAAACAACAAGTTATATGATGATTAACAATCAAACATCATAGCATCATAACATGGTGTTGAATGAACCTTTATTTAGTTATTCTTACTTACTCTATTTTATACATCTTTCCGAAGTAAACCAATAGTATTCATAATTTATGAAATGTTCTTGGTTGACCTCGGAAAGATATATAAAATGATGTAGTTGACGAGGAAAACTATTTTCCCTGTGAGGGAAATATTTTCCTCGCAGGGAAAACGTTTCCCTCGCGGGGAAAACGTTTTCTTCAAAGGGGTAACATTTCCTCCGGAGGAAAATAGTTTCCCTCACGGGGGAAATGTTTTCCTCGTCGGTGAAATGTTTTCCGTGCGGGGGAAACGTTTTCTTCGCAGGGGAAACATTTACCTCGCAGGGTAAATAGTTTTCCTCATGAGGAGAACATTTCCCTCGCGAGGGAAAAAGTTCTCCCCGTCAATAATATTATTTAGTATATCCTCTGGGGACCACAAATATTTTTTGTTAATATCCTTAGTATTGTAGAGCCTCTGAGGGGACATGGAAGAATTATATTTAGCACATTGTTATTGCGTTCCCTCACAATATTATTACATTCCCTTGCGATCTTATTGCGTTCCCTCGCATTCTGGATCCCGTTATCTCGTGATCTTATTGCGTTCCCTCGCAATCCAGATCGCGTTCCCCCGCGATCTTGAAGATAAACCTGTTCAGATGTCATGGGCGTCAACACAATGATCGCTATTGCGAGGGAAGGCGATCCAGAATGCGAGGGATCGTGATCCGGAATGCGAGGGAATGCAAAAAGATCGCGAGGGAACGCAATAATATTGCGAGGGAATGCAATAACGATATATCCAAACAATATTTCTTCCATGCCCTTTCAGCGGCTCCGTAATACGGAGATCATACCAATGTATTATAATTATTATTTTTTAAATAACCTTTATTCAGCGATCCCCAAACATGCCAAAAGGCATATAGTAACTGGTTCAATACAAAGAAGTTGAAGTATTATTATTTGTTGAATATGGGTATTTAAAATGCCAAGATAGTGTAAATTTTAAAACTTTGACTATTGTCCACCAGGCTACAACAATATACTTCCCAAAAATATTCAAAATTCATTTTTAGAAAGTCATAATAATCATATAGAATATCCAAATGTGATTTTTATGTCAAATACTGTCTAACGAATGTCCGTTCTATGAACACAAGTATTGAAGGTCAACTTAGAAGAACAACTTAGACAAACATATTCCAAACATAACTTCCATTAGTAAATTTAAGAAGTCTATTGCGTTCATATAAAGATTGTTATCTTTATATATTCTGTTATATTTATACATGTAGTACGTCCATCTAGTATTTAATGGAGTTATTAGGCTCGGGTGGGGGTAGGAGAATAAGTTTTGCTTCTGTCATTTTCCTTTTCAGCACAGTGGTGGCACCAGGGAAGTTTTGACACAGGGGCTAGGATCCCCGACAGGGGGGCTCAAGAAGTTTATTGTGAGAGTATGCGAGCGAGCGGAGTGAGCGGAGCGAAACCGGTCTCGGGGTTGGGGGGGGGGGGGGGGGGCGGCCTAAGCCCCCCAAGAATTTTTTTAGATTTTAGTGTTTTTAAAACATTTCAGAGCATATCTGGAGATGTTTTAACGGAATTTGTGAGGTACTTGTATTTTCTCAAATTTATGGATTTATTTGGTAGGTTATGAACCCGCGATTACACCATTAGATGTCAGCCAAACCAACTAGCACTCGTCAGCGCGGGAGTGCTAGTGAAGATCATTCATTCCAGAATTATACCTCAGGCTTCGGCTCTCTGGATACACTGTACTTATTTATATATTCCTACGATTATGTCTATTGGACAAGAAAATAGCTTGGCTCAAGTTGGCTGAGATGGAAGAAATAGCGAACTTTGTTTATATCTGCTAAATATATTGACAAAACCAAATATTGTATACCGTTTATTCAGCGTCGCTATAAGGCCACTCCTGATTAATTTTCTGTTTCTCGTCCTTTGGAAAAGCAAAAGCTAGGAAGGAGGGCGGAAAAAACAAACGGACCCTCAAATTAAAAACCACATACCTTGCAATGATTCTCTGAAAGCAACCGATGTTGAGATAGGGGGCCTATGCACGGTGGGTAGGCAGACAGTACTCTTGCATGATTTCCGAACTCTAACTGATGCACTAAGAACTCTTACCTGATTTTATGATGGATGCGGAGGAGGGGACCTCCACATGCACGCCCAATAATGCGAGATTTAGGCAGTATTGTGGGAAACCAACCATATCACGGAATATTCAAGTAATTCATGTTAATAGGGACGAATTTTCGGTAAATTTAAACAACGTCTTGTGTATGAAATGCCTCACACAACAATAAATATTGATCAAATGAAATAGCCCCCTAGTGAAATATTGGGTTGTATTTCTTGCGTGGTCGTTTATTTACAAGGTACATGGCAATCTACACAGTTATACGAACATGTTCTAATGTACTTTCAATTTCAGCATTTATCAGATTAGGCTCCTTCTGTAAGTGGTAGGTGTACATGTATTGTTGAATGTTGAAATAAACAATTTGAATTGAATTGAATTAAGAGATAAATCCATATTAGTGTCTCCAGTGTGAACAGCATGCTAATTGCCATATGAATATTATATCAGATCAAGGTTCCTGAACTTGATGTGAAAGGTTGACACTGTACCTTTTACATGTAAAACTTTTTTTTTTTACAATTTGGGTATCCTTGAACTTGACCTCAAATGCCCTTGAGTGGTCAAACCTAAATTGCCATCTGTAACATGAGATCTGTTGCATGAGAATTATTGTGCCTTCAACACTGAAAAGAAGCTTGATAATACAGCTTGAATTATGAACTGATAAGAAGTACATGGTGGATTATGGTGACCTTCAACTGGACCTCAGATGACATTGAATGAATGTCTCAAGAGTGCGTTTTCCACAAAATAAAATTTAGCCTCTAAACATTGAGCGCTTGAAGACAGAGCTTTTGTGGCATGTGCTCTGCCACGGTAACTCTTATGGTTACTATGGTTGATTTTAATTTGAGCCAAGATGTATAAGGTTCGACCCCCGGCCACGGTACCCGGGCCTTGGCATTATGTGAGGTGGTAAGTGATCACCAAACCGTGCAAGTGGATTTTCACCAGGTTTTCTTGCTTTCTCCCACATTAATGACCACATTTACAAGGATGATGATAAGGGATGGAGATAAAAGAATATATTTGTTCATCAATTGATGTAAAATAAAGTTTAAAAAAAAACAAAAAAAAAAAACATGATGATCTTTAATGTGTAACCATTTCTAATGTCCATCGTGTCTGTCCATTATCAATTTGCATATTTTAAATTTTGAATGAATGATATTTATTAATATTTGAATTGAAGAACTATACCTGGAGGTACCAGTAATTGTTAGAACGTTATGATTTATGGGTGGCGGTTGCTGATTCGTTGGAAGCGTTGCATGATTTTACTCGCTGACTACGCCAAAAATCAACCAATCAGCGTTGGCCAGGTGCGTGGCTGACATTTCCTAAACTTCCGGTTAATTTTGACACATGTTACAAACTGTTTATATCATGCATTGATTAGTATATTAAAAGATTATGCATATATTCAATGAAGGAATGACATATTTAGGTTCCTAAATACTAAAAGAGCTAAAATCATCGAATTATCATTCACGAAAACATAGGAAAATTGTTCCATACCGAACTCTGTTCTGTGCATTAGCAAACATGGAAATACAGTGGGAAAACTGTATTTACTTCATTTGTGTATTGCTGTCAAATTTATCATCTTCTGTCTGCGGGATACCTGGAGTGAACAGGAGATTTGAATATAAATTAAGTTTCAAAGGACCACATTTAGTTCAAAGGGATGGAACAGTTCCTTTCTGGGACCATAGCGGACGTAAGTAAGCCTCATGAAGACACCATATGGTTGATTTTTGTGCACTGCCACTGTGACTGTCCCAACCAATGCACTGTGCATGATGCAAATGTCATATTTCACTGGGGATGGTGAATAATGCTGCCCGGCCTCAGTTATGAGGTTCCACAGAATTATATATGTACATCATTGATATGTATAGTATGAATACTATTATTCTTGTCGCCTACTCTCCTCCTGTTCGACTCTCAAAAATTATGTTTGACATACATGATTGTATGCATATTTTGGGATTAGATTGAATCAAGATTTTCAACATGATCACTTACACTTAGGTGTATGTAAAACACTATGATGGTCACTCATGGTGTGAGCTCACATAACATGAGACATAACTGCATAGATCAGACATACAAAGTGTGTAACACTCTGTTTGCCGTCAAACCACAAACTTCTTCCTATATGCTCTTCACAAAGCTGTGGGCCCATGACCACGTCGAGGGCTGATTTGGTTTGAACATAACATTTTTAGTTCGTGTTCTACCTGCCCACGCAATGGCTCTGTGTCACTTGGGCTGGTCTTAAATAGGTTAATCTATCTACGAAACCTTCAGAATAAAAATAGTATGGACGAATATAATTAGGTAGGCCTATGTCCGTCATAGTTGCCTTAAAAAAAATCTACTGTATATCATTTAGTAGAACCATTTGCATCTCGAACTACACGAGCATGTTCATATTCTCTTGTACTTCAACTACTGTAATTATTCTTTTTGAATCACCCCTATCAGAAACTCAAATTTCTCTTAGGGGTTCCTGCTCCTATTAAATATATCTTCTATATCATGTTCAGGTTTATGCTATAATACATATTGATTTGCATTCAAACATTGAATGTGAACAATTTTCAAGACATGTTTTTTTTTTCCATTTCAGATGCAATTGCCAGTGACGAATCTATAAGAATTACACCCTCACTTAGGAGTAAAAAAGGTAATGTATGAACTTATGCATGACTATTTCCATATCAGTAAGAATAGACTCAATTTTACCAATTATGTGCTTAGATTTTTTCTGGGTCCATTAAACACCAGCATCTTTCATGAATGTGTATCAATTAAGTTCGTCACCTGTTGGATTCTGGTGCATGTTTGCCTTTGAGCGTAGCGGGATATCCAACAGGTGTCACACTCGCAACTCGCACAGCTCAAAGATAATTTCAGCAGCTGTGTTACAGAGTAAACCATCTCATGTGTGCACTTTAACAGTGTCAATATTGACCAAGCACCATCAATTCACATCTTTACACCAGCTTCTACAAACAGATCAATACAGAAGTCCATCTCTTCCATCTCTCTTATTGTTGCCGGATCAATATCAATCAATTTTGCTTCACCTGAGAATTTAGCACACATGTCAAGCACACCTTTCAAGTGTACCAACTCATTCTTAGTGAATAATGTATCAGAAATTTATTGACAGTCATCAGAAATTCATATGATAAGTGAATCAGGTGAATGGTAGTCCCAGCATTGTTCTCTATGAGCTGTTTTTCCCTGCACACTCAGGCCAAGTGTGGAGCAAGCACCAGTGTACATTTGACCACTGGGAAGTTGAAGCGATTTTCCGTGTCAGTGGTCGAGGAAGGGTCGGCGCTGATGGATTGGTGAGTAGGTGATCACTGGATCAATAGGATAGACTGAGGTAAAACCATTGCTTCAGGTAACACGAAACATGAGTGCTGTATTTCAATTTTAAGTGGATATCGACAAATGCGAATTCCCTTATTTTACATTTATGATTAAAAATATACCTATTCAGGCCTTGGATACATTTCCATGAAATTATGATTGGTTCGAATGCACATATGCAGACGATACAGGCATAGTAACCTACTGTAGTAGGAGATGCTTGACATGGGGGGGGGGGGGGGGGTCATACTCAACAGTTAACTGGTGTGTTTTGAGATCAATTTCCAATTATCCGGAAATTCTGGTATGATTGAATGCGTACGATTCTACAGGCGATTTGGTACACGACTGAGCGGGGACAGGAGGGGCCAGTCTTTGGCAGCAGTGACAAGTGGAACGGTCTCTCGGTCTTCTTTGACTCCTTCGATAACGATGGCCAGGTAAGTGAGTCATGAAGGGCAGTGTGATTGCTGATTGAGCTAGTGTGCATAGCCCAAGTCATCAGACGCATACATATACATGTATTGTGCAATTCTGATTTGTGAATTTTCAGCACAACAATCCCTACATTATGGCCATGGTCAATGATGGAACCAAAAGCTATGATCACAACAGGTGTGTTATCTCTCTTATATTATGAATCATTTATACTGATACCTGCTGACAAAGCCAGCTGTTTACTGTGTATTATAATATTATCTTATGATCCTTGATTCAGTGATGGACAGAGCCAGCAGCTCGGTGGATGTCTGCGTGACTTCAGAAACAAGCCATTCCCTGTCCGAGCCCGCATTGAGTACTACCAGAAGGCCCTCAGTGTCAGTATATCAATTCTTTTATGTTCTCACCAGTCTACTGTGACACTACATCAGCTGGGGTGGAAATAGCAATTCGTTGGTTGTGGTTTCAGTCGGATTTGTCTCAAATTGTACAATGCTTGTATCACACAGATATTTTTCCACAATGGGATGACCAACAACAAGGAAGACTTTGAGCTGTGTATGAGAGTAGACAACGTAGAGCTTCCGAAGGGAGGATACTTTGGCATAACGGCTGCCACCGGCGGACTGGCTGGTGGGTATACGGGGTGAACAAGTATTTCTTGTGGCAATAAAGGCATAGCTTATATGCTTTGAAGTTTTAATGAGTTCAGTGATTAGGATCAAATTTGAATGTTAATAATTGAGGTTAAATACAGAACTCCCATACATTTTTGATGCCTTCTGATTGTTTACTAATTTAATTTTCAGATGACCATGATGTGTCGTCTTTCCTGACACACAGCCTGGCTCCACCCACTGGCTCAGTGAGTACCTGCTGGAAAATGTGACACAGATAAACACAAATTTATACCAATTTGATGCACAAATCCTCTGTTCAAATGAAGTTTCCAATGAAAAAATTCGCATATTAGGAGTTGTATTTACCGTAACTCTGCTACAGATGCCTGGTCAAGAGGTGCCTGAGGAGGAGCGCAAGAAATTTGAGCAGGAGTTTGCTGAGTACCATGAGAAACTTCAGAAAGCCAAGGACGAGTGAGCACATTGTTTGTTACTCAAGTCATTCTTGCTTGTTCTTGCTTGAATTTCAATGCCACAGTCTATTCTGTTTCTAAGCTTGACATCTGTTCTAAAACTAAACTTTTTGATGTAAATATCTCTCAATTTGAATTCCAGTTATCAGAAAGAACACCCAGACAGCAGAGTGGATGATTATGATGATGACAAATATGTGAGCATTGAACTTACTTCATCTGATTGATTCCCATAACTTGTGAAGACATTTATGTTATAGTGAATATAAAATAAGAGATATTACCAGTATAAATGTATTGGTGAAAAGAATCAAATGTTCTTCTTATGACCAACTACCAACTGATACAAAGTAGCAAACATGTCCGAATAATGACCCCTGCAGTACGAAAGCCCAGATGTCCGAGAGCTGAAGATGATCCTGGACGGTCAGAACGGCATCCACAACACGATGCGCGTCCTGCACCAGCGACTAGACGAGGTGATCGGCCGTCAGGAGCGAACTCTGTCACAGATCTCCATGATACAGCAGCAGGGCGGAGCAGCACCTCCTGCACAGATACAGGTCAGTAACCATGGAAACTGTACCCCTACTGCCCACACCCCAGCCAAATACAAGCCAGGCTGTATGCCGCTGTAACCATGGAAACTGTACTCCCACTGCCCCCTACCCCAGACAGGTACAGGCAATGCTGCAACCATGGAAATTTTACCCCTACTGGCCCCACTCCAGCCAGATGCAAGTCAGACTGTAACCATGGAAACTGTACTCCCACTGCCCCCTACCCCAGCCATATACAGGCCAGGCTGTAAACATGGAAACTGTACTCCTACTACCCCCTACCCAGCCAGATACATGCCAGGCTGTAACCATGGAAACTGTACCCCTACTGCAAACTACCCTAGCCAGATACAGGCCAAGCTGTAACCATGAAAACTGTGCCCCTACTGGCCCCACCCCAGCCAGATGCAGGCCAGGCTGTAACCATGGAAACTGTACTCCCACTGCCCCCTACCCCAGACAGGTATAGGCAATGCTGTAACCATGGATACGGTACCCCGACTGGCCCCACCCCAGCCAGATGCAGGCCAGGCTGTAACCATTGAAACTGTACTCCCACTGCCCCCTACCCCAGCCATATACAGGCCAGGCTGTAACCATGGTAACTGTACCCCTAATACCCCTATCGAAGCCAGATACAGGCCAGGCTGCAACCATGGAAACTGTACCCCAAGTGCCCCCTACCCCAGACAGATACAGGCAATACTGTAACCGTGGAAACTGTACCCCTACTGCTCCCACCCTAGCCAGATACAGGCCAAGCTGTAACCATGGAAACTGTACCCCTACTGCCCCCACCCTAGCCAGGCACAAATCAGTCTGCAACCATGGAAACTGTACCCCTACTGCCCCATACCTCAGACAGATACAGGCAATGCTGTAACCATAGAAACTGTACTCCTACTGCCCCCACCCCAGCCAGATACAGGCCATGCTGTAACCAAGGAAGAACTGTACCCCCCTACAGCCCCCTACCCCAGACAGATACAGGTCAGGCTGTAACCATGGAAACTGTACCTCTTCTGCCTCCAATCCAGCCAGATACAGACCAGGCTGTAACCATGGAAACTCTACCCTTTCTACCCCCACCCCACCCAGATACAGGTCAGCTTGCCACCTTGACCTATTTCTCCCTCATCCAGACCCATCACCATGGATACCTGACCTGTTTCTCCATCATGCTTAGAACTGTAACCATGGATACCTTGATAATATGCGACTTGATAATGTGGAGATTTCAGTCGCAGTCTGTTATTTCTTACAGCATGGAGGCGGGCAAGCACAGCCTCAGTACATCGACACTATCAAACGACACGAGGTTGACACTGTGCTCAACACACAGCGAGAACTACAGCAGGCCATGCGAGACCTCAGGTAACCTTGGTAACTGTGCAAGAAACTTGTCATCGCTTTGTTGGCAGCTTCAAGAATGAACTTTGTGTTTATGATGTTGCATTTTCCACTGGCAGGTCGTTGGTTGGGGAGATCCACGGTAAGACTAACACACTAGGTGGCGGCACAGGCAGTACTGGAGCTCCGGGGAAGGTTTACGACGGCACACAGCATTACAGCGATCTCAAAAGCAACATCAATATCTTACAGACAGACATGAGAACATTGATGAACAAGCCCCAGGTTTGTCTTGAGTAATCACTGACTTGATTGTCACAAATGCCTTATCTCGTGTTCAAACCGCATACTGGTACACATGTATACGATGTAAATGACTTTGATAAGTTTTGTTCTCTATGTTGACAGCAAGTGCCACAATGTCCTCCAGTTCCCGCGTCTAACTGTGTGACGACATTCTATCTGTTCACGTTCTTCATAGTTCAGATTCTTGTATTCCTGGGCTACGCAGCTTACAGGTAATGTCTCCTTGCTTATGTTGCAGTTGTTCCACATATAGAGATACTGTAACAAATATTATGATTTCAAAGTGGTATAAATCTCACTTTTGAAAAAGCTTTTGTACTTAGAGCAGCAAGAATAATGTGTTAAGAATAATGTGTTTTTCATTAACAGGAGCAGCAAGGAAGCCGCAGCCAAGAAATTCTACTAGATTGAAAATACTAAATATGATTAGGTGTGTAAGGTTGATTGTATATCATTTCATGCACTGTATTCACAATTCATCAGGGCGACGGAAAATTGTCATGAGACATTTCTATTATAACTGGTCATCTGTTCTTGTCGGGGAGATGATATTCATCACTCAACTCAACCTTGATATTCCAGAATTTCAAGGCATAATATTTCAGCTACAGTACTTGTTCAAATACAGTATCTTCATGTCAGATAACATAGTCATGCATGTACCATACATCGTTCTAGTTCGCTTCAATCAAACTTTGTGTTTTGAAAATGTTCTGGATTTTTGCACAATCAAACTTCAGTAGAAATTTGGGATTGGTAAGATTGAACCCTTGTTACAAATTATTTATTAGTTTGCAGTGTTCAATTTCCTGTATGAAACTTGACACATGGTTTAAGGAACCTGAAAACTCTCGACTTTTTGAGACATGTTTGTCTCTTGTATTCAGTATGGATCATGACATTATCATAACGTTGAATTATGATATTATCATAACGTTACAATTCCTGTATTGCATAATATCATGGTCTTATGTATTTCTGATAATATTGTCATGTATGTTCAGTACTTTCTGTCCACAACTTTGATAACGAGGTAAACTGGGAAAATAATGTTTGACATAAGTATGTCAAATTACCCTTGTAATCGTGTGTATCTGACAGTACAAGCTCAATATAGATTTGCCAAATTTCTATAAGGCTTGTATTATTCTTTGTACAGAGGATGTTGATGCGTGTTTAAAGACAATGCATGATCCTAGTGACAGTGTCGGGTGTGTGGCTGTAATAAACAATGAATACTTCAGTAAGTGCTTGTGAATGATGCAAGGATTCCTAGGATAATTTAGGTCTTCTCAAAGGCTTGTCAAGTAGATATATAGCATTAGTTTATGTCTTAATGTGGCTATTTTTCCCATTTCTGTGTGAATGTTATGATTGTTAAGGTGTTGTAAGTGTTTGATGTTTACCAGGACATCTCTGGTAGGATTTACGATATTGTGTACAATATGTGATTTGCCAAACTAGATACTCGGTCTGTGCCTGTATCACATCTCTAGTCTCCCGACCAGCTTCCTGTTGTCACACACTGCTGCTTCTGTAGCCTCACACATAGATAGACAGATAGGTAGACAAATAAAAGCACACATCCACCCACCAGATTGTACTGATACTTTGACAGTTGGGTTCAAATGTAATGTATGCTCCCACCTATTGCTATTCTCTGTGAATCAATCTTCTCAAGCTGTGTGCGAACTGTCCCATTGTTACCATGAATGAATGCAACTATGCGAAAACTATAGTTGACCTGGGAAACTTCTCTGTAATAAATGTACTGAACTTTAGAATGAGGTAGATATTCTCAGCAGAATTCCTGCAAATATGGTGAAAGTAAACTTCTCAAGTGATGTGTAGAACTGCTTGTAATATGTGTGCAATAATCACAGTTCTCGTCATTCCAGCCCATAACGAGTCCTCTCCTATAGATAGAATGTGTTCTATGGTACAGAATGTATGTAGATATTTTTGGATGAGATGTTTTGTTGTTGAAGACTTATCAAGATTGGAGGAACAGTAATTAACTGTATATATACAGGTTAGTTTGTCCATAGAGAGATCTATTTACATGTCCGAGTCTAGGTTTTTGATTACATGTTTGTTGTAAGGTGCTGTATGTGTGTGGTCAACATATTGTATTTTTCTCCCGTCATAAAAAAGTTGCTTCTGTATTTGTTCATTCAGAACTTTACCGTGACTTTGTGGGTCTATTTTCTGTCCAGAGACATTCGCTGTGCTGTGTACTTCAATGTTATTTAATGAGATCAGTGATTAAGTTTATGAAAAATAAAAGTATACAATATATTCCCATATTGTTCATGTTCTATGTTCAATACGTTTATATGTTTAATTCTACTACTCGTGTAATATTGGACAAAATATAAATTTATTCACACTGTGTAAAAAAAGTACTAAAATACTAGCAACAAAACACAACATACCGGGTACACCAAATTGTAGTAAATATATGCACTTCTGACATATTAAAAATTGCAGTAAAAATAGTTTGAACATGTGCTTTGTGACGAGCTTTGTGACTATGATATGAGCATTCTTTAGATTGAGACTCAATTATCACTCGTTCAGGAAGTTGCGTCAGCAACAAAACAATATTTCGATTTCCTCTTGAACTTTACATTCAAGACAAAAGACGTTCACTTGGATTAAAGGAAAAATCCGTGTAACAATATATTAATGGATAAAGATTCAATACATCTGTAAAATGTCCATATTGTAACACCCATGTGTTAACCCAATTAGTGTACATATTCACCGGTGTGACAGCATTTGTCCAACTAAGAAAACCACTTTGTACTACAATAAATAATTACAATGTACAAATACATCTAGCTGACGCATGAATATGAAAATGTCCACTGGAAGGCATATTTTAACTATGTTTCAAGTGGTAGTACAACTACACAATCATTAAAATGCATTTTGTTAAAACTTCATTGCAACCCTGAGAAGAATTGAGTAATACAATAACCCAACTTATAAAGTTTTCAAGTTTACAGTCTGAAGAAAGCTCCCAGTGTTTTCTGTCCCTTCTGTAAAGGCGCCACTTTTTTCTTGCTGACCCGGGCAGGTTTGGCCTTCGTCGAGTTTGATGCTTGACTCGGCTGTGAGCTCTGGACTTTTGCCCGTTTACTCGGTTGAGTTTGGTTCGAGTCTGCCAATGGACGCTTGGAAGGTTTGCTGGGTTTGTTGGCTCCACATTTCTGTGGATTTGTGCTACTATTCGAGGATGGATTCAGTCGGCTGTCCGTGTTTTCCTGGTCGTTGATGGACTCAAGAACGCGAGTGGAAAAGGACGATGAGGTGTGGACTTTAGACTCATCACTGGCAGCATGGACCACCGTCTTACTGTAGGGGGATGAGACAACATCTCGGTGACATGGGGCAAGGTTCACATCAAAGCAAAGATAACCCCTACAGTAAGGTCAACCAAACATGATGGAGGAAGCAAATGAAACAGCAGTTTATCAAGATTCACTTTTGAACTACTGAACAAATGTGACATACCTCGGTACATAATCATCTTCTGCAGAGAATGACTGGGACAGTTTTTCCGACACAAAACCAGCATCGTGAAGAGGTTTGGCCCAGTCCAGACAGCTGCCTGCACCCGTTCTATGTGATTTCTGCAAGAAACACCGAGTGTTCATATACCGGTAATCAATTTATTTTCACAACAAAACCAGGCCACCAAAGACAGCAAGTTACCAGCAGTACTGGAGAGACCCGAATGCCAGAACTTACCTTGACTGGGTACTGGTTTTTGAGTCTCTGCACAAGAGACTGGTTTTCCCGCGAGTCAGGACTGCTTTCTATAGGTGACCTGCACATGAACAACATCCACATCATGAGCTACATCTCAGCTTCAATATGCACCATGTATGTTATGAGTATGAGACTATATTTATGTGGTCATGATGCTATCAGAGATCACGTGTCATGTTATTTGTGACAAGTATTGACATCGAGGTCTACCTTGGAGGGAACTGAACTGACCTGAACTTCGAGAGAACCGAGGGAAAGCGAAGAGGAGTTCTCTGGCTGGTGATGATATCAGTCAGGGAGTCGAGTGTAGACACAGTGGAAGCCTGAGTCGCCGCGTGGTCCAGCAACCATCGGAGAACTCTCAGGGCGTGACGGCCGACTAGACTGCCACCATCCGACGCTTTCTGTACGAGACAATTATGTGTCAATAGGGTTTGTTCCAGTTCTCCAGTCTTCAAACTAAATATAAGTCTCAATAGTGCGGAGTTATCTTTCAGACACGTAGACAGAGGATAGTAAAACTAACCCTGGGAGGACTGTTGTGTGTACTCTGCTCTGTGTTCTCAATGACCCAGTCAGCCTGTGCCTGCAGGCTCGACTTGACATTCTCTATGCTCTGTCGACGGATTACATTGTCCTGACACTTGATGATTGTGTTCTTTATCACTGCCAGAACCCGACGGACAGCCACTCTACGAAAACAGAGACAAAATGGTGGTATTGAATTATAATATAACATAATTCAACTCAACACAATTTCATCGTTCTCCAAATGTAATACATGATCAAGAAATCCAAATGATGTTGAAGCGATGAGGAGATATAAACAGACGTCACTTGGAGGGAGCGACAAGTATTGACTTCACTCCGTCCTCACCTGTGGTCAGGGACCTCCTCTAGAATAGTCTGTAGCTTGTGAATCAAGTCTGTGAATTCACCGAGACCTTTGACGTGGGCTGCGAGAGGACAGTTTGGATCTGGTGCGTAACTCCTTCCACCGAGACGCAGCTTCATAACGTACGACACCGACGACTGTGGACAGAGGACAACTCGTCACTGTGACGACTACAGAGACACATGGTTAGGCAATGATGGGCTCGACTTATCATATAATAAAATTTCAATTTGGTTTTTATCCCAATACTCCTACGACACTCGATGGGCTCGACTTGCATATAATAAAATCTCAAGTTGGTTTTTATTACAATACTCCTAGCCTCATAGGACAGTTCATTTCAAGGCATTCAAGACAGATGAGCTTCAATTCGATACAGCATTCAGCAAACAGTCCCCACAGTGGCCGCACCTGGAACATGGAGGTTGCCTTGCCCTGGGCATGGTGTTTGAGGTCAGTGAAGGCCTTGTGGTCGAGACCTCGTTCTGGAGTGTTGATGACTCGAGCAAGTGCGATCTCACTGCGAGAGTTCACCAAGAGATGGACGTAGCCCAGCATTAGCTTCTCCACATATGCCTGGTATGCAAGCATACAGGTCTGGGTTAGGCAGGATTGGAATTCCATCTCAGTCAGAATCAGTCATATGTTGCACAGTTCATCTGATCACTACGGTAAATCACTTCTTAATTGTTATGTTGTTCTATTCAGTATGCTCAGCATGGCTACCATTGAAATTTAACCAAAATAAGCAATAAGAAATACCCTTACATAAGTTTACTAACTAACAGCTCTGCTTACCTCAGTGACGGACGGTCTGGAGGCGTTGTTGGATGGTGCCAGGTTTGCTGCGTCGAGAACCTCCTGCAAACTACTGGAGTCAACAAGGACCTGGTCCAGGGTCAGATCCTCGCTCTCAGCACTCGACTCGAGAGGCTCGGCAATCTTCACCCAGTCCACTGCCCGTCCTTGTGACAGCAACTCAAAAATACACCACTGCAACAGGACATGATGAAACAGTACCGTAAGCACTAGAGTATCAAAAAACTATTAACATCATGTTATTCAGAATAGCAGCATGAGTATATCATGTAGGGTTAATGTGTTATACACCCACCTGGACAAGACCCTGTGGCGGCTGCAGGAACAGCAGGTTTTGTGACCTGACTGCTTCTCTGAGCTCACTGTTGATCTGGATCTCACTCAGCACTCTCTCAATCAGATCCATCATGTCAAAGTTGTTGTTGCTTTTGAGGAAACTCGCATAGTGCTCCTGAAACTCTGAGAATTCCACATCACAGCTGCTGAATGAAGTGTTGAGTGCGAAGTCATTGACAGTCGAGTCTGCCACATTGGCAGTAACCATGGTAATACTGGAGCAGGACGACAACTTGGAGCGCTCAAGACGCTGGTTGTACTCCAACACCCGGCTCACCTCCACATCAAAATCTCCTGTCAGCTGTCAGAAAACAGATAGATTGTTTCAGTTTGTGGTTACTGAATACAGCAGTGTCTTTCTCCTGTTTTATGTGTATCTGAATTTCATCCTCATAAAAGGCAATGTAATGACGAACCTCTTTATTTTTCTCAGCCAGACAAAGTTGCACAGCAATTTTTTGGTCTTCCTCACTCAGCAACATTTCCCGCTCGTTTTCGTCCAGTCGGAACCTTCTCAGGAGTCGCAGCATGTACTCACTAGGTGTCAGCACTGGCGCACTGCTCTCCAAACTACTGCCTTGGACACCAAGGCAAATCAAGCATGCACCATCTGGATAATACAAGCATGCATGTATGGCCAGAGAACATGGAGAAACATGTGGGATAATCCAGAACCGCTATTAAACTGTGCATAGCAAGAGAGGGATGCAATATTTCTAACCATATTAGCAATGCAATGGTACATGTAGAACTTTGGGAACATTATACAGTGTGGTGACCTTTGCCTACTGTTTGAAATATGTGTGATACAATAGAAAATCAAATACCTACCATCAACTGCTGAAATTTTCTCTGTTACTTTCTTGACAACAGTTTTGGAATGGTTTTCGTGATTCAGTACATATATTTTCCCAGACATGCATCTGGAGGCTGTAGTTTCAGCAGCTGACCCATCAGCCTTTGACTTCTCTTTGGAGGAATCCATTTCTGTGTTATTTGTCATCTGAAAAGGGAACAATTGACAACTGAGATTGCATGGATCTGATCGAGTCACTTGAACAATATGGTTTTCATGCCCAATCAATGGAAATATGCCAGTCAGCTGTCATATTGCCAGCAGCTCACAATGCTAAAGACTTAAGAGTGCAAATGGTAGGAGATTTTATGTGTATGTAATGTAAACCAGGGTTGCGATGTAACTACTCTCGTTATGTATTTCTGGTATAAGCAATGGATTGGAATACGCTTGCCAGAGTTAGGTTTGAGCTAGGTTCGAGTCACTCAGGCTCACTGTGACTGTACGAATCGTAGATCTAATAAGGCTGAAGTAGTTAAAGTCAAGTTCATCCATCAGTGAAACACGCTTTTTGACCGTATTGGTATCATGCCGTAATTTTTCACCGAATTTCAGAATTCTATCTCAAAAATTGGTAAAGTTGGTAATCTAACCGAATGTTAAATTTCAGTTGGATATAGGACCAAGTAAATTTCAACAAATTCAGGGCTTTTATCGTGTTTATGCCCATACGGAATGAACCTATTGCATTGATTTGGAGTCGGAAGGCATAGTCAGTAAATATGTTTATTCTGAAGCAATATATAGCTCGTACAAAGTTGTCATTTCTAGTGCAGACTCTGAAATTCCATGTTGGGGTCGAAATATAAATTTGGTTTAGATTGCCAATTTTCTCAATTTCTCAAATAGAACTTTTTGAGAAACATAGAAATTTGGTGAAAAATTACGGCATGATGACCAATTAATACACACGAAATTTCAAATTGATCCGATTATTTAAAACAAAACTATACTTTTTTTTGACGATATTTTTGTGATGTTAATTAACGGTTTTTGTTCTATAAATTAGCATACTTCACCTGAGAGTCAAACGACAATTTTCTACTAAATTAAAGACTTCTGTCGCAAAAAATGAAGTAGATCTAGCTCAAAATTTTGAGTTATTTCGAAATTTGAGTTAATATCTCGAAATTTCGAGTTGATTTCTCAAAATTTCGAGTTGATATCTCGAAATTTCGAGTTAATATCTCGAAATTTCGAGTTAATATCTCGAAATTTCGAGTTAATATCTTGACATTTTGAGTTACTATCTTGAAATTTTGAAATGGAAAGTTAGTCTACTTACTATCTCAAATTTTCGAGTTAATATCTTGAAATTTTGACTTAATATCTCAAAAGTTTGAGATAATAAGTCAAAATTTGGAGATATTATCTCAAAATTTTGAGATATTAACTCGAAAATTTTGAGTTATTAACTCAAAATGTTGAGATAAAAAATTCCAGGCCTGGCAGCTATACGCTTCTGTAAAAAACAGTGTAAACCAGTTAGAAAAATCAGATTCAGAGCAATTCAGAGTAGATCTAGATCTAGATCTGTACGGCCAAAAAGCAGTTATACTCGGATTTTTCTAACTCGTTCACACTGTTTTTCGCTAATATTTTTGTGATGCTAAATGCTATCGTTCTATAACTTGGCATACTTCACCTGGGACGGCAATTTTCTACAAAATTCAACACAGCTATCACGAAAATTGAAGAAGTTGGCAATCTACCCCAATGTTAAATTTAGCCCTATTATTCAATTTCTGGGCCCGCACACAATTTTGTGCATTTGCTCGGTTTTGTAGCGGAGCAATGTTTCAAAATCAACATGTTTGTGTAGAATACACCCAGTGTATCTCCTGGTTCTAAGTTACAAGAATATTTCGAATCCTGATGGATGTAAACAGGACCAATTCCTCGAATATGCTCAGATTCTCGAGATCCCGTTTTGGGCTGAAATTTAACATTGAGGTAGATTGCCAACTTTTTCAATTTTCACGGTAGCTGTCTGAAATTTGGTAGAAAATTGCCGTTTGCCTCCCAGGTGAAGTATGCCAAGTTATGAAACGATAGCATTTAGCTTCACAAAAATATTAGCGAAAAACAGTGTAAACGAGTTAGAAAAATCCGAGTATAGGTGTAATCTATTTTGGACATATCTAGATTTTTTATACCTTGATTGATCAGATTTTGATTGATTGAGTTAGATGATGTGGAGTGAAGATAACGAGCTCTTCTTCCTGAGAATCTGCTGGCCCTTTCTCAGTTTTTCTCCTGTCAAATTTGTGTTTTCGAATGTTTTTGTCCTGTTTAAAACACCCGCCACTTCCGCTGATTTCCACCAATCAGAGGATGGTATAAAATGTGCACCGCGCCACCTGGTGATTGCAGGTGCCCTGCAAGGTGCCCCGATCACGTTATGATGAGCATGTTCTTCCCTCTCCGTCCCAGGGACAGTGAGAGTAATTTACACAAATGACCCATGACATGAGTACTCGTATTTCATGCTGAATTCATATGGTTTACTTTCCGTTATGCTATCTGGTGAACGTATTTATGATGTAGCTAGTATCTTAGTTTACTGGTAATTTATCGAGCTTAATTGTCGTTTGCCACAGGGTAGCTATAAATCGCCAAACTTCAAGAGTCACAGTGTCTATCCTCCTATATATGGTATCCATCCAATGAACAAATGGCCGATTTACAGATCTTGAGGGCATGTTTGCGTTCAAACAATCAAGGCGATCCAAGGTTAGGTTCACATTCTGCAAAAATATGCAACAATACATGGAATGTCGATATGCTCATAATACAACTCTATGAGCTCTTCTTTCAAGGTTTTGTCTCAAACCGTTCAGTAGCACTCATACACCGCCCGGACTCGAGGTTGTCTCAAATCCAGTTCAAGGTCAACAAAAGATTCACCACTTGATATTATATGAATTAAATAACCCAGATAGCCTACAATGCGGCCGAAGATGTGCATGTCACGGTACCGTTCCGTGTCTGGACCACGACTGTTGCACGAAGATGCGGACGCTCCTGATTTCTGTAGTTATCACACTTTGCTCTGTGACCGTTTCGAACATTGCCTCCCTACTCCTTAATTGGTGTCCATAATTCCAAGTAAAATTTAAATAAGTAATTATTACCTGAGCTGTTTTACTCATGTGTTAATTGAGTGAATATGTTTGTGCAGTAGCTACATGATTTACTATTCAAGATATTTTACTGCTCCCAACTATAGTTAATTTGATATGAAATTTGTTTGATCATATTATTCGATTTGTTTCAATTTAATGGTAGTGATATGGTGTCCATGAACAATGCAGTCTTTTTCGAAATCATCATGTTTGTGCGGAATACTGTAAAGCCACAAATTATTCGCGACCTTTTATTTCGCGAATCCAATAAAATGACAATTGTTCTTTGGGAAGAGATATAAGATTGTTGTAGATATAAGATACGCGATATTGGTACTGGTTGTAACGTGAACATAGGCTGAAGCTCACAATAAATGGTCACACATCAAAATGAGTTGTGTTTTTGTTGAGGAGAACGATTGCTCGAGTATTTACTAGTATTTGTCAGGACGGCCGCGAACATGGTCTGATCGCTAAAACGCGAAAATTTGTGGAAACGAAATTAATTGGCTTTACAATACACCCCAAAATATCTTCTGGTCCAAAAATTACAACAATACTTCAAATCCTGGCATATACACACGACCGAACGCCAGAATATAACTAGATCCCTGAGAACTCGTTTTGGACTGCAATTTAACGTTAATAGATTGCCAACTTTTTCATTTTTTGCAATAGAAGTCTGGATTCCGGTAGAAAATTGCCGCTTCACTCCAAGGTGAAGTGTGCAACGTTGTAATACCGGAGCTGAATAAATTATGTATATATGCTAAACTATATAAAATATGACTTCCCGTAACATAAACCCAAGCTGTGATAGTTCTATCTTCAAGAATACAATGCTAATTAAGGCATCTTGAGCTTTAGATTCCAAGCCTCGGAGTGATTCAGGTCGAATCCTTTTACATATGGTTAATAGGTATATGTTTCACCCCTACATAAAATTAGAGAGAAAAGGTCATAAGCATAATTTGAGGAAGTGGAAAAAATACAAAATTACATATCGTCAGCGAATATAATTGAATGACCACTATAAAAGATTTAATAAATAAAAAGAAAAAAATCCTCGCGTCCCGGAAGCCATGGACGCTTCCCGGACGAACGGACGAAAAACCACAAAAATAGCCATCAACCCTTGAAAAGCAATTCTTAGGTTACCGCACCTATGGTCCGATAACCTACTGGCATGGCGTTGCGTCCGTCGTCCGTCGTCGTCGTCGTCCGTCGTCGTCGTCGTCGTCGTCGTCGTCCACATTTTTATCTTTTTTGTTTACAGGCGAATTTTTCTGAAATTTTGCACAAAAATACTTAAAAATAATTCAAGAAGGAGTTGTTTTTTAGTTTTTTGATTTTCGCATTTTTTTTCAAAATGGCGGCCGTTTTCGACGAAAAATGCCTGATTTTGGACTTTGGCGGCCATTTTCTCAAAATCTGTTCAGTATCTTTTTTTCTTTTTGATACATAAGACTCCTCATATGTACTCCTATGATATCTATAAATTTTGTTCCGCTTGAATCGCTCGAAGTGGGCCATTTTGGCCCAAACTCGGCCCAATGGGACTTTCCCATGTAACATGGGACTTTCCCATGTTAAATTCTCCTATGCTTTATAATGGGACACATTATGCCTAATATCTCATTTGATATTGAGATTAGAGACTAGGGATCATTTGTGGACATATAGGAAATGATATATGTTGAATATTCTCGTGACCTTGAATTTGACCTCTGACCTCAGTTTCAAGGTCAGAGCACAAAATGGCTTATAGCTCGCTTATTATCGACTCTACAGCTTAGGAAGCAATTGTGGACATATAGGAAATGATATATGCTGAATATTCTCGTGACCTTGAATTTGACCTCTGACCTCAGTTTCAAGGTCAGAGCACAAAATGGCTTATATCTCACTTATTATCGACTCTACAGCTTAGGAATCAATTGTGGACATATAGGAAATGATATATGCTGAATTTACTGATGACCTTGAATTTGACCTTGACCCCATATTCAAGGTCACAGGACAAAAGGGCTTATATCTCGCTTATAATGGACTCTACAGCTTAGGAATCAATTGTGGACATATAGGAAATGATATATGCTGAATATTCTGATGACCTTAAATTTGACCTTTGACCTTATTTTCAATGTCATAGGACAAAATGGCTAATATCTCGCTTGTTATCGACTTTACAGCTTAGGAATCAGTTATGAACATATAGGAAATGATATATGCAAATTCTTGTCATGACCTTGAATTTGACCTTTGATCTCATTTTCAAGGTCACAGGACAAAATAGTTAATATCTCACTTATTATCGATTTTAAAGCATAGGAATCAATTGTGGACATATAGGAAATGATATATGCTGAATATTCTCGTGACCTTGAATTTGACATCTGACCTCATATTCAAGGTCGAAGGACAAACTGGCTCATATCTTGCTCCTAAATTAACTGTATGGCTTAGGAATCAATTGTGGACATATAGGAATGTATGAATCAACCTATTACCGCTGATAACCAAATTTTGATGATGCCAATAAAAACTCAATATCAAAAACTTTCAGAATAGAAACAAAGCCCGACCAAACATTCATATCTGAAGCCACACTGGCGTCATCAATTATAGTTGTTTCTACTGTACACCAGATGGGATTAGTGTACAAAATGATATACACTGAATATTTTGATGACTTTGAATTTGACCTTTGTCATCCTTTTCAAGGCCACAGCACAAAATTGCTAATATCTCTCGGATTATTGAATTTACAGGTTAGCAATCAACTGTGGACATGATATATGCTTAATATTATATATGCTGAATATTCTCTTGACCTTGAATTTAACCAGTGACCTGGCTAACATCTAAAATATCAAACATTGTCCGGTAACCTATCTTTGGCCATTGGCCTAATTTTTTTTATTATTTTGATTTGAACCTTGAATGAACAATGAAGCGTACGATACACCGCGTAGTTAGACAGTGTCAAATGGAAAATTACAGACGTTTGCAACAGCACAACGTTTTACCATAATGATATTGTCAAGTATATGTGGACCTGTTATGATGTACCGATCAAGAGTTTACCACCACCATTGTTTAAACGAGTCCTCTGAATGGTAAGCGTTTGCGCAAAATTTTCCATGTTAAATTTGGTATTGAAAAAAAAATATACACTATTATCTCCGTTCGGTATAAATAATAGTGTGAGTGCATCAGAAATGGTTGCATAGAGCTGGCTGTATTCTTCTCCTGAATTAGAATATTTGTGTCACAGCACTAACAACTATTTGTGTTGCTACTAAAATGATTTCTGTTGTGACCAAAAATGTTTGTGCTGCGTGTGAATTCAATTATTCATTTTCGTAATTTACTATACACAGTTACCTTCACGGAGTCTTGGTGTGATCATGGTAGCTTTCGGCCACTGCCTCGTAGCCTTTCTCAGTTGTCGGTGATACTTCTCACTCGGAATCCGATACTAAATGCAAGGGGACGGTCTTTGCTATACATAGTTGGGTCGTTTCTGTAACGCTGGTTTAACTTAGCGGCAATTTATCCAATCTCTTGGTGTTAAAATAGCCAAAGCCACGCATAAAAAATATAATAAAAGGTCAAAATCAAGGTCACAACTCAATCGCCATACATGACTTCCCATTTGAACGAGCCAACATCTGTCAAAGACTCCAGTCTATTTTGGAGCTACCCTTATGTAAGGATATAGCCAGCTCCAGCCTCCACTGATGACCGAATGATTGAAGTTGACTACAAAACCAGAAAAATGCAGCAGGCAAAAAATTGTGACTCCATTTTGGACCAAAGCTTTTTTGCAAACCAATTGGAAAATTGAGATAGCCACCACGCGCATATCGGAATTCAAAGGCACGAAACTCATACTTATGTCACAACGGTAACCGTGGGAAATCCAATATGATAACAATTCGAGAAAATTGCCACCTAAGTCCATTGAAAAATAACGTCCTAAGGTCATTGAAAATCTTCCCATTTGAATGTGCCAATATATAAACTATATTATCAAGTATTCCAGGAGTTTACTCCATACAGTTCCCATTATGGAAGAAGAGATAACACAATGGCTTACCGGAGAAATTATTCAGTGTTGATCCATAAAACAGAATGCTATTTTTTCACTAGAATTGCCATTTTGACCTAACAAGTCAATGTCTGATCATTTCGTAGGCTGACGTCACTTTATGCATTTCAGTCTGGATATAACCCTAAATTCTACAATTCAAGGTCATCTTGTGTCAATTTCTATCATATGCATTCCTATCTGCTCTCAATGTGAACACCAAGCCCCTTCTGCAGTCGTTTCATATACAACATTCCAGTTTCAACGTGACCTTGAAATTTTCTGAAGGTCATCTGAGGGTCACATTCAAGAACACTAAAATATCCCTCAAATATGACTTCCTATCTGTCCATAATACATAGTCTGCATACTGTTCTATTCAAAAGGTAAATTTACGCATTTCAGTTTGGACGAGACGTAGAGAATAATTAACCCTATGCCACCTAGACTTGCGTTTTGTTTCTACCTCTGGTCATCTAGAGTTGCCTTTTGTTTGTGCTTTCGAGATGTGTGTATTTGTCATTGCATTGTTCAAATCTTCGCCAATATTTGTAGCACTTCCAATTATGATATACCGACAGAAAGAGAACATTCTGATTCACATACAGCAACAATTTTCGTTAAGATTCAGAAAGTCTTTTCTGTGGAAAATGCTAAATCCGAAGATACCTAAATATTCCCAAATAATTCAGGCTCCCATGGGTGGCTCTGAAAATACCTTCGGTAGCATAGGTTATTAACCAAGGTCATGTGAATTCTAGTTCAAGATCACCCAGAGGTCCAGTATATAGGACTTCCTATATGTTTATAATACAAACCCTAACTCTATCCTCTAGTGTTTTGTCTGCAGCAGCAACTTTTCAGGTCATACCTGACATGACAATTACAACTGAAGGTCATCTTGGGTCTAACTGAAGGTCCCCAAAAGATCTGCTATATACGACTTCTTATAATGCTCATAATACAAATCTAAAATCTGTCTACAGCTGTTTTGTGACCACCATGTGATCACCGAAAACAGCAAATGATCCACCATATGCTCATAATTAAGCTCCAATTGTAGTCGTTTTATATGCGAAGATAAATTTCAATTTGGATGAGGCAACTTTAGTTTACATTTATCAGTTTGGACATGACCTTGAGATTTACCATTCAAAGTCATGTGATTTCAAGTTCGAGGTCACCAAACGATGTGCCTACTCCTTTCGAACTATTCATGCGGCCTTCCGTTTTTATAAGATAAACTTTCCATGATGTTATGCATGTGTGAAATTAGAGAGAAACTACTGAACAGATTTTGAGCAAAGTATCGAAAAATTGAACATATCAGTTTGGACATGACCTTCAGATTAACTATTCAAGGTCATGTGATTTCAAGTTCGTGGTCACCAAATGTGTCTACTTTTACAGCCTTTCGAACCATTCAAGGCATTCCGTCTTCATAAGATAAACTGTCCATGATGTCATGCATGTGTGAAATGAAAGAGGAAGTTACTGAACAAATTTTGAGCAAAGTGTCGAAAAATGGAAAATTTGCGTTCCTGGGCCTTTTGGGCTTATATTTTGGGGGCCTTTCAAGCGATGCAAGGCATAACATCTTTGTATGTATAACTTACAGATGATCTGGAGGGTCATGCTTTTGCAAAATTCGAAAAAAAATTGCGACCTTGATTTTGACCTCAGATGGCCTTGAGTGGCAAATGGCATTGTTTTCCCAAAGCGGCGGCCGTTTACGACAAAAAACCCCAACAACCAATTTTGAACTCCGGCGGCCATTTTCAAAAAAATTGTTCAATAACTTTTTTTTCTAATTTTACACATTTTTACCCTTCAGACCCCTGGTTTCTTGGATGCAATAAATGCTCAAAATACTTACAAATTATTATTATTATTATTATTATTATTATTATTATTATTATTATTATTATTATTATTATTATTATTATTATCGCAAATATAACTGAAACGGAATTCTTTGATTGCTGAGTTTCAGTTGACACAAAATTAGTTGCCGATAAGTTCCGGCGCAGGTTTTAATTTAAGAGAGCGTATTTCAATGCGACACCCAATCATTCAAACTCCCCACAGGATTTACACATCACAGACTGAGCATAAATGATCAAATGTTGATTGGTCTACAGCAGACACAAGACCACACACAAAACTCTACTTCAAAGTGGACAGACTTTCCATCATTTATTTTTTCACAGTACAACCATTGTTCGATACCATATTTCAAGCATATTGAATGAAAGCAGGAAAATGTTAAATCTTTAAGGTGTGATTGCACGTAACTTACCGGTGACTGCACTGAGGCACTTTTCCATTGACTTATAATGTGAAAGTAAAGGTAACAAAATCACCAAAACAATACAATTCGCTGACCTAAAACTTGGCTAGCACACACACATATACTCAGGGATGATGAACCGAGACATGGTTTCATAAATGATATCACGAAAGCTGTGCAATTTGGTGATTAGATAAATCATTTTATACGTTTCACCAAAACGAAGATTCGAGTGTTCTGCTTGACAAGCACTGGCTGTTGCATATATTTATTCCTTGTTGTCGTCAAAATAATGAGAATATCTAGGGCTATACTTTCTGTGAGATGAATACAATGAGCTGAACATTCATAATCCCAAACTCTTCGGTGCACCCGAGTGCATATCACCTGTGAGTTCTACTGGCCTCACTAGCTATTTGCTGCACAGCATAATCCTTTCGCTCGCCCTGTTGTGAGTGTATTTTGTAGACTGAGAAATAGGTCGGAAAATGACATATGAAAACGATGAATTTAACAAATTTAACATTGCTTAGTAAGAAACAGAGTCTCGGTTAGTAATCCTTGATGGCTAACAATCAGAAAGGCAAAGTTTCACGTTGATTGGAAGTGTGTAAATTCATGAATTTGTTACCTTTATATTTACATTATAAGTGAATGGACAGCTGGTCAATGCCAGGTTCATAACGATCACATGCAATCAATCCTTAAATCCTTTATTATTCATGGTTATAATATTTTTTGGTGAAAGAAGATGTACTCTTCACTAATTTTAAATTGTTGCATTATTCATATCGAACAATTGTGAGCATGAAAATATGGTATAATAGTGACGATAAGTTTAATAAATCTTCTTGATTCTTTGTACTATGTTGTACTATACACTACTGAGAGTTTGTGACAGTACATTATACTTGAAAAGAATGTTGCCAGATCGTTCACTCTGGCACTGACAGACAAGCCGGGTATTCGAGGACACCGCTGTCACCTGAAGATCTCAGACCCCGTCTCTGGAATGTCTCTGACCTTTCCCTGACATTAGGCCCGATCTCCTCCATTCCGTTTGTGCTTGCAAACACAAAGGCGCGATCTTGCCCTGTCCACTCAAGTGGGCAGACACTTCGTCACAACTCATGCTGTCGGTTTCTCCCCCTCCACCCTTTCTCTCCGTTAAATTTCTTGAATTACTGGCACCTCGAAGTTCCGGCGACATTTTGTCTGGGATTGGCCGTACATATCGCCTCCGCTTGTGCGCTTTTCCAAATTGGATTAGACCAATTTCGGACATACCCCGTTAAATGTGCCGGGTCTTCCCCGGGGCTGGTCGTGTAAACAACTCGGTTACTTACCCACATTTACTTTGACAGCTGATTAACGAAGGCCACACACTGTTCAAAGAATATATACAACAATCCTCTTAATCTTGGTAACGTCGTGATATGATATAATATTTACGTCTTGTGTTAGCTCTACCAGTCTAACGAATATCTCAGAAACAAGACCAATGTTACATTATGAGGACTAACATGCTGCAACCTAGTTATTTTCGATAGCAGTTAGACTTGTGTGCAAGTTTGTGAACCCCGCAGAGAGCCAGGTCACTGGTTGCCATGACAAGTACAGATGCAATGCAGTCATTGGTTCATTCTGCTCAAAAGTATAAGGATGAATTCTGGTGAAAAATATACATATAAATGCCATATTCAAGAATATTCATAATTAGCACATTTTAAAATGATATTTACGAGTATTTTCCAGCAAAAGTTTGCGTTAAAAAAAGTGTTTCCTGCTAACCCCCGATGTAGAGGAAATTATTTAACAGAAACGTAAAGAAAGTAATAGAAAATTAAGGATATAATGAGCGAGCATTGAACTCCAAGAACAAATGAACAATTGGACCTGGCATGAAAATACTTAAAAGGTAAAATTTTGCCCTTTTGCGGACTGACAGTTTTTGGTTCTCTCTGGTTCTTCCAAGCGAGTTACCCGGCATGATCAATCCTGATCTATATATCTCGAGATGGGATCTTTCTTGTTTCATCCATCCTTGGCTAGCTTCTTTCTTTACGCCAATTGCATCGAAAGATTTGCTATATATTGATGTCGTCGATTCGCCGAGGAGACAAGGAAACGTCGTGAGCAGAGACTGGGCTGACCGGGGGGGGGGGGGGGGGGGGCCGAGTCCCTGAGCCGAGGCGGCTCTCTGCACAGTTGGGGAAGGGGATAGAGTTATGTTAGGGTTAGAAAGGGGAATCCTACAGCGTCACCACACGAGAAGGCAGTGGGGGGGAGGGGGGGGGGGGGGGGAGGGGGGGTGTACGTGTGCAACGTTGGCATCAAACTATCTCCGTGTTCTTGTGGAGAGAAAGAGGGGGGGGGGCGTTGTCTAGAGACACTGGGCTCTACCCAGCGGCTGATGAGACTTCTGTTGCCATGGAAACAGTGCCAACCTTACAGATTTGATCCATCCATCTTCTCCCATTTTCGGCTGCAGTTAACAGATCTGACCTTTTTTCTCCCTGTCCCCTGTATCGAATGCACGAGGAGGGAAACCATGCTATCATGTCTATAATTGCTTATACACTGGTGGTAAATTATGGTCTAACTAGTGTTATAAACCTCCGAAATTGAAACGACCATGACCAGTTCTTGAATTTTTAAGAAACAAAAAATAAGACTGATATAATTAATCTCACAAAGACATGTAGATAATATTATAATAGGATTTATGTATCTTGGTTTCCCACTGGGAATTTTTTTTGTTCTACATGTGTCTAGACTACAACGTACACGTTAATGGCCAGGTAATGACCAGGTAATGACCAGGTTGTACCTGAAATGTTCTGAGGAGGGTTTCATACACTGCGGTGAAATTCGCACATATTATGGTAAAATTATAACTGAGATGTCATGAAGAGGGTGTCTTTCACAGCAAGCACTGATATCATATATATATATATGTTCACCAGTGAGGGGACTCAGTGACGGGTGACGGTATGTGCGTCATATGTGGGAAATGTTGGAGAAAGAAATATATCGCTCTTTCACAACTGTTTGCTATATTCCTTTAGCTGGCTTTGGCCTGGTTTATGGCTGTTGAAGAAGGATTTAGCTGGGTTTTGTGTCGGCTGCCGAGGCCTGACGGTGTCTTTACAACTCCCTCGGGGTACAGCACGTGAGCACCGCGAGTAAGTGACGCGAACAACGCCGCTTGGAGACGTTATAAGTCGTAGCGAAGCTCCGTGCGAATCGATGCAACCGGCGAAAAAAATGATGTTTATTTAGGTAAACCAAATCATCCCAAGCTTGGAGAAACGATATAACGAAGGCAATAAGAAGTGGTTTTGTGCGGTGCTGTTCTATTTCACACTGTGTATTGTCGTTAGTTCAGCCCTGGATTCTGTACCAGCTTGTGCGTGTGTCGTTCGCCAGTCCACAAATCCTGTACCCATAAAGCCTTTGTGTACAGGGCCATGTCCCCTGTATCGACAAGCTTGTGGTCAGGATGTACCTCCTCCTCCTTCATACTGTCGCCACATGATGAACCGGGAATGTCTCCGGGTCCCTTCGAGATATTAGCACAATTTCCCGTGCCAAGAATTCGTGCTGGCTCGCTGTAACGGCACGCGGAAATGACAACAGCCAGCGATGAGGCCAGTATGTTGTGCCAAGACCCTCCGTCTTTTCGTGTGCCTTGTCCAAGCCATAAATCCTGCCAGTATCGCACCATAGCCCAGGGTAAATATATCGGGAAATTACCTTCTCTCTGCTTCTTTATTACCACTTAATCTGCCACATTTCAGTTTTAGTCCCGCGGTTGAACAGCGTCTATGCCCTATTTACCCTCTCTCTTGGCAAGAACTACACTCAGTATGGATCAGTGTAATATAAGGTGATCGCTGCGGTGCCGATTACAAGAAATCTACTTAGGGGAATGTTCGTGGAACAGGCTAGCAAAAAGTAACACTCTTAGAGCAACAGTTGCCTGAATTACTTGTAGATTCAGACAATGTAAAAAACACTGTTCTCTACAGCAGCAAAGCTTGTCTCAAAGGGAAATATCTATTTTGCATTGATATTAGGCTCACAAATCACGCGAAAATTGACAACGACATAACAAATAGGCGCATGAGATATGTATAACTTTGTTTTTCGATGAACTTACCAAGGAACCAATACAATTTGATCCAATTGTACTTGCATTTCAGTCCAAATTGAAAGACTGACGTTTACTTAACTCACTATGCATCGTCACATGAAATGGAGAAGCGCAAAGCACAAGGATTTTGATTAACTTAATTGCCACAATTACCAAACCGTAAATTCCCCCATCTCCACGATAGATTATAAAATGTTCCTGTTAGTGAGATTTGGCTGAACTATAGGCCTGGTGCATACAACACATACCCCGGGTAGTTGTTCTAGTGCAATATGTGTATCAGTAGACTACACGTGTTACGGTACATGATAATAACTACCCATGTATTATTACCCTTCCACACACCTGCTCCCATCCTGTCGGACGCACGTACAATCACCCAGATGTGTCACCAAGACGAATGTTTCACAGAACTTCATGTCTTTTTTTATTCACTTCGGAAAAGATGGTGTTTCAGACGGTGCAATCGCAGAGAACCATTGTAATGTGTAATCTATGTCGGGATCTGAGGTCTCCCGGGGAATCCGCGCACAATCGCCCGGTCAGCTACCGTGAACAAACTCAGACGTGTAGCTGAAAGTGAAAATATAAGTCTGATTTAGGGGACAGAAGCTTTTCCACGGGGATTCGGGGATTTAAATTATACCAGGACACAGTGTCATTATCACTGTGCGCAACGTTTCAGCGATAAAGAATGGGGAAATAAAGCGCGAAAACGCGACGGAGAACGAAGAAGGAACTCGGAACAACGTCCCAACGACGTGCTAGATAAGATTACGTCGGGATCTGATTTAATCTAGCATATACCAGAGTTGTTTATTTGGGAGTCCAAGATTCTATCCACTTTCCAGTAATGCCATTTTCGCGATAAAATGCGTTTTTGCATAGTTGTCTCGATGCTAACTCGCTATAACGTTTCCAGCAGGTCGTGGGGTCCCGTGTCCTTACCCAAGGCTGCGAGTGCTCGCCTGACTGGGTCCACACTGTGGCCCTGTCTCACACTCCCCTCACTCCGACTAGTACAGTCGGCCCGACTCAGGAAATCGAGTTCACAACCTCTGGCCAGTTCTATCCGGTGGCGTGAGCATGTACTGCACCAGAAATTATGGTTGCTGGGGGTGATAGGGTTAGTGACGGCTGTGCATCAGGGCTTACCCTTCGTGCCATCCTGTTACCGTGGATACACCCACCCCGAACAACCCAATCCCTCTATCCGGCTTTTCGAGCGTCCTCTTGTATGGGATCACCCCCTGAATCCGACCGAAATCAATAAATTCAGCATTATCTGGGGTCACTGCGAAACTGCCGTAATCTTCCAAAGACCGTCAATAAGGTTTAGAAGAGGAAAGTTATTCCGCTTATGGGCTTGGAACTTTGTTGGTATCAGGACTTGGGTCTGTTCATGAATACGGTGTTCTGAGAGTATTCCAGGGAATGAGAGAGCCCTGGTGAATTCGAAAGAATGGCAGAAAAATCGTCTGCCACAAGAGGAAATAGTCTCTGCTTATTTATGTAGTTGATAACCCCAGAAGAGTATAATGTGTCTTTATGTCCCCATACATTCAGAAATGATTTCCATAATCACGGTATTTCTGTTTCCGATCAGGTGGACAGACCATATAATACTCCGTCGCTCATGTTTTATATTTGTGGTTTGCAGGTGAACTTTGTAGAAGAAACTTGCATAATTCACAGATTCTGCAGGTTTGCGACCAACATGCAATCGCATTGTCATCCAGTTTGTGGACGATAGGGAGGTAATTTGACTGCAGCGGCAAATCTGTCACTCAAACCTCTCCCTTTCTTTGTTCTCGTTTGTTTACGGAAAATAAAATCAGTATGGATAATCAGTCGCCTATATACTTCAAAGTGGCGACTGGCTGATCGGATTGGGCTGGTATATTGGCCAGCAGCGCGTTAATCAGCACCCGGAGGACAGTAATCTATTTCCAGAAAGATTTGTTGTGGAGGTGAGCGACACTGCCCCCTGGCGGTAGCGTCTACACGTTGTCCCGGTGGCACGCGGGGTGGCTACCGTATTTTACAATTTGATAGCACGGCAGGAATGACAGCGTCCCTCGTACAGCCCGCAGCACAAGACTCAACAGCGTACAAACCACGAAATACAATTCAGTCCGCTATTAATTCGATTTATGATCATCTGATTGCAGGGCGTGCTTTCGGATTAGGGAATGTGTGGCATCTCTGGCTGATTTTGCAGTAACATCCATGTTGTTGGCTGCAAGTCACATCTACAAGTCGTTATATTAAGTTTTCAGAAATATGTTAGAAAATCAGGTGGCAACAAAACCTTTTTTGAATGAAACCAGGATTACTATTAAAATAATTAAGTGTATCAATATATTCATTGTCAATGTACTGTATCAACTAATTCCAAATTTCTAAGAAGAAACTGCGAGACCAAGCATCAGTTCAGACATATCAGTTTCCGTTTTTGCATTAGACTTTCATGGATATTCCTGTTTGTTTATAAATATCGAATTGCCACAGAATTGACATCTCGAAATATTACGTTCATAATACCATAAATATATTGTCATTCTTGTTATGATGCGAATTACAGTTTCAGTTTCAATTCCATAAAAATGTAGTTCCACATGAGCGGTGATGTGCATTGTTCATGCCCGGTGTGCACGCAATGTCGGAAGGGCACACACCAGAGATGTAGTCGGCTTACAATCTTTGTGAAGTTTCTGAGAAACTTGGACTGAAAAAATAGACTGAACTATACACTATTAATTACGCACGACAAGCTTTCTCTCCAATTTGTCGGCATGTTATGTTTACTGACTATAGCAACCCCGAGTCTCCGTATTGACCAGTCTGAAGTCATGGTAACCCCCAAACCACGAGCTCCTAATGACCTCGAGATCAATGGAACTTCCCTTTGCGGCGTTGTGATTTCCAATAGCCTGCTAATTAGTGACATAGATTAAATTGATTGCACAATTATGAACGTTGGTCGATCATTGTGAGTGTAGATAGGCTGAAAAGTGTACAGCAGATGTTGAGTTACAGCGATTTTCTAGTTGTACCATGGTGACACGCGTGACCTAACTCTACTGGATGTCGTGACAATTATATTAACTCGGGAACTAACTGTTAGACAGATGGGTGAGCCAAATGCGAATACCAAACCTGGAATAATTAATTACCAAATCACATGAATCGATAGTGTCGATATGGTTTTACAACGTTAATTAATGCTGTAAAAGGTTTCGTCAAATCTCTCAATGCTAATTTATAAGGCAAAATTATTAATATTAACACATATTATTATTATCGTTGTATTTTCTTTTGCATATTTTTAATATTATTCGTTTTACTTGGGTCACTAGTATATTGTCATATATGTCATATATACTTAGATTTTTCTAACTCGTTTACACCGTTTTTTGCCTTTGTTTCAGTCAAATTACTTTAATCAGAATATACGTTCCATATTATTTATCATATACCACACTGTACTCTGTTGTAACCATATAGCGATCGGTGTACCAGTAACAGTTTACGCCGTGTGTGGGATATCTGACAGAGAGAGTCGGGCCCCCTCCCGGCTCAGGCTCAGGCTGTCACCCCGCTGTCTGACAGATACCCTCTACCTATCAATAATTAACGTGTACCGTGCCCAGACTGCAGGTGCCCGTACAAACATCTCCCGGCCCGGTTGATTTATAACCGTCTTGGGATCTGTAGCTCGTGTTACTATAGCCACCGTCACGTGACGTGAGACTGGCACACTCTGGCAAGGATTACTAGCGACTCGACTTGTCTGTAATGTTATAGTATAAATGTAGCATTACCAAATTGTTTTTTTTTCTGAATAGTGTAACAAACGCGTATTGTATATAGCACATTTTTTAGCTAAAGGAGATGCAATGTGTTTCATGGACAGTGGATACGTGTGGGTGCCACCGGTGGACAGGAAACTCCGAACTTTTTACCGAGCTCCCTCTTCTGCATGGTCTAAATGTTCACCTGCTTTTTTTTTCATTATTTTAGAAAATACACGTACTTCTGGAAAACATGTTCTATGGACCGAACCATGGACACTAAACCATACAGAACGCTTGTTATCGTGGACTTTCCAGTCTAACGAACGATCGTCTGAAACAGAGCGATCGACTCTCGCCATGTATCTATCACTATTAGTTCCTCGTGTTCCAGAATAAATGTGTCCCAATGTACAGCTCGAGATCGATGTCTCCATCCATGATCGATCTCAGTAAGTGCGACCCGAATCCACCCCGCCACATCCCCACGGCCCTGGGGTCAGTGGTGTCTTCGTGTTTATTGTAGAGGTCTAAAAATCAGCGAGGTTGTGATCGAATGCCGCGGAATCTTTCTTGTCTACTGAGCTAGTACAAATATGTCCAAGAATATCTCCAGTTGGAAAGATAGATGTATGTAGTCTAGATTTATCATATAAAAATTTAATTGTTTATTCGATATGTAATGGAAATGTGTTGGAAATTCACATTCCAAGAAATGTGTTGGACACTGAAAGCAATATAACCAATCACAATTTTGTTAAGTGTTGCAGTAATGTATGGAGTTCCACAGGCGACATACGACATACTACATACGACATACGACATACTACATACTACATACGACATACTACATACGACATATGACTTTAAAAGTGACCTGGGTGAAAGTAGCCCTGAAAACAAGGCAAAAGCAGGGTGTATTTCAAGATTTTTTTTTCGTGAAGGTGAACAAAAAAACCCCTTAAAATACAACCTGCTTTTGCCTTGCTTTCAGGGCTAGGGTGAAAGTGACTTACCAATGTATGACATCATGGTACATAATACATACTACATATGACATACTACATATGACATACGACATATGACATAATACATACGACATACTACATATGACATACTACATATGACATACGACATATGACATACTACATACCACATACTACATATGACATACTACATACGACATACCACATACTACATATGACATACTACATATTACATACGATTATTACGACCTATGACATACTACATATGACTTATCACATGCAAAATACCAATCAACTCATACAATGTCAGATCTATCACACACAAATGATAGCTACACGTATCCAGCAGACTCATGTTTTCGTGTAGGCCTATCAAATTTGTATCAAATTTTTCATCTGAAAAATCCACAATGAAAATTCCATTGAATTTGGCTATACCGTTTAGCATTGCAGAATTGTGAGGACGCCAGTTGCCTGGAGGTTTTGAACAGTTAAATATTGTATTTATTTTCTTTTTCAATGAGGGTGACAATTTTTGTCATCCCTGAGGTGGTTTTCTTTGTTTAGGGGCCGGTCATTATTTACTGGGTGGGGGGGTTGGATGGTTTTTCCGAGAAATGAGTTTTCAAAGTTTGACCCCCCCACCGATATCGAAAATCGATCTGTGACCCCCCCACCAAGATCCAAAATAAAAGTATGACCCCCCCCCCCAATCCCCATGTATGAATATAAGACTATATATGCCTCACAATTGGTGACAATTATAACGCACCATGTATCATATGATACTTGAATGCTTTTTACGCTTTATCTACATTTCTATTGAAACAATCATGTGAGTCAGATTCACTACCCGGGTCATCCGGGGCGATCCAGGACTATTTTGCCATTCTGTGTGGAAAGGTCCATGTCTTTTACATGGTGGTTTGTGATAGTCCTGAGGTCTTCGGGGAATATCCTCAGTGGGGTCATGTGTTGACAAAAATTTGAGTGGAAAACAGGTCTGTGGTTCTGACATGCTAGTTCGGGTTCATCGGAAGGGATGATATGTTGCTCAGGGTGGTATGGACTGATTGATCCGTGGTTTGTTTGTGACAGGACCCTGCTGATCTGGGTACGTCCTTGCTGGCACCGTGTTCAGCTGTATTGCTGCTCCGTTAGGTCCAAAGTTGATTCTTGGTGACAATGTTTCAATCTGAGTGATGAGCGTTGATCAATGCACATCAGGGCTCAGAATTGCCACTTGTGGGTAGCCATAGGCCCATAACATTTCAGATTTGCTCTCAGGCAATAGAGCCCTCGAGCCAATTGGCTGATGACAATCTGTAAAGTAATATTGAAATATGCTTCTAGAAGCCAATTGGCTCCTAAAAACTGGAGCGAAGTAGGAGCTATTGGCTTTTTTGAGCCCTGAACGAAATTTTGAGCCCTGATGCACATGGATTGCGGCATCTCTCGATGTTGGTGTTCCTGAATGCGTGTCTTCTGCGTGATCCGGTTTCAGTGAGATTATGGTTTTACTGGAAATGTTATGAAATTCCATCGCGTACTCCAATCAGTACGAGACATGTACTGATATTCAGTGATATTGAGTGGATTTTTTCCACCTAATCATTTAACTATTTTACTATTCAGATTTTCTCAAAATAACTCAATTTCAAACTCCGACCCCCCCAGTCCCATCGAAACTAAAAGTATGACCCCCCCAATAATGTTGAAAATGAAAGTGTGACCCCCCAGTTTTTACCCAACCCCCCCCCCTGATAAATAATGACCGGCCCCTTAAGTAGTGATTGCACATCGTGCCTCAGTCCTTCTGAGGCAGCCATGAGAAAGTTTATTCTTTCAATGGGAAGGATAGGGTAGTATGTCGTATGTCATATGTAGTATGCAATATGTAGTATGTAGAATGTCGTATGTCATATGTAGTATGCAATATGTAGTATGTAGAATGTCGTATGTCATATGTAGTATGTCGTATGTCATATGTAGTATGTCATATGTCGTATGTCATATGTCATATGTAGTATGTCATATGTCGTATGTAGTATGTCATATGTAGTATGTCGTATGTCATATGTCGTATGTCGTATGTCGTATGTAGTATGTCGTATGTCGCCTGTGGAACTCCATAGAATGTGGAATTACTTTTCATCATTTAATAATATAACCGCTTCCAAGTTGCTGTCTACTTGTTCAATATAATTAATTATGTTTGAAATTGAACTAAATTTGAACAAACTCGGACTGGCTTTTGTTTGGATCAATAACAATACTGACTGCATTTTATTTATGAATTTCACGGGTTATAATTCGGGAGAAAATCAATTGATTGTGAAATTCCCAAAATACGGAGGGGCATTGTGACGTGCTATTGGGGAAGTATTGAAGTTTGTGACATGGTCTGTGTTCAGCAATATTGCCACAGTTTTCCACTGGATTAGCTGTCTCTCGCTTAACGACTCTCGCTAAATTCAGCACACGATTTTGGCAGAGAAATAAATGGTTCAGCGCGATCACAAAATTCCAATGGTTGCACCTTGGGGGACATTATACTGTTCCTCGTGCACCCCCCGCACCCCCCCCCCCCCTTGTTCTAATATGGATGATTAGGGAGAAGGAATAGTAGGTTAAACGGAAATGTCGGATCATAAAATACCTACGTAACGATAATATACGTCTTTAGAATCTATAATACCTGTTATATTCGTGCTTGATGTGGGTTTATTGGCTATGAAGGACTCTGATTAATACAGTCATCTGGAAGGAATATTATTTATGTTTAGTTGTGGTATTCATTGAATTGTGGTGAACATTGAATAAACAGCGAAACGTATTCAGAAATGTTGCATTTTCCCATTACAATTGTGCAGCTATGATGTATTAGTTTTATAATCGACATTCAAAGCCTGGGATTGTAAAGATATTTAGAAAAACTCCAAAGCGTGGAAATTTAATCATGCAAATATCGTTTCGACAATATTCCATTAGGCTTCACAAAACTGACCAGGATAGATTTCCGACAGAATATCCATCCATCATTTTGATCGTCATCCTGGAAAATACATGCAACAAATCAGGATCGGAGATTCTATAATGAGCGGGCGATAGTCAGCTGCTCAGATTAACGTTACTCGAGGAATAATAACGATCAAAATGGCTACAATGCAAATATTTGGGTGTATACTGGGCCTTAATTCACTTAGGCTCAACATGTATCTAAGTTTGTCCACTGAATTCCAACGCATCTCAAACTATTTTTTATGATACCCGAACCTTGTGAAAGGATTCTCTGTTTTACGTTTTGAATTCGGATGAGTTTCATCGGCAAAGCCGGCCTCATTAAAAAGTCGCACAGTTTTGTTATTGATGGGCGTAGCTTGTAGCACCTATAGATAATCTGGCGATCCATTATTTACCAAACCCTAAACGCTCTCATCAAACGGGACGGATCTTTTACTTTTTGGTTCCGTATCATAATAACCCAGCCTCGATATGCAGCTTCCAATTCGGACGACTCAAGCGATATATTATTTGGAACTACATTCTCCTGAAGGAACTATACTGGGCGCGAAATGTCACTAATACCGGCGCTGTGTGATGCGGTGACATGATTGATGATAGTTAGAAAGCGTGACGAAAATTCATTCCAGACTGTTATCATTCATCAGTACAGAAACCATGGAAACCTCAAAGAAATGCGCCGGGTAATTTTCGATAAAATACGACACATTAAATGCGAGAGGATGATGCCAGGGTACGTGAATAGCACAGGAGATAGTAATGTAGATAGACTGCTTCAAGGCTTCCAGTGAGGACTTCGATTCAGTGATACTATAGTTATTACTGCTAAATTGACCAGTATTGAACGCACACCAGACATTTGCTCATATGACCTTTGGGCAATGTCGTCTACAACAATTACTTGACTTTTCAGAGATGTAATGTTACATTGCAAACAGAGTTTTATATGTAGTAATAATTGCATTATTATGCACATTTCTTGTCTCGGGCCTTGTCATGCCTAATCACGGATAGTAGGTTTGACAATATCCGTAGCATTACAAACATTTGACGATAACAATAGGATACATAAAACGAAACACTTCAAAGGGTAAAACAAAAGCTGTGTTATATATTTATATTCAAGGTCACAATGACGACATCAGGGGTAAACAATGTGTGAATTATAGAACATCAGCTGTAAAAAAAAGAATCTGCTGTGCAGCTTACTATGGCGGGCGGTATATAATCAACTGTGGAGTTCCGTTTCAGTTTGGGACTGCATGACAGGGCTATGCCACACGCCTCTATCATATCGTTCCGGACCTAGCCTGGGAGTGTCGCTACCAGACCATGAAGCTATCCTGGTGTTCCCCAGGCCGGGTGTAAATAATACCTCTGAACCCAGCTGTGGTACAATCATCCCAATTCCTGACTCACAATACACCAGGAAGTCCCTCAATATATTACTCATACGAAGTAACTCATGCCTGAGTGGTCAGCCCATCCATTGGGCACACAACACAATCATCCTGGGTGGGATCGGCCTTGATAAATCCCTCGGTCACCGATGGGATTCGAACTGACGACCTCCCGGCTTTGAGTCTTGTGGCTTAACCACGGCGCTACAGGGGCTGGTTTTCTCAACTTTTATTCATCAATAAGAGGTTACAGTGGTGGTGGAATGCCCTCAGATTACCCGGCCATTTGTCACTTACCCCAGAGCACTCCGGGCCGTGTCGTGCTTGATCAAAGTGTCATATTCTGTGTATAGCACGCTCACCACTTATTGTGTAATCTAAGCCGCACGTTTATACACAAGTCCCGACGGAGGACTACATTCATGGCGCAGTATTACTACTTTGATGTGTGTTGTTCGGCCAGCTTGATTGATGACTACAGAAGAACGTGATGCTTGAAGCAAGTGGTCACAACGTCATTCTGCGGAGTGTCGTGGTTAGGAAATTACAAGAAAAAGTCTCGATGGGGGAAAAACTGGAGTATGAGGGCAAAATACAGGATGACGGCATGCCTGATGAGGGGTAGTTCGCTGTGTTAAATATTGTTTACGAGGGCAAAAACACACACTGTACGTGAGCAGAAGCCCGCACAACTTTGCATGGCGGCACAACCCAGTAAAAATCATGTTACTTCAATTACAACCAAATGATCCCTCAAATATTATTTTTGTACTAATCATTATAACAAGGCTGTGCGTTCGAGATATGCGATGTTCTGATTCTAGGTTATCAGGAAAGATTGGTGGTGACTGGGTGACGGCTTTGTTATGAAAATTCAACAAAATGATCAATACGCATTGAAGAATAATACAGCCCCATACATGACATCCTTGGCGTCACACGGTGACACGACCCACCACCATATCGGTCCAAGTATATCACAGTCCCTCACTCCGCGGATAAACACTGTGGCATTTGACGAAAATGTCATAAACGAATGTTGTTGTTTTTTCATTCACTCTCACCGACGTGATTGAAGACCTTTTATTCTTTCGTATTTTGAAATGTGATAAATTTTCTGTCACTTGTAAAAAAAAGGCGCATAAATTAGATTTCGGATCCAACTGGTGTACTTTCTTCTGCAACGAATACGTGTATATGTAGATTAGCGAGGGCCCGAGTTGGAGAGACATTTAATTATGCACATCACCTCTGCGATTGACCCTTTCACGACACCGGCACAGCGCCTAATTGACAAGACGCGAAGAAATGCCACCGCGCGCATACGTCAGCAGACGTTTTCTAATGTCGTCCCGCCAAAACCGCGCGAGCGCCACCCGTCTGCCGCTCGTTATTAATCAAATATCCTGGCAGTCGGATTCGAAAGGTCACCCTGGTCACGTGAGGATTCTCATGTGTACACGACGTGTACTGGGCTCTGACCACCTTATTGGATACACCGAATGTAGGCCTAATGCTCCTGTTCCTTCCACCGCGCCACAGCAACGTTCTATTTATTGCAGATATTTGAGAGTTTTAATTGTTTTTTCGCTGTTTACCATCATATAAAATCTTTCGCCTTTTTATCATATCACTGTATATTTCCCATGGATATATATTTGTTTTTTTGTCAACAATATATATTTACATTTAATGCAATTAAATCAAGTACGAACTATTTTTCTTGTGAACATTGTGCTGACTACATTTATGATGTGATGTGAACAATGAGAAACATTTATAAGGCTGTACGGAGAGGATCAAGAATAGTCTGCATATATTGCGCATGTGGGGGCTGATCTTGAGAAAATATCACGCGATGCAGTGATTATGCAAGGGAGAAGTTGTGGAGGACTTGGTGTTACAGGAACGTGTAATCCATATTTCTGACGCTCGTCATATCTGTGGAAACGTCTAGAAGATTGGACAGGATATGTTCTGGCATCTCCAATTATTAGCCTATCTACGCGGGGTTTATCTATGTCGAGGTATACAGCAGTGTTGCCGCAGGCCCCCGTCCCCCTGGTCTCGCCAGAGATCTGAGGGATGGAGGCAGTTTAAGCCCCCACTCTTCTCCAGCGAGCACCTCATTCCTTACTGGGAAATCCCGCGATTTGGAAGCGCTAGAAGTGTATGCCCTTTTACTGCCCAATACTGAAACATAGCAAAGGAAAAGCGTTCACCGGTTTGAGGTCCTTTCCCGGCACAAACCAAAAGAATTTGACAGGCAGAAGATGAATTAGCCTTCATCTCAGACCCGTTTTACTTGTGCTCGCCTAGCTTCTGTGATGGAACTAGAAAATAGCGATATTTGACATTTTTTTCTCAGACGTTTATTTTTACTGGCAAGTCGAGCGCAGGTTCGAAACACCAAGGAAGGGGCTTGTAGGAGCGACACCAGGGCCGCGGACGCCGGTAATGGCGAGGACTTCACCCAGTCCGGGTGTGGTGCGTGAGCAACACAATGTCACCTTTTAAAGCGGGCGTAACTGCGAGTGTCTCGTGAGATATTTAAGTAGTCGCTTCGTGATCAAACTGACATTCCGCATGATGCTTTAGCATTTCCATATATTTTAGAGAAAGTCTGAATACAATATTACCGCTGGCGCAATCCGGTGCTAAAGTGCAACACTGTCCTCAGCACTACATTGCTATTTATGGGACTGAAATGTTCTGCAGAAAAACAGGTGCCCGATGTACTGTGTTGCGTTGATGTATATACCCCTGAGCAGTCTTGCATGACTTTGTCAGCAGCAGCCATAATGACCGGGTAATGGCCGATAACAGCAAGGCCGCAATGGGCTTTGTATGTCTCCGCCATATAAACAGGACATTTAAATTGCCACTTCAAAAAAATACATACATTCAATATTCATTTTTGTGCCACTGGGATACTGTATTGTTTATTGGTATTCGGTGTCTGACAGAGTCAATGGAAATGCCATGGAACACAAAAGATATTCTTCATTTCGCCTTCAATCAATGCAATAAACGTCCGCCTACTTCCGCCTACTTGATGGGGGCCTATCGCACAGTAATTTTTATCATGACTAATCTACTGGTAACAGGAATGTATCATCTCGGGATATTATTGCGAATGATAGAGCTGTTTAATTCACGTTGTGTTCTGATAAATTCATTCTCACACCAGGCCATGTGTGAACACTCTACCTCTAGAAAAACACGGAAACAATACTTAGTAGTTGTAACATGCTTTAGTTGTAAAATGGCTCAGGAAAATGTTTGTATATATTACACTACCGGTTCGTAATTGAATGAAAATATGTCTGAACAAATTATTTGGCATTGTATTTTACGAAGTTCTCAGAATGGGGGAGCACATATAAATGTCATTGTTTTTTTCCCCCCAGATGCTTTGAATCCTATTTGCATATGGCGTTCAGAACAAACTGATTAACTTATGCTGAGCACATATCACTTGTCTCCCCAAAGAACTTGTGCGATAATTGATTCAGCACAATTTGAATGGTATAATTTCTGTCATTTGCCTGGGGCTAGAAAAACCGTACTGTTGTACCATCGTTGACGGGTAACGGGTACACGCCAAGGCAATAAAGTCAGTGCCCCCGAGGTAAACGGACCTTTGTCTCTGCCATTGATTTTTCCAGTGCGGTCCTTGGTGTCCAGTTGTCCAGCCTCGGAGGGGGCTAATATCGTCGGTCGGTCGAGCAGAAACACGACACCAGTATCTGCCGGACGACACCCCTGTTCAGCCAACCACCCCCCTCCTCCCATCCTCTCCTTGCTAACGCCTCCTCCACAACCGTAACCCAGTCGTGTGCTGGTCATTCATTACTTCTGTCCTGTTAAATCCCAAAGCTATACTCACAGATGTTGGCATCCATCTGTCCAACCAAAACTCGCACCCACCCCCTGCCTCTGCTATCTGGACTTCAGTTCACTCGTCTGGTCACTGATTTTCTCCATAACACCCCCTCCCCTCTATGTCGAGATATTGACCGCTCGTCCCAGTTCGATGTTCATTAATGGCGTTATGTCCCGGTCTTTGTTCTCACAATCATATTTCCAAGCATTGCGACACAACACAGGGCCAAACCGCGATCGAGTTCGCCCACCATATCCAAGCACAAAACTTTATCGCCCTACCTTCCGTGGTTGGCAGTCATTTATTGACAAAACCTCAAAGCCTTTATTCAGTGGTGTAGAAATTCGCCAGATTGTTGGCGAGGGTTTGTGGGAGACACGTGGTCAGCATACCGCGGCTAGCTAATTGGATTAGAGATGGAATACCCTCGCTCATTTTGTTTTTGAAAAAAAGTCCAGTTTTTCTTTTGCCTCGGACATTCTGTGTGTGACAAAGCTTATTAATCTGCGTCAAAATCTATGTTCCGGCAGATCCTTTCAACTCCCCGACAGAGCGACAGAGCCCCCCCCCCCCTTCTCCGGACGTTACAGACCAGAACTACACCCCTCCCTGTCGTGGAATCACCAGGGAAGTACCAGCCAAGTCACTCTGCTTTCTGTCCGCTGATTATTGCAGACCAACTAGCGATGTTTTGCGGCGATTTTTGGTACAATTGGATAGAACAGCCTGTACTCTAGCGTACATGATGTTGAATGTAGCTAAGAACTGACAAAGTAATCTCATTTCCTTCAGTCAAATATTGACTAATCCCATTTGTTTTCTGAGCTTAGTTTCCCGTGGCTCCTTTCCCCACCAACAAACAAGTTAGGAATAATACACATTTCAAGTTTCAATAATAAATGCCATACCGAGGGATTTTGCTGCACTGTTTGGTGGAGAAATCGCCCCAAAAAACTGAATATTATTAACGAACTGCTGAGAGATATTCGACCAAACTAGTCCACTGTTTGACTCAAATGCCAATTATATGCATGGATTAGGGAAAGGCAAATTTCTTAGAGGACATGAGGGGGGGGGGGGGTCAAAGTAAAATTGATTGCCCATCAAAGACTAAAGATGACATGGCTGACGGTTCCTGTGACATAATTCAGGGTTAAATTCTGCCTGTATTTATGAGCTTGTTGTCATTCTTACTGCTGTATATATTTCTCTCCTTCGTCTCGGTAACACCGCGACAAAATTTAAGTCTGATCGGAGACTATTCCCGGAGGGGGTCTTATCTCACAGGCACAGAATCACAACATGACGGTCGACATGGCAGCCGTCACACATAGACAAGGGAACTACATTGCGGGGCGGATGTGCAGCACCAATAGGGGTGAACAGGTCTGGACCTCAGTGTCTCTCCGGTGGAAAAATACAAACACGACTTTTAAATGGCAGTATCGCACTTATTCCAAATTAGATTCGTGCCATAAAGTCCCGACTTGCCGTGACTTGGTTGTCGGACTGAGGAGTCCTCTCCTATTATCGTGTTCTCGCTTCGTTACATTCATCCCGGTGAATAGCCCTCTGTACAATCAGCTGCTTAAAATGGCCGGCCAAACGAGGGTATTATGTTTTTTCACTGAATGTTAACGACCATGGACATTTTTTTTTTCATGGGCAGTATCACATTTGACATGGAATTGTCCCAAAGTATAGACTGTGCCAAAATAACATTGCTGAATGTTTAAATACACGTAGCAACAGTCCCACAACTTTTCCAAGCTAAAATTCCTAAAGTAAAATGGACAATATTCAGAAAGCGGGAGTCTGTGAACAAGAAACACCATGTCATATGTTACATTAAAAAATATAAACAATATCGAGCATGATATGTTCAAATGACAGACGATGTTTGTAGTGATTATGTCCCGAGTTGCTCTCTACTGAGTCTACTCCCATACATAGACATACTGACATGAGTGATGTGTATATGTGCATGACCACACTAAACGGTACTGTATAAACATGTCGTGCATTTTTCATCACAAAGCAAGAGTAAATGTAGATTCCATTAACAATTTAGACGCCGTCCGCTGGTGTATTTCCTGGTGGTGTGACCTTGAGGATGCTCACGTCACCTACCTGCTTCAGGCGTGATGGAGTCTGTCGAGTGTCGGGAGTCATCTGGAGGGACTCACGCAATGCTCATGCAGTAGTAGCCTATCCCCCACAAACTCACGTACACGCGTGGTAATGCCTACAATAGCATATTCTATATGATCAGCATCTGCATCACCTGCTGTAAAAGAAGGGACATTTCTGCTGTTGATCATACCCTGTAGTACTCAATATTATACTTTAATGTGCAATCGGGTGATGTTCCGATCAAATACATGTATAGTTTAGATAGCTACGTTTAATTGACGCATTATCCTCGTATTATATTTATATATGTACTTGTACTTTTATGACTTGAATTAACTTTTTAGAATTCAGGGTCCACATACTACTAGATAAACCACCATTGTTTCTATTTTTTTTAAAATGCTTATCTTATCAGCCTCGAGTGACTATCTGAAGTTGTCCGGATCATCCGTCGCTACTTCAGACAGCGCTGAAGTTCAACTTCTGTACTTAGCACTACTCACGAATCAAATCATCAGAAAATGTTCTTTTGTGGTCACCATGTTTCTTGTTCCCACATTTCGGAAAACTATGTCAGGATGAGCCTCAGGCGTGTGTCAGTCACACTGACTCAATGGGATACTTACTAGTAGGTGATCGCACCGGATGGCCAGGACACAGTGACAAGACTGTGATATGGGGGAAGGGAGAAATTCAGGATTTATAGTTGTGATTGTATGAGTAATATCTGTCGTTCGTTTACCCCCAGATGACAAGCATTACAGTGGGTGTAATGACTTGCTGCCAGACACGGCAACTCTTGGTTGGTATAAGAAATGAGGACAAACATACATCGACCTATGTCTGGAGAGTCGCAAACGTCAATCAGCGATCGATAGCGACTCGGGCGGGCGATATATGAAGAGAACACATGCACAACACGGTGCTATCAAATGTCTTCTTAGAATTATTCAGATACCCACGCAAAATCACATTTTGACTCTCTCACTGTTGGGTACTATGTTAAGTTTATGGGTATACTCTTCTGAGAACAAACTTTCCTATATTCGACGAGGGTGCATTCTTATATTAAAGGAACTGAATGCGAAAATATGCAATACTTTTTTTCGAATTAAATTTTAGTTTAATACATCTGATACAAGACAATTAAATATATACGCAATGATTTTGGCGATTACAATCCGTCCGGATCGTATTTCATCCATTTGAAGGACGATCGAGTTTTTCCATTATACCCGAATGTAAACAACTGCCCAAATTCTCATCAAGAGTCTACATCAAGTAATTTTCCAGTTTGTTTCTGCATTTAGGGTAGTCATAGGAAACTATTTGGTGATTTACATTGATATGAGTGGAATAGTCATGCATGCAGTGACCCTTGCAATGTCATGTTTTGTACTGTCAAGTACAGAGGTGTCAAGGCCTACAATAATTTGTAACAATCTTTAAGGCCCTGCACTATCAGTAGTTCAAACGTTCAGCGAGACAGTATTCGAATCGTAGTAACAACAGACAAACATTCTTAAATCTACAATCTATCAATACATCGGTATCAATATTTCTTGTTGGTCACATGTATTTTATAGAATTCACGTAGGCCTAATTGATCATCACGAGTAACTCTTGTTATCTCAATGTGTGTAGTTTTATCTATGTAAATTACAAATGTCCATGTCATCAGTATTACCAGTACTATATGAACTGTTCATGTATTTTAATATGTAATCGAGCCCCAGAAGGAACAGCGTTTTTCTCATTCTACACTGATCGGTAAAAATGACAAATAAATACGCAAATAAAATTGTTTATATATGCGTATGATGTTAAATTTCGTGTGATGTTAAATTTTAATTTCCCAGAGGACTGGTTGTAGTCATTATATTTGATGTGATTATGTTCCATGCATTACTTCCACATGTTCAATGTGCAATATAGCATTAAAATATATTGCCTATTTTCGTAGCCAGTCCCTTTAACAGCAGATCTATAGAGAGTGGATGCAGTAAACAAGCCGGGTACATCCCGCTATTGATTAGCCGCCATTGCGTGACTCCCCTGTCCCCAGCTCGGGGTCACTCCAGAAACTCAAGACTTCTCTGTGCCTACAAGCCAAATATGTAGCCTGGTGTAAAATATCGCTGCTCTTTTCATCGTATTGGCGATGGTCGCATCTCTATTTCCTGAGCATTTACGGACCCCCTTAAATATGGAATGATCCCCTAATGGCCGATACCCCCTGTTAAGACCAGCCTCAGGCTTCGAAGTGAGAGACCGGCTGCTTCCAACGCTTGAGCAATCTCGGGCACATTTCCTCCAGATTTATTCCTTTCTCAACTACAGTGGACAAGTTTGTCATGTTGTTTTTCACACATGCTGCGATAATATTACCATTTTTGGGAGGCGATATGCCTGCGAACTGCTTTAAGTATAGAGGCTTGGAAATAGATGGCCCTGGGATATTGGGATGAGCGAGGTTTGGGAACAGGAGCAATCTCCTCCAAAATTGAAGCCGTCTTGCTGGACGTCACTTGTGCCCCCCTCCCCCCCCCCCCTCCTTCTTACTCCACAAGCATCATTTCTTCTTCCGCTTCCTTGTGAGTCGCATCAATTTCATATAGGACCAAGAGCCGCATACATCACGCGCCGTGATTGGCTGATCAGCTGGCGAGACTATTTCAATTATACGGCTCACCTTTCCTCTGACCCTCGGAACGACAAAAAACATTCTCGGACAAATAGACACTCTATCGATCTGCACTCAAACCCCTTAATGTGATGAACAACGTTGATAATAAGTATTCAAGCAATAAACTGGTAACTAATAGCCATCGTTATCAAGACCATATGCGAGCAACGTTCATATTGTCAAAATAATAATAATAATAATAATAATAATATTAATAATAATAATAATAATAATAATAATAATAATAATAATAATAATAATATCGATAGGGGTATGTCCGAATTTGGTCGTACTTAGGCCTACCCCATGAATAATTCAAAATATTATCTGAAACAAAGTACATTCAACTGCCTTGCCAAATGTTTACTTAGAAGAACGCGCATTCAATAGAAACGGAGAGATCGGCAAAAAGTCGCGTTCGCTGATGCCATCCATCAGCTCTCGCACGTAACCACAGTCATGTACACAGCCCAGTCCCCGGGGGTCTAGCTTCTCCACCCGCCCGTTGCAAACAGACCGCCCCAAGACCACCCCGCGCGCTGACAAATACAGCCTTGTCATCGATTCCACGTCAAATTCTCTTTTAAATGGTGCGTCTCGGAATAAAAACCCCGTTGCACGAGGTAGCCACGTCGCCGCTGATGACTGGGTATTGTGTGGGGCCGAGTGCTCGAACGCCTGATTGATATTTTCAAATCATGTTTCTAACAAATGCAGCCATCACGAGTTTCCTTCGTGTAAATAGGAAAATTGTGTTCATGCCAGACTTGTCCGTCAGGAGGCGCTGTCCCGGAAGTGACGTAATACCATTAGATGGCCTCGCGGTCAACCGACCATATATTTGTACTTCACACATGTTCGTTTTAAAATGTATCACACGTTGTCACGTGTGGTCGTTTCCTGACAACATCAATACATTAGGCGAATGATCTACCAGGAATATTAAATTATGACCTTCAGAGGACACCATTGTCCATTAGTGGTATTTCTGTAACAATGGCTCTCGGCTGTGATTTTAAATATAACTATGAAAGGGAATATTTTGATACTCTGGTCGCACATCCTGACTTAACTGTTTACTCTATATAGGTTTATGCTGTAAATCAATGTCGTTCTTCAGGGAATGGGAAGTTATTTGCTCTATTTTATCACATGGCTAATTCGTGCGAAAGCGGTGTGGAATTCCTGCAGACATCGTGCTATTTTGGTACTGTTGCCCTGCGTCAAAAGAGAGCGGGCAATACGCTGTGAAGATGGTCAGTATTTGGAAGTTTCCTGGAGAGGCGAGCATTAGGGAATTTGATATAAGGAGTGAGAGAGTAGAGGTCATTCTGTTGGTGATTTTGTTTGGTGTAGAATGGGCCCCGTCGGTATGATTACCTCCCAACCCTTGCCTTTAATGGTTCCATTGCTTCGCCAGGTCCTCTGGCAGTTTGGCCGACCAAGGCTCTCACGGCTTGTATGAAGTCCTTATCGACTTGGGAAGACAGGCAATAGCTATAAGATGAAAGACAATTCCCAGAGGCAATAGCAATCAAGATCATGGCGATTTGGAAGGAGGGATGAGCCTGGGTTCGGGATGGGGGGTGGGGTGTCCTGACGTAGTCAGTTGGGGACTGTAAAAATTGAAGTGCAGAGATGGGAGTGCAATGTCGTGCACGTTTTCTACAGGCAGTACAGTTATATAGACTAAGTCATCAGCGAACAGAACCTGCAGTATTGCTACCTCAGTCGTCTGTTTGTTGTCAGAAGTCAAGAGCCGATGCTTGTTCCCCAGTCCCTCTCTCTTGTGTCAATTTGAAGGCGGGTGAATGGTGCGAGATGAAAGACTCCGTCGGTGCCGAGAGGGTGCAGTATTTGGGCTCCAGTTGGCTGCAATATACAAGGAGCTAATGGAGACAAAAACCGAGCGCACTTCAACGGCACACAGACCCGTCACTCAGTGCCAAACAAACCGACATGTTTGGTCGCCCGTGTTCCTCAAGGCGCTCTAATTCCGTCCAAGATGGCGGCCATTGTTTGGTTGAGAAAGCCCCGGGGTGATGTTAATTTACGGTCCGTGGACAGTCCGGACCAAACTGTGGTAATAAGGCAGACTGAGATGGTCAGATGGAGCGCGGAATTAGATATGTTTCGTCGGCAGTTCGCGGTCGTATGTCGTACAGGAAGAGTAGTGAGGCTAACGATGTTCCAATTATAGCCTAATCACGGCGGCCGTGAGACACTGATTGCAGGCCTGGAGTAGGTCTGGCTGCCGGGACACGCGCGGAATGACCAGTCATTGGTGCAGCACACTATGCTCCTGATAATTCCAGCCTTTATGTCACTCGCGGAGTCGTTCTGTCTCTGCCACCCGTGCTTCTTACATCAATAACCTGAGTCCGTAACCCTAAACAGTCCCTCTTCTGTGAGTCTTCCTAATGTCCTCACCGATAAAATACACAGATTCAAGATTTCACCCGTCCTTTGTTGCTTATGGACACATACTTTATTAAGTTCAGTTCTTTCCAGCCTCTGAAGGAACCCAGGATCAATATGTTTCAGGACGTCAATAACCCAATGCACCCACACGAACAAAACTATATTGCATCGATAGATGATTTACAAGTAAAAGATGAATAAATTCGACCAGTGAGCTCCTACTTTCCAGAACATTCCATGACACAACGATACACTAGGGCGGTCCATGTGCTCATCCGTGGTCTATAGTTCTGTTCCTTTTTTCTTTATTCTGCGAGGGAATTTCGAGCTTGAAAGACCCGTCCGCTTGCCTCTGATCTACACTGGACGTAATGCGCTAAATTGGAGAATCCCTTGCCAAAATTACATTACTTTGCCTGGCTGTGTTTGTATAATGAAAGGGGGTTGTCTTGGCCGGTTCTTTGACAGATATGTATTAAGAGGAAGATTGATGAGGGCCTGGCAAGCGTATGATGTTTCCGAAGCTGGTACCAGACACAGTCAGTCACACCGCTCGAACTTGGCCCATATCTCCGGCTAGAATCCCATGCAGTGTCAAAGGATCGCAAATTAATAAATCGCCTCGGTTTATAGTGAACAAACACCTAGGCAGACAGTGACACAGCACCCCTCACCCCTCAACACCCCCTACTAAGTGATAATATCTTGCCAGATGGGGCAGACCTCCACCCGCACAACTCAAAAACAAGATATGACGTAAGCATAAACAGTTTTAACAGAGGTGTGATTCAATGTTCATAATTTCTAACGATGTCTATTGAATGCAAATATATCGGGTGTGACACCATCTGTCGATAACATCGTTCACGATTGGCAGCGAGCCTCTGGTGTGCTCGCATCTGGCTGACACTTTTCCGAGACTTGTGCTTCGTTAGAATTCAAACTATGCGAGGATAGATATTGCTGCAACATTGCAAACTACTAAAAATATGCTCTGTGCCTTGAGTGTGTGGGTTCTGAGTTAATGCCCTCCATATAGACCGGACAGTACTGGGAATATAATAACTATTGATAGGTCTATTAGGTGTCTCCGTAGCTTTTTTTTATTGCTCGATAATATGAATATAGTATGCTCCTAAATATCGTATGTACAGCGTTATAAAGCAAATTCCTTCAGTGCTTATTGCATATGTCTATTTTAGCGGTCTGATTGGTATGCAATAATCGATAACACCGTTCACGTCTGTCATGCCTATTGTGTGCTCTAGTTTTCCCATCTGGCCGCCAGTATTTGACTGAAGCGCTTACGACTGGAACAAGAATTTCCCATTCCGCTCTGTGCCTTTGCACCCCGAGTTTCACTTCACTTCATAATATTACAGTTACATGCAAACTTTGCACACCATGCGGCCTTTCTTCGGAAACATGGCGCAGCAATTTATCGCACGTCACCTCAACTCACCGCGGCGCAAACAATTACAGACCCAAAGGGCCTCAACTCCACCCGGCCAGAGCTCCACCTCCCTGCGTGACAGACCCAGCAACTTTGATGGCACGTGCGAAACAATCGTACACCCCCCCCCCCCCTCGTCCTCTACAAGAATTCCCATGGACACACGGACGATTGTCTCGGATTTTACAGGGGTCGTGTGCCATTCATGCCCCTCCCCCCTCGCACGCGAATGCACCCCTTCCTGGGGACAACTCACCCCCACACGCCATATGAAGGGACAATGAACAACTAGCAGCATCTTAAGGCCGGCCATAATGCGTAATCTTGCTGCAGCCAGTTACAGTCGAATTTGGCACCGCTGCGCATCGTCAGCGCCGCATAAAAGGTTGGCCGTGCTATCGGGCTCGACAGACGGCGAAGCGACCACGAGAGAGTAGACACACCGCACCCACAAACAACAAAACACCCGCTCTACTCGGGAGAAATTTACTTTGGAAGACATCGACTGTTCGCAAGGAGGAGGAGCAGGCCAAAAAGGACGTGATCTACGGAAACATTTGTGTTAAGTAAGACTGATGCACCAGTAGTGCGTCATCAGTGCACGGAGTCCGCTCAGCCCAAGCCTCACACACGACTGGAGCGGCACACGCCGAGACGAGCAGCCTGAATACGGCCTCGGACTTATCCCATCGCTCACTCAGAGGTACTTGGCTCTACGCCGTGCTCCTATCTCGACAGACGACTCGTGACTTTCGATAGTATTCCGCTAATGTGCTGTGTCGACAAGTTACTATCTCGAGAGCACAAACGTGCGGAGATGAGAACAAACCTGACTCCTTGTCATTGACTCTCTCTTTTTCTGTTTACTTGTAATTCTTCACCCGAGTGCCGACAATCTATACGCTCGGTTATCTGGCGAAAACAGGCTTGATCCGTGACACAGAACTATACTTCTTCCGTGCCTACCCCGAGGGGATGTGCCACAACCAACGAACGGTAGGCAGACAAGAGGGGGAGATACACGGGAAAAATAAGATCATCGAGGGGAGTAATATACGTACATGGTGCATGTGACGATTGCTTGTGTGGGTGCAGTCGGCGAAATTTTCTGACGATATCACCATTCTCCGCACGGGGCAGGGATTTGCATACATTACTCGCTGAGAAGCTCTCGCGTCCTGCTGCTAAAATGGCGGGATTGACTTTCTTAAGCCGACAGAAGAAGAAAAAAGAATGGGATAAAATAAGGGGTTAGGATTTCCTGGGGTGGTCTGTCTTTGAAACAAAATAACGAGACAATTCACTGAAATCACGCAATGGGAATTGAAGGTCTTCATCGAGCGGCGGAGTCCTCCATCCGAGTGGCTCTATGTGTCGAGGAAGGCGAGGTAAAGATCGAGAATTTCCGGCAGCCCCAGAACTGAATATCTACTCTGTAAAACTGTAGCCTCTTTCCCCGACTGCCTGCACTGCTCACCCCAGAACCTGTCCCTCCCTCTCGGTCTCTCCTCTCTCCTCTCTCGTTCTCTGACTGCGGAACCTGCCAGCTAACGGGTCTGGTGACCTCTGCTGACCCTTCCCGTGCCAGACTGGATGACGGCGGACAAGGACTCCATCACCTCACCGCAGTCTTTTCACTCGCTAGAGGGAGACAAATACTGGAGAGCCAACGCCGGGCTCTCAGTCGCCAAGGCACCGAGGGCTTGGAACTGCCAAGGTTATCGGGGGAAGAAACCCCATTTCGTATGGAAAAGAGCGTTCGCTCGTTGTGTTCAGTTTTAATTTCGGGGCAACGCCGAACGAACGACGAACTGTAGACCGACTATTCTAAAAGAGGAGGCAGTCTGCAAGCAAGCCATCAGTCAGAGCGGGTGGCTGTAGCGTTGTAGGACTCGGTTATATTTTCATCATGGTGGGTTTCGTGTGTCCGTGTGATGCATGCGTCCCTGATGCAGCAGAAATCCTCCACCCCCGCCCATCTCGCCAAATTACCAATTCGCCTGGCCATCTGTCCACATCGGACTTCTCTGTGAATCTTGCGGCAGTCAGGCGATGACTTTAATCAGATCCACCCCTCGAGCTCGCCATGGAATGACATTACAGAGCTCCGCGGGCAGCCAGCGGGGCCCCGGCCGGTCGATATATTGCCAGGGAGAGGGGTACGCTGCCCCTCCAGCCGTCCCTCCAGTGCCCTCGTGCACCATCAGCAGCAGCAGTCCCCTCTGGTCGGCACTCGTAGCAGACGCCACCGACATCACTGCCATGCAGTGCAGCTCTTCGAACAGCTGCGTGTAGGATCGCTCCATGAACAATACTGCCAACTACAGGTCACTAAAAAAAGGAGAGATAGAAAGGAAAACTGCCGTCGGAGTTGCTGTCCTCCCTCACCGCCTACAAGCCGCGGACATGGGTGCGCGTGTGCGTGTGTGTGGAGTCTTCACTCGCGGTCCCGGCTCCCAGAACCAACTTCAGCCCTGCCAAACAAATCGGCCGCCTTCTGCCAATATTGAACAATGTCGCGGCGTTGTTATCGTGCACACAGTGAGGCGTCAGACTCCCCACCGACGGCCACGGACACTCTGCCATACAAACTACCACAGCCCAGATGGGAAGACGGGGAGAAATGGAGCCATCCAGTCAAGTGTTTGTGCTGCATTGTCTGTCTCGACAATCCTTGGAGTGATGTCACCGGCTTGTTCCACAACCGTCCCTGACAATATCATGCGGTAAGTTTTTTTCGCGTTGTCTGTGGACGTACATTAAATATTGTTGTGATTCTAGACGACTACTCTATGCGGTTATAATATTGATGTGAATCACGACAGGAATACGATGTATGTAGGGTCACAGACCCCTGCTACCACACTCCACACCAGTATGACGTAAATACTGCGTCACAAAGCGGACACAAAGCTCTGTACATTTCCGCTCTTGGCTACTCGCGTTTTGGGAAATATTGTATTTCCAAATATTGGACGTGGTATGGGAGTGAATGTTTTAGATTTGCCCTCCGCGTTCACTGTGTGGGCCTTGGTGAGTTGACCAACAATTAAGGCACGCGGTGAATGCCAAGGGTGGATTCTACCAGCATCAGGAATGCTTGAATTGTCGTTATTGGGTAGTGAATTGCAGAGGAATAAGGTCTAGAGGGGAATCGTAACACACTTGTATTATAATTATAACTAATGAGTGTTTCTTTCTGGGCGTTATTTGTAACATTATATGTATTTCAATATACAAGTGTAGTTATCAATATCACTGGGCAATGTGTGGAATTCACCGGTCTGTTCGCTAACATCGTACGTAGTTATTGTGCAGCCCTTTGTGTGTTCTAATTTTGCGTTCTTCGAGAAATAAGTGCTTTGATCATGACCAAATATGCACGGTTTTGGACCAATAAAACCTTAGCTCCTTAGAAATGTGATTAATATTTAAGTGTTCATGACTTTTTTTGACACAATATTAACTAACTCTCCGGTTTACTATGCCGAATCGTGTATTGATTATCCATGAACAGTTGAGGTCAAATTGATACAGATTCTACTATCCAGATGCATTAGAAATAATGCGAGTCATTGAATCAGCCCGTCATTTCATATTAACGGTGAGAGTAGCAGGCTTGCCGAGTTCAGCTGCGAGCACACACAGCGCACTCTGGCGATCAATGAAATAATGCACCGCTCTGTTCACGATCGATCGTGCTGCAGAATTAGATCCGAAAACCGACAGGGAAGGGGAAAAAAATCTCAACCACTTCACCCAACCAGCCTTCTTTTATGGTGCTTGCCGTGATTTTATTCCACCGAATGAAATCATGGGATAAATAACCATGACAATTTCTTGTCAGTCAATTCCTGTCAGCGTGTTATACAAAATTTATCATGTTAACAATCACTCTCGTTAGCGGCGATGATTGCTATAGTAATGTTACTAATTTGAAAGAGGTATTTTATTGCCTATTGTTTCTCACATCTCACTTGGTGCCGCAGTGTGAAATAAATAGCTGTCTATATAAGAGTCGGATGGAGGAGAAAAGTTCTTTGTAAACACAGAAGTACAGTATCAATCTACAGGGACTTTCAACATCAGACCCAGTCATCAGCTCCTCCCTGGCGCGACGCCTGTCCGTGGCGGAAGCTGAGGGGCACTGTGACTTCCGGGGCACATCTCCTGCTGTGTATCACTCCGCCAGGTAGTCAGTCCAGCCTCGTAACTGGCAAAAGTGGCTTTTTGTCGATGTTATTAAGGAATCCTTAGATGTAGCTCGGGCGTTGTTCTCTGTCTAGAGCGGCTCTGGTTGAGGGCTCGTGGTGTTGTATGGGTTCTGATCTCTGCTACTTCCCTTCTACTGATCCCGTGTTGCCACTGATGGCAGGGCATTTAATAAACCGAAACCCGATCTGAAGTCAGGAATACCTACGACAAAACAGACTGCTCTGTGCTCTCAATCCATTGGCTGACAATGCAGTTGGTATGCGCTTTTGTTCTCACAGTGACTTTGTGGTACAAATGTGGACACGAAATAAAATGTTAAATAATTGACTATCGATAATTAGGCACAGTTTTCAACTGAGGGCCGGTTTCAGCGCGTGCCACTTGTGCCAAGGTGTGGGGAGCTCTCAAACTCGAACTCAAGGTTCCATTCTCTATTATTCCGCACTTGTGTAGTTCACCAGTGCCTCCTTATCACTCCCAGCATTCTGCAGTCGCCCTCGAATCAAGTGTATTGTTAGGTTCTGTGGCTCCCGGCTGTGTTGGAGCTCTGTACTTTATAACACATTTGTGAAGTGTGTTTTTTGTCTCTGGCTCAGAATTCTGTCAGTGCCGAGATTGTGCACAAAATGGACGGAATGGAAGAGAATATGCAAGACGCATCACTTTGATTTGGTTCAAAGGGACACGCAGATAAAACACAACCCTTTCGATCACTGAAAGATGGCGTAATTCTAGTGCATGGGTGAGCTCCGGCAGAAGCCGTCTTTATCTGCAATCACATTGGCGTGAGATCACTGAAAAACGACAGCATCTCCACGGGAAAATATGATGAAGCGAATCATTCGTCGCTAAAAATTGCATTTCAAAGAGATGAACTGGGTTGTCCCGCGATGTGCGGCAGTTCCATCTGAGAATGTGACGCACTAACGTGATTGCCAGGGGCTGCGGAGATTGGTGGGGGGAGGGGTTCGCTAGGGGTGCCGCCGGCGACAGGGAACACGACGCACCACCCTGTAGTTCTAGCACCGTCTCCTATAGTGTTTTTCTCCATCCCTCTCTCTCTCTTCCTCCCAGCCTCGACCCCTCGCACCTCCTGTCGCCAGAAACCTCACCGAATGTAGTTTCCAACTTCTCTCGCTTTGGTGCACAAAACGCATCGCCCAATCCCCGACAAAGGGAGATTCTGGCGTCCGTGATTCAATTTAGATCGATTTATTAGGAGATTCGTTACTGGCGGAATAAGGAACCGACGTCTTCGCTTCCGTCTTCCCTACATATTTGGTTTCTTAGTTTGCCTGGCTTCATTCCGGCTTGCCTGGCTCTGTCCCGATGGGAATTCTCGGTCCATTCTTCCAGAGATAGCTGGTCGTTCCTTCCGAGAATACACGACCAAAACGAGAGGCGTGCCATGGCAACTAGAAATCGCTTATCCCGTCAGTGGGTGTCAGGGGAAATCGGCCCTAACCGGGGTCTATTTCAACATCCCCTCTCACATAGAGGTGGTATCTGCATAATTTAGCATTACATCTGTTAGTACACTTGGTCTCGGTATTGGAATTGAACACGATCTCTATTAATGGACAGGATATGGTACCTTTTTGCTGAATGTGCAATGTTTTTGGCGGACGGTAGATCTATAGTAAGAAGTTTAGCATTTATTCTTTAGTTCAGTTCTTCTATACAGTGCAATGTCAAATACTTGCAAACGGAACGATGGTACTGGCAATATCGCATATTACTCAGAAGTATTTACGTTTTAGTGTTGTTTGAAAATGGAATATAATAATGTTGTTGAAATAAAAATATTTCAGGGACTTATATTTTACACTTCTCAGTTGTTGTTTTTGTTCCCAGGAAAATTACAAACTGTATATCAAGTTCACATTACCGTTTGGACGAGCATACGCTGAACGAGTATATGTTGAGTATATGCAATATATCCGATCCTGGCTATTGCAAATTGTGTATGTGCACAACCTAACCTCGTGCAGTGCACTCGAACTCTGAAAGACAAAAGCAATAATGAGTGGAAAGCAAACAAAATACCGAGATTCTTTAAAGTAAACCTCCATGCGACAATGTGCGCAATTAGCAGCCACAAGCTCTCCAGGAATATATTGATCATTCGGAGAGAGATCGATCAGGCTAGGATGAATGGTACTAGTTCGGCAGTACATGTTCGATGTTTACTTAAAGGTCGCCTTCCATGCAACTAAATGTTGTTCACAAAGAGCCAACTGCAGAGCACGGGAACCATTAGCAACCAATAATATTGGTAATTAGCAATAGTACAAGCCATTTTTGCTGACAGACGCTGGGTTCTCCCGATTTGCTAATAGACGGCCGGTTGCTTTGTTAATTCCTAATACCGTGCCATATTTGATGGTAGCGTGGCAAAACCCCATTCCTTCCGTCTACCGACATAGCATAGTGGCTGCAGCAGACGTATTCCTGGGGAGGCAATTTGTGCACTGTAACAAAGTATAATTTAGCGTTGTAGCCGGCTTCCTACAATAGCTGATTACCGAGAGCGTGCCTCAAGACTCCCTATTATCGCTCTATGGTGCAAGGTGTCCTGGACATGCGTGCTGATTACACGGGTGATGTATTGTCCGTATTGTAACCAGGAACACCGTTGATTACGCAAACTACTTAATGTGCTGCCTAGACAATTGTAACTGTACAAAGCTATTGATAATTATAACAACATGTCACCTCCCTTTGGAGAGCGTTCTGAAATAGTTCCACGAATACTTCACCCAGTCGTACAGACTAAGTTGCTAGGCCTATATAGAAAACTAGTGAGTTGACTGAACGTTCCTCCCATTTCTTAAATTCCATCTCTCAAATTTCCGATGCAATAAGGCATCGTATCGATTGAGTAATGTATTATGGTGCCCATAACCATGATAGAGAAAAAAAACTATTGACAGATGAACGGTTCACATTGATGCATTTGCTGCCTTTTTCAGATTATTCGTTGAGCGAGCAATTATCTGCGTCCAGTGGCACGAGGAGATAGATCCCCCAGGTTATCGCCAGTGACCATACCGCCTCGGACAGTTTCTCGGTCCTTTCAGGATAGATATCCCATACATTCAGCGTAATCCCCTCAGCCAAAGACCTTTCATCAGCCAAGCTGTCAGTGCCTTGACATGTGGACATTGTCCAAGCCTTAGAAGTGCTGTGTTCCACGAGCTAGCGAGACTGGATATCGAACCGCCCGGCAAATCTCGCCGAGACAGTTCCCGATGATAGATGGCGCTGCCGGGGTCATGACCCCCGACTCCCCTCCCTAGGCAAATAGATGCACGACCAAGTCGGCCAGAAATGATAGCCTGCCGCTGGACAGTGGCTTAAGATATATTTGCACTGGCCCTGGGTTTATTCCTGTCGCTCTTCCTTCCGATTTTTCTTATTTGGACCTGGCTCATGGACTAATACACGTCACAACGCTGAGCGGAGAGGGTTTTTGACGAGATTAGTGGGTATGCTAGCTGCTGACAAAGGATGACAAATAGGGCCAAGTGACATCTTATGGTACTTCCCATAATCCCTCACAGTCTGCATCCGGGAACTTTGTCAATATCTTAAGTCACGTGACTGGCACGACAGCTAGGGTTTTCGCACGCGCTCAATATTCAAGAGTTAGGACCACACTCTGGAAATAATTCGTACCACCTTACTTTTGTTACCATAGCGACCACCCGTAGATTCTTCTGGTAAACGGTCCTTACAGGGGTATCTACTGTTTTTATGTCGAGTGGTAAACAGTTTTCACTTTTTAACACAGTTTTCACTGCTTTAACACAGATTCCATATCTGGCTAGATCAAAACCCGTGTGGGTTTATACCAATATACTCCCATGTATACATACATTGTAACACCTGACAACCAACAATAACACTGTATGATTAATGATAAAATATACAGTCGTGTTCACATTTCACATTCAATTTGAAGAAAGCAAAAATAAAAAATAACTTTGGATTATATAAAATGAATTGGAGCAAAATTTGTTACGTTCGTCATCGATTTTTGGAAATGAAATTTTCCGGGACACTGCATCTTGTTCCTTCTATCTTGCCCGAATCTTGAACTTGGAAAAGACTTGTCCCGTAAATCATTGGATGTTGTTGGACATCGCTCGATCAATAGTTCCTGGAAACTGTGCCGCCTAATCCAAGACCGAAATCATCGACAGATCTGTGAGAGCAACCAAAGCAGAAACGCCTACATAGAGACCGGACTCATTGATATAAAAGGCAAATATTTATCCATCTTATAAATTGTACAGTCAATAAGGCCTGATTCGACCGATTGCTGAATGGACGATCGATTATTTCACTTTGGACGACTTGGAATGGAAGGATGGATTTTTATGTAATATGTTGATATATTATTATAGCCACCAGAACGAATTGGTTCAATAGCTGCCCTCTACTCTCTTTAACTGCCCTGAATATTGCGTACACTATAACCGAATATTGTATTGTAAATCTATCTAACTGTTGATTATGATATCGATATTAAGCAATTAAAACACTTGTATATTATATTATATACGTGGACATTAGTAACTTGACAATGTACATTCGTTTATTAACCGATTGGTTGGCGGTGGCTTCAGGCTTTCTGGAAATATCAAAATAATATGGTTATGAAAAAGGCATATCAGAAAACTGTTCGATGCAAACCTCCACTCGAGATAATGCTGAAAATAAATGCGCTTTTAAAAAAGTGTCCAATCCAAAACCCATTACTCATTGACGTCATGATGTTGGAACAAGACTAATAGGCCGAGAAGATTTGTTACTTCGTTTTAGTAGAGGATGCAATGTTTAATATTTTCTACTTTCCCACGATATGGCACCAGAAATGACAGGACAGGTCAGTTTGTTTGTGTCAAGCAAAATACGTGTATTCATACGCATGCTCATATTACACATATATTCTTCCGCAAGACAAAAAGTGATTACCTATCCGTAGAATCTATTACGAAGAGCAAGCCCTCCAGCGGTATAAAAATAAGGAAACAAAAGTAGTGTGAGGAATAAAATATTGCAGGAACTTTTTAAAATTCCTAATGAATACAATTAACGAGGGCGGAAGGCTTTGGAGGAGGATTTATCACGGGTGGTGACGTGGTCGTCCCCGGGTCGTCCCCGGGTGGTGATCAGAGGGAACCGTGTGTGGGTCAGGGGTCGGGACTGGACAGGCTTAGCACGACACAATGAATGATTAGACCCCACCCCCCCCCCCACAGGATCCTCTCGAATTCATGCTCTGTCGGAACACTCTCCTGTTAGAACCAATTCCCCGGGTTAGCACGTCCACCCTTCCAAGCAAGTCTTTGGCTCAAATAGTTCTCGTCTGATGGTATTCATGGTAATTCTTGCGTCGTAAACCGAAATGTATGCACAGTAGCTACTGATTAGGAAGTCGGCAGCAAATTAATAGGTCCACCAGAAAGTTACAGTTTTTTCCCCGTATGAACGGATTCAACATTTCATCCGACGTGTTCAGAGAGAGATATCGAGCTTTGGGATAGATATGGGCAGTCACACATAAAGAAGAGTTGAATATCATAAACTATATGCAAACATATGCACATACTGAACATACTTCTGAACTTCTGTGACTCTTTTCCAAACATATGCACATGCTGAACATATTTCACTTTTTGATGGGATATGATTAGAAATTAAGTGGATCTACTTATCATTCGAATACATGAACTGGCGTGGCTGGATTGAAATGGGCATCTGATTCTCATAGACCTGGCGTACATGACACATGCTTCTAGCGGTTTTCCTCGGTACATACGTAAACTTGCTGCACAACCACACACGGATTGTCCACCAGTTATTGTGGTATCGTTCTGGTGCTGGGGAAATCCCTGAGAGGCCGTGACCTCGTTATGGGTCAGCCTCTTTCTCGACCTGGTGGTGATGGTGGTAGGGGGGGTGGGGGTGGTAGAGGGGCAATCCCGGGATGCCGTGAACCGGCGTCTCGCTTATTGAAATACGATGTCGTACCTCCATGCCTGGCTGGAGCCGGTCATTAATATGACTTTTTGCACAAAAAAGCACACTGGACACTGAACGAGCCTGCACGGGGAAGTTGGGCCCTGTGCTCTCGATGCGCAGTTATGCGGGGATCTCTGGGTGAACGCTTGGCTCGTTTATCACATCTCGCTAGGAGGGTCGACATTAGAGGCAACACCGCTCTCGACGCCGCTTTATGGTGCCACCAAGCTATTCGGGACGGGATCCGCGAGCCTTTGTGGAAGAATTCATCATTTTGCGCCTTCAGTCAACTACAACTCTTTTATGGGATACCAGAAGAGGGTTTCCGAGGGGTGGTGGTGGTGTGGGGGTGGGGAGTGGTTAGGTAGGGGTGTGATTTGTTGGAGGGGGCGAGAGGGTCACGCCACCAGTCACATCCAAACACATGCATCCAGATTACCTGGTGTCTGGAAATTGTAATTTTTTTCTCCGCTGCTTTTGTCGGGATTAAACTGACGATGAAATATGATCGCGATTCGTTAGCGTTTCAGCTGGACCAATTTCTCGCCACTTATTATGCTCTGGCTACCGCGTTACATTGGTGATTAAATCTGATATTGAGATGAATAACAGAAGACTTTGTGAAGTAACTTGTGCATATTTGCCCAGGAATTGCGAGCGATGGAAATGTGGATTCAAGAGGTGGCCGTAATTAAAAGTTAGCGACAAACAGCGATCTGTGAGCAACTCTTTCACGCTGGCTTCGCGACGTCTCTTTGTGCAATGTGACAAAACCGCTAAAAGCCAGGTCTAATTTTCTGATCGGGTCGTTTAATGCGTTTTATTTCCATACGAAAATGAGTTCTCATAATCGAATCATTTGCGAAACTGTTGATGTTTCATGGTTATCAAGAGTTACCCTACGGTGTGATCACCGTCTGTGTGATCAGCGAGTGGCACTCGTGGGAGCTAATGTTGCGGATTATGCAACAACGGGTGGTTTGGGACGTACCCATGGTGACCACGCTCCCTCTGACAGTAAACATGTTACTGATATAATACAGACTCTATTCCCTTTAATGCAAATGTATTGCATACGTGCTATAATGTTGAACAATCGGCCATTGAGAGGGGGTTACTACGAAGGACCCATCCGTGTCAGGGTATCACCGAGGTAATAGCCTATCCTCTCTGGGTAGCCAGTAATCAGGGACCCAGGCATCGAGTGGCAGACATACAATTAGGGAGCGCAGCCTCACACGCCACAAACAGCATGCATTATGTATCAGATATGTCTTTGTTAAGAGGAGTGTCATAGAGCGGACGACCAGCTGCGGCCCAGGAGCCTCCCCCCCCCCCTTCCACCGCGTCCCCTTAGGATGATTTAGCTGTGGCCCCGAGGTTGACTGTCAAACACACTCGTTCAGTTCTGTACCGGATACAACCTCCCTGGCTCAGGTGCACCTGTCCCCGAGCTACTGACATCCATAATAGCACACGTGCAAACGGAGCAACCGTCGTGTAACTCTTCAGCTGGAGGCGACAAACTTCCGAGGATGCCACTTCCGGTCGCCATGTTGGCTCATTACGGTTGTGTCACTGGTGCTGTACGTGTGCAAATAGCACGGGTAAATGTGGGAAATACAAACGCGACAGACGAAGGTAACAAGCTTTATAGTCGCTATGTATCTTGCCTTTTTTTACTTTTTCCCTACCAATGATTTCATCAGTTTGTTACAATTCATCACCAGCACACAATTACGATATAATGAACAAAAACTACCATATCTGGTATTTATCTTTCGTTATAAACGTTTTAAACGCGTGGAAATCATACGGCGAAACTCTACAAATATCAGAGGGCAGTTTTTTGTTGGAGTGACCTTTCATAAATACTGGAGCATGGCTGTGAGACAGTTATCCATTAGGCTGTTCCTGTTATTTTTATCACGGGACTTCTCTAGGGAATCTGTTTGTTACTGCTATCTCTTAAACCTGCAAGAAAGGCGCACTTCCATTAACGTCTATCCAGTAAAACTCCAGTAATCGACGTCGCACTGCGCTGATGACAAGACTGACTGACGCGCTCGCGTTCCTCTTCCGCTCATAATCGGATACTCGCAGGAAATGACGACATATTGGATGTGACTTGAATATTATCCCTAGTGATTCGTTTGCAATTTTGTGTTACTTAATTCCACGGAAGTTTCCAGGGTAAACGGAAAAATAAATTCAAATTGATATATTCATATATCATTATTTCTGACATTATATTATTTTTGACATTTGAATGCCGAGACTGTGTATATTTTCAGGTGTACAGCTGATGACGGGCCGGTTTATGACTTGTCTGTGCCAGGTACAGGGTGAGAGTCTGACGCCATATTTCCGACAAAATAAAACGGCAGGACCGCAGACGGGTCTCGCGGGTGTGTTTTTAGGCCGCTTCTCGCATTACCAAACAAGCTTTCCCAGCTCTTAGGCTAGGCAGCACGCAACCTTCATAAATATGATATGAATTTGCTGGAGCTCTGAAGTTCAGTCCCAATCAATCGACACATTGCGTGACCAGCATGGATTCTAGCGGGAACACAGACCGTTACCATGACAACCAAGCTGCCCTTCCTTACCCCTCACATGTAGCAATTTATAAGTAATGGGCAGGAAGCCAGTGCATGAAGTTTTCTTCTCCATGGCAGCGATGTCCTGGCCTGAGAAATGTCTGGCCTCCTGGACTGTCCGGCGTTATTTACATCCTAGGCTCAAGAAGCCCTCTTTATGCGGATGGTGTCATCTCCATAAATAGTCTGGCACTGGCGCACAGACTCTCGGGGTATTTCAGAGAGACCCCGGGGACCAAATGACGTAAGACCCGTCGTTAGCAAAATAATCACCTGGCTCCCAACGAAGAAAAAAACCCACTGTAAATTTAATCTGGCCAATCATTCCAACACTGTCCTGAAATTCGCCCCTTCTCCTGAGTTCGCTTAATATGCACCAGCCACAAGAAACTTCAACAGAGCAATATAACTGGGCTAGACCACGTTCAATATGGATTTATGAAATCCTGTCTCATTCGTTTAGCGAATACAAGTGGATACGATTCCATATTGGTGGAAATTATTGGCCAATTTTTGTCCCGTTTTTGATGTTATTCCAGCATTTTTTTGTCCTCAAATTTTCTCTTTCACTTCATTTTTGTCGGCTCCACCTAATGGAGCCAGGGCTCCCCGGAGCGGAGGAATCTGAGCGGAGGGCTTGCAAGACGATATCGTGTTTCAAGTACGAGTAAATAGCTCTGATTGTGCACTGATATCGATTGTCACCAGCCCGAGGAAGTGGGGGTGGGGTGGAATGGTAGCGATGGTCGAGGCTCGATGCCAGGGATGCCTGTCACTCGCTGTACTGCCTTTGCTCAATACTGGCTCTAAAACGACCGACGCCTCCGTCGCTCAATAAACTCGAAATGTTGGAAGCGAATATTGCCGGAATCTTACCGAGATCACACGACCTGTCAGTGGAGGAGTGAGTGACGGCAGAACACTGCCAGTGGCCAATCGAACATTTCCCTCTGCCTGGGATGCAAGATTCCGGGTCGGCTCTGTCGGTTAGTGGCCGGGAGTCGCTGGAGCAATATTGTTCGATATAGTGTACCCGTTTCTGTCATGTTCACAAAATCGATAGGACCGGTAATCTGGTGTTGTACCATCAGAACAACTGCAAATTTCGAACTCAGTATTCAGTGAGTTCCATACAATGTCATCTGGAACAATCTGGGTGTTCACGTTAGTATTCTTCAGATATTTCGTTGCGGAAATGTTAGCCTTAGTTCAATTTGAAACGTGACGATTGATTAATTAATTTCGATTGTAACATATACATCCGGACTCCGGAGCCAAACTTAGTATGACCAAGAAACTGTCATGTCTGTGCAATCTCGTATTTGGGAAGTTTCTTGTTATATATCAGTGAATTATTATTATATCTCGCCCTAGCCACGTGTAGAAAGTTCGAATGAAGTGTGATAATATCCATCATTTCGACACAAAAATAAAGGTACATGTAACCCAACACTGCCGGCGACTCATTCAACTTGTTTATCTACTCTTTACTCGTGTTCTGAACGATCCACAAGAACAGTGTCCGTATTATGCAAGTTTACGAGTATCGTTAGGACCACAAGGTCATGGGAATAATTATTTTGTTGAGTACTCTGGTGACGGCTTTCTGGACCAGATCAAGGCTAGCAAACAGTCACGGTTTCCTAAACCCGAAGCTAGTGAACCGTCAGGGTTTCCAAGACCCAAAGCTAGGGAAACATCACGATTTCCTAGACTTGAAGCAAACGAATCGTCACGGTTTCCTAGACCCAAAGCTAGGGAAACATCACGATTTCCTAGACTTGAAGCAAACGAATCGTCACGGTTTCCTAGACCCAAAGCTAGGGGAACATCACGGTTTCCTAGACTTGAAGCTAACGAGTCGTCACGGTTTCCTAGACTCAATGCTAGTGAACCATCACGATTTCCTAGACTTGAAGCTAACGAATCGTCACGGTTTCCTAGACCCAAGGCTAGGGGAACATCACGGTTTCCTAGACTTGAAGCTAACGAGTCGTCACGGTTTCCTAGACCCAAGGCTAGTGAACCATCACGATTTCCTAGACTTGAAGCTAACGAATCGTCACGGTTTCCTAGACCCAAGGCTAGGGAAACATCACAGTTTCCTAGACTTGAAGCTAACGAATCATCACGGTTTCCTAGACCCAAGGCTAGTGAAACATCACGGTTTCCTCTAGACTTTGAGCTAACGAATCGTCACGGTTTCCAATACCCAAGGCTAGGGAAACATCCCGGTTTCCTAGACTTGAGGCTAATGAACCATCACGGTTTCATAGACCCACGGCTAGGGAAACATCACGGTTTCTTAGACTTGAAGCAAACGAATCGTCACGGTTTTCTAGACCCACGGCTAGTGAAACATCACGGTTTCCTAGACTTGATGCGTCACAGTTTCCAAGACCCGAGGCTAGGGAAACATCACGATTTCCTAGACTTGAAGTTAACGAATCGTCACGGTTTCCAAACCCGAGGCTAGGGAAACATCACGATTTCCTAGGCTTGAAGCTAACGAATTGTCACGGTTTCCAAGACCCAAGGCTAGGGAAACATCACGGTTCCCCAGATTGAGGTTAACGAATCATCACGGTTTCCTAGACCCAAGGCTAGTGAACAATCACGGTTTCCTAGACTTGAAGCTAACGAACCATCACGGTTTCCTAGACCCAAGGCTAGTGAACCATCACGATTTCCTAGACTTGAAGCTAACGAATCATCACAGTTTCCTAGACCCAAAGCTAGGGAACATCACGGTTTCCTAGACTTGAAGCTAACGAGCCGTCACGGTTTCCAAGACCCAAGGCTAGTGAACCATCACGGTTTCCTAGACTTGAAGCTAACGAACTATCACGGTTTCCTAGACCCAAGGCTAGTGAACAATCACGGTTTCCTAGACTTGAAGCTAACGAATAATCACGGTTTCCTAGACCCAAGGCTAGGAAAACATCACGGTTTCCTAGACTTGAAGCTAACGAATCATCACGGTTTCCTAGACCCAAGGCTAGGAAAACATCACGGTTTCCTAGACTTGAAGCTAACGAACCATCACGGTTTCCTAGACCCAAGGCTAGTGAACCATCACGTTTCCTAGATTCGAACCATCACATTCGTGTTTGATGGATACACTCCGTTTGTTTATTTACGAAAATGTATGTGCAAATGGATCGAAATACGACTCGGACGAGTCGAAATCATTGCTTACATTTTCTGCTATCTTGTATCAGATGTGTTGGATTAAAATTTAGTAGAAAAAACATCGTCATCTATCACCATAACCATATATAGAATGGACTATTTCAATTCCCATGTCACATCTATCTTCATTATACTGAGCTTTGATGCAAAATATTACACACACACTCGGTCCTGTCGTCCAATATATCATCCTAGCATGTGACTACAATCTAATAAAAGGGAAATAATTCCAAAGAAAGCCATAAGAGCTAACATACTATGTGATATTTGCGAAAAAGGTGAATTTTTAGGTTGATAATCTAACGAAAAATCGTCGTCTGGAGAAGCATACAAATATATTATTACCATCACAAGCAAGGACGGAAGGAAGGGAGACTGACAGACGGAATATCATCTGGAAGCCCGATACGGAACTGTACAAGGCTCTATCCTAGTGATATCATGGGTGCGGCGGAAGTTTCTTGTTACAGTGACATCGTGTCAGACAGCAGGCGGCCGGGTCCTGATGATGATGACTGCTCAACTCACATGAGGTGCCGCCATGTGGTCGGGCGGCCAGGGACTTGACGGATCTACGGACGAATTACTGCAGATCGTGCTGACGAATGACGCAGGTTTGCCCTGAGAAAAAAAATCAGGAGTGAAGTGGAACCATGGATTGGTTGCCTATTTTAGTTTTAGCGATGAAGGATGAAGGAATCCAACGTATTATGGAAAACACAGAAGCCACGATATTCTTTCGTCAATTGGATGTCGTTATGTGGCATCTGAACGAGCTATATACCCCGGATACGGCTCGTAGTCACAGCAATTAACGAGATGACATACATAAACCTCAGACTCTATCTAATTAGAGCAATGCCAACTAGAGCTGAACATTTCGTCGAATGTTATCATAGGATACAATGTCATATTTTCGCCACAGTTTGAACATTGTAAATACGACGAGGGATTCACAATTTCACAGAGAGCAGAATTACAAGAGTACATATTTGTGTCTGTGAAGTGCAGAATATGCATTCTGGAATCCAAGACAGGACTGAGCGATGTCGTCAGAGCACTCATTGCAAAAAATGCATCATATGTCACAAAATCCATTACTTAATGTGAATATATGTCATGCCGAACATGTCATGAATGCATATTCTAAGCAGCCAGCTGAAAGTATATACGAGGTTTTGAAAATTCTTGTTTACTATCAAAAACGTTGAAAGAACTCATAGTATACATGTACCCTCAAAGTATAGGGAAACGATTTGGCTGCATATTATTATATTATAGTTTATAATTTATTGTGTATTATTATATAGAATAAACAATCAAAATATCACAAATGATGGGTTCACGAGCAATGCTATGGCGGTCTGAAAACACCCAGTTTCGTTGGAAACTTTTGCAATGATCTCATATTTGGATTCGACTTTCGTAGTATTGAAGTACCCAATGGGATAAACATAACATAGTTAACAAAAATATATATCAGAATGCACAACCTTTAAATTAAGACAGCCCCCCCCCCCCCCAAAAAAAAAAAAGAAAAGAAAAAAGCAAGCAAACAAACAAAAAACCTGTCTTCATCCAACCTGAATTCGGGAAGTTATGCTTTAAAATTATATAAAATTAATGAGAGTTATTTGGTTACATATGTGTGAGACTATGTGGATGTACTGTGTTTATTCACAAAAACTAGTAACTATTTATTTACAAATGGAATGATATCTGGGTTGCTTCTCGAATGGGAACATATATTATAATGTTCTTTGCTCATTTCGCAGAAATTATTTTGACAGAAACTATTTTGACTTACATACATTCTGCCGATTTAATTGAAGCAATTGTATTCTCTTCTTTTACGAATGTTAAGAATGAAACAGTAACTCATACAATACATGTATAAATTTTAATTTTATCTGGGGAATTTCATCAGATATTTGTTGATGAACAATGTGTATTTTCAAAGTGACATAACAGTAAAAAAACCAGATGCCAAAGGGTGATAAACAATATATTCAGAGTATTTGTGACCGTTCTACTGATGATTTTTTTTTTCTATACAACTTGTATCATTTTGTACTTCATGAATGAATGTGAACAGACTTGTGCATTACCGGTATTCAGAGGATCATATCAATAAATATCAATATTTTTTTTCCACAGATGTTCTGCATATTTATTTAGCTTCTCGACAAAGTACACAGAAGTAAAGTTCCTGGTATATTTTTCTGACTATACGTGTATTCATTTTTTCAGACGATATCTGTCTCTAATTAGAGCTGAAACAAACTCCAAAACTTTTTCAAAATTGGCACCGGCGATGTGATACAATTTCCCCTCAGTACCCGAGACGCCCCAATTGTCTTCTTGGCATCGTGTTCTTCTATCCTCAAAAGCAAGTGATAGCACAAATTTAATCATCAGCGTCCTAAGTTTAATCAGAATCCCAAAGAAACCAAAACAATTCCACACCAGCCTTTCGACGACAGTGCGTTTTGTTTACAATTTGCTTTTTTTATATCTTGGTAGCATTTCACAATGCATTCTCTACACAAAACTACGGATAAAACGGACAAAATTGCTTTAACGGTTTTAAATTCATGTCAATAAAATTAACTGAAGAAGCTGAACAAAACAATCGATGCGTGGACATTGAACATTTTTTGAACAACCAGCCCTCTTCCACTGCCTATGAAGAAACAGTTGATCCTTTGATATTTACAATTTCGATGTAAAATTTGCCAAGGCGAGCGTCCAGTATTATTGCTGTCAGCCAACAAACATTGTTGTCCACAGCAAATTCTCCACCAATTAGTGACGTACCTGATCCAGTGTGAACTATCAGGAACCTTTTGGACACTCGTGACGCGCAATCAAATACATTCAAACCGTGTTTGGTTTATAATTGCTGCATGATTGACAGAATGAGTTGATATCATACTAGGCTAGTTGTTCGGATGAGACTTTGTGTGGTATGTGCCTTTGTGTGGTATTTGAAGAGATGAGAAGACCTAATTTAACACTCTGAATGTATGTTCATGTATGTGGTGGGGCTGGGGCTTTTGTTTCGGCTGTTGAAGAACATCAGAAATACGAGGTTCCACTGGGGGTCGCCTGTAATCAGTGCCACCGTCCTTCCGTCCGTCCACTCTGTAGACTGCTGCCGATGGCCGGGCCAGACTTCATCAATCGTTGCTAATAAAGGTTACCCAAGGCGGCAGCCCGCCGGGTCACGAGAAAGGGGCACCCAGGCTCCAAACTACAACATATTGCTCCAGTGGGCAGGTCAGACCATGAGGTGGCACAGACAAAAACCTTTTTGTATTACAGTCATGTCCGTCTGGTTAGACGTAGCCATTACAACCCCGTGTGCCGCTGCGAGATAATATGAAGTATGTGAAACGTTTCTCATTTACTGGCTTTCAATGGGCGCAGGCACAACATACTTTTTCGGCATGAATAGCAAACAGTCACATGAAAACATACAGCCTGAAGAAAGAAAAAGAAATTATGCCCGGCCCAAAAAATCCATTTGACTTTCATGAGGGCATTGGAAATTTGTATAAATTTCTTTCCCGCTCTATATTTATAGCCACACTCTCCGTGGACTGAAGGTTTCCTGTGTCCTGTTTTCAAAGTAGTGATCGCTTGGAACATGGAAAGTGATTAAATGCATTTTAATGATAATAAATAATATTTTCACAATATTCTTCACACTAATTACTCATGGAACTATAACGTTTCTGTTACTCCAAACTTCAAGATTCTCCACCATTTCCTGCGGCTGGGAGAATGTGACAGAAAACGTTATGATACCAGGGTACATTCAGACATCATTGTTTAGTTGATATTTATGTTGTTACTATGAATTAGACGTTTTCCGACTGCCGACGACTGTGCGGGTGTATATCCACTACTTAATATCAGAATTACAGCTATAAAATTACTACCGCGGATAAAAACGTTGCCTTATTCAGTCCAATAATAAATGTTCCTCATCTTATCTATTTTGATTGTGGGCAAAATATTCATGTTAACTTTAACAGCTTTATACTTGTACACATATCGAGTGTGATTTGTTTTCAAATTTCAGCTAAATTAGATAATCTCAGAACTCAAAATATTATTTCATATTGTTGTAATGAGTAAACCCATTGATGCCTGGGTCACATTTGCACAGGTCGCCGACCGATGTGTGGACATCGGTGGTATTTACCGATGCTCCAGCCACCGGTGCTAGTTTGTCAAACATCTTTCTCACATCTTTCGAGAGCTCCATGAAACCACCAGGCATTGTCCACCAGTGACCTTTATATTCACCTACGATCGCGTGTCTTCACCGTGTCCATTCAAATTTCAAGAATTTCAAAAAAGACTGACCAACCAGAAACTAGAATTTGCTTAATACCCTACTGATACCTGCTTGGTGACCCTCTAATATGTACAAATCGGCCGATTATCTGAAGGGCACCTTCCAGACATTCATCGGCACCCGGCAGGATACCCTCACTGACCCTGTGGTGATCGTCTGGAGAGCTACCCACATTGGTCGGCTCGTTGGGTGACCAGCCGAAATGACCAAATTTCGACCCTTTTGGGCATCGTATCCCCATTGAATGTGACTTAAGGATAACTTAAATCCGGGCATCGTATCCTCATCAAATGTGACTCAGGCATAACTTGTTAACACTTATTCAATCGTTCCGAAAGACTATAGGCTTTGTGTCTGAGCAATGCCCAACATGCCTGCTGGATTTTAATGTATTCCTATAAAATTACCACCCTAGAGCGCTTACAAGCATGTGCCTACAATCTAAACGAGACAATCAGAGATTGCAGACCCTCGCCCTTCAGATTTAGTCACTGAAATTAGGCGATAATTGAGAGTTTTGATCTTGAGACCACCGCTTGTACGCCATACGATTGGGAATTGGCCAAAGAAAAATACAAAAATAGATTGAACATTTAATATTGATTAGAACCAGAGTTATAGCCAATAATGTGATTTTCTTTTTTCCGTTGCCATGGCAACCGTTTTCACCCGATTTTGGCAAAATTTGAAAGAGACTGAGCCACTACCATAGCATTCCAGCCCTATAAATTTCAAATCGATCGGACCGTATGCCATTGAGTTATGAGCGCAGACATTTGCACTGAAACGTCGCTGGCCAAAAATAACGGAAATCGTGACCCCCAATTTTTCGACATCGGGCGATAATGGAGAGTTTTCGTCGTACGACCATCGGTCATACACCAAGCGATCGGGAAATTGGCCGGAGAAAAATACAAAAATAGTTGGAAAAATTAATATCAAATAGAACCGGAGTTAGAGCCAATTATGTGAATTTCTTTTTTTCCGTTGCCATGGCAACCGTTTTCATCCGATTTTGGCAAAATTTTGAAGGGACTGAGCCACCACCATAGCACTCTTGCCCTATAAATTTCAAATCGATCGGACCGTTTGCCTTTGAGTTATGAGCGCAGACATTTGGACTGAAACGTCGCTGGCCAAAAATAACCGAAATCGTGACCCCCAATTTTTCGACATCGGGCGATAATAGAGAGTTTTCGTCGTACGAGGATCGGTCGTACACCAAACGATCGGGAATTGGCCAAAGAACAATACAAAAATAGTTGGAAAAATTAATATCAGGTAGAACCGGAGTTAGAGCCAATTATGTGATTTTCTTTTTTTCCGTTGCCATGGCAACCGTTTTCATCCGATTTTGGCAAAAATTTGAAGGGACTGAGCCAGCACCATAGCACTTTCGCCCTATAAATTTCAAATCGATCGGGCCGTTTGCCTTTGAGTTATGAGCGCAGACATTTGCACTGAAACGTCGCTGGCCAAAAAAAAAATCGAAACCGTGACCCCCAATTTTTCGACATCGGGCGATAATGGAGAGTTTTGGTCGTACGACCACGGGCTATATATCAGTTGATCAGGAATTGGCCATAAAAAAATACAAAATTAGTTAGAAAAATTTATCTTGAATAAAACCGGAGTTATGGTCAATTATTGATTTTTACATTTTCCGTTGCCATGGCAACAGTTTTTGTCCGATTTTGACCAGATTCGAGGAGGACCGAGCCACTGAGATACCGCTTCATCCCTATAAGTTTCATGTTGATCGGACTATTCTCCTTTGAGATATGCGCGCGGACAGACAAACATACAAACATACAAACAAACAAACAAACAAACAAACATACAAACGGACAGACCCAATTGCAATACCCTCTGCCCCTATCGGGGCGAGGGTAAAAAGAGAAAACAATTCCAAAGAAGGCCCTAAGAGCTGATAGACTATGTGATATTTGCGAAAAAAAAGTGTCTGCTAAATTCTGAGGTAGATAATCAGATGAAAAATCATTGTCTGTTCAAAGCATAAAAATATATGATTACCATCACAAACAAGGACGGAAGGAAGGGAGACCGACAAACGGAATATCATCTGAAGGCCAGGTACAGAGCTGTACAAGGCTCTATCCTAGTTACATCACGGGTGCGGCGGAAGTTCCTGAGAAAAAAAGATTTTAGGGGTGAAGGGGAATCATGGATCGGTTGGCTATTTTAGTCTTAGAGATGAAGGATGAAGGAATCCAACGCATTATGGAAAACATGGAAGCCACGATATTCTTTTGTCAAGTGGATGTCGTTATGTAGCATCTGAATGAACTATATATCCTCGGGTCCAAGCTCGTAGTTACAAAAATTAGCGAGATGACATGTAAGAACTTCAGACTCTAATTAGAGCAACGCCAACTAGATATAAATATGCCGTCGAATGTTGTCATAGAACACAATTACATATTTTCACTACAGTTTGAATATTGTAAACACAATGATTGTCTGTGATGTCTAGAACTCTGCGATTTGCATTCTGGAACCCGAGACAGGGCTGAGTGATTTCCTCAGAGCACATGTTCCCAGAATGTATCATATTTGACAACATTTATTAATCAGTACGAATGTATGACATGCTGAACATGTCATGAATGTATATTTAAAGCAGCAAGCTAAAAGTATATGCACAGTTTTCAAAACTGTTTTTTGTTATCAAAAACGTCAAAAGAGCTCATAATATACTGCATAGTATTGGGAGACGATACAAGTATTTGGCTCCATACTATTGTATTATAGTTTCATAATCCATTGTATATTATTATATGGAACACGAATATTAGGAACATATTCTTTATATCACAATCAAAATATTACAAATGATGGGTTCCAGAGCAAGATCAATGTTACATGAACAAAATCGTTGGAAACTTTTGCAATGATCTTGAGCTTAAATTTGACTATAGTAGTATTAAGCTAACCAATGGGATAAAAATGGGATAAAAATGACATAGTTAAGAAAAAAATATTTATTCGAGTGCAAACCTCTTTAAATGAAAATAGGCCTCCAAAACGATGTCCTTCATCCAATCTGAATTTGACTGTGAACAGAGCTTGGAATATGATTCAAAATTATATAAAATCGATGAAATTTATCTGGTTACAAATATGTGAGAGTATGAGTATGGTTGATGTAATGTGTTTATTTACATATACAACTTTTTGTGGTCAGTTGGGAGGATATACCACAATTGTGATTTCATTCACTAATGGTGGTGACATATATTATTATGATGTACTTTGTTCATTTCATAGGATTGATACAGTAATGTAAATTTCGATGCACAATATGTACTTAAATAACACAACAGGAAATGGACCAAAAACCCAATAGCCATATATAATGTATTCAGGTTATTTGTGAGGGTGTCTACTGATGGATGTTTCTGTTGTATTGAAGGAATGTGGATGAATGAATGTAAACAGCCTTGGGCATCATCAGTAATCATAGGATCAGATTAGTAGTTATCAAAATTTTTGTTTCAAACACAGATGTTTTGAGTATCATAGTCCTTTGACATAGTGTATGGAGATGGTTTTCCTTGGTTTTTTTCACATTTACTATTTTATTGAATTTTCCAGGTTGTATCTGCCCTCAATCAGAATTGACAAATTCCAGCAGTTCTTAAAAAATGCCACCGGCAGCATAATACAATTTCCAAGATAATACGTAAGACGGTACAAGTGTCTTCCCCTTGATATCATTTTCTTCAGCCATTTTTAATATTAGAGCGTTGGGGGCGAAGCCCCCAACCCTCTACATGTCTATGTGCTGACTTTTTTATGGAGGATTCATGCCAACCTATCGACGCACGTTTTGGCATGTGAACGTTTAGATACCTACTTCAAATGAGGATGTTCTTCGTCCTTGATATAAAATCTCTCGAATTGATGGGAAACTTTGACTATTCCACAGATATATCAGGCATGAATCGATGTGCTAGGTTTGAGAAAATTACGTAAAATGTTCAAATTATCTAAAAACGTCCCAAAATGGCGGAGCCGATGGAAATTGACGTTCCCAGAATGCAAAGCAAATTTTACCACAATCATGCGTATTTTGGAACACAATTTCTGTTCAGCAATTCGTGCATGCATGCATGCATGTGGGCATCTGCGTGTGGACATTTTTGGCGTTATGAAGTAAACACAACGATTCGTCTGCGATGCCACGGCTACTTTTACCGTAATTTGACGTATTTTATAACATGACAATTAAGCTGGTGTTCTGTGCTGGATTGCGAAGTCTTTTTATTCTTAACTGGTATTTTAATTTGCCCCAGTAAAGGTATGTGTTAGGCTATATCTGATGATATCAGAAGCAGATATTCTTCATAGTTTCCAATGTTTTGAGGATATTTCAATGAGGTTCCATATCATTTTAGCAGGCGTATCTGTTCCATTGATCGATTTTAAAATAACTGTTTACTTTTTTGTAATATGAATGAAGTAGGCCATGTTTTTCATCCTAGTATACAGAAATGAATTGGAATCACGTAGAGGATGAAATTATGGCTTGTTTATTTTTTTTTTATTTGGGGGGGGGGGGGTAACGTTGTGTAAGATACATTCAGCTGTCGTAGTGCTGATGATGAGCTAAAGCTCTGATGTCGTCTTCCGCAGCTTGCTGCATTTTCTTGTTTGTTTAAATCCCAAAGAAAGCAAACTAGCCTTGTTTTTTTACGAATATTTAATTTCTATCTTGAACATTAATTACTGGCTAACATTCCCTATTGTCCATGTTCTCGTCATGAAACTACAGACAGAGTGGATACAATTACTTCAACGATTTCTAGTTCATGGGAATACAATTAGAAAAGAGACTGGACAAAAACAGTCGATGAGTGTGCATTAAAATTTTGCAATGGAGTCTGAACAGAAATCAAACCCTAAATCACCAGCTATGAAAAAACCGAAAATGCTCTTATGTTACTTCTACAAATATTAAATATTTTACACATTACATCTATGGTAGAAAGCGAGGTGGCACTAGCTTCCAGTATTATAGCTACCAACCCCAAGGCAAACTTGTCTAAGGCGAGTTCTCCACCAATTAGTGATGTACCTGACTCAAAATGAATTCGGCACAATCAACTACCTTTTGGACACGACTGGTGCACAATTAAATATATTGCATGATTGTAGTGAATCGGTGTCATACTTCGGGTTTTTGGTTAGAAGACTGTCAGAAAATAACTATTTGCCAATGGATTGTATTGACAAAAATATAAGGTGAAACATATAACTGGTATTTGAAGGGATGTGGAAAACTTGTTGTATTTGAAGAGTTGAAAAGACATAAGTTAACACTAAGAATATATTTCCTGTACGTGGTGCATCTGGTGTTGTTACTTTGGTTGATAAAGGACAGTAGAAGGAGCAGTTTCTGCTGGACGCCTGTAATCAGTGCCGCTGTCCGTCCGTCCACTATACAGACTGCTGCTGATGGCCGGGCCAGCTTTCATCAATCGTTGCTAATAAAGGTCACCCAAGGCGGCGGACCATCTCGCCACGAGGAGGGGGTACCCAGGCTACAAACTACAACATATTGCTCCAGCGGGCAGGTCAGACCGTGAGGTGGCACAGACAAAAACCTTTTTGTATTACAGTCATGTCAGTCTGGTTAAACGGGGCCATTACAACCGTGTGCTGTTGCGAGATAATATAAAGTAAGTGAAACGTTTCTGATTTACTGACTTTCAATGGGCGCAGGCACAACATACTTTTTCGGCATGAATAGCAAACAGTCACAACATACAGCCTGAAGAGAGAAAAATATAAATTATACTCTGACCATACATCCATTTGATTTTCATGAGCAGATGGGAAATTTGTATTTGTCTCCCGATTTATATTTATAGCAGCACCATCCATGTACTGAAGGTTTCCTGTGTCCTGTTTTCAGAGTAGTGATTGCTCAGAACATGGAAATTGATTAAATGTATTTACTTGCTGTAATATTTGCACAATATTCTCAATACTAATTTCTCATAGAAATATAACGTTTCTGTTTTTCCAACTTCAAACGTTTCACTTACTTTATATTATCTCGCAACAGCACACGGTTGTAATGGTTCCGTCTAACCAGACTGACATGACTGTAATACAAAAAGGTTTTTGTCTGTGCCAAACTTCCTGTGGCTGGGAGAATTTGATAGAGAACGTTATGATACTAGGGTACATTTAGACATCATTGTTTAGTTGATATTTTTACTATTAATTACAATACATATAACACCAATGATTGATATATCTGTGTCAAAGCTAATGACATAAATGTATTCCATTGTGCATCATGTGGTAACCTTACAAACTTCTTCGTGAGATTTAATCAGATCAATTACGTGCTATAAGTTGGTTCATGAGATTCTTTTGACTTTTGGTAAATGAGTTCCAAATCCTCCATGAAAAATGTTATCCAATTTAGGTACTATTTTAACACACAGGACATAATTATTATGCAGTTTTGGTAGACTTTTTCAGAGAAGACCAAAAGTCCAGCTTACTTGTTAAACGATTTGTTAGTTCGGAAAAAATATGTTGCTTAACGTTCAATAGATTTCGCTCTCTTGACCGATCAGATAATAAGTGTTATTTATATTGTGCGAATTTGGTTATTCTGGATTGGATTTGTATAGCAGTTTTAATGACATTTCGCGCAGCGGCTCATGAAATTTGTAATAGGAGAGAAATGATATTAAAATATTAATACTGCATGTTATTCATGAGTTTTCACAATTCTTCTGTTACGACTCCCCTAGTGTAAAAATTGTAAATGTAAGAATTCATGGATGAAACAGTTTTTCCTAGCCATTCTGAGATCTCTAGTTTGAACACTGATAAGTATTCGGGTCACGTAGATGTACCTGAGTAAAACGCTTGACAACAGCATCTGGAGTGTACCAGTCTGTCTTAATGTCCTCAGGACCACTATTCTTTTCTTATTAAATGAGTAACCTCGAGTTCATATATAATTTCAATGTAATGGGAGGATCGTAAACAATAGAGATAATGATGGTGAATTATGAATGTTGTATGGATGTTGCGAAACCTGCAAAAACATTGATTACATGGGACAGAATATGTCTACAAAATGTCAGACCCAAGTCAGAGGAGTTTCCGTTGGAAAACTATTTGTGATGTCTTTGGAAACCTACGTTAGTGTCCATATCCATAACATATACTACTCATTTTGTCAAAAAAATATTCTACGCAACTGAAGGCGTTTGTGCTGCTAGTATTTTGACGCATATTTAGCAATTGCTAGGCTGCATAAGCTTATCCAACTATTCAGCCTGTACAAAAATCTTTGAACAATTTATTCAGAACTGGTTATATCCAGCTTCAGATATTTGACATAACTTTCCCAAAATATATCTGATTATCTCACGTCTCTCAGTAAATCAAATCTCCAGGATATCAAAGCCAATTGGATTACGGTTTCCATGGTAACGTCTGATCAATTTTTTCAGTCTAGTTCTTGAGTCTGCCCGAGATGTGAATATCAACGAGCAGTTCTTCTTTTATGTGCATGTAGCTGCCTTCATGGCGTCCTCTTCATTATTTATATTTCCAACAATATCAAGTACATACAATACCCATATTCACCATGTAGTCCACAGCAAAATGTTATTGTAACATAACAGCCAGAATTTTTTTTTGTCAAGTATAGTATAATTTATTGTATGTCACGTTTTAATTCAGTTATTCATTTCATTTTCATGAGAAAATCGGTGACTGTACCTCTTTCCCAAAAATAAGTGTTGCATCGTCTGGCCAATCTCGTGCTAAGCAGAGCTTACCGCAATTGACTATGAACGTACAAACTTGTACAGTAATCTATTGGACCATCTTCACATCATCCCTGAGGACTTCATCATCAATATATTTATATATTATTCATCGGATGTGAGAATAAATATAATATATTTTTAGTATAATTTTTTAGTTATATATATTGTATTTGAGATCTATGGAAACCAAAGCTTTCATAATGTTAGAATTTGATGGATATGCATAGACTATTATCAATTATCAATACATGAAATTTCAGATTTATATATCTTTGGTATATATATTGTGGCTATAGTAGAATTCCCTCCACAAGAAGGCCATTCTGAAACAAGATTATGATATCAGCACACAACTATCAAACTTGCACTAGTACCAAGAATACTATGATTACATCATAATTTCAACCGAATATGGACTCAACTTAAATAATGTTTACATGAGTCGAGCTATGATATGAAGAAACGCTTTGATTGCTGTATATTATTATACAGTATAATGGCGCCATATGGAATGGTACTATAACACGACTTGCTAATTATTCATTACGTTACCTCGATATAAATTGAACCACGGTCATCTATCTTCATCACTGAGCTTTGATATACATACACTTCGACCTGCCTTCCAATATATTTTCATAACATGTGACTACAATCTAATAAAATAAAAAATAAATAAAAAAGGACCTGAGAGATGACTATGTGACGTTTTTTGAAAAGAATTTGGTGAATTTCTGGGTTGATACACCGACGAAATAACATAGTCTGGTCAAAGCATAGATATATATGATTACAATCACAAACAAGGACGGAAGGAAGGGAGACTGACAGACGGAATATAGTCTGGAAGCCAGATACAAACCTGTACAAGGCTCTATCCTGGTGACATCAGGGTTGTATCAAAACTTACATGTTATAGCGACATTCTGCCAGACGGCGGACTGCCGACGAATTACTGCAGACGGATACCACAGGTTTGCACTGAGAAAATTTGTCGGACGGGGATTCAGGGAGAAATGGTCAGCTATTTTGGTTTCAAAGATGGAGGATGAAGGAATCCAACGCAATATGGGAAAACATGGAGGCCCCGATATTCCCTCGTCGAGTGGATGTCGTTGTGTGGCATATGAACGAGGTGTACACCCCCGCACCTAGCTCGTAGTTACAGCAATTGAGGGGAGGACAGGCAAAAACCTCAGACTTTCTCTCCAATTAGAGCAACATCAACTAGAGGTACCCATGTCGTCGAATTCTGACATAGAACACAATTACATATTTTCAGTACTGTTTGAACATCATGAATACAATGAGGGATATACCGGTAGCAGAATTACACGTATACATCTGTGTGTCTGTGCTGTATAGAATTATGGAACCAGAGACACAGCTGTTTCAGAATCTGTTACTCTGAGTGAGGAATTTGTGTCATGACGAACACTTCATGAATGTATATTTGAAGCACCTACCTAAGACAATATGCAGCATTATTTCGCTATCAAGGACACCAAAGGAACAATTCATATTATACCCCATAGTATCAGAAGACAAAACAAATATTTACTGGTTTCGTGTGTATCAAACAATTTGGAAATGTATTGTCATATCGTATTGACTTGATAATTATATGTTAGGTGGACACACTTTCTTTGTTTAACTTCACACGTCACGATATTAGTAGGATCTTCAAAAAGGCGAATATGTGGAGTACATGATATATTAAATAGCACTTTCATATTTGTGTCCCTTTTTTATATTTGACAGCCATTTTGGAACGACTTTCTCGTTGTGTAATGATTCATCATCAGTTTCAAAGTGATATTGGCAGCAAGTTATGGATTTTTCCATATCTTTCTGATCGAACGAAGAAAACTTAACAACTATATATCTGGACTTGTATGCCCAATCAGACGCTCCTTTCTAATTGATTTCTAATTGCGAATTTCTGGTGGAGATATTTTGAGTTTGTTTACATTACCGCCATTCTCGGTACTTTGTATCCCGTGATGTAGTGCGATTTCAGCTTACTCGTGTATGTTCTAGCCAATCGAGCGTGAAATAGGTCAAGTCAAAGGTAACTCTGAGTGGCGCACAAAACAAGTCTAGTACTGTCAAATGCTTGATTTGTACATCTGATCATGCATAGTTTGTTTTGCAACCTATTTTTCTGAGACCACAGGCATATATCTAACTGATTTGAAAAAAAAAAGTTTTGTTGCCAATATCACTTTAAAGTGTGTTGCATATTATTGTATGAAAAATAAGTACTGCCAACATGTTATGAAATTGAAATATCATAATGAAGATATTAGGAACATCTAGTCAAAGATCTAAATATTACAGTTGATGGGTTCCAGAGTGAAATAACTGTCCCACTCACAACCTGCTATGGGGTTGTAAGGCCATCCAGTTTTCTCAAACATCCTTGTTTCGATCTTGATCTCAGATTCGATAATTGTAATATAAATATGTCCAATGGAGTCAGATTGATGAACATATGTTTGATTGTTAAACAAGGGAAATAAACATGAACCTAACAGAACATGTGACCACCATCGAATGTGGGGAATGTTTCAGTTCGAGTTGACAGATCGAAATGACAATTCGAGTTCGAGTTGACCCATCACATATTCATACGCCGATCTGTCTGCCAGTCTGTGTGTAACTGGGGTCCTTATGAATCACTCGAATACTAGTCCTACTTACAATTCTTGGACAATAACAACAGTTTCTCGTAAACTTCCTGTTGTTGTGCTACCAAATCACCTCCAAAATAAATCTTTCATTTCGGCGCCAAATCCTTCAAATAAACCAGAAGTGATCTCACAGAGACTGACGCATTCCACGCAATGAAATAGTTCCCGGTTTTGTTTCTGTTTTGGTTTACTGTCTGCGGTTGAATTAGATTTTTAAGTCGAGGAAGATGATGTTGAATCACGAAACAATGAATGGCATGATAAATATATCAAAGTAAACCTGTAACGGGGAGTTGAGCAACTTGACTTTTTCAACTCGAACTAAACTGTCATCTTGAACTGTCAACTCGAACTGACGAATCCCCTGGCCACCCACCATCCAACTTGAACTTATGATTCAATACCGTATGATTGTGACGAATTAGGTATTCTTCAGGCTCCTATTCTGGCCTTTCGCACGATTGTAATTCAAACAAGAGCGTTGTGTAGTTGGCACAAGTTCTTTTATTGGCACGTCAGATATCCACAGGGTGCGTATGACGAAATGGCACGATCACGGCTATCCAAATATGCCGCCAGAGTCCGTTATCCCAAATTCTAATTCCTTCACAATTTCATAAGTTGTCAACGTTGAAATCAGTCCTGAGTTATCTTCTAAATTCACCATCCGCGACAAGGATATATTTTACCAAGACTTATAGCTGCGTTTAAGAAATTCTGTGGACTTCATCATGATCTGGTTGATAAATACAGCAAATCCATGTCTGCCATGCAACTAGATCTATTTTCATGTTAATTTCGGGGAATTCATGACGGGTGCCACTAGTGGAGCAGGAAATGCTCACTCTTTCCGGAACACCTGATTTCACCTCCTAATGGCCATTTTTGGGGGTTCATGAGTTTCCCTGTCATTTTTGTTTTCTCTCACTTCGTGTGCCTGATATGACTTTCTGTCCCCGGACTATGAGATTGGATAACGGACCCTGTTTTGTTTGCTCGGAATACTCAATACTGGGAACAAATATGCCTCTTGTCTAAGTGTATGAAATTTCCCGCCAAAACGGGATGCGTGTCTGAACAAGTCTTTGTCTGGGTGCAGGGTGAAGGTCGTGTGATGGTATGACGTGTGCGGCTTGTACTGTGATTGGCTGGATGTCATGTAAGTTGCACGTGATTGGCTGAGTCATGTCTGTGGTGTGGTTTTAGGGCACTTGTATATGTGGCGTGCCTGGGGGTGTGGTTATGCATGTGTATTGTGCGAATGTACTGAAGTGCGGGGGAAGGGTCCGGGCCGTCACAGTCTCTAAAATACTACATGATATTTATAGAATGTATTTGGTTTCAGTTGAATACTTACCAATATTTTGTTTTGTTTCAGAAACCGATGTTTTGCATTTTATTTAGCAGCAGCAAGGTATAAAAATATGGTGTTCCGTTTATTTCAAATATTTTTTTTTCTAAATATATTCAACTTTCAGGCGATATCTGCCTTAATCAAAATTGAACAAACTCCAATACTCCTTGAAGAATGCCACCGGAGGTGTGATACAATTTTTCCTGCATATCCGAGATGGTGCAAGTGTCTCTTTCTTGGTATCACTTTCTTCATCCCACAAACACAACTGATAGCTCAAAGTTAATTATCAGGCGTCATTATTTTAATCAGAATCCCATAGAACCAAAAATTGTTTTACAAATATTATTTTCTATATCTTTGCCATTCATTCTCGGTGAGCATTTCGCAGTATTAGTTATTGTTCTCTGCACGACACTACAGACAGGACGGACACAATTGAGTTAATAACTTCAAAATCCATTTGATTACAACTACTGAACAGTGGAAATTACAGAACTAAAATGCAGCCCTGATTTACCAGATGTGAGGGAACTGCTCATGCTCCAAAAATATTTCACATATTTAGCATCTGATATTCAGCCTACCAAAACGAGAGAGAGAGATAGACAGAGTTACAGATCTCCCAGTACTTACTGCCAGCCATAAGGCATATACTTGTCCACCGCGAGTTATCTAACAACTAGTTACGTACTTGACTCAGAGTGAACTTTCAGGAAACTTTTTGATAAGAGTGGCGTGCAATAAATACGTTTAAAATAATTATGTTCGGTTTATAGTTGATGCTTGGCTGAGAGTGAGTTGGTGTTAAACTAGGTTGGTTGGTTGGCTGGATATTACTTCAAGTAAATACACAGTAGGAAGATTAAAAGAGAATATGTGTTCTCAATGTATAAATCAATTCATGTATATTTTATATGGCTAAACGTATGGCAAGTATACATTTGACCCAAAATACAATTCAAAAGATGCAGAGATATACTTATGTTAACTAACTATATGATTGTAAGTTTATGTGCATGATCTAGCTGGTGTTGTTTTTTTGGCTTTCTGGTCGCCTGTAATCAGTGCCGCCGTCCGTCTGTCTGGTCGTTCTGCAGACTGCTGCCAATGGCTGGGATAGCCTTCATCAATCGTCGCTAATAAAGGTCACCCAAGGCGGCGGACCACCGGGCCACGAGGAAGGGCTACCCAGGCTACAAACTACAACATATTGCTCCAGCGGGCAGGTCAGACCGTGAGATGGCACAGACAAAAACCAGTCTGACTCATTGACTCCTTGATCATGCTGGGTGACTTTAATATACATCTGTTAAACTGTGACTCACATTCTAAAACAAATGAATTTATTGAAGATCTGATAGTACGAGGAGTCATGCCTGTAATTAACAAACCCACTAGAATAACTGACTTCTCTGCAACACTGATAGAGCACATTTATACTGATATTCTTAACGATAACACTGCTATTCATTCAGGTATCATCATCACAGACATATCAGATCACTTCGGCGCATTTACTATAATCGATAAAACGATTAAAAGAAAAAACAAACGACTAAGACAAGTCCGCTTATTTACTGAAAAAAATATAACTAACTTCAAAGACACAGTTAGCAACACAAACTTTCAACCAGTCTTCTCTACTACCTGCCCAAATACTGCATACAATACATTCATCTGTCTATACAAAGCCGCTTTCAATAAATGCTTCCCCCTCAAGTCAATATCCAATACCAATAAATTTGTCAAACACCACCCATGGTTTACTAAAGGACTCTTGGTTTCGTCTATCCAGAAGACAAAACTCTACAAAATTAAAGTTAATAACCCAACCGATAATAATATTAACGAATACAAAAAATACTGTAACATCTACAACAAACTTCGTAAATTGGCGAAGACGGTACATTTCAGTCACTTACTCGATCGCTTTAAAAACGATATTAAACAAACATGGAAAGTACTTAAAGAAGCTTTAAGCTCTACAGACATTAACGATAAATTACCGACCTCATTCCTAATTAATAACAAAGAAACCTCTGACATGAACTTAATATCTAACGAATTCAATAAGTACTTCACTAATATCGGACCTAAATTAAACAAGACAATAATAACACCAGCCGGAAAACAATTTAAAAACATCGATGACAAAATTGACAATAGAATATTACTTAAACCAGTCATTCCTCAAGATATTGTAACCGTAGCCACTAAGCTTAAGTCAAAATTAAGCCAAGGATATGACGATATATCGAGTAAATTAATGAAATCAACAATATACGAAGTAAAGGAATCACTGGCCTTCATTTTTAACCTCAGCATTAACAGTGGTGTTGTACCGGATGCGATGAAAATTGCTAAGGTTATTCCAATACATAAGTCTGGCGATAAACAATAAATACAAAATTACCGACCTATTAGCCTACTTCCTGCTTTTTCCAAATTGCTAGAGCGCATAATGTACACACAAATCTTTACTTTTCTCGACAAACATAACTTCTTCTATGAACACCTGTATGGTTTCAGACCTAAACACTCAACAATTCACCCCGTACTTCATTTACTAAAATCAATTGCTGAAGCTAACAATAAATCATCCAAACATTTCACTCTAGCCATTTTTATTGACTTAAGTAAAGCCTTCGATACGTTATCTCATGACATACTATTAAATAAATTAAATAATTGTGGTATACGTGGCGTCTGCAATAAATGGATTGAAAGCTACCTAACAGGACGTTCACAATACGCCGAACTTTATGACAACAAATCTCATAGCTCACTAATTCAATATGGAGCTCCTCAGGGGTCTATACTCGGTCCGCTATTATTCCTTATCTACATTAATGACATATCCAAATGCACTTTTTTGAACCTGCTTTCATTTGCCGATGATACAACTTTATACATAAATGGTCACGACCTAAAAACTACTATCCCCCTCGTCAATAGAGAACTAGTCTCAATTTCTGATTGGCTAAAGCTAAATAAACTATCATTAAACATTATGAAAACAAAGTTTATGATCTTCTCGTCTAACACCAAATTAAACCCCTCTGCAAGTTCCCAAGTATACATCGATAATATACCTATTCAATGTCTTAACAATGACGATAAACCTGCAGTGAAATTCCTGGGCTTAATTCTGGATCCTAATTTAACGTATAGTTCCCATATTAACTATCTAAAGTCAAAGATAGCTAAAACATTGTACGTTCTGAATAAAGTTAAACACAGCCTCCCAAAAGAATTATTAAAACGCTATATCATTCTCTCGTGCATAGTCACCTGTTGTACGGTATACTAGCATGGGGCAATAGCAATTCTCTAACTAAAATATTTAAAGTTGGAATCAATTTTAAAATCAGCCAAATTTAGCGTTCTTAATTGTCACGCAAACTTGAAACTACATCTCGAGAGAGTCAGGAATATATAGAAAATATGCACAGTTCTACAACAGATACTCAGAAAATTGCCGTTAATCGTGCATGAAAACAGTGGATAGAGAATGATCGCCCTGCCTACATTGCCGGTTGCCACAGTATCTAGACAAATACCAATGACGTCATGAGACTGTGTGTAGAAATCGCTCGCAAGGCGGGCCGCTTTGAGGAAAAAATTGATTTGAATCTTGATTTGGCAACTCAATTTAGGCACGTAATACATATTTTCATACCCAAATTCGTACGATATCTCATTCTATAGACAATATAAAGCTACCACAGAATGAATAAATTTTGTCAATTCTAAAAGTGATTATAGCTTTAAGGTACAAAAACAAGGCATGCGGATTATTAACAAAGCTCATTACCGGTCACACACTGACCCGATCTTCAAACAACACAATATCCTCAAAGTTCACGATCTCTATAACATGCACGCATCACTCTTTACCCACGACTATGTAAACGGACGTCTACCTACATCTTTTTCAAATTTTTATCCTAATCCTAAAAGTAATACCATGACTACAAGACAATATACCTCACTTTATCTCGCTAAACCAAGAACCAATTTTTCGTCAAACTCTGCTTACTACCAACTCGGCAAAATTTGGAATGACCTCCCACTTTCTATTAAAACCATTACCCAACGAAATGAATTTTTAAAAAAAGTTAAGTTTGCCAAGCTCTCACAATATTCTAACTCTGTGACGTGTACGAATCCTGGTTGCAATCAATGTCACAAAATATAATTTTGGTTAAGTTATTTCATGTTTCTACGATTCAATTTCTATATGATATATTTACAAGCATCCCGGTCACGTCGGTGGTGACACATGGTGGAATCACTTTCATTTTCGATTAACACAAATTATTGTATAAACTATCCTCTATGTGCCTCCACTCCATTACTCGTGTTCTCCTGTCCATGGCTGGCGGTCGCCTCTCAAGTGGTGTCGGGGGGGTTAGCGCGGGCCGGGCCTGGGGGGCTCACTTGGTGGGTCACTCACTGGAGTACAACTTTCCGTTCTCTACTTCTTAATTTTGCATACTTTTCATCTGTAATTTAATTACCTTCACCTGATTTACTTTCCTTTTTTGTTTGTTTGTTTTTTTGTTTTTTTTTAGTTTTTTTTTAAGGGGCATCACGGGAAGACAGCCAATGGCTACGTGCTGTCCCCAACAACATATGTGTAAATACCCGAATGTCACTAGATATTGTATTACTCTGTTGAAATAAACATTATTATTATTATTAAAAACCAGTCTGGTTAGACGGAGCCATTACAACCGTGTGCAGCCGCGAGATAATATGAAGTATGTGAAACGTTTCTCATTCACTGGCTTTCAATGGGCACAGACACGCTAGACCTTTTCGACATGAATAGCAAATAGTCACTTGAAAATCACAGCCCACAGAAAGAAAAAAATTAAGAAATTATTCTCTGAAGATACATCCACTTGACATTCATGAGCGCATGGGACATTTGTTTTGTCCACATATCTTTATTCACAGCGACACCCTTCAGAAACGAAAAGTTTTCCTGTCTTTCTTTTTGTCAAAAGTATTGCTCATGCAGAGTATTCTTCACCCTAATCTCTCGTGGTACTACAACGATTTATCTCAAACAGAAACTTCAAGATTCTCCACCATTTCCTGGAGCTGGGGGAATGCAATAAGTCCAGTGAACGTAATGATGTGACATCAAGATACATCAAGATACATGTACATTCAGGTTTCAATGTTTATGCGATGTTTATTCAATGTTTATTTGATTTGATTTTGTTGCTATGAAGGTACAAAATGCATATAATATAGCTCTGGTGATGGATCAGCCTATACCTAAAAAATTCATTCGGTGTCAAAGCAAGCGTCATGGATTCCATTGCGTATTAAGCGTTATTTTAAACTTACAAGTTTCTTGTTGGGATCAAATAACATGTATAAGCCGTAGCAGGCCAGTCCCTGAGAGTCTTCTGACATATGATGAATGGCTTCCAAGCCTTCCAAGAAAATTTCTATTCCATTTATGCACCATTTTGCAACACAGTGCATAATTATGGTGCGATTTTGTCATACATTCTCTAAGAAGACCAAAGGTCCAGTGTGTTCGTCAAACGACTCATTGGGTTGGAAAATTTGATGCAGCTGAATGGTGCTAGATTCTAGAGACCGATCGGATATTAAGTGGCATTAATAATGTGCGAATTTGGCTAATCTGGATGAATTTGTATCTCAGTTTTAACGAGCTTCCACGCAACGGCTCATGAATTTTGTGATAGGAGGGAAATTATATCAGAATAATTTAATTACCTTCACCTGATTTACTTTCCTTTTTTGTTTGTTTGTTTTTTTGTTTTTTTTTAGTTTTTTTTTAAGGGGCATCACGGGAAGACAGCCAATGGCTACGTGCTGTCCCCAACAACATATGTGTAAATACCCGAATGTCACTAGATATTGTATTACTCTGTTGAAATAAACATTATTATTATTATTAAAAACCAGTCTGGTTAGACGGAGCCATTACAACCGTGTGCAGCCGCGAGATAATATGAAGTATGTGAAACGTTTCTCATTCACTGGCTTTCAATGGGCACAGACACGCTAGACCTTTTCGACATGAATAGCAAATAGTCACTTGAAAATCACAGCCCACAGAAAGAAAAAAATTAAGAAATTATTCTTTGAAGATACATCCACTTGACATTCATGAGCGCATGGGACATTTGTTTTGTCCACATATCTTTATTCACAGCGACACCCTTCAGAAACGAAAAGTTTTCCTGTCTTTCTTTTTGTCAAAAGTATTGCTCATGCAGAGTATTCTTCACCCTAATCTCTCGTGGTACTACAACGATTTATCTCAAACAGAAACTTCAAGATTCTCCACCATTTCCTGGAGCTGGGGGAATGCAATAAGTCCAGTGAACGTAATGATGTGACATCAAGATACATCAAGATACATGTACATTCAGGTTTCAATGTTTATGCGATGTTTATTCAATGTTTATTTGATTTGATTTTGTTGCTATGAAGGTACAAAATGCATATAATATAGCTCTGGTGATGGATCAGCCTATACCTAAAAAATTCATTCGGTGTCAAAGCAAGCGTCATGGATTCCATTGCGTATTAAGCGTTATTTTAAACTTACAAGTTTCTTGTTGGGATCAAATAACATGTATAAGCCGTAGCAGGCCAGTCCCTGAGAGTCTTCTGACATATGATGAATGGCTTCCAAGCCTTCCAAGAAAATTTCTATTCCATTTATGCACCATTTTGCAACACAGTGCATAATTATGGTGCGATTTTGTCATACATTCTCTAAGAAGACCAAAGGTCCAGTGTGTTCGTCAAACGACTCATTGGGTTGGAAAATTTGATGCAGCTGAATGGTGCTAGATTCTAGAGACCGATCGGATATTAAGTGGCATTAATAATGTGCGAATTTGGCTAATCTGGATGAATTTGTATCTCAGTTTTAACGAGCTTCCACGCAACGGCTCATGAATTTTGTGATAGGAGGGAAATTATATCAGAATAATAATACTATACGTTATTCATGAGTTTTCACACTTCTTCTGTAACAACTCACAGACAGAAGAGTGAGAATACATTGACGGTAGAGCTAATTATGGTCTGATCTAATCTGTAACTTTTTGAGAATTCGGATCACTTAGATTTTCCTGAACAGAATGCTTGTTAACAGCATCTGGAGAGTATCTTCAAGTTACTGAAGGGATCGTAAGTCATATTATATATCATTCTTGAAGTCGAATTTTGAAGTCGAATATTTGTTGCTAAACTTGCATTATTAGAGACATGGGTTGCACGGGTCAAACTATGACTACGAGACCATTATCAGATGAGTAGCCAATGGAAAATATTAACGATTCTCAGTACTACATAATAATATATACACGTATGCCTACAGGCATTTGTAAAGGAGTCTTGCAGTGTTGAGATAACCAGGAATAACGAGATGTTCTGGGGAACTAGAACAAGTCTCAACTCTCACACAGAAACACATATTTGTGTTTGGTCAACGTACGAATCCATTTCGATAATATAGATCATCATTATTTGAGAAGAAAAATATATTCAACGTCATTTAAGGCAATTGTTTGTTCTGAAAAATCGCTTTTGTGGTACATTTACGCATATTTAGCTTTTTATGAAGCCCCATAAGGTCGCCCTACTTTCCAGACTCTACATAAATCTGAACAATATATTCAGACCTGGCAATTGATTTGATTCGCTATATCCAGCTTCAGACGTTAGATATAACTTCTATTGCTTCCAAAAATATATTTGATTATCTCACGTCTCACAGTAGATGAAATCTCCAGGATATCAAAGCCAATTGGATTACAGTTTCCATGGTAACGTCTGATCGAATTCTTTCAGTCCAGTTCTTGAGTTAGCCAGAGACGTGAATCTCAACGAGAACTTCTTCTTTAACCGTATGTGCGTGTAGCTGCCTTTATGGCGTCTTCATTATTTATATGTCTAACAGTATTAAATACATACAATACCCATATTTACCATGTAGTTCACAACAAGAAGTCCTCTTTCCCAAAAGTAACTGTTTCATCGTCTGGCCAACCATTCTCGTGCTAAGCAGAGCTTACCGCAATTGACTATGAACGTACTAATTTGTACAGTAATGTATGTATCAACCTATTACCGCTGTTAGCCAAATTTTGATGATGCCAATAAAAAACCTTGTATCAAAACTTTCAGAATAGAAACAAAGCCCAACCAGACATTCATATGTAACTTTTTAAACCATCGTCACATCACCCCTGAGTACTTCACCATCTATATATGTATATATTATTCATCGGATGTGAGAAAATATTATATTTTCCCAGGTATTTATATTGTATTTGAGACCTATGGGAACCAAAGCTTTCATAATGTTAGAATTTTGTGGATATGCATACACTGTTATTAATTATCAATATATGAGATTTGAGGTTTAGTGTAAAGCATTGGTATACATATATTGTGACAATACTAATATTTTCTCCGCAAGGAGGCCACTCTAAAATAACATTATGATCAGCACACAACTATCAAACTTGCACTAGTACTAAGAATACTATGAGCACATTATAAAATGAACCGCTACAATATCCCTGTTATATCTATCTTCATCACTGAGCTTTGATATACACCGTAGTGTCGTCCAAGATATTTTTCATCACATTTGGCTACAATCTAATAAATGAAAAACAATTCAGAAGAAAGTTCTGAGAGATGACTATGTGATGTTTTCGAAAAGACTTTGGTGAATTTCTGGGTTGATACACCGAGAAAAAAACATAGTCTGGTCGAAGCTTAGAAATATATGATTACCATCACAAACAAGGACGGAAGGAAGGGGGGCTGACATACGGAATATAACCTGGAAGCCCGATACAGACTGTAAAAGGCTCTATCCTGATGACTCATGCAGGAATGGTAAGCTATTTGGGTTTTAGAGATGGAGAATGAAGGAGTCCAACGCATTACAAGAAAACACAGAAGCCACGACATTTTTATCGCCAAGTGGCTGTCGTTGTGTTGCATCTGAACGAGTTATATACTCCTGGACCCAGCTCACAGATACAGCAATCGATGAGAGGACAGACAAAAACCTCAGACTCTGTCCAATTAGAGCAACATCAACCACAGATAAACATCTCCTTGAATGTTTTTTGAACATTATAAATAAAATGAGCGATATACAGATGACTGTAGTCTGGAACCCGAGACATGATATGTCGCAAAAATCTAGTATCTTAGTTAGAATGCTTTTTGTCATGCCGTAACTGTTATTAATGTATATTTGAACAACTATCTAAGATAAAATACAAGGTTTCAGAAACTATATTTTGCTGTAAAAACGGCCAACGAACAAAGCATAAAATTCCCCTATATAGGTTCATACTGTATCCTATATTATTATATAATATTTATATATTAGAACCTATATAGAGATTTGAATATAACAAATGAAATAGTATTACCATTTAAACACATAACATAGTATTATTATAATGGGTTTCAAAGTAATAAAACTTTTCCAGTAACACCTTTTCACAGAATTGTAGCGCCATTCAGTTCTATTGCAAACCTATTTATGATATTGATGTCAAGTTAGAAAAAGTGGTATTATAACTGTTCAATGAGATGATATGGCACAACTTACACAAACAAAAAGTAAGCCAAATTCGTGACATGTATGAGGCATGTCAAACATATTTGCATTTTTTCTTGAATACATAACTGGTGCCGTATGTGGGTCAGGATTCGCTTACATCCTTGTGGCCATAATTATATGGAGGTTCATGAAGTTCCATAACAGTTTCTTCGAACTTGCGTGAATACTTTCAGAATGTGTGTCCACAGACAGCGAGTGCTCTCCAAATAGCACAACAGTCAATGGATCACAAAAATCAGTGTCCAAACAATGTCCAGTGATAAATATACTTGTTTCCTTTTCATGATTCCCTTATGTTCGTGAATGTGAACACGTTTGTGCTGAACCAGTAAATCAAGAGTCAATAGTAGTCACCAATATTTTTGTTTCATAAACCAATGCTTTACATAGCCATTTAGCTCTTAATCAAGTTGCAAATGGGAGGTGTTCCCATTTTCTAATACAATTTGCCCTCAATACCTTGTCATCCTTTTTTGTATTACTTTCAAAAACAACTGCTAACATAAATTTAATTATCGCCGTCATCAATTTAATCAGAATTCCAAAGAAAAGAAATTCCTCACAATTGCTATATAATCTTCCCTTTTACCTTTTACATGTATTGACTAATTCTTTCTCTATTTGAATGTGTCAATATTTAAGCTCTATCTCGAAGTTCCAAAATATTTGTTTTGTTTTTTTTTGGCTGGAAATGGCTTGAAACAAATAGTAACTTGATTCTAGACCCCAATTTTTTTTTATTTTCGCCATCCTGTTGGAAAATCAAATGGCCACAAAAACGCACAAAAACGAAATCAAACGAAAATCAAACGCACACACCAGCGATTCAAGGGCGGTGAAACCTATACACTGCACAATGGTACATATAGGAATCGTAGGCATGATCTAAAATAAATTGTCTGAACAAATTTTGAGAAAACGACTGCCAAAGCCCAAAGTAGAGTGTTTTTCATCGAAAATGGCTGCCATTTCGAAAAAAAATTAAAAACTAAAAAAATACTTCCCTCTTGAATTATTTTTAGGTATTCCCCCCCAAATTTTCAGGATGGTTTGACTGCATTTTTTAGAGATGAAAATGCTGAATCTAATAAATGAAAAACAATTCAGAAGAAAGTTACGAGAGATGACTATGTGATGTTTTCGAAAAGAATTTGGTGAATTTCTGGGTTGATACACCGAGAAAACAACATAGTCTGGTCGAAGCTTAGAAATATATGATTACCATCACAACCACACCGAATATAACCTGGAAGCCCGATACAGACTGTAAAAGGCTCTATCCTGATGACTCATGCAGGAATGGTCAGCTATTTTGGTTTTAGAGATGGAGAATGAAGGAGTCCAACGCATTACAAGAAAACACAGAAGCCACGATATTTTTATCGCCAAGTGGCTGTCGTTGTGTTGCATCTGAACGAGCTATATACTCCTGGACCCAGCTCACAGATACAGCAATCAATGAGAGGACAGACAAAAACCTCAGACTCCGTCCAACTAGAGCAACATCAACCACAGATAAACATCTCCTTGAATGTTTTTTGAACATTATAAATAAAATGAGCGATATACAGATGACTGTAGTCTGGAACCCGAGACATGATATGTCGCGAAATCTAGTATCTTAGTTTGAATGCTTTTTGTCATGCCGCAACTGTTATTAATGTATATTTGAACAACTATCTAAGATAAAATACAAGGTTTCAGAAACTATATTTTGCTGTAAAAACGGCCAACGAACAAAGCATAAAATTCCCCTATATAGGTTCATACTGTATCCTATATTATTATATAATATTTATATATTAGAACCCATATAGAGATTTGAATATAACAAATGAAATAGTATAACCATTCAAACACATAACATAGTATTATTATAATGGGTTTCAAAGTAATAAAACTTTTCCAGTAACACCTTTTCACAGAATTGTAGCGCCATTCAGTTCTATTGCAAACCTATTTATGATATTGATGTCAAGTTAGAAAAAGTGATATTATGACTGTTCAATGAGATGATATGGCACAACTTACACAAACAAAAAGTAAGCCAAATTCGTGACATGTATGAGGCATGTCGAACATATTTGCATTTTTTCTGGAATACATAACTGGTGCCGTATGTGGGTCAGGATTCGCTTACATCCTTGTGGCCTTAATTATATGGAGGTTCAATGGTTCATGAAGTTCCATAACAGTTTCTTCGAACTTGTGTGAATACTTTCAGAATGTGTGTCCACAGACAGCGAGTGCTCTCCTAATAGCACAACAGTCAATGGATCACAAAAATCAGTGTCCAACAATGTCCAGTGATAAATGTACTTGTTTCCTTTTCATGATTCCCTTATGTTCGTGAATGTGAACACGTTTGTGCTGAACCAGTAAATCAAGAGTCAATAGTAGTCACCAATATTTTTGTTTCATAAACCAATGCTTTACATAGCCATTTAGCTCTGAATCAAGTTGCAAATAGGAGGTGTTCCCATTTTCTTATACAATTTGCCCTCAATACCTTGTCATCTTTTTTTGTATTACTTTCAAAAACAACTGCTAACATAAATTTAATTATCGCCGTCATCAATTTAATCAGAATTCCAGAGAAAAGAAATTCCTCACAATTGCTATATAATCTTCCCTTTTACCTTTTACATGTATTGACTAATTCTTTCCCTATTTGAATGTGCCAATATTTAAGCTCTATCTCGAAGTTCCAAAATATTTTTGTTTTTTTGGCTGGAAATGGCTTGAAACAAATAGTAACTTGATTCTAGACCCCAATTTTTTTTATTTTTGCCATCCTGTCGGAAAATCAAATGGCCACAAAAACGCACAAAAACGAAATCAAACGAAAATCAAACGCACACACCAGCGATTCAAGGGCGGTGAAACCTATACACTGCACAATGGTACATATAGGAATCGTAGGCATGATCTAAAATAAATTGTCTGAACAAATTTTGAGAAAACGACTGCCAAAGCCCAAGTAGAGTGTTTTTCATAGAAAATGGCTGCCATTTCGAAAAAAATTAAAAACTAAAAAAATACTTCCCTCTTGAATTATTTTAGGTATTTTCCCCCAAATTTTCAGGATGGTTTGACTGCAATTTTTAGCAATCTAAAAAGGTTGTGTGAGCTTCCAGTGCCATAGCTACCAGTCAACAAGCATGCTTGTCCACGGCAATTTTTCCACCAATTATACTAACGTACCTGACTCAGATTGAACCCAGTACTATCAGGTACCCTTTCGACATGAGTGGTGCGCAATTAAATATGTTCATACCTTGTTTGATTTATAATTGCTGGTCGAAAGTGTGATTTTGGTGTCATACTAGGCTAGTTGTTTGGATGAGGCTTCAGGTGGTTATCCCGTAGGAAAACAAAAAGTGGGTATTTGAAAATGTGATCACTGTACCAATCTATTCATATTAAAGATGTTTAAGCATATGGTTATTTGTATATTTGACTCGAAATGTATTGGAAAAGATTAGAACACCCAAAGCCAACACTTAGCATGTACCTGTACGTGGTGCAGCTGGTGTTGTTATTTTGGTTGCTAAAAGACAGTAGAAGGACCAGCTTCCGCTGGACGCTTGCAATCAGTGCCGCCGTCCGTCCACTCTGCCAATGGCAGCGCCAGCCTTCATCAATCATTGCTAATAAAGATTAACAAGGTTACTAAAGGCTGCAGACCATCTCGCCACGAGGAGGCGGTACCCAGGCTCTAAACTACAACATATTGCTCCGGCAGGCAGGTCAGACCGTGAGATGACACAGACAAAAAACCTTTCTGTATTACAGTCATGTCCGTCTAGTTAGACGTAGCCATTACAGCCCTGTGTGCCGATGCGATATAATATGAAGTATGTGAAACGTTTCTCATTTACTGGCTTTCAATGGGCACAGACAGTCACTTGAAAAACACAGACCGAAGAGAGAAAAATGATAAAATATGCCCTTACCATACATCTATTTGACTTTCATGAGCGCATGGGAAATTTGTATTTGTACACAACTCTATATTCATAGCCACACCCTACAGAAATGGAAACTTTCCTGTCTTCTTTCCCCAAAGTGGTCCTCATGCGGAACATTTGACCAGAAAATCGATTAAATCACGTGCTATAATATTGTCGAAGTATTCTCCACCCTAACCTCTCATGGAACTACAACGATTTATCTCGAACAGAAACGTCAAGATTCTCCACCATTTCCTGGAGATGGGGAAATGTAGCAGGTCTAGTGAACGTTATGATACGTTAAGATACATTCAGGTTGAATGGTTTTCAGGCTCCAATATTTATTTGATATTCATTTTGTTACTGAAATGAATATGATCTAGCTCTGGTGATATTCCTCAAGACTTCATTTGGTGTCAAAGCAAACGCCATGGATTACATTGCGCATCAAGCTTCTTGTTGGGATCAAACGGCACCAATTACGAGCCAGTCCTGGAGTCTTCTGACATTTGGTGAATCGTTTCCAATTTATATCCCACGTATGCACCATTTTGCAACACAGCGCATAATTTTAATGCGATTTTGTTTTCTGAGAAGAGAACAAAATTCTCTAAGAAGACCAAAGGTCTAGTTTATTCGTCAAACGACTCATTGGGTTGGAAAATTTGATGCAGCTCAATATTGCTCGATTCCTCAGACCAATAGGTTATTAGGTGAAATTTATAATGTGCGAATTTGGCTGATCAGGATGGATTTGTATCTCAGTTTTATGAGCTTCCGCGCAACGGCTTGTCTGAACAATTCTGGTCTTATCTAATCTGAATACTTGTGAGTATTAGAGTCGCTTAGGTTAAGCTGAATAAAATGCTTGACAATAGCGTCTTCAGAGTATCAATCTGTCCCTGTGCCCTAGTGATCACTAACACAACTTCAAGTTACTGAAAGGATCGTAAATTATAGTATATGTCATTCTGGAGAATTTTAAATTATGATAAACCTGCATATTTAAAGACATGATTTCATGGGTCAAAATATGACTATAAAATGTCAGACCATTTTCAAATGAGTATCTGATGGAAAATTATTCAGGATTCTTAGTAGTAGCATATCACACGTATATATCTACATGTATTTGTAGATGATTTCGCAGTATCGATAATACAAGAAATAAAGAAAAGTTGTGGGGAACAACAAGAAGAACAAATCTCAACTCTCACACAAAAACATATCTTTGTGTTTGGTTACCCATTTTTGGAAACAATAGACTCTAATAGAGACTACTCATTCCTGAGAATTGGCGCTTGTTGTATATTTACCCATGGTTAGCTTTTTATGAGGCTCCATAAGGTCGCCCTACTTTTCAGCCTCTACATAAATCTGAACAATATATTCAGACCTGGCAATCGATTTGATTCGTTATATCCAGCTTCAGACGTTAGATAAAACTTACATTGCTTTCATAAAAATATATCTGATCATCTCACGTCTCACAGTAGATCAAATCTCCAGGATATCAAAGCCAATTAGATTACGATTTTCATGGTAACGCCTGATCAAATTCCTTCAGTCCAGTTCTTGAATCCGTCCAAGGCGTGAATCTCAACAAGCAGTTCTTCTATTTTCCCAACAAAATTGAATAGATAACCCAAATGATATTAAAAATGTTGTTCCCCATATCTCGATCCGTTTGTTTGCAGACGACACTAATGTATTTTTACGCAACCGTTCATGTGAAAATCTTATTGCAAATGCCAGATGTACAATAACAAGTCTTAAAACATGGTTTGATGGTAACAAGCTTACTTTAAATTTGTCCAAGACAAGCTATATGATTTTTCATTGTAGAAATATCCGAAATCACGAATGTATCAATGAGATAATAATGGATAATATTGTTATTCCTCGAACTAGTACAACAACTTATCTCGTTGTTGTAGTCACAATAGATGAAAACTTGTCATGGAAACATCATGTACAGCATGTTTGTAATAATATAGTCAAATATACATCTATTTTTCACAGAATAAGAAATCACCTCACTGAAAATGTAAGGATTCAAATGTATTATGCTTTCATATATTCAAGAATATGTTATGGTATAGAAGTCTATGGTGTAGCCAAAGTAAGTCACCTTCACCCACTACAGATTATGCAAAACCGTATCCTTAAAATATTAATGAAAAAACCGTATAGATTTTCAACAAATATGCTGTACAAAGGTTATGATTTATTGAAGGTATCAGACATCCATTTATACCAAATGCACACGTTCTTATTCAAATATAAACAGAATGAACTCCCAACTATGTTTGATAATCTTATGAATCCTAACCGAAATCTTTGCGGAATCACCACCAGGCAAAATACCTCATTTACTGTTACCAAATCAAATACTAATCACGGCAACCTATTATTGAACAACTATTGTACCAAACTCTATCAAAGTCTACCTGTACAATTACACCAGATAAATTCATTAGCTACTTTCAAAAAGCATGTCAAACACAATTTAATGAGCAAATACTCGTAATTATCAAAGCATTGTAGCTGACAAATAGGTGACATATATGTGTATGTTTATGTGCGTATGTATGTATTTATATGTATATAAAATTGCTTCAATCATGTTTAAAATATTATGACTATCTTTTCGCTTGTACTTTGAGTTCTTTTATTTTTGTGGTTTCTTGTTGTAACGTAGTATTCTGTTAAAATATTTATTTTTGTGGTCACCAGCCCGATGAGCTTGTCTCTTCTGGTGTCCAGCATATGTTCCCTTGGTTTTGTTTTGTTAACATATGTGAAATAAATTTTCTTTCTTTCTTTCTTTAACCCCACATGTATTTACCGTGTGGTCGGCAATGAAACACTATTGAAACAAAACAAGCAGATGATTTCCAGTGAGGTGTCAATATGGGTTTGTCTCTGCCCAAAATAACTGTTTTATCATCTTGCCAATCAATTTTGTTGTCCTCAATTTTACATGTTTTTCTATATAATTAATCATCAAATGTTAGTAATGGAATATTTTACTAGTCATAAAAATGTCAAGCAATATTAATTATGTATGTATGGATTTGCATTAAATGATCAATATAACGTATATGATCATCATATACACAAAATATGTTCGAAGACTTAAACATTCTGTCTGCAGCAGTTTGGAAGCGGTTGATTCTGATTCTGATAAAAAGACCTTTTAGCATTTAAAGAATAACCCTCGAAATCGACAAGCATTTCAGCATGTATAATTTACGTATATTAACTTGGCTGTCAGGCTAATGGGCGCACACTTACCGATGCTTTCAGGGTTAACTCTGGGAAAGATTCGAGGATCTACTTGTGTTCTCGGGGTGGACACCGATAAGGTTTGGTCACGTCTTGTAGTGACACTCCTTGTGCACATCGTATGCCTCAGGCTTCTTGAGGTCAAGATATAGATCTATATTAGGACCAGAGAACGTGGAGCTGTTCCCTAAGAACAACTGCACACTTTGTGATCAATGTTTAATGTGATTTATACACCTGAAACATGCATTTGAGTATCCACGTTCGGATCTTTCAATGCACTCTGTCGTGACAATTTTATCCATATATGTTCAAAGGTGGCACTCTCGTTTACAAAGGATTAGTGCTTTGATAATTATTATTATTATTATTCATTCTAATTATGTTTCAGTAATAATTATGTTTCATTCTAATAGTAGTTCCAAAGTCGGAATGGATTGTGATACTACCCAGAATCCGGTCCTATTTTTACACGATAAATTAAGGTAACCCAACACTGCTGGTGGCTTTAAATGCTACATGTATGGTGACTTGTACTGCAGTAACGGGAATGTTTTACAGTAGTTGTCCTAAGGGCAGAGGGATGGAACAATGGAAAGACTAAGTACGATATGTATGTTTTTTATCTGAACATGAATATTCGATTCAATAGTGTAGCTTTTAATTGCAAATAAGCAAATAATACTCATCTCAAGTGCTCAACTGAGGCAATCAGTATTTATATGTTTAAAATTATGGTCAATTATGTTTTTCATGTCGCGCACGCAGCTCCTCGCTTGGTAATGTTTGTGTCAAACATATGCCATATATGACATCGTGTAACGTCATATCGCAATAGTATATTAACGCGATTTGCTCATGTCACACATTTTCTCATTACTTTGCTTTGATACATACACACTCGGAATTGTCGTCCATTATATTATGACATCATGTGACTACAATCTAATAAGACAGATGACAGACTATGTGCTATTTTCGAAAAAGAGTCGTGAATTTCTGGTCAAAGCATAGAAATATATGATTACTATCACAAACAAGGACGGAAGGAAGGAGACTGACAGACGGAATATCATCTGGAAGCCCGATACAGAGCCATACAAGGCTCTATCCTAGTGATATCATAGGTGCGGCGGAAGTTCCTTGTTATAGCGACATCGTGCCAGACGGCGGCGACCGGGTCCTGATGATGATGGCTGTTCAACTCACGTGAGTTGCCGCCATGTGGTCGGGCGGCGAGCGACTTGACTATATACCGACGAATTACTGCACATCGTGCTGACGAATGACACAGGTTTGCACTGAGAAAAAAAATCAGGGCATCTGAACGAGCTATTTACACCAGACCCAGCTCATAGTCACAGCAAAAACCTCGAATTCATCTGATTAGAGCATCACCATTAAAGATAAGTGTCGTCGAATACTATCATAGAATATAATGTCATATTTTCAGTACTGTTTGAACGTCGTGAATACACCGATGGATCCACGGAGAGCAGAATTGCACGAGTACATAGATATGTTCATGAAGTCTACAACTTTAAAAGTTGCATTCGGGAATCTGAGACAGGACTGACCGATGTCATCAAAGCACTTTCTAAATGACATAACAGGAAATTGACCATAGGCCGAAGGGTGATACAACATAAATAATTATATGTGAACGTTTAGCTAGTGGTTTTTATAGAACTTGTACCTTTTTCTACTTTTATTCATGAATAGATGTGCATTGTGCATTACCAGTATTACCAGACTTGTGCATTATCAGTATTGAGAGGATCATATCAATAGCTATCAATATTTTTCTTTCACAAACGTTCTGCACACCTCTGTAGCTTTCCGACGAGGTGCACAGAGGTGGTGTTCCTTTTGTCTTTCTGTATATTTGTTCTTCTAAGTATACATGTATGTAATATTTCAGACGATATATGTCTCTAATTAGAGCTGAATCAAACTTCAATGCCCCCGTCAGGGCGATACATTTTACCCTCAGTACCAAAGACTCTTTTTCTTGGCATCACGTTCTTCTCTCCTCAAAAACAAATGATAGCACCAAGTTAATTATCAGCGTCATAAATTTAATCAGAATCCCAAAGAAAGCAAACAATTGCAAACTAGCCTATTGACGACAATGCGATTTTGTACAATTTGCATTATTTTTATATATATTTTGGACAGTTTTTCCTGGCGAGCATTTCATAGCACATACTCTACACGAGACTACGGAATCAACGAACGATTGCTTCAGTGATTTTAAATTCATGTCAATATAATTAGGGAAGCTGAACAAAAACAATCGATGAGTGGGCATTGGACATATGTAGATCTGAAACAAAATCGAGCTCTCTTCTACTGCATATCCAGGAACAGTTGATCCTTTGATATTTACATTTTTGATGTACAACATTAAATCTACCAATGCGAGTTCCAGTATTATTGCTTCCGCCAACAAACATGGTTGTCCAAAGCAAATTCTCCACCAATTAGTGACGTACCTGATCCAGAGTGAACTACCAGGCACCTTTTGGACACATGTTCATAATCGTGTTTGGTTCATACTGGGTTGGTTGGTCAGATGGGATTTCGTGTGGTTATCCAGTGGGAAGACTGTCAGAGAGTTGGTATGAGCTAATGTACTGATTGTATAAACCAATTTATTGATATCTTCAGAGCTGTTGAAACGTATGATAACTGGTAAAGTTTACCGAAAATGTATTCGAAGAGATGAGAAGACATAACAATCTGACTCTATGTTCTTGTACGTTTTGTGGTGTTTAGGCTGCTAAAGGACAGCAGAAGGTCCAGTTCCTGCTTGACGCCTGTAATCAGTGGCACCATCACCCTACCACTATGCAGACTGCTGCCAATGGGAGGGCCAGCCTTCATCAATCATCGCTAATAAAGATCACCCAAGGCGGCGGCCCACCGGGCCACGAGAAGAGGATAACCCAGGATCCAAACTACAACATATTGCTCCAGCGGGCAGCTCAGACCATGAGATGGCAGATACAAAACCTTTTTGTGTTACAGTCATGTCCGTCTGGTTAGACGGAGCTACTACAGCCTGTGTGCCGCTGCAAGATAATATTATGAATTATGTAATAGTTACTGTCATTTCTGTCACTGTCATGTACTAGCTTTCAATGGGCACAAACACGCCAGAGTTTTTCGGCATGAATAGCAAACAGTCACTTGGAAAACACAACCCAAAGCGAAATAAAGGAAGAAATTATGCTCTGAACATACATCTATTTGACTTTCATGAATGCATGGGAAATTTGTATTTGTCCACATATCTATATTCATAGCCACACTCTTCAGAAACGGAAAGTTTTCCTGTCTTTTTTTTCAAAAGTAGTGCTCGGATCAGACTATTCCTCAAATATTCATTCGTTGTCGAAGCAAGCATATGGATTCCATTGTGCGTCGAACTTACAAGCTTCTTTTTGGGATCAAATAACAACAATTACGCATAGCGTTAGTAGCCCCGTCACTGAGTCTTCTGATATTTGATGAATGGTTTCCAAACCTTCCAAGAAATTTTACATCCCATTCATGCACCATTTCGCAACACAGTGCATAATTTTGATGCAATTTTGTTAGACATTCTCTAAGAAGACCAAAAGTCCAGTCAATTCGTTAAACGACTCATTGGGTTGGAAAATTTGATGCAGCTCAATGGTGCTAGATTCCAGAGACCGATCGGATGTTAAGTGTCATTTATAATGTGTGAATTTGGCTAATGCGAATGAATTTGTATCTCAGTTTTAATGAGCTTTCGCGAATCGGCTCATGAAACTTGTAATAGGAGGAAAATTAGATTAAAATATTAATACTAGATGTTGTTCATGAGTTTTCACACGACTCTCAGACAGATGTGTAAGAATTCATTGATGGAAGAGTTATTTCTGGTCTGAAAAATTCTGGTCTTATCTGATCTGAACACTGGTAAGTACTCGAGTCACTTAGGTTAACCATGGATGCAAAACATGCATGTGGCGATTTTGCAAAAAGATCGCGGCAGGTGTCTTTGTTAAACACTCTAGTTTTACGGCCTTTGTTTTGGACGCTTCTGCTCGAAGCACGCGTTGCCCCGGCAACGCCCTCTAATCCTCTCTCGCCCAGTAAACTATAACAATGGTTTGACCTAGATCTCCTTCGTGTCTCGTGTTCTGGGAATATATATACTCTGGAACCGTTCTGATCTGGGAAGTTGTCTCAGAGCAAGGCGTGAGAGACGACGGAGAGCTCGGCCATGAGCTCTACGTCCTCGATCCGTGGCTAAGGCCCTCACGGGCCCCTGGGGACGACTTTAATAGGGGGCCCGGGCTGGGGTAGACCTTGATGACACGCCCTCTGGAACACCGGTCTTCTCCACCCGGGATGGTGCGACACAGGCTCTGACTGTCGGGCTGTCCGGGGTTCCATCCCCGAGATGGACCGCGTCGAGCCAAGCCTTACAGTTAACACCACGGTGATGATCGTGTATCTGAGTGGTGTCTGCATGTTTGGGCTCGCTGGGCGGGCTGCTACCTGGTTTTTGTTCTAATGATATAGTAATGATTTTGCCTGCAGTGACCCTCGGTGAGCGGACTATCCACGAGGATCTGAGGATAGCGGGTGCGCGTCCGCAATTACCTGTGGTGAGAGGACTATCCTCCAGGATCCCGGATAGCGGACGACGTTAAAACTTTACATGCATATAGACATAAATTGCACAGGTCAAAATATGACTACGAGACCATTATCAGATGAGTAACCAATTATCGGATGAGTAACATATTATCGGAAGAATCGGAAATTATTTACGATTTTCAGTACCACATAATAATATATACACGTATGCTTACATGCATTTGTAAATGAGTTTACGGTATGGAGATAACCAGAAATAATGAAATGTTCTGAGGAACAAGAACAAGTCTCAACTCTCACACAGAAACATATATTCGTGTTTGGTCAACGTTCGAATCATTTCGATAATATAGCTCATTCTGTGAGGAGAAAAATACAATCTACGTCATTTAAGGCAATTGTTTGTTATGAATAATCGCGTTTCTGAATGCATGTTTAGGTTTTAATGAGGCTCAAAAAGTTCGCACTACTTTTCAGACTTTACATAAATCTCAGCAATATATTCAGACCTGGCAATCAATTTTATTCGCTATATCCAGATTCAGACTTTTATTGCTATCCCAAAATATATCTGATTATCTCACGTCTCTCAGTAAATCAAATCTCCAGGATATCAAAGGCAATTAGATTACGGTTTCCATGGTAACGTCTGATCAAATTCTTTCAGTCCAGTTCTTGAGTCTGCCCAAGATGTGAATCTCGACAAGCAGCTCTTCTTTTATGTGCATGTAGCTGCATTTATGGCTTCTCCAACAATATTAAATACATACAATACCCACATTCACTATGTAGTCCGCAGCAGAGTGTTCTTGAATCATAACAGCCGAAAATGTTTACGTCAAGTATAGTATAATTTATTGTGAGTCACGTTTCTATTCTGTTATTCAATTCATTTTCATAAGGAAATGAACTCAGTCAGGTTATCGATGCTTGTTCCTCTTTCCCAAAAGGAAATGTTCCATCTTCTGGCCAACCAATCTTGTGCTAAGCAGAGCATACCGAAATTGACTTTGACGTACAAATTTGTACAGTAATTTATTAAACCATCTTCACATCACCCCTGAGAACTTAACCATCTATATGTGTATATAGACGTGGAATCAATACCCAGTGTTAAGTATTCCGAACAAACAAAAAGGGTCCGTTTTCCAATCTCATAGTCCGGGGACAGAAAGTCATGTCAGGCATACGAAGTGAGAGAAAACAAAAATGACAGGGAAACTCATGAACCCCCAAAAATGGCCATTAGGAGGTGAAATCAGGTGTTCCGGAAAGAGTGAGCATTTCCTGCCCCACTAGTGGCACCCGTCATGAATTCCCCAAAATTAACATGAAAATAGATCTAGTTGCATGACAGACATGGAATTGGTGTATTTATCAACCAGATCATGATGACGTCCATAGAATTTCTTAAACACAGCTATAAGTCTTGGTATAACATATCCTTGTCGCAGCAGTTTAGAGACTAGCTGGGCACTTCGATAGACAAAGTCCTCATATTTGTAACTAGCTCTGGAATAGCGTATAAGTTGAGATACAAACACACCATATGCCGGTGACATAGGAATGTTGCTGCTTAGAAAAGGGAAATTGACTATGGAAAAATTGAAATCATCACGTTTGTCATATCATCTAGTTGACAGGTTAGAATCATTATCAATCTCCAACCTCAGGTGTAGATAGTTGGAAAAATTAGCGTAGTCTGTAGTATCTTTAATTTCAAGTTCCTTAGGATATATATGACATCCAAATAATCATCAAACTTGGGATTATTTAGCGACAATACATCATCTATGTATCGGAAAGTGAAATTAAAATTACATGTTAGTTTCTTAGAACCCCCTCGACAGTCCTCGTTGTAAATGTTGGACAAAATCTGATTCATATGAGTATAAGAACAGGTCCGCCAATAATGGTGCACAGTTTGTACCCATGGGAATACCAATAATTTGTTGAAATATTCGACCACCAAATTCCACAAAATACTATCAATCAGAAAATTAACCATATTTACCACAACAATTTCAGTATATTTGTATGGGGCATCAGAGTCGCCTTTGACCAAATAAGCGGTATTATATTTAACTACAATATAATGGTACCGACGTTGTCCCTTTTTAGAGAAAAATGAATTATTGATTAGTTTTTTAAGCTAGGATTTCAGTTCAGAATGAGGTATAGTTGTGTACAAAGTGGAGAAATCAAATGTTTTGATAGACGTTACTTCATCGGATGTGAGAAAATATAATATTTTTTAGTATATTTTCTCAAGTATGTATATTTTATTTGAGACCTATGGCAACCAAAGCTTTCATAATGTTAGAATTTTGTGGATATGCATAAACTCTTATCAATTATCAATATTTGAGATTTGAGGTTTATTATATAGCATTGTAGTCCTGCAAACGGAGGCCCAAAAGAGGCTTAGAAATGAAGATACATCAACCGGAAGAGTAACAGGACGAGTCATATACCAAAATGACCGGGAAAGTCTCTAGTTTCCGGAAATGTCTGAAATACTTTTCAACTCCAATGGCAATCTGAGAAATTCGGGTTTAAGTAACATGTGTATGTCTCACCGAATTTGAATTGTTTGGTGTCTTTTTTTAGAACGCGTATACACAAAATGTACGATTCCGGTTTGAAATATCCCAAATATTTCCCCTTATGCTCCATGAACTTATATAAAATGAAGCTAAACAACATTACATGCATTTGCAATTGCTCTTACGGTGGGTGTTATCGTGTATGCAGTTACCATGGTAAGTTGATATTCAAGTTGAAAGATAATATGATTACATTAAATGATACTTATCACAAAAAAAGTTAAATCTATTACATGCTACCATGGTAACCAACTGTTGTATGACAAATGTCTTAACTTTGTTTCAATTATCATCCGCACATAGAACCAATTTTGTAGTCCGTCTACCTCACAAGAAAGCTGCAAATATCCTCATAATTAATAATTGATTGGCATATCTACGATAATTCAGCATTAATTGTAGTTCCCATAGCAACCACAATGGACATTTTCGATGTCATCAGTAAATCAGTATCATCCTTTTCAGTGCAATTGTGAATAAGCAACGTGTCCGTTTAGGTTCAAAGTCCAACTAAAAAAACTTATTTTTGACAAATAAGGGGGTCAATGTTATGGATAGTTTTTACAGCATATAATATTAATATAACAATTATATATTACAGTTCTAAGAGCCTACTCAATTATGATTAGGAGTGCTCTTGACATCACGAGGGTAGAACAAGTTATTTTTCAACCATATTTTCAACCATATATAATTACAATATGCACTTTAGCATGCACATTGCTAGCATGAGGTGTTTCCATTGTTCAATTACTAGAATTGGTTTCCAAGGTAAATACTCTTGAATGAGACATATCCCATAGCAACAATTGTTGCTAGGAGCCCATGATCATATTGAGTTGGGGGAAAATGAAACTGAAACCCATAGCAACCAACATCGAATCAACTGCAGTTTGCTATGGGCCGTAAGTAGAGTATGGTTGCCATGGTGACCAGATACATGAGTATGAGTATGATATATAAGTATGAGTATGGCATAGTATGAATATGAGTATGATATATTTTCTATCATCAGGATTCATTTCGCATTATTCAGCAATACTATGTCCATGTAGTTCGGAAAAAGTTCTAAAAGTAGCTATATAAAACAATCTACTCATAATGTATGTCGTCATGGAAAGTCATTTCGAAGGGGAAGCGAAGCAAAAAAAACTTTTTTGACAATATGAAAGATCTGTTTTCAAGGACTCCGATGCTTCCTAAGGCCCAGTGACACTGAGTCGTACGATGTTATGGTCACACGATCAGGTTCAAATTTGCTGAGTTACGACGGATCACCAGTGATCGCCACTGCAATCGCAAGTAGCGACTGTTCATATGATTGTTGGTACGCTTGGTGGCACGATCATTGAAAGAATGGAAAATATTGATCGCAAGCAGTCGTACGACCACGTGGCAGTGACCACCGACCTGTCGTGCCTTCAGTCTTAGCGATCACCGACCTGTCGTACAACCAGTCGTTGCAATCAATGACCAGTCGTACGATAAATTGCGACCTGACGCACGACCGTCCGTCTGATTAGACAGAAGGGCACAAAACTTGAACAGAAACCATATTTTGTAGTTTTATAGTTTAGAAAAATGCTGAAAAATGTTGTTGTGTTGGGTAAAATATTTTCCATTGCACGTTTTATCCTCCTTTCGGGAAGCTTCAAATGTGTGTTACCACCAATCGTAAGGTCGTACTACCAGTCGGCACAGGTCGTGATTCATCGCACCACAGGCACTGATCATGAAGTTGTACGACTGATTGCACCACTAGTCGCCAGGTTGTACGACTAGTAGCACGACCATTTTGGTTGGTCAACAACGTGCGACAATGTCCGATTGCTGGTGCTACCTTTCCCGATTGGTGGCACGTTTGTGTAAGACCAACGTGCGACCAGAACCAAAATATCTTGATTTGTTCCAAAGTTATGACCATGTTTGTTTTGCTCCTCTGGGAGTCCTCGATGCAATTCATTAGTTATGCGTGACGTCATCGATTGGGTTTCATTTAATCAGATTTTTTATTACTCTGATTGTAAGTACATTATTAGTCGTTGAGCGGGTTTTATTCTTGTAAACAAGTATATAATGCAAACAACCCACGAATCTGTCAAAAATATTGATATCATAGTTACTATACTCCTGTTCAGGCCCAACTCTTAATTGTCGACTTTGTCAAAGAATGAAATCAATTTCATAGACAGTCCAAAACCTTATAATATTGCCCGTTTGATTTAGTCGTTATGTTTGTATTTGCGGTCCGGTTTATTTACTGTATTTCTGATACATATTTGACAATGCTATTATATATTTGATATATAAAAATTCGCTTTAATATAAATATATATTTACAGTGGCGGATCCAGGGCGGTGGGGGGGGGGGCTCACTCGTTCTGAGCCCCCCTTCCCTCTAAAATGAGAGAGAAAAGAATAAGAGAGAGAGAGGAAGAAAGATAGGAAAATATATTATGTTACCTAGATAATATGGAAGTATTATCTGAGGTAAAGAGCTAAATGAAAGGCTAAATAAAATGTTGATCTACATGTGTAGGTGCAGCGCTATGGCTGTTGTTTAATTTAATTTAACTTTTGCCTAACCACAATCACGGATCGGCTCAGATATTTAGCTTTGGCGGCTGCACATACTACTATGAAACTGAATGACCGCACACTGGCGGCAGAAACCTCTTATGTATTTCTGCTGGCGGGCGTGTATAGTTGATTATATTGTCGATCAACGCTACTCACACCATGGAACCAAGAATTCTATACACCCTCCCTATTTAGCACAAAAAATAGGCATCCAATATTCTCAGAAGTATCCAGAAAACACCAAAAACATCAAAATGCAAAAATCTCCAGAAACTGATCCCAAGTTCTCTCAGAATAATACCAAAATACCAAAAAATAACAAAATGCAACAGTCTCCAGAATGCATCCCAAGTACTCTCCGACAACATCAAAATGCAGAATTTTGTCTGGGGCGCAGTAAGCCACCCACATCATGGAACCGAGAATCGTGTGCATATATTCACCTCTGTTTAGCACACGAAATAGGCCTCCAATATTCCCAGAAAAGTCTCCAGAAAGCACCCCAAGTGTTCTCAGAAAACACCAAATTGCTAAATTTTCTTGGAGGGGTAACGGCGCCACCAACCCCCAGACCGTTTTTAGGGTCTTTTTGCCCCCCCCCCCCCTTCTATCAGATATCTTGGATCCGCCCCTGATTTAAAATATTTGGGTTTGTCTCCCTAAACAAAAATTGTCTGTCTATCTACAGATAGTCCGTTTGTTATCCTGATTAGTTATGCAATTATCGTGATAAACAAGGCATGTATTTTTTCATGAACGACTATCAAGTGGGCTTTGGCAATGCAGAATAATACGATGGTCCTTTTGTTACAATGCCGCTCAATGCAACTTTTCACCCCTAACGAACACAAGTGAAACTATATTATCATGATTATTGTTCAGTCTGTAAGAGAACTAATATATGAAATTTAATTTTCTATTGATGATGGCCATTTTGATGTGAAAATATTTCAAACTTCAAAAAATATATATTCTCACAATTGACAAGTTAACTATTTAATTCTGTACAGTCATGATTTTAATGTATTTGTATTGTGTATAAAATGGTAAACCTTGAATTGCTCGGACGGCTGGAAACATAGGCTCAAAATGCCCAAAATGGACTCAAGTGCACACATTGGTCTCTCGGGACAGAATTCATCAACACAGTGCTAAGTTTTCTATTATGAGCATTCAGAAAGTCGTAGAAGGTTGATCATGTGGTGTCGTTGAAATTTACCTCTGATGACCTTGAGTGGTAAACCTCGAGGTCACGTCTGGCCTGAACTGTGAAAATTGGCTTGTGCAGACGTTACTCTTGTAAATAGAACTTAGTAGTGTATTATTAATTCCCCATTATAGTCCAAGGTCGACAATTTGGGGGTCACGATTTTACGACTTTTGAGTGTTCTGATATGATTCATGTTTTCAATCATTTTAAACCGTTTCCGTTCAGGAGATATGCCTTGATAATAGAAACGATGCTCAGACGTTTTTACAGCTCAATATTGACCGACAAGGTCAAGATCACAGAAAAGGGCAAAATAAAAAAAATGCAATAACTCTTAATAATTTTTCCCTTTAATTTCGTATATTCCCTATGGTCAATTCCCCATCATATATGCTCTATGACCGATGGTCGTACGATTGAAAATCCATTGTCGCCCAAGGTCGGAAATGTAAAGGGCACCAGTTGATATCACTGATTCGTAATATTTCAAGTAGTAGTACATGTAATTCCAAAACCTCTGACGATATCCAATAGAATATTGAACATATTGAACATATAGTATGCTGTATGAATCTCAGGGAATTTTCGAAGTTTTGGAGGACAGTGTCAAGAAATCATTTCCTGGTCGAGAATATGGTCAAAATAGAAAAAAAATCGCATAAACCGCACAATGATTTTTGTGTTATTCTATTGCCAATTCCCCACGATTTGAAGTATTACAAATAGTCGTACGTCCCAAATCCCCGATATCGCCTAGGTCGAAAATGTGAAGGTCATCAGGGTAATTTTGATAACTAAATCTGAAGGGGTGAGGATCTGCAATCTCTGATTCTCTGTTTTCAGCTGCTATTGATTGCAACCTTTAGAACCTCAAGTCGGTCAACAGCCAGAGAAACTCAACAATATCGCCAGTAGATTATTCGTCACCAAAGACATGGGTGTAGACACCAATATTTTTTTTTTCATATCTGCCATAGAAGCCAGATTATAGCCCAAAACGAGATTTCAGGAATTTTGACGGCCATGATGAAAAAGATGTCACACAGGTTGTACTTCCACAACTGGTGATGGGGGCATCTGCACCTCTATTGTTGGGGAGGGCCAAGTGAAGTGCTGATTGAAGTGATTGGTTGAGAAAGTGTCAATTTCCTCATGATTTTCACACAAGTATGTTCCGCCAAAGAAAAATGGTGATTTTTGCAGGTCAATGACAACCATTTTTAATTGAGAGACAAACAACAGTCAGAGTGCCTCAACAATACTATCAGAGAATCCATTGAGATCTAAAGTATGGGTGTAGACACGGAAATATTGTCTCTATCTGCAGTAGAAGCAGATTTATAGCTCAAAACAGGATTTCACAAATTTTGGCAGTCATTTCGAGAACGACTTCATTAAAAAAAATAATAGATTTTTCCAGGTTTTGATGGCAACTCTTTTGAATTCTGAAGTAGCCAAGCGAACAAACAGTCATAGAGAATCGGCAGTGTCAGCATTAGATTCCTTGTCATCGAAAACATGGGTGTAGCCATCGAAATCTCCTCTCTATCTGCCATAGAATCTGAGTTATAGGTCAAAACGTGGTTTCACGAATTTGGTGGCGGCCATTTCGAAAATGATGTCACACAGCTATTTCATCTTAATTTATGAAGGTGGCACCAATTTGGGGGGAAGGTTGTGAAAAGAAAGCGAAAACCAGTCCTTATATCGTCTTGTGGAGTCTTGTCTTGTGCACAGGGATCTGCCTAGCTCATGGAATTTATCACCAGTCTCTTACTATACTAAATGTTTCGTCCTTGCCTTAGTTACCTTGGTTGCCATGGCAACGACGCATTGAAAATTCATTTTATTCATGTCAAAATATATTTGTTTTATCAGACTTGGAACATTTCACAAAAAAATGGTGTTTTTGTCAAAAGTTGTTATATATTTATTCCTAGATGTCTGCAATGCCTAATATGATTTCGATATTCGCATAGCTAAAAGCTTGAATTCGGTGAAACAGACACATGTTACTAAACCCCGAATTTCTCAGATTGCCAATGGAGTTGAAAAGTATTTCAGACATTTCCTGAAACTAGAGACTTTCCCGGTAATTTTGGTATATGACTCGTCCTGTTACTCTTCCGGTTGAGGTACCTCAAAAAATTGTACCCCGGTTTGCAGCACTATTGGTATATATATATATTATGACAATACTAATATTTTCTTCGCATGAAAATCATTCTAAAATAATATTATGATCAGCACACAACTATCAAACTTGCACCAGTACCAAGAATACTATGATTAAATCATAATTCTAACGTGATTATACTCAACTTATTATTTACCTGTGTCGAGCTAAGAAACGCTTTGGCTTCTGTATATTGGCACAATATAATGGCGCCGTATGGAATGGTACTAAAACGTGAGTTGCTCGTCATACATTACGTTATCTATACATAAAATGAACCACTTCCATTACCATGTTTCATCTATCTTCATCACTGAACTTTGAAATACACACAATCCGTAGTGTCGTCCAATATATTTTCATCACTTGTGACTACAATCTAATAAAAGAAAAACAATTCAGAAGAAAGTAATGAGAGATGACTATGTGATGTTTTCGAAAAGAATTTGGTGATTTCGTTGATTTGATACACCGACGAAGAAAAAACATGGTCTGGTCGAAGCTTAGAAATATAATATTACCATCACAAATAAGGATGGAAGGAAGGAAGACTGACAGACGGAATATAACCTGGAGGCCGATACAGAGCTGTATAAGGCACTATCCTGGTGACTGGTCAGCTATTTTGGTTTTAGAGATGGAGGATGAAGGAGCCCAACGCATTACAGGAAAACACGGAAGCCACGTTATTTTTATCGCCAAGTGGCTGTCGTTGTGTTGCATCTGAACGAACAGCAATCGATGGGAGGACAGACAAAAACCTCAGACTCTGTCCAATTAGAGCAACATCAACCACAAATAAACTTTGAAATGCTGTTTAAACCTTATAGATAAAATTAGCGATATACAGATGATTGCATACTGGAACCCGAGACATGATATGTCTTGAAATCTACTGTCTTAGTTTGAATGCTTTCTGTCATGCCGAAACTGTTCTTGTATATTTGAACCAACTATCTAAGGTAACATACGAGGTTTCAGAAACTATATTTTGCTGTAAAAACGGCCAAAGAACAAAGCATAATATGCCCCTATATAAGTTGATACTATATCGTATTTTATTATATAATAATTATATATTAGAACCTATATAGAGATTTGAATATAACAACTGAAATAGTATTACCATTTAGCCAACAATAAATACATAACATATTATTATTATTATTATGGGTGTCAAAGTAATATAACTTTTCCAGTAACACCCTTTCATAGATTTGTGGTGCCATTCAGTTTTATTGCAAACCCTAGTCATTATAACTGTCCATTGAGATAATATGGCACAACTTACACAAACAATAAGAAAACCAAATTTATGACACCGGTGAGGCATGTAAAAAATGTTTGCATTTTTTGGAATACATAACTGGTGCCGTATGTGGGGCAGAATTCGCTTACAAGTGATTTTAAATGAGCTTGTTGTTTCCTTTTCAGGATTCACTTATGTTCGTGAATGTGAAGACGTTTGTGCTGAAGTAGTAAATCAAGAGTCATATAAATAGTAACCAATCTTTTTGTTTTTTTGTAAACAAATGCTTTACATAGCCATTTAGCTCTGAATCTAGGTGTAAAAGGGTGATGTTCCCATTTTTTATCAATCCGACTTCTTCAAAAATGCCACTGGCAATGTAATAAAATTTCCCCTAAATACCTTGTCATCTTCTCCATATCACTTTCTCCAACTGATAATACGAAGTTAATTATCGTCGTCATCAGTTTAATCAGAATCCCATAGAAAAGAAATTCCTCACAATTGCTGTATAATCTTCCAAGAACCCTTTACATGTAATTAGTAATTTTGTTCCTATTTGAATATGCCAATATTTAAGGTCCATCTTAAAGTTCCAAAATTGGACGAAATTTTTCCAAGTCCAAAATATTATTTTGACAAAGAGGTTGGCTGGAAGTGGCTTGCAACAAATAGTAACTTGATTTTAGACCCCAAATATTAATTTTTGCCATCCTGTCGGAAAATCAAATGGCCACCACAAACAAACCAGCGATTCAAGGGTGGTGAAACCTATACACAGCACAAAGGTACATAAAGGAATCGTATGCATGATTTAAAAAAAAATTGTCTGAACATATTTTGAGAAAACGACTACCAAACCCCAAAATAGAGTGTTTTTCATCGAAAATGGCTGCCAAAATTAAGAACTAAAAAAATACTCACCTCTTGATTTATTTTTAGGTATTCTCCCCCTAAAAGATGATTCGACTGCAATTTTTAAAGATAAAAATGCTTAAACGAGTAAACAGACAGATGGCTAGGCGTTTGACGGATGCAATGCCATACCAACAGGTTATCAGACTAGAGATCAAGCAATCTAAAAAGGTTGTGTGAGCTTCCAGTGCCACAGCTACCAGTCAACAAGCATACTTGTCCACGGCAATTTCTCCACCAATTATGGTGACGTACCTGACTGATATTGAACCCAACGCTATCAGGTACCCTTTCGACATGAGTGGTGTGCAGTTAAATATGTTCATACCTTGTTTGATTTATAATTGTTGGTTGAAATTGTAAGTTGGTGGCATACTAGGCTAGTTGGATGGGGCTTCAGGTGGTTTCCCCGTAGGAAGACAAAAAGTGGGTATTTGAAAATGTGATCATTGTATTGACCAATCTATTCATTTTAAACCTGTTTAAACTTATGGTAATTTGTATATTTGATACATATCGAAATGTATTGGAAAGTATTTGAACACCTAAGCTAACGCTTTGTATGTTCCTATACGTGGTGCAGTGGGTGTTGTTATTTTGGTTGCTAAAGGACAGCTTCCACTCGCCGCTTGCAATCAGTGCCGCCCTCTACTATGCCAACAGCAGCGCCAGCCTTCATCAATCGTTGCTAATAAAGATTAACAATGTTACCAAAGGCGGCAGACCATCTCGCCACGAGGAAGGGGTACCCAGGCTACAAACTACAACATATTGCTCCAACGGGCAGGTCAGACCGTGAGATGGCATAGACAAAAACCCTTTGTGTATTACAGTCATGTCCGTCTGGTTAGACGTAGCCATTACAACCCTGTGTGTCGATGCAATATAATACGAAGTATGTGAAACGTTTCTCATTTACTGGCTTTCAATGAGCGCAGACACAACATACTTTTTCGGCATGAATAGCAAACAGTCATTTGAAAAACACAGCGCAAATAGAGAAAAAATGAAGAAATTATGAACTGACCATACATCTATTTGACTTTCATGAGCGCATGGGAAATTTGTATTTGTACACAAATTTATATTCATAGCCACCCTTCAGAAATGGAAATTTTCCTGTCTTTTTTCCCAAAGTGGTCCTCATGCTGAATATTTGACCAGAAGAGCGAATGAATCACGTGTTATAATATTGTTGAAGTATTCTTCACCCTAACCTCTCATGGATCTGCAACGATTTATCTCAAACAGAAACGTCAAGATTCTCCACCATTTCCTGGAAATGGGGAAATGTAACAGGACTAGTGAACGTTATGATACGTTAAGATACATTCAGGCTTCAATATTTGTTTGATATTCGTTTTGTTACTAAAATGAATATAATCTAGCTCTGGTGATGGACCAGCCTATTCCTCAAGACTTCATTCGGTGTCAAAGCAAACGACATGTATTATATTTTATATTGCGCATCAAGCTTCTTGTTGGGACCAATTACGAGCCAGTCCTGGAGTCTTCTGACATTTGATGAATCGTTTCCAATTTATATCCCACGTATGCACCATTTTGCAACACAACGCATAATTTTGATGCGATTTTGTTTTCTAAGAAAGAACAAAATTCTCTAAGAAGACCAAAGGTCCAGTCTAACGACTCATTGGGTTGAAAAATTTGATGCAGCTCAATATTGCTGGATTCCACAGACAAATCGGTTATTAGGTGGAATTTATAATGTGCGAAATTAACTAATCTGGATTAATTTGTATCTCAGTTTTATGAGCTTCCACACAACGGCTCATGAAATTTGTAGCAGGAGGGAAATGATATTAAAATATTAAGACCAGATATTATTCATGAGTTTTCACACATATCCTGTAACGACTCCCAGACAGGAGTGTGAGAAGCCATTGGTGGAAGAGTTATTCCTTGTCTGAACAATTATGGTCTTATCTAATCTGAACACTTGTGAGTATTCGAGTCACTTAGGTTAACCTGAATAAAATGCTTGACAACAGCGTCTTGAGAGTATCAATCTGTTCCTGTGCCCTGGTCATCACTAACAAAACTTTAAGGTACTGAAAGGATCGTAAATTATAGCATATATCATTCTGGAGAATTTTAAATTATGATAAACCTGCATAATTAGAGACATGGGTTTCATGGGTCAAAATATCACTACAAAATGTCAGATCATTTTGAAATGAGTAACCGATGGAAAATTATTCACGATTCTTATTACTAGCACATCACACGTATATGCCTACATTTATTTGTAGATGAATTTGCAATAGGCCTATCAATAATGCAAGAAATAATGGGAAGTTCTGGAGAACAACAATAAGAACAAGTCCCAACTCTCACACAGAAACATATATTTGTGTTTGGTTACCCATTTTTGAAAACAATAGACTATATTAGAGACTACTCATTTTGTGAAGAAAAAAAATACATATTCTGGGTCATTTAATGCAATTGTTTTTTTTCCCTGAAAAGTGGCGTTTGTGGTGTATTTACGAATATTTAGCTTTTCATGAGGCTCCATAAGGTCGTCCTACTTTTCAGCCTCTACAAAAATCTGAACAATATATTCAGACCTGGCAGTTGATTTAATTCGCTATATCCAGCTTCAGACGTTAGATATAACTTCAATTGCTTTCCCAAAACATATCTGATCATCTCACGTCTCACAGTAGATCAAATCTCCAGGATATCAAAGCCAATTGGATTTCTGTTTCCACGGTAACGTCTGATCAAATTCTTTCAGTCCAGTTCTTGAGTCCATCCGAGAGGTGAATCTCAACGAGCAGTTCTTGTTTTATGTGTATGTAGCTGCCATAATAGCACGCTCTTCGTTATTTATATCCCCAACAATATTGAATAGATAAACCCACCTGTATTCACCCAGTAGCCGGCAGAGGAACATTATTGAAACAAAACGAGCAGACGATTTCCAGTGAGGTTGTCAATATGGGTTCGTCTCTGCCAAAAATTGTAAATGCATTTTATAAGTAACCATCAAAGGTAAAGTAATGGAATATTTTACTAGTCATAAAATGTTCAAGTAATATTAATAATGTTTATTTATTATATATGATCATCATATGCACAAACTATGTCAGTAGATTCAAACATTCTGGGTGCAGCAGTTTGGAAACGTTAACTACGTCACATAATCAGTATCTTTGATACTGATAGAAAAGCCTTTTGGCATTTAGAGAACAACCTTCGAATTTACGTGTAGTGTGTTAATTTGGCTGTAAGGCTAATGGGCGCACACTCACCGATGCTTTCAGGGTCAACTCTGGGGAAGACTCGAGGATCTACTCGTGTTCTCGGGGTGGACACCAATAGAGCTGGTCACGTCTTGTAGTGACACTCCTTGTACACATCGTAAAGATATAGATCTATAAAGATATAAATCTATATTAGGACCAGAAAATATGGGGCTGTTCCCTGAGAACAACTGCACACTTTGTATTCAATGTTTAATGGGATTTCTACAGCTGGAACATGCATTTCAATTTCTAGGTTGATGCCCATACCCAAATAATCGGCTGGTAAAAGCATAAAAATATATGACGGATGGAATATCATCTGGAAGCCCGATACAGAGCTGTACAAGGCTCTATCCTAGTGATATCATGCGTGTGGCGGAAGATCCTTGTTATAGTGACATCATGCCAGACGGCGGGCGACCGGGCCTGATGATGATGGCTGTTCAACTCACGTGAGTTGCCGCCATCTGGTCGGGTGGCGAGCGACTTGACGATATACCAACGAATTACTGCAAATCGTGCTGACGAATGACACAGGTTTGCACTGAGAAAAAAAATCAGGGCATCTGAACGAGCTATTTACACCAGACCCAGCTCATAGTCACAGCAAAAACCTCGAATTCATCTGATTAGAGCATCACCATTAAAGATAAGTGTCGTCGAATACTATCATAGAATATAATGTCATATTTTCAGTACTGTTTGAACGTCGTGAATACACCGAGGACCCACGGAGAGCAGAATTGCACGAGTACATAGATGTGTTCATGAAGTCTAAAACTTTGAATGTTGCATTCAGGAATCCGAGACAGGACTGATCGATGTCGTCAGAGCACTTTCTAAATGACATAACAGGAAATTGACCATAAGCCGAAGGGTAATACAATATAAATAATCATATGTGAACGTTTAGCTATTGATTTTTACAGAATTTGTACCTTTTTCTACTTTTATTCGTGAATAAATGTGCATTGTGCATTATCAGTATTACCAGACTTAGACATTATCAGTAGTGAGAGGATCATATCAATAGCTATCAATCTTTTTGTTTCACAGCTGTTCTGCACACCTCTGTAGCTTTTCGACAAGGTGCGCAGAGATGGTGTTCCTTTTGTTTTTCTGTATATTTTTCCCTAAGTATACATGTATGCAATATTTCAGACGATATCTGCCTCTAATTAGAGCTGAAACAATCTTCAATGCCATCGTCAGGGCGATACAATTTCCCCTCAGTACCAAAGACTCTCCTTCTTGGCATCTTCTCCTCAAAACAAGCGATAGAACCAAGTTAATTATCAGCGTCATAATTTTAATCAGAATCCCAAAGAAAGCAAACAAGTGCAAACTAGCCTATTGACGACAGTGCGATTTTTTACAATTTGTATTTTAAAAATATATTTTGGACAGTCTTTCCTGGCGAGAATTTCACAGCACATACTCTACACGAGACTACGGAAGGAACGAACAATTGCTTTAGTGATTTTAAATTCATGTCAATATAATTAGGGAAGAAGCTGAACAAAAACAACCTATGATTGGGCATCGGACATTTGTAGATCTGAAACAAAATCGAGCTCTCTTCTACTGCATATCCAGGAACAGTTGATCCTTTGATATTTACATTTTTGATGTACAACATTAAATCTACCAATGCGAGTTCAAGTATTATTGCTTCCGCCAACAAACATGGCTGTCCAAAGCAAATTCTCCACCAATTAGTGACGTACCGGATCCAGAGTGAACTATCAGGCACCTTTTGGACACATGTTCGTAACCGTGTTTGGTTCATACTAAGCTGGTTGGTCAGATGGGATGTCGTGTGGTTATCCAGTGGGAAGACTGTCAGAGAGTAGGTATGAGCTAATGTACTGTTTATATAAACCAATTTGTTCATATCTTTAAAGCTGTTGAAACGTATGATAACTGGTAAAGTTTACCCAAAATGCATTTGAAGAGATGAGAAGACCTAACAATCTGACTTTATGTTCTTGTACGTTTTGCGGTGTTTGGGCTGCTAAAGGACAGCAGAAGGGCCAGTTCCTGCTTGACGCCTGTAATCAGTGACGCCACCGCCCTACCACTATGCTGACTGCTGCCAATGACCGGGCCAGCCTTCATCCATCATCGCTAATAAAGATCACCCAAAGCAGCGGCCCGCCGGGCCACGAGAAGAGGGTAACTCAGGATCCAAACTACAACATATTGCTCCAGCGGGTAGCTCAGACCATGAGGTGGCAGATACAAAACCGTTTTGTGTTACAGTCATGTCCGTCTGGTTAGACGGAGCTACTACAGCCTGTGTGCCGCTGCAAGATAATATTATGAATTATGTAATAGTTACTGTCATTTCTCATTTACTGGCTTTCAATTGGCACAAACACGCCAGAGTATTTCGGTATGAATAGCAAACAGTCACTTGGAAAACACAACCCAAAGAGAAAAGAAAGGAAGAAGTTATGCTCTGACCATACATCTATTTGACTTTCATGAACGCATGGGAAATTTGTATTTGTCCACATATCTATATTCATAGCCACACCCTTCAGAAACGGAAAGTTTTCCTGTCTTTTTTTCAAAAGTAGTGCTCGGATCAGACTATTCCTCAAATATATTGAAATCATCAAAATTTGGCTGTATTGGTGATAATAGATTGATACTTACATTCACTCGTTGTCGAAACAAACATATGGATTCCATTGTGCGTCGAACTTACAAGCTCCTTTTCGGGATCAAATAACAACAATTACGCATAGCGTTAGTAGCCCCGTCACTGAGTTCTCTGATATTTGATTAATGGTTTCAAAACCTCCCAAGAAAATTTATATCCCATTCTTCACCATTTTGCAACACATGGCATAATTTTGATGCGATTTTGTTAGACATTCTCTAAGAAGACCAAAGGTCCAGTCAATTCGTTAAACGACTCATTGGGTTGGAAAATTTGATGCAGCTCAATGTTGCTGGATTCCAGAAACCGATCGGATGTTAAGTGGCATTTATAATGTGCGAATTTGGCCAATCCGGATGGATTTGTATCTCAGTTTTAATGAGCTTTCGCGCATCGGCTCATGAAACTTGTAATAGGAGAAATATTAGATTAAATCATTAATACTAAATGTTGTTCATGAGTATTCACACTTTTTCTGTAACAACTCCCAGACAGAAGTGTAAGAATTCATTGATGGAATAGTTATTTCTGTTCTGAACAATTCTGGTCTTATCTAATCTGAACACTGGTAAGTACTCGAATCACTTAGGTTTACCATGGATGCAAAACATGCATATAGACATAAATTGCACAGGTCAAAATATGACTACGATACCATTATCAGATGAGTAACCAATGATCGGATGAGTAACCGATTATCGGAAGAATCGGAAATTATTTACGATTCTCAGTACCACAGAATAATATATACACGACGTATGCTTACATGCATTTGTAAATGAGTTTGCGGTATGGAGATAACCAAAAATAATGAAATGTTCTGAGGAACAAGAACAAGTCTCAACTCTCACACAGAAACATATATTTGTGTTTGGTCAACGTTCGAATCCATTTCGATAATTAGCTCATTCTGTCAGGAGAAAAATATATTCTACGTCATTCAAAGGAATTGTTTGTTATGAAAAATCGCGTGTGTGGTATATTTATGCATGTTTAGGTTTTTGTGAGGCTCGACAAGGTCTCACTACTTTTCAGACTTTACATAAATCTGAACAATATATTCAGACCTGGCAATCAATTTTATTCGCTATATCCAGATTCAGACTTCTATTGCTTTCCCAAAATATATCTGATTATCTCACGTCTCACAGTACATCAAATCTGCAGCAGATCAAAGGCAATTAGATCACGGTTTCCATGGTAACGTCTGATCAAATTCTTTCAGTCCAGTTCTTGAGTCTGCCCAAGATGTGAATCTCGACGAGCAGTTCTTCTTTCATGTGCATGTAGCTGCCTTCATGGGTTCTCCAACAATATTAAATACATACAATACCCACTGTAGTCCGCAGCTGAATGTTCTTGAATCATAACAGCAAAACATGTTTCTGTCAAGTATGGTATAATTTATTGTGAGTCACGTTTCTATTCAGTTATTCAATTCATTTTCATAAGGAAATGAACCCAGTGAGGTTATCGATGCTTTTTCCTCTTTTCCAAAAGTAACTGTTTCATCGTCTGGCCAACCAATCTCGTGCTAAGCAGAGCATACCGCAATTGACTATGAACGTACAAATGTGTAAGTAAACTTGGACCATCTTCAGATCTGCCCTGAGGACTTCATCATCTATATATTTATATATTACTCATCGGTGAGAAAATATACAAATATTTTTGGTATATTTTCTCAGGTATGCATATTTTATTTGAGACGTATGGGAACCAAAGCCTCCATAATGTTAGATATTGTGGATATGTATACACTGTAATTATTATCAATATGGAATGGTACTAAAACGTGAGATGCTCGTTATACATTACGTTACCTATACAAAAAAATGAACCGCTTCATTTTCCATGTTACATATATCTTCATCACTGAGCTTTGATATACTATCTTCATCACTGAGCTTTGATATACACACACTCCGACGTGTCGTCCAATATATTTTCATCATATGTGACTACAATCTAATAAAAGAAAAACAATTCAGAAGAAAGACCTAGGAGATGACTATGTGATGTTCTCGAAAAGAATTTGGTGAATTTCTGGGTTGATACACTGAGAAAAAAACATAGTCTGGTCGAAGCTTAGAAATATATGATTACCATCACAAGCAAGGACGGAAGGAAGGGAGACTGACAGACGGAATATAACCTGGAGGCCCGATACAGAGCTGTACAAGGTGCTATAATGGTGACTCATGCTATTTTGGATTTAGAGATGGAGGATGAAGGAGTCCAACGCATTACAAGAAAACACAGTGGCTGTCGTTGTGTTGCATCTGAACGAGCTATATACTCCTGGACCCAGCACACAGTTACAGCAGTGGATGTGAGGACAGACAAACACCCCAGACTACAATTAGAGCAACATCAACTACAGATAAACATTCCCTTGAGTGCCTTTTGAACATTATAAATAAAATGAGCGATATACAGATGATTGCAGTCTGGAACCCGAGACCTGATATGTTCTTAGTTTGGATGCTTTCTGTCAAGCCGAAACTGTTATTAATGTATATTTGAACCAACTATCTAAGATAACATAAAAGGTTTCAGAAACTATATTTTGCTGTAAAAACGGCCAAAGAACAAAGCATAATGCCCCTATATAGGTTCAAACTGTATCGTATATTATTATATAAGAATTATATATTAGAACCTGTATAGAAATTTGAATATAACAACTGAAATAGTATTACCATTTAGCCAACAATAAACATATAACATATTATTATTAGAATGTGTTTCAAAGTAATATACTATCCCAGTAGCACCTTTTTTATAGATTTGTAGCGCCATTAAATTTTTTCGAAACCGTAGTTATGATATTGATGCCAAGTTAGAAAAAGTGGTATCATAGCTGTCCAATGAGATAATATGGCACAACTTACACAAACAAAAAGTAAGCCAAATTTGTGACAAGTATGAGCCGGGACATGTGATTTTACATCCTTATGGCCATAGTTATATGGAGGTTCATGAAGTTCCATAAAATTTTCCGCGAACTTGCCTGAATTTTGCGGTTATGTTCCGTGTTCAACAATGTTCCAGTGATAAATGTGCTTGTTGTTTCCTTTTCATGATTCACTTATGTTCGTGAATGTGAACACGTTTGTGCTGAACCAGTAAATCAGTAAATCACCAATATTTTTGTTTCAAAAAAAAATGCTTTACATAGCCATTTAGCTCTGAATCAAGGTGTAAAGGGGTGATGTTCCCATTTTTAAAATATATTTTGTCAGGGAATATCCGCTCTGGTAAAATCTTTGATACTTCTCCAAAATGCCACTGACACACAAACCAGCGATTCAAGGGCAGTGAAACCTATACACAGCACAAAGGTACATAAAGGAATCGTATGCATCATTTAAAATAAAATGTGCGAACATATTTCGAGAAAACGACTGCCCAAAATGGTGTTTTTTTTTCATCGAAAATGGCTGTCACTTTGAAAAAAAAAACCCTAAAAAAACAACAAAAAAATACTTCATTCTTGAATTATTTTGGGGTATTTTCCCCCAAATTTTCAGGATGAATTGACTGTAATTTTTAAAGATAAGAAAAACGAGAAAACAAGCAGATGGTTAGGCGTATGACGGATGCATACATAGACAATATTACCTGGTTTTTCCAGTATGTGACCTGATATTTGCCCGAGATCACAAGAATTAGCCCGAGGCCGAAGGCTGAGGGCAAATGCCGGGATCAAGGGCAAATATCGGGGCATATGCTGGAAAAACCAGGTGATGTTGTGTTTATTATATACCTTTGAAACAATATGGTAAGGGACAAAAAGACACAAGCATGTGTTGTTATGGCAACATTATTCGATGCACATGAGTGATCATTGACAGTGGGCAGGATACCCTGATATTTGCCCTCGTATTTGCCCGCTAAGCGTTGTTATCGTACAGGGCACAAACAGTGTTATGCGGATGAATAACATTGCAGGTATATAATAACAACAGGTTATCAGACTATAGGTCAAGTCACCTAAAAAAAGTTGTGTGAGCTTCCAGTGCCATAGCTACCAGCCAACAAGCATATTTGTCCGCGGCAATTTCTCCACCAATTATAGTGACGTACCTGACTGATATTGAACCCAGCGCTATCAGGTACCCTCTCGACATAAGTGGTGCGCAGTTAAACATGTTCATACCTTATTCAATTTATAATTGCTGGTTGAAAGTGTGAGTTGCTGTCATACTAGGCTAGTTAGCTGGATGGGGTTTCAGGTGGTTATCCCGTAGGAAAACAAAAAGTGGGTATTGAAAATGTGATCATTGTATTGATCAATCGTTTCATGTTAAACATGTTTTAACGTATGGTAATTTGTATATTTAACCCAAAATTTATTGGAAAAGATTAGAACACCAAAGTTAACGCTTTGCATGTCCATACACGTGGTGCAGCTGGTGTTGTTATTTCGGTTGCTAAAAGACAGTAGAAGGATCAGCTTCCACTGGACGCTTGCAATCAGTGTCCACTATGCCAATGGCAGCGCCAGCCTTCATCAATCGTTGCTGATAAAGATTGACAAGGTCACCCAAGGCGGCGGACCATCTCGCCACGAGGAGGGGGTACCCAGGCTCTAAACTACAACATATTGCTCCAGTGGGCAGGTCAGACCGTGAGGTGGCACAGAAAAAAACCTTTTTGTATTACAGTCATGTCCGTCTGGTTAGACGGAACCATTACAACCCTCGTGTGCCAATGTGAGATAATACAAAGTATGTGAAACGTTTCTCATTTACCGGCTTCAATGTGCACAGACACACCAAAAAAAACAGTCGCTTAGAAAACACAACCCAAAGAGAGAAAAAATGAAGAAATTAGGCCTGACCATACATCCATTTGTACGGAGCCCCTGAGGTGACATACCGAAAATATTTATTAATTTGTGCGCACGGTTTACCAATCCGTGCGCACGGTTTACCAATTCGTGTGCACGGTTTACCAATCCGTGCGCACGATTTACCAAACCGTGCGCACAATTTAACAATTCGTGGCCACGAATTAACAACCCGTGAACCACGTGAGAATATTAATTCGTGCCCACGAATTGGTAAATCGTGCCCACGGATTAGTTATACCAATCCGTGGCCACGAAATACTAATTCGTGCTCACGAATTGTTAAATCGTGCGCACGAATTGTTAAATCGTGCCCACGAATTATTAAATCGTGCTCACGGATTGTTAAATCATGCCCACAGATTAGTTGAGGTAATCTGTGCCCACAGTTTACCAATTCGTGGCCACGGTTTACCAATTCGTGCGCACAGTTTACTAATTCGTGCGCACGGTTTACTAATTCGTGCGCACGGTTTACTAATTCGTGGCCACGGTTTACTAATTCGTGGCCACGGTTTACCAATTCGTGGCCACGGTTTACTAATTCGTGCGCACGGTTTACTAATTCGTGCGCACGGATTAATAAATATATCTGGTATGTCACCTCAGGGGCTCCGTACATTTGTCTTTCATGAGCGCATGAGAAATTTATATTTATCTACAAATCTATATTCTTAGCTACACCGTTCAGAAACGGAAAGTTTTCCAAAGTGGTACCCGTGTGGAACATAGAAAGCGATCACGGTAATCACGTGCTATAATCTCTCATTGAACTACAACGATTTATCTCAAACAAAAACTTCAAGATTCTCCACCATTTCACAGGGCTGGGAGAATGTATTAGGCTTAGTGAACGTTATGACATGATATCAAGATACATTCAGGCTTCAATATTATTTGATATTCATTTTGCTACTAAGATGAATACAATATATTTCCTAAAAAATTGCGCATCAAACGTTAAACTTACAAGCTTCTTGTTGGGATCAAATAGCACCAATTACGGGCCAGTCCCAGTGTCTACTGACATTTGATGAATGGTTTCCAAACCTCCCGAAAAAAAATTATATCCCAATTATGCACCATTTCGCAACACAATGCATAATTTTGATGCGGTTTTGTCAGATATTTTCTAAGAAGACCAAAGGTCCAGTCTATTCGTTAAACGAGTCACTGGGTTGGAAAATTTGATGCAGCTCAATATTGCTGGATTCCACAGACCGATTGGTCATTTATAACGTGCGAATATGGCTAATATGGATGGATTTGTATCTCAGTTTTAATGAGCTTCCGCTCAACGGCTCATGAAATTTGTAACAGGAGGGGAACGATATTAAAATATTAATACTTACGGTGGCTCCAATATGACATAATAAATATCTTTTTCTAGAATAATAAAAATTTTGTTGGGGGCCTTGGGAACAAAATATTAAATAATCTAATTGACGGGGAAAACATTTCTCCCGCGAGGTAAACTATTTTCCTTGCGGGTGAAATGTTTCCCTCACGCGGAAAACATTTCCCCTGCGAGTTAAACTATTTTCCCTGCAGGGGAAATGTTTCCCTCGCGAGGAAAACATTTCCCCCGCGAGTTAAACTATTTTCCCTGCAGGGGAAATGTTTCCCTCGCGAGGAAAACATTTCCCCCGCGAGGTAAACTATTTTCCTTGCAGGAGAAATGTTTCCCTCGCGAGGAAAACATTTCCCCCGCGAGGTAAACTATTTTCCCTGCAGGGGAAATGTTTCCCTCGCGAGGAAAACATTTCCCCCGTGAGGTAAACTATTTTCCCTGCAGGGGAAATGTTTCCCTCGCGAGAAAAACATTTACCCCGCGAGTTAAACGGGGGATCTATCAGTGTCAAAGAGTCGTGCACAAGCAATGGTGGCAGTCATGGAACCAGGTTTACCTTGCGGGAAATACATTTTCCTCGCAAGGAAAACATATCCCTCACGGGGGATAAGTTTTTCTCGCGGGGTAAACGTTTCCCTCGCGAGGGAAACATTTCCCTCACGGGGGAAATAGTTTTTCTCGCGGGTAAAACGTTTTCCTCGTGAGGGAAACATTTTCCTCGCAGGGAAAATAGTTTACCTCGTGGGGAATACATTTTCCTCGCAAGGAAAACATTCCCCTCACGGGGGAAATAGTTTTTCTCGTGGGGTAAACGTTTCCCCCGCCAATTAGATTATTTTAAACCTTCTCGGTAAAATCCCTCAGAAAATTTTTATTATTATGTCATAGTGGAGCCACCGTAAATACTAGATATTATTCATGAGTTTTCACACTTATTTTGTAACGACTCCAAGACAGGAGTGATCTAATCTGAACACTTGTGAGTATTCGGGTCACTTGGGTTAACCTTAATAAATGCACACGTGGCAAACCATTTGATTCGCTATATCCAGCTTCAGACGTTGGATATAACTTCTATCACTTTCCCAAAATATATCTGATTATCTCACGTCTCACGGTAAATCAAATCTCCAGGATATCAAAGCCAAGTGGACTACGGTTTCCACAGTAACGTCTGATCAAATTCCTTCAGTCCAGTTCTTGAGTCCGTCCGAGACGTGAATCTCAACAAGCAGTTCTTCTTTTATGTGTATGTAGCCATAATAGCAGCCTCTTCGTTATTTATATCCCCAACAATATTGAATAGATAAACCCACCTGTATTCACCCAGTACCGGGGATCTTAAGCCCTGGGCTTATAATTGGGGAAAAGGGGTTGTGTCGAATGAAATTTAACTCCATATATAGGCCCATGGGCTTATATTTGGGGAATGATTATTTTACGATTTTCATTTTGCACGCTTGAATTTACAATAGATTAGACAGGGAAGCACTTCTTATATGCGTATAACTATATTTATACAAACATTTTATTCTATAGTTCCATAAAGATATTAATGTTATATTACACGCACGCATGATGAATACATATGTACACATCCACATGCCTATGCATGCATGTACCGGATAAAATGCAGCTGGTCACGTGTAGCCTATACGTACTATAGTAGCCCTAGGCAAGGCATATACGTACGTCTTTTATGAATTTCATTTCAGTAGCTTATTCTAGGTACCAACACTTACCAACGTCTCCTACGAAAAACAAAACGTCAACTACGTTTTCCCCAAATATAGGCCCAGTCCTGATGCAAAACAAAATTTTATTCCGTTTATAAGCCCATGGGCTTATACAAGGGTAGTACTCGCCTTGTATTAGCCCATGGGCTTATCCAAGGAGGGGCTTAAATACGGGGATCCCCGGTAGCCGGCAGTGGAACGTTATTGAAACAAAACGAGCAGATGATTTCCAGTGAAGTTGTCGATATGAGTTCGTCTCTGCCAAAAATTGTAAATGTATTTTTATAAGTAACCATCAAAGGTAAAGTAATGGAATATTTTACTAGTCATAAAATCTTCAAGTAATATTAATAATGTATATTTATTGTTTATGATCATCATAAACACGAAAGATTTAAACATTCTGTCCTCAGCAGTTTGGGAGCGTTCACTACGTCACATAATCAGTATCTCTGATTCTGATAGAAAAACCTTTTGGCATTGAGAGAACAACCTTCGAATGTACGTGTAGTGTGTTAATTTGGCTGTCAGGCTAATGGGCGCACACTTACCGATGCTTTCAGGGTTAAGTATAACTCTGGGGAAGACTCGAGGATCCACTCGTGTTCTCGGGGTGGACACCGATAGATCCGGTCACGTCTTGCGGGTCCTTGTACACATCGTATCCCTCAGGCTGGGAGGAGCGGGTGTTGAAAGGTAAAGATATAAATGTACGTACGGCTTAGGACAGACAACAGCAATATTTGATTGGCACACCCGTTGCCGTTTAGACCCTACTTTCTATAAAGATATCTAGCTTCCTTTCGGTTTCGATATTTGTATGTGAACAGCCACTCGCCAGAATTCCAATATGGCTAAGAAAGTGGTGCATTATGACGATTATCATAACGATTCCAAAATAAGTAGCTGTGCGTTATTAACACTGTTACAGCCAGCAAGTTTTAGTACACAAATCAGGCGCGCCTCCACGATTTGAAAAACTGGAAGCACATAGGACCAATGCGATTGGGACAGGATATGTTGGCGTGGGGTCTGATTATGTCGTCTGAACCATGGGTTTTGTCCACAACATATTTCAAATAAGAAGTCGGTCAAGGGAAAAAATTCATAGTATATGGCAACACAGTTCGACAGTGTTAAAATTTTTGTATAGATATAACCGTTGTAGATTAGCATTGTAGATAGATTGTTGTAAAGCCCTGGTTACCACATTATTTGCCATAATAAAATAATTTAGCTTTAATGATATACACCAGAACCTTGGCAACCTTATCAATATTTAAGAACGTAAACTGGAAATTTAAGATCCTTTATTATCGGTTCACTGATCAAAATTAAATTATTTTATGATGTGATTATTGAGTTTTCATCATCAGGGTTCATAAACAAGAGCTTTTCTGGTGTGATGTTACAATAAACAATCTCTCCAGTAATTATCCACTTATTTCATTATTTGATGATAGAACCACGGTTATTTCCAGAAAGCTTACCAGTTTTCACCATTTCATTAATCCAATCAGAAGAGCTCTCTATAATAAATATATTTATCATAATTTTTTTCTCAAAAATTTACTGGAAACACGTGCTTCCAGTGCTTCTATCTGCGGGCGCGCCTGACACAAATACATTTTACGTTTCGTACAAATTCCATTCTATGTTGTCGTTTTCTTCAATATTAAACCCAGCTGTATCTCTCTCTCTCTTATGATTATGAATGATTCGACAATAATCCAATATTAGTTCCTATAGATTGATTATCTTGCCTATGGGAAAATCTTACACAAATGTGACAATATGGATAGTGTGTGGGTGCGTCATGATTCCCCAGACAATTGTGCCAACAATATGCAATAGAACTTGCGCAATGGCATTCCGCTTGCACAATCGTGAATAAAAATGTCAGGGAAAGCTGAAAATGTGTGTGCTGGTTCTCTGCGTGCTTAAAGCTGCTCAAATCGCAAAATTATGGAGAGAATTTTGCTAGTACAAATCGTTATATAAACCATCTAGTGATTCATATGACTTATGTCCTACTAGAACTTGTGAAACAGGCACCGTACCGTGGTGCAGCTTCTTCCGTCATGAATTCATGATTGAATCACTTATCATGGAAGAATCATTTTATGTAAATATTAATAATATTAAGTTTAACTTAATTTTATTTTTGGCCAATATAGAGGACACCTTGAAGCTATTTTTTTTTCATCACAATTTTCATTTCAGTCCATCATCTGATCATTGTATACAAGCTATTCTGCCGCATCATATTGTCATTTGAATTGTACAACATGGTACAAGAGAAATTGGTTGTCAGAAATGTATCAACAATTCGGCGACTATACTAAGTATATGTATTGTAATGACAGAATTTATGTCATGCTTTCTGTATGCTGAATAATATGAGTTACATATATACTTGTGTATGCGATCTTCAGCTACATTTACACAATTATTGTATGTACCCATGCATCTATATTTGTACCAAACTTCCTGTCAGATACATGAGGCATATCGCAGATTTAAAGCTATAATCACTTTTAGAAATAACAAAATTTATTCATTCTGCGATAGCTTTATTTTGTCTATAGAATGAGACATCGTACAAATTTGGGTCTGAAAATGTGTATTATGTGCCTAAATTGAGTTTCCAAATCAAGATTCGAATTCGGGCGCATCAATTTTTTCCTCAAAGCGGCCCGCCTTGTGAGCGAGTTCTATACAAAGTCTGATGACGTCATTGGTATTTGTCTAGATACTGTGGCAACCGGCAATGTAGGCAGGCCGATCATTCTCTATTCACTGTTTTCATGCACGATTAATGGCAATTCTCTGAGTATCTGTTGTCGAATTGTGCATATTTCCTATATATTCCCGACTATCCCGAGATAGTTTCAAGTTTGCGTGACAAACAAGAATGCTGAATTTAGTCAGGAGGAATATTGAGCATATGGCACTCAGGGTGGAAATGTAGTACAGACTTTTTCTATCGATTGATATGGTTTCATAATGGTCTAAGACAACCTTTTTCAGAGGGTGTGTAAAATTTTCTCCCGGGCTAACTTTTTTATGGCCTTTTTCAAAATGGCCGACATCAAAAATTAGGTATTTTAGGGGAAAAAAAAATTATCCTCCCGGCATGATGCTTTTGGTCTATTGGGGTGACATTTAGTTATATGGAGATATATTCTTCATAACAATACTAATAATACCGATTCAAACGTCCCGAAAATGGAAAAAATCCAAGATGGCCGCCAAATTCTCGCCATTTTTACATGAATGCTCATAACTTCCTGCCAAATTGAGATAGGAAGCCAATTTTGGTGTCTAACCCTGGGTTTTGGGGTATGAGGATTCCAAATAAATAACCAGTTTCATGATTGGATGGTTCGAAGATGCTCAGAATCCAAGATGGCTGCCAAACGATAGCTCGATTTCGCAAATAAGCGCCAATAACCATCACATATTCAAAATAAGAAGGCAATTTTGGTGGCCATTCCTGGGGTTTTGGGTATGAGAGTGCTACCTGAAGAAATACTTTTGTGTGTAGATGGTGATTGGCCAGTTTAAAGCTATCCAACTGTCCAAAAGCCAAGACTAATTAATAAAACACATGCAAACAAACCTGTTTAATAGCACTCACTCGCACTTCAAAATAAACAGTACCACTACCAGGCATAATTTTTTTCCGAGCAATCAAACCCAAGTATATTATATCAGGCATATCAATACCAAGTATATTATATTAGGCATTTAAAACCATATAACAGCTGCCAGAATGTTTGATCAGATAGTAAAAAACTGATGTTTGTGACTACTTTGTTTCAATTGGGTTTCTACGAGGAGATTGGCCTCACATTGTTACTTACATTCACTATCTTTTCTGAGTATAAAATCCTCCTAAGCTGGACATATAACTTGATGAGGAAGTTGTTGACGTTATTAACAAATATATCAACACAGAGGACGTTGATTAGACGAGATACAGCAAGTTACATGACATTATAAATGATGTTCAGCTTCATTTCAAGAATTATACAAAGTCATGCAAGAAGGGTAACAGGACCTACAGGTTCAGGTTATCCCGTCCACCTACCTGTCAGACCTGTATGTGCCATCCCAGCAGACACTGATCCAGGTGAGTGAAAAAACGCTGCTGAAGAACACGCCTGGAACATTATAGCCTCCACGAAAATGGTTGTACATAAACATAAACACAAAGATTGATGGGTAAGTCAGTGCAAATCAAAACCCTTTGAAAGCCTGGAATCCTAATTTTGACTTACAATATGTTGTTGATGCATACGCCTGCATTTGATATATTGTGTCATATTATTGCAACAAGAAGCAGAATGAAGATGGTCCGCTCCTTCATGAAGAACCATGCAGAGCACAATATGCTGGGATAAGACAGACGATAAGCTACAATGACTAGGCAAAACATACCTGACCAACAGGGAGATGAGTGTCATGGAGGCTATTTACAAGGCCACAGACACACCTCTTAAAAACTGTAGTCGGGATGTTGTTTGGATACTTGCAGATCCGACAAGTACCAGACTGACACTTCCATTCTTACTGCTGGGCCACTGAGATTCAGGCATTGATTACGTGTGGCTACACTGTATATCTGTACTAGACAGGTACATGTACATGTACTATGCACGCCCTCCTGTAGATATTCTCAAAGACCTGTCTGGTTGAAATTGTATCCCTCTTCAATGTTGATAGTAAATCAGGTAGAGATTATGAACCATCTGAAGAAAATTCTACCCATAACAACGACAACCGGTCCAATGTTCCATATGCTTCATCGAAGTTGGCTGGGAATAAATGATAGATCTGAAGACGGAAATCCTTCAGTAAAGCTTGCACATCTGTAGGGACAGTGAGAAACATTATCAGAATCTCATGGTTCTTTATCTTAACCACTTTGAAATGGATTTAAATGAGTGGGAGCATTTCCTACTATGGCAAAAGGACAAGCATCAGCAACATTACCAGAGAAAAGCAAGCGCTATTTGGAAATAATATCAAAGAGGTTGAAGTAGCCATGAAGAGATCCGAGAAAATCATCTTGTAGAAGATGCCTTAGCACACATTGCCCCAGCAAGTGGCGGCTGGACGCTTGGAAACAAAAGCCAACCTAGATGACGCTTACCTCGAGGACATCAGTTTGGAAGACCTGCCAGATTGAGTGGCCTGTCTCGGAGCTCCAACACCAAGATGGGCTCAGTTGTCAGTAGAGCACAGCATCTTGGCAATCCCATAGAATCAGGCTCAAGTTCTCTTGCAGTGTATGAACAATATGCAAGGTAAAGTCTTCTTTCATACTCGCTAGTGGTGCATCCATAAGATGAATGGAAAATGTCTGGGGACTTTCAATATATTGGTAAAGGAAAGTTTTATATCATCAAAGCTCTGATGTGTGGCTCCAACTGGCAAAGAAGCATTTACCATCAGTGGCGGAACCATGCTTCCATGCAAAGGGGTCTGGGACAAAAGTATATACTACTTGCTGAAGAGCTCATCACTGCCCCCAAAGGTTAGGCATCAAAACCTCGAGCTGATAATCATTGATGAGATCTCAGCAGAGGCTTGCTGAATTTCATCAGAGGTCGTCTGGATCAACTCCTGAGAAACAAAAGTTCTTCATGATTCTGGCAGTCAGTGATTTTATCCACTGCCGCATGTAAGAGGACAAATACTGAGACCCAGCTGCCCTTGCAGAGCCTTGGGACGACTTCAAGGTTACTACTTTGACCGACATAATGAGACAAAAAAGTGACAAATCGTTTTCGGAGATGTTGAATCATAGAGCTCTGAAAATTAGGAGATGCTTAAGGATCACAGATCCAAGCAGATGTACTTCATGTGTTTCCTTTCCAGAAAGTTGCTGCTGCAGACTGATTCTTTGAACAGACAGAAATCGAAGATTGTGGCTGTGAATGTTATCGAGAATATATCTGGCTTGAAGAAGAATACAACACCTGTACTTAATGAATGCAACCTTTCTGCTAATGTTACACTCTGTAAGGGCTCCATGGTGACTATGATGAGCAATCCCAATGTAGAGGATGGTCTGGTGAGGATGGTCTGGTGAGAGTCTGGTCAGACCTCCCGAAGAGTTGGCTCAGAAATATTTTTTTTCTGTCTGATAGTGGTTCATTCTGTTGATTTTGTGCGAGTGGGTGCTATTAGACGGGTTCGTTTACATGTTTCACATTAATTAATGGTTATCTTCGCCTTTGAACACCTATAAATTGGCCAGTTACCATCTACACACAAGAGTATTTCTTCAAGTAGCACCCTCATACCCCAAAGCCCAGGACTGGCCACCAGAGTTGGCTTGTTATCTTGATATATATGACGATCATTGGTGCTTATTTGCAAAATCGGGCTAAAATTCGACAGCCATCTTGGATTCTGAGCAGCTACAAACCATCCAAACACAAAACTGGTTATATATTTGAAATCCCCATACCCCAAAACCCAGGGTTAGACACCAAAATTGGCTTCCCATCTCAATTTGGCAGGAACTTATGAACATTTGTGTAAAAATGGCGAGAATTTGGCGGCCATCTTGGATTTTTTCCATTTTCGGGGCGTTTGAATCGGTATTATTAGTATTGTTATGAAGAATATATCTCCATGTAACTAAATGTCACCCCAATAGACCAAAAGCATCATGCCGGGAGGATAATTTTGTTTTTTTTCCTAAAATACCAAATTTTCGATGTCGGCCATTTTGAAAAAGGCCATAAAAAAGTTAGCCCGGGAAAAAATTTTACACACCCTCTGAAAAAGGTTGTCTTAGACCATTATGAAGCCATATCAATCGACAGAAAAAGTCTGTACTACGTTTCCACCCTGTGTGAAATTTCCTCCTGACTAATTTGGCTGATTTTAAAATTGATTCCAACTTTAAGACACATATTTAGATAACACAAATTACATCTACGCTAACGTTACCGAACAAATATACCGTGTCAAGCCACGGATTTCCAAAATGGTGATTGGCGACTGAAATGGCCCTTCTCACTTTCAAGGTCACTACTTAAATCGCCACATATACCTTCCGATATGAATCTGCCAATATCCAAGCCCTGTCTCGAATCATTCTATTTATACCGAGACATACAAGTGACAATTTTCTACCAAGTTTCAGACTTCTATCGCAAAAATTGAAAAAGTTAGCAATCTCCCAATGTTAAATTTAAGCCCAAAACGGCATCTCAGGAATCTGGACATATTCCAGTAACTGGTCTTACTTACATCCATCAGGGATGGAAGTATGGTTGAGGTTTTATACCAGAAGTCATATCAGGCTGTATTATACACAATCATGTTGATTTAAAAAGATTACACTGCTACAAGCATGCGGACCCAGAAGTTCCATGACGGGGCGAAAATGATTGGGGTAGATTGTCAACCTTTTCAATTTTAGCGATAGAAATCTGAAATTCGGTAGAAAATTGCTGTTTGACTCCCAGGCGAAGTATACCACGATAGCACATAGCACGATAGCACATAGAAAAATACCAGCAAAAGTCGGTGTAAACAACTTTTAAGAAACGGAGTATAAGTTCCGAAATGTAGGCCCAATATGCCAGAATTGCCCGATATTCACAAAATGGCCTCTGAGGACATAACGCATATATAGAGGTATGTATTATGAGCATACAGGAAGTCAAAATTGTTATCAGTCGTTTGGCGGTCTTGAAATTTACATCAGACGACCTGGAGTTGTAAACCTCAAGGTCACGTCTGACCTGGAATGAGTAAAATGATATCTACCGATAATACTCTTTAGGCAGAGCTTAGGGATGTATTATGAACATATGGTCATGAAAGATGGGTCTATTGGTGACATTGAATTTGACCTTAAGTTATTGTTATTATTGTTGATGTTGTTGTTGTCGCACCACCATTACACACACCTTGAAGACGATTGATTCGGACATGTATTGGAGACTATTGTCCAGGGTGGCTTGAGCACGGGGCTGATACGGTCCGTGTTATTAGCATGTATGAAGTCATGTATGATGGATCTTCGGGATTGGCCTCTGTATGCAAAACACACTGTGCTTAGTGTTGTATTATGGACATGTGTGATGTCCGGTATTGCAGATCTTGTGGTGAATTTCAGACGACCTTCAGCTAGTATTCAAAGTCGATTGGGAGAAAAAAAACCCGTGCAGGTACAAGAATAGTCAAGTTTTTGTTATATAGATGTATGGCTATATACCAAATATAGGAAGTTCTGTATTCTGCTCTGCATCAACAGTGTCCTTTACCTCAGACCACCTTGAATATTTGCTTGCGAGGTTGTATGTCTTACCTGGAAATGTGTAAATTGGTGCTGAGGAACTCTGAGAAACAAAAAATCTGAACGAATTGCCGGTAAGTTACAGCACCATTGGTTAAGTTAAAATATTTAACTTTACCGAAGTAAATTGGATAATAACAGTTGAGTGAGTTTAAAGATGTTTCGTGAACTAATCCGTCCTCTTGGTACAATAGCTTGTTACAGAATATTATGTATTAGGTAGAGGTTTAGGTTTAGGTCAGTACATAATAGAAAGGTGCATTTTGGAAAATATAGTGTGTATCACATAGCCTGAACATGACGATTCTTGTCCAGTTTGCTTTTACGCGGAAAACAGATAAAATAGCCCAGAACTTCATTCTTCCCAACCACACAAAACATTCTTCAGTGGTCATTCTCATTTGCTCCATTTCGACAAATGTCAGTGCACATTTTAATTTATTTTGCATTCTTTGAACACTCATATGCCGGTAAACGTCAGAGAACTCATGTTGTCACGAACTGTAGTAAGGACCCTATGGATGGTAGTATTTGCTGCAGTGAGCAAAGCATTCGCCAGGCGGCAGCACTAAAAGACTGTTCTGCATGTTTCCTCTCGGATGTCATGACATGGGTTCACGTCCTGTTAATTGCTAAAAATTGGATATGCAGCAGAAAACCGAACGCTTTTGTGCTTTTGTGCGATAATCCATATAATGAAATATCATTTTTACATTATATTGTAACATAAATTTTTGATAAATTTCAACAAATAAGACAGAAAGCTGGTTCACAAATGAACTTCTCCAAAACAAAACGTCTCCATGTCTCTGCTGAAACCTGTACAAAAATAGTACAAAAATAGTCGTAAATAATTTACTCAAGGTCAAACTCGTTCTTGATCAAATGTAATGAAGCGGTTCCTGTACGGTTATCTGAGTGGATCTAATAACTGTGCTCGTTGTCAGTCGGAGCAATCTCAGTGCGCTGCTTGATACAATCAGACATGTTTCCGTGCTGGTTGTGACAGCGTTTTCTGACTCGGACACTTCGGGAACCAAGTCACGACTGATCTGATGACACACGTTGATCTCCGGCCCACTCTGTCCAGCAGGAACCCCACTCTTCCCCGCCCCGTCAGGTTCGTCCGTGTCCCGACCTTCTCTTGATCCCTCCCATAAACTTGTTTGTACATCTTTACAGAATCACATCTCCCCTGATTCCCACATTTGGGAACCCCGCCACTTTTCTCCTTTTCACATTTACCCCCCGTCTCCAGAAAGTTACTCATTTTTGGCGTCGTCATCCCCTTGTTCGCCGGACGTCCCCCAAAAGAGTTGTCCCTATCTCATTGATCTTTCCTCTGTACATAAACCGAATCAGACCCCGACATCCAAAGATTCCGAGGTCTTTATACAGATCCGCGGCTATTGATGCTGTCTGTGGTCTGTAAGAGGTCATTGATGCTGTTTTGTTTTTACTGGTGCCTTTTTAGGTTTTGGAGACAGTGTCAATCAGGGAGAGAGGGAGGTGAGGGGGGGGGTGGTGCTTGTGAGCAAGTCCATCGATCTGTAGCGCTGAAGTCATGTACTCGAGTCAATTAAGGCTATTTTGTTCTGTTTTCTGGGTGTCCGTGGGGACGGTTTCCACTAGTTTAGGGACGTGAGACGACAAGGAATCACCCTGCGAGCACAGATCGAGCGGTCAAAGTGGTGAACGGATTGTGTAAAGTGAGGGAGAGCAAGAGGGGGGAGGGATGTTGTCCAGGACGATATGAAAATTGTATTAATACAATGACCGGGTCTATCTGTACGATGTGACGCTATCGGGGAGATATATGGAGCGTTATCAGATTAGCTGCACCACTGCGAATCACTTGATTGGATGCTGTCGAGTGGCTGTCTGTTTGTCATCAGCACCAGAGACCGGCACACGCCGCCGGCTGACCATCTCCCACTGTCTCCCAAAACACCAAAACACAAGTATAACGCCATGTTTTTAGAAAAACATGGCAGAAAACCCGGCCCTTTTATATTTACATGTTTTCTATGGAGTCACAATACTGAATGTCGAGTTCACATTGTAAGAAGATGTCCCATAAAACTTGGGTACACATTTTATTTCCATATGAATAAGTCATACCGATATGTATGCAGTTCATATAGAAAGTCAGACAATCATTATATTTACATGTTTTCTATGGAGTCACAATACTGAATGTCGAGTTCACATTGTAAGAAGATGTCCCATAAAACTTGGGTACACATTTTATTTCCATATGAATAAGTCATACCGATATGTATGCAGTTCATATAGAAAATCAGACAATCAGTCACATCAAAGTAAATGATATGGGAAATTGTGTTGAAATTGTGTGCATGCTCAGCCAATTCATTTCCCCCAAGTCTATTTAGATGTACTGTATCTTTGTCAGATACCAAGATTGCTAGCCGGGCTCTGTTAAAAACATCCCACTGAATTCCAGTTCCATAAGTCGCCCCAGAACTCTGAACCTTCTAGTTTAAAATCCCGCATTACCAATATCCTTCAAACATCACTATGGGTATACACAAAGCGCCTTTATAATCTTCTTAACACTTTCCGCAATCTGGTCGGGTCTAACCCCTTCCCGTACATATGCAAGAAAATTATCGATAGGGCATAACAGCCTATCATGAATGATGCACAAAAACGAATTTCCACTCCCTTAACAGGTGGCAGGATTTGATGAATACGTTTAGGCCTATTACAATGAATAGATGTGTAGTTTCTGCACCCTAGACCCCTGGGAATAATAAAATTATATAATAGGGTTCATATAAAATAGGAAAATTATGCCTTTATTAGCTAATGGGGTACCTACGCCAATTGCAAATTCATTGAAGTCTTTCAGTAAAGACCCACGTTGCATTTAATGCCCTCTTCTGGGAAAACCTTCCATGCATAACAAAGTAAGTGTTGTTGACAAATTTTAGTCGCCTTACTGGTCAGCACCGACCATGTCCTATGAATATCGATTAATTTTAGTCATGCATGATTAAACTGTGAAAATTGGAATGCCTTTATATGGCAACGTGGGTCTATTTACAGGAAGACACAAACAATTTGTACCTTTCGATAATGTACCCCATTATTTCAACGACTGGTGTGCGGTAAAAGCTCGGCTTCGTCACGGTGGTCTTGGCTATTTAAGGTGTGATTCCACGTAACTTACCGGTGACTGCACTGAGGCACTTTTCCATTGACTTATAATGTGAAAGTAAAGGTAACAAAATCACCGAAACAATACAATCCCCTGACCTAAAGCTTTTCTAGCACACACACACATATACTCATGGATGATGAACCGAGACATGGTTTCATAAATGATATCACGAAAGCTGTGCAATTTGATGATTAGATAAATCATTTTATACGTTTCACCAAAACGAAGATTCGAGTGTTCTGCTTGACAAGCACTGGCTGTTGCATATATTTATTCCTTGTTGTCGTCAAAATAATGAGAATATCTAGGGCTATTCTTTCTGTGAGATGAATACAATGAGCTGAACATTCATAATCCCAAACACCTCGGTGCACCCGAGTGCATATCACCTGTGAGTTTTACTGGCCTCACTAGCTATTTGCTGCATAATCCTTTCGCTCGCCCTGTTGTGAGTGTATTTTGTAGACTGAGAAATAGGTCGGAAAATTACATATGAAAACGATGAATTTAACAAATTTAACATTTCTTAGTGAGAAACAGAGTCTCGGTTAGTAATCCTTGATGGGTAACAATCAGAAAGGCAAAGTTTAATGTTGATTGGAAGTGTGTAAATTCATGAATTTGTTACCTTTATATTTACATTATAAGTGAATGGACAGCTGGTCAATGCCAGGTTCATGCCGATCACATGCAATCAATCCTTAATGCGGTCGCGCTTGTAAAGCAATTTTCATGCTTCACATTCATTATGCTATAGACTAAGCTCATTGCCAACAAATAATCCCCAGTGATATCCAGAGAAGTAGCCTAATAGGCCTGATAAAATGAAATCAATTCGGAAAGAGAATTTCAAACTATTGTCTGAAATGATTACAACTAATGTATCACTGTCCATCGCTGCAATACAACATATTTCTACTGGTTACGTGTTGGCGTAGTAATAGATGTAATTATAGTAATTAAACCAGGTCAGGCTTATGCGAGTTCCAAGATAACTGGTAGGAGATTCGGTAATTGCACTTGCGCATACCAGTCGCAAACTAATTCAAAACAGCGCTCTCCATTGTCATGCAATTACTGTTATTAATACATTAAAGCCAGCAGTGTTCTTCGATCAGTTTAACGGGATGTACCGGGTTTTATCGCGAATTTGCGAAACCCATACCAGTGTATGCTGAATCTAAGAGAGTCGTCCGGAGAAATCGGAAGACAGGAGATACATAGGGTGAGGTCAACGACAATCACATATACCCGGCCCTGAGGGGCCGGGAATAATATTGCATTGTGACGGAAGCTTTAGGAACACGTTGAATGTGTGTGTAATAAATATGTCCCAATACTTCGTAATAGTTCGTTTTATTATTATATGGTAGTTCCTTGAGCAAAAAAAAAATGATGTTCGATTTTTCCATATATAAAATGAACGTTCCATGGTCGTCAGTTTTGTCTAGTCGGCCTGAATACTTATTGTCGGCGGCAGGTATTGCTGGTAGGCCTAATGGTTCCAAATATTGCCGCACAGAAACTGGAAAGATGTTTGTCTATTCAATATTGTTTAATTTGATAAGGAGTTCCATCTGCATGAACATCACAAGGAACCATTTCTCCTATATAGGATGCTGACACCACGTTGGGTGATACTGGGATGCTATATTTTGAGAGTATATTACATCAGAACGCAAAATAGTGATATATTTTGTTTTTCTCTTCATTAGAATTTTTATTTATTTCATTGTGATAGTCATTCGACATTTTTCAAACAAATCTGATTTTTTTTCCGCTCACGTTTATTATTGTCTTTTACGGGATGTTGTTAATGTTGGTTTTGATACAGAAGGAGTCCAGATATCACGACTGCTAGCTGTAAAGGGATACTATTTTATAGCAACAAGAGGTATCAGACGCATCGTTCATCTGGGTGGGATACAGGCAGGTCGCTAAATACAAATACTCAGGTGCGTAATTACGGGCTGAGGATAGTGCAACAGTGAGCGAGCAGTGAAATGCCAAGAATGAGACGAAGATAACACACATGCTCACCTATTGTCAACCGGCGCTAAATGACAAATTGACACTTGGACGTTTTTATTTTGTCTTTTGATTGTTGCCGCTGTTCAAACTGGCTAGGTGGTCTTTTTCGGATAAAAAACGACGATCATGGTATGTTGGTTTAGTTGAAAGCACTGCCAGATTGAGGTAAAGGAAGCTTATAATTGACCGGGTAATGCCCAAAGAGCAGTGAGCCCCAGGGGACCGGGACAATTCTAGACATATCACCACGACCCCCGAGGCAGGGCAGATAGATTGACGACCAAATTTGGAAGCTGTGAAAAAGAAACATGGTCGGTGTGAGGCGAACTGTCGGCCGAGATAAAGTCAAACGAGCCGTGAATCCCTGAATAAAACGCCGATTGGATTCTCTCGCTCCGATGCCATTCTCTCTTTTTATGATTATTATTGCAATTTTTCCATCAAACCAAATTCACATAAATAGCCTCGTAGTAGGAGTACGTTCTTTTTATACATCTATTTTTTGGTTGCTCTACAAGCTGAGCACCACACAATAGTAGTCCTCACCACCTGTTAAGCCTTACAGGAAGTGTTTCCTCTAAATTTATTTATAATGATGGTTTATATTTGCGCGTTGTTGTCCGTTTGAAGTCGAGACTTGTTTACACTGGACACATGTCTGCTATAGTTGCGGCTACTCGTATGGTACTCGGTCAACACCTTGCCATGCGAGTCACTCAACCACTTGAGGTCAAACCCAGAGACTGACCTTTCAGTACAAGCCCCTTGTGATATATCAGACGTAAGATATTACCTTAAGTTTGTGGACGGACACTCACACTTCAAAGCATCAACGATATTTTCATATTTGATTGTTTCTATTGGTCGGCCAATAGAGCCGGAGGTAACCTGACCGTTCGCCGAGTCGCACTTATATCCACGGGCACGGCGCAAGGCGACATCAAAATATTTAACTAGTCATCTCATTGTGTTCTGATAACCACTCCAGCCCAGGTAAACCCACGACCAACAAAGAAACACGGGTCCCCGCCTCATCCCCGGCCATACAAGGAACCACAATGGGCTGTATACCTGAGCATACCGGCCTGAATTCATTGGCCGAGCATTTGTGGACTTTACTGATCAGGCTGCTTCAAGTTTTCCTGGCATCTCTGCCGCACTTTGGGACTTACGGGATCTCAAACCTTGAAAAAGCCAACACAGATTCATCACTGACTGAATAAATAACCTTTTGATTGAGCATTAAATCGGATTATGGGTCACAATCCTTCTATTCCTCCGTTGCACACACGGTCTTCACTTCAAACGAGGCGGGGATGCCTTCTTGCTCCAGCGTTTTAAGGCTCTCTTCCTCTGACAATAGTCAAATTGCGGCTTGCTAAATTCGACTTTTCTTCACTGTTTGTCTTACGCCAAATGTCGCTTGTTTGAGGCGCAAATACAAGGCTTTTGACAGAACATTGAAGGCAATGATGTCCCGGGTATTAGGCAAAACTAAGTCATTTGTGCGGTAGTTCTGATATTTTCTGATATTTGACAACCAACAGAGATCACAATGTCGGGAAATAATACGTCTGTGTTATTTCCAAAACTTTGTGCAACAGTGTGGTGTACATGCTTTCCTTGTAATACTGCCCTACTCACTCTAGACCGGGATTTGCAATATCCGTTTCATAATTTTGTGAAGATGAAATCAACACCTGTCCCTTCAAACGGTAGATTTATTCAAACTTAGAATTGTTCGAGCCTGGTAACTCCTGACATGTACCTCATGTATTTCACTTTTAAATATTTGTTGTGATATGAAATTATTGGACATTCTATTTAATGATTAACTCTTTATTAGTATTTAAAAAGAAACATAAAATATAGAATTGCAAAAGTATGTCTAATTTATGGAATATTTATTATATAAATTGTATTTATATGTGTATATGACGATCAACAATGATATACATATTGAATATAAATATTGAAATATGGTATATTATGAACAAAATTATATATAAGAATGGTATATATATTATGTCTTCATTTGACCTTTTGTATCTATTCCAATAACCGTACGTTTCAAAAACATCACATCATATGGTGTGAAAGCAAAGGCTAAAATAATCAAAGTTGGTTGCTTATCGATGTTGCTCGGATGTCTGCGTATGTGAAGGCTATAGTGTAAGGCTTATTGCAATAAATTGGTTATTATAGGAGATAACGTCTATTTCATAAAATGGTTGATTGAACTTGTTTTTAAACAAAAAGTCGTTAGAGATTTGATTGATTCTGAAAGTCTATATTCAACACCAATTTCACAGGAGTTTGATTTTGCTTGGACAACCATTAGTTCACCATGGCGCGCTCTTTAGCGCTTGAACAATGTGCTGGACTTCTCACAGATGGCTTTTTGCCGGGGCACAGATACAAACATATTGCTAACCTTCGCCACACACTTCCCTCCAGAAAAGTTTACCCTCTCGTTTTTATCAAAAGGTTTTGTTTCTAAAGTCAGTAGTGGGTTGAACCAAGCCCTCGAAGACCACAACAATCCCGAGAGAAAGCACTCGGTATATTGTTGACAGTCGGACGGAAGCGAACGCCAGAAAGGGGCGTAAACAGCTACTTCAATATGGAAATCTATTAGCGACTTGAAAACTCAACAATTGAATGGCGTTATTTTCACGTGGACGTATGGTGTGACAGCTATACGGCTGTCATGGAAAGAGAGATTTTTCAATTAATAAAATGCTGTTATGGCTTTGATGTGATTGGTTCCGGTGCATTACACTCGAACAAACGACCATCTTAGATTGTCCCACAATGAAGGGGCGGACCAGCATGATAACTGGTTTTCTGAGATATTAATTAATTGTGTTATAGGATAAATTCAGCACTGGCTATGTAGCTTCGTGTGTCGTGGTATATGAACAAGCACCAAATGTAATTCAGACGACACCCTGATTGGATTATTCTCCCGGTGACCATTAAGTCGTTACTGTCGCTATTTCTTCCTGGTGAACAATGATTTTATATTGATCGCCCGGTAATGATCAGAGGCAGAATTCTCAAAGTTGCGCAACGTCAATAGGATCGGGTTACTCAAATAGATTCTCGGGAGGTCCGCAAGGAAACATAATAATCGTCATCCGCCAGTTAGTTACAAGTAAACTACAAATGTGGTTATTCCGAATAAAATACTCCGACTTCTGGTCCGGCTGAAGAACTAATTATGCACAATTGAATTAAGAGAATGTGGCCAGTGGTCGGTGAGAATCAGATTCGTTTGTTCCGTGGAGGACCGGGGATTTGAGGTCTTGTGATCGGGGACACGATTTATCACCACAGCTTTAGCGCCTCAAACGGAGCAGCCATCGAGTCGTCAATGGCTGGTAATGATAAATGTCTCGGGGTGACTCAGCTCAGAGCCTGGCCGGGGTGCTGGTCACGGGGATTGTTGGTATTGTGAGCAGAAGGGAAAAGTAACCAGAAAACAGCACACAATTGGAACAATTAGGGGGTGAGTCTGTTCACCATAGTGACGACCAGAGGGTGACCTCCCGTCCGGCCAGGATCTGGTGCGCCTCGGTCCGTGTCTCGAGTCACGAGTGGCCAACACTGAGCATGTTTGTGCATCCCATATGGCGCCTCCACCTGTCCCCCACCCGGCCGGGGAGACACCGTGCGGCGAGCCATTGCTCCTAGGGGGAGATGGAGGGAACGACTCAGAAATCACTGCTCCTTTGGGTCAAACAACGAAATTTTCTCTCTCACTCCTCCCCCTACCCTCTGCGATCGTGTGTTCCATTTCGTTTGGGATCTAGGAAATATCGGGCCTCGTCAAAATTCAGCGATTTCTCATTTTTCTGATCAAACTCATCAGCCGTGCATTCCTTGGAGACAACTGTGTCACGACGCAGAGTGTGGAAGCTGGTGTGATAGAGACTTGGTGGTGGTAGCCTTCATGGTGTGAGGCTGTCGTCTCTATCAGGACAGGCCCGTGTTTCTGTCTCCCAGGACCGCTGAGATGATGGGCTTTAATTTCTCGCCTGTGTGGTCCGGAACTATACGACACCCCGGGGTAGGAACGCCATAGCCACATGCCACAGCTGAGTGGATTTTGTGTGAGAGGTACCATCCCCTTCCCCCTATATGCCTGCTTCCAGACGCGCCCCTGTAGATATTTATTAAAATGAACATAATTTTGATGGGCGCTCTGAGAGGTGAGCGATAAGTACAGAATGCCCCGAGAGGAGAGATGGGTCCATAAATCCGACCGACCGAGAACTGACGATAACAATGAATAATTCATATCAATTCGCTTACCCAGCCTCTTAGCCAGCCGCGCGGAATATCCAAGTGTGGGCAGTCCCCGATTTAGGGTGGTCATTTCTTGGCCCGTGACCTTGCACGTCTCAGGGGATTTTTTCTGCATTGTTATATTAGGAATTAAAGTCTGAACGTCAGATTTGTGTAGATTTATTTGAACAATATAGTCTTCTAGATTTGGTAGTGTGCAACCTTCGATATTGTTGTAGCATAGAACACAAGGAAGGAGGCAACATGAGCCTTCGGTTGACTTTCCGTGATAGATTTACAAAATTGTATCAACAAAATCTTCCATAAACTGCGATAACATCCTGCTACAGGGAAATCCCGTAAATAGGCCCAGGCTTCACAATTGGGCAATTGGTGTTTGCATGTTCATAAATTTACTCCATTTAGAGGACCAAGGGTTAAGTAGCCTACTGGTGATATGCTCAATCAGTAGAAAATATTTCAAAAAGCGAATGAGGCCATGAACCACGCAGATGAAGGGTGGACGAAAAAGGGCGGATGAAATATTCTCGACAAAATAGCTGATCGATCAAATTGTGTCATAATTCAGAAGCTTATGTTGTGTTCGTAATATCAAAACAACTAGGTACACCAACAAGGTAACTGATAAACGCGAGATCAGGTGTCCACAATGTGTTGCAAAGGTCTGCAAACCTTCATATGACTTAATGATTTTATGGTTCACGTGTTATTGAATTGTAGAGAATGCTCAATAAACACTGTTTAAATCACCAAGGTAATAAGCATAATTTATGTGGTCGTTGCAACGTCTCTTCCACACCCCCTCTCTCCAACCGTGTAACGACAATATAATAAATACTAGTAGAAGTCATTGTATAATACGTGTCGCTGGACTGTTGTTTTATAAATATTCCTGAACTTTGTGGGTCTATGCATCTCCCCTAAATATAAGCCCACCCCTGTCTGCCTTGAGAATTCATTCTGAATATGAACCCATCCTGGGCGTATACAAAGCCTATGTGCGTGAATTCGGAGGAGCCTCATTACGGCGATCCCTGGTCTTTTAGTGTATTTCCTCTACAGTGTGTGAGACTGTGAGTTCTAAAATTGAAGCTGAAAGGCAACCATCTATCAACGATATCGATTAATGTCTGTGCTCATCGCTGGTCACCACGGAACATAAAAGGTGTTATTTTTACCAGTTATTAACCTAATCTCCAAGACGTCATGGTTGCAGTATCATGTAGTTATGGAAGAGACTGCTGGAAGTCCGGTGTAGAGTGTGCGCTGATATGTTTGGAGAAGTGACTTGTGGCACCTCATCATTCTTGCGGTTGTTAGTATGTGATAAATCAGCGCTCGTGTAAGAGGCTTTTAATGTCGCTATCCCTGGCTCACGACCCACGGACACGTTTACTTTGTTGTGTCCTCCCGAAACTGCACCCCATAAAGCGCTTCAGTCGCACGCAAGCCAATGTCCCGTGATCCTGTGGAGATTTCGGCAGAATCGACCCTAAGAGATCAAGATGAACTTCTGAGGGCGGAAAGATTTACGGAATTGGCCCCGTCTGCGCCTTTTTGAGAGCAGGGAAATTTTTGCGACAGAGCTGGAAACTACTAATCTGGTTCTGGGTTGCGTGGTGCCTTGATTGTCTCGGATCTGGACAGTGAAATATGAAGTGCAGCGACACTTTGGCCTCTGGTTCTGGACATAAAACCACCCCCTCCCCTCGCCCCCGATCATCCAAGTGTCCCCAAGAACATCCTGTCTCACACCTCGGTGACAACCTGCTCTGTCAGAGTTCGTCAGAGATCGGCGACTCGGGATAAAACAATGCCAGTTCCACTAAACCCACCATAATAATTCCCTGTTATGATTGATCGGGGTCCGGAAGACAGACGACCTTGGAGGCTACACCGGTGTTACTATCTACTCCGCCCTGTTGTTTTCTCCGGGGAAGGCTGGAATAAAATAGATTACACTGGCAGAAAATTTGTCGCTCCACTCCCACGTTATAAATTTGGAGGACGACCTCTGTTTTACTTGTTCACGATTGGTGTGATGGATACGCTAGTTGCCAGCACGCGATGGCCCTTGACGACGCTCCATGACAACCCGCATGGCTATGAAGGGATGGACCCAAACCATACACTGTATAGGACAGGTAGTCACACCGTCGTGCTAAAATGACGCCCATGTGACAGAATGCCCATACAGTTTAAGCTTATGAGAACATTACGTCATTTGTCAACTGCACAATGTCAATGTTTTTTTGTAGACGGATGTCTCATTGAGACCATTGGCTTTTTGGGGTAAAATCTCATACAAAACAATAAATGTAATGTCCTCGCTAGCACTGCTAAAGACACTGCTAGCTAAACTGACCAACTCACTTACGGGATTTTGGGTATTATTGTCATTCCTGGACATTGGGGCATGTTTCACCGAACTGAAGAGATACACGTTATCCACACATTGACATAAATTATCACTGCCTGTTACGTCACTGCCAGGCCTCCACACTTCTGTCGCTTGCACGGTTTGACGCCCACACAATAGCCACCCTGACAGTGTGTATTTGTGCCAAACTCTCTTAATTGAATTCATACAGAGCTCATTTCCTCCTGTGCAAATATATAAAGTGCAATGAATTAAAATTCAATGGTGTCGCACATGCCGCCCAAAAATGTTCCCCGTAACCATGGTAATGTCGCCGGTCCGGTAAATGTTAGGGCACCTGGGATGATGTGTTATGGGCATAAGGTGTGCAAAACTCAGCTGAAAACTATTTATCCTGAATGATAGAATGTTGAATTGTTTAAAGACAGAATGTGCAATAATTATCTTCAATATAATTATTACAATAAATATTGTCCAGGTCATCATTCAGTTATCCAAACCATTAGTAACAAAAACTGACAACCAGACTGTATACAAAATACATCTGAATGTTAATATTAGCGTATAAATTGTATAATACCTGTATAACTAAAATCAACTTCATCTATCAGTGAAACACGCTTTTTGGGCATAGTTTTCTTTTGGGTTATTGTATCAAGCTGAAATTTTGTGTATTTTAATCATGTATCATGCCGCAATATTTCATCAAATTACATAATTCTATCTAAAAAATTGAAGGAGTTGGCAATCTAACCCAATGTTAAATTTCAGTTCCTACATGGAATTTCAGAGTCTGCACCAAAAAAAAACAACTTTTTTCGATATACGAGTTGAATAATGCTTCAAAATAAACATATTTACTTAATGTACATCGACTTTGCCTTCAGACTCCAAAATCAGTGCACTAGGTTCATTTTGTATGGGCATAAACACGATTGAAGCCCTGAATTTGTTGGAATTTATTTTATCCCATCTTTGACTGAAATTCAACATTGGGGTAGATTGCCAACTTTTTTTATTTTTTGAGATAGAATTCTGAAATTTGGTGGAAAATTACGGCATGATATCCGATTCAGTCACACAAAATTTCAAGTTGATCCGAATATCCAAAATGAAACTACGGCCAAAAAGCGTGTTTCACTGATAGATGAATTCGACTTTATAATGGAAGAACTCGCCCATTTCACTGGTTCACCCATAATTCGGATAGGCATCGAATTAACGTGCATCAGATTCACAATTGGCTATGAATGCAGTTGCCTTTGAAATTCGATGAAAATGTACAATTTGGTTCAATGTACATTTAGGTGTGCGTTTATTTTTTCTGCCTTAAATGACTCCACTCATATAATAGCGTTTAAACACAAAATTAAATTACATCCTCAGGCGCCGAGAGACTGACGCTAAAAGGTTAAGCACGTTACGGGTGAAATCGTGTGGAAATCGTGCGTTTTATTTCTCAATTGTGCCTCTCAGTCTGAACAGTGCCGATGTAAGTTATCGGAGGTCTTCTGAGGGTCAAAGTGAAAGGCGAGCCCCCGGGGGACAGTCCAGTAGGATAGGGACAATCCACTCCGAGTCATCCTCCAACAAACCCGTGTATTCAGTAATGCGTAATCTTTGTGATTTTGAAAACAAATTACCGTTGTGTCTCGTGTTTTAGCAGACATCTAAGCCTACTTTCAGCCGTGACATCGGTATGGCAGCCATCCTATTAATGGTCACATCAACCCACTGAGTATTGTTCAGGTATCACTGGACATGACAGTTCAACATCTGGCTTCCTGTGGCTTTGCGTTAATTATCGAATATGGAGAAATATTCAAGCTTAGCTGATATATTAAATAACGAGCTATTGTGCTGGAAACGCTGGGAAGAGCACATGGTTAAGATTTAATCGTTGGTAATTATATGCGAGATGAAGTTTACAAGCAAATTAGCTGAAATCCAAAAAAGTTTCTGCTACAGGAAATATTATATTGCAGAGTTCAAGCTACTAACATTTCCAAACTTGACAAAACTGAATGACATACACAAATGACATATCCCTTTCAAACATGATTTTATCATTCCTTTCCTGTAAAACATTTCCTTCAGGAATATCTGATAGAAACACATCCTCACATAGACAAGCTGGCCATCCCTTCTGTCAACACGGGTTGTGTTTTTACCGTGTGAATACTGGGAAAGATTTTATGTTGTAGGACTTTGTCTTGTGTTACAAATCCCGTCCGACAACCTTTTTCAGCTCATCGAAAGAGGCGATAGTGCAGAAATGAACATCACAGGGACGACTTAAACAACTTGTTAGGAAATACAACACCGCAGCAGTCCACGTGCCCTCGCGTTATTAAAGCTCCGACCCCACCATTGTTCACTGAATGACCATGACTCCAAAGATAACTTCACATTCGGGTTTTCACAAAATGTACAATAGATTTCACTTGCTTTTCTCTCCTTAATGCCTTTGGCGAAGTCTTCAAAAGGTGTCTAACAATACGACAAATCCCTTTTGACAGTCCTTATCCTACAGACATTTGCCGAGACATACTGATTAAATATGAACTACATATCTCGCATCATTAGCATTCACGACGATACGCCTCAATTACAATTGTCCGCATGTGTTTTTCTCCCCTGAAACATCTTCAAACCTGCCGAAAAAATCCCACCATTGAGTAGACAGATGAGAGTAGTGGACTGATCTTCACCATTGTATGTCACGTAACTGGACACGTTTAAGAGGAGAGCGGTATTGCCCCTTGTTCCCTGTAATATATGGCCAAGTCCCGGAGGCAATGGGCGGCTACCTGTCCCCTGCTGGGTGATATCTAACTCCTGACCAGGCCGACCATCCAAGGACAATGCTGCCGAGGTCCCATATACAGCGATCGTATATCAATTAGCGATGCCGATTGTTTGTTCCACGGGGCTGCTTAGAGCACGATGACACTCCAGCTCTCGGAAGTGCGACACTTGTGACGAAGCAATTAAATCATTAGAAGGTCTGTCACCTCTTGCAACAAGTCGTCACCAGAATCTCTCGGGAGAACTCTCAAACCAGTGGCATTCAATTCGTGATTAACCATATGCTAAGAATGTGATGGACGCCCCGTTCTACCCCAACCCCGGTGGAGTAATTAGTGGGTACGTCACTCCGTAACGCACCGTGGGTCTTCTGGAAACCAGACAGAATCGACCCTAGCCATTGCTAAAAAAACAGAGCACCAAACGCAGCGAAATGAACATAATGAATCGTATCTTCTCGGCTTGTTGCACTTGTGAAAGACACGTTTATGACATATAATTAAGTTGCAAGCACCGTAATCAGTGGCGCATAATTAAGGGGCATTTCTGGATAAATCCCCATTCATGAAAAATTTGTATCTTGTTAGCAATTATTGTTGATGAAAGGGACATATACGATAAAAGCGCATCTAAGAAGGCGAAAAAAGGTGTGTTCACTATAGCGAGTAACCAGAAGCGACTGTAGAATGAAATGATGAGCTGTGAATTATTTACAGACGATGGTCCCGTTTGATGAACTCTTGTCTGGTTTCACAGACACTAACTCGGAAAAAATCTCAACCCTAGTCGCTTGTTACATCACATATTGTTGTTTAATATCGTCGTGTGCTGCCCTCTCGGTGTATCGCCTATCGTCAGGACTTTTGTCCCTGTTATCTGCCGTCATCTGACAACTGACGAACACGAGTCCGCTAACCCAGCTCCTGAAATCAGAGCTCAACCTCACCAGACCTTTTCCCGGACAGCCAATTACACGCTAGCTTGGTCGTTACTGCGGAGCACCGACAACTGTGTTTCCTGTTACGGTGATAGTCCCTGAGGCTCACAAGACCCTCGCCAGTTATGGATTACACACAACTCCCTTCCTTCTCCATAGCTCACGTCAAACTCTCTCGCCTTATATTGAATCATGACTTCCAAATATGACCCCAATTTTTGAGCAGAAGACCCCCATTTAATAACCTGTCGTGGACAAGGGGATTCAGCGAGTGTTTTCCTTCGCGGGCCGCTTCAAGCCACTCAATTGTAAGGGAAACGTTTGTTAAATCATCATCCGTTCGGAAAAACCACGAGAGGCAATTACACAAGAAAAACACCAGGCTTCCGAGTGGTTTATGGACAACACAGAAAGATGCCAATGGTCTGGCTAGCGAGGAAACCACGCGTGGTTTGTTGAAACATTTGTTTTCATTTTGCCGTCCCGTGAAGTAGTCTGCTTTTCATCGGCCAGAAGACATTTTGTTATTGTATGAGATGGTAGTTTGTTTTCAGCAAAGAAACAGAAAATAACACAAATACTCGCGCTGTTGATATTGAACCAGGCACGCGATACTTAACACTCGCTTTTCCTGCCCCACACCTGGCACTGCGTAATCATGAAAGAGCCTTCAAAAAATCCTAATTCAAACGTACTACATGAGTACATGTACTTTCACTTCTTGATATATTTTCTACATGCGAAAGTTTGCATGTGCAATTGTTTTTGTTTCTTTTCTTAGTGTCTTCTTTTCTTTTCTTCTTTTCTTAGTGTACTAAGATCTTTCGAGGGAAGTGTCCCCAACAGAACGATATTATTGCTCCTATGTGCAGCTGATGGATTAAGGTAGGTCCGGGTTCTGGTATGATGGTTCCGATAGACAACCGTGCTGCCCGTGATCTAAGCTCTCTAGAGAAAGACATTCACGGGATCTGGCTGGAACAAAAGTGGCGTCAACTCATCGAAGCTTGACAGCCGGAAGACATTCTGTAAAGTCCAGTCTGCAAGTCAAAAGTCTCGAGCTCTATTTTCGCAGAAATCGAATTGATGATTCTCTCTTTGAGTTTGGTGAATTGGTTATTCTCTTTATCACATTTATTGATATTGAATAGATGTCAGGATATTGTTTTTCTTAGAAAAAAATACATATCACGAGATACTGTCGACATGTCTAACAAAAGCCAATCAAAGTGGGCCTATTTGTGTTTCAATCAGAAGGAGGAGTCCTGCAATCATTTTCGTTAATATTAACTATGCACTGTTGGAATTCCAGTGAGATTTAAGTCATTACTGTCCCATCCTTCACTGACGACAGGGCAACGACAGTTTGCTCTCATTGTCAGCTCTGGGATGTCTTTCGGGCTACTCGCAGCAGACACGGACGTTTTGGTGGATACGGATGGCGGGGTGGAGTGGAGACGGAGGCAGATGAGCGGACGTGGATATGACGGATCCCTGGCCGCTATCTCCGCGACAGCCAAGACGTCCGAGCAATCTACCAGGAGCACCGGGCGCCGAGTGACAAAAATCTAACGGGCTCCTTATCTGGCGTGACTGGCGAGACCATTTCTTGAACCGACATGGAATTAGACAGATCGTGAAGATGGAGACTAACTATCAGAAACAAACAGCCGTCATTTAGGAAGAAGAACGTTTTAGGAGCGTTAATGGCCTGGCTGAAATAGCGAGCGAGGGGCGCACAGAGATAACCTTCGAACTGGTCCCAGCGCGCTTCGCTGACGTTTCTTAGACCCCTCGAAAGAGACACAACGACAATTCTGAGAGACTTTGAGGGGAGGGGGGGGGCGTAGGGTGCTCTACCAGAAATATCTGTACGTGAGCAGGAAGACTGACTGAATGAGTGGGGTAATGTTCTGCAACATTCCTGTTGAGCAGAGATGCACTGTTACCATGGCAGTGTGCTATCTCACGAGTAAGAACTCGGTCCACTAGCTGGCAGGTTCCTCCCCTTGGTCACGCCTCCCGTGTCACTGTGGTGGTCACGAGCGGGCCACGCGTGGTCTCCTAACCAACCGAGACCTCCCCCCAGCCGTCCGCGGGGACATGCGCCATTTACCCGGCACTCCCCGCCTTGACACCCTATTGGCACATCCCTGGCCGGTCCGGGGCAGTGATAGACAGTCGGCGGCACGGCCAGCGACCGACAGATGAGCAATAACAATTTTACAAGTTGCCAGAAAACGAGCCAAGAGCACGCAGATTTGGAATCTGTAAGCCGCAGAAAGAAGCGAAGAGAGTGCAGAGAAAGGAAGAAGTTGATGGTTGTCCTTCGGATGTGTGAACGAAATTTGCGAGGTGATTACCGGGACATTCTGGAACACAGAAACTTCTATACGAAGTGATTCTCAGGGAAATAAAAACAGAGCGAACAAAAGTTACAACATAGATACCAGATAAAGTTGGTCACAAACATCCCCGGTAAAAGTTTCATCCAGAGATACTTGACCACGGATACTGGACAGTGCTACAGGATTATATTTCCTGGTTATTCTGGACACCATAGTTGACGTATCTAGTGGAATATTGGAATGAACGAGCGGGGAGTGGCGGACAGTGGAGTCCGGAGAGAGGAGGTGCACTCTCTGGTCATGGACGGCCGCCACTTACACCACGGCTACCCACTGGCGCTCGCCCGCAAGGACCTTGGACCGCAGGCGGCCTTCCGCGGCGGTCTCCACGCGGTACGCGGCGACCCAGGAACAGACGGTCTCCCGGCACACCTCCCGCCCCATCCGGCGGCACACTTCATGGACCTCCAGTCCAGGATGGCTCTCGAGGCCCAGTACCAGTCCAAGTTGGCATCGGACAGTCACGGCGCACACCACGACGGTGGCAGCAACAAGGATAGCGGGCTCAATAGGACTAGCCAGGCCGCCGTGGCGCCCTCGGACCCAAACAGGGAGCTTCGAGAGTACTCCCCGCTCTCCGACCGTCACCATGACAACAACAGCAGCGGGGAGGACCGGGACCAGGACATGGACCGCTTTGACGACGAGTACGAGGATGGTAAGTTCTCGGGCAGGTCCGGTCGGAAGGGAGAGAAGCCTGTGAGACTTTGCATTAACGCGCGGGAACGCAGGCGAATGCACGACTTGAACGATGCACTGGACGAACTTCGCTCCGTGATCCCGTACGCGCACAGTCCATCCGTGCGCAAGCTGTCTAAGATCGCCACCCTGCTCCTGGCTAAGAACTTCATTCTGATGCAGGCCAACGCCCTGGAGGAGCTCCGGCGCCTCGTGACCTACATGAACCAGTCGATGCCGTCCCCGCCCGTCTACGACACGTTCTCGCCCTACCCCCAGCCCAGGCTGCCGGCGGGGCCCCCGGGGGTCGAGAAACTACAGGCTGTGTTCCCCGTCCCGCCCGCCAGTCCCACATTGAACAGTCGCTCGGAAAAGGCCTGACACAGCTGGGAATAAAGCCAGGTGATTTGTGACAATTTTGTGACTACACCACTCGACTCAGATATAGTAAGAATCGTGTACCATTCCGACTCGATTCGCCTGTTCTGCTATGTTTGGGCATGCGAAAGTACATTATTCGTTTTTATACAAATTTCATCATTTTTCAACTAATCATCTTGTACGGAATGATTGATTCTTTGGAATTACGCTTTCTATATTCATGTGTGGGGGAGATTGTTTTGTTAACCGCATGTGTATTCAAGCAATATATGATGTACATTTTACTGTAAATAATAAATTAAGATATGCCAATACTTCCGGTGCTCTATTAGTCATAATTTTATTACCTTATTGAAACTGTTGAAGAAAATCAAATATTATGAATATAACTGGAACCCGAAGATCACACGTTGTACGTTTCTTACGCGTAATATTGTTATGGTTGAATGCATATATTTTCCAGCTTTTGTTTCGTAAAAAAAAGCATAAACATGAATTTTCTTACAAAATCTATTTTTAAAAACTTTCGAATTTAACTTTCATGCGTAGCAGAGTGAAAATCGTGACAAATATTTTCAGTCGGACAGATTGGGAAATTAACTGAAATTTAATTATCTTCCCAAAATGGGAATTATTTCATTGAGATTTAGCTGACAGTGACTTAAATGACTTGCAGTAATACGATATTTTGTAAACGAAAAACAACTAAAGTTACATAATTCGTTTTGGAATTTCAGAGTCGTTCCTGCCCCCAGGACTCCTGCCCCACCCCTATCCCACCTTACTTTTGAGACCCCAAATAAATAGGAAGAAGGTGGGGGGGGGAGGAAGGGAAAATGAAGGAAGGAGGAAATAATTGAAAGGAATGGAAATGAAACCAATATTTGAATTGAACAAAACGTTTTTTGTTTTTTTTGCAGGGTGTTGCTATCTTGATTCCCTTATAAATTACAACAGACAAACATATAAACAGTATTTGAAAGAATTTAACGACGTGTTCTGACAGCTATGCAAACGAGATGAATTACATCTTTGACAGCTTGCTGTTCAATCATAAATTTTTGTATGTTAAAAATAGTTATAACTTTACGAATTTCGAACAAATCATGATACATACAGTACAGGGTTGAAAAATATTTCGAAACTAATGTAATATATGATTTTGATCGTTTCATCAGTCCAATGTGGAAAAACAATATTTTTCTCCAATGAACATAGCATGTGTCATGCCTTGTTCAATAACGACCGCAATAAATTAAATATTAACAATATCTTCATCTGTGTTTCGCATCTCCGGTGTCTTTGAACTTTTTCACCGAAAGTCCTGATGAATTTCTCAGTTACTATGGATGGTCCTCCATTTCTACCTGTTCCATGGTTTTTCAGATATCGTTGAACCATCCAAACTTTTTGTGTCACAGCATACTGCGACATGATTACCAATAATTTGACAAATGAATATTTGTTATATTGTACAGACATGTTGTATTTTAAAACATCTTGGAGCATACTTAAACATAGTACATTTTGTTTAGTTCAATTTCATTAACTTTGTGTTCATTTCAAGCTATATGCTGATTAAGAAAGAGTAATCACTAGTCCTTGAAAACAACCCTGCACAACGCTGTAAGGCTTTTTCTGAACTGATTACAACACATGGTGAGGAAAATATTTTTTCTGCTAAATATTGACCATATTACTTTAGAACGAGTTATCGATGAAGTATGCGAGATACCAATGTACAATCCTTTGTCCAATTATCCATTGGAGTCTGATTTGTTAAGAAATAGGCCCTGGCCGTGTCCAAAGATTGATCGCAATGTATTCGATACCTACCGGGCACATAAGCAACACCGTATGAACTGGGGGTTCCAAATACCCTAAACTTCAGTTGTGATCAATATAAAGGCACAATGCCATCTAAATAGGGCTCTAATAATTTCTAATTGTAATACTTGTGGCGTGTCAATACTATAGGGACATGGTCGACGCTCTAACGCTGCCTGGTCAAAGTTACATAGTCCTTCTCCATGAAGTATAAACAGTCATTGAGAATGTATTGTTTAAGCGTTTATGTGAAGTTTCCATGAAGCCGTTTTGGATATTCCAACCAAAGACTACCCATTACCGCTAGCAAATTCAGACTGTTAACTTTGACCAGGCAGTTTTAGAGAGTACATCATGTCCTTAGAGCGTTGACACACCACAAGCGGTTCAATAATAAATTATTAGAGCCCTATTTAGATGACGTTGGACCTTTATATTGCTCACAAGTGAAGTTTGAAGTACTTGAAACCTCCAGTTCATAAAGTGTTACTGTACATGGGTCATAAGTTTTGAACACATTTTGATCAATGTTTGGACACTACATATTTGTGGACCACATCTGTGAGCGAGGGCCTATTCCTGAACAAATCAGTCTCCTATGGATAATTGGACAGTACAGACTTGTCCATTGGTATCTCTTACACTGCATCGAATCCACAATCTAAGGTAATATGGTCAGTATTTTACAGAAAAACTATTTCACTCCCCGTGTGTCGGCATCAGCTGCCTTACAGCGTTGACAACAACATGACCTGACCCCTAAACAAAAGGACTAGGCCGGACAACGCTCTATGCCATTTGGCAGGGTGTGTACACACACGCTTTGGTATACTTTTCCCCCCCTGGATAACCCTGTATGCATGAGCATAATGAAAGACAGTTCCGTTCGGCTTAATGTGTGGAATCAAATGCATCAACATGTTTTTTCGTCATATTTACCCTATGAATAACTCAATCTTGGTATCAATAAATGCTCAGAACACATCACAGAGTATAATAACCGTCAGATTCTGGGGCCAATATGACAAGATATGAACATACCGTTATATATAGATGTTGTATGTCTTTGTTCATTTTAAATTAAGGAAAATAACACAGTTTCAGATTTATTCATGAAAATTTAACACACAAAATACTTGCCAAGAGTAAATTAGAATTAAAACAAAAGAATTTTGCTCTACGTGTGATACAAATGCTGGATACATTGGTGATATGAAATTGTTGTAGGACAATATAAATAAAAGACGACAAAACCAGAATTGGACAAAATGCAATGTGGCCATCGTTCCACGCGATACATTGCATGTTCGTCATAATAACAGTTATGATGCATGGGTAACGTTATCTTTTAGAATATCATCAAAAAAGTTGATATCAAGTATATGATATTGGAAATGCTTCACATTGGCATTGTTGTAGTATATTTCAAGGCTGGGTGTGGTGACATGATTATTCTCGGTTGGGTCTAGCTGTATGGCTTACTCAGTGTCATTGAATGTCCATCATTCAATACGTGCGGCGCTAGTAGCAGTCAATTAATTCTGTCTCCTGTAACCTCCTGCACACCCGCTATACGTGTAGATCTTTCCCTCCCGGTCTACTCCCCACACGACAGCGAGCGAGGCAGACAGGAGATGGGAGAACGCCCAACAAAACCGCATTTAATTTGTCCCGATTGCGACAATCGGATAATCCCGAGTTCTTCCTTTTAATCTCGAATTCGGTGATCCAGCTCTTTCAGCTGCCGTCCGCCTTGGAGCTGGTCGTCCTAGTGCGACACTGACAATATTTTGTTGGTGTCAGCCCTGTCGGGTCCCGGCTTTTTGTCCGGGATAATGAGATAAATTAGACAACGGGTCCCGGAGCCTTTGGTGCTGATTCTGCACACAAATCACATTTCACCTCGTCCAGAAGTTACAGACGCACGCTGACTCGAGGGGAGGATTTTTTTTGTCCAATGCATCTTTTTCTTCTGCTGTTATATTGTCCCCGATCCCGACACACACTCCGGCAAGGTTTGGGGGACGGTTATACACTGTAGACAAGGTCGGAATAAGGAGGGAGGGGGTGGCGGTAATCTTAGTCCACCCCAACAGTCCTCGAGATTACTGTCAATCTGAGATCAGATTTGGTCCGCATTCCTCACAACTTAAAAGGCCTGTATATTCAATTATGAGCAGCCGGCAAATTAGATTTTCTAGCGCCATACGCTAAGTTGTGCTGTCGGAGAGGTTCATCCGTTTGTCGTCCGTCTGTGGCGCCTGGTTTTCCCCGGAGCCTGTTAAAGTAATGCCAAACTCGCCGAGAGATCCTTCAAGTGACTTCATTGCTGTCGACTGCTTACATCGCTCTGACTCCATCTGCTCCCCATAACCGACCTGTCTGTTATAATTTACAAAAACTCGACAACGCGTGATCGGCAAACTGAATAGCGCTGTACAAGACGGAGCAGTTCTTCTACTGTCAACTCGTCATTTCAACAACATTGCAACATGTTGGTTCTTGGTGATAAAGAATATTCTGGCAAAACATCTTGCGAAAACAAGTTTCTGCTGAATCCTCCACAACATGTCATATCAATTACTGAAATTTCATTCCCGCTGTTCGCCTGATGTGAAAATTAACCAAATTCGAAAAAAAGCTGGTCTTGTGCAAAAGCAAATGGGGTAGCTTAAGACGATCAGGACCGGACTAGCGCGATAATCCACGAGCTAATTGAATGAGGTGGCAGTGTCTGGTCCTGGATCAATGGGATTAGGAAAATAGCGTCCAGGGAAATGGTCAGCTCTTATTTTTCTACAGATCTAATACCCAATACAGAGATCTGTAGTACTGGTAGATAATCACAGCTAACTTCATTACCATCAACTGCTTATATAGCTCAAACATTTATTCATCAATATGCCTTTCTCGCTCATACAAAAATGGGCCCAAGTAGTTAATACTACTCACCCACTGAATGTATACCATATTTAATCCGTCTGGCATATTTTTAATCTTCATTGAATTTAGAAGAAATAGTAAGCTGCGCTACATGGGCCCAAAAATGCACATAACTTTCAACAGCATCAAGAAATAAATGTAGTACATTTTGTTTTCAGCCACAATTTTTATACTTTTTAAAACACCATTTTAACACTGTGTGTACTGACCTGTATACAGGAACAAAGAACCATTTCATCAATTATTTGTTAGCCATTTAATCATTCTTCAATCATTGAGAACCATGCCGACAAGAGGCCCGAGTATCATATCCTGCACTTTCCTCTATATTCAATAAGATTTAAAAAGGTGACAGACGGATTAAATGGCATTCATTTACTGGGTGAGTAGTGATAAGGCGCAGTGCATGATACTTGGGCCCGACAAGGTAGGCCCACTTTACGTTTAAGGTGCGCTATGAGCACATCCACTTTACCAATATTTTCTTGTTGCGTTGCAAGTAGTCAATAACGCGAGCAAAAGTTTTATGGATGTGGCCTTTGTAGAACTATTATCCACAGTCGCGTGCCGGAGTCGGGCGCCTAATCCGCTCCCGTGTAACGGAGATTCTCAAGCCGCCAAACTTTCACGACTTCCACTTCATCTTTTGTCTCAACGGGAATTCATCACGACCGGGAACACGGCCTGGAGGCAATGTCTCGCGGTCTGGAAGCAATGTCTCGGGGTGTCGAGGCAATGTCTCATCCGCAGGCGACAAGTCCCCGGGAAATTAGCGCTAATAGAACAATATTAGTTTTCCTCGGGTTGACTCACGGGAAAAGTCAAGCTTAATTCCCATTTAGATGCCTCAGCACTCACGGTTCATTTCGTGGTTATGATATCAGGATTTCTCCCAAAGTAAATATAAATGTTTGATGAGAAAGAACCATAAGTGGTCCGCCCATGCGTTCGTTCCTCTTCTCTAGTCATAAGTATATGCTTGGGATTTTTGAAGAAAAGTTAGTTCCAGGTAGGCCTACATAGTTAAATTTTAATCCCTCGTAGGTAGAATGGTTTGATTGGTTGAGTTTCATTTGACGGGCTAAGTTATGGTAAACAATACGGGCAACTAACTAACCTGATACATCTCCTACGTCAGCGTTTATCTATTGAATTGATTGAGGAACTGTTCCAAAGAACCGCCGCGATAAGCCATAACCGACTGTCTGTCTAAATAACTGTCATAAGCCAGAACGAATGATCCCGCCAAGTTATCTATTGGCCAGTTGTTGGCATGCTTCAGCGGCGCTCGAGCACTGCTGAGATGTGACACTCCGAGAATATCCAATTTGTGGAGTAGTGAGGGAGAAGGATTACTGTTGATGGTTCAGTGAGGCTTGGGCGGCGGGGGTGGAAGTGATAGCCATGGCCAGTAGTTTGTGATGAAGACGGGTAAGAGAAATAGGGTTTGGGGGTATGTTGGCTCGGTTTCACCTTTTAGTTGCTTTCTAAAACGTCATAAAAATTTCAATCCGGATTTTCCACCAGAAATGACGACTTGCTGGCGAGAAGTGGGATTGGGCTGGGGCACAACAGGGAGAGCTTTTGGGGCCCTGGGGTTGCTGGGGTCAGGAAAACAGTCTCGCCATCGAAGCAAAATCGCCGATTACATCCTTGTAAATTTGTCCTATTGTGATTGGGGGCAGTTCTGGGGGTACAGTTTTGATACATGTCGTCCGTCATTGGTAGTCTGTCTGACAGTGTCTGTATCGGGGGGGGGGGGGGGGGTAGATAGCGTCTTACGTGGTCCTCCAATTACACATCAGAGACAGAGGTCCCCCCTCCGGTCATAGACGATCGGCGCCCATGGCGACCATGTCTCAGACCAGACCACCGTACCCTACGAGCGTCGGGCAGAAAGCCGGATCAATCACGGAGTCCATTTGCAAATCGGTCTCTTGGAACGTGAAATTTTCATTAATGGTCGAGATTAGTTCATATTTCATGCTCGAGAAAATCAAACGATCATTCATGTCTGACCATAAATCACGGCGATTTATCCCGGAGGAATTCAATTTGATCTCCATACAGAGCAGCCCTCGGACCGGTGGGAGCACGAGATGGGTGCGCGTGATAGTATCTAATGAAATTTAGCCGCGGTCCAGGAACAGCGCATGGGGTCCCCAAAACAGCATCCACTCTGGCGATTTTATAAGTGGTCCTGTTTTCTCCGCCGCTCTTACTCTGTAATTTGTCCGTGAGCGGCGTCCACGGGTATAAATCTCGACCATAATAAAATTGACTTTCAAAACAGAGAGGACGACGACGAACGAGTAACTGTCTGTGTGCAGTAACGTTAGAATAGATACGACAACGCCGTAGACAGAGGTCCTGTGGCCGGCCCGGGACCCGTTATCTGGTCTGTAAGTCGCCTCGAGTCCCATCCCGCCTGTCCAAGGCGGATAGCGCCCTGCTTATAGCTCGCCCACAACTCGTGACAAATTACAACACAGAGGTTTCACTGGCAGTAAATGGTCAAAGACGTAATTCTTTCCAGCTCAATCAGCAAGTCAATCAATGAAAGAAGAAGTGAACGCCACAGTATCAATTCTAAACACTGCAATTGTTGACATTAACCATGTTTTACATAGCCGCATCTCTATACTAGTGTCTTAAAGTTTTCACATTTCAGCCACAAAACTAATCGTTGAATTGTCGTGTTATACGTTTGCGAGTACTTTCTGCCTTTTCCGAAGGGAAACCCCAACGTCATCATTGTTAAAGTTGAAGATCTCCAATATGCATATAATCACCATATATGACTTCCTATATACTCTCAATATATGTATAAGACATACCAGCATATTGTCTGCAAATGTTTGGCAATCAAGCGCGACTGTGTTCAAGTTCAAGGTCACCAAAAAATCCACCACTTATGATTTCTTTTATGTTAACAATACATGCAAGTGTAATGACTGCAGAGACCACATCTCGCATTTCAAATCATACGTGACGTCGGAGTTTACAACTCAGGTCTCCAGGGGTAATGGAAGGTCACAAAAATATCCACCATATGTCTGCCTATACATGTATGCTCAAACTACATTCTGAAGCTGCAGAGTCAAATTCACAGTTTGTTTTGAAATCGAGTTTTGAGTCCAAATTGACCTTGGAGTTATCACTAAAAATCACCTGATGTCAAGTTCAGGGGCACTACAAGATCCACCATTTATAACTTCGTATAGGTTCAATATATATTTTAAGGTCCATCTACGACCGTTTTGTCTGCAGAGTCCAAATTGCCCATTTCAGCCAGGATTTCAGGTAGGATTTACCACCCGGGTTGATCTGAAGTCAACTTCAATACCAACAAAATATCAGCCATATGACTCACAATACAAACCTGAGCATTATCTGCAGTCATTCCGTATGTAGAGGTCAAATTGTACACTTCAGTTTGAACGTGACCTTGAGACTTATCACTCAGGGTCGTGTGTGGTCAGGTTCAAGGTCACCAAATTATTACCGTGTATGACCCTTGATACCCCTAATACACACCAAGCGTTTGTTTACAAACGATTTGTCTCCGGGCGCCATTTCAGTCATTTTGGCCCATTCGATCCGGCCTGATATTTGGGCCTTTCGAGCGATTCGAGGTATTCCACGCCTAACACGAGACAAACAGCCCGAACAGAAAGAAGGAATAGAACTGAAAGAAAATTACCGAATACATTTTAAACGCAAAAAGTGGAATTTTGATCTTTTGGGGCCTTTCGGACCGACATTTCAGGCATTTAGAGCAATTCAAGGCAATCCATTTTTATACACTTTACACACGGCCAAAAATGTCATGCTTGTGCAGAGTGCAGTTACTGAATAGATTTCGAGAAAACGACTGTCGAATTCCAAAGTTGGTATTTTCCCGTCCAAATGGCCGCCATTCTTGGAATATTGTGAAAATAAAAAACTAAAAATGCCTCCCTCTTGAAGGCTTTTTTTCAGGTATATTTCTCCTTTTTTGGCCTAGAAATGGCCGAAATGGATAGTAACGCGAGTTGAGACACACACAAAACTTACTGACCCGTCAAAAAGCCCGAATATATGGCCGCCATGTGCAAAAAGGTACACGAGAGGAATCTTTTGAAATGAAAATCTCAATACTGATAGACAGTTTTTCAGGAAATGGAAGCAAAAGTCCAAATTGGCCGGTTTTCGTCAAAAAATGTCCGCTATTTTCGAAAATATGCGAAAAAATAACTCCTTCTTGAAACATTTTTAGGTATATTTTGTGCAAAAATTCAGAAAGATTCGCCAGTAAATTTTAAATTTAATAAAAAAAAAAAGTGGACGGCTGACGGCCGGACGGACGGCAAGACGGCTAGACGGATGACGGACACAACGCCAGGGCCATAAGTTCAGTAACCTAAAAATGTGTTTCCTGCTCCGCAAGTGGTAGGCTACCTGAGTTAATTCGTGTTAACTGTGATACAACTAGTTTTCATGTCTCCGTCTAGGGATATAAACTGGAGATGTAACGGGCATAATTACTGAATTTGTTACTGAGCTTTCTCTATTGTATAAATTATTTTTGTCATATCAGCACTCTTTTTCTGCGAATAACGTCCTTGACATTGAAGCATCGCATCCCTGGATTTCAGGGTGGTACACACATATGAAAGGGATAATAGGGTCTAAAGGTTTCAAATGTGTAAAGTTCCACATGAGAAACGTTGGATTATTTTCGATACGAACCACTTAACAACCAAATGAGGAATTACATTTTGGGACAGGTTTCATTTCTTTGGACATTTCTTCTGTCACACCCTGGAAAGTGCCTGTCAGACTGTGTCTCCGGGATGACGCGTGTGAATCTCCCGGTATGTCACCCCATCAGCCTCAAGAACGTCTTTTTCCGAGAGTGGTTCCTGTTATAAATCCTCGCCGCTGTATTATCTGAGCAAATAGGTGCAACTGCGAGTAACAGCTGGGGTCTATTAAGTGGAGTGGTTGACTTTTGTTCCACTAATCACAGAGCCCCGGACGATGGACGGTCACCGCGCGCCACAAGAGCCGGGCCCGCTGACAGGGTGACACCCTTTTAATTACTGCTCGCGCGGACGCCGGTATCCATAGCGCCTCGTGCCGCATCATGACAGCCAATCCATTGAAAACGCAGGATACCAGAAAGACGCGGGGTCAGGCGTTTAATTAACGACTCCCGACAAACACTGATAGAAGTCGACGTCTGTTTCTCTCCATAAGGAACACACAGGTTTACCTACCAGAAAATGTTTGAAATCTGAACAAATATAATAATAATAATAATAATAATAATAATAATAATAATAATAATAATAATAATAAATAAATAATAATAATAAACATCATCATCATCATCATCCGCATCATCATCATCCGCATCCCCCTCATCATCATCATCATGACTTCATCATACTCTATGAAAGGCGATTCAAAACCATGATCTAAAGTAAAACTGCGGTAGTTTGTTCATAATTTTCATACATAACTCAGTAGAAAAATACCGCTTGACACCCAGGAAGAGTTTGTCAAGTTACATCAGGGCTACTCCTTTTTTTGCCGCCGAACTAACGAAAACCTATAAAAATTAGCCCAATGGGCTAGAAAGGTTACCGGAGAAATATACAGAGTTAAGCCGAGAAAGTTGAAGGTCAAATTCAAGGTGACCACTGAAATCGCCATATCTCTAACCTTGAAAATGGGATCAAAGGTTAAATTCTAGATCACCTAACTATTCAGCATACATCATTTCCTATATGTTCACTATGGACCCCTAAGCTGTAAATTTGATAATAAGCGAGATATAAGCCATTTTGTAATCTGACTTTGAAAATAAAATGACTGACCTTGAAATTTAGGTCAAAGGTCAAATTCAATATCATCAGAAACCCATAAGAGAGATTATGGGTTTCTGATATCATCAAAATATTCAGAATATATCATTTCATATATGTTCACGATTGATTCCTAAGCTGTAAAGTCGATAATAAGCGAGATATTAGCCATTTTGTCCTGTTGACCTTGAAAATGAGGTCAAAAGTCAAATTCAAGGTCACTAGAATATTCAGCATATATCATTTCCTATATGTTCACAATTGATTTCTAAGCTGTAAAGGCGCTAATAAGCGAGATATTGGCCATTTTGTCCTGTGACCTTGAAAATGAGGTCAAAGGTCAAATTCAAGGTCATGAGAATATTCAGCATATATCATTTCCTATATGTTCACAATTGATTCCTAAGCTGTAAAGTCGATAATAAGCGAGATATTGGCCGTTTTGTCCTGTGACCTTGAAAATGAGGTCAAAGGTCAAATTCAAAGTCACGAGAATTTTCAGCATATATCATTTCCTATATGTTCACAATCGATTCCTAAGCTGTAAAGTTGCTAATAAGCAAGATATTGGCCATTTTGTCCTGTGACCTTGAAAATGAGGTCAAAGCTCAACTTCAAGGTCACGAGAATATTCAGCATATATCATTTCCTATATGTTCACAATTAATTCCTAAGCTGTAAAGTCGATAATAAGCGAGATATTAGCAATTTTGTCCTGCGACCTTGGAAATGAGGTCAAAGGTCAAATTCAAGGTCACGAAAATATTCAACATATATCATTTCCTATATGTTCACAATTGATTCCTAAACTGTAAAGTCGATAATAAGTGAGATATTAGCCATTTTGTCATGTGACCTTGAAAATGAGGTCAAAGGTCAAATTCAAGGTCACAAGAATATTCAGCATATATCATTTCCTATATGTTCACAACTGATTTCTAAGCTGTAAAGTCGATAATAAGCGAGATATTAGCCATTTTGTCCTGTGACCTTGAAAATGAGGTCAAAAGTCAAATTCAAGGTCACGAGAATATTCAGCGTATATCATTTCCTATATGTCCACAATTCATTCCTAGTCTCTAATTTCAATATTAAGTGAGATATTAGGCTTAATGTGTCCCATTATAAAGCATAGGAAAATTTAACATGGGAAAGTCACATTTGGGCCGAGTTTGGGCCCAAAATGGCCCACTTCAAGCGATTCAAGCGCAACAAAATTTATACATGTCACAGGGGTACATATGAGGAGTGTTTTTCATCAATAAGAAAAAAAAGTTACTGAACAGATTTTGAGAAAACGACCGTCGAAGTCCAAAATTGGCCATTTTTCGACGAAAACGGCCGCTCTGACCTTGAAACCAAGGTCAGAGGTCAAATTCAAGGTCACGACAATATTCAGCATATATCATTTCCTATATGTCCACAATTGATTCCTAGTCTCTAATCTCAATATTAAGTGAGATATTAGGCTTTAATGTGTCCCATTATAAAGCATAGGAGAATTTAACATGGGAAAGTCCCATTTGGGCCGAGTTTGGGCCCAAAATGGCCCACTTCGAGCGATTCAAGCGCAACGAAATTTATACATGTCACAGGGGTACATATGAGGAATGTTATGCATCAATAAAAAAAAAGGTACTGAACAGATTTTGAGAAAATGGCCGCCAAAGTCCAAAATCAGGCATTTTTCGTCGAAAACGGCCGCCATTTTGAAAAAAATGCGAAAATCAGAAAAATAAAAAATACCTCCCTTTCGAAATATTTTTAGGCATTTTTGTGCAAAATTTCAGAAAAATTCGATCTTAAACTTTAAAGATAAAATTGTTGACGGATGACGGACGACGACGCCGGACGCAACGCCATGCCAATAGGTTATCGGACGAAAGGTCCGGTAACCTAAAAATGAACAGGAATCCGAGTTTATATTGTGCGTATTCCGAACACTTCCATTGACGTCATAAATAATCATGTAAATGATTGAATTAATGTGCGCCATTCATGCAAATGTTCGAAGAAAGTGATAAAATCGCCAAAAAAATAAATTAAAATTTCTCGTCTTCAATAGCATGCCCTTATAAGCGGAGAGTTTTGAAAAATGAAAAGGCATATTAACACATTATTTCTGTTATAAGAGCATGCATGCTCTTATAACAGAAATAATGTGTTAATGCCATCAATTATGTCCGTATACATGTCCTAATACGGTACCTTTTTTCAGCTTTTTGACACCAAGATATCTTTCATGGTCTTTTTATTTAAAAAAAATATTGGAAATATTGAAGGTGCATGAAACGCACCCATTGTATTGTCGATATCAACTGCATCTCTCTAGGCGTAAATGCTTTTCCGAGCTTGTTCCAAGAGCAGATTTAGAGCGGGGCGGGGGGGGGGGGGGTAAATATATACATGTATGTGAGATTTTTCTCGAATCATGTATTTGGTGCCATTCTTGAATGTTTCTTAACATCTGAGCCCAAGAACTCATCACATAGTGTCTAGAGGTCGTTGGCTTCTCGGGCAATAGGCGGGCCTCAGACCCGACACCTTCTTGTTAAGTCAATCTGGCAATAACAATGCTTCCTTGGGTTAAATAAAAAAAAAACATGTACAGAAAGAAATAGAAAATTAAAGTGGGTGAAAGAGAAAAGCAACTAAGCAAATAAGAAATCAATATGTTCCCAGGAATTCTTCATGAAACATTTTTATACTGGGGAAATATATTAGTATAGGGATTGGATATGTACACAAGCGTAGGCGTATATATTAGAAAGTAAAACAATCACATACTACACGTCATGTATTGGTGAATACATGTATACAGTAAATTTCATTTTGTTACAGCCACTGTGGAAATTCTGCATATTGATTATTCAATAGTTTATGGTTTTTACACAAAGTGTCCGATCGATAACAATCCATTGTCAGGGCCGAGTGCGGAACTCTTACTTTAGGCTGCAATATCACTGACAATGATAGATACATTGGAAGACTGAAAAAAATTGCCTACAGTATGAGTTCCGCAATCCATCCTCAGTCTCTTACAAAAATAACAAATTGAACAACAAATGTGTACGGGAAAATGCATGCGGAGTAAAATTGCAGTGTATTCCTTACATGATCTACATGTAAATTATCATCGGCATGCGCTGTCATTGGTAACGACGTCTAATAATAAAGCATTGTAACCATACATCATGTACACGTGCAGTTTCTGCATGTTCTTGAGATGTGGATTTCAACTAACGTTCCCCTCATTTACCGATAAACTATTGCAAATATTTCAAATCCTCTGCGCATAGCAGACTTCAACATCCCGATCGTCACTCCAAGTAATGATATGGAACCTGTCAGCATTGCAGCTGTAGATGCATGTGGCTTCAATCCAAGAGTTGCAGAATGTGAACGTTTTCGATGAAATGTTTGACCCCCCAAGAGCGAGTCCAATCCGTCATAGCGTCCCGAGTCTCAACCCGTCGCAGGCTGCACTTGGAACCTTTGATAGACAATAGAACATTCGCTAGATGGCAGCACATTGGTGAGATCACATACGAAACTCTCAAACTTTCACACCCACATATTTACTCAATGAATATTGTGCTACAGACATGCCCAAACGATATGATAATATAACATCCTAATAGCATATGAGGGCTATACTGCTACACCAACAGTACACTGTCCAGACTAAACATGAACATACGTACATGGTTTTGAGAATTTAAATCACTCACCAAATATTTCCTTGAGGTCATCTTCTGTGATGTCATGAGGGGGTCCTACGTGTGAACAGAAAGTGTGTTAAAAAGACAAAATTCACAAAGCTCAAAATTAGACTATTTGTCACAATTACAGTCACGATTGACTTTTTGAAGATGTTTGTCCTCATATTGTTTTTCTGCAATTTTGATATGAATCTGAGTGATATCAGAAACCCATCGTTTCTGGTGATATGAAGACCGTCATGGGGCCTGCCAATTTTCCGGAGGGGGGGGGGGGGGGGGGGGGGCAGGGAGGAATCAAAATCGCCATGTTATGCCCACTTCGCTTGGCTGTCATGTAATTTAACATGTTAAGTTCATTATCTTTTCATCAGCGAAGTGAAACTTGAATTCATATATTTTTGGGATATTCGGATCTTTGTACAATCGCTATTTGAAAAACAGCACTTTAATGGACACCTGGCCGACAAAGGGGGCGAACTCACCCCCCCCCCCACCCCTCCATCCCTGAATTACAGCATTGGTAAATAGAATCTACCTGCAAACGTATCATTGTCCACCTTGAAGGTGTCCAGCAAGTAGTTTGTCTGCTTGGACATCAGACTGGTCATCACTTGGCCATAGCTGCGAAATAAACCAATATGGAATGAATTGTGAACTAACGGCAAGATATATTCCATATTCAACACATGAAATAGGCCTATGATCCGTCACAAGAACGGTGTACTAAATCAAACAGATGATATGCCGACCAATTACCGTATCCTATCCTTTCGGTCGATTGCAGCCAATGAGCCTCGATCCCAAATGCAGTCGATAGATCCAATAACTTCACTGGAAACAGGAACAAACATACACAAATGTCGAACAAACCCATCCCGGAACGTTAAATCAAACCAGGAACTGATCTCGTGTGGTCAACTAGAATTATTTCTCACTTGGTCAATTCCAAAGCGTCACAGCAATACAGAGAAATGTCCAAGTCGGCCTCTGTGGACTAAATCAACTCGAAAATAATGATATATTTATGTACTTTCTCCACACAAAATAATGTTTTGACAACGATTTCGTTCGTAAATCAACAAACACATAAGTTCAATTCAGTAAAAAAAAAATAATTGAGTGATATATCAACTTTGGTAAACAAAACTTGATATTGATTAATGCTGACTCGTTTTTTTTCCAAGTGATACTTTATATAATCATTTTTGTTTGTATTCTGCTTTGATTTTGGTGGATATTACACGTGTATCAAACACAACACATTGACTCCAACCTCTTAGAACCAGCAAGAACTGGCCTCTACCGGTAGTAACATCTGAACAGGCATATATGCATGTGCACCTTCAGTAGTTCTCAATGCATATCATTCACAAAGGGTTCGCGCATTATATCTATTACATATTACTTACTTTCATGACTTTCCCAGGCACACCAGGCTGAGAAATGTCTTCCACGACATAATCCATATCGTTCTCTTCAAAGAACTGTCGACATCCCAGCTCCACCCATTCCGTACCTATCACTTTGTGTCCTTTGTTTGCCAGCCTGACGAAATTATCACTATTATTAATAATAGTCCACCACAGGGGAAGGGTAACATACAGAAATCAGTAATATTGATCACTGACCACATCAAATCGACGGATTTCCCTGACAAAGGGATGAACACTGTTAAACCTTCTTTCCCTCTGGTCAATATGTCAATGTGTTTACTCAGCATCCTAGGTGTGCAAAAATTTTAAAGTGAAAATGTTATTAGCTAGGCTATATGTCTATGTCAGTTTATAATTGGGGCGAAATTACGTGATAGTCAGAAATTTCTTATCAAGTGATTCATTTTGCTCTTCTAAATGTAAAAATTCATTATAGATAAATTTCACAAATTTATATGTACAAAATTTGAAGAAGCTAATGCTTTTGGTTTATTGAATCCTGTACTCACGGATGAACTACCGGCATGTGAAACTGGGTTTTCCCGTCTTCCCACCATTCCTGCCATCGTTCCCTGGTCATTTCCGGATCCTCCCCGATGACGTCATCGCCCACCTGGTTTTTCCTGACCCTAGGTTCGGACATTGTGGTTATACTCGTCGGTTCTTCAGCTCCTTATCACAAAATGAGCAACCTCTGATCAGCCGTTATATACTGTATGAAATGTGTGACACAGAAAAACAAAATACAGGAAGTAATTCAATGGTGACGCAATTACCACAAATAGCCTGTTATGTATTCTTAGGTCACCTTCAAGTGAAACAGCACCAACTTAGTAATAAACACGTGTGTTTATCTGAACTGTCCGCATGCGTACTTGTTAATAGAAAGCAATAATATTATCAAATTATTCACCAGCATACCAAGTAGCACAATACGGTTGTTAGCCCAAATAGTGCAAGCCGTATATCAAATGCAAATACTGCTTACAGTACTTAGTTAATACAGTAAATATTATATATTACATTTATGGAAATATTATTCGATGATGCAGTTTGTTTTCGCTAGCTGTCAGCTGATCTAGACGTTGACCCCGTGAACATACAATATGTAAGGGTAACACCATGTGAGGCCAACCGCTAGCAAGCAGACAGTGCAGACCATGCGTCTAAAATACGGAGGGTTATTAGTGTATTAGTGTATAAATAACATCGATAAACTTTAATACTGTAACTGAACAAAGTGCGGTGTATGACTGTACAAGAATCATACCTGGTGCAGAGCACCATATCTCCCCGGATAAGAAGCCAATACGCTGTAGCGCTCTTCTTTCAAGAACTGTTTAATCTCTAATTTAATTTCTTGCACATATATACAGTATACAGTATAAACATGAGAAGTGAGCGATGGCTCGATAGTCAGGACGATTTTCGTACCCAGTTGGCTGAATGCACACCGTATTGATGTAAGCCTATGTATTCTCGAAACCCGCTGACACGCAAATGTTCACGTAAACCGGCGATATATAGTGACGAGAATTTGCTCCATTCGAGGAAAATATTCATCAGATTATATTAATTAGCTGAATCGTTTGCGTCCAACACTGTAAAACAATCGTTTAAAATATTTTCTGTTCGAAAGCAGCTTTTTCCCCCAGTCGAAGAGTATTTCGCCCATGGGAATCTCAGAGAGCGTTTAAGAAGTCTCCCCTGCGGGGAGACAAAGAGTCGAAGGTTTGCACAGTATACATGTATGGCCGCCATAGAGGCCCAAGTATCATACACTGCGCCCTAATACTACTCATCCACTGAAAGCAAACTATTTAATCCGTTTCGCACCTTTCTAATCCTTATTGAATATAGAGGAAGGCGCAGTGTATGATACTTGGGCCAACCATGTATAGCCCAGATCCAAATAGTCGATAATATATTTAATATTTCTGAACCATCAGACGGAGAAGGATCTGAACAAAAAGAACACCCACACAACAATAAATTATACTCAAGTGACATACAGTCAATTACGTGTACACTCTTTGCATAATTGGTGCGAGAAAATGTTGTATTCCTATTTTGATTCGATTTGATTTGATTTATTTGATTAAACATGTAAAAATGTACAAAGGTACAATAATACATAAAAATCAGGATAACACAAAAAAGTGCAAGCACTTATTTCCATTGTGGTCCTTAGACAATCACAGACAAACATGGAGAGCTGACTAGAAACAATACAAATAAGGGGTGTATAGAATAATAATAATAATAATAATAATAATAATAATAATAATAATAATAATAATTAGATTATAATAATAATTAGAATAATTAGATTCCTGATTCTGAACACACTCAAATAAAAATCTTCTGAGTAAAACTTTGAATTGGGACTTGCTCTGAATACTTTGAATATTGCTTGGTAGCTGATTCCATAATTTGATAGAAGTATAATAAAAGGAAGCTTTACCAAAACTTTTAACTTGAGGAACATGGACAGAGTGACTACTTGATCTTGTGTTAATATTGTGAACCTGATTTACATTTCTGAATGATTCCTGGAGATAATTGGGGGCATTGTTGTTGATGATGCTATGTACCATGTTTAATTTCAATTGTTGGACCCGAAACTCAACCGGCAACATCCGAACCCTCATAAATTCTTGAGCTCCAATATGTGTTCTGACCGGTGCGTTCAAAAGATAACGAATGATTTTGTTTTGGGTACACTGAAGGCGGTTTTTATGCTTCTGGGTGAGGCCTGTGTACCATGAAGTGCTAGCATAGTCAAAATGGCACTGAATGAGTGCGGATACCAGGAGCTTTTTAGTTTCTAGGTCAACATGTCTCATGTGCCTATACAGAAACTTGAGTTTAGCATTTGACCGACCAATGATTTTATTTGCCGTCCTGTCTCCAGAAAGAGATTGGTCCAGGTCAACTCCCAGGTATTTGACATGAGAACAGCATGTCAGGACTTTACCAGCACATTGCACCTCTATGGAACTGTTGTGACACAGTTTCCGCTTAGAGCCAAACAAGATTGACTCTGTTTTTCCCAAATGGAGGGACAGCTTGTTATCTATCAGCCATTCTCTTACTGATTCCAGTTCTGAAGACAGGGCTTGTTGGATCTCGACAGGAGATTTGCCCGGAACTATAAGGGCTGAGTCATCTGCATACAGAAGCAGCTTGCAGTTGACTGATGATGGAATATCATTGACATATATCAGAAATAATAAAGGGCCCAAGATTTACCCTTGTGGTACACCACATGTAATATCAGCACATGAGGACAAGGTGCCTCCCACTTCCACCATATGTTTACGATTACATAGGTAAGACTGGAACCAGTTTATGGCTGATTGCTGCAATCCAATGGCTTCAAGCTTATGTAGCATGATCTTGTGGTCTACTGTGTCGAAGGCCTTCTGGAGATCTAGAAGTACCATACCAATATAGTGGCTTTTGTCTTGTTCCTGCTTGATGTAGTCAGTTAGATGAACAAGACATGTGTCCGTTGAGTAGGCCGATCTGAAGCCAGATTGGTAGTCATACAAGAGCTTATGGGCTCTGAGGTAATTGTCTAGTTGGTCATAGACAATCCTCTCGAATAATTTAGATATTGTGCTCAGGATAGATACAGGTCTGTAGTTGCCAGGTTCGAGTTTACTTCCTTTCTTGTAAAGTGGAGTAACCTTTGCAGATTTGAGGTCTGCTGGTATATCTCCATGCTGCAAAGACAAATTTACAATATGAGTCAGGGGGGCCGATATAGCCATAGCACCATCCTTGATAAACCTGGGAGACAGTTTATCTAAACCAGTGGCTTTGCTGACATTGAGTTTAGATAATATACCTAATACCGTTTCTTCTGTGACACACTGGAGAGTAAAACCATTTGCTAGGGCACTGGATGACTTGTAATAATTACACACATGTGTTTTTCCATATTTTCCAGAACCTGTCGGAAGTTTGTCAACCAGCTTTGAGGCTACAGTAGTGAAGAATTCATTGAATCGTTCTGACACGGTGACATTGTCGAAACAGACAGTACCATTTACATTGAGTCCAATGTTGTCAGTTTTAGTTTTACATTGAGATGAAGTACCAAGACCTTTTAACAATTGCCAGAGTTTCTTCGGTTGACATTTATAATCTTCTACTTTGTTTGCTATATACTCTGACTTGGCCTCTTTCTTTTTATACTGAGCCTGGTTACGTAGAGATGTAAAATGGTTATATGACTCCAGTGAACGTGTTTTCTTAAATTTACTAAAGGCACGATCCCTTTCATGAATCAGATGTATAACTTCACCTGTCATCCATGGTTCGGTGCGATACTCAACACGAACAAATTTCATAGGAGCAATACTATCGATAACAGACAGGAATTTATCTCTGAACAAATCCCATGCTTGGTGTAGATATTTACAAGATTACAAGACTAGATATTTTCGGTTGCCGCCTGCCGTTGTCCTGCGTCTGTCAACATTATGATCCTTTCTATCTGCTATGTTTATATTGTGTCTGACCTTACCACAAAGTCATAATGTTGTTTCGTTTTTGTTTTCGTGGTAAATCATAATGTGGTTTTGCTCTTTGTGTACAGTTCTGGGAGTTTGGGAACAAAAAAATAAAAAAATCACATGTGAGTATGCCTATCTCGTTGTTGGCCCTAAATTTAATATGTTTTGGTTAACTTTGCCTGTCTATAGACGAACGGATAGATCTTAGGTTGTAATGTAAAACTATAGTTTTGACGAGTTAAATGTGACGTCATGAGCGTGCATTGCACAATATTTTAGCCTTGTTTGGTTTGTCACGTTATTGTATGTTACATGATGTGTACCTGTATATATATGTTAGGTTGTTGGTTAGGACATGCCGACCAAGACAAGGCATTAATTATTTCAATAAATTACATGTACTCTGTTGTCAATACACGTAGGTTTATATAAACACATCTGTCCGATTTGATCCGCTGTGATTTTGAATGGATTTGAGGTTATGGTCACATAAATTGACCAACGGACTTCTAGAGACGAAACACTTGAATAAAGAGCTTCCATAATGTTGTAATGTTATATTGTATGGCACTTGTATGGTGACCTTGAACTCATTAAAAATGACACTCAGTGGTCAATATATTGACTATATTGATGAATGTCTAAATGTGCAAAATTGTTTCTGGACACACAACGTATACGAGTATATCATAAACATATGAAATATGATATGGCAGAAAGATACAAATGATCATGGTGGGTACATTGATAATTTTGAACTTGACCTCAAAAATGACTCAAACGACTCAAGTTAAGCCAAGGTTCACGTCTAGTTCAAACTATTTGATCACACAGGTTGATGCACTATTTTTAAAATGCAAGTAAGTATGAGCATATAGATATTTGAATGTGGAGGATCTCTTGGCGACCTTGAACATGTCCGGTATCTGATAGAGTCTTGTGGGCTACGTTGTTGAAAGTGGCATCAAAAGAATACCCTATTTTATGGCACGTTATGGTCACCGTAGACCTGTCATTCAAGAAAAACTACGTGACATACATCTCCGCCAGTTCCGCATGGCAACCTCTTTAACGATGTTTAATCATCGCCTCAGTACTGGAATGTGGTTCTTCCTAGTTTTGAGTTGTTCTTCACGTCTATATACTGGGGTCAACATGTTTGTGAAACGCACTGAATGTTCAATGTTGTTTTAACAGTTTTAATAAGTTTGGTTTATTTCCATACAGAGCGAACTAACGATTAATAAACAATTGAAGCATATAACACTTATAATAACGCATGATCTGATGACAAACATATTTTATTGAGAAATAAACACCATCTATTGTAGCGATCGCCTATGATAGGCAAATGACTAGTAGGGGAGACCCGGGCAAAACAGTCAACTGACAAGTTCTGATGTGATTCATTGACATCAGAATGGGGGATTCGGATGATGACCAAACTCCAGGAAATCACTTATATAAATCCAGAATCATGGATCAAGGATCAAAAGTGGTTATTGGAGAATTTCCTTACACATAAATATTTCAATAATTTGATAAAGGTATATGATTAACTTAACTTTGCGACACAATAAAAGCGCGTGTTGATGTACAAGCTACATTTATCAACTTGCAAACAATATTATTACGTATGAATATAAAAATAGTATACTAGTATAGTCATAGCTATATTGCAAAGCGGGCCGGGGCAAACTGGTCATACGTTCCATATATATTACTGAAACTACGTGTCTCAGTACCTAAACAACATTCAGAAGAAAATAGTTGACATCCTATTCACGTTTATGAATCATACAGAATTTGCATGATCGCTTTGCCCGGGTCTCCCCTATGTAATGTCTCAACCTTGTAGGAGATTCATCTCCGCAATGACTGATTAACAACAATATCGTAATATCGTATAGTAATATTTTGTGCACAACAACAAAAATCACCATAAAAAAATTAATAAATAACAACATTTAAACAGTAGGTTAAGTGAATGCTGCAGATAGGACGAACGTTAAGAACAACACAGTTGATACACATGAAATATATATACACTGGAACATAAAAGTGTCTATTTCTCTTTGTTTGTGGCAGCAATTTTGTCGTCAGATGGCGGAGTGGCGGTGTCCGTTAAGCTCCAGAGATCCGGGGGTAGAGCCGTTATACTGGGGGAATTGTGGGATTCGCACTCACCACACGACTTGGCCGCGTCCTCGTCCTTACTCGAACTCTCCATGAACCGACAGCACTGCGCCTGCGCACCGGAAGTCGTCGTGCGCGTGTTGTCGGCATGTAGTGAACAAGAGCAAAGGGTCGGGAATCCGACGCTAGTCTGTGCGCGCGTTGTATCGTGTTGATAGAAGCTTTGAAGGAGAAGGTCTACAGTAAACGAATAGACTACACACTGGTGAAGATTGGTCAAATAGTCAATCGAATTACCAGTATTAAGTTGTCACACGTCAATCCAGTAAGATACTTTAAGAAACACGTGAACTGACCTGTCCCTGAGACAACTTCTAGCAAGAGCGAGTCGCATACTCTCGCTGTACAGGAAGCCGGATGGGGGCGAGACGACACCTGGCGGCTGGGGAGCGATTTCCCGCCGAGGGACGGTGGATGGACTAGCAGACGACAGTGAACCCCACGCCGACGGAATGCTGGGAAACATGTAGGGCGGACTTGTTCGCCAGGGGTCACGTCCGAGTCGAAGGCGAACTGTTTTCCTCCATTTGGCACGTCGATTCTGGAACCAGACCTGTTTGGAGAAATAAATGGTTTCTTGATTCAAGATGTTCAGATCTATAATAGGCCCAGAAGCTCACAAAGAAGATCACGATAAAATATCTGACACAGAAATATGTTTCATTCTACTCTAGCCATTTTAGCAACAGTTGATCATGGCAGTTTTCGAAAACGATCGAATGTGCTGGTGTACAAATTTAGGTGATCTAAAGACATTTCAATTACGACTCAATTCCGCCTCATACCAGTTTGAGTGCAGGTATTAAATAATGATAATGTAGTAATTATTATGGATATAATACATGATCAAAGCCTAAAGGCTAGATCATACTGTTACCGTTATTGGATCACGTAATTTGTACCATATGTAACAGAGATGGGAAGTGAATCAACTACATTTGGATTTGAACACATCCATCAACACTCAAGCCATTCACACTGCCATATATATGAGCTACAGAAGTCTCGCCATGCAGCTATGTGTAGCTAAATAGGTCTGAATCTGAGCTGTTGCTCAACAAAATGTCTCGACCATATCACAATGAATGTCTGATTCGTTTGAGAGTGAGCGGTGAAAACCACAAACTACATTTACGTTTATTCTGACGTGTTCAAAGAAGCCGGAGTATTCATGGAGGGTTATAGGTTACTACCACAATTATTAATTTCGACAAATGTACATTCCAATGAAATATACATGAATGGGTAGATGCACATATGAATAAGTTCAAAGCCGTCTCAGATCTAGCAATGGTTGCCACCATTGTGAGAGAAATTCATTGTTGCGAAGTGTTCTTCCATTACTTCGAAAGAAAAAGACAAAACTGCATAATGTACGCAATTGTTTGAATCCATTTTCGGGATTAAATTGTCACATTTGAGTTACACGATTAATTAAGGTAAAGTAATGACTTTCGTCTGATTTCTAATTTGGGGCAGGAGTGTGTGTATGGTGATATACGATATTGGTCGAGAGAATTCGCCGGAGACCCTCGGGCTCTGGTCTCTTATGTTAACAAAGCCTATATTTTTCCATGACATTAGACAGAGAGTCATCTACTGTATTTCTACATTAATGTAATTGGTCAGCAACGGGTTCTGACCATCCCATTAATGTGATATCACGTCCATTTTCAAATGATTAGAGAATCAGATTAATTCCCTGGCGGAATGAAATACTAGAATGTTGTTATAAAATACATGTAACCGGACAACATACAGGTAAAAATATACCATATAATTGTGTTCATCATTCCCGAACAAATTCATTACAATAATATATATGTCCAATCATCCTACGATTTCCAAGGAAATCACGTTACACATAGTACATTTTTATGGGCATGATCAGCAAATGCGACGCGCCTGCAAACAAAAAGTATCGCAACAGGATGAACTATTTGGCTTGAGGACCAATCCAAGCTCCAAACCTAGAGTGATGACTGGACACCGCCCAACGACCCGACCACAACAACTGCCGGCACACTTAGATAAGTTAGCCTAACGCACGTGGCTGTATCGACAAAGTTAGTGAGTCTTCATGCAAAAAAATTCTTGATGTGTTCTAGAAATCAGACATCACCTTTCAGACAATTTTTCAATGCAGTGTCACCCGGCCTGAGGTGGTGTACTCTAGTAGCCCTATTTGACAACAAGGGCGACAAAGGAAGAGACCATATAAGTTGCCAGGTTTATTATTATTACAAGCTACAGAATAGTAGGAATGGAAAGTGTTAAGAATATGTCCGGAGGAAATGTTTTGCTGTTTTTTTTTATGAATTAAATTAATATCTCGCATATTATTCCCCAGTGCTCGAGTCTTCACTCCAGGTTTTTTTTTATGCGCGTCTGCCTATATCCTATTCTAAGTGCGATTCTAATATGATTTTATTACATCAGCGTTATATCAGCGCGTGCAAAAAAATCACTGCCTGGGCAAACAGAGTGACAATATTTGCGACCACCGTACCACACAAACATCCCTGACATCTGACATTGTGAACTACAGTTCATTTTGAATAGATAATATTCGAGAAATGACTTTGACTCTTCGTTACCTCACTGTTTATAGCGTTACGTTAAGCCTCGAACCCAACAGACCGAGTCGTTGAAATTTAGACACCTTGGAGAAATCGCGCGATAGCCCAAACTTTGTCTAGATTTTAACGACACCGAGCGCGCTACGAAAGGTCGCCGAATTGTTACGTTAGCATATTATCTTTTATCACTGACTGAACGCAAGTCCGAGACTGATTTGATGGCGATATAAACCAGTATCCTGAATATTTATTCTGGCGCGCGCCACTTACGATATAGGAGTTCCCGCATCACTTGCGAGTCTCGTTTTCAGTCAGTGATAAATTCGTTACCCGATGTCTGTTCACGAAATACGAAATTATATCTACGTCCAGCTATCGTGTGTATCATGCTTATTGTCGATATACTGTGATGTATGTCTGGATATTACCTGGACTCTTGCTTCCGTCAGGTTGATTCTGCTGGCGAGGTCTTCACGCACAAATATGTCGGGATAGTGTGTCCGCGAGAACAGCTCCTCAAGTGATGTCAGTTGTTGCGGTGTGAAAGTTGTGCGGTTCCGTCTCTGTGATATGGAATAATGTTGTAATGATATCTGAGCGACTATAACAACATTAGGTTATCACATAATAGGGGGTTCCATAATGTGTACATCACATCCTCATGTTGGTGTGTTGGTATGTTGGTATATATATGCAACATAGGACTTTGTATTTTCATTCTCGCTAATTGGTTTATGATTCCAGTAAAATATACTGTCCTAAACTCATCAAAAACCGTCTGTTTCGTGGAACAAATAATGAGCTTGAGGCATACCTATCAGATATGAATGTAAAACTTATTGCGGTTTGTTGTGGTTGAATTACAAGCGCGGACATGTACATGTACACAGACCTGACGTCGCCGCCCCAACATGTACTCGTCCAGAAGTAGATCCTCGCGCATGCTTGAACTTAGGTGCTTGGACGGTAGCGACATCCTGCTGAAGACTTTACAAGGCAGGGGGGGGGGGGAGCTGACACTGTCTGACTACTCGCGACCTACACATGACATAAGAATCATTTAAATTTATACAATACATTTTTTCAAGGAAAATATCGTTGAAATTAGCAGCTTTCTTGGTATGAGGCATTCGTTTCTTGTCAATTTGTTTCAATTCAATTTGTCAGATAAGAATGTTTAAATAAACTCGTCTTCAAAACCAAATGGTACAACTGATACCCTTTTCCATTAATTGTATCTTCGGAGATGATATTATGAACTCGTAACTATATTAGTACAAGATTTGGTTGCTGGATATAATAATTGCTCTTAGGGGGGTAACCAATTATACCACAATAAAACATTCCATCTGTATCTCTGATATACATTTAAGAAAATGAATCTAGCGTAGCCAATTCGCTTTAAAGTGAAATTAAGATTTCACATCATGGATGAAAAAAAAACGCATAGTTGAAATGAACTTTCAATTTGTGGAACTTTGAAAACCCGTATCGTAAAAGATATCTGTAACAGTTTTTTAACGTGCCCTCAGGTTGCTGCGACGTAGTCTATAAAAACTTAGTTTCTTAAAATATCGAATACAACACGGTCTCCCTTCGTGCATCTGATCTTCTTTGTTTCTAATGAAAATGTTTTATATTAATTACAAAGATAGTTATTATGCAATATGAGTAGAATGCAACACGAAAGCTCGGGAAAACAATCGCTTGGCACTTTCACATTAATTAATGACTAGCTTAAAGCATTATATTCGATTGTCTCGTGTCAGCTTACCAGAAGGAGAAATACCGGGGTGAAAAAGACGGGATTATAGGTGTTTGGTGAATTGACATTAGGCAAATCAGATTCGCCTTGGAAACTTCCAAAACTGATCTAGAACAAATAATGTATCTTACTGAGAAGTATTGTGTAAAGTTTTCGTGTTTTTTGTCACTCGTTTTATTCTGTAGTTTACTAATCTTTGATTACTTATTTTCTACATCAGGTTGTGGAAAACCTTTTGTCGCACACTAACATGTTGATGTATCATCAAACTTACACATACCATACATTTCACATAATACGTCCCACTGACGTATTTACACATTGCAGTCTATATTATATCATCTCCAGGTATGAAGACGAGATATACTTCTGCTTGTTCCGGTTATGTTTTATTATTCATAGGAGTAGAACAAACACTGCAATCCTTTTATACAAATTACTAAATTGCCATGAAAAACAGAATTATAATTATTGCTTAACCATTACAAAACTTTCTGAGTAATCGTTTTGCTGGAAGTCCCGCTAGGCACATAACTATAAAATGTAGTTCTCTTATAGTTATAATGCCCAATCTTATCTGTCTGAACATCATTACACTAATTAGCAGTTATGTATTAATTATAAACATATTTATATGCTAAAGTTGCACAGACCAATCATTTTCACATTGTTTAATGTCCGTTCTTCCACCCTCCAAATGGTCGGTCCTCAGTTATTAATTTCTATGATATTTGTCTAAGTAATGTCAGGAGACAAGAGACACGGCACACCGCTGAGGTCGTGTTACCCTGTCTCCCAGGGGGTATCTCCCAGATTTGTAGGCTTCCTCATGAAGTGTTCGGTCGTATTTCTTTCTCAAAAATCTAATATTAACAATGTACTGTCTTTGATGCTCCGGTTGTTAGCTTTACGTGATATTATATTACTTCCCTTATGGTTACCCTGCAAATAAGATTCGTCACTATATTCCTTTCTCGGGGTCACTCGATCCATGCAATCAGTTCTTAGTGCCAGCACGTGTTGGATCTAAGCAGGGTTGTTAACTTTCGAGCTGGGTGTTGGACAAAATCCTGACATGATATAAATGTGTATGAGTTTCATTGTCTTAGATTTATCGCCACTTTGCGTTCCGTTGGATGGAGTTACATTTGCTATGGAGTATAAATGCTGCAGACGCATCTAGGGTGACGCGTTATAACAAAAACACTCCAATATTCTCAATTCGGCTGATATGTCAAACATACATGTTCCCTTTACATCATGCTTTAGGAAGAAGAAATAGAATAATTGTATATGCGGCATTTCACACTGGGACCCACGCTGACAAAAAAAGGTTCAACTCGTAATTAAGAAATCCAAGGTGGTCGCATTCCATTTTTCATATTTTCATATTTGGTCATATTCTTGGAACTATCCGGAAAAGATTTATGATGTTTTATGAGCTTCGGTGTCTGGTCATATATCTTCGCATCTATTTGATATAAAAACAGGATCTTGGTAACAAAATGATAGCTTCTCAGGGTCAAGAAAAACGATGAAATAGTTTAAAATCCAAGATGTCCGCCATCCTTTTAAATGCGAGAGTAAAACAGCAGCACATATCTATCGAGTTATTTCATGATGTCGGCACCTTTCACCTCATCTAACGTATCTGACAACCAATTTATACACGTCGTTGGTTTGTGGAATATCTTCCGAACTTCCCAGGCTGTCAAACTAACGACACCGTGTCGCAGCCCAGGAGCGGATGAAGGAATTTGGTGGAGGTGGGAAGTCGAAGAACTCGATTGGAGCGAATTCAACCCATCGGGGCTTGAGGTCTGGGGCCCGCTCAAGGGCCTCAGAAGCAAGAGCCTTTGGTGTCATGTGGTAGCTTCTTGGTCTCTCCTGAGTTTGAATTATACACAAACTCACTCAAATTACCCTGTTTTCGAACACATTACCGTTTTTTTTTATTCAACCTCCTGGATCCTCCTGAGCAATATACCAACGCATGCATAAGTAAATGGCAAGCTCTTGCAGCAATCACTGCCCATCTACCTCGCCACAATGTGAGCGCCAATATAGCAGAGGAAGTGGTGACCGGAAGGTGAGGTGACAGACGCCGACAGAAGGATGCCGAATCTCCTAAGCTAGTATCCTTTTAAGTGAATAGCTTTTAAGTGAATAGCAGTAGCGAATTTGGAGGGGGGGGGGGGGTTACTGGGGTCAGGACCCCCTCCTTTTCGAAAAGAAAATACATGTATATACATACTAGGCGGGTTCAGCCTTCCTGCCCGAAAAAAATGATGTCGAAATACCATGTTTAAGAATAAGTTGATCATGGTGAGTTTGTTCGAAATGTATACTCAGGAGAGACCGGGAAGCTATCACGGGACATAAAAAGGGGTCTGGCTTCTGGGATCCTTCAGCGGGCCCCGAACCCCCCCCCCCCCCCCCCCACCCAAATGTGCAGATTCCCTTCTACATTTTTCACAAACTTTTCAGGACATAGTCATCAATGAATTTTTAAGTGCAATATATACCCAGGAGAACCAATAAATTACTTCAGAACATAAAAAGGTTATGATTTCTGGGGCATTTCAGTGGGCTCCAGACCCCGGCCCAAATGTCCAGCTTCTCTTCCACCATTTTACAAACTTTCCAGAACATGGTCATCAATGAATTCTTAAGTGCAACCGTCCCCAGGAAGGCCACAAAATTAGTTCAGAACACAAGGAAGGCTATGACTTCTGGGGCCTTTGGGCGAGCCCCAGGACCCCCGGCCCAAATGTGTAGCTTCCCTTCTACGTGTACATTTTTCACAAGCTTTCCGGAACATGGTTATCGATGAATTTTTAAGTGCAATTTATTCCCAGAAGAAGGCCACAAAATAAGTTCAGAACATAAAAAGGCCTATGACTTCTTGGGCCCTTAAGAGGGCCCCAGACCCCCAGCCAAAATGGGTAGCTTCCCTTCTACTTTCTACCAAAGTTTCCAGAACATGATCATCGATGAATTTCTAAGTGCAATTTATTCTCCGGAGAAGGCCACAAAATAAGTTCAAAACATAAAAAGGGCTATGACTTCTGGGGCCCTCAAGCGGGCCCCAGACCCCCGGCCAAAATGGGTAGCTTCCCTTCTACTTTCTACCAAAGTTTCTAGAACATGATCACCGATGAATTTCTAAATGCAATTTATTCCCAGGAGAAGGCCACAAAATAAGTTTAGAACATAAAAAGGGCTATGACTTCTGGGGCCCTTAAGCGGGCCCCAGACCCCCGGCCAAAATGGGTAGCTTCCCTTCTACTTTCTACCAAAGTTTCCAGAACATGATCATCGATGAATTTCTAAGTGCAATTTATTCCCAGGACGGGCCACAAAACTAGATCTAATTCAGAACATAAAGAGGCTCTGATATCTGGGCCCTTCAGCAGGATCCCCCCCCCCCCCCTGGGCTGAGACAGGTTCGCTTCGTTTCTAGTTTTTGCATTTATTGATTTTTTGCGTTTATTACCTCAATTCATAAATAAGACTCTGGCTTCACGGTCTCATGAGCAGGCCTCAGACCCATACTGGGACAGGCTCGCTTCACTCACAACTTTTTTACAAATATACCAGGGGCAAGAAGTGGGATTCACACCCAGGAGATTCCAGGAAGCTACCACAGAACAGAACAAAGGCTCTGGCTTCTGGGGCCCTTGAGCGGGCCCCAGACCCAACGCCGTATAATGTTGGACCCCCTCTTTTCAAATTCCTGGATCCGCCCCTGAATAGGTTGCTTGTACTCTAGTTTCTAACTTGTTTATACACATTTTTGACGATATTTATGTGATACTGGATGTTATCGTTCTATAACTTGGAATACTTCACCTGGATTCAAAAGGCGATTTTCTATCAAGTTTCAGATTCCCATTGCAAAAATTGGAGAAGTTGGCAATCTACCTCAAAGTTAAATTTCAGCCAAAAAAAAACACGAGAATCTGAGCATGGTCCTATTTACATCCATCAGGATTCGAAGTATTATTGTAATTTTGGACCAAAAGACACATTAGGATGTATTCTACACAAAAATTTTGATTTCGAAAGATTACACCGCTTGAGCAAATATTGAGCAAATACTGATAATTGTGTGCGGACCCAGATATTAAATGACAGGGCTAAATTTAACATTGGGGTGGATTGCTAACTTTTCAATTTTCGCGATTGAACTATGAAATTCGGTACAAAGTTGTCGTTTGACTCCCAGGCGAAGTATGCCAAGTTATAGAACGATACCATTGAGCATCGCAAAAATATCAGCGAGAAACAGCGTAAATGACTTATTTTTACTTTTTTAAAAATCTATATAGCATTCTACGTGTCAGGAAATAAGTTTTGCTTGACTATCGCTTTATATTTTGGTGTAATCGTGCCCACAAAATATTAGATGTATAAGTGACAATAATTTATTTTAAAAATATCGAGTGGCGAGAACTTTGCTAGCATTGTGTGAAACAAAATTTAATGAAATGTATGCTATGAATTGTGGTTCAATTAAAGGCACGACAGGGAACCATATATCAAAGAATTGGAGAACTATCAATATTTGATGTTGTTCTGGAAACCATTTACAGGTTTTGATCTATTTGATTATATATCCATTGACCCTGAAAGATTATAATTTGGTTCCAAAAATCACCGTACGTAAAAAATCACGGTACGTTTAGCAAAAATTGCTATGAAAATATGTTGCTTATTTACCCAGGTGCGCAAAAGAACTGCCATGGATCGCACGAAAACTGCCGAGAGTTACAGAAAACGCCTCACTACTTACGAAAAGTAGTTAATTATATAGTTAATCACAGTAGCCTACTATTTCCTTTTATTCCTGGACCCATAAGTCTTATAGCTTGCTACCAGGATGTTGTGGCCATCTTGGATCTGACATTTTACAGTATTTTAAACTATTTCATATGGAAGCCAGAGGTGACATGTGCGGAAAAGAATTTGTTTCTTTTACAAACATGTCACGTTCGCACGTAGAAAGTTCAAGACTACCACGTTCGCACATGGAAGTATTTAAAGCTATCACGTTCGCACGTGGAAACTTTAAAACTTATATACACATTCGCACGTAGAAAGGTTTTAGGCTTCCACGTTCACACGTAAAAAGTCCAAAGCTACCACGTTCACCCGTAGAAACTTTAAAACCTATCATGTTCGAATGTAGAAAGATGTAGGTTTCCACGTTCACACGTAGAAACTTTCAAAGCTATCACATTCACATGTGGAAGCATTTATACATTCCCACTTTCGCACGTAGAAAGATTCAGGTTTCTACGTTCACACATGAAAAGACTCAAAGCTTCCACGTTCACACGTGGAAGCATTTGAGGCTACCACACCCAAATCTTTGCACATGCGAACGTCGTAGCTCCTGATGTTTCCACGTGCGAACGTTGAAGCGTTAAATGCTTCCACATGTGAACGTGGTAACCTCGGACTTTCCACGTGTGAACGCAGTAACCTTAACTGTTCCACGTGCGAACGTATACGGGAACGTGTACGTAAACGTCATCGATACTAGAGACGTTTAGTTGCACCTATAATGCGGTTACGTGAACGTGTAGAAACGTCATGTCATGTCAGTATAACATCTGCAATGCGTCATTCACGCGAAAAGACCCCTAAATATCTAACAAAAGCTGACGCCACCATGACGTTTACGTACACGTTCCCGTACACAATTTTACGCGCATGTCATCTATGGGCTTCCGTAATTACATTATATCTCTTAATCCTGAATTTGTGGTCAGTATGGTGTTCATCTAAAATTTTGCATTTTGATTGGATAGGCCTACCCTTTGTGTACCAACTCGTAAAATTAAAATTGGACTCTGCATACTTGAATCGCGCTATGTATGAATTTCCTTGCTTTCTTCCGGCAGCTATCCACAATATGCCCCATAAATATGTCATCTACAACATCAGAAACGCATGAGAGAGATTTCTTCTTTTATGATATATATGGGTTTATGATATAATGTATCAATTTCTTCAGGTGGCAAAGTATTCGCGAAAAAGTTTCATTGTATATCAGTGGTATTTGTTTTCGCTTTATTTTATTCCTCTTAAATCCTTCAGTATCCAATTACCCCTAGACACCCTGGTGAGATTTTGCGCATGTAATTCTAATACGACCGTTTATAATCAAATATGTCAAAATTCTCCTTGTAAATTTTCCAATATTTCTCAATAAATACATTGGATGTTCGACGTTCCGACATAAAATCCTTCAATTTCTTAATTTTATTTCTCTTAGTAAAACCTGAACCACGCTATCATGTTTAGCTGTCGGGCTATGTTTTTCATTCAATCCGAGCTTTATATAAATTAACTCATCACGTTAAGTGAATTTAATATGAAATCATATCAAAATCCTAGTGGATCTAACTACCAAACAAAGGATGTTTTCAAATTCGTTCAATATTGTAACGACAATTCAATTTTTAATCACCTAACAGTACGTTGCAAATTCAATTTGCTGTCTATATAATTGCTGAATGTACTTTCAATGTAATTTATTTTTTGAACATGCGATCAAGACAAAATGTCATAAGTGATCGCTATCACTTGTCCCGTCTGCGCTGTGGCGGCATTTATCTGACTGTATTTGACATTATTGTTGAACTTTCAAATATTGTTTGTGTACTGGGTTAGATGATACAGATTCAATATACATCATCTTCCTCTCAAATTTTGTATAAATTGCAATTCATTTGCATAAATGCATGTGAACATCAATAAGCAGCAATATGTGCACTCGTTGGAATTTTCTAATTAAATCTGACATCGTATATGTATGATCAAAAGAAGATGTCTTATGGGAGATCTAGATTGTTGTTTTTTTCCGTAGGTCCAGTATGTGACTAAAACCGGGAACACGGCTTGAAATAGAACATGCGCATTCATGCTGTTCCATTCCATGGATGCGTGAGGCTGGCCGTGAGGGTTAAACCCGAAAGATCACTCAGAGATTTTCGCTCACATGGACGATTTCTTTGTAACCCCATGACGAAACGCATGTCTAGAGTTTTGTTCCGTTAATCTGTTCGTTATTTGTACAGTTCATGAATAAAATTCGAGAGGTACAAATGTTTTCGGGTAAATTTAAATTGCAGTCGCAGTAGTGGCAGCCGCATGCGGTTGACTGCACCGCTAGCCACAAGCAGGGTATATGAGATAAATCGCATGAATTAAGTAGTGTTTATGAGAAGCATCAATTCGCAGCATCCAGCAATTATTGCATCGATTTTTTTTTTTCGATTTTTTTCAATCGTTTTTGTTTTTTCAACTTAACAAACGGATCTCACACCAAACTTTTTTTGGTAATTTTTTTTTGTCTCAATACGGATCTCGAACAAAAAAATCAGAACTAGTTATAATAATGTAATCAGGAAATAATGACTGGAGTTCCAAAGCATGCTTATTTTACAACATTTTAGCCTTTTCAATTGATCGAATATTTGTGACAATTTACATATTATCGACAACTGAGGGCTCACTCACCAGGAATGTCGCGTGTTCCCAGACCTCTGACGCCGTACTAATTCCTGTTTAGTGATGTTTATTCTTTGAAATTGTCCTTATGTAGGGAATAATATTTGAGGTGGGCGGAGACACTCGTAAATGGAAAGAAAACATCAAATACACCATCAGCCAATGGGAAGGGAGAGTTGGACGTTTTCCGTACGTTTGTGGAGGACACCGTACGTGCGCGTTTGACATCGATAATGGAGATTATCTGCACATAATAAAAGCACTGGGAGGCGATGATGTATTGTGACAATACAGATATCGCGGCGTTATTTCAGATGACGAGGTCGGTGTGTTATGAGACAGGACACCTGATAAGAAGGTAGCCGACACCAGGGTGACACGGGCTTAGTCTAAAGCAGTGTGCCACGTGCCGGCCATTGCCTGGCAACTGATGAAACGAAAGTCCATTTCATTTCGCACAGGAGAAAACACAACAATAAAAGGCGGGTAACATCAGACGACGTTAGAATATCACCTGCCCTCGGGCCTCGGCTAATGGCCAGTGTCTTCATTACGTTCTACCGTCTGAGCTCCACCAATCGGCCGTGATGGGTGTTTGGAGGAGTTGCCGTCAGTCTGCGCTCTCGCTGACTCGATTACAGCCCTCCAGACTAAACCAATTATATTTAATTAATATAACTCACTTGATTATGCCTTGTCCCTTGGCCATTACCATATCAACAACGAATTCATAAAGGTTAATCATCCATCGAAACCCTGAGCGTTAAGTGTGTAATGGCGACAGACTGATCGTTGATGATAATAAATGTCAATATCATCCATAATTTTGATAGATGTGTGCGGGTTTCTTCATGATTTAAATTCAATTTGTATTTGTCATTCCTCACTTTTCCCAATATAATTGACATTTTAAGTTTATTTTGAACGGTACACAGCATGACCTCCAAATACACCAAGCTTACAGAAATCATATACTACATGTATATCAAGAGCATATTTTAAAAAAGTGATGGCTCTATATTATTTCGACAAAATATATCGGAATTCGAGAGCAGTCTTATTCTTAGTGGCCACATGTCGGTGCATGGTCACGTGTTTCCGGTGGCACGTGTGTCGCTGTCGGACGTGTCGCTGGTGTCACTGCTGTCACCAACATCCCGCGAGGTCCCACCTTCTCTGGCCTCCGATTCTATCCTGTAAGACAAATAATTAAATTCAGATGGGTGAAAGTGAAAAAACTCTTTTTTTATTATTTTAATAGGTGTATTGAAAACCTAATACCATGAATGTTGCCATAAAAATATTCCCTAAACACTCCATGCCCCTGTGTACTGAATGAAGGCAAACTCGAAATATAAAACAAAAATTAGGCCAAGGGATAAGATTACCGGACAATTTTGGTGTCAGATTTACCAATCAGAGACATCGTTGTGAACTTCAATATGTCACCATTTATAGGTGTGCTGCATATACTTTGTATTTGTTCATAATAAAAACATATCATATCTATCAACAAGTATTTGTCTGTTGAGGCCAATTTACACTTTTCAGGTGAGGCGAGAGTTTAGGATTTAGCCTGCAAGGATAAGTTAAATGTCAGCAAAAAATGTGCCATATATGACTTCTCATGAGCTTTCAAACAGCTAAATTTCAGTTTAAAACATCTAATGCGATATAACAAAACATATGCAGATTGGTTTGACGATTACAGCCCGTCCAAGTCGTTTTTCCATCCGTTTTAACACACAATCTATGTCAGGTTTTTATATAAACAAATGTATCCATCAAGCCCGAATGTAAACAAATGTCCAAACTTGCCTTCAAAAGCCAAATCGAGCACATTTTCCAATTTGTATCTGCATATATAGTGTAGTTATGAGAAAATGATCAGTGATATACGATGGTGTGCGTGGAATTGCCAGCCCATTTTGCACTTTTATGCTTTGTTTACATCTGCGTGTGATGGATACTGTTCCTGTATTTGCTCAAATGAGCAAAATTCCCCCAAAAGACTGGTTGTAGCCATAACATTAGATGTGAGCACGTCTCATTCCGTTAATTTCACATGTTTATTATGAAATATAGTTTTAAAAAAATATTGCCTATTTTCGAAGGCAGCTGCTTTACCACAATCCTAACCTCTAGGTGCAATCGTTTAGGCCTCAGAAGTCAATTTGCGTCCGACATTTAGCAATGGAGGTTATCCGAGGTCAAGCTCAAAGTCATTATTAGTTGTTCCATATACGACTTCCTATATCCTTGAAATGCGAAAATAGGCTCTATCTACAAGCATTTCGTCTGTATTGGCAAATTTCGGCATTTTCTGACCGAAAAATGGTCGTTTTAACCTTTCAAGGTCATCGAAGGTCAAATTCATGGTCACCACTCACCACACAAATAAATGACTTCCTATTTGAAAGAGCTAATATCTATCGAAGCTGTATTTTCAAGCTTTCTAAGAGTAGGACCTACATTTGCGACAGCTCCCATTATGAATAAAAAAAATGGCGAAAATTTTAAGTCCAATTTTTTTTCAAAGGTTGGGGTTTTTTTTGCCTAGAAATGGTCCAAAACGGATAGTATCACAATTTGGGTGAACAAATTACCGACCCGTCAAAAAAATCACAATATGGCCGCCTAGCGTAGACCAACGATTCAAGTGCTACCAACCTTATACCCGTCACAGAAGTACGTAAGGGGAATAAAAAATTGTCAAAAATGGCCGTCATTTTTTTTTTCAAAAACTTTTTGAAATATTTTTGGCGGACGATGACGACGGACGCAACGCCATGCCAGTAGGTGATCGGTCTATATAGGTTAAGTAACCTGAAAAATTCTTGGGTGCCATTTTGGAAGTTCAAAAACCAACTTTGAATTCCTATACATCAATATTTTGGATTTAGATTTTTTTCGATTTGTTTTTAATTCTGGCTTAGTTTTCTTGGCTTGACAGCATGAATTTGTTTACACCATTTTCAAAATCTCAGTTGACTCAATACAGTAAGACACCCTCCCAGAGAAATCCCGCAATACTAAACAAGACACACTGACTGTATGAAGTACTTGACGCAGTCGGTGTGGCCGTAGATCTCAGCGAGGCGGCGGGGTTTGTCGCCGTACTTGTCGGGGCGGTCGATGGGAGCGCCGACCGCGTGTAAGGCCCGTAGCACGTTTAGACGCCCGGACTCAGCGGCACAGTGAGCCGGGGTCCAGCCCATGGACATCCGCGCCACCGGGTTCGCCCCGTGCTCCAACAACAGCCGCAAACAGTCTACGTAACCTGCATGAACAACGAATGGCAGGGTCTTCGTCAGTGTTTTGGTTTATAGTTTGGTTTTCAATGATTCTCACCATGATTTGATGATATGCCTATTATATTGGTTCTATTGGCCTGCTATTCGATCGATAGGTTTAGTAGTGGAACATATAGCCCTAGTCACTAGTCGGTCAGGGACCAGTAATCGGTCAGTGTAGGCTATAAATATGCCCAATACCACCTAAAATATTTTTTCCGTAGAATTCACGAAAAATGCTCTTTTAGCATTTCAACCCTTTCCTAGGGTGTTGAATTTTTGGCACATGCCCAATCACAGCCCCATTTCGTGCGTACACTGACCGATCACCGGTCTGGTTACGATATATCTGACACAGAGAGGCCTAAAGCAACGAAACTAACTGTTTACAGAGAGTAACAAAAACTAGCCCAAGGGTATAAAAAGGTTAACGGAGAAATGTGTTGAGCCACAACTGTTCTTTCTTTTTCACCAAATTTTCCGTTTGACCTTCCAAGGCCACTAAAGGTTTAATTCAAGGTCAAAACTAAATCACTATATGTGACTTCCCATTTGAATGTGCCAAAATTTAAGCTCCACCTTGAAGTGTTCTCCATACAGCTCCCAGAGTTTACTCCATACAGCTACCATTATGAGCAAAAAGTGGACTTTGGAAGTCTGAACAAATTTTCAAGGGTTTGGAAAGATTACTTTGGAAGTCTGAACAAATTTTCAAGGGTTTGGAAATATTACCGGAGAAATGTACCAGTGTACCATACTCAGTGGGTATGGTTGTACCTTTGGTGCAGACCCAGTGGGTTTGGTTTTAGGCCCAACCTTTAGTGCAGGCCAAGTAGGTTAGAATGTACCTTTGCTGTAGACCAAGTAGGTTGAGTTGTACCTTTGGTGGAGACCGAATGGGTTTGGTTGTGCCTTTGGTACAGACCCAGTAGGTTAAGTTGTAACATTTGCTGCAGACTCAGTTAGTTTGGTTGTACCTTTGGTGCATGACCAGTGGGTTTGGTAGTAGGCCCAACATTTGGTGCAGGCCCATTAGGTAAAGTTGTACCTTAGTTGTAGACCCAGTAGGTTAAGGTTTATCAGTGGGCTAGGTTGTACCTTTCGTGCAGACCCAGTGGATAGGCGCTCTGTCTTGCCATTCCACGTCTGGCATGTCTACGTCATAACGTCCGGTCCTGAGCAGTTCCTCGATCGTGTCATAGTCGCCCAAAGTACACGCCTCGTGGAGCTCCAAGCCCGCCATGGCAAGGCCGCGTTATGACAAGATCATCACGTATACGATGCCAATGGTCTTATTCTATGCAATATCGTTGCAAATAGTTCCTGAAACATTCAGATATGTGTATATATAAGATTATTGACCAAACTTGAATCACACTGATTGGTAGTGTTGATAATTGTGTCTGTCTTGTTAGTTGGTAAAAACATAATGCATGGATTCAATACCCAATTTTCTATTTCTAATCGGAAGATGGTGCTGAATCATACAAAAAGTCCACACTTGTCAATACATCATATTAACATTTGTAGTGTAACGATGTCTTCTTGTGCATCAACGCATGTGTCTGTTTATTTACATCGCATATGGTGATTAATCCATTTGCTGGTGCATATGTTTTGACATTTGGCAATCAAATAATCAAATATAGGACAGTTAAGTTTTGGAGAAGATCTAACGCTATTTGCCAATATCGACAATACAATCACCGATCCTTACAATCTACTGAATGGTAGTGCCGAACTTTCTTCTGATGCAAACATCGCTAGGCCTATAATCAATGCAGTTGGAAACCAGTACTCCTCCGATCTTGATTCTTTCATTATATACATCAATGCGCTCAATCATTAATCCGTCCATCCATCATTCCTCACGTTCATTTCATTATTCCATTATATAAATACTTCAACACCATTTCGTATGTAAGTCAATTGCTTGTTAATTTTTTTATGTTTTGTTGACACCCATTGATATAGGCTATATATTGATAATTGGGTGTTTGAAAATCGTAAAATATTGCCGATTCATAACAAAAATATCTCACATTCTATCCGTATTATATCCTAAATAAATATGTCAATATCTCTTACGTTTTATTCGAATATATATGCCGCTACAAATGCACATTATTTATATAATTATCAGTTACACGTATGGTGTGCTCCGCTCCGAGCTCAGGCCTCTATAAGCATTCAGTCAAACAAATGAAAAGGCAATTTATTGAAGTGAGGGCTTAGAACAACAAAAACTTCCTCCCGTGAATATTTTCTTAGATATTTTAGTGTTAAATAAGAGTCTCGTTCCGGGACATGCTTCCACCCGCCACATCGATAAGTTCTTCCGCAGAAGGTCGCAAAGGTTGCAGACAGAGACACAGCGGGCGAACCCAGAGAGACAATGATATGTGTCGACCCCTCCTCGAAGCACCCCAGAACAATGACCATGATATCATGCTATGGGTTCCTCCTGTGTAACTCGCACGAGGGAAGTGCACGCGTAACTAAGGCATATGTGTGTGCTTCATCGCCGAGCAAATATCTCAGTAGATCCCGATACTGCTGAGATGTTAAAACCTCAAAGCGATATTGATTGAAACCAAAAACAGAAGGCGTATCTCCAATTTACATGACTATGATTCAATCGCAAGACGACCAAGGTGCAAGAATAGATATCATTACCAAATTAGTTACACTTATTTCAGGTATATGCTATTATATTGTTGAAGCTCATTGATGAGTATGTTCCAAATTCATCCGCTCCACTACATATCTGAGACATATGGCACGTAGGCCTTGGTGCCTTGGTTTATGTGGAACATTTCGCAAAGAAAACTTTTAAGGGCACGGGTGCATCATTGGTTCAAAACATACTTAACAGGTTTCAAATTGTTCCTTACCTTAATGAACAAGAAAAACAGGCTGTATTCAATCTGTATTCAAAACTCGATAATTATCCTTGTCTTTGTGCCAATATATTCCTGGATCTAGTCCGATATTTCACCACTTGTATCTGACGCTGACCATGTGTGAATTGTACATGACTTCGTGTCTTACAGCCGAACTGCTGCACCGTTTTCTGTGTCTGACCGTAAAAAGTCACTGAATGATTGTGCTATAGCCAGCTAACCAACAAGTGTCCTCCATTTTGTTGTTTGCAAACAAACACTGAAACGACCGCGAAATGACGGACACGAGCCTGGGTTCCTGTCCATGCATAGATCGGTTGATCAGATATCGATCTACCAGTTTTTGATCGGTACATTCTCAAGTGTTTCAAGCTACTCCATATATCTCTCAGGTTGACACGCGCGGCGATACTTTTTTGTCGGTGGGCGGCGTGATTTAGGCTAAGGCACTTTATCTCCCTACTTGATGTCAAAGAGCTGATAAAATTATTTATCGGTAAATGATAGCAAGTCAGTTTAGCATGCAGTAGCGCCTGAACGTGCATGTAACGATAATGTAAAGAAAACATAACGTATGCCTATACATTGATTGTATCCCACCGAACACGTTTCTCAACTTCTTCTGTTCATATCTTATTTGTGATGTGCCTATTGATCTGACCTCTGAGTTTTATACTACAATGTGTTATACTGGGGCACGAGTGTCGGGTCATCCAAGTACCACCAATAAATATTCCATCGGCAATCTATAATCTATAACCCATCCCACCTCCAAGAGGTGATCTGCATGGACTCGGTCAACCCCCGTAAACCCAAAACATATTTTCTGTGCCATTATCTGGAGTGCAATCCAGCTTGGAAGACACGTCATGGGTCTTCCTCTCTGGACCAAACCTACTCATCAACATCCTCATTTATTCGGGAAAACAATACCAGCATGAATTCGGTAGAATGAATTCGGAACTAGAATGAATTGGGTAGAATGAATTCGGAACTATGGCAGAAACACTGTTGCAATACATTTACACTAGATCAAATAGAGCTGAAACTCTTGAGCAAGCATCCCGTGCTGGTATGCAGGAATATTTCTTGAGGAATACTGTACGATTTCATTGTTCTTTGAACTAACGTTTAACTTACTCGTCACAAAACAAAACCCGAAGCAACCAATCATACCCGAGCGGAAAACATCGATGATACAATAACAGCCCACAAGTTCTACAGTAGCATGACACATTTAATGCACAAATTTTATTGTTAAATCGTTCATTTTATCTGAATATTCAAGTTCACATAAAAGACATGTACATGTAATTAACATGGAGGCTGCCACAAAATTTAGCAGTATACATGTACATGAGAAAGCCCCGGTGTATGTAACGTGGACCAACTCAAGAGGATGGGCTGCGATAGGAAAAGAGAGCAGACACGCTTCTCAACTTCAAGCATCAATAAAAAGTGAAAACTCGCCATTACATAGCTATCACCATAAAGAATAATTCACCGGGCTGATACGTACATGTACTTTGTAAGGCTCAAGGGAGATCTCTTGATTGGTGCATAAATAAAGATATTAATTCCACGTTCGTTTGCACGGTGCCCATTGATGCGACGTGTTAGGTGGATGAGAGATGAGGCTGCTTGAGCAATGACAAATCACGGCCCATGTATTGGATAGTCCCGTGTCCACGCCAGCCAATCAATTTTCTTCCTCCGCCTGCTGTGTTCGGCTTCTCTGGGTCCTGAGACGGAACCATCTTGTGGAAATCGCAAGTGCTCGGTTCACTTGGTTCCTTGTATCAGGAAGCAATTGTTGGCGTATTGTCTCATTACAATAAGGTCCGTGGACTTCGCATTTCTACTGCATAACAACTAAATACTTGGAACTTGTTGAACCGATAATCGAAGGACACATATGCAATTTGTGCATGTCTACATATAATACATCTTATACATATACATACATACGTATTATATTAAATGATTTTGTGAAATGACACAACAAGAAGCGCTATTGTGCGTGATGCACATGATGTGAATTATCTCTCGGATTTCAGGAACGCTCTCGTGCTCCACTGTTTCACTACAGAAGAGTGATTCATCATATTGGATCAGTTCTGATAGTAAAATGGATCGATTTTGTAATCTTATGACATTTGTACCGCTACTTCTGCATATTTCCTGGATATCAGAAACACACGGTAAGCAAAATATGTACAACTCTTATAGATTTAACAGCCGGGTAGCTGTTATATTCACTGCAGCTGTTAAATGGAAAATCCCCGTGTATGAATATAGCTACTGTCGATTTCGCTCACTTTTAGCTTCTGTTGACGACTGTTTTGGTATCTGTCTGTGATTGATGCGTCTTTTAACTTGACAATGTTTCAAACCTATATTGATTTGTTTTGTTTGCTAATGGCCGTACATTAGTAGGAACTATTTAACTTAATGTACTATTTTATCAGATGCTATAAACGTCCGTCGAGTTATATTGTCATTGGAATACCTGTTCATAATCGGTCACTGAACATTCCCTTTTTCTTTCTTTATTTAAAAAATAATAATGAATAGCAACACTTACTAGTCTCCAGCTATAATGAGCTTGGCATTTGGCGAAGTGACGGTTTGTTTAGTAATGAAGAGTGCTCTCCAAGCAGAATTGTTTGTGACCTTTTGCTATATATATATGTACGCCAGCTCGCAATTGGTGAGCCTCTACGTATGTAGCTAGAGTACCAATTACCAATTACTAGAACACGAAACGAATCAGTCGATGCTGGATACTCTAAGATATTCCCAGTCTTGTGTGCAGAACCCCGATCACGAAAGGGTAATGACGAACACATCAACTTTTATACTGGTACTAAATACCAAGGAATCACTGAAATGATTACAATAACGAACCAATATATTATCAGGAAATTGAGTTACTACTTCAGGAAAGCATAGACGTGTATATTATAAACAAATACTAAACGTCATTGATACCCTGGAATCCGTAAGATTCAATGTTGTGCTTAGGGTTTTCTAAGGTCAAGTTCAATATGTCATCGGTCACTGTTGAATAACTAATGTGTAGGGAACTGACCTCTATAACATACACCCACAGCGCTACAGGCGAATGGTTGTGAGGACGGCTGGTACGCTTTAGATCGGTTCTGCTGGGGATTCTTCCTCGATCAGTCGACGTACTCGGCCGCCAAGTCCGAGTGTCAGAGTCGTGCCAGTCAGCTCGCTAGCGTGTGGACGGACATCGAATGGCGCTTCGTCATGTCCAGATCCGTACGTATCAAACCACGAGGAACTCAATTATCGCTTCTTGTCTCATTTTCTAGATCAACAAAGCAGTTTCGGACATACGGAATTATAAATACTATGACTTCCCTGGGGATATCTTACCACTTCACACAAAAAAATCACCAAATTATCACCCATGAATGAAGATATTGATGACATGTAGACATATTTACGGTACATGTTGAGTATAATTGATTGTTTAATTTGTGTGGAACATCAAACGACCAAAACACTAAGCCAATCGATTTAGGAAGTGTATATCATTTTCTTCTCATAAAAATATTAATTCTGCAATGCAGAACTGCAAGGGTTAATGCAATGGAATAGGCCCAATGTTTGTATATCTATAGAAACTGCAATCGAGTTCTTCGGCTGCATTTGCTGATTTTCTTTTGCAGAAATTTCATTTGTACAAGTATGTAGCAACATATAACCCCTTAGTCCAGGTTTTTTTTATTCAAAAACCGTCGTTCATTTCAGAATTCCCTGCAATACAAATCTTCAACCTAAAAGTACTCATTGATAGACCGAACACACATACAGTGTTCATATTGGTTACGTTAGCGATGACTTAGGGGCGCCGTTCGCTTCTCCATGTGCTACTGATGACCATCAATGTAAAAGCTCAATTGAGCATGTTTGGCCTGAGTCGAAAGTTAAGTTACATTTAAGTTACGATGTTTTATTTGTTCTCCCCAAAATTGTACATTGTACATCACTTGAACATCATTGTGAATACTTTGATACAGTTATTGATGTGTTTGTCTTATATGCATGCAATCCTGGCCGTATCAATGCAGTAATAAATTTTCCAAACAACATACTTACTCCTTACATGATATATTTTCCAAACGAAATCAAGCTCCAGCTTAGCCATTCACATTTATGTCAAAGTGGTTGCCATTATTAGCGTATTGATGCTATTCTTCATTACAAAAACATGTCCTTGGTTGAGACATAATACGATGTAGCAGAACGACAGCATCACTGACGTAACGACTATACCGGTACATACTCCACCGTTCACGTACCCGAATATAGATGATTTGCAGATGACGTCATAATCTTAAAAAAACATTTACCGCTATGTTCCTCAGATGCACGCCTTGTTGTTCTACGTGTGTCACCGCAAGGTCGACGTAATTAATTGTTTCTCCCCCAATTGCTCGCGTGTAGTTCACGTACTTTATGTCATGCATGGCATTGTCATTGACAATTTATGGTCCCAAAACGTATCGACAGAATGCAGGATTGAACATCAGAGCAAGGCGAACTTACCTGACGTCACGATGTTCCGTTTGGGAGATTCTACACCTGTTTGCCAAATTGCAAACTCCCATTTATCAGTGATGACTATTGATGTATCGAACTGTGATTGGTGAAATGGCATGTACATGTATACATGCTAATCTTGTTTGGCAGGAAATATGCGTCAATAAAATTGATGCAATAAAACATTTTGGTGTTCCAGTGATTGCCAGAGGGGATATTTCTCGACCTAGAAGGGTAAAATGTGGCCCAGGCCCCAAGGAAAAGAAAAATGTGATATAAAATCAGATATATTATATATTCGCTTTGGTTACGATCACTCTTCTATCGATTACGGGCAAATAGATTCCGTTTGAATATGCATTAATATTAATACATGTACATGAATCTATACATGTATATTAATATGACACTGATATTATATAAACTGAAAAATGTTTACTTGACCTAATAGTCCAGTCAAAAGTCCATTATACGTCAAAAAGTGGTCGAACCCACCACAAATTGCAAAAGAATTTATTTTTACACCATTTGAATCATAAAAGCCTCTAAAATAGCATATAAAAAGTCCTCCTGAATCCAAGAGTTGGAATGGTGTCTAATTTGCATAAATCCAACATGGCCGCCACAAAAATGGGAAATCAGTATTTTTGACGTCCGATCGTACAATTTGCATAACTCATAAGCATTGGTTCATGTTTCAAATGCTGTGAAAGTCAAAATATAAGAACCTACATTCTTCTGAACAATAGAGTGATGTCACAACAATATTTTAAGATGGTAAATCTGATTGTACTACCACCTATATTTCTGTAAAGGGTAATTAGTGACGCAAATATGGGTAGTTTTTCATCCAGGTTAATAAAAATACTAAGTGGGAAAATGTTTACAACAATGGCAGTGTTGATGAAGCATATAATAGATTCATAGCTACAGATCGTTACAATGAAACTGATCCCATAAAACAATGTAAACAACGTAATGATGGAAAGATTGGTTTACTGGTGGACTAAGAAATGCTTGTAAAAATCGTTCGATCAGAAACGTATGGAAAAATCGAAATCTTACTGCCAATATCACTTTAACCAATATAGGTCTCAATTTCGCCAAAAAGATGAATGAAAGTGCAGGAAAACATTGTAAGGATTTTATGAATGATCGAATCTAAAACAGTATTTCTTAACTCTGTAACAGAGAATGAAATTCTTAGCATTGCATACAAATTCATAAGAAACCCGTTTTGCAGACATGATGTGGTGCGACCATTATTATCATATTTTTGGAAATTCGTTCAAGATGTTTCCTGATGAGATGGAAATTGCAAAGATTATATCATTGTATAAAAATGGTAAATTTTGTCAAATATTTTAGGAAATTCGTTCGGGGTGTTTCCTGATGAGATGGAAATTGCAAAGATTATATCATTGTATAAAAATGGTATATTTGGTCTAATTACAAACCGGTGTGCATTTTACCACATTTCTTGAAAAACTGTTTTATCATAGGTTAATATTCTTCATAAAACATTATCTATGATAGTCACTATGGATTCAGAGAAAACTGTTCTACTTTTCTAGGCTTGTTAATTTATTTGAAAATTTATCACTAAATGAGGACTTGAATCAATCTACTCTAGATGTATTCAGAGATCTTACAAAAGCTCCCGATACCAATGACCACAGTATTTTACCAGATGAATGATCACATAATAGCAGTAAAGGGATTGCCTCAACATAGCTGAAAAGTTACTTATCTAACAGAAAATACAGTATGTTGTGTACAATTGTATCAGTTCTATTAGGAGACCCATTATTTGTGGAGTAATGAGTTTCAATTCTAGGTCCCATTCTATTTTTCCTGTACATCAATTATCTTGCCAAATGTTCATTCAAACTATTTACTTTATTTGTTCTTATATCTTTTATCTCTGTATAGTTTTATTCTAAAAGTGTTAATTGATCCAATGGAGGGGAATGTCACTCATAAGATTGGGTCTTCTTCCCTTGTTTTTTTCCAACAGTATTGTTTCTATTTTGCTTATGTATCACTTCCCTGTACTTTTGATGTGGTTGGAAATACATTTATTCATGCAAAATATTCTGGTTATTCATTATTGCACTTATAGGGTGAATTAAAGTGTCCAAAAAGTGCAAATGAGTCATATACACATACAACTAAAATCAACACCATGCATGGTGACATTTGGGGGCAATCGTGAACTATAAATGTAAAATCCATGTTCATTTTATTGCACTGCGCAGCCGATTTGAGGCGACCATATTGGAATTTTGCAAAACGAATAATCACTGATGGGTTACGATGGTGATCTATTGCATTAAGATAACCCAAGCATGAGTTACCATGCCTAAAATTTGACATTCATCCTACTTTGAACATAGCACGCATCTGATTTGCTGAATTTTTCGGGTTTGTGGCGGCCATTTTGGATTGATGCAGATTAGACACTCTTCCACTCCTCCGATTCCAGAAGACTTTTTTAATCAAATGTGAGGACCTTTCTGGAACATATAATGGTAAAATAAATTCTTTTGCAATTTGTGGTGGGTCAAATCATAGAATAACTGGACTATAAAAGCTTGGAGCTGCTTCAAAATCATAGTGCAACTGCTGTATCCGGTGGGTGTTTTTGCACCCTGTCAAACATTCTAAATTTTAAAATAGAAATTGTATTCAGCGAAATCTAGTGACTGAAACGATACAAATGCTTCCACCATTAAGAGCTGATAGTCAGATGGCTAGATCGACCAGAGCAGCTTGTTGGACTGTACGGTATCACTATTTAAACTAACATTCAGTGTCTATAACTTGACAGTGGCAGTTCGACGGGAATACGACGGCCCCTGCATTCAGTATCACTACGTCCGGCCCGCTCCCTGTTACCACGTCAGCCCCTGACAACGAGACACAGACCCCAGAGGCGCCCACGGCTCCGACCCCCGCCTTCGGCCTGTGGGTGGGGTACAAGCGGGGATTCTCAGAGAGAGAAGGTTATAACAAGTGGAAGGCGGTGGACGGATCCAACGTGCGGGCTCTTACGTGGCGATCTGGTAAAATTAAATATGTCAATACGATAAATCTCATAATAAAAAGTAGGCCACACATCCAATCCTTATTGTGCATAAATGTTGGCCAGGGCCGACTGATCAGATAGTGACAATTTTCACTCCAGTTTGAATCAGACATCTACTTCTGTGTAAGACAGAAATTAATACAACGAATATGGTTTACTTTGCCCTATGGTTGCAGTGTTCGATGCGACCCTAAACATAACAGACCCATGTGTGGGAGCGGGCCTGGACATGGATCGCATGTACTCCGCCGCCTTTTATTGCAACACGGTTCTAAATGGCTATATTTGCAAAAAAGGTACGTAATATTCCCCGAAAACGTTCAAATCTCCTCCTTCAATGTGCTGCATGATACTAGTATTCTACAAACATGGAATCCCAGTTTTATATGTTGTTTCTGGCAGCCCGTCCCGCTGGGTACGCCGTGGGTCTGTCGGAGGACGAGGGGACACGCGTGGTCGCCCGTGGTAACGGTGTGAGCGAGGAGGCTGGGGGTCTGTTGACTACGGGGACGATGTTCCAGGTTCAGGACATCTCGCTCTACCTGATGGGGGCCATACCCCTCGGCGTGGTGCACCACGTGCCAGGTGCCTACCGGATCGGCCTGTGCGCTGACCACTGTATCGCCCTGCCGCGTTGTGTCTACTTCCAGACGGAGTGTTCAACTTACTACCGAGTGTGTGACGGGCTGATTTGTAACTTCTTCACAGTCGCGTAGTCTAACCAGCTAGTCTCAAAACCTCGTTCGATATCAGTGAAGTACTAAATTCTAGTCATAATACATAAGGTATCTACAACGTTTCATGTTCATCGGGATTCCTTTTTGTGGGTATCGAAACTCCCCATGCAATTCATCACCAAATGACACTTGCTTTTATGGAAAGCAAAAACTCATTACCAAATGACACTTCTACTGTCGAAAGTCACTATAGTAGTCCTGTAGTTAAACGGACGTGGGAGGTTATTGGTTTGAATCTGTAGAATCATTTAATCGTACGTCTTATCTACTAGAATATTGGTGAAACATTTCAGTAAAAGCATTGTCTTCGAAGCAATTATGCTTTCAAAATCTAAGTCGTACATAGCGCGTCACTTTGATTGTATTGTATTGATTGTATAAACATACACATTCCCTCTTAATTTTCTTAATTTCTCAATTGATTCATGTAGTTTTTGTCAACTGATTCATGTAGTTCGATGAAATAATGTCAACGGCAGCAACGTGAGCTGTTTGGTGTGATTGTGTATCGCGGAATGATTATAATTGTTGGGTGTCTCAACATCTAGGACATTTTCTCCATATGACAAAATATCTCAGTTCTGGGACAAGTAGAACTCGAATTTCGATTAGTCAACCCATAATCAATATCAGCTAATTGAATGTTCATTGTGTTTATCCAACCTGATTACTCGCCAATAACATAAGGGTCTGGAAAGAGAAGGCGTACTCGATACACAGATCATTGAGGATATTCTCTCTGGTAATTTGCCAGGAATTCAATTAGCAAAACTAAAAACAAGATCCGTGTACCATCAAGCGAGTAAATATTAGGTACTAAATATATATCTCAGCCATGTATATACATGTACATAATAAAACAACAACAAAAACACATCCGTAACACATTTCTTCATAGCATTACTCCACTAACTAATTGCTGTATGTGAGCAACTCCTTGATCTCTCGAAGGTTTTTGTCATTTTGCAAATAAAAAATCAACAAGAAATTAGAGAACCCGTAGACAACGTTCATCATTTAATTTATTTAAATATTTAAATAGAATCTTATCTAAGTACATGTAACAATTGACAGAAGTGTGCAGGGCTAAATCATATTATCATTTATTTCTATGTAATCAGGTAATGATAACAACACTAATATAATAATATACAATGAACAAATATCCTTAATTTGGATATGTACACAACAATATGATATGGCATTGAATGACAGCTTTCAAGAACACTGTACAACCCGGAGAGAGAACACATATCAAAATTAGCTTGATACAAAGACATACAGTCAACCGATTCATTGGAAACGTTTTGAAATTGGAAGCATAATAGTAAAACAGTTGGTATAATAGTGAAACATTTACATATGAGTGGAACAAACCAAAATATTCAACGCTCAATATTACGAAAGGGCAGGTAAACAAGAAGTGATTCTTGCAGTGAAGCAATGAACACTGATCAATCAGCAAGTGGTTTTCAACTGATGCGTGTTCCATGGAACAGTAAACATCAGCCAACGCACAGGGAGAGATTACACGAATAGATTCTGCAAGGACCTCTTCATGTTTTGCATCTCCTGCTGTTGCTGTAATATAATCGGAAACAGTGAGCACTACGATATGGCGAGAAAACAAAGCACAAAAAGTGGACCACTGCAAACGAGCAACAGTAATCAATCTGAAAAATCTTTGATCTATTCAGCAGATCAATTAATCTTTGGCACTGGAAAAGTTGGAAACACAAAACCTACCGTTTGATTGAGAATTTTCTTCTGCAGCAGGTGCATCTGTTTTTTCAAAATTTCCCGGCTCGTCTGCTGCAAACACCAATATATCGACATGAAATACAGGCTTCAAACGCAAAACCAATCGTTCTAGTATTGGCTTGTGTACACGATACTGGTGTGATACATACCCTTAATGCTTAATGCAAGGTAACCGAGGTATGATACATAGATGCAACTCATTGTCATCTATGGAACTTTGGGTAGTAACACTGGGAGCCAACTACTCGTTCAGAGTATTAGATAAAGCGACAGTTATTTCTACACCAGTGAACTTTACCTGTTGCCTCTTTATGGAATCAGATGCCGTCATCCTCTTGGAAAATGTTGATTCGATATCTCGCAGATTGTTCAACCTATGCACAAAACTCTCGAATTCACAGATGTGCATGCAATACAAGCCACAGTTGATATTCAAATGATACCACATTGGTTGTACACGGAAAGGTGGATGCTCGAACTCACCTAAGTTTCTGTGATGCGTTTGATTTCGTCATAACGACTTGTTGTTGTTTGAAGAACTCCTGTGCGATGCAATTTTACAATTATTACGTTGATATGATCTATCTCCAACAAACAAAGCGAAAAACAATTACATACCTCAAGCGAGAACACCAGAATCACTCAACAAGTCAGAAATCTAATTTAAACTGATATATCATATGTATCAACAACCTACATATCGGAATTTATCATATATCGACGAACATTTTCAAATCAAAGAGTCTCATATGTGGAAACCCAAACCCAAATACAAGTAAGCGGCACCGCACATCTACACTGTTTTCAGATGAAGAGTGGGGGAACTGACCATGACTCTGTCCTCGGCCTCCTTGACCCGGTGGACGTCCTTCTCCAACTCAGCAATCTCGCTGTGTACAGCGGCCCGGAACTCCGCCATCAGGTGCTCCCTGAACAAGTGCACATTTACTAAATCGTATTGCCACTTGCTGTTCCTAATAGCTTTTCTTGTGATTACTAGTATGTACAACGATTTGTAACACTGCTATTGAAATAGAAATTGTTTTATTGAGATTATTAATGTATTACTGTACATGTTACATTGTGATTTCACAGAACATACAGGACTGTATTTGATACAAACATAATCATATCCCTTATAGAACAAAACTTGGAGCCAACAAGCAGTTTGTAGTGGATAGTATCGGGGTTATTCGGGGAGGCATGACATATTCGCGTGCCGATACACGTTCACCATTTTGTTCACGGCTTAAGTAAGTTCGTTGAAAAAGAAAATCGCCAAAAAACAGAGGTAGCTCGTAGTACACACCTGTTCCGATATTCATCCTTCCAGACACGGTTGAGCTGAGAATGACTTGACTTTACAACATCCTTCGTCATGTCGTCCAACTGACCACGCTTCGTCTACAGAGTTGCGCAAAATGTAAACTCCATAATATGTTTCAAATCAATTAATGAAATAGATACCTATTACAATTCTCAAACATGAAATGCATCATAGACAATGTACAAAATATCGAACTGGTATAGATCAACAATAGAGCGACAATCACCAGTAACGTCTTTTTGATTTCTGTTCCGAAAGATCTAAGTAAGGTGGATATCCCTGTGTGAAGATCTGCGTCGCCTTGTATTTCTTCAGCAACGGGTGATATGTAATTTTCGTCTTTTTCCGGACTGTCATATTGCGGGTTCAGATCTGGAGCGCAATACACCAAAATGGTTTTACAATACGCGAAAAACTGTCAAATATTATGATACAACACAGAAATATTGGAAAACATAATTACAACAATCATGCTACCAAAGACAGAAGCGGAGAAAAGCCTTCTAGGTTTGAAGGAACTATCGTCGAGAGCTTCCACGCCATCCAACATGGAACTGTCACAACTATCGTCCTGGGACCCGCCCTCGTCCTCGTCCTTGCTGTCCTCCTCCTTCTCGACAGACTCGTCCGCGACATCCTCCCGCGCATCATCATCAATGTCCTCATCGTCCTTATCCTCAGCACCATCGACCTGGTCGTTGAACGCCCTGGTTGAAAAGAGTATGTTGATTTTTACACGAAAATCTGATCCGTCATCATCCAGAAAGAAACACGCAATATCGAAAAAGAAAACTTCACGCAACTGACATGTTAATGTTGAGACGAACATCCTGCTGAAATTGCCCGCGTTTCCTTTTCACAGGCCCTGAAACAAAAACTGTATAGTCATGCCTCTTGCCTCATATGCTTGTTTGTTGGATTTTTTTTCAGTCTCGATGAAATTGAACCGTTTCATACCAGACTTAAGTGAGCTGACAGGCATTTTCATGCCCAGAGATTCACCGCCATCCAAAGATTCATCCTTTTCATCTGAACCCGATTCTGAACGCTAAAATTAACGAAATCAGGCAATAAAATAAAAATTATATTTCATCGAACGAGTAATTTTTAGGTTACAGTACCTTTGGTCCGATAACTGACCTGGCTAATATCTCGCTTATTATCGACTTTTCAGCTTAGGAATCAATTGTGAGCATATAGGAAGTGATTATTGTATGCTGATTATTGTCGTGACCCTGATTTTGACATTTTACCTAATTTCAAGGTCACAGGACAAAACGGCTAATATCTCTAATATAATCGACATTACAGCTTAGGAATCAATTGTGAACATATACGAAATGATATATACTAGATGTTGTCATGACCTTGAACTTGATCTTTGACCTCTTTTTCAAGGTCAGAGCACAGCATGGCTAATATCTCGCTTATTATCGACTTTCCAGCTTAGCAATAAATTGTGGACATATGGGGAATGATATACATGTATATATGCTGGATGTTCTCGTGACCATCAATTTGACCAGTGACCTTAATTTCAAGACCATGAGACAAAAATGACTAATAACAAACATATATTGTCCAGCAACCTGTCTTAGCCTTTGGGCTAATTTTTTATATAGGTATATTTCGTGGTTCTAGCAAAGCCGAAACGTACCGGTTTGGGTGTTTTAGGAGTTTTGAGTGTGGATATATGAGTGTAACACGTGGCCGGAGATCCAAGATCCATCTCCTCAGCGGGGCTTTGGGATTCCCCATCGACTGGTATTTCCAGTTCTAGAGACTTCTGGCTGACTGCTAACAGGGAACGCTCAAGTGGACTGAGGGATGGTTGTTCCGACTTATCCAGCTTATCGGCGGCACCCTGGGATGAGAAACCATCGTTATTCTACCGATATCATCTTTTTAACAAATTGTGACTTGTGAGATGCCAATATAAAGGTCCTCACCAGGTCATAGAGGCCAAAGTTGAAACATTGCGGAGAAGGCGACGGTGCGTCCAGTCTCGCTCTTTCGATAGATTGGAAAGCTGGGGTCAAGAATAATTTATATATACTGGTTTAAATTGCAAAGATTGCATATGCAAACATATCATGTATATTATTACATCTAGATGTGGTGCACACGTCTAGAATCCAAGCTGCTCAATGGAAGAAACCTCAGTAACGGTTACCCAGTAACGGAATAGCCAGAATGCACATATACCCCCCAAAAAATCCGACCAATGTATTCTCACAGATATTGCTGATATTCGCTAGAGGAGTTCTGTTGGGAGTTTTGATGACGCTAATATCGAGGGCTCCAAACTGACGAGATCTGGGGTTCTTCGGAGTCGTTTTTGTCACCGAGTCGTAGAAGTTGAACATTGACAACGCCTGGAACGTATCGTGAAACTGATCATTTAAACCGAATGTCGTTTTTATTGGAAATAAAGCAAAATCACATGCGTGGATGATAATAATCGACGAGATTTCGACATACTTTTTCTGTTGAATCGAGCAGTTTATTGCGCGTTTTCGGGGTTTTCGATTTAGCCTGATTCTTGTTGTAATACAAGTCATCAATAGTTTCCTGCTCATCATCTGTAATCTTGGGGGATTCAGGTTTCTTCTTCGGCTTCTGCTTTCGCTTTTTCGGCTTCGGGCTCTTTTGGCAAGAAATTACTTGTACACGCGCATGTTTTAACATACACAGTATCATCGTATCTACGAATTAATTCAAACACTATGATTCACATCTCTGAGGTCACCATAATGTCAACAGTCGTTCGGTGATGAAACCAATATCACCAATTTCTGAGTATATAAACTACGGAGCCTCTGAGAGGACATGGAAGAAATATTTTTAGCACATTGTTATTGCGTTCCCTCGCAATATTGTCGCGTTCCCTCGCAATAATATTGCGTTCCCTCGCAATATTATCGCGTTCCCTCGCATTCCGGATCGCGTTCCCTCGCGATCTTATTGCGTTCCCTCGCAATCCGGATCGCGTTCCCTTGCAATCCAGATCGCATTCCCTCGCGATATTATCGCGTTCCCTCGCGATATTATCGCGTTCCCTCGCGATCTTATTGCGTTCCCTCGCATTGTGCTGACGCCAATGACTTCTGAGAAGGTTATTCTACAAGATCGCGAGGGAACGCGATCCGGAATGCGAGGGAACGCGATATTATCGCGAGGGAACGCGATCCGGAATGCGAGGGAATGCGATAATATCACGAGGGAACGCGATCTGGATTGCGAGGGAACGCAATAAGATCGCGAGGGAACGCGATCCGGATTGCGAGGGAATGCAATAAGATCGCGAGGGAACGCGATCCGGATTGCGAGGGAACGCGATAATATTGCGAGGGAACGCAATATTATTGCGAGGGAACGCAATAACCGTATGTCAAAAAATATTTCTTCCATGTCCTTTCAGCGGCTCCGTAATAAACACTGTACCTGTATAGATATATTCATTAGCTTACCACTGGGGCCGAATCATTATCAGTGTCTGGCAGTTTGAACGTGGAGTCCAGTGTGTCGTAAGCCTTGGCAGTCAACAGTCTTCCTCGCTTCGCTTTAGGGTTATTGTGATGATAAAACTTCTTGGGCTGGTGTTTCTTCTTGCGAGCTGTACTTCCGAGCCAGCTCACCTCACTCCTGACACGCACGCGTCATTGGGGAAAATGTTTCAGAATCGAAATAGCCAACAGAAAATAGCCAATAGTAGCAGTGGGTTTTTTACATGAAGTGTACTGAAAACAGTTCTTACTTTGCATCAGTTGTTTCATCTTTGTCCGAGAAGCTTGAATGCTTGGGCTTTTTCTGTTTCATATTCTGCATGGCATATCACACGTTTCGAGAATCAAGTACATGTATATTACAGTAAGTTTCATTGCTGGGCAACACAGATAACTACCTTTGATTTTGGTTTTGAGTCCCTGATATCTAGAGCGTAAGGATCAGCAGCCTTCTGTTTTGCTGCAGGTGTCGGGTTAAATTCAGAGGCAATGTCACTGTAAACAAAACGAAAAACTTCCGATATTCCGATTCTACATCAGTTGTATTCTCATGTGTCGTGAATTCTGTTAAACCTTTTACCAGTAATAGCTCCATAGTCCGTCTCTGTGCAACATTAATGTCCAATACTATAGTGTAGTACAATACATGTAATTCGGTTGTCAGTAATAATGTTATAAAACTTTCCCAATATGTCTTGGTTAATCGTCACCATATCACTTCTTTAAAGAAACACACAAGAGGTGGGCATACATGTAGCTAATTGATTACCACTAGAACAAGTACTGCTTTGAAAAAACAGCCTCTAATGAGACTAATAATTAATAATGAGTCAGATTTACTTACCAATGTCCCTCCGTCGGATGAGGCTAATATAATCTGTGATATGTTATATATTCTAATTATTTGAATGGTTTTACTCGAGCACACAGCTTTTCGGGGGCGTGATGAAAATCGATTTTATTATTGCGTCCGGGGCCTTCAGCTCAAATTGTCTTATTCCGTCTTGTGTCATTGTACATTCGTACGAAATAAATTTATACATGTATATACAGTATATAACACACCACGTGCAGATTTAAACAAAGTTGTTATATTACTTATCATGTCTTTTTTATCGTGAATGTAGTGGCAAACCTTTCATCGACCTCCCGATAGTTGACTTGCTTCTTTGACCGCGTACGACTCTCATCTTCCGACGGTCGAGTCAGCATACTCTGCAAACGTAACATGTATCCTCATGCAGTGCGGCAATTCGACATCTGACATCAAAATGTGTAGATGTTATCTGTTGTGCATTTGTAACATACCTTCACTAGCACGTCAAATGAAGTCGTGTCATTCAAGTTCGAGGATACATCAGCCATAATTTCTTCATCATCGGTTCTTCGAATGATATGGTACCAAAAGTATGCACATTTACAATACGCTCGCAGAACGAGGAATAACATCTACACTTTCATTGGACGTATATGTACATGTATATTCAAACATCCTTCAGTTACGCAGTTTTTACCTTCTTTGTTGTGAGGAACCTTGTGAACTACATGTATTTGTCGAGTCTTGCTGTTTGTCCGCACGCTGATTATTCTGAAATTGTGAGCAGTGTTTCTGCCATTGCTCAGTGCCATTTCTCTGTCCTTACTCACTAACCAAGAGCAAAATGTGTATTTGTTATTCCATACCTGTTTGTTTCTCTTTGATTTCCCTTTCGACTGTTTGGACTTCTTGGATAGAGTTTTTCCGGACACATCCAAGTTTGGCTCGAACTCGTACACCGCAGGATCTTTCCCGCCCTTGTCATCGTCATCTGAGAGATGCAGCAGTCTCGACTTGAAAAACTTCCGCTTTGAAGATATGGGTTTGTTGTTTTCATTGTCGGTATTGGGTGTCCTTTCGGTAGGTTCTTCACCGTTTCTGCCAGTCTTTGATCTATCATCTTTGCGATTTATAGAAGATCTTCGCTTTGTTTTCTGGTGTGGCGATACGACATCAATTTCCAATTGGTCTTCCTCCTTTATTTCAATAACTCTCTTGTGCTGGCGAAGTGTTGGTGATGATTCTCTGGTCCTGTCAGTCTCTGACTTATCGCCCTTGCGGTTAGATCTTTGTTTTGTTTTCTGGTGTGGCGATATGATATCAGTTTCCAAAAGGTTACTCTCCTTTATTTCAATAATTCTTTTGTGTTGGCGAGAAGCTGGCGAAGATTCTCTGGTCCTCTCAGTCTTTGACTTATCACCTTTGTGGTTAAAACCTTGATTTATATTCTGGTATGGGGAAACGATATCAGTTTCCAAATGGTTATCTTCCTTTGTGCCGATAACTCTCTTGTACTGGCGAGATTTGGTATCTTTCCTCTCTTCTCCATCAGACGAGATTTCTCGTCGTGTAATGTCTTGTACCTTCGGCCCTGCTTTAGCTGGTGTGGTCTTCCGCGAGTACGTTCTAGGAGAGTTGGACCTATTTGTGAGGTCATTTTTGTTCCCTTCATCTTCTTGGGTTTCTTCAACTTGTGACTGCTCAACCAATAACTCAAACTCATCGTCCTCACTCCAGTTTGGCGGTTCTTCAGGTTGTGGGTCTATATTCCTTCTCTTTTCTACTTGTGCCGATGTGATCTGGCTTTCATCCTCGGCTTCGTCTATGGTGTTGACAACCACTTCATTTTTATCTGCCTCTGGGGACCTTCCTTTGTCTCTTGCACTGGTCACAATTTCTCTGTTATCCGAAGGTTCTTCCTCGCTAAGTTGAGTCTCTGGGACGGTTTTAATCTGTGAGTCTAGTACAATATCTGGTGGGAGTTGGCTGACCTCATGCTCAATGACTGGCGACTGATTGGCATGAGACTCGCTGGCAGAAGGCTGTTTCACTTTGATCATGAGATGCTCTGTGGTGCTCTGAGCTCCTCTGCTCCTTGACCTTGTTTTGGGTTTCGGTCCCGAGGACGAATCAGGGCAGGGCTCTTGTCGTTTTCTTTTGCCTCTCCGTGTTCTTGGCGGGCTTGGTTCCGGAGTTCGTTGCCGTTCATAGTCCTTCGGGTCAATGTCCAACCCTGGAGGCAGGTGAACCTCCACCACGTTCGAGGCTACGTCTTGAGTGAAAGGTTGACTCGTGGAATCAGGTGACATGTGCACTGGGGGCTCAACTTTGCATCTCGTGCTTCTCTTTTCTCTGTCCTTCTTGTAGAATTGATTCACTGCCAATGTGGTTGTTGCTTTTTGTGAGTCTATCACTGCTTCGCCGTTGTTCTCATCCTCTTCTAAGATAGTTTCCTGGCAGTGGGTTCGCAGATCTGTGAATGAAACTGAGGCCGTTCACCTGATGGTACACGTACTTATACATTTATTGTTTTAGATATTAGAACTATATAGTGCTTTGGTGCGTGTATTGGTATGTCACCTTTCTTCGTCCTCTCACGGCTCCGTAAACTGCTGACGATGCTCTCCTCGCTGACGGTGCTGAGTTCTGGAGTAGCCGAGACCTTGTGAGTATTCTTGGGCAGGACGCAGTAGTCCGGATCACACATTTCCAGTCTCTCCTTCAGCTCTAGCATCTGCCAGTAGCAATATCACATTGCCAATATAAACGCATAACTTCAGGTGTAAATTTCCTTTTAGACACAATTCTGCACAGTACCTCTTTAGATTTTTCCAGTTTCTCTTCTTTAGATCTAGCGGGTTTCTGGGCATCGCGGTCGTCTTTAGTTGTGTCCTCACAGATCCCGCTGTCGTTATAAGTTTGATCAGATCTGAAGAAGAACGAATAACAGAAGTTTTATTACATGTGTCGTATCTGTTGAAGAGAATTATGAAGGTCGGTATTTCCGTTTTGATACTTACTTCGTTGTCAAGTTTTTACCGAGATTCGACAAAGCAGGAAGATTTGGCTCCGATGTGGTGGTAAAATTGCTTGGCGTGAAATTGTCTTCTCCTGGCATTGAACTAGGTATAACTGAAATCATCATGTTCCAGTTATTATTTGTAACCGTAATTGCAACAAGGTATAGTTCTTGTGTGATATGCTGTATTTTCGTGAAATCATTTTGAGAGAACAACCTGTATCAGTTTCTGCGTGCTCTCGGTTATTGTATCTAGTGTTTCGTTTGGGACCGCTGTTGTTGACAGACTGTGTCTCAGTGACATCTCTAGAGGGCAACGGCAGAATGAACTTCAGTGGGGTCTTGGCTTTCTTCTGTCCGGATCCAGGAGTCTTCAGCGCATGGCCTATTGGTGTAACTAGGGTTAATTGTAAAAGACTTCATATAAACGAATTTTGTTTTCGTACACCCAATTATCAAGAGAAAAAGCTGCAAAAATAAAAATCTGCAATTTCAACGATGCTGAATGCTGTCTGAAAATACTTGAACCTGAAGAGCACTTGGTTTGATGCTGAATTTGTGCTGGTGGTCGCTTGTTCTCGGGTGGTGTTGAACTTTTGGGTGTCGGCGTGGTTTTGACACAGACGGATGCACACGATGACACTTTGATAGTTGGTGACTTGAATGACTCCGCTTGACTGTTCTGACTCGCTGGTATCTGGCTGTCTTGCCACATAGAGCTTTGCTGGAAACAGAGTACAATTCCATGTTCAAAATGTGCGCTAAACTAACTTGTCTACGCGGTCACATAATTCTGAATTCTAGTTTGGTGTTGAACAAGGCACCTGTGAACATGCCTGTGAGTTTTGACTGGACCTCAGAGATATCATCTTAACGCATGTGGTACTCTGCGAAAGCCTCTCCTGAAAACCAGAATATACATTTAGCAACTCAAAATGGTTTCTCTTGAAAAATCTTGTGGCTGAATATCACGTGAAGAATTCGTTATTCATGAAAGATTGAACGGCCAAATAACATGGATCACTTGTTTTTGAAGCTTATTCAGCCCAAGGGTTCTGGAAAGCGCAGCTTGCAGTCGTGTTTTGTACGAAATGTCAAAGTGGAACGTGACCGTTCTGCTGGAAATCTCGGGCCCGAAGGTGACCAGATTCATCACGTTCGTTTTCAGCTCCACCATCACTTGCAGAATGTCTGCAAAGTTAACATGAGTGCGAGCGGTGTGTACATAGTATTAGATGGTTATCAGTGAAAACCTCAACGAAATTATTTTGCAGTATGACATACAGAAGAAAGTCTCCGTGAGTGTCATAGAATACATATACCTCCCAGAGCTTGCACTGTATACTTTGCGACATTGTCGTCCCAGATGGAGATTGTTTCCCACATTTGATCGTCCTGGGGGAATCAACGAATCATACCAGCTTCAGTATCACTATGCTACTAGTAATAGGCACACTACACAGACACTAGTATTCAAACAGAACCGTGTCCTTACCTGGCTTTCTGTCCTCTCAGGCTCGCAGAACAACGATATTCTATGACTTTCACAGTTGAAATCCACCCAAAAATCCTCATAATTATCATCATCAGGTTGCTTGAGCTGAATCATTACAAAATTAAAGACGTCAATCAACAGAGGGTAGGTGATGTATCTATCGGTCATGTACATGAAGCCACTCGTGTAAATGTACCACAGAACTTCACCCGAAATATTTCGTCACTCACAAATATATTAATATACCATAATACATACCTTGTACTTTCCTAGCAGGACAAGCTTGGCTGGCACCGTAACAACACTGGCAGAGTGGAAAGTATTAATGATACAGTAATGTACCGTCAGAATACCCATAAAAACAAAAGCTCAGAACACAATATCTCACAGATGTACTGATATATTTACATGTATAATACAGCAACATTGTATATGTTAACGACTTTGTGCTGTGTATTTTTATTAGTTGTGGTACATGCTCATACAATCAAACACAAACGATATTTCCAGTTTCTTTCTTTCCAGACTATCAGAGAAATGAAATGCGAACGTGATATACATGTACCTTGAATCCGAGTCATCTTGATCATTGACATACAACAGGAACTGCCGACTGTCCTATGAGTAACATTTATATGTTTATGCTCATGAATATTACATGCATATTACTAGTATTTAATATATGTATACGCAGTCCTAATAAATTGATTGTGGCAATTCTTACAGTTTCAAAATCAGTGTCTCGTATTTTCAGAAACCCCTCGAGATACGGTTCATGGAGAAACCATCGTTCAGCATAACTCGGTCGGTCCCCACGGTTAGTCAGTCTGAACAGACACTCGGTGATAGCGACTTGAAACTCGTAATCTGAAAAGTGTGCACGAATCGATCCAGATTCATGCTAGTTCCTAATGGCCTTGAATATCACGTGGATGTGAGTCATTGGAAAATGTAAAGGTGTAGTAGAGTCTACATTTGATTGGAAATTTACCTCCGGCGACTGGGATCAGGTGGGCGAGGTTATTCCTGTCAGATGGCGACAGATGAAAAGGCTATGAAGTTGTATTGCAACGCATCAGTTGAGAGTGTTGACGTTCATGTTGTTAAATTTGACCATGAAACTTATGTTACATGTACATACATGAGCTCTTTATGACTGGACAACTTCTTCATTCTTTCACGCACAGTCGGTGGACATGACTCCAACATCAGATTGGCCGTCTTCAGGGTCTGACCATATTGATACATGGATTGTGTACGTTATATGGTAATTACCATACTGGAAAATACAGCTATTCGTGTCATTCACATGGAATGATTGGATAAATACCCCTTCGAAATCAGATATTGCAACTCACCTCCATTCTGGTTGTTATATTGAAATGTGTGGATGTTATGATTTGCAGCATTCGGTCACAGAACGCTTCAACAACCAGAGCACGACCTAAAAAGATGCTAGCAGCGTAAATATAACTCAACAGCATGGTGTGGTCACTGTGTACATCCAAACATTTCACAGTGTACATGTTACAGCTGAAGAGCAGTACCTTTTGCACTTGACTCCGCAATCGCCTGAGATAAACAACAAAAATATCAAACACATGCCAGTATTTCTACGGATTTAATACTCAATTCTGATCAGCAATAGTCGTCATACGTTCAGTGCATTATTCGTACCGCGATCGTCTCCAAAACATCTTCATATAATCGCTCCATGGCCGTCACGTCATTGCCTCTCACGAGTTGAAGAGACGACAGAAAGACTTCTGAAATGTGTTAATAAAGGAACACCATATATATTTTTACATTTTATCTTCAAACTTGGTATGGCCAAAGCAGTGAAAGTACATCCCTGCATCCTGCTTTGTAGCATGCAAAAGACGATGACCAGGATACTTATCAAATCCAGGAGTCCCCCTTTAAGAAGAACATCAACTGATGCCTCATCCTGAAAGCTCGCCACATGCTGCAAGACTTGTAAAATAGTCTGGACGTCTGAATAATCAGAGCTATGCACAGATGTACTATGGAGTACCTGTGTTCAGAAAATAATGAACATGTCAAATAGTGTGTTATTATCCATACTACTGTTTTTCTCATATTGAAAGAATAATAATGTCACTATCATAGCATACATAAATGTGCGTGGTAGATATGTACATAGCTGTCACAGAAACTGACATACCTCTTGCAAAAGGTTTCGAAGCTTATCAACCATGGACGACTCGCATATTTGAGGAACTGTTGGTTTGTTGCACAAAAACTTTTGCAGCGAAGGCAAGATATTTTTAGGACTTGCCCTGAAGATGGTTTTCAAATGTGTCGACGTCTGAAAAAAATTGCTGAAATAAACTGTGAGCTACCATGAAACGATAGAGTAGGAACATCAAATTCATTAAAAAATTAGCCCAAATGCTAAGACAGGTTACTGGACAAAATGTTTATATTAGCCATTTTGTCCTGTGACCTTGAAAATCACATGTAGGTCAAAGGTCAGATTCAAAGTCGCGAGAATTTTCAGCATATAACATTTCCTATATGTCCACAATTGATTCCTAATCTCTAAATATTTTAAATGTGTCCCATTATAAAGCATGAATGTATTCAACATAGGAAAGCCCCAGTTTGGGCCAAAATGGCCCACTTCGAGCGATTCAAGGGCGACGAAATTGACACAGATCACAGGGGTACATGTAAGGAGTGTGCGTCAATAACAAAAAAAACACAGATTTCGAGAAAATGGCCGCCTGATTCCAAAATCAGGTATTTTTCGTCGAAAATGGCCGCCATTTTGAAAAACAAGAAGAATGCGAAAATCAGAAAACTATGAAAAAAAACATTCCTGGAAATATTTTTAGGTATTTTTGTGCAAAATCGGGAAGAAACGACCGTAAATTCGACCAAGGTCTAAGATAGGTTACCGGACAAAATATAACACTTATTTTGTCCCGTGGCCTTGAAAATAAGGTCACTGGTCAAGTCACGAGAGTATTCAACATAAATGATTTGCATTCACAATTGATAACTTAGAGCTGTAAATTCAATATTAAGAGGGATATTATGTCCTGTAACCTTGACAATGAAATTAAAGGTCAGAAATCAAAAGTCAAATTAAAGCTCATCAGAATATTTGACTTATATCATTTGCTGTATGTCCACAAAAGAATCCCAAGTTGTAAAGTTGATAATAAACCAGATAAGAGCCATGTTGTCCTGTGACCTTGAAAATGAAGTCAAAAGTCAAATTCAAGATCACGACAATATTCAGCATATATCATTTCCTATATGTCCACAACTGATTCCTAAGCGGTAAAGTCAGTAATAAGCGAGATACTGAGTGTTAGCCAGTTTGTGCTCTGACCTTGAAAATATAGTCAAAGGTCAAATTCAAGGTCATGAGAATATTTGGCCTACTGTATATCATTTCCTATATGCTCACAATAGAATCTCAAGTTGTAAAGTCGATAATAAGTGAGATATTAGCCATTTTGTGCTCTGACTTTGAAAATAAGGTCAAAGGTCAAATTCAAGGTCGTGACAATATTCAGCATGTATCATTTCCTATATGTCCACAATTGATTCCTACATGTAAGCTGTAGGTGCCATTTAACTCTATCCTACAGAAAATAATGATGAGGAGACACAGTCTGAGACGCACACTGTTTATTCATCCGTTAGATGTTACACACCGTTCGTTGGTCGTTGGCACATTCGTTTCTATGTGTGTGTTTGTGTGGTTCAAAACTACAAGAGACAAAAATATGCGATAATTACTGATCAAATATAACCATACAATACCAACAGTAATGAGGTATCTACCACAATAACATATGACATATGTGAGAAACGTTAGATATCAGACGTTGGTAAACAAAGACATAGATTCTAGACAAATATACCGAATATGGAAGCAATACTACAGAATTACAATAGATATAGTGAAATAAAACCATATTGAATTGCTACTTACATCCATGTCCCCTTGTACTCGTTAAAACCATAGGAAAAAGTGCACATTTTAAATTCACAACATTTCTTTCTTTGTTTTCTTGTTTGTTTACCCTGTTGGCAGGAAGTAGCTAGTCACATGATCATTTCTATCATACAAAAAATATACACAAAAATATGTTGGTAACAGATGGATTCGAACCCTGGTCCTGGGATTACCAAACCAACGTTTCAACCAATTGGGCCATGACACATGACTGACCATGACATGCTTGAAACCTGTTAATGAATCATCATAACGTACTGATTTATATCATAATGCAACAGTGCATAAATTATAGTACATAAACCACAAAGCATCCACATTCTTGGCCTCAAAACTATATCGATAGTTTTACCACAAATAAAAACCCTGATGCTTTTAGATGAAGTCTGTTTGTCGGCGTGATCAGGTAAGTTAGCTCTGCTCTTCAAAGGGCAAGATAACCACGACTTTGTGAACTGGTCGGCGTAGCTCTGAGGTCTGTGTTTTTAACTGAACACTTCTCACAATTCCGGAGCTGTCAGGTTCTGTGGCTATGACTCTCGCCATTGGCCATTTAAATCTTGGTGCATGATCTTCCTTCATGATCACTATGTCTCCTTCATGCACGTTTCGTTGTGGGTCAACCCACTTTTGTCGCTGTTGCAGATTGACCACATATTCATGTTTCCATCGACTCCAGAATAGCTCAGACAAGTATTGTACCCGCCTCCATCTCTTCCTGGCATACACATCTTCTTTATCGAAACATCCTGGAGGGGGCAACGATCTCGGCTTGAGCGTCAATATCTGGCTTGGAGACAGTGGCTGGAAATCATCAGCATCATTAGAGATTGACGTCAGTGGTCTTGAATTTATTATTGCTTCTACTTGACAGAGCATTGTGCGAAATCCTTCGTCATCGATTCTTGTTCCATGATCATGCATGAGTGAGGATAGGACCTTTCGAGCCGACCGTATCTGTCTTTCCCATACCCCACCCATATGGCTGGCCGCCGGTGGGTTGAACTTCCACTCAATTTCTTGGTAGAGCAGTTTCTGAGATAGAAACTCATGGTTGAGTTCCTTAATAGCCTCGCGAAGCTCTCGTGATGCTCCAACAAAGTTGGTACCATTGTCGCATCTCATTTCACGGACTGGTCCTCGGCGAGCAATGAATCGCTGAAGAGAGTTCAAGAAGGAGTCGGTCTCTAATGAGTTCACTGATTCTAGGTGTACTGCCCTGCTGACCAAGCACGTGAAGAGAACACCATATCTTTTCAACTCTTTCCGGCCTTCTTTTATGATGAATGGTCCGAATAGATCTACTCCAGTATACGTAAAGGGGGGAGCTGGATCTAATCTATCAGCAGGCAGGTTGGCCATTTTTTGTTCAGTGCAAGGCCCCTTGATACGTCTACAGCTCACACATTTGTGGATACAGTGTCGCACTGCTGAGTTGATTGAAGTTATCCAGTATCGTTCTCTCAGCTTTGCAATCACATGATTGCGCCCTGCATGTGCAAGTTGCTTGTGGGCATGCTGAATCAGCAACGAAGTAGCATGTGACTCTCTTGGTAACAGAATCGGGTGCTTCATGTCTGTTGGTAGGGTCGACTTCGATAATCTTCCTCCGACCCTTATCAAACCGTTCTTCATGAATGGACAGAGAGAGTAGATACGACTCTGCTTGTTTCTGGCTTGGCCTCGTTTGCTAGTGACCCGCTCGATGCTTGACAGCTGTTTGACTTCATTTGGAAAGTGCTGACTTTGCACGTACTTCAGTATGGCTACTTCTGCCCCTTCTAACGATTCTAGCCGGAAGGGATAGTACGTTTTTGGTCTTTTGTCAGACAAATCTGCAGGCAGTCTGCGTTGGTGACGTTCCTGGAGAATGGACCCCAGTGTTTGGTACACTGCCACAGCCTTCTTGAGTTTGTGCCAGCTGGAGAAGTAGTTAATCAGGGTCTCGGTAGGAGTTGCCTTTTCATTAAAATCAGATGTCGATACCGACATGCTGTTAACTTCTGGCTCTGCATGGATGGCTTTGCCACTCAAATCAGGTTGGGCAGGCCATTTTGACTCTGGTTGTCGAAGGAAGTCAGGCCCTTCTAACCAACGTTCCAGTTCCTGCATTCTAGACCCGTCGACGCCCCTAGATGCAATGTCCGCTGGATTCACACTTGTTTCAATGTACTTCCATTCTTCTGGAGTGGAGAAATCCAGTATCTGTTGGACTCGGTTAGAGACAAATATGGGGAATCTTTTCTTTTCACTTCGAATGTAGTACAACACAGTCGTCGAATCTGTGTAATAGGTGACACTGTCAACTGGAATCGTCAGCTCTTTCTTCATCATTTCACCTATGTGAATAGCTACCACTGCAGCAGTGAGCTCCAAACGTGGGATGGTGGTGGCCTTTGCGGGTGCTAGTCGAGCCTTGCCCATGAGGAATGCTGCTTGATGTGTTTGGCCATTGGTAAGTCGCACATATGCCACAGCTCCATAGCCCACCTGACTAGCATCAGCAAACACATGCAGTTGGATAGACGTTGCTTCCATTAGGTTCGGATTCTGCACAGGTCGTTTGATTCTGATGTCCTGGAGCAAGGTCACGTCTTGTATCCATCTTGTGAACTTGGCCTTATACACCTCGGGAATTTCTTCGTCCCAGCCTAGATTTTCTCTGCATAAATCTTGGAGAAGCTTCTTTGCAGGAAGTATAAATGGCGCTACAAATCCCAAGGGATCAAAGATGGTCGACACTAACGACAGCAGGCCACGTCGTGTCATAGGCTTCTCTGGTAGCTTCACTGAGAAACCAAACTCATCGGTGCTGGCTGACCACTGGACTCCCAGTGTCCTTTCCACAGGCAGGTTGTCATGATTGAGATCACAACTCAAAAGTTCCTTCGAGCGTTCTTCCTCAGGGATGCATTGCAGAACATCCCTGCTGTTTGAAGCAAACTTTGTGAGCCGGAATCCAGCTTTACTGCACGCGCTGGTCAGTTCTTCAACCACTGCACACGCTTGTTCAACTGATGGTAAGGAGCGCAGGCAATCATCAACATAGAAATGTTTCTGGAGTGTCTGAGTGACATCAGGATGGAGCTTGGCCTCGTGATCAACAGTGATTTGACGAAGTGCATAGTTTGCTATACTTGGAGACGACACTGCTCCGAATAGATGTACCTTCATCTGATACTCTTCTAGAGGACTGTCTAGGTTTCCACTGGGCCACCACATGAAACGCAGGAAACTGTACTGTTCTTTTGGAACCAACACCTGGTAGAACATGGCTTCTATGTCGCCGTTGAATGCAATAACGTGTTCCCTGAAGCGAGTCAGCACTCCCACTAATGAATTAGTCATATCTGGACCTGGGATGAGGCAGTCGTTGAGTGAGACTCCGTTGTACCTACAACTACAGTCGAATACCACCCGTATTTTAGTCGGTTTTCTTGGGTGGTAAACCCCGTGGTGTGGCAAATACCATACCTTCCCAGCAGGTGCTTGTAACTGCTCATATGGAACTCTTTCAGCGTACCCCTTCTCCAGAACGTTGCTGACGAACTTCACATAGTCTTTGTGGTACTGAGGGTTACGTTCCATCTTGCGTTTCTGGTACATTGCTCGTTTTATTGCTTGGCCTTTGTTGTTGGGCAGGTTGACTTCTGGTTCCCTGAACGGCAATGGAAGCATGTAGTGTCCATTAACGAGCTTGATATTATCAGCAGCTCTCTGGAGGAATATCTTGTCTTCACGAGAAGGACCACGTTCACCCGGGAGGTGCGATTGGGATGACTTGAAATCACTCTCCATTATATCGAGGATTTTCGTTGGTGAAATAGTCTCCTGTGTTGACGTTGTCTCATGCAGCGCAATCTGGTTGCATGTCATGATGTTATTTCTGTCCTTTGTTAGGCGAACGTGCAAAGGGCCGCTAATGGTCCATCCATGTCGATATTTCACTGCAAATGGGCCATTCCTGTCTGCTGGAACAATATCTATAGGCTCTAGAGCCGCTGGGCAGTTGATCCCTATCAATAGGCCGATTTGGAGTTCTGCATTGTACTCGGGCATCTGCTTGGCTACGTCATCTAGGTGTGGCCATCTCCTCAGCAGGCATGGCTTCGGGATCTGGCTGTGGCTCACTGGAATATCTGATCTTGTATATGTCTTGGGAAGCTGGATGATATTCTGGTGGTGGAGATCAGAGACCTGGAGACCTTCAATGCTGGAGGCATTGATTTGGCTGACCCCATGCATCGTTCTTAGTTGTAGGGTTGTTTGGTTTCCCTTGAGATCCAGCTGCTCCTTTAGGTCATCTGAAATGAAACACCCAGTACTTCCTGGGTCATAAAATGCATACGTGCATATGTCTTTCGTTTGACCTTGTTGCCAGACATGGACGGGCAAGATGGCTTGCAGAATGGTGTTTTCACCAGAGGCTGTTGCATAGCTGGAAACTTCGTTGGAGTTTGGTTCTGGACCATCGTTCGTATTTGCCGTAGGGGCTACAAACCCGTCGATGTGCATGGTTGTTGGATGTTTTTTGCCACATTTGGTGCAGGTTCTTCGTCTGAAGCAATTCTTGGATCGATGGTTAGCTCCAAAGCATCCAAAGCATCTATGGCGTTCTTTCAGGTAATCGCGGCGCTCATCTACGGACATTTTCAAGAACTTCTCACACTTTTCCAGGTCATGGCCTTGCTCACACGCGAGACACTTTCTTCTGTTCTCCCCTGACTTGCCCCTTTCAGTTTGTTTCTGCTTGTCTCCACCTTCCACATTCACAGCGAAACTGGACGTGCGTGGATTTGATGCTTGTTGATGTTTGTTCACAAGTGCTCTTTTTGCTCTTGTGTCGACCTTGCTGAGGGCTGCCTTGCTGAAGACGGGGTCATTGGCTGATTCTGCTGCTCCTTGTATGAAAGAGACTACGTCCGAGAATTCTGGGACTCTGTATTCTTGATCCCTCAGTCTACACACTCTGTCTCTCCATTTGCATTGTAAATACGCTGGCAGTTTGCTGATTATGGCTTGAAGATTTGGGGTGTGATTCAATATACTGAGGTCAGCGATACTTCTCATAGCATTGAAGCACTTCACCAGAAAGAAGGAGAACTTACGCAGTGCCGACGTGTCCTCGTGATGTATTGGCTTCCATTCGAGCACTGTGTTCAGGTAGCATGTGGAGATCTTGTGAGGATTTCCATATTCTCGGTACAGCAGATGCCTAGCCTCTTGGTAACCTTGCACTGGGTCCATGTACAAACAGCCTTCTATCAGTTCTCTTGGTTCTTCTCCTAGATGTTGCTGGAGGTAGTATAGTCTGTCTGTGTCGTTTGCTGTACGTGGCGTTATCCTGGTATCAAATGACATCATGAAGTTGTTGAACTCCAGTGGGCTTCCATTGAACTTCGGGACCTCCATCATCGGCAGTGACATTGCTGTTGCGATGTTCTGGATCTGCTGGTGTACATTGCTGATTGAGCCCATATTCTGAGTCTCGGATATTTGGTGCAAGTACGGTGCTGCTGCTGGGTTCAGTTGATGCACGTTTGTAGACCCCCCAGTATTTGGGTTTTGCATTTGGGTGACATTGACATTTGTACCAGCAACAGACTGTACATTATGTGTATGATTATCAACATTGGGAACCATGTTGGACACACCTGTGGAACTTTCAGCACCGACAAGACCCTTGTCATTTAGAGTGACTTGTTTGACACCTGTATTAACATTGATTGGGCCGTTACTATCAACATTCACACGACCTCTGAAAGATTTGTTATGAACAGTGTTTGTTTGATCTACAACACTCATTTCATTGTTCACAGTACCAGCACTTACATCTTGTTGTACATATACATCATCGTAATGGTTACTGGCCTCTGCTGTTGCTTCTGCCTCCGCCAGGACCTTTTCTCTTGCTTGTGTCTTGGCGATTTCCACGTCGAGCTGGAATGTTGACTTCTGTAGGTCGAGCGCTGTCTGTTGAGGTAGCATCGATCTTTCTGCGATGAGTTCTGCCAGTCTTGCCTTTGCTCTCACCCTCTCGGATAGACGTGAGCCCCTTGACTTCGACGAACGCGAGGAACTTGTGCGCTGTGAAGTCCTGCCAGAAGTCCGATCCAGCTCTGCTGACAGGCGTTCTTCAGACTTGATGATCCATTCAGCCACTTGATCTCGGAAGCTCACGATGGACTTTTCTTTCATGTCGTAGCGGCTGCTCTCCTCCAGTTGTTGCTGTTCATCGTCAATGCTGTCATGGTGTGCTTGGAAACACTCTTGGTAATTCATGAACAGTTCGTTATATGCTTCCAAGGCTGCTTTCACTAGGTGAATATTAGACTCACTGCACATGAGTTTGGTAAGTTCAGTTCGTTTCTTCGTTACAGCAGCAAGTGCAGCAGTTTGTCTGTTTTTCAAAAGACGGCTCCTCTCAGCAAGCCCCTTTTGTGTCAAGGTTCGTTGTCGTTGATCATCAACATTCTGTATAGGAATGTCATTCGACATTGATTCACTTTGAACTTCTGCCTTGCCGTCTGCCATGATAGTAGAAGTTCTTACTTGAATGGTGAATACGTTCAGTCTCGTTTCGTTGAAGCTTTCACTATGACGTCACTGGTATCCAGGCATGTAAGTAGTCCGTTGTTATCGTTGAATACCCGGATTGGATTCACTGGTCCACAGTTTCAGTCGAGGATTTTTGAACTGATGTAGGTGCCATTTAACTCTATCCTACAGAAAATAATGATGAGGAGACACAGTCTGAGACGCACACTGTTTATTCATCCGTTAGATGTTACACACCGTTCGTTGGTCGTTGGCACATTCGTTTCTATGTGTGTGTTTGTGTGGTTCAAAACTACAAGAGACAAAAATATGCGATAATTACTGATCAAATATAACCATACAATACCAACAGTAATGAGGTATCTACCACAATAACATATGACATATGTGAGAAACGTTAGATATCAGACGTTGGTAAACAAAGACATAGATTCTAGACAAATATACCGAATATGGAAGCAATACTACAGAATTACAATAGATATAGTGAAATAAAACCATATTGAATTGCTACTTACATCCATGTCCCCTTGTACTCGTTAAAACCATAGGAAAAAGTGCACATTTTAAATTCACAACATTTCTTTCTTTGTTTTCTTGTTTGTTTACCCTGTTGGCAGGAAGTAGCTAGTCACATGATCATTTCTATCATACAAAAAATATACACAAAAATATGTTGGTAACAGATGGATTCGAACCCTGGTCCTGGGATTACCAAACCAACGTTTCAACCAATTGGGCCATGACACATGACTGACCATGACATGCTTGAAACCTGTTAATGAATCATCATAACGTACTGATTTATATCATAATGCAACAGTGCATAAATTATAGTACATAAACCACAAAGCATCCACAAAGCTGTAAAGTTGATAATAAGCGAGATATTACCCATTTTCTTCTCTGACCTTGAAAATGAGGTCAAATTCAAGGTCACGGGAATATTCAGCAAATATCATTTATCTATATGTCCACAAATGATTCCTAATCTCTGATCTCAATATTGAGTGAGATATTAGGAATGATGTGTCCCATTATATAGCATAGGAGAATTTAACATATAGGAAAGTAGCATTTGGGATCCGTCGAAAAAATCAAAATGGCGCGACAGGCCGGCGATTCAAGGGAAACGAAACTTAAACACGTCACAACGGTATAAAAGTAAAACATTCCTGAGCTGTAGAGTATTAGCCATTTTGTGCTCTGACCTTAGAAAAAAATTTGTCAAAATTCCCCTCTCCCGTCAAATGGTATATGAGGGGAATTTTTTGAAACAAAAAAATAAAAATCGAAATACAAAAAAAAACAAAAAAATACGTCCTTCTCGATTTATTTTAAAGTATCTTTTCCCAAAATTTCAGAAAGATTGGACCGTAAACTTTAAAGATAAAAATGTGGACGGACGACGACGACGGATGGACGACGGACGCAACGCCACAGCAATACTACTAGGTTATCGGAACTATGGTTCGGTAACCTAAAAAGACGGACGGACGACGGACGCAACGCCATGCTAATAGGTTATATCGGATCAAAGGTGCGGTACCCTAAAAAAAAGCAATATATTAAATATCATTCACTTACGTCCATAAGATGACTCTTCGTTTTGGAAGACATTTTGGCTGCGTTGATATTGCTATATTGGCAAAGCCATCTCACATTCCTTCAGCGTTCTGTATAAAGTGTGTTCATGGTTAGGAGTTTTAGATATAATGACGAAGTGAAAGTCCAATTAAGTCTGGATACTCATTTTTCAAAGAAGATAGAGTAAATATAATGGATAATGATAGTCCTTACTACGAATAGGGCCAAATAACTGATTGCGTTTCTTTCTATTTATGGACTTGTTTTAGTCCGGTGGTCCCAATCATTGCAATGGCAGGAAAATAAATATGAGACCATTTTAGTGGAAATGTCGTGCTGTTTCTAACGAGTATTAGTAACAGTAAGAGGGTAGAACAAGTTAATTATGTTATTTAAACTTTCTATCTTCAACCCTGCGTGATGACAATTATGCTTTATTTAGCATACACTTTGCTTGGTATCAGATATATTCAGTGTTCAGTTACTAAAATTGGTTTCCAAGGTAAAAACCCTTGATATATGCCCCATAGCTACCGCGGTTGGTAGGGACCCAAACGCCATTAATCTTGAATCATGTGCCACGAAAGTGGTAAGTAAATATGTGTACGAGAGCCTTTTCTACGGTGGCTGATACTAGTAAGTGACATTGTAAAAAAAACTAATTTATTTTTCGAAGTAATCCTGATACATAATTAAGATAATTTACGCGGGAATATAATTTTTTATGCGGAAATAAGCTTTTTTACGCCAAAATAACCTTTTTAAGGTAGTCCGCTCCAAACAGTAAGGGGAGGGGGTCAAAGAGATTTTCAAAATAAATGACTGTATTAACAAAATCCAGAGCTTCAAAATGACATATTTAATAGAGTAACTGATCAGCATCCTAAAACTGAAAAGAAAATAGGGGGTCACCTTATCCGTTCTCTTGGAAAACAAGATGCAAAATGTGAATATGGGCAAAAAATGTGTAAAAAATACCATAAATTAAGTCATTTTAGTAAATGTTTGTGATTTTTGATCGAATATGTCGAAGAAACCAGCACGGTGACCCCATATTTTCTTTTCAGTATTAGAATGCTGATCAGGTACTCTATAAAATATGTTATTTTGAAGAGATAATATTCAAGATATAACTTTTAAATTTTGACTTTTCATTACCTCCCTGTTTGTAGCGGACCACGTTAAATCATTATGTGAATCTCATTATTTCAATAACAGGTAAGTGTTCTGCATGAATAATGTTTTTTTCCGCATGAATAAAGTTATTTCTGCGTGAGTAGCGTTTTCTCTGCGGAAATAAAGTTTTTTTCATGCAGAAATAACGTTATTTACGCAGAAATAACATTATTTACTCCTGTCGTGTGTGATATACATAGACGATATTACCTTGTTTATCCCGTATGTGACCCGACATTTGCCCGAGATCCCGTGTAATAGCCAGCCCGAGGCACAATTCCGAGGGCAAAAGGCCTGGATCAAGGGCAAATATCGGGGCACATGCTGCAAAAACCAGGTGATGTTGTGTTTACCATATACCGTGAAAAGAATAATCTCAAGAACAATAGGACACGTGCATGTGTTGTTGTGACACCATCATTCGATGTGCATGAGCGATCGTTGACCGCGGACAGAATACTGGCCAGTATTTGCCCTCACATTTGCCCACTGAGCGTTGTTATCGTACAGAGCACAAACATGCGGACGAATAACATCGCCGGTGTTAAGGTTATTTCCGCGTAAATAATGTTATTTCCGTGTAAATAATGTTATATACGCGTAAATAAAATTATTTCTGCGTAAGTAACGTTTTTTTCTACGTAAATAAAGTTTGTTTGCATAAATGTTATTTCTGCACAAATTATATCAATTATGAACAAATATTACTCCGAAAAATGAATAAGTTTTTTTTTACAGTTATCAGTCACTGTACTTTTCTGATACTGATATATTGGACCTCATAGTGGCACGCGCCCTAATAGTAGAGCGCCCCTCTTTCTCCCAAAATAATGATTTTTATAACCTTGTAATTCACTTCATATCTTTCCAATAATTTATTGGAGTGTTCCAATCCACACATTTATGTCATTTGAAATCATAATGAAGGGAATTAAATAGTTATATTATTCAGTGATTTACATAAATTTGACCTCAAGTTTGACCTCATTTTTTGCGCGCGCTGCTGCAGGAGGTCTTGCTTTGGCTTGCCGTGCTACTATTATGACCAATACAGTGTCCATTATTTATTTAAACTTGAAATTGCATACCAGTTCCAAAATTAATAAAAAAAAAACCTCGTTGCTAAGGGTCATTTGTAGAGCAGTAGCGGATTTAGAGGGGGGTTACTGGGGTCAGGACCCCCCCCCCCCCCCCTTTTCGAAAAAAAATATATGTACATATTAGGCGGGTTCAGCCTTCCTGCCCGAAAAAAATGATGTCGAAATACCATGTTTAACGTAGTACGCTACAAACAGGGAGGTAATGAATTGTCAAAAATTAAAAGTTACATGTAGAAAATCAGGATCGAAATCTTCGGAAGGAGTGCCTAATTGGCTCGATATTTCGAAACCCATTGATTGTATTTGTAAAATTCGTTCGAATTTATTGAAAACTATTCATAATAGACTAAATGAAAAGCACTTTCATCGGCATGCTAAGTACATGTTCTTATATTCGGAATATTGCGTTTTGGCTCTCGCATATGTCTCGGATATTGGGACATGTTCTTATATTCGAATATAAGGACAGGCTCGAATATAAAGCTATATATAAGGACAGTGTCCTTATATGCGCGATTATACGGTATTTATGGACCAAAACTTGCACGAATTCTCATTCTATATTATTAGATCTAGCTATTATAGAATTTCTGAGGTCTTTTTGGCAATAATTAGAAGTAGATCTACCGGTATTCCCCTGTCTTTATCGATGATATCTATATGACTGCACAGGTAGAGCCTTTGGAACGGTGGCTGAATCCGGATCCGGGTTTCATACACGATTAATCCGGCTTAAATCCGGGTCCGGCTCCGGGTTTCATACACTACCATTATTTTCAGCTGCAGCACGGCCACGGGCTACACTCTTGACTCTAGTCTAGTCTCTCTGACTGAGTCTCTGTTAGGCCCAAAACAATAATCGCAATATTGGATCATAGCTATGATAGACTCTATATACGGTATTCAATAATTTGGAAAATATAAATTGGTTCTAAATAAAATCTAGTTGCTTATATATGCAAAATATAAGCGAAACTCGTATTTAGCAGACGACTGGCTGACCTCTCACCTTTACATCCATTCATTTGTAAATAACGAACTGCGGACACGATTTTCTGGCTCAGCTAGAGAGTCTGGTTCCCTTTGATATGGTGGTTCAATTTTAATTTCAATTTATTTCATACGGAAGCGCATTTAGGACATGGAAAAAAATACTAATTCGCCCGGGCGAAATACTAATCCGCCCGAACAAAATAAAGTTTTGTTTGGGCGAAATACGTTTTGTCCACCAGACGGCACTCTGAAGCACCCGTCTTTGTAATAACCGATTCTCTGGTCCCCTGAATCAGGGGACAGTGTGTCGTGCTCATTCTTGGGCATTTGGACATTCTCGGGGATGCCCAGTTTGCCCAGGACAATCTTGGAATATAAAATGTTTCTCATTAAATATTGGATGTAAACAGCAAAAAATATTTACACAATTTTCCTTCCAAGTAAAATCGAGGAATACAAATTCATAAAATTTTCCCACATGTTTATTCAAAAATTAAATACATTTATATGGAAGATTGTTTTATTTGAATTTATCAGTGAACTTCACAGTGTTTCCCTGCTTGTCAATTTTCTACCATTTAATTAGCTTTGTATAATCCAGCCTGAGCGACGCGTCGCTCAGGCTGTGTATAATCCAACTTGGTTATAAAACATAAGTTATATTAATATTTTTTTGCCATATTGTCAAGAAATAAATCAAAATCATCTTAGTAAAGCACCATTCCAAAATGGTCCAGGGCCATTTTGGAATGCTCAAGTTTGCCCTGGACCTTCTCGAGATTGTCCAAATTTCCAAGAATGACCACAACAAGTGTCAATGCGCGGTAACAAAATAGTCCGTATTAATGCGCGTTTTTTAAACACGAGCACGTGCTTTTTTGTTTTGCATGGGTCGACCCAGGGCTGGCCAGGGGTCGACCCGACAGTCATGACTCAGCCATGGATTTTTCAGAGGCACTAAAGATTGCCACGAACACCGCTACTGGAGTTATTCTATCACAATCTCTTAAAAAATTGTATAGTTTTCGACAATATGTCCTGTCAGTAACAAAATATCCCAAACATTCAAATTTATTTCGATTCATAGAGGCATCCATGTTGGAACTATTTTCGGTATCCCAGAATGCAAAGGACGAATTGTGTGAAAGACGGGTGCTGGAGCGCCGCCTTTCGTGAAAACGGGCGAAATACTAATCCGCCCAAACCAAGTCAAATTTTGTTTGGGCGGAATACTAACCCACCCAAACCAAGTCAAATTTTGTTTGGGCGAAATACTAATCCGCCCAGGCGAATAATTATTTGTTTGCACAAAATAGAAATTTGGTAAAAGTGAAAAACGTTTACTTTGGTTTGGGCGGATTAGTGATTCGCCCAAACAAATTTTTATATTGTTTGGGCGAATTAGTATTTCGCCCAAACAAAATTTGACTTGGTTTGGGCGAACTATTATTTCACCCAAACAAAATTTGACTTGGTTTGGGCGGATTGGTATTTCCTTTTTTTTCCGTCATTTTGGTTTCTGACCGATAACTTTAGTTTGCCTCGATGTATCTTCGCCAAATTTTCAGCATTGGTCAGACATATTATGTGGAAGAACCCTATTGTTTTTCAACCTCATCCGAGGTCCGTGAGGTCCGTGAGGATGAAATCATTGTTGTTTTTTTTGGACTTTGTTTCCGCATGATAACTCAAAAAGTATAGGCAATGGCTGCAAGACTTTGCATGGAGGTTCATATATCAACAGGGAAGAACCCTATTGATTTTGGGATCAATCCGTCAAACGACCTTTGACCTAGCGGTCGGAAGAGTTTTCGCCCAGTCATCCTTGAGGTTTCCTGCATATCTCGGAAACGATGCATCGTAGAGCGAAATGGACGTTATTTTCGGACTCGTGGCACTAGACAAACATGTCTAGGGGGTATTATGGATGAACTTTGCCTGAAATTTTTTCGCCGAGTCGGCATTTTAGGTTACCGTACCTTTGGTCCGCTAACCTATTGGCATGGAGTTGCGTCCGGCGTCGGCGTCGTCCACATTTTTATCTTTTTAGGTTACCGGACCTATGGTTCGATAACCTATTGGCATGGCGTTGCGTCCGTCGTCCGTCGTCCGTCGTCCGTCGTCGTCGTCGTCGTCGTCGTCTTCGTCCACATTTTTATCTTTTTTGTTTACGGGCGAATTTTTCTGAAATTTTGCACAAAAATACTTAAAAATAATTCAAGAAGGAGGTATTTTTTAGTTTTTTGATTTTCGCATTTTTTTCAAAATGGCGGCCATTTTCGACGAAAAATGCCTGATTTTGGACTTTGGCGGCCATTTTCTCAAAATCTGTTCAGTAACTTTTTTCTTTTTGATACATAAGACTCCTCATATGTACTTCTATGATGTCTGTAAATTTCGTTGCGCTTGAATCGCTCGAAGTGGGCCATTTTGGCCCAAACTCGGCCCAAATGGGACTTTCCCATGTTAAATTCTCCTATGCTTTATAATGGGACACATTATGCCCAATATCTCACTTGATATTGAGATTAGAGACTAGGAATCAATTGTGGAGATATAGGAAATGATATATGCTGAATATTCTCGTGACCTTGAATTTGACCCCTGACCTCAGTTTCAAGGTCAGAGCACAAAATGGCTTATATCTCGCTTATTATCGACTCTACAGCTTAGGAATCAATCGTGGACATATAGGAAATAATATATGCTGAATATTCTCGTGACCTTGAATTTGACCTCTGACCTCAGTTTAAAGGTCAGAGCACAAAATGGCTTATATCTCGCTTATTATCGACTTTACAGCTTAGGAATCAATTGTGAACATATAGGAAATGATATATGCTGAATATTCTCGTGACCTTGAATTTGACCTTTGACCTCATTTTCAAGGTCACAGGACAAAATGTCCAATATCTTGCTTATTAGCGACTTTACAGCTTAGGAATCAATTGTGAACATATAGGAAATGATATATGCTGAAAATTCTCATGACCCTGAATTTGACCTTTGATTTCATTTTCAAGGTCACATGACAAAATGGCTAATATCTTGCTTATTATCGACTTTACAGCTTAGGAATCAATTGTGAACATATAGGAAATGATATATGCTGAAAATTCTCATGACCCTGAATTTGACCTTTGACCTCATTTTCAAGGTCACATGACAAAATGGCTAATATCTTGCTTATTATCGACTTTACAGCTTAGGAATCAATTGTGAACATATAGGAAATGATATATGCTGAATATTCTCATGACCTTGAATTTGACCTTTGACCTCATTTCCAATGTCACAGGACAAAATTGCTAATATCTCGCTTATTATCGACTTTACAGCTTAGGAATCAATTGTGAACATATAGGAAATGATATATGCTGAATATTCTCGTGACCTTGAATTTGACCTTTGACCTCATTTTCAAGGTCACAGGACAAAATGGCGAATATCTTGCTTGTTAGCGACTTTACAGCTTAGGAATCAATTGTGAACATATTGGAAATGATATATGCTGAATATTCTAGTGACCTTGAATTTGACTTTTGACCTCATTTTCAAGGTCAACAGGACAAAATGGCTAATATCTTGCTTATTATCGACTTTACAGCTTGGGAATCAATTGTGAACATATAGGAAATGATATATGCTGAATATTCTAGTGACCTTGAATTTGACTTTTGACCTCATTTTCAAGGTCAACAGGACAAAATGGCTAATATCTTGCTTATTATCAACTTTACAGCTTAGGAATCAATTGTGAACATATAGGAAATGATATATTCTGAATATTTTGATGATATTGAATTTGACCTTTGACCTAAATTTCAAGGTCAGTCATTTTATTTTCAAAGTCAGATTACAAAATGGCTTATATCTCGCTTATTATCAAATTTACAGCTTAGGGGTCCATAGTGAACATATAGGAAATGATGTATGCTGAATAGTTTGGTGATCTAGAATTTAACCTTTGATCCCATTTTCACGGTTAGAGATATGGCGATTTCAGTGGTCACCTTGAATTTGACCTTCAACTTTCTCGGCTTAACTCTGTATATTTCTCCGGTAACCTTTCTAGCCCATTGGGCTAATTTTTGTTTACGGACCAATCTTTCTGAAATTTTACACAAAAATGCACAAAAATAATTCAAGAAGGTGGTATTTTTTAGTTTTTTGATTTTCGCAATTTTTTCAAAATGGCGGCCGTTTTTGTCGAAAATCGGCCAATTTTGGAGTTTGGCGGCCATTTTCTCAAAATCTGTTCAGTAACTTTTTTTCTTTTTGATACATAACACTCCTCATATGTACTCCTATGATGTCTATAAATTTCGTCATGCTTGAATTGCCCGAAGTGGGCCATTTTGGCCCAAACTCGGCCCAAATGGGACTTTCCCATGTTAAATTCTTCTATGCTTTATAATGGGAAACATTAAGCCTAATATCTCACCTTATATTGAGATTAGAGACTAGGAATCAATTGTGGACATATAGGAAATGATATATGCTGAATATTCTCGTGACCTTGAATTTGACCTCTGACCTTGGTTTCAAGGTCATAGCGGCCGTTCTCGTCGAAAATGGCTAATTTTGGACTTTGATGGTCGTTTTCTCAAAATCTGTTCAGTAACTTTTTTTCTTATTGATGCATAACACTCCTCATGTGTACTTCTGTGACATGTATAAATTTCGTTGCGCTTGAATCACTCGAAGTGGGCCATTTTGGGCCCAAACTCGGCCCAGATGTGACTTTCCCATGTTAAATTTTCCCATGCTTTATAATGGGACACATTAAGCCTAATATCTCACTTAATATTGAGATTAGAGACTAGGAATCAATTGTGGACATATAGGAAATGATATATGCTGAACATTCTCGTGACCTTGAATTTGACCTTTGACCTCATTTTCAAGGTCACAGAACAAAATGGCTAATATCTCGCTTATTATCGACTTTACAGCTTAGAAATCAATTGTGAACTTATAGGAAATGATATATGCTGAATATTCTCGTGACCTTGAATTTGACCTTTGACCTCATTTTCAAGGTCACGGGACAAAATGGCTAATATCTCGCTTATTATCGACTTTACAGCTTAGGAATCCATTGTGAACATATAGGAAATGATATATGCTGAATATTCTCGTGACCTTGAATTTGACCTTTGGCCTCATTTTCAAGGTCACAAGACAAAATGGCTAATATCTCGCTTATTATCAACTTTACAGCTTAAGAATCAATTGTGAACATATAGGAAATGATATATGCTGAATATTCTCGTGACCTTGAATTTGACCTTTGACCTCATTTCCAAGGTCACAGGACAAAATTGCTAATATCTCGCTTATTATCGACTTTACGGCTTAGGAATCAATTGTGAACATATAGGAAATGATATATGCTGAATATTCTCGTGACCTTGAACTTGACCTTTGACCTCATTTTCAAGGTCACAGGACAAAATGGCCAATATCTTGCTTATTAGCGACTTTGCAGCTTAGGAATCAATTGTGAACATATAGGAAATGATATATGCTGAATATTCTAGTGACCTTGAATTTGACCCTTGACCTAAATTTCAAGGTCAGTCATTTTATTTTCAAGGTCAGAATACAAAATGGCTTATATCTCGCTTATTATCAAATTTACAGCTTAGGGGTCCATAGTGAACATATAGGAAATGATGTATGCTGAATATTTTGGTGATCTAGAATTTGACCTTTGATCTCATTTTCAAGGTCAGAGAACAAAATGGCTAATATGTCGCTTATTATCATCTTTACATCTGCCCCTGATGACGCCAGTGTGTCTTTGGATAAACTATTTGGTCGGGCTTTGTTTATATTGCAAAATGTTGTATTTTACCTTTCTTATTGGCATCATCAAAATTTGATTGTATTGGTGGTAATAGATTGATACTTACATTTATACCACTGAGTCGGTGTCACTGCTGGCGGACGTTAAATCTGTCCCCGAGGATACCATCAACTCAGTAGCCTTCGGGCTTGTGATTGGGTACTTTTGTACTTGTCATACATCTATTCCATGGGGTTAGATTCGGATTTCTAAATTATTTTCATAGGTTGTTGGGCAGTTGTATACTAATTCCATCTGGTGTACAGTAGAAACAACTACATTTAACACATTGTCTGCCCCTGAAGACGCCAGTGTGTCTTTGGAAACTATTTGGTCGGGCTTTGTTTGTTTCTATTGCAAAATGTAGTATTTTACGTTTCTTATTGGCATCATCAAAATCTGATTGTATTGGTGGTAATAGATTGATACTTACATTTACAGCATAGGAATCAATTGCGAATATAGAGGAATGATATATACTGAATATTCTCATAACCTTGAACTTGAACTTTGACCTCATTTTCAAGGTCACATCACAGAATGGCTAATGTCTCACTTATTATCGACTTTACAGCTTAGGAATTTATTGTGGACATACTAGAAGTGATATATTTGTTGAAAATTTCATGGCCTTGAATTTATCAATGACTTTATTTTCAAGGTCACTGGACAAAAGGCTAATATCTAAAATATTGTCCGGTAACTTTCTTAGCCCTTGGGCTAATTTTTTCATTTCCGTCAATATCTCGGAAACTGTGCATCGTAGAGCGAAACAGATGTTATTAAGGCATTTCGGCAGAAATGCCTTTATGGTTTTAGCAGAATTTTTTTTTTTTTTTTTTTTTTTTTTTTCTTCTTCCGCCACTTTTGGTTTCCGTACGATAACTTTAGATTGCCTTGACGGATCCTTGTCAAATTTTCACCGCAAGTCAGAAATGATATGTGGAAGAACCCTATTCTTTTTGAGCCGGATCCGAGGTCCGTGAGGTCCGTGAGGATGAAATCAAGGCTAATTTTAAGACTTGGTTTCCGGACGATAACTGGAAAAATATTTATGCAATAGTTGCAGAACTCTGCATGGAGGTTCATATGCCACCAGGGAAGAACCCTATTGATTTTGGGATCGATCCGTCAAACGACCTTTGACCTAGAGGTCAAAATAATTTTTTGCTGATTCATCCTTGAGGCTTTCTGCATATCTCGGAAACCGTGCGTCGTAGAGCGAAACGGACGTTATTTTCGGACTCGTCGCCCTAGACAAACATCTCTAAGGGGAATTTTTTTTTTTGATCCGGCTCCGAGGTCCGTGAGGATGAAATTGAGGCTGATCTTGAAACTTGGTTTCCGGACGATAACTCGAAAAATATACAGGCAATAGTTGCAGAATTTTGCACGGAGGTTTATATATCACCAGGGAAGAACCCTATTGATTTTGGGATCGATACCTCAAACGACCTTTGACTTAGAGGTCGAAATAATTTTTTGCTGAGTCATCCTTGAGGCATCCTGCATATCTCGGAAACGGTGTGTCGTAGAGCGAAACGGACGTTATTTTCGGACTCGTCACCCTAGACAAACATGTCTAAGGGGTAATATGGATGAACTTTGACCTTGACCCGAAATTTTTTTGCCGAGTCGGCATTTTTCGTTTTCGTCGATATCTCGGAAACGGTGCGTCGTAGAGCGAAACGGACGTTATTTTCGGACTCGTCGCCCTAGACAAACATGTCTAAGGGGTATTATGGATGAACTTTGACCTTGACCCGAAATTTTTTTGCCGAGTCGGCATTTTTCGTTTTCGTCAATATCTCGGAAACGGTGCGTCGTAGAGCGAAACGGACGTTATTTTCGGACTCGTCGCACTAGACAAACATGTCTAAGGGGTATTATGGATGAACTTTGACCTTGACCCGAAATTTTCTCGCCGAGTCGGCATTTTTCGTTTTCATGGATATCTCGGAAACGGTGCGTCGTAGAGCGAAACGGACGTTATTTTTGGACTCGTCGCCCTAGACAAACATGTCTGAAGGGTATTATAGATGAACTTTGACCTTGACCTGAAATTTTTTGCCGAGTCGGCATTTTTCGTTTTCGTCGATATCTCGGAAACGGTGCGTCGTAGAGCGAAACGGACGTTATTTTCGGACTCGTCGCCCTAGACAAAGATGTCTAAGGGGTATTATGGATGAACTTTGACCTTGACCCGAAATTTTTTTGCCGAGTCGGCATTTTTCGTTTTCGTCGATATCTCGGAAACGGTGCGTCGTAGAGCGAAACGGACGTTATTTTCGGACTCGTCGCCCTAGACAAACATGTCTAAGGGGTATTATGGATGAACTTTGACCTTGGCTCGAAATTTTTTTGCCGAGTCGGCATTTTTCGTTTTCGTCGATATCTCGGAAACGGTGCGTCGTAGAGCGAAACGGACGTTATTTTCGGACTCGTCGCCCTAGACAAACATGTCTAAAGGGTATTATGGATGAACTTTGACCTTGGCCCGAAATTTTTTTGCCGAGTCGGCATTTTTCGTTTTCGTCGATATCTCGGAAACGGTTCATCGTAGAGCGAAACGGACGTTATTTTCGGACTCGTCGCCCTAGACAAACATGTCTGAGGGGTATTACGTATTTTCGGACTCGTCGCCCTAGACAAACATGTCTGAGGGGTATTATGGATGAACTTTGACCTTGACCCGAAATTTTTTTGCCGAGTCGTCATTTTTCGTTTTCGTCGATATCTCGGAAACGGTGCGTCGTAGAGCGAAACGGACGTTATTTTCGGACTCGTCGCCCTAGACAAACATGTCTAAGGGGTATTATGGATGAACTTTGACCTTGACCCGAAATTTTTTTGCCGAGTCGGCATTTTTCGTTTTCGTCGATATCTCGGAAACGGTGCGTCGTAGAGCGAAACAGACGTTATTTTCCGACTCGTCGCCCTAGACAAACATGTCTAAGGGGTATTATGGATGAACTTTGACCTTGACCCGAAATTTGTTTGCCGAGTCGGCATTTTTCATTTTCGTCGATATCTCAGAAACGGTGCGTCGTAGAGCGAAACGGACGTTATTTTCGGACTCGTCGCCCTAGACAAACATGTCTAAGGGGTATTGTGGATGAACTTTGACCTTGACCCGAAATTTTTTTGCCGAGTCGGCATTTTTCGTTCTCGTCGATATCTCGGAAACGGTGCGTCGTAGAGCGAAACGGACGTTATTTTCGGACTCGTCGCCCTAGACAAACATGTCTAAAGGGTATTACGGATGAACTTTGACCTTGGCCCGAAATTTTTTTGCCGAGTCAGCATTTTTCGTTTTCGTCGATATCTCGGAAACGGTGCATCGTAGAGCGAAACGGACGTTATTTTCGGACTCGTCGCCCTAGACAAACATGTCTGAGGGGTATTATGGATGAACTTTGACCTTGACCCGAAATTTTTTTGCCGAGTCGGCATTTTTCGTTTTCGTCGATATCTTGGAAACGGTGCGTCGAAGAGCGAAACGGACGTTATTTTCGGACTCGTCGCCGTAGACAAACATGTCTGAAGGGTATTATTGATGAACTTTGACCTTGACTCGAAATTTTTTTGCCGAGACGGCATTTTTCGTTTTCGTCGATATCTTGGAAATGGTGCCTCGTAGATCGAAACGGACGTTATTTGTCGCCCTAGACAAACATGTCTAATGGGTATTATGGATGAACTTTGACCTTGACCTTAAATTTTTTTGCCGAGTCGTCATTTTTCATTTTTCGTCCATATCTAGGAAACGATGTGTCGTAGAGCCCATGGCAAACATGTTTTAAATATTAAGAATTAGTCCTAACACCGAAATGCCTCCAAGGCATCTTTAGGCCTTGACGTCTAGTTTTTTTACTCGTTGCCCTAGACAAACATGTCTGATGGGTATTAAGGATGAACGGAAACGGACGTTATTTTCGGACTCGTGGCACTAGACAAACATGTCTATGGGGTATTATGGATGATCTTTGACCTTGATCTGAAATTTGTTCGCTGAGTCGGCATTTTCGTTTTCTTCGATATCTCGGAAACGGTGCATCATAGAGTGAAACGGACGTTATTTTCGCACTCGTAGCACTAGACAAACATGTCTTAAGAATATAATGGATGAACTTAGACCTTGACCTGAAATTTTTTTGTCGAGTCAACATTTTTCGTTTTTGTCGATATCTCAGAAACGGTACTTTGGACGTTATTTTCGGACTTTATGCGCTAGACAAACATGTCTATGGGGTATTATGGATTAACTTTGACCTCGACCTCAAATTTTTTTACTGAGTTGACATTTTCTATTTTCGTCGATATCTTGGAAACAGTGTGTCGTAGAGCCCATGGTAAACATTTTATAAATATTATAAATTAGTCTTAACACCGAAATGCCTCCAAGGCATCTTTAGGCCTTGACGTCTAGTTATATTTATGCTCGGATGAATTAACCTATTGCGTTGATTTGGCGTCTGGATGCATATGGGTGTAGGCTATATTGCCCGAAGATCACGGCAGGAGATTCTTTGTAAACACTACTCATGTTTCTGGCCGCTTCGTGTTCGAAGCACGTGCGTCGCCAAGTGACGTATTGTCTTTTATCGATCCACTATACTGTAACAATGGCTTTACGTCCTCCGTCGTCTCTCGTGCTTTGGGGGTTATAAATACTCCCGTGCAACTGTGTGTGTTCGGAGTTGTCTGAGCTAACAGAGCGAGATGACGACGGGTGAGCTCAACCATGAGCTCCTTGTTACTACTCGGCTAAGGAGCCCATAAGGCCTCAGGGACGACTTCCAATAGGGGCCCCAGGAGGGGGATCGTGATGATTCTGGGCTCGTCCCTGTGATCACCGGTCGCTCGCCCTGGGATGATGCGACACAGGCTCTGGCAGACCGTCGGGCTGTCCAGGGTTCTATCCCTGCGGCAGTGCCGTCGGCGAGGCCGGCCAGCAACATGCCCACGTGCGCGAGTTCTGTGGTGCCGCTCCCATGGCATCTCAGGCTCCACACACGGCTACATTACCATAATTATGTACAATGCATGTTGTATACGATGATGATGTTGTTGATGGTGATGATGATGTGTTATGATGTGATGTATGACGGCCGGACTCGTCCGGACTGACGGACTGTTACCTGGTTGTAGTTCTAGTAATTACGATCGACGCCCGCCGCGTGCGCCGTGGGCGTCGAACAGTGCACTTTTTACATTGCAAAAATTGCCGCATGGTACTTCATTAAGGCACATAATATTTCAAGTTGATCTGATGATCCAAAACAAAACTACGGCCAAAGTGCCTGTTTCACTGATACATAAACTTGACTTGACGTAAAACAACAAAATAAGCATACCTAGGCATATGGGGGTGAATGAGTTTTGCTCATTCAAAATCACTGATGGGGATTTTTCCGGAAAATTTTAGTTGGATAGCCTACATTTCAACACTAAGCCCTTGGATAGGACCTCTGAGATACCCACTCTATGAGTGCTCTATAGACTCTAATAATGCACTTTTTTCTCGGGGGGGGGGGGGGAAGGGCCTTACGGCGCCCGACCCCCAGACTGGGAGGACCTTTACTTTACGCACCTATCTTTTTTTCACTGCGGGCGCCCTTGTTGCCCTTTGACTCCTAGGTGATGTATGCCAAGTTACAATCCCATACCATTTAGCATCGCAAAAAATATCAACAAAAATACGGTGTGAACGAGTTTTAAACAATCAGAGTAGGCTTAGTATAGGCGGCAAAGACATTTAAAGTCAGTGCATTGAGGAATTTTCATCACGTTTTTAGGGGATGATCAGCTCATAGAAATATACCCGAGGGTTACATTTCTATGATCAGCTTCAGTACGGTGAAGAATATCAAAAGTCTGTAAAGCACTGAAATGCACGTGGGATGACTCGTGCAGAACTGGTTAATACCTCTATTTCTCACAATAGAGGTATTAACCAGTTCTATGGAAGAAAGTTTGCAAGGCGTAATTCCGAATGGCCAGATTAATCACTGGAACATACACCCTACAGACCAACAAAGCGGTGTTTAACCAGCATAAGATCGACCCCACCTGCCCACTGTGCTCAGAGGAACCGGAAGACCGAGCACACCTGATCTTGCGATGCACGGCCCTGCAGGCCCCAAGATACAAATACCTGATGAAAGTCACAGACCTCATCCCAAATTTCGAGACCCTAACTGAGCATGATAGACTCCTTATCCTCCTCAATTCCGTATACCCTGGCATGAAGTGTTCTCGGGCTGATCTAGAGGCAATCTCACGATCTATGCTATATAGTATCACATGCAAGAGGACAAGGCTCCTGAACGAAAAGGAGGGCTGATTCAACTACAACAACATGGCTATCTTTGCAATCAGCATTCTATAAATTTAAACGTGGAACTCTTCAAGTGGAAACATTTTTGTTTGAGAAAGAAAATATATTCTCACATTTTGTCAACATTTCTGAGAGAAATGCCTGGGAATCATGCTTGTATCCATGTCCAAATGTTGCGTATATGTATTCTCCACTATATACACTACCAGTAGCAATCATTAGAACCATGTGCTTTTCAGTAGTACACAGGTTCGTGCAGTAACACTGGGCGATAATAAGTGTATTGATACCAGGCCTACTGGTGTAAAATTCAGTCAATGACATGAATTGATATTGTCACTTGAGACAAATGATGGCGAAGGCTCAGCCATCTGTTGATGACTTGACAGACATTCATAGTTGCCACTTGGGTCAATCACTGCCACAGGAACAAGATACGTCAAGTAGACGAGGAATAATAACATCAAGACCAGATTTTTGTGGCGACTGTGGTATGGAATATAAAGGAGAGACAGACTTAGCTAGTAAAGACATCATTTCTAGATCTGGAGCAGGTGACTCTTGCAATACTGAACTAACTGAAGTTAACAAGTTGCAAATATCCGGATTCGGATCAAGTAGAACAGATGTGTCAGATAGCCCACGGATCGTTCCCAAAGCCAGTGTCAGTGAGTCATCAAGAGAGAAAATTGACGTGATGAGCTCCCTGCAAAGTGACTCGTCTACAAATCCAGCAAACAGTAATCTACCAGCGAAGCTTGATGATGCGATTAGTGAAGAAGTTGAATTAACTATCAAAAGAGTCATAGAAGAATCCATGCAACAGATTCTAGGGAGTGAACATACAGGAGATCGTGTTGATGCACAAACAATAGAGGTATTAACCAGTTCTATGGAAGAAAGTTTGCAAGGCGTAATCAATCATCTTGGAGGAGATTCAACAATATTCAACCAGGAGGAGGTGGAGAAAACAAATGTCAAATTAAAGTTCCCCATGAACCATCCTGATAATGTGGCTACCCTAAACAAGTCCGAGTCTGGTGTCGATGATCTTTCTAACGAGACCAGTAAGAACCCGAGTTTGTCCAGAGTCGGCATTTCTTCGCTGAAGGAGACGGATACATTACAGAGCTGGAAAGAAGCAGGAAGAGCTCTTAGGATAGCTCTCAACAAGTACTCAAGCAGCAACAAGGATGAATCTTCTGGATCCATTGCACTTTCTTCAACCAGTGAACCTCCAAGTGACCACTGTGCTTCAAGGAAAAAACGTTTGTCCCAGCCAAGAGCCACATCCACAGTAAGTCAGGCACCATGGGACACAGTTGCTCAAAAGCAGAACCAGATAATCTTGAACAGCAGTGACGACAACTGTGATGACGCACCATCAAGGCACCATGTGGCATGCCTCACACGGTCTATGCAACAAAGCATTTCCCTTTCTGCTGTTGCAGACCCAATGAATGAGATGTGGGAGAATTACCAGAGCAATCAAAGTCCTGATTACAGAGGCATTATTCAAGATGTTCACAGACAGACATTACCTGGTCAAGGTAGTGAAGACTGGGCATCACTAAGCAGTTCTGTCAATTCCCCACCTGAATCTGTTGATACTAGAGATCTATCACTGACAGAACTGCGAGAGAAAATGCGTGTGCTCATGTCTAATTTACCAATATCTAAAAACAAACAGGAAAATGTTTCAAGGGAAAATGATTCCTTGTTGATCAGTTCTGATTCTGGAATTGTTCGAAGTCCCAAGATTTCCAAAAAGAGACATCACAAGATCAGTAAGGGCTCTAGTGTCAATGAGAGTGATGATGAGGAGGAGGAGGACATTCCAGCACAGAGATCACCCCCCAAAATTAAAGCCACTGGTCACAAATTCACGGACAGCTCACAAACTAAGCATTGTGTTTGCAAAATAAATAAGAATGGTTCACCGAAGTCAAACATAGTAAAAGACATAATGCCGGATCTTGTGTTAGATTCTCAAAGTGATCTCAATTCTAGTCAAGACAGTTCGAAGGAAAATACTATTGATAAGCACAGTCTTTTGGATAAAAAACATATCAACTCAACTGATCATACTGCCAACGTGCAGTGTAGTCAACAGCACCTGAACAAGAATAGAGACAAGGGTGGGAAAAACTGCAAGCATAAGCAACCTGTAATGAAACACACTGAATCAGTTCAAAATTTTGCTGATGTTGAATCAACAGAGTCAGAACGATTTAGCAGCACTATTGAGGAGCACATGGACACTGTCGACAGAGTAGAGCAAGCTTCCCAGGCCAAGTCATGGGCTACATCAGTGAGCAAGAACAAGGCACGTGAACCATTCTCAGTCAGTGATGAGGATATGCCGTCCCTGGACAGCAGTCTATCTACTTCAGACGAAGATGAACTTGCTGCTTGCATACTGCGGGAAAAATACAAACCATCAGCAGCCAATCCAGATTCCTCTGGTATGCTTGAACATGGATAGCAATCTTAGTGCAGATCAGAATATGTTCATGTGTGCTGTATGAATTCCATTGTTTATTCTACATAGAAAATCTTCATAGAATTATTTGACTGTCAATATTTGAAGTGTTCATATCCAGATATATCCGGAAATAACACTATGTATTTGTTGTATCGCTGTCAGACCTGCTGGAGGATGAGGACTTTGAGCTGTTAGAGGAGATTCCGGAGCTGATTGTGTCCACTGATGACTCTGATATTGAGAACCAGCTAATTACGCTCAGTAGCAAGGATGTAGCGGCACTCCAAGAGATCAACATTACTGATGTACTCCTAACTTGTCTCTCTCCACATGAGATCATGTTTTATCATGGATACATACTAAAACAATACATAACAAAAACAATCCGTTGATATAAGAATTTATGCATTTTTTGTTATATTATTTCTAGGTGTAGACCCAGTGTACTAGCAATTTCATTCAATAACTTGTTCATGCAACAATGCTATAATCTCGACATGTCATTGGCATTGAATAGTTGGGTTTGATATTTACCTGATCTTCCATGTTGATGGCAGAGTTCCCTGGATGAGTATGATGGTGTAGATGGGGACGACGAGTTTGAGTGCGACTGTTATCTCTGTCAACTGAACCAAACCCGGGATGTTGAGGACTCTACAGGTGAATCAACTATCAGCAGACTTTTGGTCCGATAACCTTTTGGCATTGCTTTGCGTGCGTCGTCCGTCTGTCGTCCGTTCACATTCTTATCTTTAAAGTTTACAGCCGAATCACTCTCAAATTTTGCACAAAAAAACCTAACAATTTTCTTCAAAATGGCTGGACGAAAAATGGCCAATTTTGGACTTTGGCTGCCATTTTCTCAAAATCTGATCAGTAACTTTTTTTTCTATTTGATGCATAAGACTCCTCATATGTACCCTTGTGATACGTATACGTTTCGTTGCCCTTGAGTTGCTCGAAAAGGGCCATTTTGGCCCAAATGCGACTTTCCCATGTTATATTTTCCTATATGCTCTATAATGGGACAAAATATTCCTAATATCTCACTAATATTGATATTAGATATTAGGAATCAACTGTGGACATATAGGAAATGATACATACTGAATATTCTCGTGACCTTGAATTTGACCTTTGACCTAATTTTCAAGGTCAAAGAACAATATGGCTAATATCTCGCTTATTATCAATTTAACAGCTTTGGAATCAATTGTAGACACATGGGAAATGATATATGCTGGATATTCTAATGACCTTGAACTTGACATTTGACCTTATTCTCGAGGTCAGAGCACAAAATGGCTAATATCTCACTTATTATAGACTTTACAGCTTAGGAATCAATTGTGGACATACTAGAAATGATATATGCTGAAAATTCTGGTGACCTTGAATTGATCAAAGACCTTGGTTGGTCAATCTAAAACATCTAAAATATATATTGTCCGGTAACCTTTCTTAGCTCTAGGGCCAATTTTCCCTCATTCAGAGGAATAATTTCAAAATCACAATAAGCATTCTCCAAGGTGTACATGCACAATGACTGGTGTTTTTGACTCGTTTGTTCACAGCAAAGCTTTCGCAGACTGGGCCTGTGACTGCCGAGACTGAGCCTGGAACCACGATAACTGACCCAGCTGTGGATGTAGCACACTTGGAGGACTTCGCACCAGATTTCATATCGTGAGTAACACCCGCTGAGACTCGTGGGTATATGCGCATTAGTCTAGCATGTTGAAATTTGTATTTATTGAGGTTTACACATGATCTGGAAATTTCACTGTAGCATGCCATCAATCGACGATGTTGACACAGATGGGTTCCTTAACTCACTGACGGTGCTGACATCAGAAAGCATTAGGCGAGGAATCCTTGATCTCATGTTCACAGTGAGTAGTGGCAATAAGATATTATAAAAGGGGGTTTTTATAAGAGAATCTTCTTGTTGAAACTATATTGGTATATCACAATTTTGTTTGTTGTTCATAAATGCTGTGGTTTACATCTATGTGTATATTTTGTTGAACAGTTACAATAGTCATCAGTTACTTACAGTGACTCTGTGTTGTCGATTGTTTCAGAATGTGATAACACACATGCTGTCCGTGTACCCAGAACTCCTCAGTGACCAGACACCTGAACCTCTGCCTCCTGATCTGTTTGAAACCTTCCCTCTCATCAAAATCTCTGACAAACAGAAAGGTTTGTGATGTTATTTCATTGAGTATTATATCATGTGCCAACCCATATCGATACTAGTTTACTATTATTCCGGTGGTTCTCGTGTATTTACTATGTACAAGGATGGCATATAACTTAGCGCTGTCACCTCTACAATTGATTTGATTGTCAGATGAGGAAGTATCGTGTCCAATCTGCCTCTGTCCGTTTGAGCTGGGAGAAGATGCCAAGCTGCTAGCCTGTGACCACACTTTCCATCCTCTCTGTATCCAGGCCTGGCTTAACAAAGTACGTCTCAGTACATTCACATAGAATTACCTAATGAACCATCACTCCAAGACAAAGTATTGGTAGTAGTAGTAGTAGTTGTATCCCCCGAACAAAGTTCGGCGGATGGATTTACGATCGTCGCGCCGCCGCGTCCGCAGACACTTTCTTGTGAACGCGCTGCAGGTTGCTAATATGAACCAATTTTGATAATATTTTAAATGGACATGTCTTATGGTGAGATCTGGACACCTATCGATTTTGGTTGCCATAGCAACCAAAATAGCCGATTGGCGTAACATTTTGTGCTCAAATTAGCCTGTTTAACACACATGGGTTGTGAACGCTCTACGGGTGGGAGTTTTCAATGAATGATGATGAAATCGCACAGACTCAATGAGAAAGACCATCACACGAAACCTATTGTTTTTCAGAATGATCGAATAAATATTAATAAGTTTGAGAGGTTAACTTATTACGACAATTAAAATACCTACTTTGACATGTGTGATCACTCCAATAACCTGTACTATGAAAGCAAATTGCACTGGATTCTTGTTCAGAATACAGAACTGATGTTTTTGGTGAAAAAAGAACAATATTACTGAATAAGTTAACATTGGTTTTACTAGTTAAGTCTATTATTGACCACAATAAAAATAGTTAAGACGAGAAACATTTATTTTTGAGCTCAACAAGGTAAAGGTTTTGTCCAGTAGAGACTTCACAGGTGTAACCGAATAAGTTAACATTATTTTTACTAGTTAAGTCTATTATTGGCGACAATAAAAATAGTTAAGACAAGAAACATTTATTATTGGGCTCAACAAGGTAAAGCTTCTGTGCAGTAGAGATTTCATGGCTGTAGCCGAATAAGTTAACATCAGTTTTACTAGTTAAGTCTATTATTGACCTCAAGAAAAATAGTTAAGACAAGAAACATTTATTATTGAAATCAACAATTTAAAAGTTTTGTCCAGTAGAGATTTCATGGGTGTAACCGGAAAAGTTAACATTATTTTTACCAGTAAAGTCAATTTTTACTTCGAATTTCAACTTGGAACCAAGTGTGGCACATATTATGAATTAAAATATAATTTATGGTGAAAACATTGATCGGGCTCCAATTTCGTCATCTTGAAATGCAGTTTTGGTCAACTTTTACTTGAATTTCAGCTTGAAACCAAGTTTGGCACATATTATGAATTAAAATTTAAATTATTGTGAAAAGTTGATCTGGCTCCAATTTCGTCATCTTGAAATGTAGTTTTGGTCAACTTTTACTTTGAATTTCAACTTGGAACATAGTATGAGTTGTTTGGCACATAGTATGAGTTGAAATATAACTTACAGTGAAAAGTTCGATCTGGCTTCAATTTAGTCATCTCGCAACATAGAGCATGATTCTATTGTTATGGTGAAGTACTTATCTTACGGAGGAACCTGTTGGGAGGTCTCTATCTAAGATAGTAACCTCCCACAGAGGTCTCTATCCTAGATAGGGACCTCTAGATAGGTTACTATCTTAGATAGGGACCTATGAAAGAAATTTAAACAACCGATACAGTAGAGTAGTTTATTACATATTAAACGTCAAATTTCCACCATACACATTCATCACTACAATGTATTATGATTATATTACTCGATGTACATAAACCAATCGTTGCGTTTATGGTGCGTGAGTTTAATCCATTGGTCTCGAACAGTTTTTGGTTAACATTTCGATATTTTCTTCATGAAATCATCCGCCTTCAAGAAATCCAGTGAAAACGTATATATCCATAATATCCTTGGAATTCCGGAGGTTTTGATAATAATCCTGCGATATTCCACATACATATATCCGAAGCTGTACCGGAATCCTAGAAAAGCCTCCAGACATCACGCGTAGCGTAATTTTCCTGCAAGCATGAATGGAATATATACAGACATGAATGTTTCATTTTTTTCCTTTCAAAATGTAGATTATAGCTATTCAGCATATGAACAGAACTTTCACATGCCCATACAATGCAATAGCACAAAAGTTTTAAAAAACTTTTACTTACGAGTCGTACGTTGAGTCATGGGAGTCCTGGATCCAACTTTAGAATCGGTCGTAGTGAAATTTACGAGGAATTCTGCGTGTAAATACATGTAGATTAATCGTTTTCATTTCCTTACAAATATTGAAATAACGGGAGGTTAAGCATATTTGTTCGCACAAAAAGTATGATTCAATTCTTTGTACACGGGTACAGCCCGTCAGATAATGCAGAAAGAGAAAATGTTAATTTGGTTTAGAATTCAAAGAAATAAGGCCCCATGTAGCGCAGGTTACTCTTTCTTGTAAATTCAATGAAGATTAAAAATGTGCCGACTGATTAAATATGGTAGGCCTATACATTCAGTGGGCGACTAGTATTAGTAGAGTAAGATGCGCTACATCGGTCGAAATAAGTCTGGCATATTACTCACCGGTTTAGTAATGTGGTTGTTCCCAGGAATAAGGTTCTGCAACTGTATCCAACAAACAATCGCGTCATAACACGCGTTTATATCCACATGCGGCGTTATCCAGGTGTTGCATTTTTTCATCACGAAAAGTTGATGTCACGTAGCTTGCTGTTTCAAAGTGAGCGCGCATTTGCCGCCTTTGCTTTTATAGGGTTCCATTTGAGCAATACTCACAATCACGTTACTAGGGGAAGAAAACAACTCAAAGGCACAGTGCGAGTCCACGAGAAACATAGCCTAGTCAATTGGAACCATGTATACTGTAGCCATAACAACAGAATAAGAAAACGCGGGATATACCACTACAAAGGGGGGGGGGGGGGGGGGAGCGAGCGACAATTGAATATCCCCAGTTCGGCCCATGTAGCACAGCTTACTATTTCTTCTAAATTCAATGAAGATTAAAAATGTACCAGACGGATTAAATATGGTATACATTCAGTAGGTGAGTAGTATTAACAGAGTAAGGTGCGCTACTTGGGCCCCGAGGGCTTACAGTATAATAGACACGCTCGAATAATTCTGGGCATGTTGCATCGTATGATCGCGAATGGAAGCCCGATCGAGGGGGTGGGTGCATGCTCTATGTAGGATATGGCCCGCGGTTTCGGTTTTCGGTCAGATAGACCCCTCGCGCTTCGCGCTCGGGCTCTATCTGACCGAAAGCCTCAACCTGGGGCCCTATCCTTTACTTAGTTGCGAACCAAGTTGTCAAATATTCTGAGTTGAAATATAGCTTTAGGTGAAAACTTTTATCTGGCTGTAATTTCGTTATTTTTTTCGAACATGTCGAAATGGAAATTCGAATGCAGTGATTTTAGTGGTGATCTTGAATTCGACCTTCAATAAGTCTGAAAGGTTTCACACTCACAATGTACATCAGCGATATATTTGGGGCAACAGGGATGATAGGGCTACGGGGGATACACCCAAGCGGTCGTAGGCGACCGGAAGCGTCTAGTTTATTTCGTGCTCACATTAAACATACAGTAAATATCACGGCGATATACATTATTTGTGCACAAGATGTGATGTGTGAGTCCAAAGACTGTGAACCTAACTTAGTGCAATGAAAAAAAAATACAATTATTTCTAAAGATGTTCTAACATATATAAATTAGGCACATCACAACTCTAATTGGAATAAATATTGGTTGAGTGGCAGCTTACAAAATGATGTTGGTGTGCATGATTAATACTTATTCAGTTGTCTGTAAACTGGATGTAGATGATTTTCATTAAATCACACATACCATATATGCCCTAATAAACGCGCTGGGCGAGTTGCGAAAGCCAAGGGGGCTTGTTTATTATGTTACGATATGTCTGAAATTCGCACTTCAGGCTTGCAATCACATTGACATGATAATGTTAGCGTCTAACAGGATACAATATACACAATCACATGAATATATACATGGGCTTCAAAATAAACCACAAGGAAGTCTGACTTGACTTTTTTCAATCAGGTTCCGAAACTGCCAGAAGATGAAGATGCTCTCACTGAGCGGATTACACATGCGACTCATACAGTCACACCTTTAATGTCACAACCATGTGAACAGATCACCATTTCCAAATTGGTGTATGCTTCTCGCATGTACTAGCACCATCCAACAAATCAAAATGCTCATGGACCAGGAAAAGTCACATACTTATGTGCATTATGATTTATGCACCGACTCGGAGTCCAGTGCAAGATTAGCTTTTTAATCTTTGTTTATTTTTGTCAGAAAAAAGAGAGGGCACGTTTATTAGGGGAAGTGTGTTCATTAGGACATATACGGTATGTTCACCTGACACTACAGATTTCTATATTAAGGATCTTATATGTTTCCCTGTCTCTCGATTCAGGCCAGAACGTGTCCGGTTTGTCGTCACAACCTGGCCAACCCCATCACCAGTCAAGGATCTTCTCAACACTGATACCAAAGTCACTTTTAATTGTTGAATTGTGTATCTGCTATAATTTATTGTCTATAAGTTGTGTTTGTTACAAAATTATTGGATGCTGGCATATACACATTACAATATTTTTTTCAAGGCAGGTGAGCAATTTAGTTTATTACACAACTTGGAATTTGCTTTTGGCTGCTGATCTTTGATGGCTGATGTGTCAGTTGAATGTTAACTAAGGTTTAACTGTTGGAAACAATATACCGCCAATGTTGAAAATGAGTTAACATTGCATTCATCATATCCATTATGTTATGTGACAATGTCACATTAATCAGATGAGCTGTTCGACTTGCTGTCTATATATACTCACAAATCATTTGATATTTGCCTAATAATATGGAGAATGTGTACATTAAAAAAAACTGCATAGTATATACAAGTGTTCTTGGATTGGTGGATTTGTTTTTCACAATAAATTCCTTTTAAAATACGCCAGTGCATTTCAGTATGAAATAATAATACATGTATAACAATGTGGTGACTGTAACAATCACAGAAATCTTCCATTACAGTTCAAGCTCAATATTTTCTGTTCTTCATCTTGGATCCATCTTGATCCAGTTCGTTAGGATTCTTCTTTTCTCAGAATATAAATCGCTGAAATGGTTTGGAGGACTGTCTTAAAAAATGGCAAATTTACACTTTCAAGTAGACTTGATCCTAAACACTCAAGTGTTCTGAGGTCAAGTTCAATATTGCAATAAAATGTAGAAAACAGAACATAAATGTAATCTCGGCTCTATCCTTCACCTTCATGGATTTTGTCTCTCAATGACTCAGTAACCTGGAGTTGAGTACTCTGAGGTCATCTGAGATGAAGGTCACCGAAAGATGTGTCATACATGATTTCTCATGTAAAGATAATATAATATTAACCTCTATTTCTGCAAGTGTTCTGTCTCTAAAGGAAAATTTGCCCTTTAACAAACTCGGATCAAAGGTGATTTTAGGTTTACTGCTCGTTGTATTTTGGGGTAAAGTTCAAGGTCACCAACATGCCTGTAATACATTCATTGGATCCATCTGCATTCATTTTGTCTATAACGGACAATTTACACATTTCACGTCAAAATTTAATGTGACCTGAGATTTACAACTAGATTATCAGCACTAAGGCCACGTGCTGATAATCCAATATTTTTGACACCTGCATGCTCACAAATACTGTAAGGCTATTTGTGAGCATGTAGCTATAAATCCTAGCTACATCTACAATCGCTTTTTCTGCAGAGATTAATTCACATATTTTGGATCAATCAACCTTGAGATTAATCAATTTCATAGTGGTCTGATTCAAGGTCAACACCCAAAAACCATCTGACATGTATTTATATTTTACAAAACTGCGCTTTCTTATGTCAAATTCTGTGATTCGCCAGTGATATTAAAGTATGTGTGTGAGTCATTGCTTTTGGTGATATTTATATAAGACCATGGTATTATATTCGTTTATAAGGCCACACTCGATCACATATAGGAAGTGGTCTCATATGCACATCAATGCGGTAACGTTATGATCCTTACTGAATGGAGAATTGGTAAACACAATTTGCAGTTCGCGAACACCAAATAATAGGGGTATGTGCTGCACCCTGGCGAATAATTTGTCTGACAACAAACATAGGAAAGAGTGAAAGTACTTCATGCTGTTTTTATCTAGATTTTTTGATGATTTTTTAAGAGTGATTGAATAAGTTTGTGCACGTGTCTTGCATTTAAAATATCTGTAGAAATTAGAAGCATTTGAGGCGATCGATTGCTCGGAAACTCGCTGCTGGCAGCGGGGTAACCCTGGCAGCTACCGTATAATCGCGCATATAAAGACACTCCTTATATTCGAGCCTGTCCTTATATTCGAATATAAGAACATGTCCCTGTTTTCGAGGGACTAGGTTCACCTTTTTCGCGCCATAAAGCAATATTCGTTTATAAGGATACCCATGTCCTTATAGTCAAGACACTTAGGTTTTGGCGCAAAAAAAATACAAAGGTGTCCTGAATATAAGTAGGCTACACTCATTGCACGTGCTATCACGTACTGCCAGGCTTACGACCACTGTCGGAAATATATATACACGAGGTTAATGGGGGCTCATTGGAAATAGGCCTCCAATACCTACCTAAGCCAACATATATAATGTAATTTGACATCAGTGGTGCTTATGACTTGTCTAGGCTACTAGCACACGAAAGTTTATGTGGCTATTATTGGATTGAGCTTACCATGTTCTTATATGCGGGTTATTGGGGGTGTGTACTTATATTTGAATATAAGAACATGTCCCTATATTCGAGACAGTTTGTTTTTTTGGCGAGAGTCCCAAAAGGCAATATTCCGAATATAAGAATATATCCTTATATGCGCGATTATACGGTAGTGCTGCACACACAGCAGGCATAGTGCACGTCAATGACGGTGCATCATACACTAGGGCCCGGACGAGCCGGAAATTTCTGACCCGGGTTCTCGTGTGGTCTGACTCGACCCGCCATATATAGATCAAAATTTGAACGGGAATCACTGGAGCAAGTTGATTTACAACAAATAAACGCCAGTCATCGATCTTTGACACATATTGCTTGTTTCGCGGTGTTTATTTTCAAGTTTGAAAGAGATCAAATGACCTCATAAAACTAGACTCTACTTCCGATTTTTTCCCAATGATTTTCTTGTCATCCTTGTGATTTCACTAGATCTAGTGTTTATCGCAAATTTCCAAGATAAAAACAATATCTTTATTGGTTCTCGGGTACGGGTAATGAAATTCCGACCCGGGTAATTGTATGACCCGCCCCGAATTCGGGTACCCGTCGACTCGTCCAGGCCCTATCATACACCGATCACCTCCCACCCCCACCCCTCCTCTCCTCGGAATTACGGGGGGTGGGTATGGTAGCACTGAGTCACCTATTTCTGCACATCTCCTTTTTCGGCGATATGATGACATACAAGTTATTGTAGCCTATTTTTAGGACAGTAAGTTGTTGAGTAACGGCCCACAACCCTTCCCCGCATGTACTCTCGCTTACAAACTACATAAAATAAATACACACACCCTCACATCAGTGTCTATAAATATCTCTCATCCCTGAGGGTGTGGCGCGCTTCTCTCAACCACAGATTAACACATGGTCCATATAAACACACCACAAGCCCGTGTACGTATATACAAGTACACATATACACAGGTACACTGATTCCAAGGAACTCAGCAAGACACACACTGAGACATGTACAGACACATCATGCGTTTCACCATTCACGACACATTGCAGATCTGACATCACCTTCCCCGACCAATCAGGCATCACATACACAGACATGTTCAGACACGCCACCGCATTTGACGGGAAATACCCAAACACATGTAGACACCCGCACTTGCCCCTTTGTGAGTTAGAAGTCAGAGGTGGCGGATTACTCAGATTACATTCTCAGAGGTGGCGGATTACATATTGTGAACTTAACTGACAAGACTTAATAATTTAGAAGGAATATTACCGGTGTGAGAGAGACGAGCACAAGGAATCATTCCAGTCGTGCCTCGGTCGACAGTCATGCAAATAAAGGATATCGTGCCTTGAACACTTGGAGTTGTGATTTAGACACACAATGCATGAGAACACTATACGCGCGATAGGCCTGATAGGGGCCTGATGAACTCCTTTTTCATCACAGTCATGATAATCTATTTGTCATGTACATGATGTGTATTGCTGCATTTAGTTGTTATTATAATTTTACACGTTGCATGATAGCCATCATTTTCACTGTGAACGCAAATACCGGTACTTAGTATTCTTCTTGCATTATGACTGTATCCAAAAAAAGTGAGAATATCTTTGTCTTACAGTGAACATGACAGTGCCAGCTGTGCTCCAGTGAAACAATTCTTATATACTAAGCCGCCATATAGTGACTGGTGCGTCAAATTATAAGACCTCTGTGTGAAGAAGGTCACAACTGACAATGAATTGAGACCAAATGCTTAAGTGCATTGAAATAGGAGGCACTATGCTATATACATGATTCAAGAATGTTTTTGAGTGGTTCTTCTTGATTTCAAGAACATAGAATTCTTCGCGGAATACAAGTCACAGGGGCTTACATCTAAAATAGAGTACACAATTTTTCTTGACTGTTGAATCTGTCAACAAAATCTAGATATAATACTTATCTATTAATTGTATATGCCGTTTTTCCATGTTTTTCATGCACTTTACAAGCGCCTTAAAGTTATAACCCTGATATCCATGGGCAATCACCCATATATACTATAAATGTATATAATTTGGCATGTATTAATGTTCACATTTTTAACATTTCACCATGTTGTAGGTATATTCGTGTGTATTTATGCAAAATTCACGAGTAATTCACGAATTAATAAATCTCAAAATTTAATACATTTACAGTAGTCAATTGCACTTTCATCGACCCGTGTTGTCATAACTGACCTCTCTCAATCTCTGTACCATTTGAAGGCATGTGACAACACATGCTAGATGTTGATGTTGACTATTTTAGTCAAGTTCGGTGAGCTAAATCATGCAGTTTCATTACAACTTGTCAAAATTGTCTGAATTCGAAGCATTTCTCTTGCTTTATTCAATAAATTTTGACCATGATTCAATGGAAAGCATTCAAATTATCTTTAAAATGCCATTTATGTCTGATTCAAAGTGCTAAGTCAAAACCTAAATGTGGAAATACAGCTGTAAGGGTTTGATGAATACAGCACCTGCCTGTATGACTGCCACTGGCATGAAGTGTACTCTCTCGTGCAGAGAATTTATAACATTCCAGGGCATGATCAAATCTTATATGTGTCACATTTCCAGTTTAGAGACTAGTAACATATTATTTGTTTTAGGTGGCAAACCCGGCTTCTTTATGGGAAATCTATTTTCTGGCTACATTGGAGGACTTTACATACAAAGGGAAAATTCTGACTGGGACCTGAGTAGACGGAATACTGACAGAGATTCTTCTCATGTAGATGCTACATCTTCAGGTGGGGGTACTGAACCTCCACCACCCCCAAACACCAATGTCATGGATTCAGAATCCTCCCAGAAACAAAGCAAGCGTATAGGGGACAATGTGCAAGGCAGCGACCCTGCAAAATTGCAGAAGTTAGAAACAAAACAACATCAGCCTGGCTCTAGTACCAGCTGTAGAGATTCACAACCTTCAAAGAGGAATCTCGCTGGCGGTGACTGTCCTGATCCAGAGCTGAGCGACAGTCAACAGAAGTCTCATGAGATCTACAAGTTTGTGGCTTCAAGGCTGGATCCCTCAGCAGCTTACATCAGCGAGGCCAGCTCCGAATGTCCCCAGCTCTCGCAGAGCTTCTCAAACTGTGACCAGGACCACCAGACTCACATAGACGACCTTCCAAGCCACATCTTGGTGCAGATATTCCAGTGTCTTTCACTTCCCGACTTGCTACGACGTGTGTGCCTTGTCAGCAAGTATTGGTACAATATGAGTCATGATCCGGACCTGTGGCGAAATCTGAACCTTCGCGGCCAGACGCGACTGGATGACAGCATCTTGTGGAGGCTTATCTCCTACAGAAGAGTTGTCCAGTGTATCCGTTCAGTCGACATATCTGATGCACGTTCCGTTACTGATGATGGAGTAGAGACTATGGCAAAGTATTGTACCAATCTCCAGAAGGTTAAACTGGTCAGGTGAGTTAGCAAAAAAGTCATGGTTATAGTCTTATACATATTGAAATATCTTTTAATAGAGGCTTAGTCATCAGCTGTTGAACTATGTTTTATTTGTGATAGTATGTCATGTGACATCAACTTGGTGAGGGAACCATGTGTTGCAGGCATTTAAAATACTTCTCCAATATAATTCTGACTGCTATTCTTTGTCAGGTGCCTTCAGCTACAGGAATCAGCCTTCCTTGCTCTAGGAAAGTTCTGTCCAAACCTCGTGTGTCTACACCTCAACTGCTGTTTTGCAGTCACCGACAAAGCTCTCCAAACGGTAAGTTGTAGCTGATAGAATAAAAACTTTTAGTTGGGTTCCTTTGTTTTATCTGAATTCCAGATTCGAAAGTGAGAACTCGATGACTAAGTGACTTAACAAGTTTTGTCATGTTCTGTAGATCGCTGAAGGCTGCCCAAAGCTGAGAGTCCTCTACATCAACCAGTGTAGTCACATTACTAACGATGGAATCGGGGCCATAGGTCATTGTTGTCCGCAACTCCGCGAGCTCTGCATCGACCAGTGCAAACAGGTACACACGTGTGGTCATTGCTCGGAAATAAATTCGTAACATATACTCTGCGGCAAGATTTTTTAGAGTCATGCCAAAAAATTATGTTTTTAGGTTACCGGACCTTTGGTCCGATAACCTATTGCCGTGGCGTTGCGTCCGTCGTCCATCGTCGTCGTCCGTCGTCGTCGTCCGTCTACATTTTTATCTTTAAAGTTTACGATCGAATCTTTCTGAAATTTTGCACAAAAATGCCTAAAAATATTTCGAGAGGGAGGTATTTTTTAGTTTTTTGATTTTCGCAATTATTTCAAAATGGCGGCCGTTTTCGTTGAAAAATGGCCAATTTTGGACTTTGGCTGTCGTTTTCTCAAAATCTGTTCAGTAACTTTTTTTCTTATTCATGCATAACACTCCTCATATGTACCTCTGTGACATGTATAAATTTCGTTGCCCTTGAATCGCTCGAAGTGGGCCATTTTGGGCCCAAACTCGGCCCAAATGGGACTTTTCCATGTTAAATTCTCCTATGCTTTATAATGGGACACATTAAGCCTAATATCTCACTTAATATTGAGATTAGAGACTAGGAATCAATTGTGGACATATAGGAAATGATATATGCTGAATATTGTCGTGACCTTGAATTTGACCTTTGCCCTCATTTTCAAGGTCATAGGACAAAATGGCTAATATCTCGCTTATTATCGACTTTACAGCTTAGGAATACATTGTGAACATATAGGAAATGATATATGCTGAATTTTCTCGTGACCTCGAATTTAACCTTGACCTCATTTCCAAGGTCATAGGACAAAATTGCTAATATCTCGCTTATTATCGACTTTACAGCTTAGGAATCAATTGTGAACATATAGGAAATGATATATGCTGAATATTTTTGTGACCTTGAATTTGACCTTTGACCTCATTTTCAAGGTCACAGGACAAAATGGCCAATATCTTGCTTATTAGTGACTTTACGCCTTATGAATCAATTGTGAACATATAGGAAATGATATATGCTGAATATTCTAGTGACCTTGAATTTGACTTTTGACCTCATTTTCAAGGTCAACAGGACAAAATGGCTAATATCTTGCTTATTATCAACTTTACAGCTTAGGAATCAATTGTGAACATATAGGAAATGATATATTCTGAATATTCTCATGACCTTGAGTTTGACAAAATGGTTTATATCTCTCTTATTATCAAATTCACAGCTTAGGGGTCCATAGTGAACATATAGGAAATGATGTATGCTGAATATTTTGGTGATCTAGAATTTGACCTTTGATCCAATTTTCAAGGTCAGAGAACAAAATGGCTAATATGTCGCTTATTATCATCTTTACAGCTTAGGAATCAATTGCGAAAATAGAGGAATGATATATACTGAATCTTTTCATGAACTTGAACTTTGACCTCATTTTCTAGGTCACATCACCGATCACAGAATGGCTAATATCTCACTTATTATCGACTTTACAGCTTAGGAATTTATTGTGGACATGCTAGAAGTGATATATTTGTTGAAAAATTATTTTCAAGGTCACTGGACAAAAGGCTAATATCTAAAATGTATATTGTCCGGTAACCTTTCTTAGCCCTTGGGCTAATTTTTAAAAGTCTGAAGATTTTTGTGCACAAAACTTTTTGCATGGTTTTGGGAAATGTCCAGTACTAGTATATAAAATTTGTTTATTCAGGTTGGAGATGCTGGCTTACTGTCCATTGTGCACGGATGTCCAAAATTGACCAAACTGAGTGCCATGAGCTGTGTGTTCACGTCGCAGGGCATACTGCATCTCACTAAGGTATATGTCAGCTATCAACATGGGAATCAGTTAAGGATAGTACCTGTTACTAAGATATAATTCATGTGATGTTGTTATGAAATCTTCCCAATGACTGACCCCAAAATTGCTCTTCTGAAGAGCTTTTGAAAAAATCACCTCAATAACCTGGACATAACCCGAGTCAGCATATTTTTAATTTGACTATTTCTAACCATTCACTGACCTGTATATTGTTGCCATGACAGCTGCCCGACCTGCGGCACTTGGAGCTTCATGATGTCCTGGGTGTTAATGATGATTGCGTCATTGAGGTGGTCCGGTGTTGTCAAGATATCCAGCTACTTAACCTCGCCCTGTGCACTCAAGTCACGGACCGCTGCGTTAAATTCATCGCCTCCAACTGCCCCAAACTCCGGTCGTTGTATGTGGCCTCATGCGACCTCACAAACAAGGGTAAAGTTAGCAAGCTTAGTTCTCGCTATTTCGGAAGTAAAGTTCTTGAACTGTTGATTTCTGATCTCCTGTTTGGGAGAACTTTTAAAACCCAGTGATAATGTAGTTTTCCCCTGTCGTGGGTGTGTAGAACATACTTGTATGAGTAAGTCTTTTGATTTGTCAGTTTTCAAGTTGTGATCCACACACAGTTACACATGAATTTGTACGTTGATATGTTATAGCCTTGATAAGTCTGGGGAAGCACAGTGACACAGTGGAGACCGTGGACGTGGGCTGGTGTAGCAACATCACAGACGACGGCGCGATCTACATCTCAGAGAACAGTCGCAGTCTGCGCGCACTGACGCTGATACGCTGTGACAAGGTCACCGTGCCGACCATGGACGCGCTGGTGGAAAAGTATCCACACATCCACTACTCGACTTTCTGGCTGGACTGTAAACGCTTCCTGAACCAGGCACAGAAGCTGGGTTACTCCGCTCCCCTCCCATTCCCGGCTGGTGGTCAACCGGTCCCCTGAGACTTGCTGACTTGTGTGTATGAATGCACTTGTTGTTTTGTTATATGTGAATGGAAATGACTTTGGGTTTTTTTGTTTCTGCAGGCATCAAAAGGCAAGCAGAGTTTGTTTCTTGCAAGAACTGTAAAGATTTTGACATTACATTTCATACATAAGTGTGTTGTGTATGTGCTTCAAATGTTTGGAGAATTGTATATTTTTGCAATTCATGTATATTATTTAATGCTATTTAATGATTATGTATATGGCATGCCGCATGTATGAGATATTGATATACAGCTCTGAAGGCTTGCCATCAGCAGAGATATGAGAAGACTTGGCAAGTAAAATTTAATGTTAAATATGTAAAATCTTCACATGCAAATAATGAATTGCAGAAGATCACGTTTTTGTGCAAGTTTACACTGGGTCTCCTGTATCTTGTTCGTTATAATTATGTTCACTACATTGCCGTAAAACATTGATTACTTTTATAGGTAAATTTCAGTAATTTATATGAGTTTATGAATCATTGCTGATACAAGCAATCGAACTATATCCTGTAACTATGCTGCAAATAAATCAATCCAAAACTATTAAATTGTTTAATTATTTATGAATATTGTGTTGATATCCACAAATATTTTCATTAAGATTTCAAAGGTACAGGCTTGATTTGCGATAAACGTAAATGTTTATGAAATTTTGATGTGGACATACTGATGTACCAATTTAGATGATAAATCTCTTTGTGAGTTCTGTTCAACACTTTAAAGGTCTTTATGCAACAATGAGGAAAAAGTCGTCAGTAAGGTTAGGGGTTGTGTGCATCCACTTGTATGTGAAGTGCATGAATCTGTACCTGTATAATCATAGTGCAACTATCATAATTTCATGACGGGTCGATGATGATAGCCATACTTGATGTTATAAATGGCCCTGGACTGACTGTACAAGTCAGATATGGATGTAAGATCCGATGGGGCGACAATTACGCACATGACCATATACACATACTTAGTCCTGTGTAAACTAAGTAAATTTATGCATATTGTTAACACGGTATTATTGAAACATGGCGTAGTTTAATTTGGCAATATGACATCGTTCAGCATCACAGACAATAATAGGTACTGTTATTGAAGCCCCTTACATATACACAACAGGATCAAGTAAATGTTAGTCAGTGTCGTTGTCTTTGAGTAGATGAAAGCAAACAGTTCATCAATGTTGGTTGACGTTGAACTCTCATGAGGACGTTATGATTTATGTTCCGAACAGACGCTTCTAGAAGTGCAGTTCGCAAAATACTAAAATTATTTAAAAATCAACATGGCTTCACAAATGCGTCTGCATGGAAAATGGAAAGAAGTTAAAATTGATCCAAATGCTTTTCTAGAACATGATTTTTCTGGATTTGTTTGTATGCAGGAATTGACTGACTATGAAATCATCAATAACACCGTAAATCGATCTTCAACTTCTGGCAAAAATGTAAGATCCAACTCTTCACCTGTTGCACTTACTTAGTCGGCAGTGTCAGGCAGTGTCACACCACGTCCACGCACCACGGCCAGTCGTCCATGCGTCTCTATACTCTGATTTTTCTAACACCGTTTTTTGCTGATATTTTTGAGATGCTAAATCGTATCGTCTTATAACTTGGCATAGCTCACCTTGGGACCAAACGGCAATTTTCTGCAAACTTTCAGTCTTCTACCCATGAAACTGATAAAGTTAGTAATCTACTGCAATGATAAATTCCTCCTGAAAATTTTTCGTCTGCATGTCAACAGACATTGTTTATTTTGAGCGCGTGACGGAACAGTCTTTCGGATGATTCACGCAGGGAGCACGGGTTAGGAATGGGACCGTCCCAGCATGTAATTGGTACCTAATACTACAGCGCACGCCCCCATAGTACCTAACTTGGACTTGTCCACTTCAATTACGTAATGAGTAAGGCAATATGGCAGCGCCCTACAGCAGTGAAAATCCTCGCTTAAGTCGAACTTTTGTGTTTTGAAAGAAACATGTAGCGTTTTGGAAGCCAGGTTTGTGAAAATCTATTGCCGTTTGCATCATAGACATGTAATATTCAGTTAAATAGTTCGCTTGAGGTAATTTGACTGAAACAAAGGCAAAAAACGGTGTAAACAAGCTAGAAAAATCAGAGTATAGTAGGGCGCGGCCGAGTCAGAAATTTCTGACCCGAGTACCCGTGTGGTCTGACCCGATCCGCCCCGGGTAGTTACATCGCAACATGGCACAGGCATCTGTCTCAGGAGAGGGCGCGCGGTGGGGTGGGATATGTTTACAGCCACGCCACCCCACGCCCTCTCTTGAGACAAATGCCTGTGCAACATGGGACAATGGGTACGGTCAGTCACCCAGTTTCGTTGGAACTATACGCCCCGGGTAACCCGTCCAAATATATATCAAAATTTGAAGGGTACTCACTGGAGCAATTGGTAACACGTAAACGCCAGACATCGATCTTTGAAACGTATTATTTGTTCGTTGGTATTTATTTTCAAGTTTGAAAAAGATCGCATGACCTCATAAAAGTATACTTCATTTTTCTCCCGATGATTTCCTTGTCAATTTTGTGATTTTACAGTACTAGTGTTTATCACAAATATTCAAAACAAAAACTATATATTTATTCGTTCTCGGATACAGGTAACGAAATTCCAACCGAATTTCGGTACTCGTCGACTCGTCCGGGCACTATAGCCTGTAGCATATCAAATACGACATCTGAGAAAACGGAACATCACCCATTGACTAGGGCATGTAATTTTTGAGGTGCTTGTTATTAGGACACCCGGATCCCCCTCGATTTCAGTTCTGTGTGCTGATTCCATATTGAGGTCGAACCCTATTTCGCTTGTGGATCCATGAATTGGACAATAATATGGAACAGAACATCACCTCTATCATCTGTTAAAAATAAGTATCCTGACTTTAGTTGCCCTTTAAAATAGAAATGTTTTCAGTCAATTTCTGTATCTTGGAGTATCCTGGTGGCTGGAGGGTGGGGTTGGACGGAGGCACACACTAAAATCATAATGTCTGAAATAAGCGAGACCTACTACACGATATGGTCCACTCCTCATGTTCGTAATGATTCCTGGCATATCAATGCAATGTCATGGTCAGTCATACACATGGTTATTGAGTCATTGTCCATCGAATATCATGCCATCACACAATGTATTCATATGGGTTAGATGTTTGGGAACCTTGTGACCGTTCTAGATTTTATATAGTTATTGTGCAACAATATTCAACAGTGATCTACTAGACAGTCTAGTATGTGTTATATGTTTCATGTATGCTTTTTGACAATTTTTGCCATTAATATCTGTGCTACCGATTGATTCATTGTATTGAATGTGTATTGTGTATACTTGCAGAAAAAGAAAAAGAAAGCCAAGAATACAGCTACATCGGAAGTCGTGTCTGAGCAGCCTGACAGCAAAGATGATTCTGAGAGGAAGACAAAAAGATCTGTTTCCAGAAGAACCACCCTGGAATCATCACAAGTCCTAGAATCATTGTGTCCTACCTCAGAGATATCTCAGAGTGTACCTTCAAAGAAAACAACAGACAAAATTGTCTCAGATTCAGCGCAACATGGCGACACGTCTGGTATTCCAGGCACACTGAAGAAGAAAAGGAAAGGAAAAAAGAGACACCTGGACTCTTCAGAGGGTATGGCTCTGGAAGAGTAAATATTGAAATATTATAACACTGGAAGTGCACAGTCAAAAATTTGTTTTTTTAATTTCCTCCCATCTTACTCTCCAGGTGATGCAGGAGTCAAAGTAAAAAAATTTAAACAAGAAGACAGTCAGAATAAGAAGCTATTCCCAGGTATGATCAAGCAAAGGTTTCTATACAATGATATTTAATGATTTCTGCAATAGCTCCACATTGCCTGTTCCTTGTCACCTTCCAGACATGTCTTCCTGGAAGGACTTGCATGTTCCTGAGCAGGTTCTGAGAGCTCTCTCCGATCTTAACTTTACCGCCCCAACACCGATACAAACATTGGTACTGCCCTCTGCCATCAGGGACAAGAAAGACATTGTGGGCGCAGCAGAAACTGTGAGTGAAATGTCAACAGCGATATCCAGATAAACACATATGCTGCCAGTACCGTATATGCACATACATGTGGTATAAACATTTTAAATATCATATATTGATATGTCTACGAAATCGTCGTTGTTGACTTCGTCATGTTTTTCTGTCTATCCTCTTAGGGGAGTGGCAAAACATTGGCTTTTGGAATTCCCATCATCAACACGATACTGAAACTGAAACACATACAAAGCAGAACTTCAGTTGAATTCAACAGTGATGGTGGTAGGTGTTACCACTTTGGCAACATTGAACTTGTCACTTCAACATAATTCACTTCATATAATCTAAAGTCTTTTCAACTCTTCCCAACATATTTTCATAGAATAATCGAGGTTGAGTGCTTGTCATCATTGTCAGAATATTGATGAATAACATCCTAACCCGGTATTCCACAATTGACACTGTATTCATATTTGGTGTTTGAATGTTACAGAAGCTGACACCAGTGACTTGGATATCTCCTTCGGAAGTAGCGAATCCAGCGACCCCAAACTCAGTCATATGGAGGAGCACAACTCTGGAGCTAGCTCGGGCGATTGTGACGGAAACAGTTCAGGAGATGACATTGAGGGTGTCAGTTCACAAAAACCTGCGAATCAATCTAAACTCCCGAGAAAATCGTCAAAAGGTTCCAGCAAGGTCAGCAAGCACAAGCGTGTGTTGCTTTTAAAGTATTGTTGATGGTCAGCACAATATAAGTACATGTAAGTGGTGACATACTATCGTGTTCTTCTAGAAATCACGGCCCCTGTATGCTCTGGTGCTGACCCCTACCAGAGAGCTGGCTATACAAGTCCGAGACCACCTACAAGCCGCAGCAAAATACACAGGCATAAAGGTATGTTAACTTTATTCAGTGTGTGTTGGGGGTCTTTATTAAGACTCATGGAATACATGTAGTAATTAAGGCATTTCGGCAGAAATGCCTTTATGGTTTTAGCAGAATTTTTCTTTTTTTTTTTTTTTTTTTTTTTTTTCTTCCGCCACTTTTGGTTTCCGGACGATAACTTTAGATTGCCTTGACGGATCCTTGTCAAATTTTCACCGCAAGTCAGAAATGATATGAGGAAGAACCCTATTCTTTTTGAGCCGGATCGGAGGTCCGTGAGGTCCGTGAGGATGAAATCAAGGCTAATTTTAAGACTTGGTTTCCGGACGATAACTGGAAAAATATTTATGCAATAGTTGCAGAACTCTGCATGGAGGTTCATATGCCACCAGGGAAGAACCCTATTGATTTTGGGATCGATCCGTCAAACGACCTTTGACCTAGAGGTCAAAATAATTTTTTGCTGATTCATCCTTGAGGCTTCCTGCATATCTCGGAAACCGTGCGTCGTAGAGCGAAACGGACGTTATTTTCGGACTCGTCGCCCTAGACAAACATCTCTAGGGTGTACTTTTTTTTTTGATCCGGCTCCGAGGTCTGTGAGGTCCGTGAGGATGAAATCGAGGAACTTGGTTTCCGGACGATAACTCAAAAAATATTCAGGCAATAGTTGCAGAATTTTGCACGGAGGTTTATATATCACCAGGGAAGAACCCTATTGATTTTGGGATCGATACCTCAAACGACCTTTGACCTAGAGGTCGAAATAATTTTTTGCTGAGTCATCCTTGATTCATCCTGCATATCTCGGAAACGGTGCGTCGTAGAGCGAAACGGACGTTATTTTCGGACTCGTCGCCCTAGACAATCATGTCTAAGGGGTATTATGGATGAACTTTGACCTTGACCCGAAATTTTTTTGCCGAGTCGGCATTTTTCGTTTTCGTCGATATCTCGGAAACGGTGCGTCGTAGAGCGAAACGGACGTTATTTTCGGACTCGTCGCACTAGACAAACATGTCTAAGGGGTATTATGGATGAACTTTGACCTTGACCCGAAATTTTTTTGCCGAGTCGGCATTTTTCGTTTTCGTCGATATCTCGGAAACGGTGCGTCGTAGAGCGAAACGGACGTTATTTTCGGACTCGTCGCACTAGACAAACATGTCTAAGGGGTATTATGGATGAACTTTGACCTTGACCCGAAATTTTTTTGACGAGTCGGCATTTTTCGTTTTCGTCGATATCTCGGAAACGGTGCGTCGTAGAGCGAAACGGACGTTATTTTCGGACTCGTCGCACTAGGCAAACATGTCTACGGGGAATTATTGATGAACTTTGACCTTGACCCGAAATTTTTTTGCCGAGTCGGCATTTTTCGTTTTCGTCGATATCTCGGAAACGGTGCGTCGTAGAGCGAAACGGACGTTATTTTCGGACTCGTCGCACTAGACAAACATGTCTAAGGGGAATTATGGATGAACTTTGACCTTGACCCGAAATTTTTTTGCCGAGTCGGCATTTTTCGTTTTCGTCGATATCTCGGAAACGGTGCGTCGTAGAGCGAAACGGACGTTATTTTCGGACTCGTCGCACTAGACAAACATGTCTAAGGGGTATTATGGATGAACTTTGACCTTGACCCGAAATTTTTTTGCCGAGTCGGCATTTTTCGTTTTCGTCGATATCTCGGAAACGGTGCGTCGTAGAGCGAAACGGACGTTATTTTCGGACTCGTCGCACTAGACAAACATGTCTAAGGGGTATTATTGATGAACTTTGACCTTGACCCGAAATTTTTTTGCCGAGTCGGCATTTTTCATTTTCGTCGTTATCTCGGAAACGGTGCGGAAACGGTGCGTCGTAGAGCGAAACGGACGTTATTTTCGGACTCGTCGCACTAGACAAACATGTCTAAGGGGAATTATTGATGAACTTTGACCTTGACCCGAAATTTTTTTGCCGAGTCGGCATTTTTCGTTTTCGTCGATATCTCGGAAACGGTGCGTCGTAGAGCGAAACGGACGTTAATTTTCGGACTCGTCGCACTAGACAAACATGTCTAAGGGGAATTATTGATGAACTTTGACCTTGACCCGAAATTTTTTTGCCGAGTCGGCATTTTTCGTTCTCGTCGATATCTCGGAAACGGTGCGTCGTAGAGCGAAACGGACGTTACTTTTGGACTTGTCGCCCTAGACAAACATGTCTAAGGGGTATTATGGATTAACTTTGACCTTGACCGGACGTTACTTTTGGACTTGTCGCCCTAGACAAACATGTCTAAGGGGTATTATGGATTAACTTTGACCTTGACCCGAAATTTTTTTGCCGAGTCGGCAGTTTTTGTTTTCGTCGATATCTCGGAAACGGTGCGTCGTAGAGCGAAACGGATGTTATTTTCGGACTCGTCGCCCTAGACAAACATGTCTAGCGGGTATTATGGATGAACTTTGACCTTGACCCGAAATTTGTCGACATTTTTCATTTTCGTCGATATCTAGTATTATAAATTATTCATCACACCGAAATGCCTCCAAGGCATCTTTAGGCCTTGACGTCTAGTTATCACATTTTCATTTGGCTTTCTACCTAGTTTTCAAGTTATTGATTACTATTATCAGAAGGAACTTGTGTGGCGCTGTACATGAGAAGATGAGCCCTGAACACACACATATGTAGTTTGATATTCAGGTATCGCTCTGCACTGTTACTAGGTGGTGGCTATTGTTGGTGGTATGGCAGCTGCAAAGCAGGAGCGGTTGCTACGGAAACGACCAGAGATTGTGGTGGCGACCCCAGGGCGTCTCTGGGAGTTATTGCAGGAGGTAATGTAGCAGGAGCTGAGCTCAGACAGCCAAGGTCCTTTTCCAAGGCAAACCACATTGATATTGAGATGTTTTTCTGGTGCTTTGTATTTTGAATTATCTAAGCATTTACACGTTTTGTCCACCAGACGGCACTCTGAAGCACCCGTCTTTGTAATAACCGATTCTCTGGTCCCCTGAATCAGGGGACAGTGTCAATGCGCGGTAACAAAATAGTCCGTATTAATGCGCGTTTTGTAAACACGAGCACGTGCTTTCTTGTTTTGCATGGGTCGACCCAGGGCTGGCCAGGGGTCGACCCGACAGTCATGACTCAGCCATGGATTTTTCAGAGGCACTAAAGATTGCCACGGACACCGCTACTGGAGTTATTCTATCACAATCTCTTGAAAAATTGTATAGTTTTCGACAATATGTCTTGTCAGTAACAAAATATCCCAAACATTCAAATTTATTTCGATTCATAGAGGCATCCATGTTGGAACTATTTTCGGTATCCCATAATGCAAAGGATGAATTGTGTGAAAGACGGGTGCTGGAGCGCCGCCTTTCGTGAAAACGAGCATTTACAATGTAATCTTGTAATAGTGTCACATGCTTGTAAAAGTGTGGTTGATCTCTTACAGGGTGATCCACACTTGAACAAAGTCTCTCATGTCCGGTCTTTGGTCATAGACGAAGCCGACCGAATGGTCGAGAAAGGTCACTTTGAAGAATTGTCCAAACTACTACAAGTCATCAACAAGTATGTGACCACTGCAATGCTTTCACATCATGTATTGGTGTTACTTACTTTATAGTTTAACAAAATTAACCCTGTTTATGAGGGTTAAGAGCAGGTTTCATGGTTCTGATGAATAATGTTCGACATACGTGTACTTGGATAAGATAACTCTTCGTCAGAGATGAAGCGAATTCTGCCCACCGACAGACTTTTGTATTCTCGGCAACATTGACCTTTGTACACGCTGGGCCTCAGAGACTCAAGTACAAAAAACGCCCCATACAGATGACAGAGAAACAGAAACTTGGTCAGTGTTTCTGTGCCCTCCCATAATGTCAACATCATCAAGATTTACAAATCAGAATCCTTTTCTGAACTCTGCATCAGTGCATCTTGTGTCAGAAGTTATTTCCTAAAATTGTGCACGCTTTGTATTCTATATACTATCTTCTGATTACTTTAGTAATAGTGTCAGCAAATGTATATGCTTGTATCACCTTACCACCTCTGTTGAACATTGCTCTGTCTATCGACTCCAGACGAGTTGATGGCCCAGGTCGGGGTGAAGCCTAAGCCGAAGTTGGTGGACCTGACACGAGCAGCAGGAACTGCCGCGACCCTGACTGAGGCGCGTATTAATTGTACACTGGAGGAGAAGGACCTGCTGCTGTACTACATACTCAACCAGTACCCAGGCCGCACCCTTGTGTTCGCCAACAGCAAGGACTGCATTCGCCGCCTTGTCTCTGTTTTCACACTGCTACGGTGCTGCCCTCTGCCCCTACATGCTGACATGCACCAGCGACAGCGGCTGAAAAACCTCGACCGATTCAAAGGTGCAGGCAGTTTCCAAAATTTTTAGCTTACCGGCCCTTTGGGCCGATAAGTTATTATCGTGGTTTTTCGTCCGTCGTCCGTCCGTCGTCCGTCGTCCGTCCGGGTCTGTAACTTTTTTTTGGCATGATGAATTTCTCCATAAATTTGTCAGAACATACCTTAGGCCAATATCTAAAAACGTTTTTTAGGTTACCGGACCTTTGGTCCGATAACCTATTGCCGTGGCGTTGCGTCCGTCGTCCGTCGTCCGTCGTCCGGCGTCCGTCGTCCGTCGTCCGTCCGTCCACATTTTTATCATTAAAGTTTACAGTCGAATATTTCTGAAATTTTGCACAAAAATACCTAAAAATATTTGCAGGAAAGGTTTTTTTTAGTTTTTTGATTTTCGCATTTTTTTCAAAATGGCGGCCGTTTTCGTCGAAAAATGGCCAATTTTGGACTTTGACGGTCGTTTTCTCAAAATCTGTTCAGTAACTTTTTTTCTTATTGATGCATGACACTCCTCCTATGTACCCCTGTGACATCTATAAATTTCGTTGCCCTTGAATCGCTCGAAGTGGGCCATTTTGGGCCCAAACTCGGCCCAAATGGGACTTTCCCATGTTAAATTCTCCTATGCTTTATAATGGGACACATTAAGCCTAATATCTCACTTAAAATTGAAATTAGAGACTAAGATTCAATTGTGGACATATAGGAAATGATATATGCCGAATATTCTCGTGACCTTGAATTTGACCTCTGATTTCGGTTTCAAGGTCAGAGCGGCCGTTTTCGTCTAAAAATGGCCAATTTTGGAATTGATGGTCGTTTACTCAAAATCTGTTCAGTAACTTTTTTTCTTATTGATGCATAACACTCCTCATATGTACCCCTGTGACATGTATAAATTTCGTTGCACTTGAATCGCTTGAAGTTGGCCATTTTGGGCCCAAACTCGGCCCAAATGGGACTTTCCCATGTTAAACATTAAGCCTAATATCTCACTTAATATTGAGATTAGAGACTAGGAATCAATTGTGGACATATAGGAAATGATATATGCTGAATATTCTCGAGACCTTGAATTTGACCTCAGACCTCGGTTTCAAGGTCAGAGCGGCCATTTTCGTGAAAAAATGGCCAATTTTGGACTTTGACGGTCGTTTCCTCAAAATCTGTTTAGTAACTTTTGTTTCTTATTGATGCATAACACTCCTCATATGTACCCCTCTGACATGTATAAATTTCGTTGCTTTTGAATCACTCGGAAAGGGCCATTTTGGGCCCAAACACGGCCCAAATGGGACTTTGCCATGTTAAATTCTCCTATGCTTTATAACGGGACACATTAAGCCTAATATCTCACTTAATATTGAGGTTAGAGACTAGGAATCAATTGTGGACATATAGGAAATGATATATGCCGAATATTCTTGTGACCTTGAAGTTGACCTCTGACCTTGGTTTCAAGGTCAGAGCACAAAATGGCTAATATCTCGTTCATTATCGACTTTACAGCTTAGGAATCAATTGTGGACATATAGGAAATGATATATGCTGAATATTCTGATAACCTTGAATTTGACCTTTGACCTCATTTTCAAGGTCACAGGACAAAATGGCTAATATCTCACTTATTATCGATTTTACAGCTTAGGGATTAATTGTGGACATATAGGAAATGATATATGCTGAATATTCTCGTGACCTCGAATTTGAGGTCAGAGGTAAAATTCAAGGTCATGATTATATTCAGCATATATCATATCCTATATGTCCACAATTGATCCCTTAGCTAGTAAATCGATAATAAGTGAGATATTAGCCATTTTGTCCTGTGACCTTGAAAATGAGGTCAAAGGTCAGAATCAACGCCATCAGAATATTATCTGACCTCAGTTTCAAGGTCAGAGCACAAAATGGCTAATATCTCACGTATTGTCGACTTTACAGCTTAGGAATCAATTGTGGACATATAGGAAATGATTTATGCCGAATATTCTGATAACCTTGAATTTGACCTTTGACCTCATTTTCAAGGACACAAGAGAAAATGGCTAATATCTCACTTATTATCGATTTTACGGCTTAGGGATCAATTGTGGGCATATAGGAAATGATATATGCTGAATATTCTTGTGACCTTGAATTTGACCTCTGACCTCGGTTTCAAGGTCAGAGTACAAAATGTCTAATATCGCGCTTATTATCGACTTTACAGCTTAGGAATCAATTGTGGACATATAGGAAATGATAAATGCCAAATATTCTGATGGTGTTGATTTTGACCTTTGACCTCATTTTCAAGGTCACAGGACAAAATGGCTAATATCTCACTTATTATCGATTTACTAGCTAAGGGATCAATTGTGGACATATAGGATATGATATATGCTGAATATAATCATGACCTTGAATTTTACCTCTGACCTCATTTTCAGGATCACCGGACAAAATGGCTAATATCTCGCTTATTATAAATTTTACAGCTTAGGAATCAATTATGAACATATAGGAAATGATATGTTGAATATTGCTATGACCTTGAATTTGACCTTTGACCTCATTTTCAAGGTCAGAGAAAGAAATGGCTAATATCTCGCTTTTTATCGACGTTACAGCTTAGCAATCAATTGTGGACATATAGAAAATGATATATTCTGAACATTGTCATGACCTTGAACTTCACCTTTGACCTAATTTTCAAGGTCACAGGACAAAATGGCTATTAGCTTGCTTATTATCGACTTTAGAGCTTAGGAATTAATTATGAACGTATAGGAAATGATATAAGCTGAATATTGCTATGACCTTGAATTCGACCTTTGACCTCATTTTCAAGGTCACAGGACATAATGGCTTATCTCGCTTATAATCTCGCTTATTATTGACTTTACTGCTTAAGAATCAGTTGTGGACATACTAGAAATGACATATGTCGAATATTATCATGTCTTTGAATTGACCAATGACCTTATTTTCAAGGTCACAGGACAAACTACTAATATCTAAAATATGTATTGTCCGGTAACCTTTCTTAGCCCTTGGGCTAATTTTTATTTTTTTTTATTGAATCGTTTTTGCCGATTTGGCGGCCATTTTTGACGAAAAATTGCCAATTTGGACTTTGGTGGCCATTTTCTCAAAAACTGTCTGATCAGTTTTGAGATTTTTGTTTCAAAACATTCCTCTCATGTACCTCTATGACATGTATAAGTTTCGTTGCCCTTGAATCGCTGGTCTGCGTGTGGCGGCCATATTTATTGCCATACCACTACCTCTATAATAAACTCTTTGGGTAATCTTACCTTGGCATTCAAAGAAGAGGAGAGAGAAATGAATGTCACAAGAATTTTCTCAAAATTCCTGACATCCATCTCGAACTCGAAATTGAAAGAAATTACTCTCACACATCTCAGATTCCCCGCGGTGTAGATGTGACGTCACACCGGTCATATGATTGACCTTAGCCGCCATTAATTTGCTCCTCCATTGTTGGATGTGCAGCAAGTCTTGCTTTCGGCATTCAAAGTCGATTTTCTTCACGTCTACGATCGTCTTTAGGCTGTTCTTTGCACAGCTTTTTCTTCAGTAGATCGTTCTTACGTTGTTAGCTAGCTTAGAGTTAGTGATTTGCATTTTTTTTGGGAGGAAATGGTAAAGCCTCCCCAGGCCCCTTTCCTTCCCCCATTATCGCCCGTTTGTACTTCGATGTTTGATATGTTTCAGATATGAAGTGCATCATGTGCAAACACTACCTTCCTAAGTGGGAGGTTCATAACGCCTGCTGGCAGTGTAGGGACACTGTCTATTGCCGTCCTTCAGCCACCTGTGAGTTGTGCGCGGATTGGTCCATCGACGAGTGGAAACTTTGTCTGCAAGGCTTACGGGAGATTCAGGCCCGCAGGTTTGCTGGTTGCCCTACTCCCCCTTCCCCGTCAGATTCTGATAGCGCCAGGCCGCGTCCCAAGGCGTCTGAGGAACGCAAGCGGCGATTAGATTTGCAGTTATCCAATGCTGTTTGTGCTGTAAGTTTTGATTTATCATTGTCATTTTCTTTCAGCCAGGTACGGGTCCCGGGAGCCGCGCGTTCGGCTCTCGGCACCCTAACTTCCCCACAACCTACGGGTTTGTGTGGCTCACTTTTGGCTCCCTCTCTACTGGCCCCTCGTTCTCATGCTTCTCTGGCTGAACGACCTGGGTTTCAGTGTCCGAGTGTGGTTTCGGGGTCTGCCGGTTCCGTCGGGCTCACGACGGTTCCCTGCGCCCGGGATCCCTCTGGACAGAGAGTGTTGTTTCCCCCTCCGGGTCGGGCGCCTGCCCCCGGAGCTGGGTTTCAACCCCATAGCCAGGGCGGATTTCGGTCCGGGCCCGTGTCGCTAGTGATACGGCCGCCGGCACCCGATTTCCCGTCGGTTACTGGACCCCAGGCCGTGGCTACCGGAGCCGTGGCCAGTAGGGGCCGGGAGCCAAGGGCCATGAGCTGTCCAAACCCATGGGTTCCTGGAGTTTCCATGTCTCCACGGTTTCCAGTGTTTCCTTTTTCTGATTCGCCCTGTGTGTTTCAGATCGCCGAGGATATCAAGGACGATTCCCCTCTTACGGCCCTGCCCTCCGGTTTCGTCGCCTCCAGCCAGGGTATGTTGTCTTTCGCCCAGTTGGCGGACCAAGGGTCTTCCCGTGCGTCGGAGCCGTCCGGTGTTCCTGCCCAGGGGATCTCTCTCCCGACGTCAGAGCAGCGCCTTAGGGGCGAGCTTGAGTCTTTTCGGGCGGAGATGTTAGGCCAGTGGCAGCAGTTTCTGGCGAGGTTCCCGCCTCCACAGCCGCCACCGCCCCCATCTTCCCCTCTACCTAGGGACGAGCCGTCATCGGATGAGGAGCCTTCCCTACAGGGCTCTCAGTCGGCTGACCAGCCGTTACCTGGCCCGTCAGGCCTCACGCTTCCGCGAAAGCGTAAGGCGGACCCGGACCAGGAGGCGGACCAGCCCGAGTCCGACGACCCTCTCTCTTGGGGGGAGAAGTTGGACTTTGTGAAGAGGGTCCTCCCGGGTTTGTGGCCCGAAGAGCATGCTCCGGCCCCAGTCAAGAAGGTAGCTCGGTCGATGATATCTTCTGAGTTGGAGCACCCCCGGCCGTCGAAGGACGCCCTACGATTCCCTCTGTCGCAGGGAGTTCGCGGCTCCATGCAAGAGCGCATGGACGAGACCATCAGGTCCAACAAGTCGGCGATTGGCGCGTATCCTGCTCGCCCGTCTGTCAACGACTACTATACGTCGTCGGAGCTGGATGACAAGCCTACAGCTTTGAGGAGGCATCACCCCCATTACGCCTTTTTCAAGGAGCCTAAGGCCGTGGAGATTCCATGGGCGGCCTTGGCGGAGCTGCAGCACACGTTTCGAGTGGGGCTGGCCACGGATTCGGCCATGGATTGGCTGTCGATGGCTACGAGACGGGCCATTCTTCAGTGCCATGACCAGGTCCTGGACAACCCTGACGTTGACCGAGATGATTTGGCAGAAGCCTTATTGAGCTGCGCTTCGTTGGTCACCTCCATTGGTAAAGGTGTGGGTGACAAGGTGGCCCTGGACTCCCACTCACTCTGGGTGTCCGAGTTGTGGCGGCGTGACGCTTTCCTCTCGTCCCTCAAGTTCGAGGTTCCGGACCAGCTCATGACGGACATGAGAGTTCTCCACCCCGTGATCCCCTCTTCTGGAGCCCCTACTTCACTTCTACTCCCTGACCGTTCTGCGGAGTTGCGGGAGGTGAAGAAGGAGGCCGACGAGAAGGCCGCGAAGTCTTCTACTTCCAATGCCCTCCTGAGCCAGTCAAAGTCTCTGGAACGTCTGACGCAACAGATGGTTTCGGCCTTTAAGAAGCCCCAGTCTTCAGCTCAGCAGTCTCAGCCTCAGCAGCAGCCGGCTCGTGGCCGTGGGAGAGCTAGAGGCAGGGCCTCAGGACTGCCCTTTCGCGGGGCCCCTGCCGGCAGCACCCGAGGAGACCGTGGTCGTGGCCGAGGCCGAGGACGCGGAGAGGCTCCCAAGCCCGCAGGGGAAAAGAAACCGGGTACGTATAGCTTCGGATTCCGGGCCGGATCCTTTGCTCGAGTGTCGAGGAGAGCTGCATGGTCAGCTCGTTTCGGTCGATATTCCTTCCTCAGACGAGCCCGTAGGAGCTCGTTTAACTCTGTTTTGGAAAGAGTGGGAGCGGCTCGGGGCTTGCCCCTGGGTCGTCTCGACGCTCCGTCGAGGATTCGGCCTGAAATTCGAGAAATTGCCACCGTTATCGCCCGTCCCAAGGGGTTTCACTCTTCCAAACGATCCAGAACGCCGCCGTGTTCTCCACGAGGAGATAACGGCGATGATCGAGAAACAAGCGATAGAACCTGCTCCCGGGGACACTCCCGGGTTCTACAGCGTGTTGTTTGTGGTTCCCAAAGCGTCGGGGGGTTGGAGACCAGTGATAGATCTTTCTCCGTTGAACAAGTTCTTAATCGTGCCGACGTTTTCCATGGAAACGCCGGAGCAAGTTCGTTCAGTCATGCCTCGCGATTCGTGGGTGGTAACGATAGATCTCAAAGATGCCTATTTCCATATTCCAATGAAACCTGCAGTTCGCAAATACCTGAGATTTCTCTATCTCGGCCGCGTATGGCAGTTTCGGGCGCTCCCGTTCGGATTATCGACAGCGCCGTGGATTTTCACCATGGTGGCTCGGGAAGTCCAGATTCTCGCCCACAAGCAGGGGATTTTCATCCACCAGTATCTCGACGATTGGCTAATCCGGCACCATTGTCGCGAAACGCTGATCGTCCAAGCACAGTTTGTGGTAAATCTATGCTCACGGATGGGGTTCAAAATCAACCAAAAAAAAAGTCCGACTTGTCACCGCGTCGGGACTTCGTCTTCTTGGGGTATCGTTATCAGACTACCTCAGAGACTGTTTTGCCGACGCTGGATCGTCAGTCAAAATTATCCGTGCTGTCAGAAGGGTTCCTTCGTCGCATTCCACAGACGGCCAGACGCTGGCAGTCCCTTCTCGGGATGCTAGCTTCCACGGAAAAGTTAGTTCCGTTGGGCCGCCTGCACATGCGGCCTATTCAGCGGCATCTACACTCCCAATGGTCCCAGGTCACGGGAGACAGATCCCAGCTCGTGCAGGTCTCTCCGGAAGTCGTTTCCCATCTGCAATGGTGGCTGGATCCCGTCAATCTGCTCCGAGGGTCGTCATTCCGCCGGCCGCCTCCATCCAGGCACGTATTTACGGATGCCAGTATGGACGGCTGGGGCGCTCACTGGGATGACAGCGAGGTCTCGGGCACCTGGTCTTCGTCTCAGCAGGAATGGCACATAAACCTGTTGGAACTGGAGGCCGTGTTCTTGGCTCTCAGGCATTGGGAAACACATTTCCTCAATCAGGCTGTGTTGGTGGCCACCGACAACTCCACGGTTGTCGCCTACATCAACAAGCAGGGCGGTACGAAGTCCCAGTCGCTGTGCCAAGCCGCTATCGACCTCCTGCTCTGGTGTCACGACCGGGGTATTTCGCTTTTCGCGAGGCATATCCCTGGTCATATGAATGTTTGGGCGGACCGCCTCTCCCGGAGGGGCCAGGTCCAGGCCATGGAGTGGAGTCTTTCCCCCAGGGTATTCCAATCTCTCTGCGGCCTATGGGGCACGCCGATGGTCGATTTGTTTGCGACCCGGTGGAACCACAAACTTCCTTCGTTTGTGTCTCCCATTCCCGATCCCACGGCCATGTCAGTGGATGCGATGTCAACGTCCTGGGAGGGCATGTACGCGTATGCTTACCCCCCAGCGGTGTTGTTGGACAAGGTGATCGCCAAGTTTCGGACTCACCAGTGACCTTCTGGAGTTGATAGTAGACTTCCCTCGTCAGCTTCCGGATCGGTGGGACCTCCTCAAACAACCTCGCTCCAGCATGTTTCATCAGGCTCCCGCAAGTCTGAAACTTCATGCCTGGATATTGTCGAGCGATGTTTCCGAAAGAAGGGATTTTCAAGGGAGGTGTCCGCAAGGATCGCCCGATCAAATCGAAAATCTTCTTTGGCAGTCTACCAATCGAAGTGGACTTCCTTCTGTGCTTGGTGTCGTCGCCGGAAGGTTAGTCCTTTCAGAGTCGATGCTCCCCTAATTTCCGAATTTCTTCTCGAAAAGTTCAATGAAGGGCGAGCTCCATCCACGATCGCAGGTTACCATACGGCTATCGCGAAGACTCTAAAACCCAAACTTGGGATTGATTTTGGTCATGATCAAGGTTTGACTGCGTTGATTAATAGTTTCGAGATCGAAAGACCGAAAGCTAGGAACCCGGTTCCTGAGTGGGATCTATCGCTTGTTCTCAACGTCTTAAGAAAAGATCCGTTCGAACCCCTTGAGCGGGCCTCCCTAAAGTTTCTGACGTTTAAGACGGTCTTCCTTTTGGCTCTGGCTTCCGGGAAGCGACGGAGTGAGCTCCACGCCCTGTCCTTTTCCAAAGTTAAGTGGAAGTCGGATGGCTCCTCGGTTCTCCTCGGAGTCATTCCCTCCTTTCTGGCCAAAACTCAATTAGCAGGTACGCCATTATTGAGCTTTTCCATTCCCGCCCTGACTCCTTCTCTGGGGCCGGGCCTGGAGGAAGACGCGAAGCTTTGTCCCGTGCGAGCCCTCCGCATCTACGTTAATCGTACGCGTGAGCTGCATCTCGCCAAGCGTTTGCTTTTCGTGTCCTATCTTAAGGATTTTCCAAATGATATCCGTCCTGCTACGATCTCATCTTGGATCAAGAAGTGTGTTAGATTTTGCTATGAAAAGTCACAGGCGAAAAAATCCACAGGTTTCAGAGTCAAAGCGCATGATGTGAGGGCTCTCGCGGCTTCACTTGCCTTTACGAATAAAGTATCTCTGAATGATGTCATGTCGGCCTGTACCTGGAAATCTCATAACACATTCACTTCTTTCTATCTCAGGGAGTTAGCTTGGGAGGATGACTCCGGCCTCCAGCTTGGACGACTGGTGGCGGCGGAGAGTGTAGTCCAGCTGTAAATACCTGTAGATAGCTCAACACGCCTCTGTACAGATGCACCTGAGGTCGGCTCCCAGGGGAGTTGCTCCTCTTCTTTGGCGAAGGAAATTTTTGTTCATCTGCAAGAGGAAAGTCACCTCTGCAGAGCCCCTGCTCGTCTCCATGCATCTGAAGGTAATTCAGGCGTGTATTATGGTATGGTTGTAAATATCCTGTAAATATGTATTTTCGACTTAAAATTATAATTTCAAAGTAAAACACAATATTTACTACTTTCAATGGATATTTCCTACTCTCACACATCGGTGATGAATTCCCGGGAGAGGGTTAAACCCACCTCCTTTGGTTATTCTGATATAACCCAAAGAGTTTATTATAGAGGTAGTGGTATGGCAATAAATAGGAAGTTTTAACTTGTTTAAAACCAGTATTTATTACATACCTACCTCTATAATAAACACGATTATTCTCCCTCCCGCCTCCCCTGCCTTAACCAGGTGGGCAAATTAATGGCGGCTAAGGTCAATCATATGACCGGTGTGACGTCACATCTACACCGCGGGGAATCTGATCTGTGAGAGTAATTTCTTTCAATTTCGAGTTCGAGATGGATGTCAGGAATTTTGAGAAAATTCTTGTGACATTCATTTCTCTCTCCTCTTCTTTGAATGCCAAGGTAAGATTACCCAAAGAGTTTATTATAGAGGTAGGTATGTAATAAATACTGGTTTTAAACAAGTTAAAACTTCCTTTTGATTTTTTGACGGGTCGACGAAATAAATTTTTTTGGTCTCAAATCAAGTCACTATTCGTTTTGAGCCATTTCCAGCAAAAAAAAAAAAAATTTTTTTAGGCCATTGAAAATTTTTTTGGACTTGGAAAATTTCACCCAATTTTTCCTTCATAATGGGAGCTATACAGAGTAATCTCATAGAACACTTCAAGATAGAGCCTAGTTTTGGCACATTCAAATGGGAAATCATATATTGCGGTTTGAGTGGTGACCTTGAATTTGACCTTCAATGACCTTGAAAGGTCAAAATGAACTTTTTTTGTCGAAAAAACAATGAATTTTGCCTTTGGTGGCCATTTTCTCGAAATCTATTCAGACAGTTTTCCTCAAAATTATGTATAAGATTCTCCTTATGTACCTTTGTGATGTGTATAAGTTTTGTTGCCTTTGAATCGACTGTCTGTGAAAAATTGTTTTACAAAATTTTACATCTTGAAAAAAATCTTTCAAGATGTAACTTGATTTCGTATTATAGTCCATACAGAAAATGTGTTTTATATCAACATTTTGATCATGTTTTAACATATAGATTTTAACATCAGTGTAACAATTTATATGTATTCAGTATTCTACCCAATTCACATGATTGCCGGTAAGCTACAGCACCCTTGGTGCTATGTTTTATTACTGTCATTTGTTGCCGAAAATTTTTTGGGGATACACCATCTGAGATTCTATGCACTATATGTGAATATTTCTCTGCTTGTTGGGCCTCAGGAAAATTATCTGTTTTGTAGGGAACCACCGTGGTTTATTACTGGCCACAGACGTAGCAGCGAGAGGTCTCGATATTCCCGATGTCAAGCACGTCATACACTATCAGGTGCCACGTACAACTGAGGTAATAATCCAGGTCCATGAATGATATGCTTGATACATGATAGTGATTCTTACTCTAAAACAAACTGAGCGAACATTGCTTTCACTGTTTCAGAATTATGTTCATCGGAGTGGGCGAACTGCTCGAGCCAGTAAGGAAGGTCTCAGCGTCATGTTAGTAGGGCCGGAAGACCTCCAGTACTACAGGAAAATAATCAAGAGTCTCAACAGAGGTATGTTAATGTCTATTTCTTGTTTTCTGAAGAGTTCCGTAATTGTATGGTACATTTGAGCACTTTTCTGTCATGGTGTATGATGTGCCACTGTTCTATACAGATGAGGACCTGCCAGTTTTCCCCATTGAGCAGGGTCTGTTAACAGGTGTTAAAGCTCGAGTCAACACGGCAAGACACATTGACAAACTGGAACACAGGTGGGTAGCAATATTTTAAAATAGATAATTCATGTGATTGCAAAGTCTGTGGTTGTATACGGTAGTCTATTATTAATTGTATTCCTGAAATAAGATCCGCAGATCAACGCTGCAGCCACTGCATTGTGAATTGATTTTGGTTTGATTGTTTGATGCTTCCATGGGAAAACATGCAGAAAATATTGATGGTGAATATAAATATCAAATACGTGGCTCAGTGCATGATAGGTATACACACTAGGCTTGAACTCGAAGGGGCATGATTCGAATACCTTATTATGAAACACAGAGTGCCTGATGTCTGACTTTCTTGTGTTCAGTAATTGTCATTACATATTGTATGTCAGACTTCATTACAAGGAAGCCTGTAGTGACAGAAACTCTAGTTATTATTGCAAAATAAAGTTACTCATTACTTACAATGCTGAAAGACATTGGTTGGACAATAAATATCTTTCATCTGCAATTACATGTACTGGTTTTGGGTTGCTGAGCCATTCGGGAGATACACCCATGCAGTCGTCAGTGACTGGACAGCATCTGGTTTTGACAATATCTCGCTTGAATATACTAATTTTAGAATAATAACAGTTTGAAAATGTGCATGATTATAAATATGAGCAGCCCATTGTTTATCTCTACAGTTTGAGCAAGCAAAAGAAACAGAACAGTTGGTTTGAGAAGACTGCTAAAGATATGGACATTGCACTAGATGAAGATGAACTGTATCCTTTTGCTAAACATTTCTGTCAGACTAAATATATGATACTAAGTTTGCACATAACATGAACAAAATTTCAATATATAGCACCGACTCAGACTGCCCACTCTGATTTGCATAAATCGGTACTTTATGTCATCAGCGGTATATAGCAGGAGCAGCGAGTACCGTTATTTTGTTGATGTTAGTTCCTGAACCCATGCCAGTCTGAATGACCTGGGCAGCTCGCGGGATCAGTCACAGCTGAAGCGCAGTCTGCAGCACTACCGAGAAGAGCTGTCGTCCCTGCTGACACAACCACTCGACAGCCACAACTCCCGCGGGAAATATCCCACCAAGTCCGGCAGGCTTCACATTCAGCAGAACCGAGGTGAATGGCGATTTTGTGATTGTGGAAATTTCATTGTGTTCGTGCAGATTTCACTTGTCAGTGATTTTCTTCAGTGTGAAATTTGTGTATAACATTTGGACTGATGCATGAAAGATTCATCTTGTTACAGCTGGAGCAGTGACCAACGCAGTGTGGAGAGTCAAGAGTGCACAGAAATTGGAAACAAGACTCAAAAGTAAAAAGCGTGCTAAAATTCAAAAGAAACTGAAGCAGAGTGGAAAATCCCAGAAAAGCTAGTGGTCATTGCAGGTCATAGTGTTCTGGATATGCTGGGAGTGCTGATGTTATTTGTGAAAATGACCAATATGTTGGCGTGTCCTCAATAAATATACCGTTAAGAAACAATAGTTATTACGACTTTCATTTGTATTAGTTATCACAACACTTTGAGAATGAATATGGTGATAACGTTCACTCCAATAATTTGCACAAATCATTAATCGTTATCCCTATAACTATACCATAGACTCAATGTCATATTAAAAATTAGCCCAAAGGCTAAGCTAGGTTACCGGACAATTTTGGTTTGGCCATGGCAGCATTGGCAGGTAACAGACCTTTTACCAATCAAAGTTTGCAGTGTAAACATATGACCTTGGGATTTACCAATCAAGGTCATCCGTATGAACTTCGATGTTACCATTACTAGTATGTGTGCGGCATTTGATATTCTATATGTTGGGTGGAATCGTTTAGGCCGCTCAGGTCAATTTACACATTCCAAGTCAGACATTTGGCACTCAAGGTCATCTGACGTCAAGTTCAAGGTCATCATTAGTTGTGCCATATATGTCTTCCTATATGTTCATAATGCAAACATGAGCTCTATCTGCAAGCATTTCATCTATAGAGGCAAATCTGGGCATTTTTTGACCCCAAAATGGCTGTTTTGACCTTTCAAGGTCATCGAAGGTCAAATTCAAGGTCACCACACAAGTCGCCATATATGACTTCCCATTTGAAAGTGCCAATTTCTAAGCTCTATCTTCAAGCGTTCTATGAGTACAGTCCGGACAGCTCCCATTATGAAGGAAAAAAGTGCCGAAAATTTTCTAAGTCCAAAATTTTTTTCAAAGGGTGAAAAATGTTTTTTGCCTAGAAATGGCCCAAAATGGATAGTAATGCTATTTGGGGCGAAAAAATTTGTTTTCGCCGACTCGTCGAAAATTCAAAATGGCCGCCACACGGAAACCGGCGAATTTAGGGCAACAAAACTTATACGTGTCACAGAGGTATATAAGAGGAATCTTTTTAAGCAAAAATCTCAAAACTGATCACACAGTTTTTGAGAAAATACAGACCAGGTGCAAATTTGAGCATTTTTCGACCCAAAAATGGCTGTTTTGACCTTTCAAGGTCATCCAAGGTCAAATTCAAGGTCACCACACAAGTCGCCATATATGACTTTCCATTTGAAAGTGCCAATTTCTAAGCTCTATCTTCAAGCATTCTATGAGTACAGTTCGGACAGCTCCCATTATGAAGGAAAAAAGTGCCGAAAATTTTCCAAGTCCAAAATTTTTTTCAAAGGGTGAAAAAAAATTTTTGCCCTAGAAATGGCCCAAAATGGATAGTAATGTGATTTGGGGCGAAAAAAATTTGTTTCGCCGACCCGACAAAAATTCAAAATGGCCGCCACACGGAAACCGGCGAATTTAGGGCAACCAAACTTATACATATCACAGAGGTATATGAGGGGAATCTTTTGAAACCAAAAACTCAAAACTGATCAGACAGTTTTTGAGAAAATGGCCGTCAAAGTCCAAAATTGAGCGTTTTTCGACAAAAACGGCCGCCATTTTGAAAAAAATGCGAAAATCAAAAAACAAAAAAATACCTCCTTCTCAAAATATTTTTAGGCATTTTTGTGCAAAATTTCAGAAAGATTCGATCGCTAACTTTAAAGATAAAAATGTTAACGCCGGACGGACGGACGGACGGACGGACGGACGACGGACGCAACACCATGCCAATAGGTTATCGGACAAAAGGTCCGGTAACCTAAAAATTAGCCCAAGGGCTATGAAAGGTTACCGGACAATTTATATTTTAGATATTAGCCATTTTGTCTCGTGACCTTGAAAATAAGGTCAGTCAATTTAAGGCCATGAGGATATTCAGCATATGTAGTTTCTAGTATGTCCACAATTGATTCCTAAGCTGTAAAGTCGATAATAAGTGAGATATTTGCCATTATGTGACCTTGAAAATGAGGTCAAAGATCAAGGTCATGAGAATATTCAGCATATATCATTTCCCATATGTTCGCAATTGATTCCTAATCTGTAAAGTTGATAATAAGTGAGATATTAGCCATTTTGTCCCGTGACCTTTGAAAATTGGCTCAAAGGTAAAATTCGAGGTCACCTGAATACTCAACATATATTATTTCCTGTATGTTCACTATGGATTCCTAAGCTGTAGAGTTAATAATGAGCGAGATACTAGCCATTTTGTGCTCTGACCTTGAAAACAAGGTTAAGTTCAAGGTCATGAGAAGCCATTTTGTGCTCTGAGCTTGAAAATGAGGTCAAAGTGAGGTCAAAGGTTCAAGTTTATTTCCCATATGTTTGCAATTGATTCCTAAGCTGTAAAGTCGATCATTAGCGAGATATTAGCCATTTTGATCTCTGACCTTGAAAATGAGGTCAAAGGTCAAATTCAAGGTAATCAAAATATTCGACAAACATCATTTCCTATATGCCCACAATGCATTCCCACGTTATATGAAGTCAATATTAAGCAGGATATTAGCCATTTTGTGCTCTGACCTTGAAAATAAGGTCAAATGTCAAATTCAAGGTCATCAAAATATTCAGCATATATCATTTCTTATATATGTCCACATTCCTAATGTCTAATCTCAATATTAAGTGAGATGCTACGAATAAATTGTCCCATTAAAAGCATAGGAGAATTTAACACAGGAAAGTTCCATTGGGGCCAAGTTTGGGCCAAAATGGCCCACTACGAGCAATTTAAGGGCAACGAAACTTTTATACATTATATGAGAACATAGGAGGAGTCGTATGCATCAATGAAAAAAAAGTTCATGAACAGTTTTTGGAAAATGGACGCCAAATTCCAAAATTGGCTGTTTTTCGAAAAACTGGTGCCATTTTGATGAATTGCAAGAATAAACTAAAAAATACCTCCCTCTTAATATATATTTTTATGTATTTTTGTACAAAATTTCAGAACTTTGGATTCAATCGTAATGTGGAATAAATAGGTTAACGGGCCCTTGGTTCGGGAACCTAAAAAAAAACCTGCCCCTGTAACGTACTTGACGACGGACGCAAGGCCATGTCAATAGGTTAATTAGCGGGCTTTTGTTCGGTAACCTGAAAAGCCTGCCCCCTGTAACCTACTACGTGTAGGCCTAAGAAACATGATTTTTGTCAAAATTTATTTGACACGGGAAATTTGTTGGTGAAAAACGTTATGATTAGTCTAGTGCAATAGTATCATCATGCGACTTTAATATCACCGTAGCCTTTATTTCATTTTGGCCGACAATGGATGTCGCATGTATTTCTCTATACACACCCTATATCTTGTACCTGGTTCTAGGTTATCCACGCAAATACAGTCGTATTCTAATCAAAATGTTCTAAAAATATTTTAGCTCTTTATAATAAAAAAAGCATATTTTTTTCACCGTACATGCGTGTGCATGTAGATGTAATGTAGATAAAACCCTACATATATAATGTGAAATAAAATTTGGAGGCCGTTATATTGGGCCATCTAGTTCAATAACGATTAGCCTAGCCGAAATTATCTACCATGAATCTATACAATTAAATGTAAATCGGATGGGATGTTTATGTTGTTATTTTTACCCGTAGACCTATTCCAAATATCTTCACAGGCCTACATGGTCCGGTTTATATTGCCATCTATACGATCAAATCTAACGGCCCAAAATAATCAATTTCTGTTCTTGTTTACTTTTGTTATTGTGTCAATTGTTTTTTGTTTGTTGGGGGGATACATTTATAAGCTACATCAGCTTCTAGCATTATCTCCTTCAATCATTCTTTTTATTGTCAAATGTCAATGTGTATATTCTGTATCTTTTGAATGTTGAATAGGGGGGCCTACATATTCTCAATTTGAATATATACATTTTGATTTACATCAGATCAGCCATTTTTTATCTTTTTTTTTTTTTTGCTAATTTCAGCCAAAGACCCTCCACGGGGATCTTTGATTCAGCACACTGAGGAACAGAGAGCCATACACACATTTCATGATACTTTATGTTGTCCGATTCCTGCATTGAACTACATGTACGACAATGCCATCAGCCTATCGGATTATAAACAAAACTTGTGTATTACACCCTGCCAACAGCCTCCATGGTTATTCAATGGTTATGGGACGATCACATTCCATACAAAACATTAGCGCGTAAGAAATGCTTATGCAGATGTCGGGATGTGCTAAGGTTCAACCAGCAGACTCGATTCCCTCCCATGTCCCGATAGTCAGACCATTTTCTGGGACGTTCATTGGTCGAAAAACTCCAACAGCCAATGTATTCTTGCGCTACCTGGCCCGTTCATTTCAACAAACATCAATGATATTTTTTGAAAATGCTCAAATAAACGTAAATCGGTATTCAATATATGTTACCAATTCTTTTAAATTAGTTAATTACTTTTATCTGATTATAATGATATTTTGGGCAATAGTAACTTTCAAATATTTAAATAAGTGGACCACTCCTAGCAGTGTAGTTCCCTGAGCCACAAGCGTCAATCGCGTGATCGTCCTATATTTGATATGCAAATGACTAACTCATGGCTGTTCAATGTAGAGGATTAGCTACCTAATATAAAGTCATGTTTTACATTAAATTATAAAATTTACGATATAAGCGAAGATTAGCTTCTTCTCTTATATCAAAGACAAGCGCCCAGAAGTGCATAAAAAGGCGGGGCTCAGAAAAAAAAAAATTGGCGTATTCCAGAGAGACCTCAAAGTAGTTGTGTCAGAGGGAGTGAAGACACTCCATAGCACAGCATACTGGTTTACCAGACCGCTCTTGGCACTGCTAGTGATTACTTGTGTGTGGCGTGTGTAAATGACAACAAGCAACCGGCATCCAAGATAGACGTCTCCTCATTCATAACTTCGAACATATTCGAGCATTAGAGAAAAGGAATTCAAGAAGGAAACATGAATTTTGTCAACAGCAGTTTATTACTGTTTCTTGTTGCGGCATTAGCAGGATTGTCGCATGTACAAGGTAAGTCCACGTGCTTGTCGGTGTGTGCTCCTGCGGTTTCGGTCGATGGCATGATGCCACGCCACACATCGCGAATTGGTTGCATGTCTTTGAAAGTTCAAATATATTAAACACTGATAAAATCGAATACCTGGGGATCTTGATGTTGCATCTATAATTTAGGTCTAGAAAATATTTCATTCCGTTTCTGGTGTAGAGCTTGCACAGTGTTGCATGATAAAAACTTGGTTTTCGGGCGAAATGTGCGAGTGTTTCGGTGACCCTATCAGGTCGGCACTGCCCGCCAAGTCCAAGACAAGTTGAGGAACACGCCCTCCTGCTCTTCAGCTCATCTGATGCTCTCGCTGTCAGACTCAGAGTAGCTTACTCGTTACTCTGAGATTCCAATCCAACGTTCTAAATGTCTAGACTAGGTCCAAAATGAAAGTTCACAATTTGTATGATTAAAGATCCACTGAGAGACGGAGAGCTTTACTTGCTGTAGAAGCAATTAAGTGTTGTAAAAAGTAAGATTTGCTCAATCTAGACCTAAATTTACCAGTTTACTTGAGATCTATGCATTCGGCAGCTCAGCTGCTTTGTAGTGTAGACTTCATTTACAATGTATAAGTGGGTATCGTCAAAGGAGAAAAAATGTTCATGGGAGGTAGATCTACCCTTGAATTATATTGTAACAATGGTAGGCCTATTGACATTCATCTGCAGACTGCAGATCATAGATCTAAGCTTGTTTCCATCAGGCCTACATCATTGTATGGGAAAGTCATTGAATTAGAATCCAGATCGAATTATAACTATCAAATCATTCAGTTAAAGGTATCATTGATTACAAACTATAAATCAATAAACTGATGGTATGATTGTAAATTATAATTGAGTGATTGTAAATTTGTAAATTATAATTTCAAGTGATTGTAAATTTTATGATTATACGATTGTACATGAAGATGTGTGGATGTATATCGGCAGGTTACTGTGGGGTTCGGATGTTCACATGTCAGAGTGACAATGAATGTATTCCGCACACGTGGACCTGCGACGGACAAGCTGACTGTGAAGATGGCTCGGATGAGAATGACTGTGGTAAGCTTCCCTCCTCGTTTGTCAATCACGATCCACATCAGAGCTGTATGCCAGGATGCAGTTCCAAACTACTCTGAAAGTTTACAAAGGAGTAATTGAAACTGGAAAGATGTGGGTATGGTTCATAAAATAAACCCAGAAATACATCTATCGATATAAGAAGCAATTAAAACTGATAGTGCCTTAGTTTTGTAAGCTTCCAATAAACAGCACTATACATAATATATAATTACCATCCACACCACTTTCTCAGCAACACTAGTATCCCCCGAGAAACACTGTTTCATTTCCCTAAAAAAGGGAATAAACATTAATATGATTATTGCATCACAATTTCCCACACAAAACCTGGTGATCTTCCTGTTCATGTAATCAACCAATCCTGGTTAGTCATCAGCGACACAGCAAGTGGCATGATTATTTTTTTTCGATAGTGTCGTCAGTGACTTGCAATTGACGTGGTTCGTCTGCATGATCAGTCGGTTCAGGTGATACACCGTGCCAAACTACCAGGTATTTAGCTGTAAGCTGATCAGATCTGCCCACACGCATGCCAGTGCCAAGATTGCTAAATGAACAGATGAAGTTTTAAATGTCTGCAGGGGATTCGGAATTGGGAATTACTAGTAAAAGTAAATTTTGGCAAATGCAGTCATTTTGTTGATAGAAATTTACACCCACAATTTTTGTAATTTTGCTGGATTTGGATAGAGAGTTAAAGTAATTTTTGATTAGTTGTAGGATTTGTGTTGAAATATTATTTCATGTAAAAAGCATGTTAAAGGCTATATTGAAATCAGATAAAGTTAATAAACAAGCAATCACAGAAGCCAAACCATGAATATTTCTTGGAGAGTACACTTTGGAGGTAACAATAACAAACTTATACATTCACATGTTTACATTATTTTATACTAAGTAGAAAGTAACCAAACGTCACTACATCTCAGACATTGCGATATCTTAAGTGGCATTTCTGAGCTTGGAGAAGTCAGCCCAAATAGTACAAGTACTGGGATATCGGGGCAATATGATAAATCCACCTGAGTGTTTTTCCTGGGGTGTATGAATATGCCAGGAGGAAAGGGTTTGTCTGCATTGTCAGATAGTGAGAATGTGGGCCTAGGTGCAGGACTGCAGGTGATTCATTGTCATCTAGTCCGTGCTGATCAGAAGGAATGATCTCTCATCTCTGAAGCATATATTTATACTAATTGAATGATAAAATATTGATAATGAATTAGTGGTATACAAAAATACACATGTATGAATGTTATATACCTGTCATTCAAACTACCCCCACTCAGATTTGTCTTGGACTTACACAGTCAAGGTATTTAATTTGTTGTCTTTGGTGCACTGGAGCATGGCAGCAGACCACAGGAGATATGATTGAAAGCATCTGAACCCAGCTGCTAAATACATTTATAACAGAAACCATACATTTTAAATGGGTTTCACATACCCTCATGGGTGTAACACAAGTTTGTGTGTCATCAGTTTGTCTGGGTGCTGTAGAATTTAGTAGTTGGAACTTGCGGATTAGGGTGACTGACACTGTTTTATTATCCAGTCACTGTCTGGGACTGCTTTTTCTGCTAGAATAATAATAAAAATTTCTGCGAGTGGATCGAATTGCAGTAAATACATTTACTGCTGTGATACAAACAACCATAGGAAAATGAAGAGAATTTTTATTTTCAAAGAATGCGTGTGTTCCTAGTTGTTTGTAGTCACAACAAGCAATGGTTCAGAGAGCCAGGACCCTACAAGTGGCGTATCCTGGGAACATGTACTGGGTAACCAGTGAGATTGAGAGCCCAGCATACCAGATCAGATCAGGCCATCCCCGTATGTGTGGGGGTGGGTATGACACGCAGTCAGTCAAGCCAGCCAGCTGCCAATTTATGCAGCAGTGTGCCTAGCAAAGCCACAGTCTCAATGGGCGAGTGGTATGTGGCGTGATCGGTGCAGCTCTCCTGCAGGCCGTAAAAATGTTGGGCTTATCGGTACCGTGGTGGCGGAGGAAAATTACGGTCCTGCTGTCGGTCTCCAGTGAAATTTAATGATGCAATGAGAATTTGTGCAATGCTTCATCATTTTCATGACAAAAAATTGCAACTGTGCTATGATTCAGTAGTGAAGCCTATCTATTAAATATCTAATATATTTAAGTATAAAACATGCAAGTTGTCATGCAGCTATTTTTGGGAAAATTATTATAAAGAATTGTCACATACCTTGAATTACCTTGCAACATTTACCTGCAAACTTTTGTAAATTTGTGTATTGCCCAAATTCAATCAATATTCCTCACTGACTTGTTCATGGTCGTGTAGAAATTAACATATTGGGAGAAAGTTATGTATTCGTGTGCTTTATAATATCAGCTGCTGGACTGTGATCGGTAATACAAAGGTTCACATTCTACTTATTGCTTTAAATGACCAGATAACGGTCGAGAACAATAGCAGGGGGCCGGCCACATGCTGGAGAGTGTAGGTGTAAGACCGCTAAATAATAACAATGACTGATGTCCAACACCGGTCCTCAGATTTTACATAATTATTACCCCCCATCCCCCCCCCCCCCCAATCTGACACTGCATATGCATGTATATGGTTAGTTTCCACCCCTGTGAAGCCCTTGCCTCTGAGTTGTGTCCACTGTCTGTAGTTATTCCTCTCCGGCTGCTATTGTCAAATTCGCCATGTGTGTGTGCAGTCTATTGATTCTTGGGCTGGCTCCAAGCTTATATACATGTACCAAGATGGCTGCCATGGCAAAGGCAAATGTTATCAGCAGGATGAAGATTCTCTTGTTACTCCTGGTGATGGGGTGTTTGCTGAGATCTGGCTGTGCCAAAAAGGACAGGGGAAAATATACAAAAGGTATTGGTGGTGATATGTTGGACATCAGTTCTGTTTAGATTCAAAATAATGTGGAAAAAGAATGTCAATCAAAACAAAAGTAGGTCGGTGCCAATTTTATGTCCGGAATACGTGTGAAATAATAGCACCAGAGGGTGTGAAATAATAGCACCAGAATCAGTAAACAGCAAAATTAGGTGAACGTCAGTCATAACAGCCTGAAATCAGATATATATTGGGAGGAAAGAAACAAAATGACACAATATAATTATATGTAATTCTGCATGGCCAGAGCTGGCAAAACTTAATGATCCACATGTACATGTATGTATAGTACAAATCCTTGGGAGATGCTGACAGATTGCTGTATCGTGATCTGACTGAGTAACCAATCAGCACTACCCAAAACAGCATGGCACAGTCACATGTGATGAGCCATCTGTTGTCTTGTTTGTTTTAGGATGGTTGGGGGAGGATGTCAATATAAATCGATCAACCCTAAAATAGTGTTGCAAAAAATAACTTGCATTGCTGGGCAAATCTCACACAACTCCTTACTTCTACACATGATCAATATGCGTTACGGACCAAAAAACAAACAAAATTAAAAACAAACTCTTGACATAAGTATTGCAGCTGGCCATACTTTAATGCACATGATCAGAACTGCCCATGAAAAAAGACATGCATGCAATTTCACATAATTTTCTTGACTGACCAATAAATGTTGTTTTTCGTTCAATACATTTCAGCTCCGAGGGAGTGTGATGCGAGTACGCAATTCCGCTGTTCCAATGGGACGCGATGTGTGCCACTGCGATGGGAGTGCGATGGGGAGAACGACTGTCCTGATGCTTCGGATGAGGACCCGGCCAAGTGCCAGCTGAAGACTTGTAACCCAGACCAATTCTCCTGCGGTGTGGGCCAGCCCTGTATCCCGTCCACCTGGCAGTGCGACACCCACGAGGACTGCCCCCACGGCGAGGACGAAAATAACTGTCGTAAGTAACAGTGATGCAGAACTACTTCCCCATTAGACTTTAGCAAAAAGCATGAGGCTTTGACGTATACTTTATTATCAAGGAAAATCGTTACAGTGTCGTGTTTGTGTCTGTTACAGCTGACCGGTCGTGTGTGGCCGAGGAGTACCAGTGTCAGAACGGCGCCTGTATCACGATGCGATGGCTTTGTGATGGAGACAACGATTGCGGGGATCATTCGGATGAACTCAACTGTGGTGAGTTGTTTGGACACTTGCTATCACTTTTAATTTGTGCTGTACTAGTAGGCAGCCTGGTTGATTGTTTCGTTTCTTATTGGTTGATTGTGTATTGTCTGTTTGCCCACAGCTCCGCCGACCTGCCCGCCCGGTGAGTTCCTGTGTGGAGGCAACTCGAGTCGCTGTATCCCGGAGCTGTGGCGCTGCGATGGTGACCGAGACTGCGTAGACAACAGCGACGAGGCCGATTGCAAACAGAGTCCAGTGCCCAATGCTCGTTGCTCCAGCACAGAGTTCATGTGCGAGAACTATGAGTGCATCCACAAGGACTGGCAGTGTGACGGTGAAGTCGACTGTGTCGATGGCTCGGATGAACAAGAATGTAAGTAGAGCCTAAAACACCTGAGTCAGCGGCTGGTACTTGATATCATTATAATGTGAAACGGGACACTGACTTGGTTTACCTTTTATTTATCCACAGGCCACCAGACATGTCGCAGTGACCAGTTTGTGTGTGACAATGGTCAGTGTATCCGAGGTACGCTCGAATGTGATGGCTTCAGTGATTGCACGGATGGTTCAGATGAAGGAGACAAGTGCTGTAAGTATATTACTTCTGTCTAGAATTTGGAACTGAATAAGTTATGCTTGACAATGAGATAAGAGTGGTTAACATCTGTTTGTCTTCTCCTGACAGCACCCTTGGTTCACCAGTGCAGCAGTGATGAGTTTGACTGCGCTCTAGATGGGACCAACTGTATTCCCAAGTCGCTGGTGTGTGATAAAATAAACAACTGTGGCCAGGGTGAGGATGAACGAGACGAAATCTGTCTGGCAGAAAACCCCTGTCTGACGAACAATGGGGGATGTGACCACCTTTGTGTGAAAACGCTTCGTGACTATCATTGCGAGTGCAACCCTGGTTACAAACTGGCTGCTGATGACAAAACCTGCATGGGTAAATATCAATATTTGTGTTCACTGCCTTAGCAATGAAAATTGCTACCTGTTTGCATGAATAATTCATGCGAAATGCTTTTCTGTTTTGCAGATGTCAATGAGTGCGACATCAGTGGCATGTGCTCACAGGACTGCAAGAACACAATCGGGTCATTCCAGTGTTGGTGTCGGGATGGGTATGCTCGGGATCCCCACGACCATCGTCTGTGCCGGGTCATTGATAACGAGCCACACTTGCTCTTCTCAAACCGTTACGACATGCGCAAAATGGGCCTGCACAGCGGCGAGTACCACTCCGTCCTCGAAAAACTGAAGGCCGCCATCGGCGTTGACTACGACTACGCAGAACAGAAAGTCTACTACACTGATGTGGCACTGGAACACATCATGGTGGCAGATCTCATTGATGGACAAGTCAATGACCATCCTGCAGTGCTACTGAGGAACCATATCAATACACCTGATGGTCTAGCCCTGGACTGGATCCATAAGAACCTCTACTGGACTGACACTGGCATGGACAGTATTGAGGTCATGGCTCTGTCCTCCAGTCAACGAAAAACGCTCTTCAACACTGGCTTGGATGAACCTCGTGCCATCGTGGTCGACCCAAGGGACAACCAGGGGTAAGCTTCCAGGCTAGGAAGTTCAGGATCTTATCAGATCTTATTAGCTGAGGTGTTTTCACCAATATCTGTGAATGCTAAGGATCTCTTGCTTATTTCTAACAGGTGGATCTACTGGACTGACTGGGGCAATGTTCCCAAGATTGAGCGAGCAGGCATGGATGGCAGCAGTCGCGAGGTGATTGTTGACAAGGATATCAAGTGGCCCAATGGTCTGACGATCGACTACACGATGGACAGACTTTTCTGGGTTGATGCCAAACTGCATCTCATTGGAAGCTCGGACTTGGCTGGTATGAATCGTCAAGTGATCATCACATCAGCTACACACCTGCGACATCCCTTCGCCATCACCGTCTTTGAGGTATGCATCCCAAAATAATCAATAGTAAAGATTTATTGAAAGATGTTCAAATCATTGATAACCAGTGGTCAGAGAGTGAGGCTTCTTGCCACTATTTTCCAGGACTGGCTGTACTGGAGTGACTGGGAGACAGAGTCCATCAGCAGCGTCAGAAAATTTATGAACTCCACCCACACTAACGAAGTGTCCAGCAAGGTGCTAGGTCTACAGTCCCCCATGGACGTCCGTGTCTTCCATCCATTCAAACAACCAGCAGGTAAAACTGACACAATGGTCTCCTGATCTATGGGAAGCTTCCAAAACTTTTTTTTGCTTGAAAATGGCTTGGAAAGTTGCAGGGTTACAGTTTAACAAATTTTCTCTTCCATTTGCAGCCGAAAATCGGTGTGGCACCAACAACGGAGGCTGCTCCCACTTGTGTCTTCCACACCCTAGGCACAGTCTGCACTCCGCTGGCATGACGTGTCAGTGTCCTGACGGCATGAAGCTCCAAGAAGACAACCTCCAAACTTGCTACACCGTCATGACCGCGAAGCCCAACTACCGCACAACTGAGCGTCCCGTCACCGCTGAGTCAGGTGTCACACAGAGCGGAGAGTTCTCCACCAAGGCCACCAAAAAGTCGGAGGACATCGGCAAGATCGCTGGCATCGTCGTCGGAATCATCAGCGCCCTGGTTCTCATCACAGCTGTGGTGAGTTGTTGATCACACCTCACATTTGAATCATGCTGTATGATGTTCCATCCATATAAACATCACCAAGTTATAATGTCTTAATTTGCTGTGTATTGGGTCTTTTAGATTGGATACTTCGTCTACCGGTCCATAATAAGTCCCAATAGCAAGAGCCTCAACTTTGATAATCCTGTTTATCGCAAGACAACTGAAGACACATTCAGCTTAGAGAAACACCAATACCAGCCATCAAAAACATTACCACCTGTGAGTGTTTGTGAAAGTTTTTTTTTTCTTTGACAACTTTTTAAACTTCTTACTGTCAATCATAAAATATTGAGAAAAAAAATTTTATTGACCTGGCATGATTTTGTTTATTGCAGACTTTGGAGCCACTCACCACAGAGAACAACTATGAGTATGTGTGATCCAGATGTATGCATAACTAGGAAATCAACTAGACCCTTGTGCCCCGAGTTATCAACAACTGTGCAGCTATAATTTTGTGGATACAGTCGGAACTGAATATTGTATTGCTGTGATATCGACATGTGTACTCCTTCGTATATACACGACCTTTGCCTGTTCACGCTATGGAGGTGTTCTGAATGCTTCCCCCTTGAGCTGCACAGCCCTTGGATGGGACTTTGTAAGTTGGGGCTACAGTCACCAAGCCCTCGCACGTCTTTCATGCATGCTTCCCGCACACACACGAAGGTCTGACCTGAAGCGATCTGGCTCCTCGTCCTGCCCAGTGCCCATGGCTGTGATTTGGTTTGGCACACCTCCAATGTCTAGGCAGGACCTCGCTTCATGTCGACTTCACACCGGGCCGAGCGGTTGTGGATTGTACAACTCATTGTGGTACGGGAGATAGACTGGTATCATGTATTAATCCTGCGATGGCCAAACAAACTGTCAAATGTGTTCAGAAACTTGACAAGAGTGCATGCATGTATTTAATTAGGCATCCCGATTGAAAATCGGGAGGCCTTATGTTTTTGTCTGTTTTTTTTTTTTTTTTTTTCTTTTTTTTTTTTTTTTTTTTTTTTTTTTTTTTTTTTTTTTCTTCCGCCGTTCGGTTTCCGGATCATAACTCTTGAACGCCTCGATCTATCTTTCCGAAATTTTCACAGCTCATCCGAAATACTTTGCTCCTAACCCCTATTGTTTTTCGTCGAGACCCGAAATCCAAGATGGCCGCCAGCGGCCATTTTGGAAAAAAAAATCGGGCGATTCCTGTCAATGTCATAATTTGATTCAGGCAATTTCCAGGGGGAAAAAATTTTTTGGGTGTATTTTTTTTTGGACTTAGAATTTTTCCCTCGCCTGCCCCCATGCAGATGTAATACTGTGACTGAGCCATGCTACTGTATTCACTGACTGCAGCCTGCATGTCCAGCATGAGGCTAGGCTCTGCCCTCTCAGCCAGTGCAGTATATGAGAGCCCTGCTCAGTAATGCCTGTGATAAGGCAATACCCCCCCCCCCCCCTCTCCCTCCCCCACCTCCACTGTCAGCCAGTCTAATCTGCATATGAATGTAGCAATGTATCAGTGACTTGTATGCACTGCCCCTCTTACCCCCCCCCCCCCCCCTCTCCTGTCCCCTCACCCCAGTTTACTATACTAACACCAACAAGTTGGAACGATGCCCTCCTTCCCTTTCTAAAGAAAACAATAGGTGGTTATATAATGATGACCCAAACTGAAGATAACAGCTTTGAAGGTCTGCCTGGGCCTTGGTTGCCGGTCAATTGTTCATTGTATTCAGTTAAAACAGCACTGTGTTTATCTGGATGAAACTACATGCATTGTTTTGTTTTCTAGCTGTATTTCACATGCAGTGACCAAATTATCATTGTTTTACTTAGCCAGAACCCAGAATAATTTCCTTTTTGCTTGTATTATGAATGTCTGTCATGTCTGTACATTTAATACCTATTGAGATTAAAACAAATATCTGATGGACATTTGTCTAGTGAGCAACTGCTATAGTTTGAACTCTCACTCCCACCTGTGTTCAATAATCCTGGTATATGTATTATAATAACAGTCAAGTTTCACCATTAGAAAAGAAAAGAAAAATTGGGGGATGCCACAAAGCCTATAGGCTTTTATGTCTAGTTAAGAATGTGTGTCCCATCTCATTTCATGCCACTTGCTTGTGTATTGCAAGGAAAGAGACCATTGTCTTGCTGTTGAGGTTTGAGGCAAGTTATGGAGCCATGTTAGAATCTGCCTGTGTTTGTTTAGCCTTGATTCTTGAGGATCAACTGATGAATTATCTGATAGTTTGGACTGTGTACGTGATGAGATTACAGTACAAGTGAGTGGCTTCATCATGACTTACAGTTCAGGGATATGTGTGTTTGTCTTTGTGAACATATTATTGTGTGCATCTGTTTATGAATTTGCTAAGTCAAAAACTTGGATGTCCAGATTAAGTTAATTGTACATAGTTTCATATAAATGATTAGTTTATCTTGTGCCTATTTTCATATACTGATATCGAGTGACCATGTAGGAATATTTTTCTTGTGGTATAGTACAATTACAATTATTTAAGCTTATGTGATTCTTTGTGATGCATCTGGTATGGTAGGATAGATCATCTCTATATTAACAGGTTGTGCAATGTATCCACTACAAGCACAGTGATTGGTGCTTTACAATGATAGCCTGTATATAAGTACATGTATGTCTATAGATTTTCCGGTACGATCAGACAAGTATTGGTTTTCTATCAAGATCTGTATTGAATCTTGTCTGGCAGAATCTCGTCTCTTGAGACTACATTCATATCTGCACCTGTTTCTTGTCCTGATTATTGTGTTCACAAAACTCGTCCTTACCTGTGTCTAAAATTACTAAACGGCCAATTTGCACCTGCACATATTAAAAAATTGCAAATTTACAGGGGTTGTGGTTAGAAAGCAAGAAATAATGCACATTGTTTTTCCTACACTTGTAAATGTTTTTCCTCCGTATATATGTGTATGATGTTTATCGTTTAAACTTGTATGTCAGTGTCTTGTTTGTGACATCATTCCATGGCGTTTTTTTTTCGGCAAATCGGTCTGAATGACGGACAGAACATGCACTTGGTCATTGTTCAATAGTGGGACATGTCGCTGCATTGACGGTTCCTTCAAACAGAAATTAACATATCAAAATCTCGCAACATTCTGCTAAATGAACAAGTGCGTTCTTCATCCTGACAGGCTGATCCCGAGCAGAAAATTTATATCTGTTGGAGTTCAGTCTTGTTGTCTGTTTTGTACTGACCAGTCTTGTATTTGTGCTGATCATTCAAATGTCTGAACAAACGAAAATGCTTAAGAATTCATTGCTCATTTATAATGTATATTCATCTCTTGTCTTTATCAGTGTGAACATGTGTTTATTACAACTCTCTCTCTCTTTCCAGGTACAATGTATCTTAATATTCTAGGAAGCCATTTCAGTTAATTAATATTTATGACGAAATCAGAAGAGTTATATGTTTGAGAAGAATATATGTTTTCATCTGTCCATTGTGCTTTCTACTCGCTCATAGTGTACATATTTTCATAACTTCGTCACCATGTCTGAGTGAATGTCTGCTTGTGCTTCTTCATCACATTTTTTATGTCACTGCAGTAAATGTATCCCATCATTTGAATAAATAAATTTGTTTTGATAAATATAATTAGCGTGTTCATCATTCTTTTGCCTCGCCTCATGCAATTGGATGTTGTAAGAACATTGAAAAGCAATTCACAAGTTCTGTAATATTAATTGATTTAGAAGAAACAAATTTTACAAATAAAGTGCAAAATGATTTATATACAGTGCCATCCATTAAATTTGGAGCCATTTCAGTCCGGTCTTGATAACCACAATTTGGTATTGCAATCGCATGATTATGAGTGTATATTCTCAATAAACCCAGTGACAAAACTTACAGGCTACATTTGGGTTACAATAAGAGTGATAGCTGTAACGATTTGACTGGATCTTCCACTTGTCCTGGATCATATATCACATAATCTCGGGGGAACACGTTCGTTGAATCCTTTTCTTTGGGAATGTATACATTTTCAAAACATTTACTGCTCAGAATCATTCAAGATGGATGAGGATATTGAATAAAAAACATATATGAAACGAATTTGAGGTCCGTGCTCGCCCACAGATCAGGAATAAAAGTCCTAGATCCAGATGCGCAAATCCGGATCACCTGTATGGTCATATGACACTTCAGAATTCATATTATGTAATTAATTGGTATTCCAGGATCTCAGAATGTGGAAAAAATAAGAAACAAGTATATCATACATCAATATCCCATTGGCTGCGCAACAGTGTGAAATGTGTCACTACTTTTTGGTGGCTCCGAATTAATGGATGGCACTGTAATTAGCATGAAGTCGAAGAGTAAAGTGGCACTTTATTGCCACACCCCTATACCTTGTACATGTTCTAGCGTCTGTATAGGGACCGTTCTGTTGCTTTCTTGACGTGACTGGTTGTTGGTAAACATGGTAAATAAACAAACCGGTAACCAAGCATTGATCTGCCAACTTCTCGGTCTGACCACGAAACAAAGCAAACAGTGCAAACTGAGCACTCGGTATACAACATTACTGGGGTGTAGGGAAGTGTGTTCATTCGGGACAAAAGTTAGTTCAATGATCCAAACATTGCATGTGACCTTTTTCATTATTGCAGAAAAAAAATTAGACACACCTTTTTATGCTAGATGTATTTGCTATTAATTTAATTTGATAAATGTCTTACTTGAATGACGCTTTAATACATGCATGAGACATATACACGTATTTTAAAGCGTCCTTAAGTAGCAGCATATGCATGGTCACACGACATGAAAATTATATTGAAGTATACAGATATGGACATGGTCCGTTAAGAAGTTGATAACATTTTAAACGTGGCGTCTCGTAATAGTGATAATGAGATGATAAGAGGCCATGTGACGCGGACCAAAAACTAAGCTCCAGTAATTGATAAGCATGGCGTTTTAGTCAATGGCGTGATCTTTAGTGTCAGACGGAGACACTACGTCAGAGCCACCATATCAGTGAATATATTTGGCAATGACCGTCATTCAATCTAGTTCTGTCACGGTTTGTATACCTGTGATCTGATAACTTGCTGGTATGTGTCATTCATCATGTGGCCCCACGTACGAGAGAGAAAAGCCAAAGCTTATAGGCTGTATGTTGATTAAGCCTAAATGTGATATCGTGATTTACAACTTTGTCATCAATATACTAGACTAATCATTAATAGAGTGGGGGAAAAACAATAGTCATTGCATTGTAATTATCACTGAAAGTAGTGAATAAATGACATCGCATTCTTGTACCACGTACAGTACAGACTCTGAGGCTCTGATCCAGGTGTACTAGTGTTTGGGAGTTCACGGCCACATACAAAAGTTCCGTTCGTAATGAAAAAAGAAATAAAAAACGCGCTAACTGGACTAATGTTCACAAAAAACCCTAAGCTACACGTATGCTAGAACATGCCTACACCAGCCTACATCTAAACATCTATAATCAGGTCCCTGATTCTTGGATAATTATATAACGTTGTTACCTAAATTTGAAAAGTACACCCAAATCAACATAAATTTGAAACACGAGTAGCATTTTGAATGCCCTTATCTATTAATCTCAATTCAAATGGTCAACTGCCCGGGCCTATGGTTTATTGTATCCCCAGAATGGAGTTTGGCGAATACTATGGATTTGTCTCCGTTGCGCCGCGTCCGCCGTACAGATTTTCTTGTGAACGCTTTACAGGTTGCAAATCTCAACTGATTTTAATAACTTTTAATAACAGACATCTGTTTGTATATTTTTATTGTTGTAGCTATGGACAGAACACTGTCTGAAGCAAACAAATGAATAAATAAAAATATCTTATGGCATGTTCCCGACACCAAATGATTTTGGTTGCCATTGCAACCAAATTGGCCGATTGACGACACATTTTGTGCCCAAATTAGGCTGTTTAACACCTGTTGTTTGTGAACGCTCTATGGGTCAGAGTTTTCGATGAATGATGATGGAATCGCTCATCCTTGTTATTCCTTGATGAGAAAGACTGTCACACGAAACCTTTTGTTTCTCAGAATGATCAAGTAAAGATTATTCAGTTAACAGGCTACGTGTAACTTATTACGATTACAACGATGAAATATCCACTTTGACATCTGTGATCAGTCCAAAATCTTGTGCTATGAGAGGAAATGGCACTGGGTTCTTGTTCAGAATAGAGAACTGATGTTTTTTATGAAAACATAACAATATTCTCAAATAAGTTTACATTACCTTCACGAGTTGAGTCTATTATTGACCACAATAAAAATAGTTAAGACAAGAAATATGTATTATCGGGCTCAACAAGACAAATGTTCTGTCCAATATTATTAGTTGTCATGGCTGTAACCAAATGAGTTGACTTTAGTTTTGCTAGTTGAGTCTATTAAATGTTTGGGGGCGACAGGGATGATAGGGTTACGGTGGATACACCCCAGTGGTCGTCAACGACCAGACAGCGTCTAGTTTTACGTGTAAGTAGTTAATCATAGAAAGTTCTTTGGGGCATGTTAGATTTTTCTCTGAGCATGACGAAGAAATTTCCTCAGAATGTTTGCTCACTATAGTGCCACAATGTGTTACATTCGAGAAAGAAACTCTATCCTCTGAAATTGAATATTCTCAACATATCTCATATTGTATTACATAAAGAGCATTGATCAATTAAATAGTGAGTTATTACTGTCTATTTTATCATTGATTAGTCTTTATAGAATATCGCTGTGGGAATATATTAGAATCATAAACTGTTTTAATAACGAGCATTTCACATCATTTGTTTTTTATCCATCAGTGGCACTGAAAAGTTCGAATTTTTTTTATAGTCCTTTTTTTTTTAACAAATCAGACTGGTCATCACCATCGCACCACCAGCCAGTGAACTTAACAAATGCCATTTATCATGTTTCTATATTTCTGAAAAGTTATGACAAACATCACAAATTTAAAAAAAACAAATGAGTTTTATTGTATTTTAATAATCTTAATCATTTAACATGATGGCTTTCTAAATGTGAAACGCAGGACTGTTGAGGATTTTTTCCCCACAAATTTGTATGAGACCGTCCGTGAAACCGTCGTTGTACTGTGCACTGATGTGAACTGGACGAACTCTTGAGAAAGTTCTCGGTGCCAAAGACAAAACCCCAGACAGCCCAGACAATCTGGATACAGACTCTCAATACATGGGAAGATTTATTGCGTCGAAAACCAAACACGTACACAGGTTTTTTTTGCGTTTTTTTTTCTTCATCAGTTTTAAGAAATATTTGGTTGCAAGTCGAGTTTGATGAGAAAAGAAGCGACCGGTGCTAATGATGTGGACTTTGGATTGGCACTCGGGCACAAAAGACGGAGTATCCCTTCAGACAGCACCCCACACAAATAGCATGGCGCGGTGCGTTCTGTGTGTCCTGGTCATGATACTCTTTGGTTATCTTGGCATGACCATGTGAAATGACTGTATAATAAACACAAGGATATTTCACATTTTTAAACAAGTTTGCATGATGATTGTTAAATATATTATTTCTCATCTGTCCTCCCTCCCCCCCCCCCCCCCCAGCCCCAATTGTCAATGGAGCCACGTGTAGCACCTATTTCCCTGACCACCAGGGCAACATTGGCAGCTGGGTGGTCTCCGAGTGTAGCCAGGGAATCGGGATCAGTCACTGTGATATACTAACCACATATTATTTTCCTACCATGAACACAACTTCTGCCAAGAACAGCAAAAATCACACATCTGGCCAGGAATCAAAATATTTACACTATTTGATAGAGAGCCATAGTATTATTGATTTTACTAGACACATTTTTTTTCAAGATATCCAGATTTTTTTATTTACAAATTTACCATTCTTATCGTTCCATTGAAGTTATTAAGAGTGAATGAACAGTGCAATTGAGCAAATAGCTCAATGGTTGTGTTCTTTTTAAAAATTGAAGAAGGCCAACTGCATAATATGCTTAAGACAATTACATGTACATCATTTAGGTACTAGCATAGGTATTCAGGAACTGCATCGTTATATACCAATGCTCTGTTTCAAGAGTGATATGTGAAATGCACACAATTTTAATGTATAACCCCATATATGTCAAGCAGATCTTCATGTTGATTTTTACACCAAAGAAACAATCACATGCAAATTTGTTATTTATTCAATAGTGTCTCAACAATTTATCATTTTCCAGAGAAATTTAAACAAAATCACCTCATGCAATAATAAATTAATATTGAATATACATAATATACCGTTCATATGATTGGCAGCCATCTAAAACACTATAATGTAGAAACAACAGCACTTTGAGGGATATTTGATGGGGAATTGATAGGAGGGGCCATCTGTAATGTGTATCACTGAGCACAACAAGTTCAAACCATGTACAGAATGGTACACAAACATAACAAGCAGAGCAAACAAGTGTCTGCGAAACTTTCTGGACCAACTTGAAGCAAACAACGAGTGCAGTGACTTGGCAAAGGTGACATACTTAACCAACATTACTCTCATAAACCGCATAGTTTGTGGAGACTTATTAGACCATGACTTGTACTTCATTTCATGCAAAAAGTGTGGGGTTTTTTTCAGTGTAGAATTCTGTCCATTTTTATTGGATACATTCATTGATGGAAAAAAAGGAATACAATGTACATGGATGAACGTATACAGCAAAGTATAGTCATATTTAGTTGGTATGAACTAAATAGACCATGTATAGTCTTGAAGAGAAGAGCTGTTTGAATGATGTTCACTGCTCTAGAGCGCCTTCAGACACTGAGAGGCGTACGATTCACAAATAGATTGACACAACACACATGTACCCTGTCTCAAGTCAGTCCCTGAACTCTTGTGATGATCACACATAATTATTGTGCTTTTCATGCTAAAACATTATTATATCATCTGCATGCAGATTACAATCATAATGTACTGGTATCTAAACTTATTACCGTGTGGGACTCCTGTCATAATGCAAGCACATAGTACGATTCAACAAATGACAACAGGACATTGGATGTTCATTCCTTTCATACCAGAATCGAACACATTTTCCTGACATTGATGGAGAAATAAGTATAAGTTCCTTACCAGGAATACCAGAATCTAAACATGTAGGCAAATTAGCGAACAAAACGTCCAAAACAGTTTAGCAACAGGTAATGTTGGTTTATGCACATAATGGTACAAGCCCTGAAGTAACATCCGGTAATTACAATTCACGAGATATTAATGTAACGGACAGGGTCAAGTTTGTGAACATGTTGACATAATGATATTGCGGGTTTTTTTAGCAATCACTGCTCCCGGGTCTGCAGTTGGTTGCCATAACTACAAGTCTGGAATTAATATAGCTGGCAGTAATTTGTATCTGATGTGTTATTAATAAAAAGTAGCGAATAGCTGCTTATTGCAGCACACTTGCTTTGCAGCATATTTCTAGACAATCTGCAAGAAATGTAGAGATTTCAATTCACCAGTACATTTATCTTATACAGTTTTCAGGTAAATATGATTCAGTTATCTGTTATATAATGTCCTGAAGTTGAATTCCAACAGGGACTTTTCGCACATACGGACAATAAAACTGCTGATATTCACCAAGAACCAATAACCTGGAAGTTCCCCCTACTTTATTATGGGTTGCTACCATAAATTACATGATAGATAGTATGATAGATATCAATAAAATGCATGACATTTAGTACCAGTATGAATGTAATTATGTATGAACAGGCAACCTATCATGTCTTAGTGTGCATGTTCATGTATCCACATCAAATGCATGTTGAAAATTGCACTGCTTTGATTACAATCCTGATATACAATATAACTATCAGTATTAGAAACAGAATGCTACTGCTAGTATCACAATTAATCTTTTCAGTTGTTTTGTCTACCTATTTATAATTGTCCATGGAAATAATCCACACCCTCATCCCTTATCCATTCCCCTCATGATCAAACTGATGATGCCAGGTGTTTGGAGTGTCATGTGACGGAGACTCACTCTCTGTTCCCTCTCGACTGTCCTGTACCCTGTTGTCAATGGCAACCGTCGCACTGTCTGCTCTTGAGACTCGCACATCGAACGGCCCAAACAGCCGGTCATAAACATCCATACTTAGCTCTGAGTCTAGTTCTGAGCTTCCAATGTCTGTCACAACACGTAACCTTGAGCAAAGGTCCTGAATGGCGATGTTTGACACTCTATCACTAGTTGTGTCCTCCACACCTTCACCCTCAGCCAGGCGGTTGTCAAGGACGGGCTCAGGACAGGTCGCCGGGAGAACTGGGGGGTGATGGCACACTACAGGGCCGTCCAGGAGACTGGTGCTCGTCTCCTCAACAAGTGGAATATCCGCAGCTAGTGTGGTTGCCAAACCCTCGTCTATCAGTCTGTTGTCAGCTGTTACAAGGTCTCTAAGGTCCGCGAATGGAGTATCTATGACACTGTCCAAGTATCTATCACCGGCAAGCTGGACTTGCACTGGGTTTAACTGCAAGGAGGAGTTACTGGATAACAGTGGTATTTCCACAGCCGTATCAACAGGTGTCTGTTCTGCAAGTCTGTTGTCAGTCTCTGATTGATGGATGTTGTCTGCTGGGTTTGTCTCCATCTCATTCCCTGCAAGATCATTTCTGACATGCTGTGACCTGACAAGTAGACTCCTGGACGGCGGTAAATCTATGACAGACTCCTCTGTAGTCTGCGCTGAATTATTTCCGCGACAGCCATCACCTCCGTCCGTGACCTCGGACCTCTCCCGGCTGGTGATGTCAGTCATCTGCTGCCAGATGTCGTTGAGTATTCGCTGCATGATGTCTGATGCGTCCATGATCTGTTGTCGCTGGGCACGGTCCAGCCGCCCGCGGTTGTCTCCGAAGTCTCCGTCGTCCCGGATCCGCTCGCCACTGTCACCATCGCTGTCGTCGTGCCCGCTGATGTATCCATCCTCCTCCTCATCGTCAAGATTCTCCACCTCCTCGTTGATTCGCTGCTCATCAACCTCGTTCCCAGCCCCGCCCCCAGCCATCTGCTGGCTCAGTCTCAGCGCCACTAGCAGGTACCTTGGCTCTCGCAGCACACCCTTTGCCCGCACTGTCTTGGGGTGGTCAGGGCCGAGGACGACCTCGCTCACCTCCGCCCATTTGCGGAAAAACTCAAAGGCCTTCACGTAGTCATTGTTATCCTCATAGACGATACCAATGTTGATGTAGAGGCGACTGCTCAGCAGGCTATCTTCACCATACACTTGTCGACAGATCTCCATAGCTTCGTTATAGTACTGAAAATAATCAAATACACTGAAGATTGCACAACAAGAATATTTGTAAGAATAATGATAACCATATCATTGATTATAACTATAACTATTACGGTATACAACAGAATATTGTATAATATACTATTATACAGACACTGAGTGGGATCCTACCTTCAATTGTTCCATGGAGCCCCTTGGGGCCAGAACTCCTTTTGTCATCAAAGCCTCAGCATAATGTCCAGCGTCTTTCAACTGTAAAGTAAATTGGAGCAAAAGGTACAACTGTCAATAATCTCATAAATCAACACATATTGATTATATTTATAATCACACCATTGTACCTCTTGGAATATAGCAATGGCTTGGTCAATGTGCTCATTGCCTTCCTTGATAGCCTGTTCACCAGTCATTTCATTTTCGTCCCCTCCACATGCATTCCAACTCTCCAGACTGAACGCCAGCTTCATCAGACTCATAGCCAATTTCAACTGTAAAATACATGATCCATAACGCTTGTCAGGAATGCATAGAAGACATTATTACTTATATGTAGTTTTTTCAGACTGAGCACACTGAACTGTCACACTTAAATTCACATGGTAACTCACTCTGTGATGTTCCCCTGAGAAGGTTCTTCTGAGGTCTATAGATTTTCGAGCATATGTGATAGTCTTTCTGAGATCCGGGAGTTGTGATGGAGACACGAAATCATTCAGCTTCAACTTCTGTAAAATATGATGTATGCAATCACTTGACCAGCCACAGTGCTTACACATCATTCAATGCAGCAGTCAATCTAGATGTTATAATCTAAATTTATATTTGAATGGTGGTAATATGTGCTCCGTATACTTGTTGGTTATATCTGTTAGTGTTCTCCAGCACACACCAACCTCCTCATATATTTCAGCCATGAGGCTGTTGAGATCAACCATTCTCTCCTGCCGATTGCCAAGCTCCTTCTCCTCAAGTTTGATGACGGTCTTTGCAAGGTCCAGGGCTTCAGTGTATCGGCCAGCCTGCAGGCTACAAGCAAAGAGTTTATTATAACAAGAGGCGGAACTCCTTAATATATATTCCTATGTGACAAGCAAAAACAATATAACCTTCGCCGGTGGAGGAGTAGCAAACAATAGGAACTTCGCTTACGAGGGAGCGGCCTCCTAGCATTGTGGTCACAATGAGTTTCTCAGTTTAGAATTGCTCAGTCACGCATTTTTGTGGGAGTGCGGCCTCTTATTGATATTACACTCTTTGCTACAAGGACAGAAAAATAACTTGGTTTGATGACAGTCTTGGCGAGGTCCAGTGCATCAGTGTATTGGCTGGTCTGCAGGATACAAGGACAGAAAGCTTAGTTTGAGGATGGTTTTGGAGAGGTCCAGTGCATCAGTGTATCGGCTGGTCTGCAGGCTACAAGGACAGAAAGCTTAGTTTGAGGACGGTTTTGATGAGGCCCAGGGCTTCAGTGTATCGGCCCAGGGCTTCAGTGTATCGGCTGGTCTGCAGGATACAAGGACAGAAAGCTTAGTTTGAGGATGGTTTTGGTGAGGCTCAGGGCTTCAGTGTATCGGCCCAGGGCTTCAGTGTATCGGCTGGTCTGCAGGATACAAGGACAGAAAGCTTAGTTTGAGGATGGTTTTGGTGAGGCTCAGGGCTTCAGTGTATCGGCTGGTCTGCAGGATACAAGGACAAAAAGCTTAGTTTGAGGATGGTTTTGGAGAGGCTCAGGGCTTCAGTGTATCGACTGGTCTGCAGGCTACAAGGACAAAAAGCTTAGTTTGAGGATGGTTTTGGAGAGGCTCAGGGCTTCAGTGTATCGAATGGTCTGCAGGATACAAGGACAGAAAAGCACACTAACAGAGGTGAGCATTGTTCATATATGTTGTGAGAATAATATGACTGCTCATTGATTGAGCTATCATATGACAAGTGTATGAAGAGAGAATTTGATTCTAGTAACTGTAATATTTGATTACTTATTCATTAACAGCATTTTAGAAAGCTTGAAAGTGCTTTACAAGCTATAAAACACACAAGATTTGAGTTCAATACACCTCAAACTTTATGCTATTCATGTTTCACTTGTAAATGAGTTGTACGTACTATATCCTGGCGATGAGCTCATATCGCTGGGCCACGAGTTGGTCATCCCTAGGTTCCTGAGCCTCTACCTCTGCTAGAGATTCCCCGTAACACTGGATCATCTCATCTGTTCCACCAGCCTGGGGACAGAAACATCCACACTTGATTCAACCCACTACTATTGTCCAACACTCCACCCCTCTCACCAGCAAAAGGGAGAGGACTGTTATACAGCATAATCAAATAAAATCATGCATAAAAGTCAAAATGCCACTCAGATTTAAAGGATTTTACAAATTTTCAGCAAACATAAAGCAAGAGACCTTTCTCCAGTAGTTTAGTAGCTTTGAGCTGTACTCCTCATGGTAAAGTTTACCCAGCATGCCCCAGTCACACAAGCACTGACTCAGGCGATAACTGTCCGAAATCTGACTCAGGTGACACAAATACTCCTGAAATCAGCGATCATTCTATAGGATTCTAATGGGAAAATCTCCACAATTTTGCTTGGAGGAACAGAGCATTATTTGGTGAGCAGCAAAGAACCACACAAGCAGATTTCTCACCTCAGCTTTCCTCTCCAGGTTTGTGCAGTGCTCAAAAAAGTCTGCCAGTTGCTGGTGCCATAACTTGTAAATATCAAGGGACTCTTCAGAACTTTCGTTTTCACATCCAACCTTGAAATATCTAAACCAGGGGTAATACAGCACATTAACAACTAGACGTCAAGGCCTAAAGGCCTTGGAGGCATTTCAGGGTGAAGCTATTGATGAAAATGAAAAATGCCGACTCGTTGAAGCATTTTCAGGTCAAGTCAAAGTTCATCTCTGATACCCCTCGGATATGCTTGTCTAGGACCACGAGTCCGAAAACAATTTCCGTTTCGCTCTACGATGCACAGTTTCCGAGATATCGATGAAAATGAAAAATGCCGACTCGGCAAAAAAATTTCAGGTCAAGGTCAAAGTTTATCTCTAGTACCCCTCAGATATGTTTGTCTAGGGCCACAAGTCCAAAATTAATGCCTGTTACGCTCTACGATGCACCGTTTCTGAGATATCGATGAAAACGAAAAATGCCGACTTCGCGAAAAAATTTAAGGTCAAGGTCAAAGTTCATCCCTAGTACCCCTTAGATATGATTGCCTACGGCCACGAGTCCGAAAATAACGTCCGTTTCGCTCTATGCATGTTAGAATCTGCCTGTGTTTGTTTAGCCTTGATTCTTGAGGATCAACTGATGAATTATCTGATAGTTTGGACTGTGTACGTGATGAGATTACAGTACAAGTGAGTGGCTTCATCATGACTTACAGTTCAGGGATATGTGTGTTTGTCTTTGTGAACATATTATTGTGTGCATCTGTTTATGAATTTGCTAAGTCAAAAACTTGGATGTCCAGATTAAGTTAATTGTACATAGTTTCATATAAATGATTAGTTTATCTTGTGCCTATTTTCATATACTGATATCGAGTGACCATGTAGGAATATTTTTCTTGTGGTATAGTACAATTACAATTATTTAAGCTTATGTGATTCTTTGTGATGCATCTGGTATGGTAGGATAGATCATCTCTATATTAACAGGTTGTGCAATGTATCCACTACAAGCACAGTGATTGGTGCTTTACAATGATAGCCTGTATATAAGTACATGTATGTCTATAGATTTTCCGGTACGATCAGACAAGTATTGGTTTTCTATCAAGATCTGTATTGAATCTTGTCTGGCAGAATCTCGTCTCTTGAGACTACATTCATATCTGCACCTGTTTCTTGTCCTGATTATTGTGTTCACAAAACTCGTCCTTACCTGTGTCTAAAATTACTAAACGGCCAATTTGCACCTGCACATATTAAAAAATTGCAAATTTACAGGGGTTGTGGTTAGAAAGCAAGAAATAATGCACATTGTTTTTCCTACACTTGTAAATGTTTTTCCTCCGTATATATGTGTATGATGTTTATCGTTTAAACTTGTATGTCAGTGTCTTGTTTGTGACATCATTCCATGGCGTTTTTTTTTCGGCAAATCGGTCTGAATGACGGACAGAACATGCACTTGGTCATTGTTCAATAGTGGGACATGTCGCTGCATTGACGGTTCCTTCAAACAGAAATTAACATATCAAAATCTCGCAACATTCTGCTAAATGAACAAGTGCGTTCTTCATCCTGACAGGCTGATCCCGAGCAGAAAATTTATATCTGTTGGAGTTCAGTCTTGTTGTCTGTTTTGTACTGACCAGTCTTGTATTTGTGCTGATCATTCAAATGTCTGAACAAACGAAAATGCTTAAGAATTCATTGCTCATTTATAATGTATATTCATCTCTTGTCTTTATCAGTGTGAACATGTGTTTATTACAACTCTCTCTCTCTTTCCAGGTACAATGTATCTTAATATTCTAGGAAGCCATTTCAGTTAATTAATATTTATGACGAAATCAGAAGAGTTATATGTTTGAGAAGAATATATGTTTTCATCTGTCCATTGTGCTTTCTACTCGCTCATAGTGTACATATTTTCATAACTTCGTCACCATGTCTGAGTGAATGTCTGCTTGTGCTTCTTCATCACATTTTTTATGTCACTGCAGTAAATGTATCCCATCATTTGAATAAATAAATTTGTTTTGATAAATATAATTAGCGTGTTCATCATTCTTTTGCCTCGCCTCATGCAATTGGATGTTGTAAGAACATTGAAAAGCAATTCACAAGTTCTGTAATATTAATTGATTTAGAAGAAACAAATTTTACAAATAAAGTGCAAAATGATTTATATACAGTGCCATCCATTAAATTTGGAGCCATTTCAGTCCGGTCTTGATAACCACAATTTGGTATTGCAATCGCATGATTATGAGTGTATATTCTCAATAAACCCAGTGACAAAACTTACAGGCTACATTTGGGTTACAATAAGAGTGATAGCTGTAACGATTTGACTGGATCTTCCACTTGTCCTGGATCATATATCACATAATCTCGGGGGAACACGTTCGTTGAATCCTTTTCTTTGGGAATGTATACATTTTCAAAACATTTACTGCTCAGAATCATTCAAGATGGATGAGGATATTGAATAAAAAACATATATGAAACGAATTTGAGGTCCGTGCTCGCCCACAGATCAGGAATAAAAGTCCTAGATCCAGATGCGCAAATCCGGATCACCTGTATGGTCATATGACACTTCAGAATTCATATTATGTAATTAATTGGTATTCCAGGATCTCAGAATGTGGAAAAAATAAGAAACAAGTATATCATACATCAATATCCCATTGGCTGCGCAACAGTGTGAAATGTGTCACTACTTTTTGGTGGCTCCGAATTAATGGATGGCACTGTAATTAGCATGAAGTCGAAGAGTAAAGTGGCACTTTATTGCCACACCCCTATACCTTGTACATGTTCTAGCGTCTGTATAGGGACCGTTCTGTTGCTTTCTTGACGTGACTGGTTGTTGGTAAACATGGTAAATAAACAAACCGGTAACCAAGCATTGATCTGCCAACTTCTCGGTCTGACCACGAAACAAAGCAAACAGTGCAAACTGAGCACTCGGTATACAACATTACTGGGGTGTAGGGAAGTGTGTTCATTCGGGACAAAAGTTAGTTCAATGATCCAAACATTGCATGTGACCTTTTTCATTATTGCAGAAAAAAAATTAGACACACCTTTTTATGCTAGATGTATTTGCTATTAATTTAATTTGATAAATGTCTTACTTGAATGACGCTTTAATACATGCATGAGACATATACACGTATTTTAAAGCGTCCTTAAGTAGCAGCATATGCATGGTCACACGACATGAAAATTATATTGAAGTATACAGATATGGACATGGTCCGTTAAGAAGTTGATAACATTTTAAACGTGGCGTCTCGTAATAGTGATAATGAGATGATAAGAGGCCATGTGACGCGGACCAAAAACTAAGCTCCAGTAATTGATAAGCATGGCGTTTTAGTCAATGGCGTGATCTTTAGTGTCAGACGGAGACACTACGTCAGAGCCACCATATCAGTGAATATATTTGGCAATGACCGTCATTCAATCTAGTTCTGTCACGGTTTGTATACCTGTGATCTGATAACTTGCTGGTATGTGTCATTCATCATGTGGCCCCACGTACGAGAGAGAAAAGCCAAAGCTTATAGGCTGTATGTTGATTAAGCCTAAATGTGATATCGTGATTTACAACTTTGTCATCAATATACTAGACTAATCATTAATAGAGTGGGGGAAAAACAATAGTCATTGCATTGTAATTATCACTGAAAGTAGTGAATAAATGACATCGCATTCTTGTACCACGTACAGTACAGACTCTGAGGCTCTGATCCAGGTGTACTAGTGTTTGGGAGTTCACGGCCACATACAAAAGTTCCGTTCGTAATGAAAAAAGAAATAAAAAACGCGCTAACTGGACTAATGTTCACAAAAAACCCTAAGCTACACGTATGCTAGAACATGCCTACACCAGCCTACATCTAAACATCTATAATCAGGTCCCTGATTCTTGGATAATTATATAACGTTGTTACCTAAATTTGAAAAGTACACCCAAATCAACATAAATTTGAAACACGAGTAGCATTTTGAATGCCCTTATCTATTAATCTCAATTCAAATGGTCAACTGCCCGGGCCTATGGTTTATTGTATCCCCAGAATGGAGTTTGGCGAATACTATGGATTTGTCTCCGTTGCGCCGCGTCCGCCGTACAGATTTTCTTGTGAACGCTTTACAGGTTGCAAATCTCAACTGATTTTAATAACTTTTAATAACAGACATCTGTTTGTATATTTTTATTGTTGTAGCTATGGACAGAACACTGTCTGAAGCAAACAAATGAATAAATAAAAATATCTTATGGCATGTTCCCGACACCAAATGATTTTGGTTGCCATTGCAACCAAATTGGCCGATTGACGACACATTTTGTGCCCAAATTAGGCTGTTTAACACCTGTTGTTTGTGAACGCTCTATGGGTCAGAGTTTTCGATGAATGATGATGGAATCGCTCATCCTTGTTATTCCTTGATGAGAAAGACTGTCACACGAAACCTTTTGTTTCTCAGAATGATCAAGTAAAGATTATTCAGTTAACAGGCTACGTGTAACTTATTACGATTACAACGATGAAATATCCACTTTGACATCTGTGATCAGTCCAAAATCTTGTGCTATGAGAGGAAATGGCACTGGGTTCTTGTTCAGAATAGAGAACTGATGTTTTTTATGAAAACATAACAATATTCTCAAATAAGTTTACATTACCTTCACGAGTTGAGTCTATTATTGACCACAATAAAAATAGTTAAGACAAGAAATATGTATTATCGGGCTCAACAAGACAAATGTTCTGTCCAATATTATTAGTTGTCATGGCTGTAACCAAATGAGTTGACTTTAGTTTTGCTAGTTGAGTCTATTAAATGTTTGGGGGCGACAGGGATGATAGGGTTACGGTGGATACACCCCAGTGGTCGTCAACGACCAGACAGCGTCTAGTTTTACGTGTAAGTAGTTAATCATAGAAAGTTCTTTGGGGCATGTTAGATTTTTCTCTGAGCATGACGAAGAAATTTCCTCAGAATGTTTGCTCACTATAGTGCCACAATGTGTTACATTCGAGAAAGAAACTCTATCCTCTGAAATTGAATATTCTCAACATATCTCATATTGTATTACATAAAGAGCATTGATCAATTAAATAGTGAGTTATTACTGTCTATTTTATCATTGATTAGTCTTTATAGAATATCGCTGTGGGAATATATTAGAATCATAAACTGTTTTAATAACGAGCATTTCACATCATTTGTTTTTTATCCATCAGTGGCACTGAAAAGTTCGAATTTTTTTTATAGTCCTTTTTTTTTTAACAAATCAGACTGGTCATCACCATCGCACCACCAGCCAGTGAACTTAACAAATGCCATTTATCATGTTTCTATATTTCTGAAAAGTTATGACAAACATCACAAATTTAAAAAAAACAAATGAGTTTTATTGTATTTTAATAATCTTAATCATTTAACATGATGGCTTTCTAAATGTGAAACGCAGGACTGTTGAGGATTTTTTCCCCACAAATTTGTATGAGACCGTCCGTGAAACCGTCGTTGTACTGTGCACTGATGTGAACTGGACGAACTCTTGAGAAAGTTCTCGGTGCCAAAGACAAAACCCCAGACAGCCCAGACAATCTGGATACAGACTCTCAATACATGGGAAGATTTATTGCGTCGAAAACCAAACACGTACACAGGTTTTTTTTGCGTTTTTTTTTCTTCATCAGTTTTAAGAAATATTTGGTTGCAAGTCGAGTTTGATGAGAAAAGAAGCGACCGGTGCTAATGATGTGGACTTTGGATTGGCACTCGGGCACAAAAGACGGAGTATCCCTTCAGACAGCACCCCACACAAATAGCATGGCGCGGTGCGTTCTGTGTGTCCTGGTCATGATACTCTTTGGTTATCTTGGCATGACCATGTGAAATGACTGTATAATAAACACAAGGATATTTCACATTTTTAAACAAGTTTGCATGATGATTGTTAAATATATTATTTCTCATCTGTCCTCCCTCCCCCCCCCCCCCCCCAGCCCCAATTGTCAATGGAGCCACGTGTAGCACCTATTTCCCTGACCACCAGGGCAACATTGGCAGCTGGGTGGTCTCCGAGTGTAGCCAGGGAATCGGGATCAGTCACTGTGATATACTAACCACATATTATTTTCCTACCATGAACACAACTTCTGCCAAGAACAGCAAAAATCACACATCTGGCCAGGAATCAAAATATTTACACTATTTGATAGAGAGCCATAGTATTATTGATTTTACTAGACACATTTTTTTTCAAGATATCCAGATTTTTTTATTTACAAATTTACCATTCTTATCGTTCCATTGAAGTTATTAAGAGTGAATGAACAGTGCAATTGAGCAAATAGCTCAATGGTTGTGTTCTTTTTAAAAATTGAAGAAGGCCAACTGCATAATATGCTTAAGACAATTACATGTACATCATTTAGGTACTAGCATAGGTATTCAGGAACTGCATCGTTATATACCAATGCTCTGTTTCAAGAGTGATATGTGAAATGCACACAATTTTAATGTATAACCCCATATATGTCAAGCAGATCTTCATGTTGATTTTTACACCAAAGAAACAATCACATGCAAATTTGTTATTTATTCAATAGTGTCTCAACAATTTATCATTTTCCAGAGAAATTTAAACAAAATCACCTCATGCAATAATAAATTAATATTGAATATACATAATATACCGTTCATATGATTGGCAGCCATCTAAAACACTATAATGTAGAAACAACAGCACTTTGAGGGATATTTGATGGGGAATTGATAGGAGGGGCCATCTGTAATGTGTATCACTGAGCACAACAAGTTCAAACCATGTACAGAATGGTACACAAACATAACAAGCAGAGCAAACAAGTGTCTGCGAAACTTTCTGGACCAACTTGAAGCAAACAACGAGTGCAGTGACTTGGCAAAGGTGACATACTTAACCAACATTACTCTCATAAACCGCATAGTTTGTGGAGACTTATTAGACCATGACTTGTACTTCATTTCATGCAAAAAGTGTGGGGTTTTTTTCAGTGTAGAATTCTGTCCATTTTTATTGGATACATTCATTGATGGAAAAAAAGGAATACAATGTACATGGATGAACGTATACAGCAAAGTATAGTCATATTTAGTTGGTATGAACTAAATAGACCATGTATAGTCTTGAAGAGAAGAGCTGTTTGAATGATGTTCACTGCTCTAGAGCGCCTTCAGACACTGAGAGGCGTACGATTCACAAATAGATTGACACAACACACATGTACCCTGTCTCAAGTCAGTCCCTGAACTCTTGTGATGATCACACATAATTATTGTGCTTTTCATGCTAAAACATTATTATATCATCTGCATGCAGATTACAATCATAATGTACTGGTATCTAAACTTATTACCGTGTGGGACTCCTGTCATAATGCAAGCACATAGTACGATTCAACAAATGACAACAGGACATTGGATGTTCATTCCTTTCATACCAGAATCGAACACATTTTCCTGACATTGATGGAGAAATAAGTATAAGTTCCTTACCAGGAATACCAGAATCTAAACATGTAGGCAAATTAGCGAACAAAACGTCCAAAACAGTTTAGCAACAGGTAATGTTGGTTTATGCACATAATGGTACAAGCCCTGAAGTAACATCCGGTAATTACAATTCACGAGATATTAATGTAACGGACAGGGTCAAGTTTGTGAACATGTTGACATAATGATATTGCGGGTTTTTTTAGCAATCACTGCTCCCGGGTCTGCAGTTGGTTGCCATAACTACAAGTCTGGAATTAATATAGCTGGCAGTAATTTGTATCTGATGTGTTATTAATAAAAAGTAGCGAATAGCTGCTTATTGCAGCACACTTGCTTTGCAGCATATTTCTAGACAATCTGCAAGAAATGTAGAGATTTCAATTCACCAGTACATTTATCTTATACAGTTTTCAGGTAAATATGATTCAGTTATCTGTTATATAATGTCCTGAAGTTGAATTCCAACAGGGACTTTTCGCACATACGGACAATAAAACTGCTGATATTCACCAAGAACCAATAACCTGGAAGTTCCCCCTACTTTATTATGGGTTGCTACCATAAATTACATGATAGATAGTATGATAGATATCAATAAAATGCATGACATTTAGTACCAGTATGAATGTAATTATGTATGAACAGGCAACCTATCATGTCTTAGTGTGCATGTTCATGTATCCACATCAAATGCATGTTGAAAATTGCACTGCTTTGATTACAATCCTGATATACAATATAACTATCAGTATTAGAAACAGAATGCTACTGCTAGTATCACAATTAATCTTTTCAGTTGTTTTGTCTACCTATTTATAATTGTCCATGGAAATAATCCACACCCTCATCCCTTATCCATTCCCCTCATGATCAAACTGATGATGCCAGGTGTTTGGAGTGTCATGTGACGGAGACTCACTCTCTGTTCCCTCTCGACTGTCCTGTACCCTGTTGTCAATGGCAACCGTCGCACTGTCTGCTCTTGAGACTCGCACATCGAACGGCCCAAACAGCCGGTCATAAACATCCATACTTAGCTCTGAGTCTAGTTCTGAGCTTCCAATGTCTGTCACAACACGTAACCTTGAGCAAAGGTCCTGAATGGCGATGTTTGACACTCTATCACTAGTTGTGTCCTCCACACCTTCACCCTCAGCCAGGCGGTTGTCAAGGACGGGCTCAGGACAGGTCGCCGGGAGAACTGGGGGGTGATGGCACACTACAGGGCCGTCCAGGAGACTGGTGCTCGTCTCCTCAACAAGTGGAATATCCGCAGCTAGTGTGGTTGCCAAACCCTCGTCTATCAGTCTGTTGTCAGCTGTTACAAGGTCTCTAAGGTCCGCGAATGGAGTATCTATGACACTGTCCAAGTATCTATCACCGGCAAGCTGGACTTGCACTGGGTTTAACTGCAAGGAGGAGTTACTGGATAACAGTGGTATTTCCACAGCCGTATCAACAGGTGTCTGTTCTGCAAGTCTGTTGTCAGTCTCTGATTGATGGATGTTGTCTGCTGGGTTTGTCTCCATCTCATTCCCTGCAAGATCATTTCTGACATGCTGTGACCTGACAAGTAGACTCCTGGACGGCGGTAAATCTATGACAGACTCCTCTGTAGTCTGCGCTGAATTATTTCCGCGACAGCCATCACCTCCGTCCGTGACCTCGGACCTCTCCCGGCTGGTGATGTCAGTCATCTGCTGCCAGATGTCGTTGAGTATTCGCTGCATGATGTCTGATGCGTCCATGATCTGTTGTCGCTGGGCACGGTCCAGCCGCCCGCGGTTGTCTCCGAAGTCTCCGTCGTCCCGGATCCGCTCGCCACTGTCACCATCGCTGTCGTCGTGCCCGCTGATGTATCCATCCTCCTCCTCATCGTCAAGATTCTCCACCTCCTCGTTGATTCGCTGCTCATCAACCTCGTTCCCAGCCCCGCCCCCAGCCATCTGCTGGCTCAGTCTCAGCGCCACTAGCAGGTACCTTGGCTCTCGCAGCACACCCTTTGCCCGCACTGTCTTGGGGTGGTCAGGGCCGAGGACGACCTCGCTCACCTCCGCCCATTTGCGGAAAAACTCAAAGGCCTTCACGTAGTCATTGTTATCCTCATAGACGATACCAATGTTGATGTAGAGGCGACTGCTCAGCAGGCTATCTTCACCATACACTTGTCGACAGATCTCCATAGCTTCGTTATAGTACTGAAAATAATCAAATACACTGAAGATTGCACAACAAGAATATTTGTAAGAATAATGATAACCATATCATTGATTATAACTATAACTATTACGGTATACAACAGAATATTGTATAATATACTATTATACAGACACTGAGTGGGATCCTACCTTCAATTGTTCCATGGAGCCCCTTGGGGCCAGAACTCCTTTTGTCATCAAAGCCTCAGCATAATGTCCAGCGTCTTTCAACTGTAAAGTAAATTGGAGCAAAAGGTACAACTGTCAATAATCTCATAAATCAACACATATTGATTATATTTATAATCACACCATTGTACCTCTTGGAATATAGCAATGGCTTGGTCAATGTGCTCATTGCCTTCCTTGATAGCCTGTTCACCAGTCATTTCATTTTCGTCCCCTCCACATGCATTCCAACTCTCCAGACTGAACGCCAGCTTCATCAGACTCATAGCCAATTTCAACTGTAAAATACATGATCCATAACGCTTGTCAGGAATGCATAGAAGACATTATTACTTATATGTAGTTTTTTCAGACTGAGCACACTGAACTGTCACACTTAAATTCACATGGTAACTCACTCTGTGATGTTCCCCTGAGAAGGTTCTTCTGAGGTCTATAGATTTTCGAGCATATGTGATAGTCTTTCTGAGATCCGGGAGTTGTGATGGAGACACGAAATCATTCAGCTTCAACTTCTGTAAAATATGATGTATGCAATCACTTGACCAGCCACAGTGCTTACACATCATTCAATGCAGCAGTCAATCTAGATGTTATAATCTAAATTTATATTTGAATGGTGGTAATATGTGCTCCGTATACTTGTTGGTTATATCTGTTAGTGTTCTCCAGCACACACCAACCTCCTCATATATTTCAGCCATGAGGCTGTTGAGATCAACCATTCTCTCCTGCCGATTGCCAAGCTCCTTCTCCTCAAGTTTGATGACGGTCTTTGCAAGGTCCAGGGCTTCAGTGTATCGGCCAGCCTGCAGGCTACAAGCAAAGAGTTTATTATAACAAGAGGCGGAACTCCTTAATATATATTCCTATGTGACAAGCAAAAACAATATAACCTTCGCCGGTGGAGGAGTAGCAAACAATAGGAACTTCGCTTACGAGGGAGCGGCCTCCTAGCATTGTGGTCACAATGAGTTTCTCAGTTTAGAATTGCTCAGTCACGCATTTTTGTGGGAGTGCGGCCTCTTATTGATATTACACTCTTTGCTACAAGGACAGAAAAATAACTTGGTTTGATGACAGTCTTGGCGAGGTCCAGTGCATCAGTGTATTGGCTGGTCTGCAGGATACAAGGACAGAAAGCTTAGTTTGAGGATGGTTTTGGAGAGGTCCAGTGCATCAGTGTATCGGCTGGTCTGCAGGCTACAAGGACAGAAAGCTTAGTTTGAGGACGGTTTTGATGAGGCCCAGGGCTTCAGTGTATCGGCCCAGGGCTTCAGTGTATCGGCTGGTCTGCAGGATACAAGGACAGAAAGCTTAGTTTGAGGATGGTTTTGGTGAGGCTCAGGGCTTCAGTGTATCGGCCCAGGGCTTCAGTGTATCGGCTGGTCTGCAGGATACAAGGACAGAAAGCTTAGTTTGAGGATGGTTTTGGTGAGGCTCAGGGCTTCAGTGTATCGGCTGGTCTGCAGGATACAAGGACAAAAAGCTTAGTTTGAGGATGGTTTTGGAGAGGCTCAGGGCTTCAGTGTATCGACTGGTCTGCAGGCTACAAGGACAAAAAGCTTAGTTTGAGGATGGTTTTGGAGAGGCTCAGGGCTTCAGTGTATCGAATGGTCTGCAGGATACAAGGACAGAAAAGCACACTAACAGAGGTGAGCATTGTTCATATATGTTGTGAGAATAATATGACTGCTCATTGATTGAGCTATCATATGACAAGTGTATGAAGAGAGAATTTGATTCTAGTAACTGTAATATTTGATTACTTATTCATTAACAGCATTTTAGAAAGCTTGAAAGTGCTTTACAAGCTATAAAACACACAAGATTTGAGTTCAATACACCTCAAACTTTATGCTATTCATGTTTCACTTGTAAATGAGTTGTACGTACTATATCCTGGCGATGAGCTCATATCGCTGGGCCACGAGTTGGTCATCCCTAGGTTCCTGAGCCTCTACCTCTGCTAGAGATTCCCCGTAACACTGGATCATCTCATCTGTTCCACCAGCCTGGGGACAGAAACATCCACACTTGATTCAACCCACTACTATTGTCCAACACTCCACCCCTCTCACCAGCAAAAGGGAGAGGACTGTTATACAGCATAATCAAATAAAATCATGCATAAAAGTCAAAATGCCACTCAGATTTAAAGGATTTTACAAATTTTCAGCAAACATAAAGCAAGAGACCTTTCTCCAGTAGTTTAGTAGCTTTGAGCTGTACTCCTCATGGTAAAGTTTACCCAGCATGCCCCAGTCACACAAGCACTGACTCAGGCGATAACTGTCCGAAATCTGACTCAGGTGACACAAATACTCCTGAAATCAGCGATCATTCTATAGGATTCTAATGGGAAAATCTCCACAATTTTGCTTGGAGGAACAGAGCATTATTTGGTGAGCAGCAAAGAACCACACAAGCAGATTTCTCACCTCAGCTTTCCTCTCCAGGTTTGTGCAGTGCTCAAAAAAGTCTGCCAGTTGCTGGTGCCATAACTTGTAAATATCAAGGGACTCTTCAGAACTTTCGTTTTCACATCCAACCTTGAAATATCTAAACCAGGGGTAATACAGCACATTAACAACTAGACGTCAAGGCCTAAAGGCCTTGGAGGCATTTCAGGGTGAAGCTATTGATGAAAATGAAAAATGCCGACTCGTTGAAGCATTTTCAGGTCAAGTCAAAGTTCATCTCTGATACCCCTCGGATATGCTTGTCTAGGACCACGAGTCCGAAAACAATTTCCGTTTCGCTCTACGATGCACAGTTTCCGAGATATCGATGAAAATGAAAAATGCCGACTCGGCAAAAAAATTTCAGGTCAAGGTCAAAGTTTATCTCTAGTACCCCTCAGATATGTTTGTCTAGGGCCACAAGTCCAAAATTAATGCCTGTTACGCTCTACGATGCACCGTTTCTGAGATATCGATGAAAACGAAAAATGCCGACTTCGCGAAAAAATTTAAGGTCAAGGTCAAAGTTCATCCCTAGTACCCCTTAGATATGATTGCCTACGGCCACGAGTCCGAAAATAACGTCCGTTTCGCTCTATGATGCACCGTTTCTGAGATATAGATGAAAGCAAAAAATGCCGACTCAGCGAAAAAATTTAAAGTCAAGGTGAAATGTCATCCATAATACCATTAAGATATGTTTATCTACGGCGACGAGTCCGAAAATAACGTCCGTTTTGCTCGATGACGCACCGTTTCCGAGATATCGACGAAAACAAAAAATGACGACTCAGCGAAAAATTTAAGGTCAAGGTCAAAGGTCATCCCTAATACCCTTTAGACATGTCTGTCTAGGGCGACGAGTCCGAAAATAACGTCTGTTTCGCTCTACGACGCACCTTTTCCGAGATATCGACGAGAACGGAAAATGCCGACTCAGCGAAAAAATTTAAGGTCAAGGTAAAAGGTCTTCCATGATACCCCTAAGACATGTTTGTCTAGGGCGACGAGTCCGAAAATAACATCCGTTTCGCTCTACGACTCACCGTTTCCGAGATATCGACGAAAACGAAAAATGCTGACTCAGCGAAAAAATTTAAGTCAAGGTCAAAGGTCATCCATAATACTCTATATACATGTTTGTCTAGGACGACGAGTCCGAAAATAACATCCGTTTCGTCTGTGACGAACCAAATCCGAGATATCGACGAAAACGAAAAATGCTGACTCAGCGAAAAAATTTAAGTTCAAGGTCAAAGTCATCCATAATACCCTTACGACATGTTTGTCTAGGGCGACGAGTCCGAAAATAATGTCTGTTTCGCTCTACGACGCACCGTTTCTGAGATATCGACGAAAACGAAAAATGACGACTCAGCGAAAAAATTTAAGGTCAAGGTCAAAGGTCATCCACAATACTCTTACGACATGTTTGTCTAGGGCGACGAGTCCGAAAATAACGTCCGTTTCGCTCTACGACTCACCGTTTCCGAGATATCGACGAAAACGAAAAATGCCGACTCAGCGAAAAAATTTAAGGTCAAGGTCAAAGGTCATCCATAATACCCCTTAGACATGTTTGTCTAGGATGACGAGTCCGAAAATAACGTCCGTTTTGCTCTAAGACGCACCGTTTCCGAGATATGCATGAGAGCCTCAAGGATGACTCAGCTAAAATTATTTCGAGCTCTAGGTCAAAGGTCGTTTGACGAATCGGCCTCAAAATAAATAGGCTTCTTCCCTGGTGATATATGAACCTCCATGCAAAGTTCCACAGTCATTGCCATAATACTTTTTGAGTTATCGTGCGGAAACCAGAAACATTGATTTCATCCTCACGGACCCCGGAGCCGGCTCAAAAACAATAGGCTTCTTCCACACAACATTTCTGACCAGCAGTGAAAATTTGGCGAAGATACACCAAGGCAAACTGAAGTTATCGTGCGGAAACCAAAAAGTGCCAATTACTGCTGAAATGCCTTAACTATCTTCGATTAGGTGAAGGCCATGCATTCAGTTTCCATTTTCAGCATCGTACTACAAATGTTACACGACATATTATCATGCGCACAAACTGAAACATAATACATGTATGAGAAAAGTATGCATTTTTACATTCTAAATCAGAGTATTATGCTGCATGCTGAGTGCGTACCGGACCCGAATGGCCTTGCTGACAGTGCGGTGGTAGAAGTCGAGACGACCCTCACGACTATCACCATAGGGACGGAGGTACGGCCTGAGGACTCGATAGATCTCCAACCACTCGGGCTCTGACAGTGGCAGCTGACTCTCCTTCCGACGGCCGAGGTCTTTCTCTGAAGACTCCAACTCTTCTGTATCGATAGATAGTAATCGGGACATCAGTAGACTGTTATGTCTGCTTGCTTACTGGTGTGGAGTGGGTGGGACAGTGGATAAGGTGTCAGACTCGTAATCCAAACGTTTTGAGTTCAAGTCTTGGGCTGAACTGCTGTGTTATTTCCCTTCAACCTCTCCTTCTCCAAACACCACATACAGCCCCACTCGTACCTTTTTCCTCGTATGGCGAAGGAACCCGCTGGTCAGACTTGATTCCGAGAAGCAAGCGGAGCTCAGACTCGAGAAGCCCGGAGACCGAGACTTCAAGCAGACAGAGGGTCGCGACCAGGCGGTGTCCACACTCCTGTTCCAGTCGCTCTAGAACTGTCGCCAGCAGGCTGCAGACAATCAGGGTACACAACCAGTTTAACTCATTCTCTTGACAAAATTTACCACAGAATCACCACTCATTAAACTGTGTGCACATTTACTGTATCTCTTTACCCTTTTCATACCATGGTATTGTTGGCTTAGAAATCTATCAAAAGCACGTAGAGAAAAATATGGTTTTCATTTCACCGGTAGTAAAATGATGCAAATTTATCCCATTGTTACCTCATGACTAGGAAGAGCTATTTTGTTCATAATTGGGTGCAAAATGCCTGGGTTAAATATTGTTTGTTTTATCAAATATGTAGAGCACACTCACTCCAGCAGATTTTCCGGGATGTTCCTGATATAGTTATCGAAGAGAGCTTGGCTGTATAAAAAGCGCAGTTCTTCACAAGCCACAGACAGCCAGAGAGGATTCTCTGAACCCTTCTTGGACAGAAGTCCATTCATCTGGTCTCTCGACAAACTCTGACCATATCGTGCCAATAACTCCTCGACAATTTGCTGCAAAACATTAAATTTTGTAAATTTGAACTAAATACATGATGGAAATCAAGATAAAACTGTATACCAGCTGGAGGCAAATAGAACACTCTTCAAATTGATTACATCTATATCCAACTTATACAATATAATACACAATAATATTTCCCCATTACAGTCACAATTCAACTTTAGTACATACTATCCCATTATTGTCATAATGTCGTACCTTCCTAGCCTCAAAGTCGAGTGGGACAACGTGCAGCTCCTGTGGTTTACTCTCTCGAGCCATCAACTTCTGATGCTGCACTGTGTCGTTTATCATTGAGATCACACAGCGAACATTGGGAGCCAGCTTACGAGGCACCCAACTCAAGATCTGTGACGCTTTCTCCTCATCAAACTGAACACAATGTTACAGCGTAATCAAAGCTACTTTAAAGTGTGCATTGATCTTATTATCCAGTGCTCACTACCCACAAACACAGCAACATGACCTGCCAGACCATACCTGGTTTGCAGCATCAACGAAGATTGCGACAGGTCTGGTTGTGCCGTTGGACATGGCACTACAGCACATCTGGGCGGCAGAGTCCACATCCCTCGGCATGGTCGAGTCCTGCATGGGTCAAAGTTCACAGGTCAAAGGTCGCACAATCTCTCTCTTATCAAAGGTATCAGATCGACTCATGAACTGAATATGTGTCAATTGTGATCCTCGCCTTGTGTTCATGTTAAATAGGCCTGGTGACTGTTATCCATACTATAGTTATTGTGTCAATCTTATATAAGCCTAGTGATCGAGGCCCATACCGTTGTTATTTTGAGTTCTTTGAGCAGCCGTTTGAGCATAGCTAACAACTCAGTTGATCCAGGAACTGCACCGACAAAGTGATAGAATACAAGCCACGATCTGTTCTCACAACTGTAAGGCAAAAAATAGATAGGCTAACAATGATGCATGCATACAGGATTATCAATCTTGATTTAAAATCACTGACTTATTACAGAATATCATTGTACAAACTACATACCCAGTATTATATTTATCGAGGTAGGAGTCTCTGGAGAACTCGTAGGCTGCCTTTGCCATGATAGAAGATTTGCCGCAGCCTGCTCCGCCCAGCAACAACAGTGGTACGTCTTTCCCTCCAGTAGCTATGTACTCCTCTAACTGTAAACACCAGGGCTCAACGGTGTAACACGCAGGCATATGGATCACTGCATATGTCAGTAGGTACAGATGTGGAAAAAGAAATTTGAACCTTCTAAAGTTATATTCCTGCAACCAGAAATCATCACCTGTTTCACGATCAGCTCCCGACCTTTGACCTTACTGCTGCAGCAGTTCATGAAAGTTTCGTGCGATTCGCGAACTTGTGAATAGTAATCGATGGCAGGTGGCTCTGAAGGATGCCCTTCTTCTATTTGAGCTTTCACGAACTCTGCTATCTATTGTGTAAAAAAAATTGTTGGTGCATTCATACTTTCAAATCAATCATCCATAACTTGCACAATAATTTAGAAGCAATAAATAGCATTCTACCAAATACAAACCTTCTGAAAGACTGTTTTGTTGATGTTAACATTGATCGGTACTTGACACTTCTCCCCCTCATAAGAGTACCAAACTGAACGACTCTGCTGCGAGTAACAAGTACACAGATCAGTCAGCATCGTCCAACATGTACATGTCAACATAACACAAGAAAATTTGCAGCAATCAGCAGCTTGTGGATATTTATTTGGTTAATGGCACCTGTATTATGAAATGTCTAATAATATTCTTACATGGCATTTTTCAAGGCAGTTCTGACAAACATTTCTCTGTTCTCCAGACAATGGATGTTTGGTGACAACAAAACATTTCTCCTGAGAGGCCAGAATATAATCATTGACTTCTGTGAAGTCATCCTTTCTGACCAGAAAGAAACCTGTCGAACGTAACGAAACACAAGATACCAAAATACAGCATACAACTTACTAGATGGAAATTACAATAACTACCACGTTCAAAAATATCTTTTTACAGCATGCATAAATTAGGACATTATGGAAACTTGGAAATCTTATGAATGAAGTGGATTCCAGTTTAAAACTCTGATGATTATATTTAAAACATGAAGATAAAGTAGCAGAAAAAAAGAATACTACTGGTACTCACAGTTGGGGTTGTCCTCTCTGTAAGCTCCATGTAAGATATCCAGCTCTGGCTGACTGACTCCCAGGGTTTTGTGGATATCTGCTGTGACTGAGCGAGGACCTTCCCCCCACATAGGAACCAGGCCAAGGCTATCACTGTAATACACAGGAACAGTACACCCACAGTGTCTTTCAAAGTTAAAGAGTGATATATAAACATGGTATTATGAGCACTAAATTGTTCATGACTTATCGTAACCTGACAGAACACGTAATGTTCTTACTCAAATACTGTATCATCACATACCAAGTTATATTAATGAAAATTGGCATTTTTCCATTTAAGTATGCTTCTTGAATATCATTCTTGATCTGCAGCAAAGTTTCTCTCTTCATAGTACCACCCTGCGAACAAGCAACAAAAGTCAGAAACACACAATGTTCAAGCATGTATTGTCCAATAGAAAATTTAAAAATATACATTTGTAACATACTTTGTATACTAAATCATTAAACACTCACCCACTGCACACAAGTATCTGTGAGCTGTATTTGTTTTTCTCCACACCATGCCCGGAGATCTGGTAACACCTGCACAAGACAGAAAGTCCACATTTTATATCCTAGTAACATTCAACACCATTTTACATGGACTGAGAATCTTTTCACATACTGGTCGAACTGACCTCTTTTGATAAACAGTCCCGCTCATTCCAGAAATCAGCATGATGTGACGTCACATACAGCTGAACCGTGGCCATCGCCAAAGCATCACCTGCGACAATGAATAACAAGTCATGTTTGCTTAATTAAGAACATTTCATATCGCGGGGACATTCTGAAATGTGTCTACCGCGGCGTAGTACCGCCACTAGGGAAGTTTGCCTGTAGGACCTTTCCTCTGTTGACATCTATTAAATATCAGGGCTCGGACGAGTCAAAAATTTCCGCCCCGGATACCCGTGTGGTTTGACCCAACCTGCCCCGGGTAACCCGTCCATATATCAAACTTTGAACTGAACTGCATGGAGCATTTTTGTAACACGAAAATGTCAGTCATCGAGCCCTGACACCAGGTTCAACACAGACTACATATTTTTACTTGTATCCAGTCTGACTTGTATCAACAGCATATAACCCTGATCACTTATTTCTCTTGCTAAAACACAAACATACACTAATGCATGTAGAATACAAAAACAAAATTCACACTGATATTAAACAGAGCACAGTTCTTACTTTACTTAATTCATTGCTCAAGTTTTCGTGAACTTGCTGGAAATAATTGCTTTCATTAAATTTATTATATTTGAAGTGAAATTAGGAACGCAGAAAAGGACGTGCCTGAACTGGAACGATGCGAGTGACGCAACATGTTAAGCAAGCACATATTACTTTTTCGTCGGTGTTTATGTTCATGTTTGAAAGAGATCACATGATCCCATAAAACTACCTCAAATTTTCGATGACTTTCTGGTTATTCTTGTGATTTTATCAGTGTTTATCGCAAATATTCATGACAAAAACTATATGTTTATTCGTTCTCGGGTACGGGTAATCAAATTCCGACCCGGGTAATTGTGTGACCCGACCCGAACTCGGGGACCTGTCTACTCGACCGGGCCCTAATAAATATCGTCAATAAAAACGGTCAATAAGGGGTGAAAGGTCACATTTAGAGCTAACGGGAGGCTAACGGAGCACATGTACAATTTAGTGGGCAATCCTGTTTCTCTATGGTAATCAATGACAATGATGAGTTAATCAGTGGAACAAAATGATATAAATACAGATAAAAAGAACATCTGGTGTGTAATAAAGAACACTTTTCTATCATAACCAATTGTCATTCTGGATCCTGAGTATGGGAAATTAGTTGGTAAATAAATTGCCCACGTTATTGTACATCCTAGCCAATCTTTGAACCAGCAGTTTGTTTTTCACCAACCAAGCTCCGGAGTTCTGATAATATTCAGTTGGCGAATTTTGGAATGCGGCGAATTTAGGACGGATGGCTCGTAGCAAGGATCCTCTATAATAGGATATCCAACTCTGCCTAAAAAGGCGTGATTACGTAATATGACGTAATTCTGATTTGAGCACATCGATTTGTAATGGACATGAACAGAGTTGTGAATCATATATTGAAACTAGACGTCAAGGCCTAAAGATGCCTTGGAGGCATTTCGGTGTGATGATTAATTTATAATATATACTAGATATCGACGAAAAAGAAAAATGCCGACTCGGCAAAAAAATTTCGGGTCAAGGTCAAAGTTCATCCATAATACCAATTAGACATGTTTGTCTAGGGCGACGAGTCCGAAAATAACGTCCGTTTCGCTCTACGACGCACCGTTTCCGAGATATCGACGAAACCGAGAAATGCCGAATCGGCCAAAAAATTTCGGGTCAAGGTCAAAGTTCATCCATAATACCCTTAAGACATGTTTGTCTAGGGCGACGAGTCCGAAAATAACGTCCGTTTCGCTCTACGAAGCACCGTTTCCGAGATATCGACGAAAACGAAAAATGCCGACTCGGCAAAAAAATTTCGGGTCAAGGTCAAAGTTCATCCATAATACCCCTTAGGCATGTTTGTCTAGGGCGACGAGTCCGAAAATAACGTCCGTTTCGCTCTACGACACACTGTTTCCGAGATATCGATGAAAACGAAAAATGCCGACTCGGCAAAAAAATTTCGGGTCAAGGTCAAAGTTCATCCATAATACCCCTCAGGCATGTTTGTCTAGGGCGACGAGTCCGAAAATAACGTCCGTTTCGCTCTACGACACACCGTTTCCGAGATATCGACGAAAAATGCCGACTCGGCAAAAAAATTTCGGGTCAAGGTCAAAGTTCATCCATAATACCCTTCAGGCATGTTTGTCTAGGGCGACGAGTCCGAAAATAACGTCCGTTTCGCTCTACGACACACCGTTTCCGAGATATCGACGAAAACGAAAAATGCCGACTCGGCAAAAAAAAATTGGGTCAAGGTCAATCTTCATCCATAATACCCCTTAGACATGTTTGTCTACGGCGACGATTCCGAAAATAACGTCCGTTTCGCTCTACGAAGCACCGTTTCCGAGATATCGACGAAAACGAAAAATGCCGACTCGGCAAAAAAATTTCGGGTCAAGGTCAAAGTTCATCCATAATACCATCTAGACATGTTAGTCTAGGGCGACGAGTCCGAAAATAACGTCCGTTTCGCTCTACGACGCACCGTTTCCGAGATATCGATGAAAACGAAAAATGCCGACTCGGCAAAAAAATTCAAGGTCAAGGTCAAAGTTCATCCATAATACCCTTTAGACATGTTTGTCTAGGGCGACGAGTCCGAAAATAATGTCCGTTTCGCTCTACGACGCACCGTTTCCGAGATATCGACGAAAACGGAAAATGCCGACTCGGCAAAAAAATTTCGGGTCAAGGTCAAAGTTCATCCATAATACCCCTTAGACATGTTTGTCTAGGGCGACGAGTCCGAAAATAACGTCCGTTTCGCTCTACGACGCACCGTTTCCGAGATATCGACGAAAACGAAAAATGCCGACTCGGCAAAAAAATTCAAGGTCAAGGTCAAAGTTCATCCATAATACCCCTTAGACATGTTTGTCTAGGGCGACGAGTCCGAAAATAACGTCCGTTTCGCTCTACGACGCACCGTTTCCGAGATATGCAGGATGCCTCATGGATGACTCAGCAAAAAACTAGACGTCAAGGCCTAAAGATGCCTTGGAGGCATTTCGGTGTGATGATTAATTTATAATATATACTAGATATCGACGAAAAAGAAAAATGCCGACTCGGCACAAAAATTTCGGGTCAAGGTCAAAGTTCATCCATAATACCAACTAGACGTCAAGGCCTGAAGATGCCTTGGGGCATTTCGTGTGAGTTCTATTCCTAGCTAACATATACCTAAGAGACCGTGTCTAGAACCATGATGACTCTGAAACTGTCCGTGGTCAAAGTTTAAGTGACATACCCCACCCTAAGGCATCTTTGCGTTTCGCTCTACGACGCACCGTTTCCGAGATACGGCAAACAGGAAGTGCTGAGTCGGTGAAAAAAAATTCGACACCAGAAGTCGTCTTGACCCAAGATACCCTCTAGACTAGTTTGTCTAGTGCCAGCAGCCCGAAATTGAGCTCCGTTTCGCTCTACGACGCACCGTTTCCGAGATACGGCCGAACAGGAAGTTATGAGTCGGCGAAAAAAAATTGACACCAGGTGTCGTCTCGACCCAAAATACCCACTAGACTAGTTTGTCTAGTGCCAGAAGGCCGGAATTGAGCTCCGTTTCGCTCTACGACGCACCGTTTCCGAGATACGGCCCAACAGGAAGTGGTGAGTCGGCGGAAATAAATTCGAAACCAGGGGTCGTCTCGACCCAAAATACCCCCTAGACTTGTTTGTCTAGTGCCAGAAGGCCGGAATTGAGCTCCGTTTCGCTCTACGACGCACCGTTTCCGAGATACTGCCAAACAGGAAGTTCCGAGTCGGCGAAAAAAAAATTGACACCAGGTGTCGTCTCGGCCCAAAATACCCACTAGACTAGTTTGTCTAGTGCCAGAAGGCCGGAATTGAGCTCCGTTTCGCTCTACGACGCACCGTCTCCGAGATACGGTCGAACAGGAAGTGCCGAGTCGGCGAAAATAAATTCGACACCAGGTGTCGTCTTGACCCATAATACCCACTAGACTAGTTTGTCTAGTGCCAGAAGTCCGGAATTGAGCTCCGTTTCGCTCTACGACGCACCGTTTCCGAGATACGGTCGAACAGGAAGTGCCAAGTCGGCAAAAATAAATTCGACACCAGGGGTCGTCTCGACCCATAATACCCACTAGACTAGTTTGTCTAGTGCCAGAAGTCCGGAATTGAGCTCCGTTTCGCTCTACGACGCACCGTTTCCGAGATACGGTCGAACAGGAAGTGCCGAGTCGGCGAAAATAAATTCGACACCAGGGGTCGTCTCGACCCGAAATACCCCCTAGACTAGTTGTCTAGTGCCAGGAGGCCGTAATTGAGTTCCGTTTCGCTCTACGACGCACCGTTTCCGAGATACGGTCGAACAGGAAGTGACGAGTCGGCGAAAATAAATTCGACACCAGGGGTCGTCTCGACCCATAATACCCACTAGACTAGTTTGTCTAGTGCCAGAAGTCGGAATTGAGCTCCGTTTCCCTCTACGACGCACCGTTTCCGAGATACGGTCGAACAGGAAGTGCCGAGTCGGCAAAAATAAATTCGACACCAGGGGTCGTCTCGACCCAAAATACCCACTAGACTAGTTTGTCTAGTGCCAGAAGGCCGGAATTGAGCTCCGTTTCGCTCTACGACGCACCCTTTCCGAGATACGGCCCAACAGGAAGTGCCGAGTCGGCGAAAATAAATTCGACACCAGGGGTCGTCTCGACCCAAAATACCCCCTAGACTTGTTTGTCTAGTACCAGAAGGCCGGAATTGAGCTCCGTTTCGCTCTACGACGCACCGTTTCCGAGATACGGCCAAACAGGTAGTTCCGAATCGGCGAAAAAAAAATTGACACCAGGTGTCGTCTCGACCCAAAATACCCACTAGACTAGTTTGTCTAGTGCCAGAAGGCCGGAATTGAGCTCCGTTTCGCTCTACGACGCACCGTCTCCGAGATACGGTCGAACAGGAAGTGCCGAGTCGGCGAAAATAAATTCAACACCAGGGGTCGTCTCGACCCATAATACCCACTAGACTAGTTTGTCTAGTGCCAGAAGTCCGGAATTGAGCTCCGTTTCGCTCTACGACGCACCGTTTCCGAGATACGGTCGAACAGGAAGTGCCGAGTCGGCGAAAAAATAAATTCGACACCGGGGGTCGTCTCGAATCAAAATACCCCCTAGACTAGTTGTCTAGTGCCAGGAGGCCGAAATTGAGCTCCGTTTCGCTCTACGACGCACCGTTTCCGAGATACGGTCGAACAGGAAGTGCCGAGTCGGCGAAAAAATAAATTCGACACCGGGGGTCGTCTCGACCCAAAATACCCCCTAGACTAGTTGTCTAGTGCCAGGAGGCCGAAATTGAGCTCCGTTTCGCTCTACGACGCACCGTTTCCGAGATACGGCCGAACAGGAAGTGCCGAGTCGGCAAAAAAAAATTCGACACCAGGGGTCGTTTCGACCCAAGATACCCTCTAGACTACTTTGTCTAGTGCCAGGAGGCCGAAATTGAGCTCCGTTTCGCTCTACGACGCACCGTTTCCGAGATACGGCCGAACAGGAAGTGCCGACTCGGCAAAAAAAAATTCGACACCAGGGGTCGTTTCGACCCAAGATACCCCCTAGACTAGTTTGTCTAGTGCCAGGAGGCCGAAATTGAGCTCCGTTTTGCTCTACGACGCACCGTTTCCGAGATATGCATGAAAGCCTCAAGGATGAATCAGCAAAAATTCTTCCGAGCTCTAGGTCAGAGGTCGTTCGACGGATTGATCCCAAAATCAATAGGGTTCTTCCCTGGTGGTATATGAACTCCCATGCATAGAATATTTGCCATTGCATGAATACTTTTTGAGTTATCGATCGGAAACCAAGTCTCAAAATAAACCTTGATTTCATCCTCACGGACCTCACGGACCCCGGAGCCGCCTCCAAAACAATAGATGTCTTCCATGTAATATTTCTGACCAGTGGTGTAAATTTGGACAAGATCCATTCAGGCGTTCCCGAGTTATTGATCGGAAACCAAAACGGCGGAAAGTAAAAAAAAAAGAAGAAAAAAAAAAAAAAAAAACCAGACAAAACCATAAGGGCATTTCGGGCCGAAATGCCCTAATTAGACATGTTTGTCTAGGGCGACGAGTCCAAAAATAATGTCCGTTTCGCTCTACGAAGCATCGTTTCCGAGATATCGACGAAAACGAGAAATGCCGACTCGGCAAAAAAATTTCGGGTCAAAATCAAAGTTCATCCATAATACCCATTAGACATGTTTGTCTAGGGCGACGAGTCCGAAAATAACGTCCGTTTCGCTCTACGACGCACCGTTTCCGAGATATGCAGGATGCCTCATGGATGACTCAGCAAAAAATTATTTTGACCTCTAGGTCAAAGGTCGTTTGACGTATCGATCCCAAATTCAATAGGGTTCTTCCCTGTTGATATATAAACCTCCGTGCAAAATTCTGCAACTATTGCCTGAATATTTTTCGAGTTATCGTCCGGAAACCAAGTTTCAAGATCAGCCTCGATTTCATCCTCAAGGACCTCACGGACCTCGGAGCCGGATCAAAAAAAAATAGTGTCACGAGTCCGAAAATAACGACCGTTTCGCTCTATGACAAACCGTTTCCGCAATATCGAAGACTCAGCAGAAAAATTCAAGGTCAAGGTAAAAGGTCATCCCTAATACCCTTAAGACATGTTTGTCTAGGTCGACGAGTCCGAAAATAATGTCCGTTTCGGTCTACGACGCACCGTTTCCGAGATATCCAAGAAAACGAAAAATGCTGACTCGGCAAAAAAATTTCGGGTCAAGGTCAAAGTTCATCCATAATACCCTTCAGACATGTTTGTCTAGGGTGACGAGTCCGAAAATAACGTCCGTTTCGATCTACGGTGCACCGTTTCCGAGATATCGACGAAAACGAAAAATGCCGACTCGGCAAAAAAATTTCAGGTCAAGGTCAAAGTTCATCCATAATACCCCTTAGACATGTTTGTCTAGGTCGACGAGTCCGAAAATGACGTCCGTTTCGCTCTACGACGCACCATTTCCGAGATATCGAAGAAAACGAAAAATGCCGACTCGGCAAAAAAATTTACGGTCAAGGTCAAAGTTCATCCATAATACCCTTTAGACATGTTTGTCTAGGGTGACGAATCCAAAAATAAAGTCCGTTTCGCTCTTTGACGCACCGTTCCCGAGATATCGACGAAAATGAAAAATGCCGACTCGGCAAAAAAAATTCCAGTCAAGGTCAAAGTTCATCCATAATACAATTTAGACATGTTTGTCTAGGTCGACGAGTCCGAAAATAACGTCCGTTTCGCTCTACGACGCACCGTTTCCATGTCATCGAAGAAAACGAAAAATGTCGACTCGGCAAAAAAAATTCGGGTCAAGGTCAAAGTTCATCCATAATAACCCTTAGACATGTTTGTCTAGGGTGACGAGTCCGAAAATAACGTCCGTTTCGCTCTACGACGCACCGTTTCCATGTTATCGAAGAAAAACGAAAAATGTCGACTCGGCAAAAAAATTTCGGGTCAAGGTCAAAGTTCATCCATAATAACCCTTAGACATGTTTGTCTAGGGTGACGAATCCAAAAATAAAGTCCGTTTCGCTCTACGGTGCACCGTCTCCGAGATATCGACGAAAACGAAAAATGCCGACTCGGCAAAAAAATTTCAGGTCAAGGTCAAAGTTCATCCATAATACCCCTTAGACATGTTTGTCTAGGTCGACGAGTCCGAAAATGACGTCCGTTTCGCTCTACGACGCACCATTTCCGAGATATCGACGAAAACGAAAAATGCCGACTCGGCAAAAAAATTTCGGGTCAAGGTCAAAGTTCATCCATAATAACCCTTAGACATGTTTGGCTAGGGTGACGAGTCCGAAAATAACGTCCGTTTCGCTCTACGACGCACCGTTTCCATGTTATCGAAGAAAACGAAAAATGTCGACTCGGCAAAAAAATTTCGGGTCAAGGTCAAAGTTCATCCATAATAACCCTTAGACATGTTTGTCTAGGGTGACGAGTCCGAAAATAACGTCCGATTCGCTCTACGACGCACCGTTTCCGAGATATCGACGAAAACGAAAAATACCGACTCGGCAAAAAAATTCAAGGTCAAGGTCAAAGTTCATCCATAATAACCCTTAGACATGTTTGTCTAGGGTGACGAGTCCGAAAATAACGTCCGATTCGCTCTACGACGCACCGTTTCCGAGATATCGACGAAAACGAAAAATACCGACTCGGCAGAAAAATTCAAGGTCAAGGTCAAAGGTCATCTGTAATACCCTTAAGACATGTTTGTCTAGGTCGACGAGTCCGAAAATGACGTCCGTTTCGCTCTACGACACACCATTTCCGAGATATCGAAGAAAACGAAAAATGCCGACTCGGCGAAAAAAATTTGGGTCAAGGTCAAAGTTCATCCATAATACCCCTAAGACATGTTTGTCTAGGTCGACGAGTCCGAAAATAACGTCCGTTTCGCTCTACGACGCACCGTTTCCGAGATATGCAATGAGCCTCAAGGATGACTCATCAAAATTGTTTTTGGCCCCTGGGTCAAAGGTCGTTCAAGGTATTGACCCCGTAATCGATAGGGCTCTTCTGCGACACTATATCAACATATATGTCAAGTTTCAGAATGGTAGCACAAGTACTTTTCGAGTTATCATCCGGAAACCATTTGACTCAAAATTCATCCTCACGGACTAATCGGACCTCGAAGCCGGCTCCAAAACAATAGGGTTCATCTATGTTATATATGTGATAACTGGTGAAAATTTCTCGAAGATTCGTCAAGGCGTTCTTAAGTTATCGTCCGGAAACCGAAAAGTGAAAAAAAAAAAAAAAAAAAAAAAAAAAAATGAAAAAAAAAAAAGAAAAAAAAAAAAAAAAAAAATTCTGACAAAACCATAAGGACATTTCGTGCCGAAATGCCCTAATAATACACCCTAGAGATGTTTGTCTAGGGCGACGAGTCCGAAAATAACGTCCGTTTCGCTCTACGACGCACGGTTTCTGAGATATGCAGGAAGCCTCAAGGATGAATCAGCAAAAAATTATTTCGACCTCTAGGTCAAAGGTCGTTTGACGGATCGATCCCAAAATCAATAGGGTTCTTCCCTGGTGGCATATGAACCTCCATGCAGAGTTCTGCAACTATTGCGTAAATATTTTTCCAGTTATCGTCCGGAAACCAAGTCTCAAAATTAGCCTTGATTTCATCCTCACGGACCTCGGATCCGGCTCAAAAAGAATAGGGTTCTTCCACATATCATTTCTGACTTGTGGTGAAAATTTGACGAGGATCGGTCAAGGCAATCTAAAGTTATCGTCCGGAAACCAAAAGTGGCGGAAGAAAAAAAAAAAAAAAAAAAAAAAAAAAATTCTGCTAAAACCATAAAGGCATTTCTGCCGAAATGCCTTAAAGACGACGGACAGTAAATTTTTTTTCTTGCACAAATATACTGCTTATGTTCATATGATATGCTACGAAATAAATAAATGTACGAATTCCATCGATATAATGCGCGTCTGGCACGATCAAAATGCTGTTCACAGTGCCCCAGCCATGCCGTGTGTTTCAGGTAAAAGAATCGTGACGTCACGATAGGTCATTACGTTTTCCATACCGCTGTATAGATACCTGTACGTTTTCCGTTGCTGCTATGATCACCGCGGTGAGGTCAAAGAATTTTCATGCGATGAGATGGCGTTCATTAAATATTTGCGACACACTCATTTTTGGGCAGAAGGATATGAAAATTTGCCACCATGTTCAGGAGAGTATATAGATGACACTGTTATGGTGAAATATATTGTTAACCTGAAAAATATGCACAGTCCATGCCCTAACATGGTCTCTAATCGGAAAATATTTCAAGAGGGGTGATGAGTTATAACCCACAGGTAAATATGTGCTCATCAGAATTTTCTCAAAATTTGTCTGATTATCAAGTGTTATGTGTAGATTGAAATTGTTGAATAAAAATTGGGGGTCACCGCGTTGGATTTGTTGCAAAACACTTTCGAAAGAGTTTAGCTATCCTTCGAAATCCGCCATATTATTAATTTCAAATTGAATTAACAGCCCCAGAAAAAAATCCATACGGTAAAAACTTATAAAATTTAGTATACATGTCCAGTGGATTGTACACATGTAAAAAATGAAAAAAAAATTGGGGGTCACTGCGGCAGAATTTTCGCAATCTGCATTTGAATGTTGTATGTCGGACTAGGATCGTGCGCCCGTTTGCCACCAAAACGTCAGAGGTTTACCTATCGTGACGTCACATCATTCGCTGGAAGCTTCTTGAAGGGAGTCTCCACTACAGAGCGCCCACAGGGCAACAGGATGCATATTCATTGAAAATATTGTTGCTATCATTTATAACTCATACGACTCTATCATATAAGGAAAAAATCCTGAATATTATTTTTTCACCGTCCGTCGCCTTTAATAAATGATAGGTGATTGCATTGAGTGGGGGTACGGCCTAAATTTCTTCAACAATATTCAGCATGCGCGTTACCGATGATGTGGTATTGGGGTCGGGATTTGTGAGTGTCCATTTATATGTTTGTGTGTGAATCGAAGGCTGTAACTCGCACGGGTTTAATCCAATCGTCTTTAAATTTGAGCAATGGGATGAATAACCGCTCAGCTTGAAAATATTTAGTTTCCATGGAAATCGGTTGATTTTTGTTGCCATGGCAACCGTTCAAAGTCCTGAAATGCCATTTTATTGCCACCGAAAACGCCTGTCGAACCGACCCACTCATGGTGACAATAAAATTGGCGCCTCATTAAAAAAAAACCACATAATAGAGAGCAAGTTCTGATGTAACTCTGGTGGTATTTCTCAGGTGAAAGATAGATTCATTTCAGAGTTATGAGACAGAACATTTACCTCCAAATTCAGTGAAAGTGGAGTATTGCAATGATATTAGAATGGTTCTTACACCGACAGTTTTCATCGGATTTCCTTGGAAACAGGATATTTCCGAGGCAATGGATAATGCATCTCTATCCTAAATTTTTGAAAAGATGGAATGGTAACTTATTGACGTGGATGTGCTCAAAAACACGCATACAGACATGCACATGCATTACTGTGTACAGCGCTGTATTGAGTGTATACATCGCTGTGCCGAGCCAATGGCACGCGCCTGGCCGCGAAAATAGAAAATCTTGATCAAAGTATTTGAAGCATAACTAGACGCTTCCGGTCGCCTACGACCGCTTGGGTGTATCCCCCGTAGCCCTATTATCTCTGTTGCCCCAAATATATCACTGTCAAGTGTGAAAAACTAGAGCAAGGGCTAAAAAAGATTACCAGAGAAATGTTAAATCCCAAGTCACAACTGTTCTCTTTTCCCCACCAAAACTGCTGCACTGATTTTCCGAGGTTATTGAAGGTCGAATTCAAAATCACCACTGAAATCTCTTTATATGAATTTCCATTCGACATGTTTGATAAAATAACGAAAATACAGATAGATCAATCTTTTCACCTATTTATATTTCAACTCAGAATATTTTACAAACTTGGTTCCAAGTTGAAATTCAAAGTAAAATTTGACCAAAAATGCATTTCAAGATGACGAAATTGGAGCTAGATTGAACTTCTCACCATAAGTTATATTTCGATTCATAATACATGTATGGGCTAAACATGGTTTCAAGTTGAAATTCAAAGTAAAAGTTAATCAAAACTGCATTTCAAGATGACAAAATTGGAGCCAGATCAAACTTTTCGTCATAAGTTATATTTTAACTCATAATACCTGCCCAACTTGGTTTCAAATTGAAATTCAAACTAAAAGTTGACCAAAACTGCATTTCAAGATGGCGAAATTGAAGCCAGATCGAACTTTTCACCATAAGTTATATTTCGACTCATAATATGTGCCAAATATGCTTTCAAGTTGAAATTCAAAGTAAAAGTTGACCAAAACTGCATTTCAAGATGACGAAATTGGACCCAGATCAAACTTTTCGCCATGAGTTATATTTCAACTCATAATATGTGCCAAACTTGGTATTAAGTTGAAATTCAATGTAAAAGTTGACCAAAACTGCATTTCAAGATGACGAAATTGGAGCCAGATAGAACTTTTCGCCATAAGTTATATTTCGACTTATAATATGTGCCAAACATGCTTTCAAGTTGAAATTCAAAGTAAAAGTTGACCAAAACTGCATTTCAAGATGACGAAATTGGAGCCAGATCGAATTTTCCACCATAAGTTATATTTTAACTCATAATTTGTGCCAAACATGGTCTCAAGTTGAAATTCAAAGTAAAAGTTGATCATTGTTTTCATAAAAAGCTATTGTGATCAATAATAGACTTAACTAGCAAAAAAACTAGACGTCAAGGCCTAAAGATGCCTTGGAGGCATTTCGGTGTGATGAATAATTTATAATACTAGATATCGACGAAAATGAAAAATGTCGACAAATTTCGGGTCAAGGTCAAAGTTCATCCATAATACCCGCTAGACATGTTTGTCTAGGGCGACGAGTCCGAAAATACCATCCGTTTCGCTCTACGACGCACCGTTTCCGAGATATCGACGAAAACAAAAACTGCCGACTCGGCAAAAAAATTTCGGGTCAAGGTCAAAGTTAATCCATAATACCCCTTAGACATGTTTGTCTAGGGCGACGAGTCTGAAAGTAACGTCCGTTTCGCTCTACGACGCACCGTTTCCGAGATATCGACGAAAACGAAAAATGCCGACTCGGCAAAAAAATTTCGGGTCAAGGTCAAAGTTCATCAATAATTCCCCTTAGACATGTTTGTCTAGTGCGACGAGTCCGAAAATAACGTCCGTTTCGCTCTACGACGCACCGTTTCCGAGATATCGACGAAAACGAAAAATGCCGACTCGGCAAAAAAATTTCGGGTCAAGGTCAAAGTTCATCAATAATTCCCCTTAGACATGTTTGTCTAGTGCGACGAGTCCGAAAATAACGTCCGTTTCGCTCTACGACGCACCGTTTCCGAGATATCGACGAAAACGAAAAATGCCGACTCGGCAAAAAAATTTCGAGTCAAGGTCAAAGTTCATCCATAATACCCCTTAGACATGTTTGTCTAGTGCGACGAGTCCGAAAATAACGTCCGTTTCGCTCTACGACGCACCGTTTCCGAGATATCGACGAAAACGAAAAATGCCGACTCGGCAAAAAAATTTCGGGTCAAGGTCAAAGTTCATCCATAATACCCCTTAGACATGTTTGTCTAGTGCGACGAGTCCGAAAATAACTTCCGTTTCGCTCTACGACGCACCGTTTCCGAGATAACGACGAAAACGGAAAATGCCGACTCGGCAAAAAAATTTCGGGTCAAGGTCAAAGTTCATCAATAATACCCCTTAGACATGTTTGTCTAGGGCGACGAGTCCGAAAATAACGTCCGTTTCGCTCTACGACGCACCGTTTCCGAGATATGCAGGATGAATCAAGGATGACTCAGCAAAAAATTATTTCGACCTCTAGGTCAAAGGTCGTTTGAGGTATCGATCCCAAAATCAATAGGGTTCTTCCCTGGTGATATATAAACCTCCGTGCAAAATTCTGCAACTATTGCCTGAATATTTTTTGAGTTATCGTCCGGAAACCAAGTTCCTCGATTTCATCCTCACGGACCTCATGGACCTCGGAGCCGGATCAAAAAAAAAAGTACACCCTAAAGATGTTTGTCTAGGGCGACGAGTCCGAAAATAACGTCCGTTTCGCTCTACGACGCACGGTTTCCGAGATATGCAGGAAGCCTCAAGGATGAATCAGCAAAAAATTATTTTGACCTCTAGGTCAAAGGTCGTTTGACGGATCGATCCCAAAATCAATAGGGTTCTTCCCTGGTGGCATATGAACCTCCATGCAGAGTTCTGCAACTATTGCATAAATATTTTTCCAGTTATCGTCCGGAAACCAAGTCTTAAAATTAGCCTTGATTTCATCCTCACGGACCTCACGGACCTCCGATCCGGCTCAAAAAGAATAGGGTTCTTCCTCATATCATTTCTGACTTGCGGTGAAAATTTGACAAGGATCCGTCAAGGCAATCTAAAGTTATCGTCCGGAAACCAAAAGTGGCGGAAGAAGAAAAAAAAGAAAAAAAAAAAAGAAAAAAAAAAAAAAAAAAAAAAAAAAAAAAATTCTGCTAAAACCATAAAGGCATTTCTGCCGAAATGCCTTAATAATGTTAACTTATTTGGTCACAAACATAAAATCTCTACTGGACAAAGCCTTCACCTTGTTGAGCCCAATAATAAATATTTCTTGTCTTAACTATTTTCATTGTGGTCAATAATAGACTTAACATGTAAAAATAAAGTTAACTTATTCGGTTACACCCAGAAATTTCTACCAGACAAAACCTTAACCTTGTTGAGCTCAATAATAATTATTTCTCATCTTAACTATTTTTATTGAGGTCAATAATAGACTTAACTAGCAAAAAAAATGTTAACTTATTTGGTTACAGACATAAAATGTCTACTAGACAGAATCTTTACCTTGTTGAGCCCAATAATAAATATTTCTTGTCTTAACTATTTTTATTGTAGTCAATAATAGACTAAACTAGTAAAAATAATGTTAACTTATTCAGTACACCCACGAAATCTGTACTGGACATACTTTCACCTTGTTGAGCTTAATAATAAATATTTCTCATCTTAACTATTTTTATTGTGGTCAATAATAGACTTAACTATTTTTATTGTGGTCAATAATAGACTTAACTAGTGAAAATAATGTTAACTTATTCGGTTACACCAATGAAATTTGTACTGGACAAATCTTTAACCTTGTTGAGCTCAATAATAATTGTTTCTCATCTTAACTATTTTTATTGAGGTCAATAATAGACTTAACTAGCAAAAAAAATGTTAACTTATTTGGTTACAGACATAAAATGTCTACTGGACAGAATCTTTACCTTGTTGAGCCCAATAATAAATATTTCTTGTCTTAACTATTTTTATTGTGGTCAATAATAGACTAAACTAGTAAAATTAATGTTAACTTATTCAGTACACCCATGAAATCTGTACTGGACATACTTTCACCTTGTTGAGCTTAATAATAAATATTTCCCATCTTAACTATTTTTATTGTGGTCAATAATAGACTTAACTATTTTTATTGTGGTCAATAATAGACTTAACTAGTGAAAATAATGTTAACTTATTCGGTTACACCAATGAAATTTGTACTGGACAAAACATTTACCTTGTTGAGGTTAATAATAAATATTTCTTGTCTTAACTATTTTTATTGTGGTCAATAATAGACTTAACTATTAAAAATAATGTTAACTTATTCAGTTACACCCATGAAATTTGTACTGGACAAAACCTTTACCTTGTTGAGCTTAATAATAAACGTTTCTCGTCTTAACTATTTTTATTGTGGACAATAATAGACTTAACTAATAAAACTAATGTTAACTTATTCAGTAATATTGTCCTGTTTTCACTGAAAACTTCAGTTCTCCATTCTGAACAAGAAACCAGTGTCATTACCTTCCACTGTACAGGCTATTGGAATGATCGTACATGTCAAAATGGATATTTCAAAATTCTGTAATAAGTTAGGCTGTTAACATATTAATATTTATATGATCATTCTAAAAAACGATTGGTTTCGTGTGACAGCCCTTCCCAACAACACTTCCAAATATTATCGAGATTCGTCAAAAATTGCCATCTGTAGAGCGTTCACAAGCCATGTGTCTCAAACAGGCTGTTTTCAATGCAAAATGTGTCCCCAAACGACCAATTCAGTTGCCACGGCAACCAAAATCGATTGGTGTCGGGATCTTACCATAATATATATGCCTGCAAAAAATAATGGTGATCGGGTGAGAATTGCGGCCTGTAGCGCGTTCACAAGCCATGTGTCTCAAACAGGCTGTTTTCAATGCAAAATGTGTCCCCAAACGACCAATTCAGTTGCCACGGCAACCAAAATCGATTGGTGTCGGGATCTTACCAGTATATATGTGCCTGCAAAAAATAATGGTGATCGGGTGAGAATTGCGGCCTGTAGCGCGTTCACAAGAAAATCTCTGCGGACGCGGACGCGGACGACGAAGCCAAATCCATAGTATCCGCCGAACTTTGTTCGGGGGATACAATTATCGTGCAGTGCATTCCAAAAACTGTGCGGTCTGTTCCAGCTAGCGTGCAGCGACATCGCTGCAGTCTTAGTTGGGCGATTTCTACCGAAAATTCCAAACAAACTCACTATTTATTTCCACACGTATTTTGTGAAGTTTTTGTTGACATCTGCCGCCATATTCTGGGCTGTTCTGCATACGCATGTCAGAGGTCAACTGAATATTTGCATACTAGGTCGAGGTCACATTATCTGCTCATGTTCGTGGCTGCGCATGGGCAGCTAATGTGACCTCGACCTAGTATGCAAATATTTAGCTGACCTCTGACCTGCGCATGCGCACAATGGCTTATGGCGACCTGAGATATCAACGGAAACTCGATAAATGTGTCCTGAAATAAATGGACATTTACATTATACTTTTTCATAGAAATCGCCCAACTAAGACTGCAGCGATGTCGCTGCACGCTAGCTGGAACAGACCGCACAGTTTTTGGAATGCACTGCACGATAATTATGCCTCATAATCAAATACTTTGAACAAGATATTCAAATTTCGCGGCCAGGCGCGAGCCATTGGCTCAGCACAGGTATGTATACACTCAATACAGCGCTGTACACAGTAAGCACGTGCATAGACCACATCAAAAATATTTTCGCGAGCGGGAAGAGAGACAAACTGTGGATGACCATGAGGCTCCACCCCACACGCGTGCCCTCCCAGATCACTGAGCTCAATCCCAGGGCCCGATTCTGTATGTTCTCACTAAGACACTATGAGTGAACTGATAAGCAGTATGAAAAACTCAATTTCGAGCATGTGTCACCGTTTTGACACGCTCAAATGAAATTTCGTCATTTTACGTAATCACGTTTTTTACGTCCACATTGAGCAAGTTGGACATCCTATTATAGACGATCCTTGCTCGTAGTGACAGTGACTGAGTCTGGGTGAGCGAGTGACACCGACATCACACATGCCAACGTTTGAATTTGAATCAAACACGAAGATACCACCTCCTCATTAATACGTCGCAATATCAGTATAATCTATGGCTGTACAGACAAGACATGACGGGAACACCGTTCTACCTTTGTTTATTGGCAAGATTCCACTTGGACGAAACCAAAAGAAAGAACTGCGAAAATCATCAACTGCGACAGTGACATCTGGCGAGTGGCCTGGCGAGATAGGCCTACCACCGACGAAAATCGAAACAGAACGTAACATATTGTAATTTTCGGTTGATCTAAACCTGCTCCACGGCTGAACCTGCATTTTCGATCGATATTTTAACAGTAGGTTCAGCCATATAGGTTTTTTCTCTGGGGCCGGAACGGATCAGACGATTTTGACACTTCGATTTAAGTGCGTGTGAAGAATTGTCACGCGTGAAATATGATGCAGATTGGTTCTAACTGACTTTTATGACATCAAAAGAGTGATATGTCATCGATTCAGAGGGTGTAAATGTGAAAATAAAGCAGTGCAATTTAGCGCTTTCATTTTGTGTATTTTCCAACTTTTCAAGATAGCGGATGCTGCAGTGCGCATGCGCAGTAGAACATCTCGTCAACTTGGGAGACAATGTGAATTGATCTTTATTTTTCATCAAATTGTAACCGGCACATATTTCACCATAAATACAGGTTGGTATCTTTTCGCGGTTTGGCCCTGCTGGCCCACCGTAGCTTCTTTGTTGTTGCCTGAGTCGTGTGACGTCATAGCACGGGAGAATTGTTTGGCGCAGTTGCTATTGTTATTTCCAATGAATCAACTCATAGAGCTAAAAATAACTCAACAACTCAAGTTACTGAAGCCTTCTCAGTTGGAAGGTCTCTTGCAACAAGTTGGAGCCGCATCACCATTTCCGGATTCTACAGTCCGTGTTAAACAGGAACCAACCTCACCGCCGAAGCCTGCCGAGGATTCCAGCTGACAGAATATGAAAATACCGTTGTTTTCTGGTGATGGAGGGAAAGGCGAGGTGACATACCCACAATGGAAATACGAGATCCAATGCCTGAAGAATGCTGGAAAATCCACTGCATTAATACTTCATGCAATCCGGAGATCACTCCGTGGAACCGCAGCCTAAGTCCTTCGTTACCTTGGAGATCATGCAGATCTGGATCAGATCTTGACCAAGTTCGAAGTCACCTTTGGGGAGGTTCTTGCTTCTGAGCAGCTTCTGGGAAAGTTCTACAGTGCTGAGCAAAAGCCTGGACAGAGCTCTACCGCTTGGGGTTGTGAGCTGGAACACATTCTCAGTCAGCTACAGGAGGGGAGATCTTTCACTGCCAAGGACTGTCAAGGCATGTTATGTACCCAGTTCTGGATGGGACTTCGGTAAGAGCAAATTAAGGATGCCACTTGTCACAAGTTCGAAAGTGGAGCCCTGTATGATGAGTTGTTGAAAGCTGTCCGCGTCCTGGAGCAGGAAGTGGCACGGTAGAAAGGATCTATAAAGCAGCATGTGCAGCAGGCCTCTGGAAGTGATCCAGTCATGGAAAAGCTGGACAAACTTCTTGAGGAGATGCGAGACACCCGCTCATCACTTAGTAAGTTGGAAGGCCGTGTACAGGGCCTGGAACGTCAGTCTACATCAGCTAACTCCACTTCGACATCGGACTCCAAGTCAGCGCCTCCGAAGCTGAGGGTGCAGTGTACCCGCTGCGGTAGGAAGGGCCATGCATTGGATCAGTGTCATGCCAAATATCACAAGAACGGCAAAGCTTTAAACTAGGAAATGTCTATTGTACAAGGGGAAGGAATAGACGTACAACTGGATCGCCCCCTAGCCACTCAGATGCACCATCACAAGCTCCGAAACCATCGAAAGCTCCCTTGATCGGCCTGGCCAACGAGATGGAGATTGGTGCAGGAGATGTCGATACAATCGCCTTACTGGACACCGGATCACAAGTGACATCTGTGGCCAGATGGTTTGTGGATCAGCACCTGTCCGACCTAGCTTTGGAACCTGTGGATTCATTCCTGGAGGTTCAAGGTGCTTCCGGACAAAACATTGGTCTTCTTGGAGTCATCGTGGTGGACATCAACATTCCAACAAACAAATCTCATCACATCACTATCCCGACACCAACTCTGGTGGTTGACAACACCCTTTACAATTCTCAGGTACCGTTCATCATTGGGACCAACGTACTTAACATGTGTAAGGACCAAGCCAACTCTATAAAGTCAACTATCACTCACCTAGCAGAAGGCGGTTTCTCTCGTCGGCATCCAGCAAAAGGCGTGGATCACGAGTACCTTAGTACTGTCAACTGTTCACGTCAGGTGGTAGTACCAGCCTCTAGCAAGGTTTTCGTCAGTGGCATGACAAGAGTTGGACCGGTTGGAAAAGTTCTGGTGACTTGTGAAGAAGGAGATTATGGCACCCTACCTGTTGGACTGACCCTAGTCCCAACAGTCCAGCATGTCTCCAGTTATTCTACTACATCAACGCGTATCAAGGTGGAGCTACATAACCTGTCAGCAGCTATGGTGACCATTCTGGCTCGGACCCAGTTATGTCAGCTTTGCAGTGTGCAGGTCGTGTGTGCAAATCAACTCAGGAGTGAGGATGGACTACTCCAGATGCCTCAGTCTGCACTCCAGGATCAGAATCATTCCAAGTTTTTGAGAAACTTCAAGCTCGATGACCCAGCACTCGATCCGGAGCAGCGCACGAAACTTGAGGATCTGCTGATTCGATGGAAGCACAACTTCGCACTCACCGATTTTGACCTTGGCCGCACTGACACCTTGACCCATACCATCAAGTTGACGGATGAAACACCATTTCGGGAGCGTTACCGGCGGATTTTCCCAACTATGTATGAAGAGGTCCGGACTCACATACAAGAAATGGACTGTGGAGTGATTCGCCTGAGTCAAAGTCCCTTTGCTTTACCAGTGGTTTTAGTCCGAAAGAAAGATGGTGGATTACTGTTTTGCATCGATTACAGGTTGAATTCCAATACGATCATGGATTCCCATGCACTTCCACGAATCGATGAAACCCTCGACAGCCTGTCTGGATCATCCTGGTTTTCGGCACTTGACCTGAAAGCAGGTTATTGGCAAGTGGAAATTGCGGAACAGGATGAGGCAAAGACAGCATTCACCGTTGGTCCGTTGGGCTTTTACGAGTTCAACAGGATGCCCTTCGGCCTCGTCAATGCACCTGCCTGTTTCCAGAGGCTGATGACCGCCTGCATGCAGGAGCTCAACCTTTCCCAGTGTCTCCTGTATCTGGACGACATCATTGTCTTGTCTCGGACCTTTGATGATCATCTGTTACGTTTCGAGAAAGTTTTCCAGCGTCTTTCCGATCATGGACTCAAGTTGATACCGTGTAAGTGCTCCTTTTGTCAACGGAAGGTTAAAGTCATAGTAGCAAGGTTCCACTATATGATTTTATTCCTGTTCACATAAAGACATTGTGGACATTTGGCGATGAAAAAGGTGTTCGCGTTAATTGGTAACTAATAACAGCGACATATAATAGAGTATATCGGGTCAGTATTACGATCGCCTTCTCCAGCCGATGAAAGAAATAGCTTCGGCAATTTCCGTAATCGTGACGTCAGTTGAGGTAGAATGTGCTTTGATGGCTCGCCGAAAACGTAGAATACGTAATTTGGTGGCCAGCTCAAAGAAGGGAAAATCACTTCAAAATGCATGCGATTCAACAGAAAACAAGCAAAAACCAGCAAATACTGGACATCTTGCAGCTCAACAAACCTCCGTTCTGGGAGAATAAATAGTACTGATTCTAAATATCAAGACAAGAAATGCCGTATTTCTGCCATCCCACCCCTTCATATGCAGTTTATCTTGCTGGCTACATGTACTTTCAGGTCTGCCTCAACTGACGTCACCAACCACGTGACCCACTCTAAAATCAGGATCAAAATCTTCGGCAATTTACGGAAGGAGTGCCTATTTGGTTCAATATCTCGAAACCCATTGATTGTATTTGTAAAATTTGTTCGAATTTATTGAAAACTATTCATAATTTACTAAATGAGAAGCACTTTCATCGGCATGCTACTAGGTCTTTAAGTACCTGGGCCATATCATCTCAGAGGACGGAATCCACACGGATCCAGATAAGATCTCGGATGTCAAGTCCTGGAAGGCACCCACCACTCTGAAAGCCTTGAGGAGTTTTCTTCGCTTCACCGGTTTCTATCGGTGCTTTGTTCATCGGTACTCCCAAGTCGCGAGGCCTCTGTATGACTTGCTGAAGCTGGATGGCAAACCAACATCAAAGCACGGGAAAGGCAAGGCCAGTGCAGCTAGTTCACCTGGACCAAGCAGCATCTGGAGTCCTTTGACCAGCTCATCAACCTCTTGACCACTGCTCCAGTCTTAGCATACGCCGATTATACAAAACCGTTCTTTGTGCACACCGATGCTTGTCGCGATGGTTTGGGCGCGGTTTTATATCAGGAGCAGGATGGACAACATCGCGATATTGCATATGCCAGCCGTGGCCCACAGGGAGGAACCGTTTGTTTGATTCTATGTGCATTATTCATGTTATTCTGATTCTATGGGCAAAAAGTAAGTATCTTTCCATGGTTATCAAATAAACCTACCCATAGAATCAGGTTTGTTCCCATAGAATCAGGTTTGTTTCTGTTATTTTTATTCTATGTCCAATTTTGTTGGATTACGTAGCTGATCACATCCAGGAACAATCAAAATGTTAACTGGAATAATCGTCATGCAATTGTGGTCAAGATATTCTGGTAAGTAACTAAAAGCGCTTTGTCTTTGGCGATTTATGATGGCTAACTGCTCCACTGCCTAGCCGTTCCACTTTTGTGCGACAGATATATGAAGAGCGGTGAACACCACATAAGAAACTGAACATAAATCATATTCTGCAATGATTTAAGAAGTAAACAGAACATATGTCATCAGATTGTGTTGAAAAATTAGCCGTCGATCCAGCATGTTTTACTGGTGCCCCGCCACTTACTTGCTTATTTGCCCATAGAATCAGACAATTTGCTCATAGAATCAGACTTTTTGCCCATAGAATCAGGCAAATGCACATAGAATCAGACAAACGGTTCCTCCCTGTGTGGCCTCACACCGTCTGAGCGTAACTATCCAGCTCATAACCTAGAGTTTCTAGCCTTGAAGTGGGCTGTAACGCAGAAGTTTCGGGAATATTTGTATGGCGCAAAATTTACCGTCTTCACTGATAATAACCCGCTTACATATGTTTTTGTCTTCCGCAAAACTCGATGCCACAGGGCATCGATGGCTTGCTGAACTTGCGACCTTTAACTTCAACATCAGGTATCATGCAGGTAAGCACAACATTGATGCTGATACCCGTTCTCGCATCCCAATTGAAGTTAATAAATTGGAATCAGATGTAGTTTCAGCTGTATGCAATGCATGTAATGTCTCTTTCTGTTTTGCAGAGGTGCTTGGAGTTCCACCTGATTCTGTCACCAGCCTCCCCAACACTCCAATGAGCATGTTCTCTAGTGAGGAATGGGCCAAGGAACAGGCCAAGGATCCATATATCCTGCCTATTGTGGAACACATCAAGCAGGAGAGGGATGAATCTGCTGAGGAAGTAAGCAGTGACCCCAGATTCAAACCGTTTCTGCGGGAACTCTCTAAGCTGGTCTTGAAAGACGGGGTTCTCTTCCAACGGAGACAGATCAGAGATGAGATCATCCATCAGCTAGTACTCCCAACTGATTACCGGCACTTTGCCCTGCATGGAGTTCACCAAGAGATGGGACATCCTGGTTGTGACCACACCTGTAGCTTGCTACAAGAGCGATTCTACTGGCCAACTATGAGATTAGACGTGAAGGAGTGGGTGAAAACCTGTGGGCGATGTCTTCGCAGGAATGTAAGAATCAATACGGCACCAGATCAAGGAAGTTGGCACCAGATCGAGCTCCACTGGTATCTATCCTGACTAGTCAGCCACTCGAGCTTGCCTGTATGGACTTTCTGAGCTTGGAGGAATCCAAAGGTGATCACTTCACCAGATATGCCGTCGCTGTACCCACCAGAAACCAAACAGTTTGTGTTACTGCCGAGGCACTGTTTCACAACTTTATCGTCCATTATGATTTCCCCCTTCATCTACACAGCGACCAAGGTCGGAACTTTGAATCAAAAGTGATCTCTGAATTATGTCAGATTGGTAACATCAAGAAAAGCCGGACGACACCGTACCACCCAATGGGAAACGGACAGTGCGAGAGATTCAACCGCATCTTGTTGAGCATGCTCGTCACCGCTCCAGCCCCAGCCAAGGCGAATTGGAAGCAGATTGTGGCCCCTCTTGTACATGCATACAATTGCACACGTATCGAGTCCATCGGATTTAGTCCACATTACTTGATGTTCAGACATCAACCGCGACTCCCTGTAGATCTGCTCCTCGGAATCCGTGAGGAAATTACCAAAGAGGAACACGATTATGGTGCCTACATCCCAAGCCTCAGAAATCGTCTCACTAACGCTTATAAGACCACATCATCGACCTCATACCGTCTCCAGAAACGTCATAAACATTGATATGATCATCGGTCCCATGGAGTTGCTTCCGCTGTTGGCGATTGAGTCCTTATCAGAAGAACTGGATTTACTGGTCCCCACAAACTGGAAGACCAGTGGTCGACTGAAGTTTATGTTGTCAGCAATCAGCCGGACCCGACCGTACCGGCATACCATGTCCAACCTGAGGGCAAGACTGGGCCTGTCAAGACCCTCCATAGAAACTTTCTGCTACCTGTGGGCTACATCCTGGAGGAAGAAGATTTCGATTTACCTCCCCCCATAGTCCTCAGAAGGGCTACTCGAGCTCATCCTGAACCGGAGAGTACCGATTCTTCATCAGAATCCGATGATGATCTCTTCGTAGCAGAAGTAGCTGATGTGCGACAAGATCGAATGCCTGACGATGATCGTGTAATGATGCCTGATGAAGAGATCCCACCAGTCGATGTGGGCGTAGATGTCGTAGACGCTTTTCCTGATGAGATACCAGATCCCGTTTTGGAAGATGTATCATCCCAGGATTACTTGCTGGATTGGGACAACACAGGACTACCTCCTGATGTAGAATCCGAACCCGAGGAAGCACAGGATCCTGTGGATGACTTTCTGTCCGAAGATTATCTGGAGGAACCCTCTCCACCTGTTCGACGCTCTACACGTCAGCGGAGACCACCTACCTGGTACACCTCTGGGGACTTCGTTACTTGATTTTCGATCACTTTATTGATTTATTTATTTGTATCCTATAACTTCATGTTGTAAAGTTCAATAAATTTTTGTTTGTACATACTGTTTTATCTGTTGTGAATGTATGTGAATGTTTGTATGAACGTCGAGGGACGACATTTACTTACTGGGGGGTGGATGTAACCGGCACATATTTCACCATAAATACAGGTTGGTATCTTTTCGCAGTTTGGCCCTGCTGGCCCACCGTAGCTTCTTTGTTGTTGCCTGAGTCGTGTGACGTCATAGCGCGGGAGAAATGTTTCCGATGAATCAACACCTGATTCAATCGTGCCAACTATATAACAACTTGTATCGTGGCAGGTGAGTGTTTGGGTTTCATTTATTTTTCCAAATTATGCCCCAGGGTCATGTTATTTGTTATATATATACCCTGTCCCATGTAGTACATGTCGGCAACAGATATTTTATAATTTCTCGTGAATATGATCGAGGTCAGACACGGACACAGTGCAGCCATATGTGTCATTGTTTACACGTCTCTAGGCGTACTACTATATACGCATCTATATATATATATATATATATATATATATATATATATATATATATATATATATATATATATATATATATATATATGTATGTATGTATGTATGTATATATATATTGGCTGTCACTTTGTCTGTGTGTAGTTTTAGAATAGTATAACTGTAATGTTATGTAGAGTTAGTCCTTTGTGTATATTAACTGATTCAGCAGCTGATTCAATCGTGCCAACTATATAACAACTTGTATCGTTGCAGGTACTAACAACTGGCCAGGCATCGCGGCCGAAGTAGCCTGATTTACACTGAATAAATGATTGTCATTTATCGATGCTTCGAGTTATTGGACAACCATCTACACTTCAACGACATAAATCAACAACACTAGATTTATGGACGTTACAAAATAATATAATAATTTGATTCATATTCCTTTGAAATCAACGTCATGATAATGTCACGCAGGTGTCACGTTTTAACACAGTTTCAGACACGCCCACTTCTTACCCATGATTCTCTGTGAATCTCGCGAGAGTGCCATGGCAAAATGGCCGCAATATCAACACGAAGTTGGCAGATTTGACAGCTCGGGATATGTTGCTTGTTATTTATGATAAGTACACAGTAGTTTCGTTTTTGCTCCAGAAAATGATTGCAAACCATTCCCTCTTGTGAATTACAGAGCTATATCCGGAATAAATGTCGTTTATTTGTGAATAATGGCGAAGTACGCAGCCTGCGTACCGGGCCAAAATTCGGCCTGTAATCGGACGGCGAATACGCCATAGCGTATTCCCTGCCTTTGGGAAAATGAAATACGCTTGCCAGAGTTAGGGTTGATCCATGGACAGCTTCGGGAGGAGATCGATAATTTGTTTACTACTATTACTACGACATGAATTCATGAATGAAAGAATATATTAAAATAGAACGAAATGACGTAATTCATAATCGTCCATGAGGACCCCATCCAGCCGCCAGGATTACAGAGCTCCATGAGACAAAATGGTAGACAATAGAAATTTGCAGAGTGAAATCTCTCTGTTATACACTCTCTGTACTTAATCATTACGTGTTGACATCAATGATGGTAAAGAGCCCGAGGAGGGTACTTTTCTGGTACTTTCCATAGCTTTACGTATGGCTAGAACCTTGTCAAAACTGAAAATTCGTTATGGGCCTAATCAATAAACTCCTGGTTTTTCGTATTATCGTATTTTTTATCCAAAGCACCACTTGCATAGACGTGTCTATGACCACTTGTACATTTGCCAAATAGCTCCTTAGGGGACACAACCAAGAGTTAAGAAAAAAAAATTTTGTGTCCCCTCACGATCTTTTCGTCTTCCTTCGTGATCTTTTCGGTTCGAAAGTGAACGTTTCGCGTATGAACGTGATCTTGTAGCAAAACATTTTCAGAAGTCATGGGCGTCAGCACAATCAAGTTTTCGTGTTCGAAGAACGCGATATTTCAGTTTCAAATATTCGTGTATGATCCCTGGTGTCATTTGATGCAGAAGTAGAATGTACATCAAGTTGGTTTTTCATTCAAAACGATTCTCCCCTGATATATAACTATACTATTTTTTTAAACTATTATAATTGTGATGTCGAGGTATCGTGTTATAACTTTGCATCTATTTCACCTGAGGTTCAAACGGTAATGTTCTACTAAATTTCAGACTTCTATCGCGAAATTTTAAAAAGATGGCAACTTGGGGACGTGTTGGTAGCCGTTTTACTTCCAGGTTAAGTATGTATGTCAAGTTATATCACTTCCCACTACCTCCATGTTGGGGCTGAAACTTAACATTGGGGTAGATTGCCAACTTTTTCAATTTTTGAGATAGAATTCTGAAATTTTGTGAAAAATTTCGGCAAGATACCTAATTAAAGACACACAAAACTTCAAGTTGATAAACTGATCCAAAACCAAAATACGGCCAAAAAGCGTGTTTCACTGAGAAATGAACTTGTATAGATCTACTCTGATTTTTTAAAACTTGTTTACACCGTTTTTTGCCTTTAGTTCAGTCAAGTTACTTCGACCGAACTATTCAACTGAATATTGCATTTCTGTGGTATAAACGGCAATTAATTCACACAAACCTGCCTTCCGGAACGCTATCTGTTTCTTTCAAAACACAAAAGTTTTATCTAAGCGAGGATTTGCTTGAACCATGGGCGCCGACATATTGCTTGGTTCTCGACAACTGATGACGGAATCCAAATGGACAAGTTCAAATTAGTCATAATAGGGGGATCGGGTTGTCAGTTGTCGTCAAGGTGCCTGCACGTGCGAGTCATTTCGAATCAGTTTACCTGCGTGGGCGGTCCCAAATCCTAACCCTTGCCCCTATGCAAATTATCCGAACAGAATCGCCCATCACGTGCCAAAGGAAAACAATATTTGTTGACATGCAAACGACAGGATTTCAGGGAAAATTCATCATTGCAGTAGATTGCTAACTCTCACAGTTCTATGAGCAGAAGTCTGAAATTTTGCAGAAAAATACCGTTTGATCTCCAGGTGAAGTATGCAAAGTTACAATACGATACCATTAAACATCGAAAAAATATCGGCGAAAAAGACGGTGTAAACGAGTTAGAAAAATCAGAGTATAGTTCGATTCGATTTTCCGCGGTCATCATGGACCCTCGCTGTTCGAGGAAATCTGAGAATCCTGCATTTTCTGGCTAAGAGAAACAAGATAAATTTGTGTCATGCATTAAATGTGCACCGTTACTTACAACTCTTGGCATCTCGAAGTTCCAGAGACGAAGCACGAAGTGTTGTCATCGACGTTCTGTACGAAATAAAGCGAAATTTGACAACGCAGTCGGGTGATCAACGTAGCGGTGTGTTCTAAATGTCAAGGTCAAGGTCACAACTGTCAAACGGGAGTTTGACACCATTGTTTTTACAAAACATTCCGTTTTTTCATAAACTTCTCCTGAAGTTTCTGCAGATTTCCAAATTCTTAGTGGCCTAATGTATTAGGGGTATGAAAAATCAAAGGGTTTACATTGAATAAAGTGGCCAATTTTTTATGCCTTGCATTATAAGATATAGTGTGCCTTATTGGGTACATTATGATTTGGCTATAACATGGCGAAAACAATTGGGTACTGTTCCCATGCTCAATCTAAGATATTGGACAGTAAGCTTCGAAAAGTGGTTATATCTGCGATCTTACCAATAGGGGTGTAACGTTTAAACGTGTCAACGAGGGCGATTACATTTAGAGCAATAATAAACATCAATAAATGCAAGTTTTTGCTAAGCACAACACCCAAAAGAACATCGTTATCTTGGCTTAGTACTAGTACATTAGGAGGGTATTTCGATTGGAGTCTCTGTTCTTGTGTTGTATTGGTCACAAAACGGGACACAATATGCAAATGAGTTTCGTGGTTAGAAAATTTGTCACACATTCATTCATCACTGAAGAAATTTCTGGCTGTTTGCCAGTGTGCTTGGTGATGTCCGTGGCGCACCTTAAACTGAACATGAATGAAATCACTTTAAATTCAGTATATGGATCATCAAGATAACACATCGGACCACATATAAGTACAATGTATATTATATTGTGTAGTAGGCTGAAATCTTTATGATAAAATAAATAAAACCTATAGCCTATACTAGTATAAATCACGCATGAGGGAGGCATGCAAAAGCCATACCTTAGGTGTGTGAACTGTGAACATGCGTGCATAATTAATTTGTTCATGTCACCTGATGGTGATCACGCTAATGCGCTCATTTACCAATTGGTGCGATCTGCCGAGTCGAGAAAGTCTGCACAGGACATCACGCTTGATTGACAAAACAACACATTTAAAATCATGACGAAGTAGAATCTACATATAGAATTAAGTTGAGAATCGGTTTCAACAGCACAGCATAGCGTTTCGGAGTTCCCATGATTGAGTGGTATTTTTTTTACGTTTAAACGGTGCCGTTTCGTTTACAGCTGAAAGTGTAAACGTTTACATTTTAGGTAAATGTCACACCCCTACTTACCAATTATTTATTCTGATTTATATTATACCACTGCTTTGTTCTATTGTAATATTTTGAGGTTTACGAGAAAGCTTCTGGTTATTTTCAGCAGAGATGGAAGGACACACAGGTCAGCTTCGGGTTCTGACACTCAACAAGAGTGAGAAAAAAGAAGCCACGCTCTATCGACTGGAGAAAGGTAGGTCCCAGAACCTTGAAGAATATGTTATGGGATATATATGGGATTATGTTTGTTTGGTGTGTACCGGTAAATAAATGTTTTCCAGGATGGTATCTTCACTTTGTTTTGGGACCATCACTTGCTGCAAAGCCAGTACGCATCTTCACAAATCATCCAGCAAACTCCAAGGATGGATCGAATCGGCACCTTTTCACAGAACATAAATTCCAGAATCTCACTGGACGTAAATCTGACATTTACGATAATTTCGCTGAAGTTCCAATGGTGCTTTGTGGATCATTCAACTACTTTTTCACAATCGATGGCAGGTAACTTTTACAAACTGGGCCTCACTGGCAGCTTTTATATTAATGCAACAAAATATTACCATGTGAAATATGAAGTTCCAATAGTATTCTGTGAAGCATTCAATTACTTTTTCACAATCAATGGATGGTAACTTTTATAAACTGGCTTCTGCTACTTATATATTATTGATGCAGCAAGATATTCAATTGTAACATAGTATACTGATAGTATATGCAACTTTGTAAATGTGTTAACTATTATGGAAGCCTATCATGTGTTATTACGGAAGTCATGGTCACGTCACTTCGTATTATGTATACTGCTGATCCTACTCACAATATTTTGCTGAATTCTCTCCCATCGTAAGTGACAAACAAGAGAATGCCAATGGATATGGTCATTTCCTTGTTGATCCGGTGTTGCGAGTTGGCAAGTATGATGAGAAGCTCCCACTGGACTCGATCTGTTGTCAGACTGTGCTCACCAAAAGTCTCGGCCCGTTTCCGGAATGGGAAGGCCGCTTACGTGTTGCCAAGGCATCTGGATACAACATGATACACTTCACTCCGGTCCAGGAACTTGGGGCTTCCAACTCATCATATGCCCTCAAGGACCAGCACAAGTTGAACCCTGTGTTCAGTACAGGTGGTCAACAGTACACAATGTCGGACGTGGAAGCCCTGGTCGTGCGCATGAAGGACGACTGGGAGGTGCTCTCGCTCACGGATCTTGTCTTCAACCACACAGCCAATGAGAGTCCTTGGATCCGTGATCACCCGGAGTGTGTATACAACATGGTCAATTCCCCGCACCTCAAACCCGCTTACCTTCTGGACAGGATCCTATGGCACTTCTCACTCGAGGTCACTGCTGGGGAGTGGCAGGACGACGGCATTCCTCCAGAAGTCTGCACTGAAGGCCACCTAAATGTATGTTGGTTTGTTATACAAACTCTAATGATTCAATTATATGTTGATATCCCATGTCAGTACATCTTTTACATGGAATACATTGATGCGTAAAGGTATTGAAGTGTGCAAAACATGGTATTTATTACTTTCAGGATATTTATCGAGTACTTCACGACAAGGTGTTACCGAAGCACAGAATACATGAGTATTACATGGTGGATGTGGATGATACTGTCGACCAGTTCAAAACGGCTATACTCAGTAAGTACCATGTTAATTTTGAGAAATGGGTAATACAAACACTTTGTGAAACTTAGTGTGAATCAAAATATGCTGTCTGCATCTTGTGTAAATTCTTACTCTCAGCAACAGTTCAATATACTTGTAGGTCATTCTAAGTTGGGTTCGAAAATGGAATCAAAAGGGCACCGAACCCTTGTTCTACAGATATCCAAAAATTATGTTTTAAAGTCATAGTAGCAAGGTACCATTTTATGGTTTTATTCCTGTTCAGATGAAGGCATTGTGGACATTTGGTGATAAAAAAGATGTTCGCGTTAATTGGTAATTAATAACAGCGACAAATAATCGAGTATATTGAGCCAGTATTGCAATCGCCTTCTCATGCCGATGAAAAAAATAGCTTCGGCAGTTTCCGTAATCGTGACGTCAGTTGAGGCAAAATGTGCTTTGATGGCTGGCCAAAAACGTAAAACACGTAATTTGGGCGGTCAACTCAAAGATAGAAAACCACTCCAAAATGCATGAGATTCAAAAGAAAACACGTGAAAACCAACAAATACTGGACATCTTGCAGTTCAACAAACCTCCCTCCTGGGAGAATGAATAGTACTGATTCTAAATATCAAGACAAGAAATGCCGTATTCCAACCATCTCACCCGTTCACTTGAATCGTCAAACATACACAACGAGAATGAATATGCGACATGCAGTTTACCTTGCTGGCTACATGTACTTTCAGTACTGCCTCAAATGACGTCACAAACCACGTGACCCATACTAAAATCGTGATCAAAATCTTTGGCAATTTACGGAAGGAGTGCCTATTTGATTCAATATCTCGAAACCCATTGATTGTATTTGTAAAATTCGTTCGAATTTACAGATAACTATTCATAATGGACTAAATGAAAAGCACTTTCATCGGCATGCTACTGTAGGTCTTTAATGAAGTAAATTTGGATTTCCGGGAATAGGCAATGTCACGTGGTCACTTTTGCTGCCTTAGCTTGATCTCACAAGTACCAAAAGGCTATTTGAAATATATTTCAAAATCATTCATGTCATGAAAGTACTCTGAGTCATTTGCCTACAATATTTACTGAAAAGCGTGTGTATTTTTAGGTTACCAGACCTTTGGTCGTTGTCTCGTCGTTTTCGTTAAAATTTTATTTTAGGCGGGAGACGAGGAGATGACCGTCTAGGACATGAGCTTGAGTTGATTCCTGACCCACACTATCGTCGACTCAAAGCCGCCATCGACATGCCACTGGCTCTTAAACTCTACTACTCTGCTCAGTGGGTATTGCTTTCCTAGCTGCTCCTACACAAATATACATGTAGATGAAAACATTAGCATTAGTGTAAGATGAGTCGATTATTAAATGTATTGGATTGCAGACCTTCAAAACATTGAATCAATTAATTCTGTATTCTTTGAAAAATGATGGAATTATGAAAAAAAGTGATGCGATTGTATGACAGACCAAACTGGATGTCTGAGGATGACAGGATCAACACAGGCTGTGGCGCCCTCAGAAACCGGCTAGAGGAACTAAACAATGTCATGTACGACGATGTACAGAGCCATCTTAACAAAGCCATCAACAACTACCTCGCCAATGCTAGGTGGCGCTTTGTCAACCCAGGCGGTCCTCGAATTGCTCGTGTGTCGGAGAAAGACCCGCTCATGTACAAGTGAGTAGGAAAGTTGATGACACTTGAACTTAACAAGAAATGTCAGTTGAGGTGTAAAAAAGCATGCAAACAACTCCAGGATTAACTAAATGATGAACTGTTATAAGATTAATTAATTAAGCATATAACAGTAAGAACTGTTCTTCAGGGTCTTCCCAAAAACATTTAACATAATAGCAAGATTATAATTACATTAAAAACATAATTATATTTAAACATTTTCATCATAAAAAAAAATTCTTGCAAGGGGTAAGAATGGTTGTAGCATAGAAGCAGACTTCATACATTCTTGCTGTTTGTTGGAGCAGGTATTCTCCTGTCAGTAATGTTGACTCCCTTTGACAGTTACTTTACGCTGCCAGAGCGCTCCATGTCCATGGAGGAGGAAGAACAGATGATGCACTCACCAGATGGCGCTTTCTGTATGGCTCACAACGGCTGGGTCATGGATGACGATCCACTCCGCAACTTTGCAGAACCAGGTCAGTTCAAGGAAGGTTATGTGGTGTAAAGAGGTCCGAAAAACGTGTCAAATTGGAAAAGGCAAGTGCATGTATGTGCACGGATGTACAACTGATGTAAGAAACAATGGAAATTTTGATGTACTTTTTTTATATATTCAAGCTGCTTACTTCATTACTAATGATAAATCTATAAACTTAGCATCAGTATGCATCTGTATATCAATATTCCAGGTTCAAACATATACCTGCGACGAGAACTGATTCCTTGGGGAGACAGTGTCAAACTTCGCTATGGTAACAAGCCGGAAGACTGTCCCTACCTGTGGGAGCACATGCGCAAGTATGTGACCGAGACGGCGAGAATATTCCATGGTGTGCGGCTGGACAACTGTCACAGTACACCCATCAAAGTGGCTGAGGTTTGTGCTTGGGTGTATGCACGGGAAAAACCCATCAAGTTTCCAATCATTTTCTGTGGATAGAACCAGCTAAAATTGGGCCAAAAATGAACTTTTCCTCATTTCCATGACTCCTGTAAAAATAAAAAATCAGTATTTTAATCAAATATATTTGAAACAGTTGATTTTTCTCTTTCAGTACATGCTCGATGAGGCTAGGAAGGTCCGTCCTGACCTTTACGTTATTGCAGAATTGTTTACAAGCAGCGAGTACAAAGACAACATTTTCATTAACCGTCTCGGACTCAACTCACTCATCAGAGGTGTGTACATCAATATTATCATGAAAGTCGTCAGTACACATGTTTTCCATGTATTTTTCACCACACATCCAGCTTGCTAAATGAATACTTTTGGTGATCCATGTTTATTAAAGAAATGGTGACATTTCTAAATATTGTTGTCAAATTTGGGCTAAACTATTCAGAGGGTCTGAGTGCATGGGATGCCCATGAGCTAGGTCGATTGGTGCATAGGTATGGTGGATACCCTGTAGGGGCATTCATCCAGCCCCCAGCACGACCTTTGACCCCCACTGTGGCTCATGCTATCTTCCTGGATCAGACACACGACAACGAAAGCCCTGTCGAGGTGAGTGGAATATTAATGTATGAGCCAGATACACATATATGTCTTGGCATGGCCAGTTTCGGTATATAAGTTCCAGATTACTGATTTTCAACTCCTCCACAGAAAAGAACAGCCTATGACCTGTTGCCAAGTACAGCTCTGGTTGCCATGGCATGCTGTGCCACTGGTTCCAACAGAGGGTATGACGAAATCGTGCCACACCATGTAAGGCCAAGCCAGAAGCATGACTTCATACATACCAGTTAATCAAGTTATATATCAAGATATTTCACCAAAGCATACTGCCGGCACTGAGAGTTTGATCCCTGCATCTGATGATGAGATTCCACATTACAGATAAATGTTGTGACGGAGCCGAGGGTTTACCAGACGTGGCAGGACTCGAACACTCAACAGGACGGGGTTGTCGGGTATACGACCGGGATCGTCCGAGCCAAGAGAGCCCTCAATGAGCTGCATCAACAGTTGGGCCAGGCTGGGTTCAACCAGGTAACTCAACCTGGAGGAACTAACATGATCTTTGTTCATGTCTGGTATGTTTTGATCATACCAGACTTATGGTTGTCCGAAATCAAGATATAAATCTTTCATATGTTTTGAGCCATCTTTTTCCTCACCAGTAGATTTTGGGATTTCTTGGGCAGTCATATATTGGAGTTTCTGTGGACTCTTGTGTGAACTCTAAACAGCCCTTTTAGTCTAAAAACAAAATATTTCTGACATTGTGTCATACTAAGTAGGTCATGAAATTGGTTCATTAAATCTGACCTTCGAGAACTCTAAACAGCCACTTTAGTCTAAAAACCAAATATTTCAGACATTGTGGCATACTGAGTATGTCATGCATTTGGTTAGGTAACCTTTAATACATTGGAATACTTCCCCCTCTCCCCCCTTTCTGATGTGTATATCTTTACACCACTCTTGAATTTCTTGTTTGCGTGTGTTGACCAATATGATTCTCTGACTGGTTGGCAAAAAAGTTTTTATGACTTTGTCAGCTTGACGCTGCATATTACTAGACTTTGGGCTGATTTTCTGAAAATAAGTTTTTGACTTTGAGTGACATACTGAAGGTATAGCTGAATGCCAAGCTGACACATGTATGTGATGACAGGTATTTGTGGATCAGAAGACGGGAGAGATTGTGTCCGTCACTCGTCACAATCCTGTCAGTCATCAGAGTGTGATCCTCATCGCCAGGACGGTGTTCTCTCAACCTCAGTCCATGGACACTCACTGCCTTGCCGTAGACATACCAGGTCTGTGGGTACTCCTGTATTTATTGTATACCCCGAACAAATGTGGGCAGATACTATGGATTTACGATCGTCGCGCCGCCGCTGCGTCCGCAGACACTTTCTTGTGAACGCTCTACAGATTGCAAATCTGAACCGATTTTAATAATATTTTATATGGACATGTCTTAGGGAAAGATCACGACACCTATCGATTTTAGTTGCCATAGCAACCAAATTGGCCAATTGGTGACACATTTAGTGACAAAATCAGCCATTTCGACACACATGATTTGTGTGCGCTCTATGGGTGGTAATTTTACAGGAATCAGTGCGATATGGAACAGGCATGTTGATCAATGCTCATACACGAAACCTTTTGTTTTCTGGAAAGATTGAATGGATAATAAAAAGTTAATTAGACAATGTGAAATAGCCAGTTTGAGGTCTGTGATCATTCCATTTGTCTGAAATCTGGAAATAAATCATACTGAATGTGTGTACAAGTATACATTTGATGGTTTTGTGCAAAACTGATTACTATTTCTGAATAAGTTATCAATAATTTTAATAGTTGATAACTTAATTAACTCTATTATTGGATACAAGAAAAATAGTTAAGGTGACAAACCTTTATTATTGGACAGATCTAGGTGAAGCTTATATCTGGTAGAGGAGATTTTGAAAGTGTACTGTTTATATTGATTTTAAAGTTGTTTTGCTTACTTATTACAAAATTATAACATATTCATAATCGGCAAATGAAGATATTGAAATCATGCATAATGTTGGGGCATTGAGCAAGGTTTCATATTCCATTCATGTGACAAGCTTCTCTGAAAAGTATTTGATAACAAATAATAAGTTAATGAATACTTTAGTTGTTAAGTAGTGCTAAATGGAATAAAAATCCGGAACTTTTAATCCTGACATCGATGAAACACATTGGCCTGGCAGTAATGATATTTTGTCTGAATTAACATATTTTGGGCAACAGGGATAGAGCTCCAGGGGGATACAACCATGCGGTCATCGGCGAATGATTCGTCTAGTTGGTAGTGAATCCTATATTCTATGAATCCTATGTAAAAAGATATGCCTAACAATATTGCCCATATGATCCCCCATCAGGTGTCGTGGACGAGGTGATTCTGGAGGCCCGGGTCGTACACCGAGGCTCGTCTACTGCGGCATACACAAAGCATCAGTCGTACATCAACGGTCTGCCGGAGTACTCGCTCGAGATCAGGGAACACTTCCCGGTGGATGACTCACAAGTGGCACGGCTCCAGGTGTCTGCGGACGGCAGCCAGAAACTGGAGCTCAAGAACTTCCCACCGAGTAGCGTCATCGCTGTCAAGTGCGTGGCCTTCGTGTCAACTGGTGTCAACGATCATAAAAATAGTTGTAAAACTTGGTGGAAATGTTCTACAACTGTAAATATATTTCATAACAAAGAGAGTCAATGTGGTTTGAGTCACAAGAGTTTTGGTGAATATGAAATTGACTATTATGATCTCGATGCAGAGTATCACTGCGCTCAGACATCAAGGCTGCCCTGCTGAACGTTCGTCAGTGTCTGTCCCAGTTCGGCTACCGTATGCACACTTATAGCGGCCGCACATTGAAAGAGATCTCCAGCACCACACTGGAGAACATCTGCACCAAGCTGTCCCTCAATGATATCAATCGAGTCCTATATCGCTGTCATCCTGAGGAGAGAGATGATGGTCTGGGATTTGGGATCTACAACATACCAGGGCATGGGAACATGGTCTACTGTGGGCTCCAGGGTCAGTCTCATACCAGTGCTCGACTGGATTGAAGTTGTTTTCAATGTCCTCCCCATCACCTTATATCACTGCATGATAAAAATTGGTCCTTTTATGACAGGTTTGATGTCACTGTTGAGTACGATTCGCTTGAACAATGACCTGGGACACCCTTTATGTAATAACCTGCGGGAAGGGAACTGGCTGATGGAGGTGGTTGCCAGGAGACTACAGCCCTTCCCAGGCACTACTCAGGTAAACACAGTACGATTGATAGCATGCATCTCAAACGTTGTATCTCACCATCGTAATCGAAAATATTCAATAGATAGAACTGACATCTGAGAAAAGTATCATTATGATTTCATGGTACATTTTGATATTGCCATCCATTCTTTTCAGCTGGGTGACTGGTTTGAGACAGTGTTCACACACCTGTCGATCGTGCCTCGGTATTTGATTCCCTGTTACTTTGACGCAGTCGTCACTGGAGTGTACATGATCGTGATGGAAGTCGCCTGGGCCAAGATGAAAGAGTAGGTTGAAGTATACTTACATTTCATAGTAGGCATAGGATGCCAGTTGTTTCATCATGATCTCATAATCATATACAGTAAACTCTCGTTATAACAAAGTCGATAGGACCCATGTGAGTACTTCGTTATAAAAGAAGTTTGTAATAAAAGAAGTTTAAATGTTGTTTCTCGTTTATTTTCCCATGTGGCTTCTCTCAAAATAGGAACAAAAAGAGTTCGTTTTTGTTGTTAAATTGATATATGTTTCCGTTTGGTAGCCAGGATGACTTTTAATAAATTAGTTCAGAATTTGCTTTATTCGTACTGTCCATACTGTCCTATTCTATTGGTACATAATCTACTAAATAAGACAAAATCTGCTCGGCATCATGTGAAAAGAAGACTGTAACTACATTGTACCTCTTGAAACAACATAGCCTACCTGATTGCAATCGACCAATGACGCATGCAGACAGCCGACAACTAAAATCACAGCCTGTATTGCAACAATAGCCAATGTATTCGGCCACAATTTCTATCTAAGGCGCGATTGTCAAGGAACCAGTGGGGCGTGAAATTGACCGGCTTCAATGACTTCGCTTTAACCGTAGTAATTTCAATGTATTTGATGTTGTTGGGACCAGCTCATGTGTTTGATATAAGCGAAATTTCGAAATATCCATTTCGTTATATCCGGCTTCATTTGTAATGTAATTGAATGGGGACTGGGCTGGACCACCAACCTGCTTCGTAATAAGTGGGTACTTCGATATATCCGACTTTGAAATAACGAGAGTTTACTGTATTGCTTTTGTAGTTTCATCAGAGATGGTTCATCTTTTGTCCGTGGTTTGGGACTTGGGTCCGTCCAGTTCTGCAGCGTGGTCAAAACTGCTCAGCTGCCGACATTGTCTCCAAACCTAAAACCACCAAAGCCAGACATCCTGGAGCTTCCTAACAGCCAGCTAGAGCAGTCATGTGTCACCATAGCAGCAGGTATGAAGCGGTAACATTTACGTACATGTACTTGACCTATGCTGAATTAGCAAGTTTCCAAAAGGGACAAAACACGAAGTTTGATATCTGTTGCCAGGCTTCCCGCACTTCTCCAGTGGCCTGATGCGCTGCTGGGGCCGGGACACGTTCATCTCCCTCCGAGGTTTGCTGCTGGTGACGGGACGTGAACGGGAGGCACGGTTCATCATCCTCGGGTTTGCTGGCTGTCTGCGTCATGGCCTGATCCCGAACCTGCTGGGTGCTGGGGTCGCCGCACGCTACAACTGCCGTGATGCTGTCTGGTGGTGGCTACAGTGTATCCAGGACTACTGCACTATGGTGGCAGACGGACATATGATCTTACAGGACACTGTGTCCAGACTGTACCCACGAGATGATTCAGAAGCCCAGCCTCCTGGGGCGCATGTAGGTACCTGCATATATGGAGGGGTCAGGGGGTTGAACAGGGGGTGTTAATGGCAGAACTTTCTCAAATAAGTTACAGAAAAGAGGACATAGAACATGTTTCAAATATACACATCTACATAATGTACATTGGATGAGCTAATTGTACGGAAGTCTACAGAATCGTTAGGAATAAGGGGTGTTCAGAATCAGTGGTCATTTAAATGTTTTCCTCTTTCAGGAAGAACCTCTGCATGCCACAATACAAGAAGCTTTGCAGAGACATGCTGATGGAGTCAGCTACCGAGAACGTAATGCAGGGCATGGTCTGGATCGGGACATGTCGGATCAAGGTAAGAGGCACAAGACAAACACTCTGGATTGTAACATATCAGATCAAAGTAAAGGACACAGGACGCATTCTGGATCAGGACATGTCAGATCAAGGTAAGCAGCATACCTTGGTGTGACACACAGTCTGGATCAGGACATGTCAGATCAAGGTAATTTCTCCGCAGAGATTTTCTTGTGAACGCGCTACAGGCCGCAATTCTCACCCGATCACCATTATTTTTTGCAGGCACATATATAATGGTAAGATCCCGACACCATTCGATTTTGGTTGCCGTGGCAACTGAATTGGTCGTTTGGGGACACATTTTGCATTGAAAACAGCCTGTTTGAGACACATGGCTTGTGAACGCACTACAGGCCGCAATTATTACCCGATCACCATTATTTTTCACAGGCACATATATTATGGTAAGATCCCGACACCAATCGATTTTGGTTGCCGTGGCAACTGAATTGGTCGTTTGGGGACACATTTTGCATTGAAAACAGCCTGTTTGAGACACATGGCTTGTGAACGCTCTACTGATGGCAATTTTTGACGAATCTCGATAATATTTGGAAGTTTTGTTTTGTTTAGAATGATCATATAATTATTAATATGTTAACAGCCTAACTTATTACAGAATTTTGAAATATCCATTTTGACATGTGAGATCATTCCAATAGCCTGTACAATGGAAAGTAATGACACTGGTTTCTTGTTCAGAATGGAGAACTGATGTTTTCAGTGAAAACAGGACAATATTACTGAATAAGTTAACATTAGTTTTACTAGTTAAGTCTATTATTGTCCACAATAAAAATAGTTAACACGAGAAACGTTTATTATTAAGCTCAGCAAGGTAAAGGTTTTGTCCAGTACAGATTTCATGGGTGTAACTGAATAAGTTAATATTAATTTTAATAGTTAAGTCTATTATTGACCACAATAAAAATAGTTAAGACATGAAATATTTATTATTAACCTCAACAAGGTAAATGTTTTGTCCAGTACAAATTTCATTGGTGTAACCGAATAAGTTAACATTATTTTCACTAGTTAAGTCTATTATTGACCACAATGAAAATAGTTAAGTCTATTATTGACCACAATAAAAATAGTTAAGAGGAGAAATATTTATTATTAAGCTCAACAAGGTGAAAGTATGTCCAGTACAGATTTCATGGGTGTACTGAATAAGTTAACATTATTTTTACTAGTTAAGTCTATTATTGACCACAATAAAAATAGTTAAGACAAGAAATATTTATTATTGGGCTCAACAAGATAAAGATTCTGTCCAGTAGACATTTTATGTCTGTAACCAAATAAGTTAACATTTTTTTTGCTAGTTAAGGCATTTCGGCAGAAATGCCTTTATGGTTTTAGCAGAATTTTTTTTTTTTTTTTTTTTCTTCTTCTTCCGCCACTTTTGGTTTCCGGACGATAACTTTAGATTGCCTTGACGGATCCTTGTCAAATTTTCACTGCAAGTCAGAAATGATATGTGGAAGAACCCTATTCTTTTTGAGCCGGATCCGAGGTCCGTGAGGATGAAATCAAGGCTAATTTTAAGACTTGGTTTCCGGACGATAACTGGAAAAATATTTATGCAATAGTTGCAGAACTCTGCATGGAGGTTCATATGCCACCAGGGAAGAACCCTATTGATTTTGGGATTGATCCGTCAAACGACCTTTGACCTAGAGGTCAAAATAATTTTTTGCTGATTCATCCTTGAGGCTTTCTGCATATCTCGGAAACCGTGCGTCGTAGAGCGAAACGGACGTTATTTTCGGACTCGTCGCCCTAGACAAACATCTCTAAGGGGAATTTTTTTTTTTGATCCGGCTCCGAGGTCCGTGAGGATGAAATTGAGGCTGATCTTGAAACTTGGTTTCCGGACGATAACTCGAAAAATATACAGGGAATAGTTGCAGAATTTTGCACGGAGGTTTATTGTGACGGTCAAGCGGTTGGTTAGCGGATTTCCTGGTGTGTGTGCTTGTGTGCGTGGGAAGTCGGCAAAGAAAACTGGCAAATATGCTAAAAATACTGATTTATTGTAAACATAAAGAATCAACACTATTTATTGATAAAAACTTCAACTTCAATGGTAATACTTCATCATATATCTGAATAATACTTGAACAATACCAAGGTCTCACAAAATAAACTTAGATAAACACAAAGTGTCAGATGGCTGTCTCGATAGCTGAATATGAACAATATCACCGATAAATCGATATATACCAAATAAATCAATACTATGAATAACTCAACATCTGTGCAACTAACCAAAAGTTGTCAGGAGGCTAAACACAGATTTCTCCAAGTAATACAAACCCAAGCGAGACCTATCTTATCTTCGATAGAATAAATAAACCGTGCAAATTCTGGTAAATCAACAAGACTGTAAAAATACACCTATGTCTCTCAAATATGATAAACCGCCAAGTATTGCGATCACAAATACACTCAATAAACTGGACAAACTCACTTCAATATACTGGTATAAAATACTCAATGGATACTAAAACTCCTGCCCAAGTTTTACACACAATTAACAGATCTCTAAGTTACGCAAACACTGAACTCTGCCAAATATAAAGACTCAAAATAATACTTTCGAATATAGAATATCCAATCACTATCTCAAACTGGAATACACAATGCTGCTCACCTCCACCTGGACCTCCAAAATATAATACAATGTAGACACCACTAAATGAAAACAACTGGCTATAACTCCTGAGATTAACACACAGATCTCCCAACTTCTGCCAAACTCCACGTGGTCTTGGTGCCTCGACTTCACAGCGTCACGTTTCTTCCTTCATGTGTTGAAGCCCAGATGGAAGTGAGAGAGCGATGCCAGTAAGGCACCTGTATTTATGGGATCTGGCGAAACTTGTCCTCAGAAAAAGGTCAATTGCGCCAGAGACACACCGATTGGCCAAAATCAGGTCAAGCTGGCACAGAAAATGGTGGTCGATAAAAAATATTACCCAGAATGCAATGCGAAAACACGTTTTAGCACCTGGGCAGAATATGGCAAATTATGCAAGAAATAGCAAGCATCGCCACTAAAATATAATGTAGGCCTGTAAATAAGATCCCATGGAGTCAATAGACAGCAAGAATAGAGCAGATCAACTCCTACTTGTTGCGTAAATAGCCCACAAAGATCGGCCAAAAATGTAAATAAAGGTCGTAAAACCCCATTAGCGGGACTGCATCGCCCCCTAGCACAATCGCCGCCAAATGTAAACAAAGATGGCAGCCGTACGAAAATAGTACGACAAAATCGCCTCTAAGTAAAAAGAAATGACATAAAACATGAAATCAGGACAATAAAATAACAAAAAGGGCAATATTAAACACATTCCCCAAATATGATGTACTTCCCTTCCCGCAATAAAAAGTATTCGACGATAATCGCCGCTACCTGAGTGACAAAATCTGTCAGCACAGTAAACACAACAAAATACATCACGTGACCAAACAAGAAAAATATCTTGCAAAGGGTCGCGGCTCAACATAAAACACTAAATCTTCACATTATATATCACCAGGGAAGAACCCTATTGATTTTGGGATCGATACCTCAAACGACCTTTGACTTAGAGGTCGAAAAAATTTTTTGCTGAGTCATCCTTGAGGCATCCTGCATATCTCGGAAACGGTGCGTCGTAGAGCGAAATGGACGTTATTTTCGGACTCGTCGCCCTAGACAAACATGTCTAAGGGGTATTATGGATGAACTTTGACCTTGACCCGAAATTTTTTTGTCGAGTCGGCATTTTTCGTTTTCGTCGATATCTCGGAAACGGTGCGTCGTAGAGCGAAACGGACGTTATTTTCGGACTCGTCGCCCCAAACAAACATGTCTAAAGGGTATTATGGATGAACTTTGACCTTGACCCGAAATTTTTTGCCGAGTCGGCATTTTTCGTTTTCGTCGATATCTCGGAAACGGTGCATCGTAGAGCGAAACGGACGTTATTTTCGGACTCGTCGCCCTAGACAAACATGTCTAAGGGGTATTATGGATGAACTTTGACCTTGACCCGAAATTTTTTGCCGAGTCGGCATTTTTCGTTTTCGTCGATATCTCGGAAACGGTGCATCGTAGAGCGAAACGGACGTTATTTTCGGACTCGCCGCCCTAGACAAACATGTCTAAGGGGTATTATGGATGAACTTTGACCTTGACCCGAAATTTTTTTGCCGAGTCGGCATTTTTCGTTTTCGTCAATATCTCGGAAACGGTGCGTCGTAGAGCGAAACGAACGTTATTTTCGGACTCGTCGCACTAGACAAACATGTCTAAGGGGTATTATGGATGAACTTTGACCTTGACCCGAAATTTTTTCGCCGAGTCGGCATTTTTCGTTTTCATGGATATCTCGGAAACGGTGCGCCGTAGAGCGAAACGGACGTTATTTTCGGACTCGTCGCCCTAGACAAACATGTCTAAGGGGTATTATGGATGAACTTTGACCTTGACCCGAAATTTTTTCGCCGAGACGGCATTTTTCGTTTTCATGGATATCTCGGAAACGGTGCGTCGTAGAGCGAAACGGACGTTATTTTCGGACTCGTCGCCCTAGACAAACATTCTAAAGGGTATTATAGATGAACTTTGACCTTGACCCGAAATTTTTTGCCGAGTCGGCATTTTTCATTTTCGTCGATATCTCGGAAACGGTGCATCGTAGAGCGAAACGGACGTTATTTTCGGACTCGTCGCCCTAGACACACATGTCTAAGGGGTATTATGGATGAACTTTGACCTTGACCCGAAATTTTTTCGCCGAGTCGGCATTTTCGTTTTCATGGATATCTCGGAAACGGTGAGCTGTAGAGCGAAAGGACGTTATTTTCGGACTCGTCGCCCTAGACAAACATCTCTAATGGGTATTATTGATGAACTTTGACCTTGACCCGAAATTTTTTTGCCGAGTCGGCATATTTCGGTTTCGTCGATATCTGGGAAACGGTACCTCGTAGAGCGAAACGGACGTTATTTTCGGACTCGTCGCCCTAGACAAACATGTCTAAAGGGTATTATAAATGAACTTCGACTTTGACCCGAAATTTTTTGCCGAGTCAGGATTTTTCATTTTCGTCGATATCTCGGAAACGGTGCGTCGTAGAGCGAAACTGACCGTCTAGACAAACATGTGTAAGGGGTATTATTGATGAATTTTGACCTTGACCTGAAATTTTTTTGCCGAGTCGGCATTTTTCGTTTTCATCGATATCTTGGAAACGGTGCGTCGTAGAGCGAAACGGACGTTATTTTCGGACTCGTCGCCCTAGACAAACATGTCTGAGGGGTATTATTGATGAACTTTGACCTTGACTCGAAATTTTTTTGCCGAGACGGCATTTTTCGTTTTCGTCGATATCTTGGAAATGGTGCCTCGTAGATCGAAACGGACGTTATTTTCGGACTTGTCGCCCTAGAGAAACATGTCTAATGGGTATTATGGATGAACTTTGACCTTGACCTTAAATTTTTTTGCCGAGTCGGCATTTTTCATTTTTCGTCCATATCTAGGAAACGGACGGGTGAACGGATGGGCGTTGCGGGTGGACCCAATGTTAAATTTCCTATCTTAACTTTCCCCATAAGTCCTGAAAAAATCCCCATAAGACCGCACTTTTGGCTTAAACTGTGGTTGTGGGGCGTTTTCAGCTTTATTCCCCCTAAGAAATCCCCATAACTCCGTTCCGTTTGCCCGATGTGTCGTAGAGCCCATGGCAAACATGTTTTAAATATTAAGAATTAGTCCTAACACCGAAATGCCTCCAAGGTATCTTTAGGCCTTGACGTCTAGTTAAGTCTATTATTGACCTCAATAAAAATAGTTAAGATGAGAAACAATTATTATTGAGCTCAACAAGGTTAAGGTTTTGTCCGGTAGAAATTTCTGGGTGTAACCGAATAAGTTAACATTATTTTTACATGTTAAGTCTATTATTGACCACAATGAAAATAGTTAAGACAAGAAATATTTATTATTGGGCTCAACAAGGTAAGCGCAACATGGTTGAGGTCTTGTCCGGTAGAAATTTCTGGGTGTAACCAAATAAGTTAACATCATTTTTGGGCGGGTTGCGTGCAACCAACCCGCCTATTAGATTGGCGTGTCCGTCTGTCTGTCCGTCCGTCCGTCTAGCCGGGCAAACGGAACGGAGTTTTGGGGATTTCTTAGGGGGAATAAAGCTGAAAACGCCCCACAACCACAGTTTAAGCCAAAAGTGCGGTCTTATGGGGATTTTTTCAGGACTTATGGGGAAAGTTAAGATAGGAAATTTAACATTGGGTCCGCCCGTAACGCCCATCCGTTCACCCGTCCGTCCATCCGTCCGTTCGGCCGTCCAGCCGTCCGTCCGTCTGGCCGGGCAAACGGAACGGAGTTATGGGGATTTCTTAGGGGGAATAAAGCTGAAAACGCCCCAAAACCACAGTTTAGGCCAAAAGTGCGGTCTTATGGGGATTTTTTCAGGACTTATGGGGAAAGTTAAGATAGGAAATTTAACATTGGGTCCGCCCGTAACGCCCATCCGTTCACCCGTCCGTCCGTCCGTCCGTTCGGCCGTCCGTCCGTCAACAATTTCTTGTGAACGCGATAACTTACAAAGTTTTTAACGAAATACCACCAAAATCATACCAGAGGTGCATCATGAGCAGATCTCGGACAAGTTCGATGATGGGTGACCTTGACCTATTTTTCAGGTCGTGGCAGGACTTCGAACTTGACAATACATGAAAACAGGACTTTGTACCTTGTGAACGCGATAACTTACAAAGTTTTTAACAAAATACCGCCAAAATCATACCAGAGGTGCATCATGAACAGATCTCGGACAAGTTCGATGATGGGTGATCGTGACCTATTTTTCAGGTCGTGGCAGGACTTCGAACTTGACAATACATGAAAACAGGACTTTGTACCTTGTGAACGCGATAACTTACAAAGTTTTTAACGAAATACCGCCAAAATCATACCAGAGGTGCATCATGAGCAGATCTCGGACAAGTTCGATGATGGGTGACCTTGACCTATTTTTCAGGTCGTGGCAGGACTTCGAACTTGACAATACATGAAAACAGGACTTTGTACCTTGTGAACGCGATAACTTACAAAGTTTTTAATGAAATACCGCCAAAATCATACCGGAGGTGCATCATGAGCAGATCTCGGACAAGTTCGATGATGGGTGACCTTGACCTATTTTTCAAGTCGTGGCAGGACTTCGAACTTGATAATACATGAGAACAATGCCAATTCCTTCCACTAACAGCCCTCCTCGATGCAACCCGCCCAATTGTCGTGGGCATGACTTATACTTGTTACATGTTAAGTCTATTATTGACCACAATGAAAATAGTTAAGACAAGAAATATTTATTATTGGGCTCAACAAGGTGAAGGCTTTGTCCAGTCGAGATTTTATGGCTGTGACCAAATAAGTTAACATTATTTCTTGCTAGTTAAGTCTATTATTGATCACAATAGCTTTTCATGAAAACAATGATCAACTTTTACTTTGAATTTCAACTTGAGACCATGTTTGGCACAAATTATGAGTTGAAATATAACTTATGGTGAAAAATTCGATCTGGCTCCAATTTCTTCATCTTGAAATGCAGTTTTGGTCAACTTTTACTTTGAATTTCAACTTGAAAGCATGTTTGGCACATATTATAGGTCGAAATATAACTGATGGTGATAAGTTCGATCTGGCTCCAATTTCGTCATCTTGAAATGCAGTTTTGGTCAATTTTTAGTTTGAATTTCAACTTGAAACCAAGTTTTGCACATATTATGAGTTAAAATATAACTTATGATGAAAAGTTTGATCTGGCTCGAATTTCTTCATCTTGAAATGCAGTTTTGGTAAACTTTTAGCTTGAATTTCAGCACGAAACCAAGTTTGGCACATATTATGAGTTAAAATATAACTTATGACGAAAAGTTCTATCTGGCTCCAATTTCGTCATCTTGAGATGCAGTTTTGGTCAACTTTTACATTGAATTTCAACTTAATACCAAGGTTGGCACATATTATGAGTTGAAATATAACTCATGGCGAAAAATTTGATCTGGCTCCAATTTCGTCATCTTGAAATGCAGTTTTGGTCAACTTTAAGTTTGAATTTCAACTTGAAACCAAGTTGGGCAGGTATTATGAGTTAAAATATAACTTATGACGAAAAGTTCGATCTGGCTCCAATTTTGTCATCTTGAAATGCAGTTTTGGTTAACTTTTACTTTGAATTTCAACTTGAAACCATGTTTGGCACATACATGTATTATGAGTCGAAATATAACTTATGGTGAGAAGTTCGATCTGGCTCCAATTTCGTCATCTTGAAATGCAGTTTTGGTCAACTTTTACTTTGAATTTCAACTTGGAACCAAGTAAGTAAAATATTCTGAGTTGAAATATAAATAGGTGAAAAGATTGATCTATCTGTATTTTCGTTATTTTATCAAACATGTCGAAATGGAAATTCATATAAAGAGATTTCAGTGGTGATTTTGAATTCGACCTTCAATAACCTCGGAAGATCAGTGCAGCAATTTTGGTGGGGAAAAGAAAACAGTTGTGACTTGAGATTTAACATTTCTCTGATAATCTTTTTTAGCCCTTGCTCTAGTTTTTCACACTTGACAGTAATATATTTGGGGCAACAGAGATGATAGGGCTACGGGGGATACACCCAAGCGGTCGTAGGCGACCGGAAGCGTCTAGTTGCCATTCCAAACATTATAACTGCAAGTGTATTATGCTAAAATACAAGTTTTATTTCTCACCTTCAAGGTTTCAACAACAACATTGGAGTTGACTGGAGTACTGGGTTTGTGTTTGGTGGCTCGGAGCACAACTGCGGCACCTGGATGGACAAAATGGGCAGCTCCGAGAGAGCTGGGAACAAAGGCAAACCTGCCACACCAAGGTATAAGCATACATCATTCTTCTCTCTCATAACAACATAAAGTAAGGCTTCAAGATTATTGAAATTGCTTAAGTCACTATGATTTAAGTCATTAGTTTTCACGAACAAGCAAGATATGGCAAGAGTCAGACTTGCTGTTACATTGACAACAGAGATGGTTCCGCGGTGGAGCTGGTGGGGCTATGTGCGTCAACTGTGCGGTGGTTGGCTGAATTATGTGAGAAAGGACTCTATCCACACGTGGGTGTGACTGCTCTCATCTCAGGTAAGTGAAGGTCAAACCTGGAGACTTTGTACCTCTGGGGACTGGAGTCACCTGATATACTGTGGCATGTGATCACAGGTGTATGGTGTCTCATCACAGGTTGAAAACATCAAACAATGATGTTTATGTTAGTAGTCTTAAAGCTCGGGCAGGTCATATGTGACTGTTCAACTTTCATCATAGCTTTTAGCACCAGATGTAGAGGCTTTCCTGGTACATGATAAGTGACAAATATATATACCACTCTTCAAAAGACTTGCAATATATCGGCTCACAGGACAGCAAAAAGAGATCTCCTTCCGGGCGTGGCACCAGAGGATCTGTGAGAACTTTGAGAAGTTTTTCTGGATCAACACGACACGTGTCCCAGAGAACGAGCTTCGGCCAGACTTAATCAACCGTCGGGGGATTTACAAAGATACATATGGAGCCTCTCAGCCATGGACAGACTACCAGCTGCGACCCAACGTACCGATCGCCATGGTTGTGGTACGCATGTCTGAGGGGTAGATCCCTGACGCAGTGATGAATCCATCACATAGACTCAAAGCTATACTAATTTCTTGCAGATGATTTGATTTGCTCCAACTAGGAAGTTTTTCCAGGTAGTTGTAAGATTTCCTCCATAATTGCAGGCCCCCGAATTGTTCGCACCTGACCATGCTTGGACTGCCCTCGAGAGAACTGAATCTCTTTTGGGGCCTCTCGGCATGAAAACTCTGGACACAAGGTATGGAGCTCAATGAAATCAAGTTCCTGATGGCTTTACAGGCCAAACAAACTATATAATATTAATAATATATATTGTTTGTATTACACTTTTTTTTCAGTGACTGGAATTACAACGGCAACTACATAAACAGTGATGACTCTGATGACTACAAAAGAGCGAAGGGTTTTAACTATCACCAGGGTCCAGTGAGTCACCAAGCTGGTTTGCTGTTATTGCTCATGTCCAAAATAAATTATATTTCGTTTGTTAATAATGTAGAAATTTATGATTAGCAGTTCTGTGGCTGCAGGTTTGTCCAGTGAAATACAAGTTATTGAACTTGAACAGAACACCTGAAATTTGACGATTGTAATTTGTAATCTACCTCAGGAGTGGGTGTGGCCTCTCGGCTACTATCTGCGAGCCAAGCTACACTTCGCCAGGTCGCTGGACCCTGGCAACCCGGGGCTGCTGAGTGAGACTGTCAACTTCATCAAAGCTTGCCTCTCTAGTCATAACGTTCACATGCAGCTCTCTGACTGGAGATCACTGCCAGAGCTGACCAACAAGGATGGAGCGGTGAATATTTCTTTAACATCAGTGCCAGTCACGGGGCAACAGCAAATGGTCACAAAAGAAAGAAATATTTTGAAATTAAATTGTGTAGGATAATATGCTCAGTTTGTATTTCTTTCAAAAATTTCCAGCAACTGAAAATATCTATCCCCGTCTTGTTGATGAAAGAAATTTATCTGCAGGTATGTTACGACAGCTGTTCAGCCCAGGCTTGGAGTGTGGGCTGTCTACTGGAGGTTCTCTATGACATGGAAAACACAGTCATCTCATAGCTCTATGCAATACGAGATAGTATTATCATGTTCCGATGAAGTGTTGTTTCAAGAACCATTTTGTTTGTTATGCAATATGTACGTAGCAATATGCTGCATGTTGTTTTGATAGGGATTTATGATATTACATATCTGTTAATAAATATGTTGATAACATTAAGCAGATAGGTCAAAATTTACTCCGAGACAAGGTGCATATATCTCTATTGTTATTCAACAATACTAATAGAGCAGCTGTTACGATTTTGATATTACAAGTTTACCTATCTACTTGTAAGATTTCGATATTACAATTTTACCTACCTACTTGTAAGAGAATGTAGCACAGAATAAATTTGTTAACTCAACGTTATGCACTTACTTCCTCGACATTTATCATTTTGTAAATAATTTTAAGCATGCATGATAAACTGTGCTTGAATATTCATGTTTGCCAATAAATCTCTTTTAAATGCCAATATTTGTATATGGTGCTGTGGGTTATTCATACTATGAAGATTTACGAATATGCGGCTACTATGCATGTACTTGTACATTTAGAACATGTTGTGATGTACTGGCAATGTCTAGATTGTTTTCTGGGAAATATGTGGCATAAAACAACATAATTATTATTTTGTCTTCTCGCTCATGAACAAGTATACTTTTGTTGTGTAACTTTACTGTAATACACTGAAAATGAACATAGTCATTCAGCAGTGTTTATTCTTCTGTTAAGTGAATTATTTAATTGTGTTAAATTTCTTGTTAAAATGTATTCGTACATAACTTTTCTCTCTATTTGTTATACAAGTCTCCAGTCTTGGCTTTGTTGATTTTGCTATGGTTACTTATATCTTTGGATATTTCCTATCTTATCATTATTGTTGTATTAGTTTTACCAATAAAAGCACATGGCAAGATATACCAAGTGTTACTATTTATAATCTTTTAAAGTCGAACACTGGAGTGGATGAACTTCATGTCGAAGTAATTCTGAAAATATGTAACAGTCATTTATGACCAATACACAATTGAACAAGGAATCAGAACAGGTACTTGTACACAAATATACTACACATGCAGAATATTTTCTCCTCGGGAATAATTTTTGTTATTCCAATTGAAACTAAGAGATTCAGAGCGTTTAATTCTGTGCAGATATGCAATTTTACTGATTAATACTGTGTCGGTGGGATATCTTTATAGTATGTGTAAAGTTTATCCTGTGAATAGTATACATAGTTGAATCTCTAAATGTCTATTTTCCTTGAAAATATAATACTACTCTCGGAGCACATGTATGATGTGAGTGCCACTCTGCATTGCTCTGGGATCAGTGCCATGCTTAAAGTTGGAATCAATTTTAAAATCAGCCAAATTTAGCATTCTTGTTTGTCATGCAAACTTGAAACTACATCTCGAGAGAGTCAGGAATGTAAAGAAAATATGCACAGTTCGACAACAGATACTCAGAAAATTGCCGTTAATCGTCATGAAAACAGTGGATAGATAATGATCGGCCTGCCTACATTGCCGGTTGCCACAGTATCTACACAAATACCAATGACGTCACGAGACGGTGTATAGGAATCGCTTGCAAGGCGGGCCGCTTTGAGGAAAAAAATGATTTGAATCTTGATTTGGCAACTCTATTTAGGCACGTAATACACATTTTCAGACCCAAATTTGTACGATATCTTATTCTATAGGCAAAATAAAGCTACCGCAGAATGAATAAATTTTGTCAATTCTAAAAGTGATTCTAACTTTAATAGCTATCTGCCCCATGAGATCAATCTTCAACCTATCACAGCCCATGTCTCAGATTGCCCATGTTATCCTACCTAATATGCAACCCCTATTCCCATCGATCTCATGTACATGCAATAGATTCATCCTTCCGCAGCATTTTATTGAAAAAAAGGACAAAGAGTTTCACAATGCATCAGCATGAATAATAGATTGTTCAGTTTATCTATTGCAGGTCAATAAAATGTTCTGTCACCCTGACTTTAGCCTCGGATGATTTTGGGAGCCTTGCGCTGTGCTTTTGCTGCGGCTTTTTTCCGTTTTCGATCCTCCTCTGCCTTATTGTCCAGGTACTCCCGGTAGCGAGGATCTTTCGGATGAATGTCGTAGCCGAAGTGGTCTCGGGCTTCGGAGAGTAGCGCCGCCTGCTTCTCTCTGGCCTTCAGCTGCTCAAGTCCACGCTTCTGGAGCCTTTTCCTCAATGACTCCATGTAGCTTGGCATCTTGTTCAGAGCTGCATCTATAGACTGTTCTCTACGAAAGAAAAATAGGAGATTTTACCGGGCTTGAAAGCAGTAATTAAGTTGTTTATCTTGGGAGGTAAATGCTGGCAATACATCTTACATATATTCACATGATCAGTTATTCATATATATAGAGTTTATACAGTACAAGAAATAGATGGCATCTTGGACATGCCATCCCAATAACTGTGTGTGTGCACACGCACTCCCGTGTAATATACTCGAATAGAGTTAACACGTAACAGACAAGACAATTCTAGTAGGCTACTCAGTGCTGAGTCAGTAGTGTTATTTGCATGGATACGTACGAGCCATCCGTCCTAAATTCGCCGCATCCCAAAATTCGCCAACTCAAAATTATCAGAGCTCAGAAACTCGTTTTATGGAAAGAAACTGCTGGTACAAAGATTGAATATCAGAGTCTCGATTGATGATAGAACTGGTTCGTTTCATTTGCAGCACAAGGTCTGAAACCCTGTTGGCGAATTTGGGAATGCGGCGAATTTAGGACGGACGGCTCGTACATTTCATAACATGATGTATTTGGGAAATAACACTTATGCTCTGTTACCAGTAATGCAACCTACTGTTTATGCATAGCACTCTCCACTTCACTCTTCTTCGCCCTAGACTCCTTCCAAAGCTTTTGTAACGGAGGCTCAAACTCCTTTTCCTCTTCCATTATGTTTTTCAGGTCTTCCTTGGAAGGCCACATAATGCCAGGATCAACTCCTGATTCCCATCCATACTTGGCGAATATCCGGCGCTGTCTGTCAGTATTGATTTCAAAAGCCTTTCTATGGAACATGGAATTGGTCCGTACTAATTCTGGAGCTATCATAACGTGGCGCATTTTATTCCGCAGAAAAGCCGGTAACCGGGACACATTTCTTTCGTCTTCATCTGCTTCGGATATCGATGTGTCTGCATTATCTACAGAGCTCGATCTACATCTACACAAATGTTTTTGTATATAGCATCTTCGTTTGCCTAAACTCCCCAAAATTGGCAAAAATTCACTCTTTGACAAAACATTCACTCGAGACATGTTTCTCTCGGTCAAACAAAATCCTATTTGTTAAATTAGAACTGCGAAAAATATGTCAGCACTTAATAAATAGTATAGCAGTCTAGTATGCTTGTGCTCAAAGTCATGACACTGTGTGATAACACTGGTTGTCTTGTTTTAGATCTATTTATTTGGGTGGAATGCATACATATAAACAATATTGATACAATAGTTTAACACAAGAAGGTATAAATCTTATTAATATAATCTCTGTTGTGGGCAAACTTTCGTGCTGAACAATTAGCCCTAACCATAGTGCAGGGATATCGTACTGTCACTAGCCCACAAAGCCACTGGACCTGACGAGGTGCCTGCCAGGATAATGTAAGAATCAGCTGACCAACTAGCTCCCATTCTTACCACGGACCTCCGCGTCTAATCAACAAAGCACACTTCCTGAAGACTGGAATAAAGCGGACGTAATACCCATCTTCAAGAAGGGTGATCATGCTGTGCAGCCTCAAACTACCGGCCAATGTCGCTTACGTCAATATGCTCAAAGGTCATGGGACATATCGTATGCTCCCTAATCATGAGACACCTGGACAAAAACCAAATCCAAGATAGACGCCATTTTGCTCGACTTCGCCAAAGCGATTGAAAAGGTGGCCCACAAGCCACAAGCCCACAAGCCACTTCCTTCTGAAGTTTGAGGCAGTCGGCATCACCAGCAAATCACTCGAGTGGATATCATACATCTATATACAGGCAACAGACAGTCATCCTTAAAGGAAAGAAGTGACAGTCTGACCTCCCACAAGCTGTCATCTCATGTGAAAATACAGACTGTTTGCCGACGATTGTCTGATCTACAGACAGATCCAATCTTAGCAGGATGCAGCAGCCCTCCAACAGGACCTCGAGAAACTACAGGCAGGGGAATGGAAGTGGAAGATGAATTTCCACCCTGCAAATGCCAGCTCATCTGGATCACCTGTAAACGCACACCAGTTGAGTACAACTACTCGATCCACGGGCACACCCTACAGAAAGCAGACTCGGCAAAGTAAATTGGAGATGCACTGCACAGCCAGCCACAGCTCCCGTGCCTTCCTCCAATGCAACCTACGTCGTTCACCCATGCGAGTGAAGAGACCCTTTAGCCTCATATGAGTCCCTGGTCCGTCCTATACTGGAATATGTGAGCAGCGTCTGGGACCCCCACACTTCACAGGAAGTAAACCGGTTGGAGATAGTCCGGAGGAGATACGCCCGCTACATGACCAACGACTGTCATAGGACAAGCAGCATCACTTCTATGCTGAAGTCAATCGGCTGGGAAACACTGGACGAACGCCGAGCCAAAGCCTGTGTCATCATGCTTTTCCGGATTAGGAACAACCTAGTCGACATCCCGGCATCTGACCATTGTTCATCTCACCCAGGCTTCGAAAACTAGGAGGACTCATGACACCAGATTCCATACACCCAGACTCTCGGTTGTCAGAGGAGTTTCTTCCCTGACATGGTTCGCCTGTGGAACGCCCTGTACCAAAATGTTGTGGAAGCAGAGAGTATCGCCCAACTGAAGAGTAGACTCTCTCAATCAGACCCCACCACATACATTAATAAACACCCATGTACAGAACTAAACCTTTTTTTAACGGAGTCTGGTTTTTGGCTGTCAATCCACACCTACTTGTATGTGATATCCTACAACAGGATCCTGTACAGTACTGGAAGAAGAAGCAATTCTGAAGTTCAGCCTCATCAAGAGGGTTAAGTACTAACTCAGACATCCGGCGAGACAAAGATGGCGCCTGGCACCCTGCCACAGTGGGTCAGGGACTGCATGACAACTCGACACAAAAGACAACTTGGCCAGGGACAAGTCGTCTCCCAAAAGACAGCTCGGCGAATCTTATTGGACCACTCGGCCCTGGATGATGAGACAGGTCAGCCCACCACTCAGGCGAACTCAGACTGCGATGTTACAGTATTTCCTGAGTGAAGACCTTTAGTGATCGAGCTCAAAGTTTGCAGAATAGTATATTCTATATCGATATATATATAATATTAACAATATAATCCACTATATGTTGTGTTCGTTATTAGTTGCCTATAATTGAAACAGTATGCCCGGGTGTTGAGCTAACTAAATTATTGGTTGGCAATTCGAAGGTGCACCATAAAAATGGAAAGACACCCAGGCGTTTGAAAGTTTGGAATCACTTGTAACCATATATTCACTTATTCTTATTGGCAAAATCTATCATGTAATGTAGCCGATCATTGTGTAGCGATTTTGCCCAAAGATTGCGATAGGAGTTTTGGCCGTTGTCGTACACCGTACCTCACCTGTTTAGGCCGCTTCACACTCGAAGCACGGGCGTTGTTTAGTGACACATTGTCTTTTATCAATCCACTATACTAAAAGAATGGTCTGACATCAGCCCTCGCTCTCACGTGCTGGCAGCTATATAAGCCCGCCTTGTTTACTCAGTGTTGTCTCAGAGCAGTCAATGCAAGAGGACAACGGCGAGCACGGCCGTGTTCTCTACGTCCCTTTTTCCTGGCTAAGTGGGCTCGCTAGGGCCCCAGGGGCAATTTCCAAAATGGGGCCCAGGAGGGGGGCTACTTAGATCCGGGGGCGCACGCCCCCTGGAATGGTAGTTCTTTGCCCTGGGATGGTGCGACACAGGCTCTGGCAGACCGTCAGGCTGTCCGGAGTTCTATCCCTTCAACAGTGCTGTGCGCGGGTTCCGGGCGCCATGCCCATGGCGTTTCGGGCTCGTCACAGTGGGGCTACATTACAATGATGATGCTATGTCTGAGGAATGTATGACGGCCGGACTTGTTTGGCGGACTGTTTACCCAGTTATAGTTCTAAACTAAAAACCTACGCCCGCCGTGACCCTAGGTAGCGGCTCTCTGCAGTGACCCTAGATAGCGGGCATCAAACTTTACATTTTTTTGTGAAGAAGTAGGCCTAGGTCAACGCGGGACTGGACAATTCAGCTCAGGGACAACTCGGTTCGGACAGCTCGATCTAGACTGGACAACTCGGCCAGGACAAGTCGGCCCAGCTCGTCCTACTGATTGGACAATCAGCTCGGACACGGCTCAGGGGACACGGCTCAGACAGAACTCCAATAACTAACGCCTCAGGATGTGACTATTATTTTTGACAAGGCATCCTCAGACTACTGGAAATTACTGATTGGAAAATGATGAAAACACCACATTAAATATATATTTATTAGGTCTATAACAATTGGCAAGTATTATTCAGTGGTTCTTACATAGAGATGATAGGCCTAATGATATAATAAGAAGACAATAAATGTTAGTAATTTTTCAATCAATATAATGCTTCTTAGATTCCATATTTATTCATAAGTTGTTATATTGCATGCTATTTTGCAACAAAACTTTCTTTAACTTTTTCAACTTTTTGTAAATTCATATCAATTGAATGTGGTTATGATATAGATACGGTCGCTCCCTGATATTTAAACTTAATTCGTTTTTTACACAAACATAGTAATTTTGGGTGAGGGTGTGGCTTCCAATTATGCCTACTAGGATTAGGCTTAATAAATCTGCTCACTTTATCAAAAATCTACTCAACAATCTGTGTCAACCGACCATGGAGACAATAGGAAGCATGCAGAGTGAGAGTACTTGATTACTCCTGCCCCACTATCACAGGGTTTTTTTGTGTGTAAGATGAACACGGTATATGCTCAGCATGTGAATGGCATGAATACAATATTTAATCTCCATGTAGCAAAACAATCAATACAAAAGTATCATTGGTGGTAATAGATTGATACTTACATTCACCCATAATTATTTCATATATTTCGTCGTATTTATCATTTTTCATATTATTCTCTTTCATATTTATATTTTGTTGAACCTTGACATATGGGCATACTGATTGAATAAGGTAACACGCAAAATATAGTGGATTATATCTTATTTTTTAATTGTAAGTATATATTGATAAAAAAAATACTGTTCTGCAAACGTTGAGCTCGATCACTAAAAGTCTTCACTCAGGAATTGAACTGTACAGCCGTAACATTGCGATCCGAATTCGCCTGAGTGGTGGGCCGACCTGTCTCATTTGGTCCAATGCGATTGGTCGAGATGTCTTTTTGGGGACGACTTCTCCCTGGCCGAGTTGTCTTTGTGCCGAGCTGTCATGCAGTTATAATGTATCGAATTCCACAGTTTGTGTTTTATCAAATCTCGCCCCAAGTGTAAGTAAGTAATTTATTTCCAAATTGCACACAAGATGAACATATTCAATAGATGATATAAGAAATGCACAATTTGTGGACTCCACCAGAGGCCGATGCCTGTAACTTGATTGCTCAAGCGGTGAAGCCCATGAGCTCGATCACAGTAGATCTACCAGCTGTTTTCAGTCGTAAACGCTAGATTTTATATTTAGAAGCCGTATACAAGGTTGTAGTATGAGTAGTTACACATCCAGATTATTTGTTTTACAACATACTGTAGTGTAGACCTCTAGTGATAGGTTACCAAGCGATAAGGCCGCCACGGCGCCAAAGGCTAAGCGATCAGGCCGCATATTATCATACCCGTATGCACGAGTGTCATAACACTCATCATCCATCACTTAACCTGTAGTTTGATGGCGGCCTGATCGCTTTGGCGGCCTTATCACCTGTACGCCTAGTGATAGACTAGATCTAGATCTAGTTCATGCTCCGAACGTGGGATAATACCCCCCGAACCGTACGAAAGATGGCCGCATCCGAGTGTTGAATATTGGTGATTCCAGAAAAGTACCTCATGGAAGACGAAATCTTTAGTTAATTGGTGTTTTTAGGGGTAAGGATTGTGGATAAATGCAATAGATTGCCGCGATGTCACTAGTTGATGTTGTCAAGCGATCGTTTTGGATATTATCGGAGGCGGAGTCGAACTAGCATGCGGAGGGAGCATTAGTTTTATGACTGGCTATTCGCGTCTTCGGCGCTCATAGAGAATAAGCCAGTCATTGTTATGGCTACCGGTAAGTAAACCTAGTTCAGCCCAGTAAGTTGAATAACATTTGGCCCTTGATTGAATAGTGCTAGAGTTATAAAGTTGTATCGGAATATTATTTTGTCCTCACTTCACAATTACGAGCTGTGAGTTTAAGTGACAGTAATCGGACACCCAAGACAGAAATCGGACACCTTCTGTGTCTTTAAAAATAATAGCTGTATCATTGTATCCCCCGAACAAAGTTCGGCGGATACTATGGATTTACGATCGTCGCGCCGCCGCGTCCGCAGACACTTTCTTGTGAACGCGCTGCAGCTTGCAAATCTGAACCGATTTTGATAATATTTTATATGGACATGTCATATGGTGATATAGCGACACCTATCGATTTTGGTTGCCATAGCAACCAAAATAGCCGATTGGCGTAACATTTTGTGCTCAAATTAGCCTGTTTAACACACATGGGTTGTGAACGCTCCACGGGTGGGAGTTTTCGATGAATGATGATGAGATCGCACAGGCTCAATAAGAAAGACCATCACACGAAACCTATTGTTTTTCAGAATGATCGAATAAATATTGATAAGTTTGAGAGGTTAACTTATTACGACAATTAAAATACCTACTTTGACATGTGTGATCACTCCAATAACCTGTACTATGAAAGCAAATTGCACTGGATTCTTGTTCAGAATACAGAACTGATGTTTTTGGTGAAAAAAGAACAATATTACTGAATAAGTTAACATTGGTTTTACTAGTTAAGTCTATTATTGACCACAATAAAAATAGTTAAGACGAGAAACATTTATTATTGAGCTCAACAAGGTAAAGGTTTTGTCCAATAGAGATTTCACAGGTGTAACCGAATAAGTTAACATTATTTTTACTAGTTAAGTCTATTATTGACCACAATAAAAATAGGTAAGACAAGAAACATTTTTTATTGGGCTCAACAAGGTAAAGCTTCTGTGCAGTAGAGATTTCATGGCTGTAGCCAAATAAGTTAACATCATTTTTACTAGTTAAGTCTATTATTGACCTCAAGAAAAATAGTTAAGACAAGAAACATTTATTATTGAGCTCAACAATTTAAAAGTTTTGTCCAGTAGAGATTTCATGGGTGTAACCGGATAAGTTAACATTATTTTTACCAGTAAAGTCAATTTTTACTTCGAATTTCAACTTGAAACCAAGTTTGGCACATATTATGAATTAAAATATAATTTATGGTGAAAAGATTGATCTGGCTCCAATTTCGTCATCTTGAAATGCAGTTTTGGTAAACTTTTACTTGCATTTCAGCTTGAAACCAAGTTTGGCACATATTATGAATTAAAATTTAAATTATGGTGAAAAGTTTGATCTGGCTCCAATTTCGTCATCTTGAAATGTAGTTTTGGTCAACTTTTACTTTGAATTTCAACTTGGAACAAAGTTTGGCACATAGTATGAGTTGAAATATAACTTATAGTGAAAAGTTCAATCTGCTTCCAATTTAGTCATCTTGCAACTTGGAACCAAGTTTGTCAAATATTTTGAGTTGAAATATAGCTTTAGGTGAAAACTTTTATCTGGCTGTAATTTCGTTATTTTTTTCGAACATGTCGAAGTGGAAATTCGTATGCAGTGATTTTAGTGGTGATCTTGAATTCGACCTTCAATAAGCTTGAAAGGTTTCACACTCCCAATGTTCATCAGCGATATATTTGGGGCAACAGGGATGATAGGGCTACGGGGGATACACCCAAGCGGTCATAGGCGACCGGAAGCGTCTAGTTATAATTTTAGTCCATATACATGAAGATGTCAATCGGTAGTTGTTGCAAGGCTAAAATATCATTTATGGAAGAAATTAAGCAGCCCTGAGGACAGGAAGAATATAGAGCACACCATACAGTTTTCGGACACTAACAGGGAAGCTAACATTGTTGAACTTATCAAGCTGCATACCTCTGATAACTCTTTGCAGAAATTTCTTTAGACCAGCAAAGACCACAGACACTTGGCTCAGTTCAGTGCTTGAAAATTTTTTTTGCAACATTTAACTGATAAATTTGGTGGTAAATCATGAAGTGTCCGAATTCTGGTGGTGCCCGAAATTAGGCTGGTTTACTCTATTTGCGTGACACCTGCCACCCCGGGCAATGTCCACATGTTGATTACGAGCCATCCGTCCTAAATTCGCCGCATCCCAAAATTCACTAACTCGATATCAGAATTTAGAAACGCGTTTTGTGAAAATTAAATTACTGGAACAAAGATTGGGTGTCAGAGTCTCGATTGATGATCGAACTTGTTAGTTTCATTCACATTACAAGGCTTGAAATCCACGTTGGCGAATTCGGGATTGTGGCGAATTTAGGACAGATGGCTCGTACAGTCGTCAGGGTTACTTTGACCCTGTGCGGGCATTGCTGTCAGACACACTACTGAGGGAAGTCTCATGCAGTTGTGACTGTCCTGAGGTAGCTAGGTCGTGTTGTAAAGTCTAGTCCAGCCCCTTATGCTACAGTCCCATTGAGAGGCCGACAGCGAGGCGACAGCACTACGACTATAGTCGGGTTTGAACGGGTTGTGAGTCGGGGCGAGGTCCTGATGGGTCCTGATGGGTCGGAATGCATCGGGATGAATCTTGATGGGTTGGGATCAGTCGGGAGTTAGCCCCGACTGTTTTGGACTGCTCAAAACAGTCTGGGTCAGACGGGGCGAGTCGGCTCTGAGGCCAAAATCGGGGTGTATCAGGGTTGTTCCGGGTTGCAACGTAGCGCTTGCCTACTTTGTCGGTAGTCAACGGGTCGCAGACGTGATGAATCCTGGTCTGTCGGGTGGCAGTCGGCAAGACAAAAAGCTTGCATCGGCTACAAAATGCTTGAATCGGCTAAGTGCTTGAATCGGCCTGAAAATGCTTGAATCGGCTATATCGGCTCCTGTTTTTATACTGATAGTTGCAGTCGGGGTGCTGTTAGGGCTGGTCGGGGCTTAATCTGGGCTTGATCGGGAGCTGTCGGATCTTAGTTGGGAGTAATCAGGACTGGTTGGGTCACAGTCGGGAGTGGTCGGGGTTAATCGGAGCCTCTTCCAGGGCTAGATAGGAGCAGTTGGGGGGTGTCGGGGCGAGGTCGGGAGTTAACGGGGAGTTGTCAGGGGGGAACGGGGCTCTTCCGTTATGTTTGGCTGTTGACGGTCGAGATCACGGACCGTCGGATCCAGATTGCCCAAAAACCTCCAGATTCATCCCGATTAATGAGTCTGGATTAATCGTGCTCAATCGTGATTAATCTTGGTGAATCCTAGTGTAGTCGCTCTCAATGGGACTGTGGCATTAGATTGGGTCGTGTGCACAGGGCTAGCTTCACAAAATCTCAAAACACTCCAAGTTCATGCTCATTTCTATCTGGTGGTTAGTAAAGTCGTGTTCAGTCCTTGATGCAATCATCAGTTTATTAATCCAAATGATACGAAGATTTTCCAAATTATCAGGGTACACCAAAGACTATTCGGCCTATTCCAGGGCCCATTCGGGGTTCGCCCAATTTTGTCTTGAACTTCTATCAAAGGTTATCCAATTGTTCGAAACAGCAACTCTGATTCTAATAACATCTACAATGATTTAAATTATATCGCATGATCTAAATTTAACACTTGCACCCTGAGAAAGCTTGTGACAAGAATAGCTGATCATCTAAACATGCTAAACTTAGCAATGTACGAAAACAATTATCAAACGAAAGTCAGACTCAGAAATCACAAAACAATTTTTGCTGTAACATAAAACTTCATTCTGATGATAGTGTTGAGATTATTCAATGCAGTTATTATCAATATGTTATATTTACACAACTCAAATGTAAGATCAAACACAATAACATTTTTTGTCGAGACAGTACAAGTTTTACGTCATTGACGACGGGTCATTGTAATGCTACAACAATGACGGGGGAAAAAAGTTGTTTTTCTGGGCATTGTAGGGATACATTTAGCCACTTGGTTATTGTGTGGGAAGAGAATGTTTCCTGGCCATTGTTGTTTGACAAACTCCATCCTCATCCAGCTAGTGTGTATCGTATATACTTGCCAGTCATGTAATTGTGGCTTTAATTCCGTTCATATAACCAGCTGATTGATGGGGCGGTCATTGCCTGGTCGCGGCCATAACCCATGATGAGCGCATAGTCATACTGATACTGGGCTATATATATCACGTAACTGTGAAACGCAATTTTTCATTTTCATCAATTTGAATTGTACACTGTATTTCATATGCCATATACTAGTACTAACTATATTGCGATGAAGCCGCAATTTTGACAAAGTTTTAGAGCTAAACTTCTGCCCAAAAAACTAAAAAAAAGTTTCCAATCTATCCCATGTTGGAAATGAGATATCCCATGAACGATCAATAATAGCCAGTCATAAATCTAATGCTCCCTCCGCATGCTAGTTCGACTTCGCCTCTGATAATATCCAAAACGATCGCTTGACAACATCAACTAGTGACATCGCGGCAATCTATTAACATTTATCAACAATCCTTACCCCTAAAAACACCAAATTCAGATATTTGATCGGCCCCTATGGAAAGAATCTATTGTGGTGATGTAGAGTCAAAAGACATTCAGGTAAACATGTTTATTTTGAAGCAATATATCACCCGAACATCGAATATAAGAAGATATTTTTGTGCAGACTCTGAAATTCCATGCTGGAGATAAAATTAACATTCGGGTAGATTGGAAACTTTTTTAGTTTTGAAAGTGTAAGTCTGAAAAAAAAACTTTGTGGTTGACACCCAATTAGGACATGCAAATTTTTAAGTTGATTTCATGATCCAAAACGAAACTACTAGAATGGCCAAAATGCATGTCCGATTTCTAAGTGAAGTTGTGAATAGGCCTAGATATGGGCCTTGATTCTAGTCATTTAACATTAGCAAGAGGTGATTCAAGTCATTATCCCTATGAATGGGAAAGATGTCCAAACTATGTTCATTCTGAGGGGAAAGATATGACAGTCCCTCAGACAGCAAGCCACTCTAACTAGACCGACCATGGAAGTCACTACTCAGGCTGCAGGGCTCATGATGACTTGTAGTAGTGGGTTGATATGAACAATTATTGGCTGCATTTAAATCAATGTTAAATTGGGCAATTTCGGATGTGCGTTTCACCTTTCCAAAAAAAAAATTAGGGCTTAACGGTTGACAGGGTGTGATAGTATAATCGTAGTACTTCAATGAAATCTAGGTCACTATAGAGCATGATAGTACCAATTTTTCATAAAATGACGTTGAACAGGACCCCTGTCAATTTAGCTCGTTTTCAGATCGCAATTGCCGACATAGCATACATTCAGCAAAATCTTTCTCTACTCCGAATTCCGGGAAATACAATCGGGATTTTTGCTTTTCCCAAAACCAGACTTCCACACGCGCAAAATAAACCAGCACATGGATCAATATCGCTTCGCGTTGTCTCCCTAGGCAACCATACATCTGGCGAAATGATGTCACTTAAATCGGAATCCTCAATGTGTGAGGCATCCCCAGGTCTATTCCTGGCTTCTACCCTAGTGGGACAGTGGCAATCACCATGTTGGACCATGCAGATAGGAGACCAATGATACTCTAAAGTTGGTCAAGAATTCAAAAGGTCAAATGACAGCTTATGGTTATCCCTGCAATGGATTGCATCATCCAAAACAACCAAGGGAAGTTTGTTCGAAGTTCCTTCGAACCCCTTGTAATCACTGCAGTTGTACAGTTTATGCGTTTATTGCATTAGACTACCTGCTCCAGAGTGGAGAGTCATTGGGGCTGAGTGCACAGTTCTTCCATCGCATAATAATTGTCCAGATTGTCTGGTCCATGGTCCCGGCCATGACCGACAACACGACTGTAGTGGGTTACTTGAAAAAACAGGGATCACATCTTACCCGAAATATATCTGTAAATTGGCCTTTTCTGACTTAATGCTTGTACAGGTGGTTAGGGCTTAAGGTTAGACCATGTTGTGCTTTTTCCATCAACTTTTTGGTCGAAAAGTACCAGCCAGCCAGTAAAAAAACATTTTCATATCTTTATTCACAAAGTAACTCATGCTAAATATGTAAAATAATTGTATCCCCCGAACAAAGTTCGGCGGATACTATGGATTTGGCTTCGTCGTCCGCGTCCGCGTCCGCAGAGGTTTTCTTGTGAACGCGCTACAGGCCGCAATTCTCACCCGATCACCATTATTTTTTGCAGGCACATATATAATGGTAAGATCCCGACACCAATCGATTTTGGTTGCCGTGGCAACTGAATTGGTCGTTTGGGGACACATTTTGCATTAAAAACAGCCTGTTTGAGACACATGGCTTGTGAACGCGCTACAGGCCGCAATTCTCACCCGATCACCATTATTTTTTACAGGCACATATATTATGGTAAGATCTCGACACCAATCGATTTTGGTTGCCGTGGCAACTGAATTGGTCGTTTGGGGACACATTTTGCATTGAAAACAGCCTGTTTGAGACACATGGCTTGTGAACGCTCTACTGATGGCAATTTTTGATGAATCTCGATAATATTTGGAAGTTTTGTTGGGACGGGCTGTCACACGAAAACAATCGTTTTTTAGAATTATCATATAAATATGTTAACAGCCTAACTTATTACAGAATTTGGAAATATCCATTTTGACATGTGAGATCATTCCAATAGCCTGTACAATGGAAGGTAATGACACTGGTATCTTGTTCAGAATGGAGAACTGATGTTTTCAGTGAAAACAGGACAATATTACTGAATAAGTTAACATTGGTTTTACTAGTTAAGTCTATTATTGTCCACAATAAAAATAGTTAGGACGAGAAACATTTATTATTAGGCTCAACAAGGTAAAGGTTTTGTCCAGTACAGATTTCATGGGTGTAACTGAATAAGTTAATATTTTTTTTAATAGTTAAGTCTATTATTGACCACAATAAAAATAGTTAAGACAAGAAATATTTATTATTAACCTCAACAAGGTAAATGTTTTGTCCAGTACAAATTTCATTGGTGTAACCGAATAAGTTAACATTATTTTCACTAGTTAAGTCTATTATTGACCACAATAAAAATAGTTAAGTCTATTATTGACCACAATAAAAATAGTTAAGAGGAGAAATATTTATTATTAGGCTCAACAAGGTAAAGGTTTTGTCCAGTACAGATTTCATGGGTGTAACCGAATAAGTTAATATTTTTTTTAATAGTTAAGTCTATTATTGACCACAATAAAAAATAGTTAAGACAAGAAATATTTATTATTAACCTCAACAAGGTAAATGTTTTGTCCAGTACAAATTTCATTGGTGTAACCGAATAAGTTAATTAACATTATTTTCACTAGTTAAGTCTATTATTGACCACAATAAAAATAGTTAAGTCTATTATTGACCACAATAAAAAATAGTTAAGAGGAGAAATATTTATTATTAAGCTCAACAAGGTGAAAGTATGTCCAGTACAGATTTCATGGGTGTACTGAATTATTTTTACTAGTTAAGTCTATTATTGACCACAATAAAAATAGTTAAGACAAGAAATATTTATTATTGGGCTCAACAAGGTAAAGATTCTGTCCAGTAGACATTTTATGTCTGTAACCAAAAAAGTTAACATTTTTTTGCTAGTTAAGTCTATTATTGACCTCAATAAAAATAGTTAAGATGAGAAACAATTATTATTGAGCTCAACAAGGTTAAGGTTTTGTCCGGTAGAAATTTCTGGGTGTAACCAAATAAGTTAACATCATTTTTACATGTTAAGTCTATTATTGACCATAATGAAAATAGTTAAGACAAGGAATATTTATTATTGGGCTCAACAAGGTGAAGGCTTTGTCCAGTAGAGATTTTATGGCTGTGACCAAATAAGTTAACATTATTTCTTGCTAGTTAAGTCTATTATTGATCACAATAGTTTTTCATGAAAACATTGATCAACTTTTACTTTGAATTTCAACTTGAGACCATGTTTGGCACAAATTATGAGTTAAAATATAACTTATGGTGAAAAATTCGATCTGGCTCCAATTTCTTCATCTTGAAATGCAGTTTTGGTCAACTTTTACTTTGAATTTCAACTTGAAAGCATGTTTGGCACATATTATGAGTCGAAATATAACTCATGGTGAAAAGTTCGATCTGGCTTCAATTTCGTCATCTTGAAATGCAGTTTTGGTCAATTTTTAGTTTGAATTTCAACTTGAAACCAAGTTTGGCACATATTATGAGTTAAAATATAACTTTTGATGAAAAGTTCGATCTGGCTCCAATTTCTTCATCTTGAAATGCAGTTTTGGTAAACTTTTAGCTTGAATTTCAACACGAAACCAAGTTTGGCACATATTATGAGTTAAAATATAACTTATGACGAAAAGTTCTATCTGGCTCCAATTTCTTCATCTTGAAATGCAGTTTTGGTCAACTTTTACATTGAATTTCAACTTAATACCATGTTTGGCACATATTTTGAGTTAAAATATAATTTATGATGAAAAGTTCGATCTGGCTTCAATTTCTTCATCTTGAAATGCAGTTTTGGTAAACTTTTAGCTTGAATTTCAACACGAAACCAAGTTTGGTTATTATGAGTTAAAATATAACTTTTGACGAAAAGTTCTATCTGGCTCCAATTTCTTCATCTTGAAATGCAGTTTTGGTCAACTTTTACTTTGAATTTCAACTTGAAAGCATGTTTGGCACATATTATGAGTTGAAATATAACTCGTGGCGAGAAGTTTGATCTGGCTCCAATTTCGTCATCTTGAAATGCAGTTTTGGTCAACTTTTAGTTTGAATTTCAACTTGAAACCAAGTTGGGCAGGTATTATGAGTTAAAATATAACTTATGACGAAAAGTTCGATCTGGCTCCAATTTTGTCATCTTGAAATGCAGTTTTGGTTAACTTTTACTTTGAATGTCAACTTGAAACCATGTTTGGCACATACATGTATTATGAGTCGAAATATAACTTATGGTGAGAAGTTCGATCTGGCTCCAATTTCGTAATCTTGAAATGCAGTTTTGGTCAACTTTTACTTTGAATTTCAACTTGGAACCAAGTAAGTAAAATATTCTGAGTTGAAATATAGATAGGTGAAAAGATTGATCTATCTGTATTTTCGTTTTTCTATCAAACATGTCGAAATGGAAATTCATATAAAGAGATTTCAGTGGTGATTTTGAATTCGACCTTCAATAACCAAAAAAGCCAGAAAAGAAAACAGTTTTGACTTGAGATTTAACATTTCTCTGGTAATCTATTTTAGCCCTTGCTCTAGTTTTTCACACTTGACAGTGATATATTTGGGGCAACAGAGATGATAGGGCTACGGGGGATACACCCAAGCGGTCGTAGGCGACCGGAAGCGTCTAGTTAAATAAATGATATTTGACCATTCTCTAAACTATTGAAATATTTTATTGATACATAACAGAGAGGAAAATAGCAAAATTCATTACCTGACCTTAAAAACCATGGCCTTATTGGTTACCGATTGGTCCTAATAGTAGCATGCCCCCCTCGTTTCACCAAAAATGTTCGATTTTTGTAACCTTGTAATTCACTTCATATCTTTCTAATAAGATCTAGAAGTGTACTATTCCACATATTTATGTTATTTGAATCATAATAAGGGAGACTGAAGGCTACAGGTATATTTTTGGTGATTTTCTTGAATTTGACCTCAAGTTTGAACTCATTTTTGCATGTGCTGCTGCAGGAGGTCTTGCTTTGGCATGCCGTGCTACTATTAGGACCAATACGGTATACATATTATGAGCATATACATATGGTTATGCATATTATACACATTATGTATGACGGATCATCCAGTAACCTTGAACTTGACCTTAAACTTGAGTGGTAAATTGCAGGTTTGAAATGCCTCTAAATGCTCAATATTCACTGATTATATACTACATGTATAGCTTATGACATTCCAACTGTGGTCTCAAGTGGCAAAGTTTGTACAACCTGTAGAAAATTGCCGGAAGCAAATTCATCATTAAACAGTCAGCTTTTTGACTGGCCAAAAATCATCGCATAATTATGTTGTGTACATTACATTTATTAGCCATACTTCCTGAGTCATGGTACGAGACATAAATGCTGGTAGAATAAGTCTATTTGTGGATTGGATGTTAGTTGACATTCATAACACTGGTCAAGTCTATTACTAGTCTGTACTGGGTATATTAGCAAAATGCTTAAGGTGCGAAATATTTGTCACTAACGTCCACACACATACCGGTATTCTACATGTACTTCACTCGCTAATCTTTTATCACTGATGACTATTATTCCAAGAGAAGGATTTGTCTATGTGAAATAACTATTCATTCGGTATCTCATTACGATGATTACCGTATTAGGATTGGTGTGAATAAACGTAGGACCCTGAAGAGATAATGCCTAGCACTGATGTGGCGCTGAAAGCCTGGCACTGATGGGTGCTGAAGACAAACAGCCTGCAATGTGGTGGATCAATCAATACAGGCGGCAATTACCTGACAGCGACAGAGCGATCCACAGCATTGAACTCCACAGCAACGGCAGCGGCAGCCAGCAAAATGTCGGCGCGACAGTGCCTACCGCCGCTCCGGGGGTGGGGGTGGGGGTGGGGGTGGAGGGCTTAGATGCTGGGGAAAGGACGTCAGGGATGGAAGGGGGAAGGGGAGAGGATGGAAGGGGACACATCTATACACACAACCCACCCAACATACACCCTTCCTAGTGACCCTGTACAGTTCCCTCTATAAATGGACTGATTGCAGCATTTCACCTCCCCCACCTCCACTTATACATGTATGAGTTCGTGCTAGTTTGTCTATGTACCCACTCCTGGTGCATGGGTTTGCCTCTAGCAGTGTCAGTTAAAGGACGAAGGGTACTGGCTTTGCGGGGAGGGTCGTGTTGGTTCGGAGCCAATACATGGTCGACAGCACATTAATAATCCTTCCATGGCAGTCGCGTACGCCGCCATTATTGAGGGCAGTGTGATCGATGGAAGCTGTGAGATGAATTGTGGGAGCGTCGTCGACAATCAATGAACTGTGACCAGTCGTACAGAGAAATACTGCAAAGTGTGGATTAGTCTCCAAACCGGAACTGTTCTGGAAATGTGGCCGTCTCGGGGTTTTGGGGATTTACTGTACTGAACATATGGAGGTTGAATGTTGAGGATATGGCTGGCGTTTCAGCAAACGTCGTTCGTCTGACATGGTGAGTGACCAATTAGAATATAAATGTATTAACATTAAGGATTGGACAATATCACAATATGTGGACAATATATGTAGTATGATTCTTGACCCAACACTTAGTCATCGTATGCATAATGTGCCTACTTGTATGAACACATGTGAATTCCTCAGTTTGTAGTATCTTTATAAAAATCCAAACCAATTGTTATTTTAGGAATAAGGGCCGCTGAATATAATATCCACAAAATTGCCGCATATCTCTTGATTTGTTATGTATTCTTCCCGAGGGAAATAGACAGACAGACGAGTTGAAGGGGTCTGTCAGCAATGGCTTACCATGTTTATACAGACAGTAGGCGTTATGCTGCCATTAGTGAGAATGTGCAATGGTTGTCCTTGTATTTGAGACACTGTGATTTTGGGGGCTACATATACATGTAAAAACCCTTATGGACAGATGTACATGTAAAAACCTGAGTTGTGTTGATATAAGGACATCTAGGTGTCCTCACATGAGCAGAGTATTGCTTTATGGTGCCACGTAGCTAGTACAGTAACCTAGATATTCGATTTAATATGAGGATACTCAAATAAAGTCACATTGTCCCTATATTATATATCAGTACATGTATTGTGGAATTTGATGAAAGGTACACTTGTGAGAAAATGGAAGACAGTGCTTCTTGGCACACAGATGCTCAAGTATGCGACTGCATGTACATGTATGTGGGGCGTGATTGCCACGGGAAACGTGATAACGTATTCATTGTGTGGTATAATATGTCTGAGCAACTATGACGCAATATCAGTTTACGATCCATTGTTTGAACTGTGAAGACAGTCTCACTGCATGTATTAGCATAAAACATGTAAGGATCCGACGTACTTATCCTGGTGCTTGTTAACCATTCACAGGTGTGTCATACCTAATTGTTTTCCCTAGGTGCTTCGTCAGTCTCTCGTCCTGCTTGCTCCACCTTCTCATGGCCTTCGTTACCATATTTAGAAACACAACACTACTGTACATTGAAGTATTGATTAATCGAGGATACAGCCTGATAAGCCTGCATTGATTGGCTTTACCAGAAGTGCGGTCACAGTCGCACGGTCACTGCTCTGGTAGTGTGGTCTCTGCTACTGGCACATGTACCCGTATTATAACTGCATGATATAAGGACAAGAACACTGACCATGTAGAACCTCAGGAAACAGCAGGTCAGATTTTATAACCGAAGACAGTGACACTTTGACATGTATCAGTATATACCATGATAAAATAATATCAGAAATACTTAAGAACAAACAACAAATGGTATTTCTGCCAGTATATAACGGACATGCAAAAGTAAAAATGGAAAACTGAATAAAAATGGATACCTGATTAACTTCATACATGTACGTATACATGTATGTACCTGTAATGGCAATATTGTATCTGGAACCTAAAAAGAGTATAACAGAAGCCTGAGATTTTTTTTTAAACGTCCATTTCCATGAACACAATATATACACTGTACATGCAAAATAGAGAAGTATACAATTACCTGGACACAATGTCGCATGAGCGACACAATACCAGGGGGTATGTATACATGGTATACCTGTGTTTATGTTCGGGATGGCATGCTGTCATGTTTATGCATCACTTAGTTAGGATCAGTTATAAAAGCACTTTCATCGTGTAATGCATCACACATAGATTTCCACATCTAAATGATGCCATGACAATGTGATGTTGAACTAGTTAAAACTTGTCTCTGTCGTTGGGCTCAATGGTTTGATGAGTTTCTGTTTTGTTGCAGATGATGAATGGGCTGATGTTGGATTACATCGACTGAGACGCCATACAATTAAACAATACCCATGAAGAGAACAGCCTCCTAGCATTGACTGTGAGACGGGGAGTGTACCGTACCATATGTGTGGAGATTAGTCAGGACTAGGCACAGACACGTACAGATGGATAAAGTTATCAAGATTATGGATTTCCCCTTTACCATGTTTACCTTGATACCAACTGTGTTCTGGCTGAGATCTTGTGGATAGAGTGACTTACCAAACAGTCCCCTGATCACGAGTGTCACATGATGTCCACATTGTGAGAGGCAGTGCAGCTAGTCCGTGAAGGTCAAGGTTATGTCCTTGATCATGTGACCCCCACGACCGACGGACGATGCATGACATTCTCAAGTTCCACAGTCGACATGGCCAGGCAATCGTGCTGTCAGAGAGCGACTCCGTGGCCTCGCGGAGCGGGGATTTCCGCAATGGTATCGCGTTCAGCGCCAAGCCGGTCAAGCTCGGTCAGAAAGTCTGTCTGGAGCTGGTCCAGGGAGCCGAATGGAGCGGCGCGATCCGGATCGGGGTCACGACTCATGACCCCTCTCGTATCCGTGGCGACCTTCCGCACTACGCTTGCCCGGAGCTCACGCGTGAAGCGGGGTACTGGGCTCGCGGCCTCAATGAGAGGTATGCCGACACTGGCAACCGTGTGACGTTCTACATCAACACCAGGGGGCAGCTCCAGTACTTTGTCAACAAGGAGCACAAGGGCGTGTTCTTGAGTCAGCTCCCGGTCGACAAACCACTCTGGCTGCTCTTCGACATCTACGGGAACACGACCGCCGCCAAGTTTGTACAGCCAGGTATGTCAAAGATTTATGCACTTGTGATCAATAGAGCTATTGTCGTTTGTCGCCATATCATGAATTTTGACTCTTGTTGTTGTGACAAATACCCGGTATTCATGATTATCAAACTTGAATTCTGATGATCAATATTGAAAATGTAATACATGTAGATAAAAGTAGACATAAACCGTATTGGTCCTAATAGTGGCACTGTGAGCCAAAGCAAACCCCCCTGCAGTTGCGCCCTCAAAAATGAGGATAAATTTGAGGTCAAATTTAAGAAAATCACTGAATAATATAAGCTCAAATCCCCTTGATTTTGATTCTATTAACATAAATATGTTGATTGGAACACTCCAAGAGTTTATTAGAAAGATGAAGTGAAATACAAGGTTACAAAAATTTAATATTCTTGGGGAAAAGAAAGGGGCGTGCTACTATTAGGGCACATGCCACTGTTAGGACCAATTTGGTATATGTTTCATTATCATGATCATCGCAGACCTACATGTATGCCGTGAATTAGTCAAATTATCTATGTGTGTACTAAAGTACTGGTTGTGCTCCCAGACGAATTTCGTCAAATTTTGCATATTGATACAACTTGTGCAGACTTCTTGGAGCATTCAATTCTAAATTTGACAAATGAGGGTGTGAATGGGGAAAGATGTGTGATATCTTGGAATAGAGGGTATGACACCGATGTATACTGTGCAGATCTATGTGTTAACAAAACTTGAAAACACAGAATGCATGTTTAACTGTACAATTACAGAGGAGGCGCCGGTGGAGATTCTTGCGCGTGGCCCGGATGCTCTGAAGGCATTCCACACGGCCTGCGAGTCTGGAACCCAGCCAGTGTTCCGCACTCGACTCATGCTTGTCGGACAGGACCGGGTCGGAAAAACCAGCCTCAAGAAGGCGCTCACCGGACAGAGGTATGTCACCAGTGTTACCATGGTTATGTTATAGGAGGGGGTTGGGGGAGGATGGGGGTCGCATGTACTGGGCAGTCTTGTTGTGAGCAGTGAGGAGTTTTCTAACTCCTGTCTAATGTGAACTTGCCCAGAATGTCTGTGATATCAGACGAACAGGAAGTTTGATTATTTACAATCGGTTTCAGCTCAGGTCAGTCACCAGTCACAATCCAAAGATCTTTTGTCAATGTTCCTCGGAGATGACAGGTTCTTGGCAGCTAACAAAGAACTCAGTGAAAAAGCCCCCGCGGGTACTGACCGTATTGGCCCGGACTGCGCTGTGCTAATCATTGTCGCTTTGTTGTGGACGTGATAATCCACACACAAGCGTCACAGACACAGTAGAAGGTTAACCGTGCCATTAGCACCTGACTTACCTACTTGGTTTGTGTTGTCAGAGATAAGAACTCTGATCTATGAGGTACATGGAGCAAATCGATCATGGGCATTTATAAGAGCTTAAGCTTGCAGGGTATTCAGCTCCGCATCAACCATGATCAGTTCTTCTATTCATAATTATGTGGTATTTTACGTAGTTGGATATGACCAGTTTGTTCAGTGGAGCATGGTTTTAGAAAGTATCTTGATTTAAAGCGTCAAAGCAAATGGCAGACAGATAGAGGGGTGGGCGTGGGGGGATGCTCCTGGGGTCTCAATGGATTTTCTGATCCGTTCTTCTGCTTTTGGAGCGTGATACATGGCTGAAGTAAGGCGACACAGTATTGACCTAGACCTGTCCAACATCATATCTTGTGATAAATAGTTCTGATATCATCATGATCGTGTACATGTTGATTAATATATGTACATGCACCGGTACTAGTATATCAGTCCAAATATGAATTGATCTGTTCTATCTTGAGCACCGGAGTAGTGTATTTAAGATCAGATATATGTACAACTGATGGTGATCCATGACATTTAATACCTGGAACATTGACGATGGATTGGTGCCCTTGAAATGTGGTCTTGAATCACACTGCTGCTGAGGTGTTGTATGGGATCAATATCATGAACAGATACAAGTGTGTCATCCGATATCCTTCAGGAACCGTCCATGATAATCAATACCATCAGCATCACCTGTGTAATTAGCAAAATTACCTTATACCTCATACTACATGTATAATAATTATGGTGATATCTTGACAGAAACTCCCATGTACAGATATACATCGACACAGTGTTAAGTGTGTGTGTGACATTTATTTGTACTTGATTTATGATAGAGGGATGAGGCAGCCACAATGAGTGATTGATCGGGGTGTGTGATTTATTACGGGCTTCCTACACCTGTGTGTCCAGGCACACCTGGGAACTTTATCTTGGTGGGCAGGGGTCGACTTTTCCAAACTGTATGGTACGGATAGAGATAACAAAAAACTAATGCTAATGTACATAGAATATAATCATGATAATGTTTAAAATTGCATTATCAAAATTAAATTACTCGTTTGGATATTGTGAATCCCAGGTTATTTTACATTGACCTACATGTACACCTTGGAATTGCAATCATGTAACTACATGGATTGGTAGTGTCAGGAATTTGAAAATTGACAAAATTCCTGAGTTAATGATGTCTACTTTGAAGTTGTATTTCATGAATATAAGATATCAGGACAGAATTTGGAAGTTTTGACTATTGCAGTACATTGTGTTAAAAATATTTCAGGTATGCATGACATCAGAAATATGTAGTTAACGAGAGATTTGTAAGTTTGATGGTACATATATATCTCACCCAAGTACAAGTACATGTAAATGTATGGTCCATATCAAACAAACACCTTTAATCTGTGAGGTAACAACATGTAGGTCTGTGCCCCGGTGTCTGGTTAATTATTGATCACTACCGTATCGAGTATTCGGGGCGTCAGTTTGCCAAACATGGCCGACGACTCAGTCTACTGTACTACAGGGCTCATGTCGACCTTTGGATTTACTGACAGGGAGACAAGACAAACAACAGTTTTGGAAAATCGCTGCCTTTGATTGATGTGACACAAAAGACACAACAGATTCCCTGAAATCATAAAAAATGTCGGAAAGTGGGTGTTAGTACATGGCACCAAACTTGTAAACATGTTATCATACAATGTTCATGAGAGTCTCGTTGAGTGCCACAGGTGCAGCACTGGAAACACTGACCCTGACATTCTGACTGTGTTTATGCTCAACTTACACGTAGTGTCCAAAATAACGTCTATTTAATGGGTCTTCAAAGTTCCAAATTTTTTCATGTTTTTATGAAGCCATAATAACTCATATATTGAATGAGCCAAAACAAGTAATATTTAAAATTATTTGAATAAGCATAACAAGTATTATTTGAATAATTTATATTGTGAGAATGGAATGATAAGTAATGTAGTTAAGAAGAGTTGCTTCAATTCAATGTATTTTGTAGCTGGGTTCTGATATTATGTATCTAACTAATAGGAAGTATGACAATTTTTGTAGGTACCGTATTCTAAGAAATTGTCACACAATGGCTGGTGAGGCGTGCATGCTCACACCTACTGCAAGCACAATGTATATTCCAGACATGACACGTCAGAAGTAAGCACAGATGGAATCGACCTGTCCGCGTCATGCAGCTTCAACACACAGCAGCGTCGGGCCTGGAAACTCGCACTGCGGGAGGACCAGCCGCCAGAACAGGAGCAAAACAATTCGGCAGTGTCGCCATCCGGTAACTACACGGGGCAGTTTAATTGGTGACCTCCTTGATTGATATCATTCCTAGGCACAAGAGCAGGAAAAAAATTTGTGCCTAGAATTTGAATTTGAATACAACAGAGCATGAAATAAGTCAATAAAACTCATGTTTTCATAATATAGAGCTAAATATTTTTCCATCCATCCGTGACCGACGCAATTATACATGTACATTGTAATATATTTGCTTACCACATAATATTATTGTATATCTCACCATGACAATACCATGACAACCAACTTTACGGATGATGTCCTGAATTCTGCTTTGTATGCAGGTGGGCCTGAGTGTAATTTTTTTTATTTTTGACTCCCACAGCTGGGCCAGAATCCCTGGAGGAGGAGTACCACCGTGCCCTGGCCACCAACATCGTCCAGGAGCTGCTGTATCTCCATCGCCAGCAGGATCACGCATCTGACAACGGCAAGAGCAGGAAAACCTCACAGCGCAGCGGCGATGTCAAGCAGACCTCAGCCACTGGCTCCAGGAAAACGTCCTCGCGAGAACGGGTGAGTAAATCTGTCAGCAGGGCAGGATGGTAGACTGGTAGTGGTTGTTGTGTACGGAAGTAGGAGCCTGAACCTACACTGTAAACCAGCAAATGTTAAAAAACACTATAGTCAGAGTTTGAACCGGACTCAAATTTCGCCCGTTCTGAACGATTTCGTATGATACTGTCTGCCTCATGAGTCTGATTCCACCTTGTCCAGCCGCCGGCCTCGTCATCCCGGATCACGTCGGCGTCAAGCATCGCGTCACACCTGACGACGGCGAGCCTGCGTGACCACGAGCTGTTGCAGGAGGTGCCGGACCGTGTCGCCGCCCTGGTGACGGAGATGATCCAGCAGCGAGAGGACGACGACGACGGGCGAACACGCCGTGTGACAGACGCTCAGAGTGGACGGAACATCACACTCAACATCTGGGACTTCGCTGGTCAGGCCGTGTATTACACAACACACCAGGTATGGATGGCGCTCTGGGGTGCTATCTCTAATAGTATATGACAATTCACAATGCCGTGAAGTCGATATGATATATAAATCAGTATTCATAATGTCATATTCACAGGTATTTCTGTCCTCGAGGGCAGTGTATCTGATCGTATTTGACCTCAGCAATGACTTGGATGGCAACGTTCAAGTCCCGCTAAAGTCTCCAAGGCCAGATGAAACACAAGTAAGTTTTCTGGGGTTTTTTCAGATTCCAATAAATACTCATTGTATGATCAAATTTATTTGTCCAAACTTTCCTGGAACTATCATCGTGACCTGTTTGCCCTATCTCAGGTGGAACACGTTGTGGGGGAGCTGTCTAACTTAGACTACATGGACTTCTGGATGAACTCGATCCATGCCCACGCAGCACAGAACACTCGTGATAGTGTCGAGAATGTCACGCTGTCGCCTCCAATTTTCATTGTCGGTACTCATCGTACCAGTCTTGACCCGAACCCTGTACAGCAGGAAAAATTGGTTCGTACACCGGGCATTACTGGTACATTATAGTGTTGAAACCTTGCATGTACATGTATAGTGCATTGAAATTTCTTCAATGTGCCTGAGAATTTCATGCAAAATGCTGCTTGGCTCATATATTCTTCTATTTCCGGATGGATTTACAGGTGGAGCAGAAATTTGATCGTATTCGGCAACACATAGCAGGAAAGCCTTATGAAAGACATATTTTCTCAACATTTTATGCTGTAGAAAACAACATATGCAATGGTGAAGATCCACAGGTATGACTGTTTCTATGAAAGTGTACTTAACACTTTGCAATCATTGATGTAAAGACAGAATTGACCTTCATTTCAATTTCACAAGATTACATGCCAGTATTGAGAATTACAGTATTCAAACATTCTGTGATGTCAGTTTATTGATAACAAAAGACCATTCCTGTATCGTGTACCGTGGTTGAAATCCCCCATCATTCCCTGACCAGGTGCTGGAGCTGCGGCGATGTGTAGAGGAGGTCTCCAGCAAGGAGCTGTACATGGGAGAACAGATGCCGATCAAGTGGCTGCGCTTCGAGCAGATGGTCGCTCAACTCGTGGACAGTGGGACATTCTTCTCTTCCCGGGGACAGGTATGTAACCATGAACACCGCAAATATACGAGTATACTAGTACTGGATCCTGTGTTAAAGACCACCTGGTTTGAGAGACCACCCTGTGTTTTAAGACCGCTCCACTTGGTCCCAAGTGGCCTTTTATCATGTAAATGAACCTGTCATGAGAGACCACCTGTCATTTAAGACCACCTTTTGCAGGCCCTTGGGTGGTCTTAAAACACATGATCCACTGTACTTGGACAATGTAAACCTTGGAACCAATTCATCCATATCTGAAGCATATAGATCTAGGTACAGATGTACCTTTTGCCCCTGGCGTATCCAACAGAACATGAAGAAAATGCCTTATGCTTTGAGTTGTTTTAGTACATGACTGAAACCGATAATACGTTGATCTCAATAGTATGAAAATCACACCATAAATACCTTCAACGCAGAGGTTTGTATAAAATATTCACATGTGATACAGAAAGATTTTTTCTTCCACCACCTAATGTGCTGTGTGTTGTGTCACTAGATCCGGGAGGTGGCGAAGGAGGCAGGGATTCTGCTGGACACGGAGTTTGATACGCTGCTCGGGTTCTACCATGACCTGGGAGTCATTATTCACTATGGCGGCTCGGCGGCTCTCGACGCCACGCTACGCAACACCGTCATACTCAAGCCGCAGTGGCTCATCGACATGTTCAAGCGAGTCACCACCACGCAGGATATGGACAGCAATGTAGGCTGAGACTAGATACTGTTTTAATGTGTTCTTTGGTTTAATTCTGCCTCTTTAAAATTACTTTACGGGGGGGAAGACATTGTGATTTATTTGGAGGCATGTACCAGCACATTAAACAGGAAAACAAGCCTGATAGTTTCACTCAGAAGGCAATAAACATTTGTTCTGTGTCTGTGTGTGTACCTTGTTTCATCTTATTTTCCATATGTTGTTTTTGCCCTGTTTGTGACCTGTATTTTCCTGCCCCGCCAGTGGCGTGCTGTAAAGGACCTGTGGCAGCGGCTCTTGTCACGAGGGGTGATCGAGGAGCGCCTCCTGGACATGATCTGGAGCGACGCATTGCCACAAAAACCTGCCCTCCTCGGCCTGATGGACAAGTTTGATCTCATCGCAGAGCGTCTTCCACCAAAACAGGTATTCATGGCCGAACATTTACCTCTGGAATAAAATTCTATGAAAAATTCCTCTGGTAAAACATTGATTGATATTTCAGGTAAATTTGTGAACAGTTATGATAAAAATGGACATGGATTGAGAAAATATCAATAAAATATATCTGATGAAAAATTGTTACTATTCGTAAGAAGACATACAGTGAAAATCAAAGCAATTGCTCCCAGGTTACCAACAAAGTGCCAGACAGATTGGGTTCTCGTAGTTTTTACGTGCCTTGTCGACTACAGCGAATACGTGATGCGCCACATCTCTTCACTTCCACCGATCAAGACGTCGTTTTCTATTACAATTTCAATGGATTCTTGCCAGGTAAAAAAACAGATATTACAAGTCAGGACTCGTGCAATTGCAAGTTCAGTACTCTTAGTCCCACTATAAAACCACAATACATGTACAGTAATATCAATATTGTCCTGTTTTTCCCAGATGGACTGTTCCATCGAATGCTGACTCGGTCACTGCGCTGGTCGCAGGATTGTGGAGGTCACGACCCTAAACTGTTCTACCGTCAAGCTCGCTTCTTCATTGACAGTGAACACGACTTCATCCTGCAGATGGCCCCTATATGTCAGGCCAGGATCAAGGTAATGGTATTGGTATTGTGTTTTGTTTAATGAAGTATATTCAGGGAGCTTTGGTACTTTCCATGCATTGTTTAGCATGGAGTTTTTTAATGGTTAACTTCCTTGTATGATCTCTGATTTCTTGGATTACGGTTTCCATGGTGACAGGTGACTGTGATCCGTCTTGTTGACCTGGACGAGAGTGAGGAATCGGGTGGGGAGAGTGAAGAGAAGCCATTGCCTCCGCCGCGGCCGCTAGCGTGTGCCAAGGTAAACCTGCCCGGCATCATTCCATCTCCATTAGAAAACGTGTGCATAGAGTGATCTAACAGCATTGTACCAACCCTTTCCGGCCAACATAATATATGAACTGGATACCACTGGTGAAAACCTCCTCTCAGTCATGATAAATTCGCACATGGACATGTGATACGTCTGGTAATATACTTCTACATTACATTATTGCCCATTTATCCAGGTTCGTAACTTCTTGGAGTCCACTTTGTCAGACCTGAGGGAGATGTGGATGAAGCGGATCTCATACACGGCGTGCGTACAGTGTACTTGTGACAAGGAGTGTAGTGTACACAACAAACAGAGCTGTACGGAGGACGAATGTATCCACTTCCTTAACCTTGACGAGTGTGTCACCAACAAGGTCGGTTGCTCTCACGATTGATTTATAACCTCACTCCTCCTACCTCTATACTAATGTATTTAGTGATTACCGGGTAGTGACTTTAAAGGAGTTGAAACCTTCCATTCGTGAAGTTTTCAACCTGTTGATATAAATTAAAGTACATATATCATGAACGACAGAAGAGTATGTGGATGAATCATCATACGTCCAATCGATGACCTGTACTTTGTCCACCAGATTGTCTGTTGTGACCACAGACGAGTCAAAACAACGCCATACAGAAAATGGTTCCCTGCTCCCGTGCCACCAGGTTAGTGGGAATTATCGGAAACTCTTTCAACACCAAAATTTACCCACATATATCATTTCCCGTTCAAATTATCTAAAATAAATAAAACTCCTGTTGATTATGATGTGTTGCTTGCCTCTACCAGTTGCCGCAGGCCCCATCCTGAGCAGTTCACTGATTGAGGAGTGCCTTCACCCCCCAGCCAGTCCGCGGGCCAAGGAGTCCGACATGGCCCTGCCCCTGTGGGTCCGTAGTGCTGCCAAGCTGCTCAATGGGGGTGGGGAAGGGCAGGACTGGATGGCGCTCGCAAAACGCCTCGGTAAGGCTGGCTGCTCTGATAGAGTGCTGAAATGTACTTGTACTGGAAAGTGGATAGATCTACAATATATAAAAAAAATTGTGTATTTTACGAAGCAGATTTTGAAACTAAATAGACGGTCATGAAACTAATGATCTGTTTGCCCATATCAGAGTACAAGAAGACAAAGCTGGACAAGTTCGGAGATGACTTGAACCCGGGCGCGGCTCTGATCACCGACTGGATCATCTCGTCTGGTAACACCTCGCTATCCATGGACATCCTCGTCACATCGCTAGAACAGATGCAGCGGGACGACATCATCGAGATCATACAGAAGGGACAAGGTCAGGATTAGCATTGGTCAAAGCTAGCTGAGCTCGACTCCGAGATGATACCCAGTAACAGTTAGTTACTGGCTCTGTGTCTGGCATGTTGACCCAGTAGAGATCTTCTTGCATGTTCAGTTCTTTATACAGAATAATACTGTTGGAACCACAAAACAACTGCTTCTATTTACAGTAAAATCATCAGTATTCAAAAATCTAATCTTGATTGTTTAAAGGGATTTTTGTTGTCACCCAAATAGGTCATAGGTGCTTTGAATTTAAAAAACAAACAAACTGAAGATCATACTGATTCTTGGTTGCAGAGAGTGAGGCGGAGGCGCCGCAAGTGTTCATCAGCTACCAGTGGGACAGCCAGGACGAGGTGAACTCCCTGCGGGACCGACTGGAGAAGGCCGGGTTTTCCTGCTGGATGGACATTGGACAGATGGGTGGCGGTGACCAGCTCTACACTCGCATCGATGAGGGCATCCGCAATGCCAAGGTATGCACTCTGGGTAAACCGTCACAAGTAAACTTTATGTTGAAAATTGATGGATATATGATTGTACCTTAACTTAGAATACAAAATCTTGCACTTTTGATAATATCACTGTCACACAGACTGTCATTGTCTCCCAGATGTGTGTTTTAGTGGTTGACGAAATCCCTTTCTTTTGGCCAGGTGGTGATTGCGTGTCTGACCCCCAAGTACACGGTGTCACATCTCTGTAACAAGGAAATGACTCTGGCTGATCTGCTTCGCAAGCCGATCATCCCTGTCATGTACGAGAAGGTCACGTGGCCACCACCAGGGGGCATGTCCCTAACCTTCTCGCAGCTCGTTTACATCGACATGAAAGGTGTGGGCGGGCACGGTGGATCAGGCATCCACTCGGACATGGAGAGCAAGTACCAGGAGATCATGCAGCGGGTGTCGGCGCATGCCGTGGCCAAGGTCCGCCCCAAGCTGGAGTTTTCTAAGAGTGCAGACCTCACACAGCCGGACTCATTCCCGTCAGACCCGTCTCTACGCTCGGATCACTACGACTTAGACACCGGCGGCGAAGGCCTCGTGTCCTACCTCTCTGACAACACGATGCGCAGTAACTACAACACGACCATCACCAGTGGCGGCATCATGCAGTCACTGGTTGGCCGCTCAGACAGTGTCAGTCTGGCTCAGAGGAATCAGGTCGAACAGGTCCATGTCACCAAGTGTGCTGTCTGCACCATCCTCTAGCACACAGCAGGTGGTTATGGAATGACAACTTGGAGACTCTCTGCTGGAAGCTGTCCTATCCTCTACTGGGAAAAACTTGAGCTGAATATCCGACTATGTCACTGGTCAGTGACCTCATGAATATCTGTGTCGTGACTGTCCCCGGCAGCATGGTACACATGAAAGCTTGGGTGACAGAGTAAACCACAGCATGTCATTTGTGTCTTGCTTACTTGTTTGGCCACACTTGTGTCTGATGATCATGCAGATTTAACCCCGAAGAAGACATTCCCTGCATTAACCGTACATGTGCTCAGGCATAGAACAAAATGATGTTCTAGAACAGTTTGTTCAGTGTCGCATCCACAAATATGGTGTATGCACCTAGTATTCATACCGAGAACTGTGATGAAATGAGACAGGTTTCCCACAAATTCCTGTGATGATTGTGTGTGATTGGAGAGGAGAGTTTCAGTGTCTGTGGTGTGCTTGCTTGTGTTCACTTATCAACAAACATAACTCGTGCCATGTGTAGGTGATCAGTGAATGGTGGGACACACAAAGTTGTCACACAATCAATCCGGATGGTTGAAATGTTGTTGACGTAGCAGTTTACTTTTGTACTTTGTCTCCTGTTGTACATGCACTAGTATATTGTGATATGTGTCATGTGATAGGTAATGTGACTATGTTTGCTGGAAGTCTCGTGAATATATATGTATTTGCTGATGTAAAATACACTCACGATGTTGAGGACTGCAGTGTATTTTTAGGGTACACACTGAAGCTAATACTGTGTGATAACATTTCTCAGTGCACCTCCACAAACAGTACAGTCTGCGTCAAACATCACACTGATTGTTCAAAGCGAATGAGCCTGTGAAGTTTGCCACAGCCTGTAATGTATCTATGTACTCAAGTAAAGACTGTGATAAGTAAGCATGATGTTAGAGGGTCACTACTAGAGGTAAATAATATGTATTAATGAGTCATATGTGTTCATTCAATGCTATATGTTGTCTTTGCACAGCAAGAAGTTTGACAGCCTTGTTCTACCTAATGGTACCGTCCAAATGAAACCTTGACTTCATTGTTTTGGCCCAGTGTCAAAAATCAGTACTTTTGTGCTCCTAATGGTTTCAAAAATTAGTTTCAATCTCACCTGGTATGTCCTTATATTTTTACATCAAAATAATGTTGTACAGTAAAGGTTTCTCAATGTATGATGTAGGCATTGCTTTGAGCTTGTAAGCATAATCTCAAATCATAATGTTTATTTTGATTGATATTTGTACATGTATGTATTCATCAAATCATATTGTGTCCAGAAATCTAGTCAGATATATAATTTTAGCCATCGACTTTTGTTGTTTATATTTGTTTTGTCGAGAATACCTGCATTGTGCAGAGTGGTGATTGTACAATGATGCTTTTGCCCTCTATGAGCAATTGTATTATCTAAAGTCATTAGTGGAAAGTAATCAAATGTAAATGAAATAGTAATTGCAAAGTTGCATAAATTTTATAGCTCCATATGAATGGAATGAAGCATGTACCAGCATGGGTATGAAAAAAGTTTTGTTCGTATGATTTGTTTCCTGATACCGCCCCAGATGGCCTGAGAGCTCCCTATAGCACTGCGACCGAGCCCTGACAACCCCAACTCTGCCCTCGCCTGTCTTGGCAGCACTACGGACGGTACCGCCCCAGATTAACTCTGTAGCAGACTGATCACCTGGTAGCCACGGAAGATACGACAGTGGCAAAATTTTTAAAACATGTTCAAATATTTGCCGGAACTATCTCTCTCAGAATGTCCCGGACCAACTGAGACCATCCCGAACATTGCTATGTATGGACTCGCTATGGACCAAACCAGTTTACCCTGACTTTTGAACCCGGACCTTCCCGGACAGACCACCCCAGAAAATGCTACTGGGGTATATGTGACAGGGCCATATAACCAGGACACAGTTATTTTACTCGCCCGTATATATATAAGTAACCTCTTATCATTATTTCAACATTCTAGACATATTCGATTATAACTAAGGGCCATAGCCCCTATCTTTCAATTAGATTTGATAATGTGTCAGTGTCCGTGCGACCACACAGAATCATTTTCTGGACAAATAATATGTTCTGCTGGTCATGAACAGAATACCGTTCCTTAATGTTTATTCTGAGCTTTCTGCAGAATACACTAGGCCATTACGATTTTACATCACCTCAGGCGATTAGACTCATTCTAATAATTAACCCTATGTAGCATTTCACAAAACGAAGAAGTTTGTGGAGTACAGTATAACAAAACGGGGTCAATGAACAGAGAAAGTGACAGACAACTTAAACGTATAATTCTATCCCCCGAACGAAGTTCGGCGGATACTGTGGATGTGTCTCCATCATGCTGCTGCCGCCGCCGTCGCCGCCATAGAGATTTTCTTGTGAGTGCTCTACAGGTTGCAAATCTTAACCGATTTTAATATTTTATACAGACACATCTTGTGGTAAGATCCCGACACCAATCGATTTTGGCGACACATTAGCCTGTTTAACACACATGGCTTGTGAACGCTGTACGAGTGGGAGTTTTCGATGAATGATGATGAATTGCACAGACTCGAAGAGAAAGACCATCACACGAAACCCATTGTTTTTCAGAATGATCGTATAAACATTATTAAGGCATTTCGGAAGTAATGCCTTTATGGTTTTAGCAGAATTTATTTTCTTCTTTTTTTTTTTTCTTCAATGCGTCAAACGGGATCAATCCGTCAAACGACCTTTGACCTAGAGGTCGGAAGAGTTTTCGCCCAGTCATCCTTGAGGTTTCCTGCATATCTTGGAAACTGTGCATTGTAGAGCGAAACGGACATTATTTTCGGACTCGTCATCCTAGACAAACATGTCTAAGGGTATTAAGGATGACCTTTGACCTTGACCTGAAATTTTTCTGCCGAGCCGGCATTTTTCGTTTTCGTCGATATCTCGGAAACGGTGCGTCGTAGAGCGAAATGGACGTTATTTTCGGACTCGTTGCCCTAGACAAACAAGTCTGATGGGTATCAAGGATGAACTTTGACCTTGACCTTGAATTTTTCTGCCGAGTCTGCTTTTTTCGTTTTCGCCGATATCTTTGAAAGAGTGTGTCGTAGAGCCCATGGTAAACATGTTATAAATATTGTAAATTAGTCTTAACATCCGAAATGCCTCCAAGGCATTTTTAGGCATTGACGTCTAGTTAGTTAATGGACTAACTTATTACGACCATTAAAATACCCACTTTGACATCTGTGATCAGTCCAATACCCTGTACTATGAAAGCAAATGGCACTGGATTCTTGTTCAGAACTGAGAACTGATGTTTTTGGTGAAAACAGAACAATATTATCGAATATTGTTCTTTAGTTTTACTAGTTAAGTCTATCATTGACCGCAATAAAAATAGTTAAGTTGAGAAGCATTCATTATTAAGCTCAACAAGGTAAATGTTTTGTCCAGTACAGGTTTCGTGGGTGTAACCGAATAAGATAACATTGTTTTTACTAGTTAAGTCTATTATTGACCACAATACAAATAGTTAAGACAAGAAATATTTATTATTGGGCTCAACAAGGTTAAAGGTTCTGTCCAGTAGAGATTTTATGGCTGTAACCAAGTAAGTTAACATTATTTTTGGTAGTTAGGTATATTATTGACCTCAATAAGAATAGTTAAGTCGAGTATTATTATTATTGAGCTCAACAAGGTAAAGGTTTTGTCCAGTAGAGATTTCTGGGTGTAACCGAATAAGTTAACATTATTTTTACTAGTTAAGTTTATTATTGACCACAATAGAAATAGTTAAGACAAGAAATATTTATTATTGGACTCAACAACGTAAAGGTTCTGTCCAGTAGAGATTTCTTGGCTGTAACCAAATAAGTTAATATTATTTTTAGCTTACCGGCCCTTTGGGCCGATAAGCTATTGTGGTTTTTCGTCCGTCGTCCATTCGGGTCTGTAACTTTTTTTTGGCATGATGAATTTCCCTATAAATTTGTCAGAACATACCTTAGGCCAATTTTTTGGATTGAATCGTTTTTGCCGATTTGGCGGCCATTTTTGACGAAAAATTGCCAATTTTGGACTTTGGTGGCCATTTTCTCAAAAACTGTCTGATCAGTTTTGAGATTTTTGTTTCAAAACATTCCTCTCATGTACCTCTATGACATGTATAAGTTTCGTTGCCCTTGAGTCGCCGGTCTGCGTGTGGCGGCCATTTTGATTTTTTGACGGGTTGGCGAAACACATTTGTTTGGTCTCAAATCAAGTCACTATTCGTTTTGAGCCATTTCCAGCAAAAAAAAAAAAATTTTTTTTTGGCCATTGACAATTTTTTTGGACTTGGGAAAATTTCACCCAATTTTTCCTTCATAATGGGAGCTATGCAGAGTAACCTCATAGAACACTTCAAGATAGAGCCTAAGTATTGGCACATTCAAATGGGAAATCATATATTGGGACCGCAATGGAATTAAGTCTTTTGACTTTTTGCGCTATCCCAGGTAAACATTCATGTGTTATATACTATATGTACATTTATCATATTTTTATATTGTACATGTGTTTACTGAATAAACTCAAATCAAATCAAATCCAATACTAGTATTGCGGTTTGAGTGGAATTCACATGATTGCCGGTAAGCTACAGCACCCTCGGTGCTATGTTTGCTAGTTGAGTCTATTATTGACCACATAAAAATAGTTAAGACAAGCATATATTATTGAGCTCAAGGTAAGTTTCACAACCTAATTTGGAACATATTTGGGGTGAAAATAGAGCTTTTTGTGAAAACATTGATCTGGCTCCAATTTTGTCATCTTGAAATGCATTTTTGGTCAACTTCTACTTCGAATTTCAACTTGAAACCAAGTTCGGCACATATTATGAATTAAAATATAATTTATGCTGAAAAGTTCGAGCTGGCTCCAACTTCGTCATCTTGAAATGCAGTTTGGTCAACTTTTACTTTGAATTTCAGCTTGAAATCACGTTTGGCACATATTATGAGTTAAACTTTAACTTGTGGTGAAAAGTTCGATCTGGCTCCAATTTCGTCATCTTGAAATACAGTTTTGGTCAACTTTTCCTTTGAATTTCAACTTGAAACCACGTTTGGTCAAATGAGTCAAAATATAACTTATGGTGAAAAATTCGATCTGGATCCAATTACGTCATCTTGAAATGCAGTTTTGGTCAGCTTTTACGTTGAATTTCAGATTGAAACCAAGCTTGACACATATTATGAGTTAAAATATAAGTTATGGTGAAAAGTTTAATCTGGCTCCAATTTTGTCATCTTGAGATGCAGTTTTCGTCAACTTTTACTTTGAATTTCAAATTGAAACGAAGTTTGGCACATATTATGAGTTAAAATATAAGTTATTGTGCAAAGTTCGATCTGGCTCCAATTTCGTCATCTTGAAATGTAGTTTTGGTCAACTTTTACTTTGAATTTTAACTTGAAGCAAAGTTTGGTACATATTATGATTCGATATATACCTTATGGTGAAAAGTTCGATCTGGCTCTAATTTCTTTATCTTGAAATGCAGTTTGGTCAAACTTGGAACCAAGTTTGTCAAATATTCTGAGTTGAAAATTAATATAACTCTAGGTGAACATATATCACAATGGAAATTCATATGCAGGGATTTCAGTGGTGATCTTGAATTTGAACTTCAATAACCTTGAAAGGTCGATGCAGCAATTTTGGTGGAAAAAAAACAGTTGTGGCTTAAAATTTTACATTTCTCTGGTAATCTTTGTTAGCCCTTGCTCTAGTTTTTCACACTTTATCAGTAATATATTTGGGGCAGCAGGAATGAAATGGGCTACGGGGGATACACCCAAGCGGTCGTAGGCGACCGGAAGCGGCTAGTTGACAATTCAATCGATCATTTTGAAACCTTAAATATCCATGAAACGACATGATATTGCATTAAAAATATCTATGAAAGGAAATATCCAGTTTTTTTCATCCAATTGTTAACATCTTTCAGCGATCATTTCCGCTTTCCTCTCCCGAGTTTGTGTATTCTGTTTCCCTGTTGTGAGTTCCTTCTGGATTAGGAATGCTGGCATCTTCTCCCGGGAGCAAAAAGGCGTCCGCCTCCTTCTGCCAGTGCTGATCAAACGAGTACGGTTCGGGGTGAGTGTCCCCCACCTGCTCCTGCATCAGCATCTTCATAAAAAGGATGAGTGTGTTGTCCGTTGCCGCCCCGACCACTTCCAGCAGTCTAGAGACCCCCCTAGCCTGGGTCATCGCCGCCGTCACCACGTACGGGATGTCAAATGGAATCAGGAAAGCCATGTTGTTCCGTACGTATGAGAGCCTGTCAGCCACAACCTGACACTCAGCTTTGGTGAGCTTCCCTTCCAATAGGTTAGCTTTAGGGATAAAGAACATCGGTAGGTTGCCTCTCCGGAAGAATCGTTCTGCTCGCCCAAGGAGAACTTTGACAGCATCGATCAGTGTTTCTGGACTCCAGAGAGTGTTGCTCGATGGATTCTCTTCACACACCCACAACATCACAGTCTTCATCATGTAAGAACACATCTCCGATTGGCAGCTCTTGACATAACGGTAGAACATCATCTTCAGGAGAAAGTAGCACTTTCGTTGGTGCTTCGACATTTTCTGTGCCAGTGTTTTCTCTGCACGGGAGAAGGACCATTTAAATTCTAAAGACTGATCGTCCTCGGACCTCGGTACCAAACCACAGCCGGCAGCCACAATCCCTCTGATGACGCTCTCATCAGGCCATGCTCGAGCTCTGCTGATCCATTCTCGGGCAACTCTGGGCCAGAAATCAACTCCAATGAATCCAACTAAATCCCATGCCAAATTCACGGATAGGTGCCTGTTCAATTTGGCGTTGAAGCTAAACTGGTGAGATGTCCTGGTCGGCCCCGACTGGACGGACACTTTCACGTTCTTTGCAGGGACTCGAAATATCCAGGCGAGTATCATGGACATGGTGCTATCTCTGTCTCTAAAATGGCCGAGGATACCAATGATCTTCTTGATCTTGGATGGATCAAGAAATTTCTCCGTGGTGAACTCCAAGTTTTTCCCTCGTTTCTTCTCGGTTTCTATCTCGTGCCAAAGTCCTGTTTTAAGACAATTTTTGAGTTCCTCGTTAAACGAAATCAGTGCATGGGTCGGTTTTTCTTTGATGTTTCGGATTAAAGTACGGTACTTCTCTGGAATAGTTCCCATGACCCACAGAATGTCGCCTTCTATTTCCCATGGATCCTTGCCTTGAGCCTGACTATCCGAGACATGGCTTTCTGACCCTTCACTTGCTTCTTCAGATCCGCCACAAATACCTGACGATTGATGAGAGGGACCACCAATCAAACTGGCCAAGAGGCCGGCTTGGGTCTGCAGCTGTGGCATCCTGTCCAGGTGAGGCGAGTCCTCGCCTTCTCCCATACTTGACAGGAATTTAGCCAAAATGTCCGCGATATTGATTGGTCTCTCCGTCTTTTCCACACCTTGTACCTGGTAGTCCATGGCAATAGCTTTTGACTGACCAAGCTCAGGATCAAAGATCATTGTCTTCGATTGTCCCTGGAACCATCGAGCCAACATGCATCCTTCTGAACAACTGCCCCCAAGGACGAAATCGCCCGATTGGAGACTATTTTTAGGCATCTTGGCGGGAACATCGACGGCTATTTTGACAAACTGGCAGAGCCGGGAGTCGGCTTCCATAAGCTGGTCTAGTTTGAAGCTGGTGTCGGCGTGGAGCGGGTAAAGCGGCTCTATGTCCTGTCTTGCCCGTCGATCCTGCATGTATTCGACTACAGTCGCCAGGGACTCCAGGATGGACGCCTGGCTCGGTGACAACTTCTCCATGGTGTACCGCCCAATATGTCTAGTTCTAGTCTGCACTACTAGTACACGAATAGAAGCTGAACTGAGTCAGTGATAGTAAATTGGGTGGCCACGCCATTCTAATATAGAATATTTCATCTATAATATTGTATACATATGAGTATATCTCCCCATTCTGCTACTTTACTACTACAGACATTACCAAAAATATGGCTCCTTCTCACTAGTTGTAATCACTTCAATCGAACACCATGTGATCTCCACCCTTTTCAGGAAAGTTTGCAATACCGGATTCTGGGAATTTTTTCTGGTTCTTTTTCTATAATGGAATTATAGTCACGTCACGTACAGCCAGCTTGCAGCAGTGAGCTTGGTTGCTGCGTGTAAAACCACCGACAGATGCGCTATTTTTACTGTGGTGCTGATTCTATCATATATATATATGACATTTCATTGGTTCAGTTTGTCTTTCCAATACTGTATATATATTGGAACCGATATCTTCTGTAGTGTACATGTAGATCCCTGTAGATATGCAGTAGATATAAAATACAATAGGGTACAACAATACAATATGCCTTGGTATGAGTCGTCAAATGTACGAGTATTGCGGAAATCATCCACCATTTGAAATAGGCCTAGTATTTATTGATAGGTTCTTTTTTAATATGAAGGTTACGAATTTATGCGTCGACCGGTAATTTCTGGTTTATGGGAAATGGACATTTCTCGTATATACGAGGAGTGCGCCTTCAAGTTGACTTGGTCCAATTTTGTCATTGACTGACGCGATCCGCCTCGGATGGCATTGAACTGGGTGTGCCCAAAACCACTCAGAAAACATTTGCTGCTCAAACATGTATACCTATTGTTGTACAGTGCCGCTGACTACATGTTCTTATGTATAAATATGCGCTATATAAAATATTATTAAACTAAACTAAACTACTATGTTTGCTTTTGCAAGGAGACATGTACCGTGGATGATTTATTTCCGCCAAGTTTTTTGATTTGCAATTTACTTTTTTATTTTGCAATTTGCACAAAATAATTTTGAATTTAGTTTTTCTATCTATAAATTTACTTTTCCGGAATTAACAGTTTGCTACGGAGCCCCTGAGGTGAAATACCAGATATATTTATTAATCCATGCGCACGAATTAGTAAACTGTGTGCACGAATTAGTAAACCGTGGCCACGAATTGGTAAACTGTGGCCACGAATTAGTAAACCGTGGCCACGAATTAGTAAACCGTGCGCACGAATTAGTAAACCATGCGCACGAATTAGTAAACTGTGCACACGAATTAGTAAACCGTGGCCACGAATTGGTAAACTGTGCGCACGGGTTACCTCAACTAATCTGTGGGCATGATTTAACAATCCGTGAGCACGATTTAATCATTCGTGGGCACGATTTAACAATTCGTGCGCACGATTTAACAATTCGTGAGCACGAATTAGTATTTCGTGGCCACGGATTGGTATAACAAATCCGTGGCACGATTTACCAATTCGTGGGCACGAATTAGTATTCCGTGCCCACGAATTAGTAAATCGTGCCCACGGATTGTTAATTCGTGGCCACGAATTGTTAAACTGTGTGCACGGTTTGGTAAACTGTGCGCACGGATTGGTAAACCATGCGCACGAATTAATAAATATTTTCGGTATGTCACCTCAGGGGCTCCGTAGTTTGCCGTTTTTACTTTGCAATTTGCTTTTTTTCTACGGTGGCTGATTTGTGCCATGTTTAATTTTTTTTGTAATCATATATATTTTTTCCTGAACAAGATTCATCGTGAAGTAAATTGTGACAGAGAATCATTTCCGTCTTCAAGGAAATATTCTCGTCACATAGGAAATCATTTCTTTCGCGCAAACGTTTTCAACATGAAGAAGATATTCTCTTTCGCAAAGAAAAGCATTTAATTCGCGCAGAAAATATTCTCTCTGCGCAGACAATATTTTCTTTGCGAAATAAAGGGTTTTCTGCGCGCAGAAAATATAACCTCTTACATAACTCTTATCATAATATCAACATTCTAGTCAGATTCGATATAACTAAGGGCAATAGCAGGCTATATTTTGATTAGATGATGTAAGTGTCCATGTATCCACACAGAATCATTTCTCTGGACAAATAACATGTTCTGCTGGCCATCAACAGAATACTTTGCAATGATGCATATTCTGAGCTTTCTTGGCCATTGCGATTCTACATCACCTCAGGCCATTAGACTGATCCCAATAACTCTATGTAGCAGTTCACAAAATGAAGAAGTTTGTGTATTTCAGAAGATATGCAGTACAGTATAACAAAACAGGGTCGAGGGACGCAGAAAGTGACAGACAACTTAATACACATATAACTGACAATTCAATTGTTCATATTGAAACCTTATATATCCATGAAACCACAAGATATTGCATTAAGAAATTATGTCTATGAAAAGAAATTATCCGGGTTTTTTTCATCCAATTATTTACAATCGGTCACGGATCATTTCCCATATTCCCCTCCGGAGTTTGTGTATTCTGTTTCCGTGTTGTGAGTTCCTTCAGGATTAGGAATGCTTCCATCCCCTCCCGCCCGTAAAAATACGGCCACCTCCTCCTGCCAGCACTGGTCGAACGAGTACGGCTCGGGGTGAGTGTCCCCCACCTGCTCCTGCATCAGCATCTTCATAAAAAGGATGAGTGTGTTGTCTGTGGCTGCCCCGACCACCTCCAGCAGTCTAGAGACCGCCCTAGCCTGCGTCATCGCCGCCGTCACCACGTACGGGATGTCGAATGGGATCAAAAAAGCCATGTTATTCCGTACGTGTGAGAGCCGGTCAGCCACAACCTGGCACTCAGCCTTGGTGAGTTTCCCTTCCAGTAGGTTAGCTTCAGGGATAAAGAACATCGGTAGGTTGCCTCTTCGGAAGAATCGTTCTGCTCGCCCGAGGAGAACTTTGACAGCATCGATGAGTTTTTCGGGAGCCCAGAGAGTGTTGCTCGGTGGATTCTCTTCACACACCCACAACATCACAGTCTTCATCATGTAAGAACACATCTTTGAGTGGCAGCTCTTGACGTAACGGTAGAACATCATCTTCAGGAGAAAGTAGCACTTTCGCTGGTGGTTCATCATTTTCTGTGCCAGTATTTTCTCTGCACGGGAGAAGGACCATTTGAATTCCAGAGACTGATCATCCTCGGACCTCGGTACCAATCCACAGCCGGCAGCCACAATCTCTCTGATGACGCTCTCATCGGGCCACGCTCGAGTTCTGCTGATCCATTCTAGGGCAACTCTGGGCCAGAAATCTACTACAATGAATCCAACAAAATCCCCGGCCAAGTTCACGGATAGGTTCTTGTTCAATTTGGCGTTGAAGCCAAATTGATGAGATGTCTTGGTTGGCTCTGACTGGACTAACACTTTCACGTTCTTTGCAGGGACTCGAAATATCCAGGCGAGTATCATGGACATGGTGTTTTTTCTGTCTCTAAAATGGCCGAGGATACCAATGATCTTCTTGATCTTGGATGGATCAAGAAATTTCTCTGTGGTAAATTCCAGGTTTTTTCCCAGTTTATTCTCTTTTTCTATCTTGTGCAAAAGTCTTGTTTTCAGACAACTTTTGAGTTCCTCGTTAAACGAAATAAGTGCATGAGTCGGTTTTTCTTTGATGTTTTGGATCAAAGTATGGTACTCCTCTGGAATAGTTCCCATGACGCCAAGAACGTCGCCTTCTATTTCCCATGGATCCTTGTTGCCTTGAGCCTGACTATCCGAGACATGGCTTTCTGGCCCTTCACTTGCTTCTTCAGATCCGCCACAAATACCTGACGATTGATGAGAGGGACCACCAATCAAACTGGCCAAGAGGCCGGCTTGGCTCTGCAGCTCTGGCATCCTGTCCAGGTGAGGCGGGTCATCGCCTTCTCCCATATTACTTGACAGGAATTTAGCCAAAATGTCCGCGATATTGATTGGTCTCTCCGTCTTTTCCACACCTTGTACCTGGTAGTCCATGGCAATAGCGTTTGACTGACCAAGCTCAGGTTCAAAGATCATTGTCTTTGATTGTCCCTGGAACCATCGAGCCAACATGCATCCTTCTGAACAACTGCCTCCGAGGACGAAATCGCCCGATTGGAGACTATTTCTAGGCATCTTGGCGGGGACATCGACGGCTATTTTGACAAACTGGCAAAGCCGGGAGTCGGCTTCCATCAGCTGGTCCAGCTTGAAACTGGTGTCGGCGTGGAGCGGGTACAGCGGCTCTGTGTCCTGTCGTGCCCGTCGATCCTGCATGTACTCGACTACAGTCGCCAGGGACTCCAGGATGGACGCCTGGCTCGGTGACAACTCCTCCATCGTGTACCGCCCAATATGTCTAGTTCTAGTCTCCACTGGGTCAATGATTGTTGAACAAATTGGTGGCGAGTCACAATGCCATATATATATATCATCTCAATCTGCCATTCAAACACTACATAACACAGACGTTTTCTTATCAGTATTGATAACTTCAAGTTTTCTTATCAGTATTGATCACTTCAAGTACCGTTCAAACACCGTGTCAGAGCCCCCCCCCCCCCCTTTCAGGAAAGCTTGCAGTGTTTTCGAGAATTTTTCTCTGGTTTTCCCAATAATGTAATGACACACTGTCGTCATATACAGTCAGGTTGCAGAAAGCGAGCTGACAAAGCGCTATAAATGTTTATAACAGAACTGATACTTTGTACTATAGATTGATAAGGTAGTCTGGAGGATCGCCACATCCACACGACAAGATTGCCGTGGAAATCTTCAGTCATATATATGTCCCGTATATCCTCTATATTCAATGAAGGTTTAATACGGAAATTTTTTTCCATCATGGAATTATATTTCCGTGTTGGCTTCGAATATTCAGCGATTTCTAGAAAACCACTTAGATAATTTTTTTTCCATTGACTCTCGTTGTTCATGCTCGTTTTTGCAAAAGATAGGCCTACTTGTGTAGAGTTTGGAGCTAGAGATGATGTTTTTGCTATCAAATTTATATAACCTGCCAGTAATAACGAGATATGAAATATTCAATATCTCAACATTTTTATTCGCCAGTGGAAAATGATCAAATATGAATGAAATATTAATGCAAATTGTGAAAAAAAATGCAGGCCATTGGCCCTTACACATATATAAACAATATAAGTTGATAACGCACACTACAGATAACACACGACTCATATTATGCTTGCAAATTCATAGGTGACATGCGCGGGGGAAAAAAAGTCATACTTTCGTACCTATAGCAAAGATCCTCCACAATGGTTTTTGCCAAAGTATTTAAAACTACCACTTTCGCATGTAGAAAATCCAAGACTACTATATTTTAGACTTCTATACGTTCACATGTGGTAATATTTTAGATTTCTACAGTGGCGTGTACATTGGCTTGTAAATGAAATGTTGACGGAAAACCAGACATTTCAATAGGAAGTTTTAAGTTATTAAAACCAGTATTTATACACACTTACCTCTATAATAAACACATAGGTAATCTTTGCTTTCAAATAAGAGGGAAATCGCGCCATTAAATTTTTCAACGGCAAACTCTCTCAAACTGGTTGTTCCAGGCCCCTCAGACATCAGTCATTCATAAAATTTTCTTGACGAAACTTGACTGAGCCAGTGGTCACTGGGCAATATTTCTTGACGAATCTGTTCCACCGGAACCGCCATTACTTTGTCCCCAGAAGGTTAGGCTGGGGAGGCGGGAGGGAACATGACCATGTTTATTATAGAGGTCAGTGTGTAATAAATACTGGTTTTAATAACTTAAAACTTCCTATTTATGTCCACACTTTGACCTCGATAATAAACACTTCTGGGTTATCCCGGAATAACAATAGGAGGTGGGCTAACCCCACTCCCTCCACAATGGTCATCATTGAGGCATAGAACGAACTAATTCAGATGATTATGAAATTATTAGAATAGATTGAGCTTAATCAGATTAAGCTCAATCCTGCACACGAGTTATTTCAAGAGGGTCTTTGAAACTCTACGGTCTTAAGGCGTGTGCAAGTAAATTACATAAACAACGACTGAATAGTACCTAGGTAAGAGAGTGAAGTCGTTGAGGTCCCCCCGCAGTTGTCTTGCTTGCAGCAGGACAACCTACATTTCTTCCACCCAAATAAGAGGGACAAGCGAAACCTCCGAGAAGACAGTCCTACTGAAGACGTGCGTACGTACGTGTGCAGACCGTATTTACACTAGTTACAGGTGGACCTTATTCTGTAGTCCTGCCACGTCAGTTCCCTGCAGTAGAAGGAAACGAAAGGATTGTTAGAGGCCCATGTGCAGGCCTGCATGACATCAGACAAGGCAACATTATTCATAAAACGCAAGTGACGAAGCAAGAGCTTGCACATCATGAGCCTTCACGTGGAAGGAGCCTGAGGGCTTAGTTTTTAGATTTTTCGTAGCATTTCTCAACCCAGGAAGAAATCGTTGCCACTCTGATATCCCTTAGGAAATTCTTCTTGAAAGCAACGAAAAGTAGGCGCTTCCCGATATAGATGCACAAAGCTCATAGATGCGCAAAGCTCTTACGGGACACAATTTAACATCTTCCTCCAGGCCCGCCCCAACAAAGAGGTGAGAGACTGGGATTGAGAAGGACATAGACGGGGTGTGAGCTTGCAGCAGGACAACCTACATTTCTTCCACCCAAATAAGAGGGACAAGCGAAACCTCCGAGAAGACAGTCCTACTGAAGACGTGCGTACGTACGTGTGCAGACCGTATTTACACTAGTTACAGGTGGACCTTATTCTGTAGTCCTGCCACGTCAGTTCCCTGCAGTAGAAGGAAACGAAAGGATTGTTAGAGGCCCATGTGCAGGCCTGCATGACATCAGACAAGGCAACATTATTCATAAAACGCAAGTGACGAAGCAAGAGCTTGCACATCATGAGCCTTCACGTGGAAGGAGCCTGAGGGCTTAGTTTTTAGATTTTTCGTAGCATTTCTCAACCCAGGAAGAAATCGTTGCCACTCTGATATCCCTTAGGAAATTCTTCTTGAAAGCAACGAAAAGTAGGCGCTTCCCGATATAGATGCACAAAGCTCATAGATGCGCAAAGCTCTTACGGGACACAATTTAGCATCTTCCTCCAGGCCCGCCCCAACAAAGAGGTGAGAGACTGGGATTGAGAAGGACATAGACGGGGTGTGAGCTAACTGAGTCTTAGCCAGAAAGGAAGGGATAACTCCGAGTCTAACAGCAGAGCCATCTTCCTTCCACTGAACTTTGGAAAAGTCAAGAGCATGAAGCTCACTTCTCTTCCCCGAAGCGAGGGGGGCCAGGAGGAACACAGTCTTAAACGTTAAGAATTTAAGCGACACTCTCTCCAACGGTTCAAAGGGATCAGACAGTAAGCAATTTAGAACGAGTGATAGATCCTCGTCTTGGGTCTTTCCACCGAAAAACTATTCAACAACGCAGATAAACTAGCATCCTGACCGAAATCAATGCCAGTCTTGGGCTTGATAGTCTTGGCAATGGCAGTCCTATAGCCTAGGGGGAGCCCTCCCCTCATTGAACTTTCCCAGGAGGAACTCTGAAAGGAGCAGTGACCTTGAAAGGACTAATCTTCCAGCCACGACACAGAGTACAGAATCTTGTCCACTTGGATTTGTAGACTGCCAAAAAAGATCGTCGATTAGTTTGGGTCATCCTGGCTGACAGTTCTCTTGAAAAGCCCTTCTTTCGGTAACATCACTCGACAAGAGCCACGCTCGAAATTCGAGTGTGCTTGGAGCCTGATGAAAGAAATTGGACTGCGGCTGTTTTAATAAGTCTGCACGATCCGGAAGTGGAATAGGACTGGTGACTAACAATTCCATAAGGTCCAGAAACCATGACTTCTGAGGAAGGAGTGGCGCTATCAGAATCATTCTGACACGATGGGACTCAAACTTGGCTAGGACCTTGTCTGAGAGGACCGCTGGGGGATAGAAATAGACAAACATTCCATCCCGACCCAGCGACATCTCATCGACGTCCCAAGCTTGGTCTTCCGGAATTGGCGACACAAACGTTGGGAGCCTGGCACGTTGGGAACCTCGTGGCGAAATGATCGATAGCCAGCTTGTCCCAAAGATCGCAAATCGCCTGAGAAACCACCGGAGACAAGGACCACTCCGTGGCCTGCACTTGACCCCGGCGAGACAGACGATCGGGCCAAACATTCATATGACCCGGAATATGACGGGCCCTGAGAGTGATCCGATGATTGAAACACCAAGTCAGCAGCTCCACTGTCAAGAGACAAAGAGACATAGACTTGATCCGCCCTGTTTGTTTACATAAGCCACTACCGTAGAGTTGTCCATGGCGAGCAAAACCACCTGATCTGAGAACTGGCAGTCCCAATGCCGTAGAGCCAGAAAAACACTGGGCCTGATGAAGAAGGGCTTGAGGGCACTGGTGCCTGATCAACCAGTCGTCCAGATATTGATAAATCACAATGCCATTGCGGTGAGCTAACACCTGCAGCTCCCGGACACACATTGTTGAAGATCCAAGGGGCGGAGGACTCCGAACTGTATCGCCCGAAACTGCCACACATGGCCCTGGTAGAACAACCTGTGGTACTTCCTGATCAGTGTCCTCATGGGAACATGAAAATACTGTAACGGTTTTGGGGTGTTCCCAAAAGTTCCCCAAGGTAATTCGTGTATATTTTGTGATATTACGGTCGAATAACGGTTTATTAAAATGTATATGTGTTTAAAGGTTCATACGGTTATATATTGATGGTTTTAGAAAGATATCCCGGCTTGGAACTTAGAATAATTTAAATGGTTGAAGCCGGAAACGGAGCCGGAACCGGAGACGGAGCCAGAACAATGGAGTACAAAAACGTAAACACGTAATTTACCGAAGGTCACATATCAGCCTCGTTTTCGGTTTAAAAGGTGACGTGTCAGCCACTGATTGGTTCTAGCATGTTTTTGGAAATTCCGGAAAAAATCAGTGTTTTGGCGGACTATGACGTCACAATGGTCGGTCACGTGACCCTGGGTCTCAGGTCTATAAAAGACCCCGCTTCAGAGTGGACGGCGGAGTTGGTGTCCTGACGTCGACCTGTTTAGACCCTTCTCCCTTGGCAGAGTACTCCCTTGCTCCGGCTTAGGTCATGCAGATGATTGCAGTTTATGTCTTCCGACTGTATACTTCGAGAAATGAAGCTGAAAACCTATTCCGGGTTGTTCTTCCGTGTTCGATAGGGAACTTGGAAAATTATGATAAAGTTAAAGTAATCGGTAAAAGAAAGTAATACGGAGAAGAAGGGAGACAAGTTAACGGTCGGTTAGGACAAAGTTGTAACGACGTCTGAGGATGATCCAGAACCCTAATTACCGGAGAAGAAGACAGAAACGGAGGTGGAATCAACGGACCCACTGTGGAGGCGGTACCTGACGGAGCAGTTGTGGCGACGGAGCAGTTGCAGTACCAGAGGCAGAAACGCTTCCGGAATCATCATTTCAGGTGCAGTCGCGGTTGCAGTGGAGACAAAAGCAGCGGAGCGGATGCAGAGGCAGTACCTGACGGAATAGTTGCAGAGTCGGAGGCGGAGACGCTTCTAGATTCTTCATTTCAGGTGCAGCCGCAGTTGCAGTGAGACGGAAACAACGGAGCAGTTTGCGGAAACGGTGACCAGACAGAGCAGTTGCAGTACTGGTAGCGGAAACGCCACCGGAATCTTTATTTCAGGTGCAGTTGCAGATTGCAGTCGGGGAAAACGGTTGGAGGTCCATTCTAGACCACGCTACCAACCCTTAGAGACTTCTAGCCGTGATTAAGCCGTGCAAGCAGCAGTTTCCCAGAATATTCCGTTTCAGCTCCGGTTAACAAAAACCCACCCACTTTCCAAGAAACCGTTTATCCAGACGTCACAGAGGGGAGAATCCCGCTACAACTTTTTGGTGGCAGCGGTGGGATCATCTGCAGTATGACTACTAGACGGGGCAAATTGGCGGAACAGCAGCTGAAGACAGCCGTGTCGGACACGGAGCAGCCGGCGGGAGCAGTAGGAGCTGAGCAGTTGCAGTTGCCGGTTGCAGATAAGAAAGCAGTTCGTCCTGCAGAGCAGAGGCCGATGCAACCAGAAGAACAGAAAGCAGTTGCAGAAGAGCATCCCCGAGTCCTCCGAGCGGTGCAGCCTGCAGAGCAGTTTGTGGAAGCGGAAATTAATTCTCCGGATCAGGCTGGTGACAGGGAGCAGGATGCAGAACCGGAGGGCGGTGAAAATCTGGTCGATAACCTGACCAGACTCTTGGAGACACAAATGGAGGTGTTCCAGCAGCATTTGGCTGTGACCTATGACGGGTCCGACCCATGGCCAGAGTATGAGGCGCATCTTTTAGAGTACGCCCGGTTCTACCGATGGACGGAAGAGGAGAAGGCGCTGAACCTGTGTGTTAGCCTGAGGGGTAACGCACGTAGCATCCTACTGGACTTGTCTGCGGAGCAGCGATGGAGCTTTGATACGGTTGTCGCAGCGCTGAAACAGCAGTTTTGTCCGGGGGAAAAGACGTTTGTCTTCCAGGCGGAGTTGCAGACCCGGAAGCTGCTGCCGGACGAGGAGTTATCCGAGCTGGCTAGAGATATACTGAGCAAGACACGGCTAGCATACCCAAAAGCGGATCCGGTAACGATGGAAGTGCTAATGATAATGCACTTTTGTAACAGCCTTACCAACAGGGATATGCGGTTGTCGGTGCTGAAAAGTTACCCGGAGACGCTGTCGCAGGCTTTAGCTTTCGCCACGGAGTACGAAAGCATTATGAAAACGGACAGCAGCAGGACAGCAGAGCGGCACCGGTCGAGGCAGCTGAATACGGAGCCGGAATGGAGCCAGCAGGCGGTAGAGCTGAGGAAGCAGGCAGAGCAGATGCAGCAGCAGCTGTTGGACCTGATGGCCCAGGTCAAGGAGGCGGTTATCAAGCAGAGTCAGCAGCGCGGACCGAGAGCCGACTTAGAATGCTTTAATTGTGGCCGGAAGGGGCATTTTGCCCGGGACTGCAGGATCCCAAGGCAGCAGCAGCAACGACGACAACCACTACAGCAGCAGCCGCAGCGACAACAGCAGCAGCCACAGCAGCAGCCGCAGCAGCAGCAAGTACAGCAGCAGCAGGAAAACTAGAGTGGGTCTCGGGAAAGGGGAATACCGAGACCCGGAAAAGAGGACACCCCCATAACCGGCAGGTGGTCCACGGACCCGGTCCCAGGGGAGAGGTTGGCATGTGTGTGATAGGGAGAGTTTGCGGAGAACCAGTAACGCTGATAATCGACACCAGCAGCACGGTCACCATGCTCAACCATCAAACCTGGGAATGGATCCGGAAACCGGGAATGAAGCTGAAGCGGTCTCCGATTCGTCTTTCCATGGTAGACGGAAGTAATATCTGGACGTACGGTCGAAAAGAACTCCCTCTCAACATCGCTGGGGTAGCGGAAAACATGTCGTTCGAGATAGCGGACTGTGAAGATGAGGGGATACTAGGAATGGATTTTATCCGTTCCCGGATCTCCGGAATCAACTTTGACCGGATGACCATGCAGATGGGCAGTCAGGAGGTGTTCCTCACCATGTTCGAGGAGACAAGAGAGCCGTTTCGATCAACGCTGTAACAGACTACCAAATTCCACCGGAAACGGAACAGCTGATAGTAGGACAGGCAGACAGTGTCTGAGATGCTGAAGGAGTTCTGGAGATGACCCAAGAACCATCGGAGAAAAGACCATGGCTGATCGGAAGAACCCTGTCCCTGATAAAACAAGGCACAGTTCCTGTCCGAGTTATCAACGTGTTAGCGGAGCCGGTAGTCATCAAGAAAGGAGCGCAGTTGGCGACAATGACTACCCTAGCAGCCGGTTGCAGTATTGTCCCAATGGCAGAGTGGAGCAGAAAGGTGCAGATTTCTCTGGAAACGGAGGCCGGGCGGAATTGGAGCGGTTACGAGAAGCTGAGGCAGTTAGCTGAGCAGACTTAAGATGCAGTGCCGAGACACTACCGTGAGAAAATAACTGATCTCCTGTTCCGGAATATGCAGACCTTCAGCAACGACGCCGGAGAGCTGGGACAGCCTAATGTGGTGCAGCATCACATCAACACGGGTAATCACCGGCCGATTAAGCAGCAAACCAGACGGATTCCGCTGGACAGAAGGGAGCTGGTGAGCAGTCTGATCCAAGAGATGAAAGATAAGGACGTCATTGAGGATAGCAGTAGTCCTTGGGCTTCTCCGATTGTGCTGGTCAAGAAGAAAGACGGAACCACCCGGTTCTGCGTTGACTACCGGCGGTTGAATGCGGTCACAGAAAAAGATGCTTACCCGTTGCCGAGAATTGACGACACCATTGCAGCCTGTGCAGACGCCAAGTGGTTCTCCACTCTTGACCTGTCCAGTGGATACTGGCAGGTCGGGATGGACGAGGACGCACGGAAAAAGTCGGCATTTTGCGTGCCAGGAAGCCTGTACCAGTTCAAAGTCATGAGCTTCGGTTTGTGCAATGCTCCAGGTACATTCGAGCGGTTGATGGAGAAGGTGCTGGGCGGACTTTCCTGGAAGACCTGTCTCATATATTTGGACATCATCGTCTACAGCAAGACCCTGGATGATCACATCCATGATCTGCAGGAGGTTTTCGACAAGCTGAGGGAGGCAGACCTGAAAATAAAACCGTCCAAATGCAGATTCTTCCAGCCGGAGGTATCCTTCCTCGGACACATAGTCGGAAGAGACGGGACCTGAACCGACCCAGCTAAAACGGAGGCAGTGCGGAAGTGGCGGACGCCCACCAACCTGACGGAGCTGCGCAGTTTTCTGGGACTGTGTTCCTATTACCGGAAATTCGTGCCGAAATTTTCCGACATAGCAACCCCGCTGAACCGGTTAACGGAAAAGGGAGTGCAGTTCCGGTGGCAGACAGAACAAGAGCAGGCAATTGCAGAGCTGAAAAACCACCTGGTGACGGCAACAATTCTCGGTTACCAGAGAGAGCAGGGCAGATACATCCTAGACACGGACGCCAGCGATACCGGGCTGGGAGCAGTGCTGTCACAGAAGCAGGGTAACCAGGAGAGGGTTATAACTAACCTGAGCCGCAGTCTAACCAAAGAAAAACGCCGGTACTGTGTAACCCGGAAGGAGCTCCTGGCGGTTGTATATGCAGTACAGAAGAACAAACAGTACTTGATGGGACGACACTTCTTGCTGTGGACGGACCACGGCAGTCTTACATGGTTGATGAATTTTAAGGTACCGCAGGGTCAGCTCCTGAGCGAGTTCCACTTCGACATAGAACACCGCCCTGCCCGTATTCATAATAACGCGGACGCGCTGTCAAGAACTCCGTGCAGCAAATGCGGGAAAATCGACTGGAAGCAGGCCAAGATTGACGCCTGGAATCATGGAGAAAGGATACCGCAGACCCGGAGCAAGGAAACTCCACAACCCAAGCCAAGGGAGGGGGGACGCCGGAGGTGGTCGCGAAAATCATCCAGGAAAGCAGACTTGGCCGAGACAACGGAGGCGGTAGACGCGGATATGGAGAAGGCTGTTCCAGGAAAGGCAGTTGCGGTAAAGGCGGATGCGGAGAAAGCTGTCCCAGGAAAAGCGGTAGCGGTTGCAGTGAAAGCGGATGCGGAAAAAGCTGTTGCAGAGCAGAGTAGGCTGGCGGAAAATGCAGAAAAGGAAACCGTGCTGGGGCAGAAGTATCAAACGGCTGACCTACGGAGGATGCAGCAAGCAGAACCGTGATACCCACTGGTGGCAGCGCTGGTTGACGGAAGCGGTGTAACCGATAGTGCAGGCTTTTCCAGCTTGAGTGCTGAAGAGAAAGTGCTGTACAGAATGCGGAAGACCTTGCTGAAAGTCAACGGAGTCGTCTACGGGAAGTGGAAAACAACAGAAGGAACCAGCCGAATGCAGTTGATAACACCGAAGGAGCTGAGACAGGAGATTTTCCATCTGGCCCATCAGAGCCGGACGGGAGGACACCTCGGAAGCAGAAGGATGGCAGCTAGCATTCGACGGAGATATTTCTGGCAGGCCATGATGCGGGATATAAAGCAGTGGGTGCTGAGCTGCGACGAATGTGCGTCAAGAAGTATGCAGAACCTACGGAGGTCTCCTATGCAGAAGTACCGGGTAGGAGCACCAATGGAGCGGGTGGCAATGGACGTGATGGGTCCGTTACCTAAATCCACCCGAGGGAACCGGTACATCCTGGTAATCGGTGATTACTTTACGAAGTGGATAGAGGTGTACCCCATGCCGAATCAGGAAGCGGTTACGGTTGCGGACATTTTCGTCAATCAGTTTGCAGCGCAGTACGGCATCCCGATGGAGATCCACACCGACCAAGGCAGAAATTTCGGTCAAGAAGAAAGATGGAACCACCCGGTTCTGCGTTGACTACCGGCAGTTGAATGCGGTCACAGAAAAAGATGCTTACCCGTTGCCGAGAATTGACGACACCATTGCAGCCTGTGCAGACGCCAAGTGGTTTGTAAATATGGCCGCTTGAAGGAGGTGGTGTGAATTCTGTGTGGGCATAAAATCGAAAATTTGGAATAGAAACATGTAACACCGGGAGTCGAACATTTGCTGGGATATGTGTGATGGACCCCAGATTTGGATGGGACATGCTACTGCCTGGTTTGGACCACAACTTTCGTGATATCAACATTTGTGATAAGTATCCAATTATCATATACAACACACATATATACTGACTTTTGTCATGGCTGAGTGAACACTGACCACTGACTTTTGGTGTGGGTTCCTTGTGTGCTTTGAAGTTCGCCCGTGTGTGAGTTCTTTGTGTGATTCGTCACGGTTGTTGACAAGGAACCCAGTTACACATACACTGTGGTTGGGAACAATTACCATTGCTTGTATGCACTGTGCTTTCTTATGTCGTCGAAACGCCTCTTATCGTCGGACAGTAGTATTGATGGTATTGACAGATCTCCTGTTATCCAGCTGTCGCCCAAAAGATCCAAAATGAATACGATTAATAGTGATAATACCGACCTGTCTATGAGCACATCCGAATCACGTAGTGTCTCTGATAAACTGGACGCTCTGATGTCACAAATGACCGCCCTCCGTGCCTCTGTTGACAAAAACACAGATGAACTACGTTTCGTCGCCTCAGGATTAAATAATAAAGTTGACGATCTGAAACAAACAATCGATGTTTTGACTGATGAGAATAGCAAACTTAAAATTGAGTGCGACGCTCAAAAGATCATAAATCGCAATTTAAATGACCGTCTTATCAAAGTTGAGAGCTACCAGCGACGAGATTGCTTACTCTTTTGTGGCATTCCTGAGAACAAGAAGGAAGATTGTTGGGAACGCATCGCTGATGTACTCAAAACCCTGGACATCCCCTACAACAGCCGTATGTTTCTCCGTGTCCACCGCTCCGGGAGATACCGCAAAAATCGTATCAGGCCAATCATAGCCAAATTTCATCATTTTCTTGACAAAGAACTGGTGTATTCCAAACGCAAAAATCTCCCTCCTGACATGTATATCAAATGTTGTTATCCTGAGGAGATCGGTAGGCATCGGCGTGTCCTCCAGGCTATTGCTGAGCATGCGCAATCTATCCAGCAATACAAGGGCAATGCATATCTGTCGAACGACAAGCTGATAGTTGATGGTCAGCAGTACAGAGTAGGCTCCCTGGAAACTCTTCCGGATGACCTGAAAGTGCCAACGGGTTCGGTCACTGATGGCAAAACCACTCTATTCTACGGCCACCAATGTCCGTTATCCAATTTTTACCCAACATCTTTCACTCACGATGGTTTGTCGTTCAACAGTGTGGAGCAGTGCTTCTACTACAACAAATGTGTTCATTATAAATCACCGTCTGTCGCTCGCGAAATCTTGGCGACATCAGACCCTGTAAAGCAAAAAGAACTTGGTAAGAAAGTGAACTCCGACGATGATAGCTGGAATAAAGCAGACTTTAGTTCTGAAATCATGATGACGGCGCTACGAGCAAAATTCACACAGTCTGGATATCTCCGCTCTGTTTTGTTGAACACATGCCATCAAACCTTAGCAGAGGCGAACCCCTATGACTCTGTCTGGGGCATTGGTATGGATACGAAGGAGAAGACGGTCTTCAATTCCCTCTCTTGGCCCGGTAGTAATTGGCTCGGTGAGTTCCTCATGAAGTTGCGCGATGAACTGAGAGATAATATGTGACTGTAAGGTGCATCTTGAATCCAATCACAATATGTACTTGTGACATTATTGACCATGATACCGTGTTTCGTCTGTTAATTGCGATGTTTGTCTGGCACTGTTGATCGTGTTTGTACCACCGATTCACAATCGATTTCGTTGCAAACCGAATTCGTCTTGATGCATATACCCGGTAAGGTGCATATTGTTGGTGATTTTGTTTTTTGGAATATTGGTCAGATACTGTGTAACATAGGTGTTACCACTGATTTGCAATCGATTGCGTTACGAACCACTTTGTTTTGCGGTATATAAGGTGCATATTGTATATTTCGATTTCGTTGCAAACCGAATTCGTCTTGATGTATATACCCGGTAAGGTGCATATTGTTGGTGATTTTGTTTTTTTGGAATATTGGTCAGATACTGTGTAACATATGTGTTACCACTGATTTGCAATCGATTGCGTTACGAACCACTTTGTTTTGCGGTATATAAGGTGCATATTGTACATATATGGTGCATAATGTTCACAGTTCAAGTACATGACTTGTCATTCATGAGATATCTATCGGTGATATTTCTGGAAAAACTTATATGCAACATTGTAAAATCGAGTTAAGCTTTGGATGTTGATTTATCTGGTTTTACTCATGATGGATATTGTGTCAGTATTTTGGTTTCGTCCATCCCACATAAGCCCACAAAAATTATTCATATTACTCTTAAATCTGGAGTGTGTTTTCAAACTCTCGCGTGTGAAACATTGAAATGTACTAGTCCCATATCAGAGTTCCGCTGAATCGCTTCTCATTATTGGTCATGATGTATATTGCTTCGTTTGTGATCGCCGGAACGGGTGAATTCACCACACATAACTGCTTTGGTATTTTGATAAATAATAAACATGAACATACTTCACTTGTTAATTTATATCGCTCTGAGGGGGGCGTGTGTGTTTGGCAATTGATTAAAGTTGGAATCAATTTTAAAATCAGCCAAAATTAGCGATATTGATTGTCACGCAAATTTGAAACTACATCTCGAAAGAGTCAGGAATATATAGGAAATAGGCACAGTTCGGCAACAGATACTCAGAAAATTGCCGTTAATCGTGCATGAAAACAGTGGATAGAGAATGATCGGCCTGCCTACATTGCCGGTTGCCACAGTATCTACACAAATACCAATGACGTCACGAGACTGTGTGTAGAAATCGCTCGCAAGGCGGGCCGCTTTGAGGAAAAAAATGATTTGAATCTTGATTTGACAACTCAATTTAGGCACGCAATACACATTTTCAGACCCAAATTTGTACGATATCTCATTCTATAGACAAAATAAAGCTACCACAGAATGAATAAATTTTGTCAATTCTAAAAGTGATTATAGCTTTAACTATTTTGTGCACTTGTTGCACCACGACCCGCCATGATATGCATTGGGCAGTACCGGGCAGCTATAGGCTTGTGGCATTTGTTCTGTTGCAGAAAGAATATGCGCATGACGATATGTGGTTCTGATTCGTCAAGATGTACAGTGACGATTAAAATATATAAACTGGCTTGTATGCTATGTATTCTTCTACTTTTATTGGGTGACGTGCACACGAACCCGGGACCTGCAGAAAACAGAAAACATCTTGAGCTTTGTCACATCAATGCCCGCAGCCTCGGGTGCAGAGATTATGTATCTAAGGCTAATTTCAAATTGGATGAAATTGAATCTTTTGCCATTGATGGTAATTTCTGTGTTATATGCATCAGCGAAACATGGCTCGATGACTCGATTCGGACTGAGGGTATATCAATCAGTGGTTGTTCTGTAATCCGGAAGGATCGTAACCGACACGGTGGAGGGGTTCTCGTATACTTCACTGATACTTTATGTGTCTCGAGGAAACCTGAAATAGAAGACGATCAAACTGAATGTATATGGGTTCAGATAAATATCGGGCGCCAGAATGTACTGGTATCGGTTTATTATCGCCCACCAGTTTCACAAGGGAGCGTGAATCAACAAACGGAATATTTTATCAGTCATTTGCAAAATAGCATTGACACAGCACTATCGCTTAATGTGGATGCCATTATTATAACAGGCGACTTTAACGACAGATGTTCTAGTTGGGATGACTCGCACTCTACAAGCGAACTCAAGTTAGGCTTGTTTGATTTAGTAAATACTAATAACATGTTCCAATTGGTTTCTGACCCCACCAGGTATACAGAAACAACTGCAAGTTTGCTTGATTTGATTATTACGGACTCTCCCGGGTATGTAACTAACGTACAAATTCATTCACCACTTGCGAATATGGATCATTGTATAGTATCTTGCACACTCAGTCTCTCATACACTGAAGATCGAGCCTTTATTCGCGATATTTGGGTTTACTCCAATGCCAACTATACCCAGTTGAATCAGTCCATTGAAAACTATGAATTTGAAGACTCTGGAGATGTCGACTCTCTCACGGACCGCTTCACCAACTTTCTTTTAGATGAAGCCAGTCGATTTATTCCTCACAAATTTGTAACAATCCGACCAAGAGATAAGCCATATATAACTAGTGCTTGTCGCCATGCTGATCGGGTGCGAGATCGGTGGCATAAACGATACCGCCGATCTGGGAATCCACTTCATTATCAGATATACAGAGAGAAACGTAGCAAGGCGAAAATTACCAGGTCTTTGGCCAAATCAGCGTATAATCAAACAATGGTTGAACGTCTTAACAATGTTTCAACTCCAAAAGATTATTGGAAAATTGTTAGGAGTTTGCTCGGGGCAAAAGTAAAATCAGGGGTGCCTACATTATGTGACAACGGTCAGGTTTACTCTACAAATACCGAGAAGGCCACTTTGTTAAATGAATACTTTGCAGAGCAGTCTTCTATCTTTGATTTACCTAGTGCTTTACCACCTTTGCGATATTTGACTACTGAACGTTTACGAAACATGACCGTCGACACTGCAAGTGTCCAGAATATCGTTGATTCTTTAGATGTCAACAAGGCTAATGGACCAGACGGCATAAGTAATCGCTTATTAAAACATACATCATCATCCGTATGTAGGCATCTAACGCATTTATTCAACCTGTCATTGGAAAGTGGAAAGTTTCCACATTGTTGGAAGCACGCTAATGTTACCCCTTTGTACAAAAAAGGTGACCATCAATCTAAATCAAATTATAGGCCAGTCTCTCTTCTGTCAGTGGTTGGCAAAATACTCGAGCGCTTGGTTTTCAAACATCTATATTCTTATTGTGTTGCAAATGATCTGCTCACTTGGCGTAATTCGGGATTCAAGCCTTTGGATTCGGCGATGAATCAATTAATTCTGATAACGCATAATATCCATCGCGCAATAGATATGAAACAAGACGTTTGCATGGTTTATTTAGACATATCAAAAGCCTTCGACAGAGTATGGCATATTGGGCTACTACATAAGTTAAAAACATTTGGTGTTGAGGGCAAAATACTAAGCTGGCTTGACGACTATCTTTCGAATAGAAAACAGAAAGTTGTCATAAATGGACAGCAATCCCCAGGTATCAAAATTAGATCCGGGGTACCGCAAGGTTCTATATTAGGACCATTGCTATTTTTGATATTCTTAAATGACATTACTTTAGATATAAATAGTTAAATTTTCTTGTATGAGGATGACACAGCACTCATGAAAGTAATTACGGATCCCCGTCAAAGCATCCGAGAAATAAACTTGGATCTAGAGACAATAAGTCAATGGGCTAATCAGTGGGCTGTTACATTTAGTCCATCGAAATCCAAGATGATGATTTTTACTAAAAAAACAATATCGCGATAATTACGACAATGTTGTTTTCGACAACGAAACTGTGAATCTGGTTAAGGAACATTGTCACCTAGGTGTTATCTTGAGTGAGGATTTATCGTGGTCGAGTCATATCCGCAATCGTATTGCAAAAGCGGGTCCTATGATAAATATGCTTAAGCGTATGTCCAATATAATACCCCGTAAATGCAAAGAAAATATATACAAAACATTTATCAGGTCTGTTCTGGAATATGGTTGCTTGTTGTATCACAACTGTACAGGGAATATGACCAATGTCCTAGAAAAGTGTCAACGGTCAGTTGCCATTACTTGCACTGGGGCTTATTCATCTGTAAGCAATAGTGCCTTACTCTCTGAGTTGGGCTGGCCTACACTGAAAACGCGTCGAGACTATTTCCAGATTTCGACTATGTACAAAATCTTGAACGGGCTCACACCGCGTTATTTGAGAAATATTTGTCCGGATTTTAGATCTGATTCCCACGATCATAGTCTCTGTAATTCGCATGATCTCAGGATCCCAAACGCTAGAACCGTCTCTTATAAGAAATCATTCATTCCATCCGCTTCAAGAGCCTGGAATGGTATTGATGTAAACCTCAGGAATATACCGACACTTCCATTATTCAAGAAACGCTTGAAAGACTCTTTTTTTCCTGATAGTAATCCACTGTACTCGTATGGCACTGGCCGTGCGCCTGTATTTCAAGCACGGTTAAAAATGGGACTTAGTGGTCTCAACTCCCACAGGAAAAAGTATAATTTCATTGCTGGTTCTGTTTGTGCATCCTGTGGGTTTCGAAATGAAGATTCGGTACATTATATGATTGATTGTCCTGCCTATGTAGCTGCCCGCACAAAGTTGTTTGCCACCACCGCCCCCCTCCTCTCAAGCATATGGCCTGAATTAAATATGAACTCAATGTCAAACGCTGAAAAGAAACGCATCACTGACATTTTTCTGTTTGGACACAATTTATGTGATGCCAATTGGAATAGAGAGTTATTTGACCAAGTTCATGAATTCATATTAAAGACGAATCGATTTTTGTAAATATTTGAAAATACGGTAGCAGATTATGTTTGGTTTCTCGCTCGTTCTGGACGAGGAGAATTACCTTGTGCTAAATTGCGTGTAGTAATCCTCGTGAAATAAATTACGTTTAAAGAAAAAAAAAAAAAAAAAAAAAAGTGGTTCTCCACTCTTGACCTGTCCAGTGGATACTGGCAGGTCGGGATGGACGAGGACGCACGGAAAAAGTCGGCATTTTGCGTGACAGGAAGCCTGTACCAGTTCAAAGTCATGAGCTTCGGTTTGTGCAATGCTCCAGGTACATTCGAGCGGTTGATGGAGAAGGTGCTGGGCGGACTTTCCTGGAAGACCTGTCTCATATATTTGGACATCATCGTCTACAGCAAGACCCTGGATGATCACATCCGTGATCTGCAGGAGGTTTTCGACAAGCTGAGGGAGGCAGACCTGAAAATAAAACCGTCCAAATGCAGATTCTTCCAGCCGGAGGTATCCTTCCTCGGACACATAGTCGGAAGAGACGGGATCTGAACCGACCCAGCTAAAACGGAGGCAGTGCGGAAGTGGCGGACGCCCACCAACCTGACGGAGCTGCGCAGTTTTCTGGGACTGTGTTCCTATTACCGGAAATTCGTGCCGAAATTTTCCGACATAGCAGCCCCGCTGAACCGGTTAACGGAAAAGGGAGTGCAGTTCCGGTGGCAGACAGAACAAGAGCAGGCAATTGCAGGGCTGAAAAACCGCCTGGTGACGGCAACAATTCTCGGTTACCAGAGAGAGCAGGGCAGATACATCCTAGACACGGACGCCAGCGATACCGGGCTGGGAGCAGTGCTGTCACAGAAGCAGGGTAACCAGGAGAGGGTTATAACTAACCTGAGCCGCAGCCTAACCAAAGAAGAACGCCGGTACTGTGTAACCCGGAAGGAGCTCCTGGCGGTTGTATATGCAGTACAGAAGAACAAACAGTACTTGATGGGACGACACTTCTTGCTGCGGATGGACCACGGCAGTCTTACATGGTTGATGAATTTTAAGGTACCGCAGGGTCAGGTTGCACGGTGGATTGAGCTCCTGAGTGAGTTCCACTTCGACATAGAACACCGCCCTGGCCGTATTCATAATAACGCGGACGCGCTGTCAAGAACTCCGTGCAGCCAATGCGGAAAAATCGACTGGAAGCAGGCCAAGATTGACGCCTGGAATCATGGAGAAAGGATACGGCAGACCCGGAGCAAGGAAACTCCACAACCCAAGCCAAGGAAGGGGGGATGCCGGAGGTGGTCGCGGAAATCATCCAGGAAAGCAGACTTGGCCGAGACAACGGAGACGGTAGACGCGGATACGGAGAAGGCTGTTCCAGGAAAGGCAGTTGCGGTAAAGGCGGATGCGGAGAAAGCTGTCCCAGGAAAAGCGGTAGCGGTTGCAGTGAAAGCGGATGCGGAAAAAGCTGCTGCAGAGCAGAGTAGGCTGGCGGAAAATGCAGAAAAGGAAACCGTGCTGGGGCAGAAGTATCAAACGGCTGACCTACGGAGGATGCAGCAAGCAGAACCGTGGTACCCACTGGTGGCAGCGCTGGTTGACGGAAGCGGTGTAACCGATAGTGCAGGCTTTTCCAGCTTGAGTGCTGAAGAGAAAGTGCTGTACAGAATGCGGAAGACCTTGCTGAAAGTCGACGGAGTCGTCTACCGGAAGTGGAAAACAGCAGAAGGAAACAGCCGAATGCAGTTGATAACACCGAAGGAGCTGAGACAGGAGATTTTCCATCTGGCCCATCAGAGCCGGACGGGAGGACACCTCGGAAGCAGAAGGATGGCAGCTAGCATTCGACGGAGATATTTCTGGCAGGCCATGATGCGGGATATAAAGCAGTGGGTGCTGAGCTGCGACGAATGTGCGTCAAGAAGTATGCAGAACCTACGGAGGTCTCCTATGCAGAAGTACCGGGTAGGAGCATCAATGGAGCGGGTGGCAATGGACGTGATGGGTCCGTTACCTAAATCCACCCGAGGGAACCGGTACATCCTGGTAATCGGTGATTACTTTACGAAGTGGATAGAGGCGTACCCGATGCCGAATCAGGAAGCGGTTACGGTTGCGGACATTTTCGTCAATCAGTATGCAGCGCAGTACGGCATCCCGATGGAGATCCACACCGACCAAGGCAGAAATTTCGGGTCCAACTTGCTGAAGAATGATTGCAGAATCCTGGGAATTCACAAGACACGGACAACAGCCTTCCGACCTCAGTCGGATGGCTTCATTGAAAGATTCAACCGGATGCTGCAGCAGATCCTGAGCCTATATGTGAGTGAGCGGCAAACCAATTGGGACCAACTAGTTCTGTTGGCAATGGCAGCTTACCGGAGTACCCCGCAGGAAACAACCGGGCAGAGTCCCAACTTGCTGATGCTGGGCAGAGAAGTCAACACTCCGGTAGAATTGCTGATTGGCAGGCCTCCGGGCGAATCAACAATAGAAGTAACAGAGTGTGGCAGTCACCTCCGGGAGTGACCTGAAGCAGTTTACATGGCGGTTCGGGAGAAATCTGGCAAAGAAATGGAACGGCAGAAAAAGCTGTATGACCGACGGAAGGTCAGCAGTCAGTTCCAGCCAGGACACCGAGTGTGGATGGCGGTTAAAACACAGAAAAAGGGGAAGGCACCCAAGTTGCAGAGGAAGTGGAGCGGACCGAAGCTGGTGCTGAGCAGATTCACTGACGTGACCTACGAGATTGCAGAGAGTGAAAATCGGCAAAAGGTGGTTCATTTCGATTTGCTGAAACCTTATCTTGGAGTCAAACATCCGAGATGGATGAAGCGGAGAATGGCGGATTCCTGGAGGCAGACGGAACCGTCAAAGGAGGAAAACGTTCCGGAGGCGGAACAGTTGGTCTCTGAGTCAGACATGGACTCGGAGTAAAGCCACAGAGGACGAAGAAATGTAGGAAGACGGTGTGAGCTGTAGAGCAGAGAGCGGAGATAGCTGAGACCCTGGTAAAACGTTGAGTTCCGGCAGAATGCGACCGCAAGAGGATGGAATAGTATGCAGTGCTGACTCCGGAAAGAGGGCGGAAAAGTATGCAGAGCAGAATGCGGTACAGAGACCGGATAGAAGACATCCTAGAGGTTCTGACTGGGTTGAGCACGATGCCAACCAGTCGAGAGTAGCGGCCAGGGGTCCAGAAGAACCTGGGTTAGAGGTCTAGTATCTCCAGAGAAACAGCTACACGTCTTCCATATCAGGAGGATTAAGACGGAAAAGTTTTCCGGCTGAGGACATTTGGCAGGAGTTTCCACTTAGCAGACACAGCAAACCGGCTGCAGATCGACAGAAGCGGTGAAACATCACTCCAGATAGGAAGGGCCCTCCTTCTGGACAAGAATGTATGCAGTTTTCAGTGTCGACAAGCAGTGATACCAGTGAGCAGATATGCAGTTGGCGGAGCAATGCAGATGGCGGAAACGCCCAACTAGCAGTCGAGATGTTCGTCTGGCAGGCAGATTCTACTGGCTGAGACTCTATTCAACCCTCCAGCAAGCGGAGATATTTCAAAGTTGCAGAAACTTCGTCAGGAGAGACGGTTGAATCGAGCCGGAAGAACCCGGAATTTGCCGGTTCAGCCGGAGACGGACACCTCCCGGTTAACGGTTGAGTTTTTGACTACTTGTGACGTCACTGCTGAGGCAGCCAACCAGCGTGGAGCTTCCAGTCACGTGAGCAGAAAGGGTATAAGAGGAAAACGGGCTCTGACAGCAATTGGAGAGCAGACCTCGAGCTGTGCACATCAGCAGCAAAGTGTAGCGGAATCAAATCAAGTCGACGATTTTTCCGGCAAGAAGCAGTTAGGCAGAGAAAACAACAAAGTGTTTCCCGGAAGACCCCCAGTTCGGAGAAGCGGTGCAGTAGGAGCGGTGCAGTAAAAGCGGTGCAGTATTAGACTTCAAGTACACGGAACTCTCCGGATGGCATACCAAGCTTTTCGTGCAGAACAAGGAGGCGGCTTTGACGGAACCCTTCCCGGAAAAACAGCCCAGAGTCATCCCGCGGAACCGGAGCAGATCGTGACCGCAGTAAGAAGCGGAGCCGCAGTCGTTCCTCGGAGAGATCCAGTCGACATCCACGCCGCGAATACAGGAAAGATAGTCCGGAGCACACCAGAGACCGTGGCGGAGAGCGGAGCCGAGCGGAGAAGCGGCATACACCCCCTAAGTCAACTCGCAGCAGCATAGAGGGGAAGAGCAAGGGAGTGTACGACTACAAGTTCCGGCTGTTGGAGGAAGGTTCCAGCATAGCAGCACCAGAGGTTGGAGTAGCAGATATGGCGGAATTGCAGGGCAGAGACGGAGAGGGCAGCTTTTGGACACCGGTTCCGAAAATAACTGGCAGTGGCAGAGCTGTGAGCAGTGAGCAGATCCAGTGGCAGGGCGGATAGCAGAGCGGATGGCAGAGCGGATAGCAGAGCGAATAGCAGACCGGAGAGCAGATCAGGAGGCAGAACGGATTCCAGAACGGATAGCGGAACTAGAAGCAGAGCTGACAGTGGAGCGGAGACTTGTGGATCTACGGAGAGAACGTTACCGGCGACCATCCAAGCAGTGCCCAGAAGCAGAACCAGTTCCGCAGCCCATGATGATGGTGTGGAGTCTTCCGCTTCCGACCGAAGCCATGCGGACGTGCAGAGAGCCCGGAGGAGCATCCTGATGGATCAAGCTAGAGCTACTCCCGGAATCCTTTCCCCGGTAGAGACCCGACCACGACAATCCTCCAGTGAGCGGTCCGGAAGAAGCCAGACAAGAGCACCGACACAGAGTCCACCCTACACCTTCTACCCGTTTGGCGGTCCTTCAACTCAACCGTGTCCGTCACACTGTTTCCCGGTGAACATAGGAGGAAGAAGTGCATCTGTCTTTGCACCTGCAGTCTCGGAGCATGCCAGATACTATGCTGTGCGGTGGGGCCTGGAACAGTGGGGGCCCTCGGAAATGAGAGACTCCGGCGTCTATGTGGAGATCATGGAGCAGAGAGAGACACTGTTTGGACTCGTCCCGACACGTCAAATTGTCCGGATCCACGACTGGTCCGTCCGGGATGAGCGTCTCTGTAATGGGTTCTACATGCCACCCCAGTGGAGTCTTCACGATCCCGATCTTCTTCCGGTTGATGCTCGTGGGACAAGCTTCGGACGACCGTTGGTCTCGCAGACGATCACACCTCGACCACCGTCAGGGAGCAGCTCGCGCCGTGATACCAGTGGGCAATAGTCGTCGCAAGTCGTCGCAAGTCGTCGCAAGAAGAAGAAAGAAGAGCCGTTTCCCAGATTCTAGTTTAGTTAAGAGTTAAAAAGTGGGAAACGGAGCAAGCAAGATATCTGGGTACAGTAACCGTAAAATCAGTTAAGAGATACCAGTACCCGGATCACGGAAAAGTTGTACTTCTTTCACAGACAATTTAACGGTTAATGATTTGTGTATATGTGTTATGTGATACAAATCTGTTCGGGACGAACAGAGTTTAAGGGAGGGGGAGTGTAACGGTTTTGGGGTGTTCCCAAAAGTTCCCCAGAGTACTCCCTTGCTCCGGCTTAGGTCATGCAGATGATTGCAGTTTATGCCTTCCGACTGTATAATAAAGCTGAAAACCTATTCTGAGTTGTTCTTCCATGTTCGATAGGGAACTTGGAAAATTATAATAAAGTTAAAGTAATCAGTAAAAGAAAGTAATACGGAGAAGAAGGGAGACAAGCTAACGGTCGGTTAAGACAAAGTTGTAACGACGTCTGAGGGTGATCCAGAACCCAGATCACCAGAGAAGAAGACAGAAACGGAGGTGGAATCAACGGACCCACTGTGGAGGCGGTACCTGACGGAGCAGTTGCGGCGACGGAGCAGTTGCAGTACCAGAGGCGGAAACGCTTCCGGAATCTTCATTTCAGGTGCAGTCGCGGTTGCAGTGGAGACAAAAGCAGCGGAGCGGATGCAGAGGCAGTACCTGACGGAATAGTTGCAGAGTCGGAGGCGGAGACGCTTCTAGATTCTTCATTTCAGGTGCAGCCGCAGTTGCAGTGAGACGGAAACAACGGAGCAGTTTGCGGAAACGGTGACCAGACAGAGCAGTTGCAGTACTGGTAGCGGAAACGCCACCGGAATCTTCATTTCAGGTGCAGTTGCAGATTGCAGTCGGGGAGAACGGTTGGAGGTCCATTCTAGACCACGCTACCAACCCTTAGAGACTTCTAGCCGTGATTAAGCCGTGCAAGCAGCAGTTTCCCAGAATTTTCCGTTTCAGCTCCGGTTAACAAAAACCCACCCACCTTCCAAGGAGCCGTTTATCCAGACGTCACAGAGGGGAGAATCCCGTTACAATACGTTTCCTTTAGGTCGATCGTCACGCCCCATGCATCCAAGGGCATAGCCGACCTTACCACCTCCAGTGTGTCCATGGTGAAGGTGGGGATGAGCAGATAACAATTGAGGGCAGAGAGATTGATTACCAGTCTCCAACCGCCCGACGCTTTAGGAACCACGAACAGGATACTCTAAAATCCAGGGGGTATTGCTCAATGCCGGTTCTACCGCTTGCTTCTGAATCATGGCCGAAGTTTCGTCTACTGAAGCCTGACGCTTTCTGGGTCGTGAGGCAGAGAGAAAACCCTTGGAGTGAGCGGTAGTGGTGGAAACTGTTCTAACTTCAGACTGAACCACCAATGTAAGGTGGAGACAATCCAAAGACTGGTTCCCAGGTCTCGCCAACAAGATTAGAAACTGCCTAGTCGCGCGCCGACAGGCTCGTCTGTATCTAAGATACTTACTGGAGTGAGTTGGCTTGGATACTTGAGCAGACGTGGAGGAGGGTTCACAAGACAGGATGAGGGATTTACCTGACTTCTTCGCCCCGCAGACTTCGATGGGCTGATTGGACGACCTCAGCCGCAGCCGCCGTGTCCACACTGCACCCCTCGTTGACTGCAGGGGCCCCTCAAAAGGGCTGATTGGAAGCCCGGCCCCTACCATGACCGGAAGCTGGAGCATTGGAGCTGGACTGTGCCAGCTGCTGCTGCTGCTGCTGCTGAGAGCGCTTACGCTGCTGCTGCTGGAGAAGCATTCTCGATCACCTCTTCATGGCCTTGGACTGTTGGAGAGAGGCATCAGTGAAGGCCTTAGCCCGTTCACGCTCCTGCTGACAAATCTTAAGAGCATCCACATCCTGATGAGCATCCACCGGGAACAGAAAGGGTGACACATGACCGGACTCCGGAAGCACAGGGTGTAGTCGAAGCTTAGCCGAAAGCTGGTCAAGATCCAGGCGATGGATCAAGGAATCAGTCCAAAGCCACCTTGTCAGCAACCGCCTTGCCGAGAGACTGCAAGAGCCCCACGGATCCATGCAGGACATCTGCTAGTTCTGCCCGATCATAGTTCTTCATGAGGATGAGGATCCTGCATTGTCCATCACCACGACATACCGGACACGGAGGCTGGAGGAAAAGTCATCGTAGCAGCCGTGGACTGCACGATAGCCACCAGGGTAGACACCACTGGCTCCAAGGAGCCTTGCTGGGCCGACGTAACCAGAGCCTCCTTAGGCAAGTCAGGAAGAGGGCGTAGAGGCGTAGGAAGCATTTCACCTCCCCCCAAATCCTCCGCGACCTGCGGAAAGAAAGGAACATCAACACCGGGATCTATGAGCAAGCCGGCTCCCGGGAACTGTGAGAGGCTCAAAGAAGAAGACAAATCATACTTTACAGCAGTTATCAAACGTAGTAAGGCTACATCCTGCTCTTCACGCCTCTGTACAACCTGCTTGTGCCTAGACCTGGAGCTAGATAATGGCGGTTCTGGTGAAACAGCTTCGTCAAGAAATATTTCCCAGTGACCACTGGCTCAGTCAAGTTTCGTCAAGAAACTTTTATGAATGACTGATGTCTGAGGGGCATAGAACGACCAGTTTAAGAGTGATTGCCATTGAAAAATTTAATGCTCTTCACCTCTTCATGGCCTTGGACTGTTGGAGAGAGGCATCAGTGAAGGCCTTAGCCCGTTCACGCTCCTGCTGACAAATCTTAAGAGCATCCACATCCTGATGAGCATCCACCGTCTTTCAGTCAGACGTGTTGCTGGTTGGACTTGCTGATGGTCCAATGAGGCGATAGAACCCATTAGACTGACAGACTACCAGAGCCTATTTGTACCACCTCAGGGCTGATCCATCGTCTCAGGTGCGAGCACCGAGCACTGACAGCTTCCTCCTGAGGTATTCCTGCAATTGTTTGTCCCCGGGAGGCAGGAGCTCTCTTCTTTAAAGAATGACATGAGCAGCACATGATCGCGCTCACCGTCCTGCTCACTCAGATCCTGTACATAGAATGACTCCCCAGAATCAAAGGCGCTGGTAGTATTTATAGTGCCACTGTACGACCAAAGGGTTAAACGTCACAAACACAAAACAATGGTACCGGTCCATAAGAGATAGACATTGCTGTGGCAACACATGTTTTGAATGTCCAATCAATGAACTGCTATGTAGCAATAATAAAGTCTTTACCAGAGAATGCTTTTAGGAAGTTACGGCGTATAGCTGAGCATGGTCAAGAGACGTGAATAAATGAAGAAACCTTAATGAATACAAGTCTTTCATTCAGGTGGTATCCCTGAAACATTCAATATGCACGAATGATGCGGTCTTACATCAAAATATCTACAACCGTATAGAAAAGGTTGCAACGCAAGACTTATTGTTGTTTATTATTGAATATTGTTGCCTTGGAAGCTTGGATCAATACATTGTTTAGAGATCATTCTCCTCTGGAGTTTGTTTGTACTGTTCCCATGTCGTGAGCTCCATCAGATGTAGGAATGCGGCCACCTCTTTCTGCCAGCAAAAATGCGGCCACCTACTCCTGCCAGCACTGGTCAAAAAAGTATGGTTCGGGTTGAGTTTCACCAACCTGCTACTGCATCAGCATCTTGATGAGGAAGATGAGAGTCTCGTCCGCCATCGTCCCAACCACCTCCAGCAGTCTAGAACCCGCTCTAGCCTGGGTCAACGCCGCTGTCACCACATACGGGATGTCAAATGGAATCAGAAAAGCCAAGTTGTTTCGTACGTGTGAGAGCCAGTCAGACACAAACTGACACTCAGCCTTGGTGAGCTTCCCTTCCAGTAGGTTAGCTTTAGGGATAAAGAACATCGGTAGGTTGCCTTTTTGAAAGAATCATTCTGCTCGCCCGAGAACTTTGACAGCATCAATCAGTGTTTTGGGAGCCCAGAGAGTGTTGCTCGGGGGATTCTCTTCACACACCCACAGCATCACAGTCTTCATCATGTAAGAACACCTCTTTGAGTGGCAATTCTTGACGTAGCAGTAGAACATCATCTTCAGAAGAAAGTAACACTTTCGGGATTCAGAAATGTCATACTTAGTATTGACTTCGGCTGATGCCTCGGCCAATGTGACACTCTTGTGTTTGCCTTTGCAAGGAGACATGACCTGTATGGAGGCATAATTGTACATTTGGGCCTTTGCTCTCATATCATGACCTGCAAGTAACGAGATATAAAATATCGAGCCATACCATATTGTGTGTATGATTTGAATGAAACTTGATAATCGTGACTAATAACTGACCTATCGCCAATGCCCCTAAAAGTTGTGTGAGTTTTCCATATTGTACATGTGCATCGGCAAACTTCTCTTTGGCCAATAATAACGTTTTGCAGAATGCGTCAAAAATGACGTAAAAAGACTCGGACAAGGTGGTTCGGCGATAGGTCAATTCAGACGTGTGCATGTCTGAACTAGTTACTACAGACGTAGTAGATCTAGTCGTTCCGTACACAACAGATGCTTTGAGTTTCATGACATAACCAGATTACACATATACTGAATTACTTGGTGTGCACAGTTATATGTTTGTTTTCAGGAATATGGTCGAACTTGTCCCAATAACACATTCCACACCATTATTTTTTCTTGGCATGTAACCTACATCCATGTTGGACATTTCTAAAAACTTGCAGAAATTCAGCACGTTTTATTGATTGTGTGCTGCTAAAACACAAAGAGTATTCAGAAGGTAAACATAATAACAGTTGCAATATTCATCAAATAACCATGCAGCGGTAGTGACTTGAATCGACAGTAACAAAAGCCGGCAGTAGCCTACTACGGACCATCTTGGATGATCTCGAATGACTACACTATCATAATATCAGCAATCCTGCAAGATTCTATGTGGTTTCAATTACTCCACATTATTTTATCTCTGGGCAATATTATGAACCTTTTACTTGACATCAGGCCGTTATGATAGATATGGTGTATAGCAAAACCGCGAATAATCGACCTACACCTTATTGAACAGAAATTCCAAATAGAAAACTTGAAAGCATTCAATAAGTTTGAAATGATTCGATCTTACGTCAAAAGCATCTACATCTTTACAGAGCGTTCAGTTGTTACGTCGAATATACATCGTTCAGGAATTATTTGCCTCCAGAGTTTGCATTTCCCTGTTCCGTTTCCTGAGCTCTTTCAGGAGGAGAAATGCGGCCACCTCCTCCTGCCAGCACTGGTCGAACGAGTACGGCTCGGGGTGAGTGTCCCCCACCTGCTCCTGCATCAGCATCTTCATAAAAAGGATGAGTGTGTTGTCTGTGGCTGCCCCGACCACCTCCAGCAGTCTAGAGACCGCTCTAGCCTGCGTCATCGCCGCCGTCACCACATACGGGATGTCAAATGGAATCAGAAAAGCCAGGTTGTTCCGTACCTGTGAGAGCCTGTCAGCCACGACCTGACACTCAGCCTTGGCCAGCTTCCCTTCCAGTAGGTTAGCTTTAGGGATAAAGAACATTGGTAGGTTGCCTCTTTGGAAGAATCGTTCTGCTCGCCCGAGAACAGCATCGATGAGTTTTTCGGGAGCCCAGAGAGTGTTGCTCGGTGGATTCTCTTCACACACCCACAACATCACAGTCTTCATCATGTAAGAACACCTCTTTGGGTGGCAATTCTTGACGTAGCAGTAGAACATCATCTTCAGAAGAAAGTAGCACTTTCGGGATTCAGAAATGTCATACTTAGTATTGACTTCGGGTGGTGCCTCGGCCAATGTGACACTCTTGTGTTTGCCTTTGCAAGGAGACATGACCTGTATGGAGGCATAATTGTACATTTGGGCCTTTGCTCTCATATCATGACCTGCAAGTAACGAGATATAAAATATCGAGCCATACCATATTGTGTGTATGATTTGAATGAAACTTGATAATCGTGACTAATAACTGACCTATCGCCAAAGCCCCTAAAAGTTGTCTGAGTTTTCCATATTGTACATGTGCGTCGGCAAACTTCTCTTTGGCCAATAATAACGTTTTGCAGAATGCGTCAAAAATGACGTAAAAAGACTCGGACAAGGTGGTTCGGCGATAGGTCAATTCAGACGTGTGCATGTCTGAACTAGTTACTACAGACGTAGTAGATCTAGTCGTTCCGTACACAACAGATGCTTTGAGTTTCATGACATAACCAGATTACACATATACTGAATTACTTGGTGTGCACAGTTATATGTTTGTTTTCAGGAATATGGTCGAACTTGTCCCAATAACACATTCCACACCATTATTTTTTCTTGGCATGTAGCCTACATCCATGTTGGACATTTCTAAAAACTTGCAGAAATTCAGCACGTTTTATTGATTGTGTGCTGCTAAAACACAAAGAGTATTCAGAAGGTAAACATAATAACAGTTGCAATATTCATCAAATAACCATGCAGCGGTAGTGACTTGAATCGACAGTAACAAAAGCCGGCAGTAGCCTACTACGGACCATCTTGGATGATCTCGAATGACTACACTATCATAATATCAGCAATCCTGCAAGATTCTATGTGGTTTCAATTACTCCACATTATTTTATCTCTGGGCAATATTATGAACCTTTTACTTGACATCAGGCCGTTATGATAGATATGGTGTATAGCAAAACCGCGAATAATCGACCTACACCTTATTGAACAGAAATTCCAAATAGAAAACTTGAAAGCATTCAATAAGTTTGAAATGATTCGATCTTACGTCAAAAGCATCTACATCTTTACAGAGCGTTCAGTTGTTACGTCGAATATACATCGTTCAGGAATTATTTGCCTCCAGAGTTTGCATTTCCCTGTTCCGTTTCCTGAGCTCTTTCAGGAGGAGAAATGCGGCCACCTCCTCCTGCCAGCACTGGTCGAACGAGTACGGCTCGGGGTGAGTGTCCCCCACCTGCTCCTGCATCAGCATCTTCATAAAAAGGATGAGTGTGTTGTCTGTGGCTGCCCCGACCACCTCCAGCAGTCTAGAGACCGCTCTAGCCTGCGTCATCGCCGCCGTCACCACATACGGGATGTCAAATGGAATCAGAAAAGCCAGGTTGTTCCGTACCTGTGAGAGCCTGTCAGCCACGACCTGACACTCAGCCTTGGCGAGCTTCCCTTCCAGTAGGTTAGCTTTAGGGATAAAGAACATTGGTAGGTTGCCTATTTGGAAGAATCGTTCTGCTCGCCCGAGGAGAACTTTGACAGCATCGATGAGTTTTTCGGGAGCCCAGAGAGTGTTGCTCGGTGGATTCTCTTCACACACCCACAACATCACAGTCTTCATCATGTAAGAACACATCTTTGAGTGGCAGCTCTTGACGTAACGGTAGAACATCATCTTCAGGAGAAAGTAGCACTTTCGCTGGTGGTTCATCATTTTCTGTGCCAGTGTTTTCTCTGCACGGGAGAAGGACCATTTGAATTCCAGAGACTGATCATCCTCGGACCTCGGTACCAATCCACAGCCGGCAGCCACAGTCTCTCTGATGACGCTCTCATCGGGCCACGCTCGAGTTCTGCTGATCCATTCTAGGGCAACTCTGGGCCAGAAATCTACTCCAATGAATCCAACAAAATCCCCAGCCAAGTTCACGGATAGGTTCTTGTTCAATTTGGCGTTGAAGCCAAATTGATGAGATGTCTTGGTTGAATCTGACTGGACTAACACTTTCACGTTCTTTGCAGGGACTCGAAATATCCAGGCGAGTATCATGGACATGGTGTTTTTTCTGTCTCTAAAATGGCCGAGGATACCAATGATCTTCTTGATCTTGGATGGATCAAGAAATTTCTCTGTGGTAAATTCCAGGTTTTTTCCCAGTTTATTCTCTTTTTCTATCTTGTGCAAAAGTCTTGTTTTCAGACAACTTTTGAGTTCCTCGTTAAACGAAATAAGTGCATGAGTCGGTTTTTCTTTGATGTTTTGGATCAAAGTATGGTACTCCTCTGGAATAGTTCCCATGACGCCAAGAACGTCGCCTTCTATTTCCCATGGATCCTTGTTGCCTTGAGCCTGACTATCCGAGACATGACTTTCTGGCCCTTCACTTGCTTCTTCAGATCCGCCACAAATACCTGACGATTGATGAGAGGGACCACCAATCAAACTGGCCAAGAGGCCGGCTTGGCTCTGCAGCTCTGGCATCCTGTCCAGGTGAGGCGGGTCATCGCCTTCTCCCATATTACTTGACAGGAATTTAGCCAAAATGTCCGCGATATTGATTGGTCTCTCCGTCTTTTCCACACCTTGTACCTGGTAGTCCATGGCAATAGCTTTTGACTGACCAAGCTCAGGATCAAAGATCATTGTCTTTGATTGTCCCTGGAACCATCGAGCCAACATGCATCCTTCTGAACAACTGCCTCCGAGGACGAAATCGCCCGATTGGAGACTATTTCTAGGCATCTTGGCGGGGACATCGACGGCTATTTTGACAAACTGGCAAAGCCGGGAGTCGGCTTCCATCAGCTGGTCCAGCTTGAAACTGGTGTCGGCGTGGAGCGGGTACAGCGGCTCTGTGTCCTGTCGTGCCCGTCGATCCTGCATGTACTCGACTACAGTCGCCAGGGACTCCAGGATGGACGCCTGGCTCGGTGACAACTCCTCCATCGTGTACCGCCCAATATGTCTAGTTCTAGTCTCCACTGGGTCAATGATTGTTGAACAAATTGGTGGCGAGTCACAATGTCATATATATATATCATCTCAATCTGCCATTCAAACACTACATAACACAGACGTTTTCTTATCAGTATTGATAACTTCAAGTTTTCTTATCAGTATTGATCACTTCCAGTACCGTTCAAACACCGTGCCAGAGCCCCACCCCCCCTCCCCCCCTTTTCAGGAAAGCTTGCAGTGTTTTCGAGAATTTTTCTCTGGTTTTCCCAATAATGTAATGACACACTGTCGTCATATACAGTCAGGTTGCAGAAAGCGAGCTTGGTTGCAGCAATTGAAGCCACTGACAAAGCGCTATAAATGTTTATAACAGAACTGATACTTTGTACTATAGATTGATAAGGTAGTCTGGAGGATCGCCACATCCACACGACAAGATTGCCGTGGAAATCTTTAGTCATATATATGTCCCGTATATCCTCTATATTCAATGAAGGTTTAATACGGAAATTTTTTTCCATCATGGAATTATATTTCCGTGTTGGCTTCGAATATTCAGCGATTTCTAGAAAACCACTTAGATAATTTTTTTTCCATTGACTCTCGTTGTTCATGCTCGTTTTTGCAAAGGATAGGCCTACTTGTGTAGAGTTAGGAGCTAGAGATGATGTTTTTGCCATCAAATTTATATAACCTGCGAGTAATAACGAGATATGAAATATTCAATATCTCAACATTTTTATTCGCCAGTGGAAAATGATCATATGTGAATAAAATATTAATGCAAACTGTGAAAAAAATGCAGGCCATTGGCCCTTACACATGTATAAACAATATAAGTTGATAACGCACAGTACAGATAACACACGATCATATTATGCTTGCAAATTCATAGGTGACATGCGCGGGGGGGGGAAAAAGTCATACTTTTGTACCTATAGCAAAGATCCTCCACAATGGTTTTTGCCAAAGTATTTAAAACTACCACTTTCGCATGTAGAAAATCCAAGACTACTATACTTTAGACTTCTATACGTTCACATGTGGTAATATTTTAGATTTCTACAGTGGCGTGTACATTGGCCTGTAAATGAAATGTTGACGGAAAACCAGACATTACAATAAGAAGTTTTAAGTTATTAAAACCAGTATTTATACACACTTACCTCTATAATAAACACATGGGTAATCTTTGCTTTCAAATAAGAGGGAAATCGCGCCATTAAATTTTTCAACGGCAAATTTTTCAACTCTCTCATTAATTTTTTCAACGGCAAATTTTTCAACTCTCTCAAACTGGTTGTTCCAGGCCCCTCAGACATCAGTCATTCATAAAACTTTCTTGACGAAACTTGACTGAGCCAGTGGTCACTGGGCAATATTTCTTGACGAATCTGTTCCACCGGAACCGCCAATACTTTGTCCCCAGAAGGTTAGGCTGGGGAGGCGGGAGGGAACATGACCATGTTTATTATAGAGGTCAGTGTGTAATAAATACTGGGTTTAATAACTTAAAACTTCCTATTTATGGCCACACTTTGACCTCGATAATAAACACTTCTGGATTATCCCAGAATAACAATAGGAGGTGGGCTAACCCCACTCCCCCCACAAAGGTCATCATTGAGGCATAGAACGAACTAATTCAGATGATTATGAAATTATTAGATTAGATTGAGCATAATCAGATTAAGCTTAATCCTGCACACGAGTTATTTCAAGAGGGTCTTTAACTCTACGGTCTTAAGGCGTGTGCAAGTAAATTACATAAACAACGACTGAATATTACCTAAGAGGTGTGAAGTCGTAAGAGAGTGAAGTCGTTGAGGTCCCCCCGCAGTTGTCTTGCTTGCAGCAGGAAAACCTAAATTTCTTCTACCCAAATAAGAGGGACAAGCGAAACCTCCGAGAAGACAGTCCTACTGAAGACGTGCGTATGTACGTGTGCAGACCGTATTTACACTAGTTACAGGTGGACCTTATTCTTTAGTCCTGCCACGTCAGTTCCCTGCAGTAGAAGGAAACGAAAGTATTGTTAAAGGCCTATGTGCAGGCCTGCATGACATCAGACAAGGCAACATTATTCATAAACGCAAGTGACGAAGCAAGAGCTTGCACATCATGAGCCTTCACGTGGAAGGAGCCTGAGGGCTTAGTTTTTAGATTTTTCGTAGCATTTCTCAACCCAGGAAGAAATCGTTGCCACTCTGATATCCCTTAGGAAATTCTTCTTGAAAGCAACGAAAAGTAGGCGCTTCCCGATATAGATGCACAAAGCTCATAGATGCGCAAAGCTCTTTCGGGACACAATTTAGCATCTTCCTCCAGGCCCGCCCCAACAAAGAGGTGAGAGACGGGATTGAGAAGGACATAGACGGGGTGGGAGCAAACTGATTCTTAGCCAGAAAGGAAGGGATAACTCCGAGTCTAACAGCGGAGCCATCTTCCTTCCACTGAACTTTGGAAAAGTCAAGAGCATGAAGCTCACTTCTCTTCCCCGAAGCGAGGGCCAGGAGGAACACAGTCTTAAACGTTAAGAATTTAAGCGACGCTCTCTCCAACGTTTCAAACGGATCAGACAGTAAGCAATTTAGAACGAGTGATAGATCCTCGTCTTGGGTCTTTCCACCGAAAAACTATTCAACAACGCAGATAAACTAGCATCCTGCCCGAAATCAATGCCAGTCTTGGGCTTGATAGTCTTGGCAATGGCAGTCCTATAGCCTAGGGGGAGCCCTCCCATCATTGAACTTTCCCAGGAGGAACTCTGAAAGGAGCAGTGACCTTGAAAGGACTAATCTTCCAGCCACGACACAGAGTACAGAATCTTGTCCACTTAGATTTGTAGACTGCCAAAAAAGATCGTCGATTAGTTTGGGCGATCCTGGTTGACAGTTCTCTTGAAAAGCCCTTTTTTCGGTAACATCGCTCGACAAGAGCCACGCTCGAAATTCAAGCGTGCTCGGAGCCTGATGAAAGAATTGGACTGCGGCTGTTTTAACAAGTCTGCGCGATCCGGAGGTGGAAAAGGACTGGTCACTAACAATTCCATAAGGTCCAGAAACCATGACTTCTGAGGAAGGAGTGGCGCTATCAGAATCATTCTGACACGATGGGATTTAAACTTGGCTAGGACCTTGTCTGAGAGGACCGCTGGAGGATAGAAATAGACAAACATTCCATCCCGACCCAGCGACATCGCATCGACGTCCCAAGCTTGGTCTTCCGGAATTGGCGACACAAACGATGGGAGCCTGGCACGTTGGGAACCTCGTGGCGAAATGATCGATAGCCGGCCTATCCCAAAGATCGCAAATCGCCTGAGAAACCACCGGAGACAAGGACCACTCCGTGGCCTGCACTTGACCCCGGCGAGACAGACGATCGGGCCAAACATTCATATGACCCGGAATATGACGGGCCCTGAGAGTGATCCGATGATTGAAGCACCAAGTCAGCAGCTCCACTGTCAAGAGACAAAGAGACATAGACTTGATCCGCCCTGTTTGTTTACATAAGCCACTACCGTAGAGTTGTCCACGGCGAGCAAAACCACCTGATCTGAGAACTGGCAGTCCCAATGCCGTAGAGCCAGAAAAACACTGGGCCTGATGAAGAAGGGCTTGAGGGCACTGGTGCCTGATCAACCAGTCGTCCAGATATTGATAAATCACAATGCCATTGCGGTGAGCTAACACCTGCAGCTCCCGGACACACATTGTCGAAGATCCAAGGGGCGGTGGACTCCGAACTGTATCGCCCGAAACTGCCACACATGGCCCTGGTCGAACAACCTGTGGTACTTCCTGATCAATGTCCTCATGGGACATGAAAATACTGTAACGGTTTTGGGGTGTTCCCAAAAGTCCCCCAAGGTAATTCGTGTATATTTTGTGATATTATGGTTGAATAACGGTGTATTAAAATGTAAATGTGTTTAAAGGTTCATACGGTTATATATTGATGGTTTTAGAAAGATATTCCGGCTTGGAACTTGGAATAATTTAAATGGTTGAAGCTGGAAACGGAGCCGGAACCGGAGACGGAACCGGAGACGGAGCCGGAACAATGGAGTACAAAAACGCAAATACGTAATTTTCCGAAGGTCACGTGATCAGCCTCGTTTTCGGTTTAAAAGGTGACGTGTCAGCCACTGATTGGTTCTAGCATGTTTTTGGAAATTCCGGAAAAATCAGTGTTTTGGCGGACTATGACGCCACAATGGTCGGTCACGTGACCCTGGGTCTCAGGTCTATAAAAGCTCCCGCTTCAGAGCGGACGGTGGAGTTGGTGTCCTGACGTCGACCTGTTCAGACCCTTCTCCCTTGGCAGAGTACTCCCTTGCTCCGGCTTAGGTCATGCAGATGATTGCAGTTTATGTCTTCCGACTGTATAATAAAGCTGAAAACCTATTCCGGGTTGTTCTTCCGTGTTCGATAGGGAACTTGGAAAATTATGATAAAGTTAAAGTAATCAGTAAAAGAAAGTAATACGGAGAAGAAGGGAGACAAGTTAACAGTCGGTTAAGACAAAGTTGTAACGACGTCTGAGGGTGATCCAGAACCCAGATCACCGGAGAAGAAGACAGAAACGGAGGTGGAACCAACGGTCACGTGATCAGCCTCGTTTTCGGTTTAAAAGGTGACGTGTCAGCCACTGATTGGTTCTAGCATGTTTTTGGAAATTCCGGAAAAATCAGTGTTTTGGCGGACTATGACGCCACAATGGTCGGTCACGTGACCCTGGGTCTCAGGTCTATAAAAGCTCCCGCTTCAGAGCGGACGGTGGAGTTGGTGTCCTGACGTCGACCTGTTCAGACCCTTCTCCCTTGGCAGAGTACTCCCTTGCTCCGGCTTAGGTCATGCAGATGATTGCAGTTTATGTCTTCCGACTGTATAATAAAGCTGAAAACCTATTCCGGGTTGTTCTTCCGTGTTCGATAGGGAACTTGGAAAATTATGATAAAGTTAAAGTAATCAGTAAAAGAAAGTAATACGGAGAAGAAGGGAGACAAGTTAACAGTCGGTTAAGACAAAGTTGTAACGACGTCTGAGGGTGATCCAGAACCCAGATCACCGGAGAAGAAGACAGAAACGGAGGTGGAACCAACGGACCCACTGTGGAGGCGGTACCTGACGGAGCAGTTGCGGCGACGGAGCAGTTGCAGTACCAGAGGCGGAAACGCTTCCGGAATCTTCATTTCAGGTGCAGTCGCGGTTGCAGTGGAGACAAAAGCAGTGGAGCGGATGCAGAGGCAGTACCTGACGGAATAGTTGCAGAGTCGGAGGCGGAGACGCTTCTAGATTCTTCATTTCAGGTGCAGCCGCAGTTGCAGTGAAACGGAAACAACGGAGCAGTTTGCGGAAATGGTGACCCGACAGAGCAGTTGCAGTACTGGTAGCGGAAACGCCACCGGAATCTTTATTTCAGGTGCAGTTGCAGATTGCAGTCGGGGAGAACGGTTGGAGGTCCATTCTAGACCACGCTACCAACCCTTAGAGACTTCTAGCCGTGATTAAGCCGTGCAAGCAGCAGTTTCCCAGAATTTTCCGTTTCAGCTCTGGTTAACAAAAACCCACCCACCCAAGAAGCCGTTTATCCAGACGTCACAGAGGGGAGAATCCCGTTACAATACGTTTCCTTTAGGTTGATCGTCACGCCCCATGCATCCAAGGGCATAGCCGACCTAGTGTGTCCATGGTGAAGGTGGGGATGAGCATATAACAATTGAGAGCAGAGAGATTGATTACCAGTCTCCAACCGCCCGACGCTTTCGGAACCACGAACAGGATACTGTAAACACCAGGGGGTATTGCTCAATGCCGGTTCTACCGCTTGCTTCTGAATCATGGTCGAAGTTTCGTCTACTGAAGCCTGAGGCTTTCTGGGTCATGAGGCAGAGAGAAAACCCTTGGAGTGAGCGGTAGTGGTGGAAACTGCTCTAACTTCAGACCGAACCACCAATGTAAGGTGGAGACAATCCAAGGACTGGTTCCCAGGTCTCGCCAACAAGATTAGAAACTGCCTAGTCGCGCGCCGAGAGGCTCGTCTGTATCTAAGATACTTACTGGAGCGAGTTGGCTTGGATACTTGAGCAGACGTGGAGGAGGGTTCACAAGACAGGATGAGGGATTTACCTGACTTCTTCGCCCTGCAGACTTCGATGGGCTGATTGGACGACCTCAGCCGCGGCCGCCGTGTCCACATTGCACCCCTCGTTGACTGCAGGGGCCCCTCAAAAGGGCTGATCGGGAGCCCGGTCCCTACCATGACCGGAAGCCGGAGCATTGGAGCTGGACTGTGCCAGATGCTGCTGCTGAGAGCGCATTCTCGATCACCTCTCCATGGCCTTGGACTGTTGGAGAGAGGCATCAGTGGAGGCCTTAGCCCGTTCACGCTCCTGCTGACAAATCTTAAGAGCATCCACATCCTGATGAGCATCCACCGGGAACAGAAAGGGTGACACATGACCGGACTCCGGAAGCACAGGGTGTAGTCGAAGCTTAGCCGAAAGCTGGTCAAGATCCAGGCGCTGGATCAAGGAATCAGTCCAAAGCCACCTTGTCAGCAACCGCCTTGCCGAGAGACTGCAAGAGCCCCATGGATGCATACAGGACATCTGCTAGTTCTGCCCGATCAAGATCCTCATGAGGATGAGGATCCTGCATTGTCCATCACCACGACATACCGGACACGAAGGCACGTAGCTGCCGTGGACTGCACGATAGCCACCAGGGTAGACACCACTGGCTCCAAGGAGCCTTGCTGGGCCTCCTTAGGCAAGTCAGGAAGAGGGCGTAGAGGCGTAGGAAGCATTTCACCTCCCCCCAAATCCTCCGCCACCTGCGGAAAGAAAGGAACATCAACACCGGGATCTATGAGCAAGCCGGTTCCCGGGAACCGTGAGAGGCTCACAGAAGAAGACAAATCATACTTTACAGCAGTTATCAAACGTAGTAAGGCTACATCCTGCTCTTCACGCCTCTGTACAGCCTGCTTGTGCCTAGACCTCAGTCAAGTTTCGTCAAGAAACTTTTATGAATGACTGATGTCTGAGGGTCATAGAACGACCAGTTCAAGAGTGATTGCCATTGAAAAATTTAATGGCACGATTTCCCTCTTATCTGAAAGCCAAGTAAGATTACCCAAAAGTGTTTGTTATAGAGGTCAAAGTGTGGATATAAATACGTTTTAGCACATTGAACAGTGTGATTTTCTTGTGAAAGGCAATGCAAATATATATCTAGATTTAAATCCCTCGAAATAAAATGATCTAAAAATCATGTACACAATGTCTAGATCTGAAACATCATCTTGAATTCAAATAATTTGCGTGGAAAACGCTGTGTTTGACAAGTTAAAATTAAAACCAGGAGCGAAACAGAATGTTCCTCCATCAACAAAAAAGGCTTCAGCTTCAGTCATGTACAGTCATTACAGTCATGTAGCCCGGAGTATCTGAGTCAGACGTGTTGCTGGTTGGACTTGCTGATGGTCCAACGAGGCGATAGAACCTATTGGACCGACTACCAGAGCCTATTTGTACCACCTCAGGGCTGATCCATCGTCTCAGGTGTGAGCACCGAGCACTGACAGCTTCCTCCTGAGGTATTCCCGCAATTGTTTGTCCCCGGGAGGCAGGAGTTCTCTTCTCTAAAGAATGACAGGAGCATCACATGATCGCGCTCACCGTCCTGCTCACTCAGATCCTGTACATAGAATGACTCCCCAGAATCAAAGGCGCTGGTAGTATTTATAGTGCCACTGTACGACCAAAGGGTTAAACGTCACAAACACAAAACAATGGTACCGGTCCATAAGAGATAGACATTGCTGTGGCAACACATGTTTCGAATGTCCAATCAATGTACTGCTATGTAAATAATAAAGTCTTTACCAGAGAATGTTTTTAAGAAGTTACAGCGTATAGCTGAGCATGGCCAAGAGACGTGAATAAATGAAGAAACCTTAATGAATACAAGTCTTTCATTCAGGTGTTATCCCTGAAACGTTCAATATGCACGAATGATGCGTTCTTACATCAAAATATCTACATCCGTATAGAAAAGGTTGCAACGCAATACTTATTGTTGTTTATTATTGAATATTGTTGCCTTGGAAGCTTGGATCAATACATTATTTAGAGATCATTCTCCTCTGGAGTTTGTTTGTACTGTTCCCATGTCGTGAGCTCCATCAGATGTAGGAATGCGGCCACCTCTTTCTGCCAGCAAAAATGCGGCCACCTACTCCTGCCAGCACTGGTAAAAAAAGTATGGTTCGGGTTGAGTTTCACCAACCTGCTACTGCATCAGTATCTTGATGAGGAAGATGAGAGTCTCGTCCGCCATCGTCCCAACCACCTCCAGCAGTCTAGAACCCGCTCTAGCCTGGGTCATCGCCGCTGTCACCACATACGGGATGTCAAATGGAATCAGAAAAGCCAAGTTGTTTCGTACGTGTGAGAGCCAGTCAGACACAAACTGACACTCAGCCTTGGTGAGCTTCCCTTCCAGTAGGTTAGCTTTAGGGATAAAGAACATCGGTAGGTTGCCTTTTTGAAAGAATCATTCTGCTCGCCCGAGAACTTTGACAGCATCAATCAGTGTTTCGGGAGCCCAGAGAGTGTTGCTCGGTGGATTCTCTTCACACACCCACAGCATCACAGTCTTCATCATGTAAGGACACCTCTTTGAGTGGCAATTCTTGACGTAGCAGTAGAACATCATCTTCAGAAGAAAGTAGCACTTTCGGGATTCAGAAATGTCATACTTAGTATTGACTTCGGCTGATGCCTCGGCCAATGTGACACTCTTGTGTTTGCCTTTGCAAGGAGACATGACCTGTATGGAGGCATAATTGTACATTTGGGCCTTTGCTCTCATATCATGACCTGCAAGTAACGAGATATAAAATATCGAGCCATACCATATTGTGTGTATGATTTGAATGAAACTTGATAATCGTGACTAATAACTGACCTATCGCCAAAGCCCCTAAAAGTTGTCTGAGTTTTCCATATTGTACATGTGCGTCGGCAAACTTCTCTTTGGCCAATAATAACGTTTTGCAGAATGCGTCAAAAATGACGTAAAAAAACTCGGACAAGGTGGTTCGGCGATAGGTCAATTCAGACGTGTGCATGTCTGAACTAGTTACTACAGACGTAGTAGATCTAGTCGTTCCGTACACAACAGATGCTTTGAGTTTCATGACATAACCAGATTACACATATACTGAATTACTTGGTGTGCACAGTGTGGCGATTTTGCCCTAAGCACGCGGCAGGTGATTGTAAACATAAATGCCATTTATGTGGCCTTTTCGTACTTGGCCTTGTTTTGACATGCTCCGTTCGAGCGTGCGTTGCCACGGCGACGTATTGTAATTTACGCTCCAGTAAACTATAACAATGGATCGATTAAACCTCGCGTGCGCCCTACAGCTTGTGGTGTATTATATATACACTGGAAGCGACTCGATCGAGGAGATTGTCCGAGAGATCGAGACTAGGACGCACACGAGGCTCGCCATGAGCTTTGTGTTCCCTGGGTCTGAGTAGTGGGCTCCTAGAGCCCTGGGGACGATTTCCATGGGGAGGCCCGGGCTGGGAGAGACAAGTTGCTGACTCGGGGGCCTTCGGCCCTGTGGATCGCAAGCTCTCTCCCTTCCCGGGACGTGTGACAGAGGCTCTGGCCAGCATGTCGGACTGTACGGGGTTCCGTCCCCGAGGCAGACCGCGGCTCGCCAGGCCCCGCCAGTTAACACCGTAGGGATGAACTAGTTTCTGAACGGTGTCCGTAGGCCTGGGAGTGTCGGGCGGGCTGTTGCCGAGCAGTCCGGGGCGTCCGCCCCCGCCCCAGAGGTAGCCGCACGGATGGAGCACCTGGAGGCTGAGAATGAGCAGCTACGGCGTCGTCTTGACGAAGCCGAGGCCGCTCGGACTCGCCTACTCGAGGGCGTCGATGACCCCGAGTCGTCCGCCCTGAACCAGGCGGCTCTCCGGCGCGCGGATGCCGCTTTGGAGCTGGCCATCTACCCATACCTAGTCCAGGTGTGGGGAGAACGGACGGCCGGTCCACAGCGCACCCGCGATACGGTGGAGATGTTCCGCGCCATTGCAGATCTCGGCGCGACCTCTCTACCGGCCTCCGTCGTGATGGCTCCGTCAGGACCCGGATTGCAGGGCTCACCGCAAAAGCCCCTGCAAGCTCCACCGGGCCTGCCTCATCCGCCCGTGCAGCCGGCTTTCACTCTGCCGGCTCCGCTGCTTCCGCGGCGTAGGGACTCGTCACCGCCGCCAGACCCCAAGACAGGCGGCACGGATGAGGAGCCCATGACGATGGAGGAAGGCTAGGGTGCTAGCCTCGTCGCTGCACTTGTGCGGCGGCGTGCCGGAGTCGCTCCCGCGGCTCCGCCCTGCCTCAGACCCGTTCTGCGAATCTGAGGAGCCGGCCGGCAGGGTGGTCGGCAACATTTTAGAGGTACTATCACTTTTGATCACTCGGTGTGTCGTTTTACAAAATTTCTAAATTTAAAGTTTAACCTTAAAGATATTCCAAAGACTCGACACACCGTCCTTTTATAACGGATGACCTTCCAAGGTCATCACACGGTTTTGGACCACCTCGGTCAAAATTTTAGCTTGTTTATTAGGATTTATTCAAAATTGCAAAGCGCGTTATAGTTTACTCTGTAAGTCCGGGGGTAGTTCCCCATTCTTCCAAAAGGGACTCTTAAAGTCCTAGTGTTTGCGCCGTGACTTCCGGGCGTTGCCATCTTGCCTTCTTCCGGCCCCCGCCATGCGAAGCCTTCGTCGGGTTTCGAGCATTTTGGGCGCGGGCGGAACATGTTGGGGACCAACATTGTAAGAAGGGGGTAATGTGGCGATTTTGCCCTAAGCACGCGGCAGGTGATTGTAAACATAAATGCCATTTATGTGGCCTTTTCGTACTTGGCCTTGTTTTGACATGCTCCGTTCGAGCGTGCGTTGCCACGGCGACGTATTGTAATTTACGCTCCAGTAAACTATAACAATGGATCGATTAAACCTCGCGTGCGCCCTACAGCTTGTGGTGTATTATATATACACTGGAAGCGACTCGATCGAGGAGATTGTCCGAGAGATCGAGACTAGGACGCACACGAGGCTCGCCATGAGCTTTGTGTTCCCTGGGTCTGAGTAGTGGGCTCCTAGAGCCCTGGGGACGATTTCCATGGGGAGGCCCGGGCTGGGAGAGACAAGTTGCTGACTCGGGGGCCTTCGGCCCTGTGGATCGCCAGCTCTCTCCCTTCCCGGGACGTGTGACAGAGGCTCTGGCCAGCATGTCGGACTGTACGGGGTTCCGTCCCCGAGGCAGACCGCGGCTCGCCAGGCCCCGCCAGTTAACACCGTAGGGATGAACTAGTTTCTGAACGGTGTCCGTAGGCCTGGGAGTGTCGGGTGGGCTGTTACCTGGTTACCGTTAATGCTGAAGTAGTTACCGTGTCCGCAGCGACCTCCGGTGAGCGGCCCTGCCGCGAGGATCCGGAATAACGGATGCGCGTCCGCAAGGACTCGGATGAGAGAGGACTATCCTCGAGGATCCCGAAGAGCGGACGGTAGTCAATAACTTTACACACAGTTATATGTTTGTTTTCAGGAATATGGTCGAACTTGTCCCAATAACACATTCCACACCATTATTTTTTCTTGGCATGTAGCCTACATCCATGTTGGACATTTCTAAAAACTTGCAGAAATTCAGCACGTTTTATTGATTGTGTGCTGCTAAAACACAAAGAGTATTCAGAAGGTAAACATAATAACAGTTGCAATATTCATCAAATAACCATGCAGCGGTAGTGACTTGAATCGACAGTAACAAAAGCCGGCAGTAGCCTACTACGGACCATCTTGGATGATCTCGAATGACTACACTATCATAATATCAGCAATCCTGCAAGATTCTATGTGGTTTCAATTACTCCACATTATTTTATCTCTGGGCAATATTATGAACCTTTTACTTGACATCAGGCCGTTATGATAGATATGGTGTATAGCAAAACCGCGAATAATCGACCTACACCTTATTGAACAGAAATTCCAAATAGAAAACTTGAAAGCATTCAATAAGTTTGAAATTATTCGATCTTACGTCAAAAGCATCTACATCTTTACAGAGCGTTCAGTTGTTACGTCGAATATACATCGTTCAGGAATTATTTGCCTCCAGAGTTTGCATTTCCCTTTTCCGTTTCCTGAGCTCTTTCTGGAGGAGAAATGCGGCCACCTCCTCCTGCCAGCACTGGTCGAACGAGTACGGCTCAGGGTGAGTGTCCCCCACCTGCTCCTGCATCAGCATCTTCATAAAAAGGATGAGTGTGTTGTCTGTGGCTGCCCCGACCACCTCCAGCAGTCTAGAGACCGCTCTAGCCTGCGTCATCGCCGCCGTCACCACATACGGGATGTCAAATGGAATCAGAAAAGCCAGGTTGTTCCGTACCTGTGAGAGCCTGTCAGCCACGACCTGACACTCAGCCTTGGCGAGCTTCCCTTCCAGTAGGTTAGCTTTAGGGATAAAGAACATTGGTAGGTTGCCTCTTTGGAAGAATCGTTCTGCTCGCCCGAGGAGAACTTTGACAGCATCAATCAGTGTTTCTGGACTCCAGAGGGTGTTGCTCGGTGGAGTCTCTTCACACACCCACAACATCACAGTCTTCATCATGTAAGAACACATCTCCGAGTGGCAATTCTTGACGTAGCGGTAGAACATCATCTTCAGAAGAAAGTAGCACTTTCGCTGGTGCTTCGACATTTTCTGTGCCAGTGTTTTCTCTGCACGGGAGAAGGACCATTTGAATTCCAGAGACTGATCGTCCTCGGACCTCGGTACCAATCCACAGCCGGCAGCCACAATCTCTCTGATGACGCTCTCATCGGGCCACGCTCGAGTTCTGCTGATCCATTCTCGGGCAACTCTTGGCCAGAAATCTACTCCAATGAATCCAACGAAATCACTCGCCAAGTTCACGAATAAGTGCCTGTTCAATTGTGCGTTAATGCTAAACTGGTGAGATGTCTTGGTCGTCTCCGACTGGATGGACACTTTCACATTCTTTGCAGGGACCCGGAATATCCAGGCGAGTGCGACAGGCATGAGGCTATCTCTGTCGCTGAAGTGGCCAAGAATACCAATGACCTTCTTGACTTTGGATGGATCAAAGAATCCCTGTGTGTCAAGATCTAGGTATCTTCCATTTTGTCTTTCACTTTCTATCTTCTGCCAAATTCCTGGTTTCAGACAAGATTTGAGTTCCTGACAGAACGGAACCATTGCATGGGTCTGTCTTTCTTCAATGTCTTGGATTAAAGCACAGTACTTCTGCGGAATAGTTCCCATGTCGCACAGAATGTCGGCTTCTATCTCCCATGGATCCTTGTTGCCTTGAGCCTGACTATTCCAGTCCTTGTCGTCTGACACATCACTAGCTTCTCCACATTCGCCACAAATACCTGACGGCGAAGCAGTTGTCTGCCCTCTGTCTTGACGAGAGGGGCCACCAATCAAACTGGCCAACAGGCCGGCTTGGGTCTGCAGTTCTGACATCTTGTCCGGATTATTTGGGTCCTTCCCTTCTCCAGTACTTGACAGAAATTTATCCAAAATGTCTGCGATATTGACTGCTCTCTCCACCGCCTCCCCACTTTGGTTCAAAGGTTCAAAGATTATTGACTTCGGTTGTCCCAGGAACCATCGAGCCAACATGCATCCCTCTGAGCAACTGCCCGCGACTACCAAGTCGCCTGGTTGGAGTTTGTGTTTTGGCATCTTGGCGGGGACATTAACGGCTATCTTTGCGAACTGGCAGAGCCGGGAGTCGGCTTCCATCAGCTGGTCCAGCTTGAAGCTGGTGTCGGCGTGGAGCGGATACAGTGGCTCTATGTCCTCTCTCGCCAGTCGATCCTGCATGTACTCGACGACAGTCGCCAGGGACTCCAGGATGGACGCCTGGCTCGGTGACAACTTCTCCATGGTGTACCGCCCAATATGTCTAGTTCTAGTCTGCACTGCTAGTACACGAATAGAAGCTGAACTAGGTCAGTGACAGTAGATTGGGTGGCCACGCCATTCTAATATAGAATATTTCACCTATAATGTTGTATACATATATCTCCCCGTTCTGCTACTTTACTACTACAATCATCAACACAAATATGGCTCCTTCTTACTGGTTGTAATCACTTCAATCGAACATCATGTCATATCCACCCTTTTCACGAAAGTTTGCAGTACCGGATTCTAGGAATGTTTCTCTGCTTTTTTCTATAATGGAATTACTGCCGTCACGTACAGCCGGCTTGCAGCAGTGAGCCTGGATGCTGCGTGTAAAACCACCGACAGATGCGCTATTTTTACTTCAGTGCTGATTCTATCATATATATAGGACATTTCATTGCTCTATTTTGTTTTTCCAACACTGTTTATATATTGGAACCGATATCTTCTGTAGTGTACATGTAAATCCCTATCTATATGCACTGTATGTAGGAATCGTACGTGGCCTTTGGGGCCTTTGCTCTCATATTATGACCTGCAAGTTAACGAGATATAAAATATCGAGCCATACCATCTTGTGTGTATGATTTGAATGAAGCTTAATCATCTTCTAATAAATCTTGACTAGTAATTCAGACGTGTGCATGTCTGAAATAGTTACTACACAAGTAGTAGATCTAGTCGTTCCGTACACAACAGATGTACACAACAGATGTACACAACAGATGTACACAACAGATGTACACAACAGATGCAGAAATTTAGCACTTTTTATTGATTGTGTGCTGCTAAAACACAGAGTATTCAGAGGATAAACAAAAAACATTTGCAATATTCATCAAATAACCATGCAGTGGTAGCGACGTGAATCTACAGTCACACAAAAGCCGGCAGTACACCGGACCATCTTGGATGATCTCGAATGATTTCAATATCATAATATCAGCAATCCAGCAAGATTTATCTCTGGACAATATTATAAACCTTTTCTGCTATTTAGCGATCAATTTTATACTTTGGCATACTGTTCCTCCTAATTGTGAGCTTTTTACTTGACATCAGGCCGTTATGATAGATATGGTGTATAGCAAAACCGCGAATAATCGACCTAAATCTTATTGAAAAAAAACTGAAATTCCAAATGGAAAACATTCAATAAGGTTTTTTTTTTACTTGACATCAACTTTTTACTTGACATCAGGCCGTTATGATAGATATGGTGTAAAGCAAAACCGCGAATAATCGACCTAAACCTTATTGAACATAGAACTGAAATTCCAAATAGAAAACTTGAAGCATTCAATAAGTTTGAAACTACTCGATCTTACGTCAAAAGCATCTACATCTCTACAGAGCGTTCAGTTGTTACGTCAAATATACATCGTTCAGGTATTATTTGCCTCCAGAGTTTGCATTTCCCTTTTCCGTTTCCTGAGCTCTTTCAGGAGGAGAAATGCGGCCACCTCATCCTGCCAGCACTGGTCGAACGAGTACGGCTCGGGGTGAGTGTCCCCCACCTGCTCCTGCATCAGCATCTTGATAAAAAGGATGAGTGTGTTGTCCGTTGCCGCCCCGATCACCTCCAGCAGTCTAGAGACCGCCCTAGCCTGGGCCATCGCCGCCGTCACCACGTATGGGATGTCAAATGGAATCAGAAAAGCCAGGTTGTTCCGTACGTGTGAGAGCCTGTCAGCCACGACCTGGCACTCAGCCTTGGTGAGCTTCCCTTCCAGTAGGTTAGCTTCAGGGATAAAGAACATCGGTAGGTTGCCTCTCCGGAAGAATCGTTCTGCTCGCCCGAGGAGAACTTTGACAGCATCAATCAGTGTTTCGGGAGTCCAGAGAGTATTGCTCGGTGGATTCTCTTCACACACCCACAACATCACAGTCTTCATCATGTAAGAACACATCTCTGAGTGGCAATTCTTGACGTAACGGTAGAACATCATCTTCAGAAGAAAGTAGCACTTTCGCTGGTGCTTTGACATTTTCTGTGCCAGTGTTTTCTCTGCACGGGAGAAGGACCATCTGAATTCCAGAGACTGATCTTCCTCGGACCTCGGTACAAGTCCACAGCCGGCAGCCACGATCTCTCTGATGACGCTCTCACCAGGCCATGCTCGATTTCTGCTGATCCATTCTCGGGCAACTCTTGGCCAGAAATCTACTCCAATGAATCCAACGAAATCACTCGCCAAGTTCACAGATAAGTGCCTTTTCAATTTGGCGTTGATGCTAAACTGGTGAGATGTCTTGGTCGTCTCCGACTGGACTAACACTTTCACGTTCTTTGCAGGGACCCGAAATATCCAGGCGAGTACCACAGGCATAATGTTGTCGCTATCTCGGAAGATGCTTATGATACCAATGATCTTCTTGATCTTGGATGGGTCAAAGAATCCTTCTGTGTCCAGATCCAGGTATCTTCCCTCTTCCTTTTCGCTTTCTATCTTGCGCCAAATTTCTGGTTTAAGACATGATTTGAGTTCCTCGGAGAACGGAATCAGAGCATTGGTCGATCGTCCTTCAATGTCTTTAATCAAGAAACGGTATTTCTCTGGAATAGTTCCCATTTCGCACAGAACGTCGACTTCTATCTCCCGTGGATCTTTGTTGCTTTCAGCCTCGTTATTCCTGCCTTGGTCGTCTGACACACCACTTGTTTGTTCTGCAGATCCACCACAAGTACCTGACAACGAAGCATTTTGCTGTCCACCGCCTTGATGAGAAGGGCCACCAATCAAACTGGCCAAAAGACCGGCTTGGGCCTGCAGTTTTGGCATTCTGTCTGGATGACGCGTGTCTTCCCCTTTCCCAGTACTTGATAGAAATTTAGCCACAATGTCTGCAACACTGACTGCTCTCTCCACCGCCTCCTCGCCTTGCACCTGACAGTCCATGGCAACAGCTTCTGATAGACCAAGCTCAGGTTCGAAAATTATTGACTTCGGTTGTCCCAGGAACCATCGAGCCAACATGCATCCTTCCGAACAACTGCCCCCAATGACCAAGTCGCCCGGTCGGATCTTGTTCTTGGGCATCTTGGCGGGGACATCGACGGCTATCCTGGCGACTTGGCAGAGCCGGGAGTCGGCTTCCATCAGCTGGTCCAGCTTGAAGCTGGTGTCGACGTGGAGCGGGTAAAGCGGCTCTGTGTCCTGTCTTGCCAGTCGATTCTGCATGTATTCGACTACAGTCACCAGGGACTCCAGGATGGACGCCTGGCTCGGTGACAACTTCTCCATGGTGTACCGCCAAATATGTCTAGTTCTAGTCCATACTATTTTAAAAGAAACTAAACTGGGTCAGCAATTGTTGAACGAATGGGTGACGAACCCATGCTAGTATAGAAATCAGAAATGTCGCCTTATTACAGTATAAATTAATCTCAGTGTATTCACCTGAATATGACTCCTTCTGCCAATTTTTATCAGTCCAAATGCACAACACCAGGTCAGTTCTCCTCTTTTCAGGAAAATTTGCAGTGGTTGCAGGGAATTTTCTGTCTGGTTTTTCCAATAATGGAATGACATATTGCCGTGCCATACAGCAAGATTGCAGCACACGGCTCGGCGGCAGAAAAACATAAACAACATACTACGTCGATCCACACAAGCGAACGGTGAAACACCATGGAGAATCAGAGGACCAAGCCAAGCGTGTAAAACCACCACCACCAATTTCACTTGGTGACAATATGAAAATACATATGAAACACTTACAATTGCATATTTTGTACACCTGATGGTGTTCATAATGAAACTGAATTTCTTCGAAACTGTAGTTCCCTTTTCTAATGCATTGGTTTAATTTTGTTAAATTATTATTCATATTTTCAATGAAGATTGGTGAATTTTTGTGTCCATCGTGCAACGTTTCAATCATATATCATATATTGATGTTTATCATATATTGATAAACTGACTTAAAATACACTGTTACTGTTAAATAAATCAATGAGGCTTAGCTGACGAATCTAATTATCTCGTAAATTCATGTAATAACATACATTTATCACATTCTCTTCTATAGTAGGCATATTATATACGTATGTGTGGTCAGCTGGAAGTAGATTACGATTAATGTGTTGAAATGGTATTGTTAATATTGCTCTGATATTCAACACAAGCGATAGTACCTCCAGTAACAGCTGTGTACATACTTAAAATTTGCCTGGTATTGGATGTGAACTAAATATTAATTCCATCGAACCGGTACATATCATTCAAAGATATTCGCTGTTAGCCTATTCACTCTGGTGTCGGTTGAATCTCTCCAAGCCGGATCCAACTTCAGATTAGAACACGGTCTCTGGGAAACTGGATACACTTGACAGCAGGTTCTCCTAACATAGTTTTGGGGTATATGAAATTGGCCCGCATTCGGCTGACAAAGTGATTTGCCAATTATAAATTTATTGGAGTCTTTTGCCCTGATAACTTTCAAAAGACTTACAATACACAAGCATTACATCCGGTGTTATACAACTCGAAGTTCACTGTACACCGAAATCCGGTTACTGTTGGCGAGAACTCGGTGCGGATCTAACACACATGAAATCTTGAGGCGGATCCAACAGTCGCGATCATTGTTGACAGGTCATCACCAGACACGGGAACTTTGAGGTGAAAATACTAGCGGCAGATCTCACAGCAACGAGAGATTGGGGCGGATCTGAGGCAGATTTATCAAACACGAGACTAGAGGCGGATCCAGTGTCTAGGGATGTTGTCGGCAGGGTTTCTGCTCTCCTCTAACCTACTGGACATATGGGCCGAGGACGGGGATGTACCTCATGCCTACCAGCCCACTGAAGGCTTTCCCCCACCATGGATCCGCACCATCTGCGCCTATAACCCAATCAAACTCTGCAGAGGTCAGTTATATTAAGGTAGTCCGCTCCAATGGGTGAGGAGAGGGGGCCAAAGAGTTAAAGAAATAAAATAAATAAATAACTGTATCAACATATTCTGGGGCTTCAAAATAGCATATTTTGTAGAGTAACTGATCAACATCCTAAAACTGAAAAGAAAATAGGGGGTCACCGTATCCGTTCGCATGGAAAACACGATGCAAGATGTCAATATGGACAAAAAATGTGCAAAAATGCCATAATTTATGTAATTTTAGGTAAATGTTTGTGATTTCGATCGAATATGTCGAAGAAACAAACCCCCTATTTTCTTTTCAGTATTAGAATGCTGATCAGTTACTCTATAAAATAAGTCATTTTGAAGAGATAATATTCAAGAAATAACTTTTAAATTTTGAGTCTTCGTTACCTCACAGTTTGTAGCGGACTACGTTGAATGTAAATAATTAAAATTCAGTGGAGAGGTATAGCCTACGCATCAATTACACAATTCAATCCAATCGAAAATAATATTTCTGTATGAATCCGCGTTCTTGGGAATACATAATGAACTGGAGTATACATGTACTTCCATATAAACACGGAACACAATGAACATAGCCTATTGTTTGAAACCCATAAGAAAATATATGGGTTTCTGGTATTGTGGACATGTGTAATATACAATGGTGTCGTGCTTTCAGACGCTACATTCTTCCGTGTGCATATATATAGGAAGTAGCGCATGCTATGTCATACTTTGAAAGTGTCACAGGAAAAATGGATTTTATTGTATTTTCAACATTTAAAATTTCATCTGGGGGTGAGGGGTGTGGGGTAGTCGGAGCGGGGTGCTAAATTTTGTCAAACAACAAAAATTGGCTTCTAAACAATGCAAGACATGTCAGGGCTGACACGAGATGATGAGTGGTCATGTGTATGAATGCATGCTTCTTTCAACATGGGTGATTTTCGGTGTTACTAGTGGTAGTATTGTACTGTGCTGGACAGACTTGTTGCGGCACTGTGTGAAGGCCACGGAGGGGGTAGGTATTTTTATTATTTTTTTAGTGGCGCGCTTTTGGTCTCCTGCCAAAGCCTGAGAATACGCTTGATTGGGTCAGTAGCCTACACTCAGTTTTTCCGGGTGCAATGGAAGTCACGTGCTTTTGTACAAGGGGACTGCATGTGATCATGTTTTGATCAAATCTCACGGAATTTAAAACCATACAACTCGAAAAAAGCAACATAGCAGCCAGAGAGAATCTCGTTTGTGGAACAGGAGAATTTGCTCATTGGATTGTGTTTCGAGCAGTATATGTCTACTAGCATTATATGAGTACTAATCATAGACACACATAGAGACGTACTGGAGGTCTTTGTTCACAGAGAGCACCGTAAGTATTCATTGGTTGAATGCGTCACAAACCTATGATCTGTACTCTGTTTTTTGTTGTAACTGGACATGTAGTCCAGAAGACAGATGTTTGTGGTACTGGCAGACCGCATAAAGCCTATACAAACATCACTGGAATCTACTGACAACGAATTATACTGGAGTAATGCTGCGTAGTACAAGGTTTACAGTTGTGCTGTGTTCACGGAGCGGACGTATGTGAACACAAGGATATGTTGTACTAGCTGAACTCTACATTCTTTACAAAGGCTTTTTGCTGGGTGCAGTGGCTTGTTCCAGCATCAGTTAATTTCCCGACAGAGTTCAATGTTACGGACTGGATCTGCATGGTACATGTAGAATACTTGTGTTACAGAGATAGAGAGATAGGATCACATATATTCATTTGCATAATTTTTTTTTGTTGCAACTGTTTTTCAGATTTCCTTAGTCCAGATGCTGCGAGAGCTGATTTGAAGAAGAGTGACTCCTCGACCGATCCAGAACGTCACTGCTGTCACCACTGCCAGACTGGTCCGGCTAACTTCGCTTACGGAGAATTTCCCGCCGACGTGCCCGTGCACCGGGCGCTAACAGGACCGAGTGGTCGTTACAAACGTCGGGGTCTGTGGAGGAGCTATTCCTGTGAAGAGCTTACACGCCGAGACACAACAGACGAAGTGGGAGTAGAATTTCGACAATTGCCGTGGAAAGATTGTTGTTGCTTACAAAATCAAAACCTCAAAATGGGCAACAAATGTTGTTGTCCTTGCTGTCCACAGAACACGGTAAATATAAATATATTATTGGGCTTTATGTACCTCAGGCCAAAGGCTTCATGGCTTTGTGCACTTATTCAAATTGGCTTCTGAATACTTTGACTGGTTTCCGAAATGTATTTTATATTAATTAAAATATCAAGACATGTTAGACAGTTAATATGAAGTTAGCCTAGCCTAGCTACATGTACTATCAATTGTGTGCATATTCACTGGCTTGCTTACTTGGTAGTACACGTTCAACTATTGAAAGTATTGGCTGATATCATCAAGGGCATAAATGACACTGAATCTCGAAGTTAAATAGTGGGCTCGAAGCGTACATTCCTGGCCGGTGGTTTTTGATGTCCACGATGTCCTAAAATTACCCCCCCCCCCCCCCCCCATTTATCTCAGAAATAATTTGTCCTGAGTTCACCCTGTTTTCCAGTAAGCAATGTGTCACCGTTAACTGAATTGTGATTTAGGTCATGTGGCAGGAACACACTCATGTGACAATACACAGTGAATAGCATGTGACAATATATGACTGTCAGCAGAAACCCATGGGTTATGGGTTTCTGCTGTCAGATATTTTACCTTACATATGATTTGTTGTGTTTTTCCGTATCATATTTGTGTAGAAGTGCATAGATTAATTAAGGCATAATTATGGGTTTCTGATAAAGGCTATGCACATGATGTAATGTCAGAGAGTGTGCATGTCGTCTATTGTAACGACAGATAATCGCTGGTCATTATATTTCAATGGTGCTATACGGTGTATTTCACGTATTGCTAAATGGATTCATTTTTTATGTATATATTTAGTTTTCATGCCTTCTGGCGACATACGACTTTCGTGCTTGCTATACATAAGATTGAACACGGGGTATGAAAGAATTTCCATGGCAGCATGCATGGTCGGTTCTGGGCCTGGGTTCCCAAGGTGTCGGTACCCTGTCGTGTACATAGACTCTAGCCAGGGTTGTCTCTCTCTCTATCAGCAGGGCTACAGCCGCGTCGATACGGACCCTGACAACGAACGGACGTCACTCATCAGAGGGGTACGGTCTCAACTTTATGGTTAATTAGTGCGTGTTAATTAGTACTGCTTGGTGTATCATTTGATGTGAATGTCAGGCTGTGGTGTTGCATTAGTAACAATGATTTCACGGATTTGTAAACTACATTAACAACAATACATTACTAATATGACGTTAACACATTGCTACACTGTACACGTGATTGTATGTCAGCACATATTCACTTAACTAAAAAATGACAAAATTTCCATTCTGTTATTTTCTGAAAACGATTTGATAATTATATCAGCTGATTGCTGCCAAGCCTTGGTTGATCACCTCTCACATGACGACACTTCAGGGTATAAAGCCATGTTACTGTTTTGAAATATCTAAAACACAAATATTTTTTTGGACTCGCGGTGCTGTGAAGCTTTTATGATGGTGTGTTCACTGACTAGGATAACCCAGTTACCAAATTGATAACAACATATTTATGGGTACAAATAATTACATGGACTTTTACGAGACAGTATTTATAGTGACCTGGAATTCTGTGTCGGTGCTATCCACGACACAAACACTTCACCATGTTATCTAAACTTGGTGGAAATCCGTCAAAATGTGATATTGTATCAAATACACATACCGTTATAGCATGTTTGTACCGATTTATTAATTCAGACTGTTGGAGTTTATGTTTATAATTGTGTATTTTGTATTGCTGCATGTACAAATGCTTTGAAATATGATTATGATATTGTTATTGTTGTTTGTAATGCATGGTTTAACAGGTATGAAACGTATTTACTATTGTTGATGAAGAACACTAAGAAACCTTCCTTTTCCGCTCTTCACGCACCTGGATAAATGAGACAACAGCAAAGTTCCAGTGCATTATAAATTTGATTTGGTTACTGTATATGTTACGAATATCAAATAAAATGTATATTATAGGTCGTTTTAAGTTGTACATTATCCATGGATGTTACTTTCTCCAGGGCTCTAAGATGGATAAGTCAGAGTTTGAGTGGGAGCAGCACTTGTTGGACGAGACAGTGATGAAGAGTGGACGAATCTCTCAGGCAGCCGTCGTCAGTTACAAGAGTGGTGCAGTCAGAGCCACGGCTCCACGTGGCTTCAACCCCGACAGAAAAGGTATGTCCGTAACAGGAGTTACCTCAGTCAGTTAGGGCCACGGCTCCAGTTGCGTCAACCCCGACAGAAAAGGGATGTCTGTAACAGGAGTTACCTCAGTCAGTAACTAGACGTCAAGGCCTAAAGATGCCTTGGAGGCATTTCGGTGATAGGACTAATTCGTAATATTTAAAACATGTTAGCCATGGGCTCTACGACACATCGTTTCCTAGATATGAATGAAAATGAAAAATGTCGACTCAGCAAAAAAACATTTCAGGTCAAGGTCAAAGTTCATCTGTAATACCCCCTTAGACATGTTTGTCTAGAGCCACGAGTCCGAAAACAACCTCCGTTACGCTCTACAATGCACCGTCTCCGAGATATCAACGAAAACGAAAAATGCCGACTCGGCAAAAAACTTTAAGGTCAAGGTCAAAGTTCATCCATAATACCCCTTAGACATGTTTGTCTAGGTCGCCGAGTCCAAAAATGACGTCCGTTTCGCTCTACGACTCATCGTTTCCGAGATATGGACGAAAAGGAAAAATGCCGAGTCGGCAAAAAAATTTCGGGTCAAGGTCAAAGTTCATTCATAATACCCCTTAGACATGTTTGTCTAGGTCGCCAAGTCCAAAAATGACGTCCGTTTCGCTCTACGACTCACCGTTTCCAAGATATAGACGAAAACGAAAAAATGCCGACGCGGCAAAAAAATTTCAGGTCAAGGTCAAAGTTCATCCATAATACCCTTTAGACATGTTTGTCTAGAGCAACGAGTCCGAAAATAACATCCGTTTCGCTCTACGAGGCACCGTTTCCGAGATATCGACGAAAACGAAATATGACGACTCAACACAAAAATTTCGGGTCAAGGTCATAGTTCATCCATAATACCCTTTAGACATGTTTGTCTAGGGCGACGAGTCCGAAAATAACGTCCGTTTCGCTCTACGACGCACCGTTTCCGATATATCGCCGAAAACGAAAAATGCCGACTCGGCAAAAAAATTTTGGGTCAAGGTAGAAGTTCATCAATAATACCCTTAAGACATGTTTGTCTAGGGCGACGAGTCCGAAAATAACGTCCGTTTCGCTCTACGACTCACCGTTTCCGAGATATCGACGAAAACGAAAAATGCCGACTCGGGAAAAAAATTTCGGGTCAAGGTCGAAGTTCATCCATAATACCCCTTAGACATGTTTGTCTAGGGCGACGAGTCCGAAAATAACATCCGTTTCGCTCTACGAGGCACCGTTTCCGAGATATCGGTGAAAACGAAAAATGCCGACTCGGCAAAAAAATTTAAGGTCAAGGTCAAAGTTCATCAATGATACCCCTTAGACTTTTTCGTCTAGGGCGACGAGTCCGAAAAGAACGTCTGTTTCGCTCTACGACGCACCGTTTCCGAGATATCGACGGAAACGAAAAATGCCGACTCGGCAAAAAATTTCGGGTCAAGGTCAAAGTTCATCCATAATACCCTTAGACACGTTTGTCTAGGGCTGCGAGCCCGAAAATAACGTCCGTTTCGCTCTACGACGCACCGTTTCCGAGATATCGACGAAAACGAAAAATGCCGACTCGGCAAAAAAAATTCGGGTCAAGGTCAAAGTTCATCAATAATACCCATTAGACATGTTTGTCTAGGGCGACGAGTCCGAAAATAACGTGCGTTTCGCTCTACGACGCACGATTTCCGAGATATCGACGAAAACGAAAAATGCCGACTCGGCAAAAAAATTTCGGGTCAAGGTCAAAGTTCATCCATAATATCCCTTAGACATGTTTGTCTAGGGCGACGAGTCCGAAAATAACGTCCGTTTCGCTCTACGACGCACGGTTTCCGAGATATGCAGGAAGCCTCAAGGATGAACCAGCAAAAAATTATTTTGACCTCTAGGTCAAAGGTCGTTTGACGGATCGATCCCAAAATCAATAGGGTTCTTCCCTGGTGGCATATGAACCTCCATGCAGAGTTCTGCAACTATTGCACAAATATTTTTCCAGTTATCGTCCGGAAACCAAGTCTCAAAATTAGCCTTGATTTCATCCTCACGGACCTCACGGACCTCGGATCCAATCTTGTGGATCCAATCCAATCTTGTGGTGAAAATTTGACGAGGATCCGTCAAGGCAATCTAAAGTTATCGTCCGGAAACCAAAAGTGGCGGAAGAAGAAAAAAAAGAAGAAGAAAAAAAAAAAATTCTGCTAAAACCATAAAGGCATTTCTGCCGAAATGCCTTAATAACCACGGTTCCACATGGCTTCATCCCGACAGAAAAGGTATGTCCATAACAGGATTTACCTCAGTCAGTTAGAGCCATGGTTCCACGTGGCTTCAACCCCGACAGAAAAGGTATGTCCGTAACAGGAGTTACCTAGTCAGATAGAGCCACGGCTCCACGTGGCTTCAACCCCGACAGAAAAGCTATGTCCGTAACAGGAGTTATCTCAGTCAGTAATAACCACGGTTCCACGTGGCTTCATCCCGACAGAAAAGGTATGTCCATAACAGGATTTACCTCAGTCAGTTAAAGCCATGGTTCCACGTTGCTCCAACCCCGACAGAAAAGGTATGTCCGTAACAGGAGTTACCTAGTCAGATAGAGCCACGGCTCCACGTTGCTTCAACCCCGACACAAAAGCTATTTCCGTAACAGGAGTTACATCAGTCAGCTAGAGCCACGGCTCCGATAACCATCCACAATAGGTTACTATTTGTTAGATTATGATCGCACATATAGATATCATAATGGTATAAAATGTAATTTCTCACTGCCCGCATATGTTGATAATTAACTATTTTACCGTTGAAAACTGGAGACATATGCGCCAGCAGTAATCAGGGTACTGGTCATGACACATGCTATAGAAATCCCAGACATCAGCGTGTCTCCAGTTCGTAGGCTTACTCATAAACTCATCCGTACAATAACGATAGTCCAAACTATACAATGAACATATTATCTTTGAAAATGTAAATAATTTATAGGCGTATGCATATTCACAATTTTATCAACGTTTTGATACTATTACATAGGCCTAGTGCATATTAAAAGTTGGCATACGATACAAGTTCAACTAAAATACGGCATGGTAGAGAACCTTTTTGATTCGTTTTGACATTTCCCTGTATCCCTATCCCTATGTGTTGCAGGGTTGAAAAACATTCTTCGGGCGCTGAAAGGTATAGACACGAGCGGTCTCTCTGACAACGGGATCGCCCTGGGGTCGGGGACGCGGGTCAACACGCCGGGCAAGTTGGAGGAGGGCCGGGCCATCTACGGCTCTGACGGCAAGGGCGGCGGCTGCACGATCTTCAAGTCCAAGGAGTGTGTTCTTATCGCCTTCTACGACAGCAACCCGGCCGAGGCCACGCGACTGGCGAGCGAGGTGGCCGAGTACATGGAGGAACAGGGATACTGAGCGAAAAATTCAAAATTGATATTGTCATTGAGATTGGTGAATTTTGGAGATGTATCAGTATCGGTCTGGTTTCAAATCTGCTGTTTTATTTATGGCGGCATTGAAATCTCCAGTTACCTACAGTATTCCACATTATATGAGCTGCAATTGGGTCGTCTAACTTTCGTGACAATCCTCCAGTACAATCCAATACAGGTTTTGCCAAACATTGTTTACAAATCAAATGATAATCAACAAAACCAACACACATTCTGAGAGAGAGAGAAAAAGGAAACGAGTTATAAATTGCTTGCGAGGTTGACTATAAGGTGAATGTATTTTGTGCATACTTTGATTATTTTGTGTCGAGTGAAATATAGTTATACTGTTTCTTTGCAGTTATTGATCAGATGATTTAAGTACTTAATTTCTGCCATGTTACATGTATTTACATATGAATCATTCCATAATGTCAAATACATGGTATTCACTTCATGCGCATATAACAAGAACAGTATTGTCAACACTTTAGAACTATTATGTACTCTTGTGGAAGAATAGGTGTGCGTCTGGGATGGGAAGTCATAATAGTACTTAGCTTCTCATGCATGAGTCTAGAATCATATTTAGTACTTAGCTTTGCATATAGTACTTAGGCGTATCACCCTGATAATTGTTCTGGTGATATACAAAGTTTGATCATTGCGATACCGACATTACTTAGCATATAAACTACAGTCCAGTCATTTCAAGGGTGTTTGGAAAGATTGTTTTGAGATGTTTTCCTATATTTGTACATAGACATCCGAGTGTTGTTTTGAATACATCACCGTGTGAATATTTGTCCATAGCAATTGCAAACAATGCATTAAATGTGCATTAAAAGTCACATGTACTTAAATCGAATGACATTTATCGTTAACTGTCTTTATTTGACAAGTGCATTTATGAAATATGATTGTCAATAAATGTATGAAATCCAATGTGAAAGTGTCAGTTGTGTTGAATGTATTAGCCACGCTTGCGACGGTTCATTCTGTCATGATGATAGAATGAACCGTCGCAAGCGTGGCTATGAATGTATATATGGCTGTGACATCATGATCATACACATCCCTGACATCACGACAATGACCTCGCATGATGTCGTATTTCAGCATCCAAAACCGAATATAGTTGATAACGGTGAAAATGCACATTTTAATGACTGAAACCCCAATTATCACATTGGATAATTTTCTATATTCAGCAAGGCAGAGTGGCGCAAATTGAACGAAAATAGAAGACATCCGCTATTACATTGTATGCTTGTAATACTTTCCATTATTTCCATATTGTATCATACTGGAACCAGCATGTTACCACAAAGTGAAGTGGAAAATTTCGATCTGATATCTTGGTGGATTAAAATAAATTGAATCGATTTTTGAATGCGACAATCTATTCACCCCGTTACCGCAGTACAATCAGACTAGAGCTAGGCCCTTGATCACCAGCAATACATGGGGCTGATACAATATCCAGCGTATTACACAGTTCGTATTCATGTAGTGACTTCGATAAGCATCAGGCTTGATCTAAACAGGTGGCATTGTTTGATCTACCTGCCAAATATTTCATTGTCGCATTTGTTATATGCACGACCGCTAGGGGATGGACTGCAATAAGTACCACATACATATTTACTCTATATACCGTGCACATAGTATGGTATAGTAGTACCTTGAACATCAGATCTGCCCGCATCAGTTGTGTTTACATGTACCTGTATGTGACATTGTCCAGACAAAACTCAACGACATAATATATGTACTAATTGATGGCCAGTGCCCGCGCTTGATACTGCATTGACCATCTGAAAGTTCACGTCACTTGGACACAGGAGATGACGGGTATTTAGGAATCTCCTTACATCTCCATTTCTGACACAAAGTGAATGACTGGCGTGAGTACTGAACCTTCTCACTAATTCCTTTACATGATTGTATATTATTGTATCCCCCGAACAAAGTTCGGCGGATACTATGGATTTGGCTTCGTCGTCCGCGTCCGTGTCCGCGTCCGCGTCCGCAGAGATTTTCTTGTGAACGCGCTACAGGCCGCAATTCTCACCCGATCACCATTATTTTTTGCAAGCACATATATAATGGTAAGATCCCGACACCAATCGATTTTGGTTGCCGTGGCAACTGAATTGGTCGTTTGGGGACACATTTTGCATTGAAAACAGCCTGTTTGAGACACATGGCTTGTGAACGCTCTACAGATGGCAATTTTTGACGAATTTCGATAATATTTGGAAGTTTTGTTGGGAAGGGCTGTCACACGAAACCAATCGTTTTTTAGAATGATCATATAAATATTAATATGTTAACAGCCTAACTTATTACAGAATTTTGAAATATCCATTTTGACATGTACGATCATTCCAATAGCCTGTACAATGGAAGGTAATGACACTGGTTTCTTGTTCAGAATGGAGAACTGAAGTTTCAGTGAAAACAGGACAATATTACTGAATAAGTTAACATTAGTTTTACTAGTTAAGTCTATTATTGTCCACAATAAAAATAGTTGAGACGAGAAACGTTTATAGGTTTTGTCCAGTACAGATTTCATGGGTGTAACTGAATAAGTTAACATTATTTTTAATAGTTAAGTCTATAATTGACCACAATAAAAATAGTTAAGACAAGAAATATTTATTATTAACCTCAACAAGGTAAATGTTTTGTCCAGTACAAATTTCATTGGTGTAACCGAATAAGTTAACATTATTTTCACTAGTTAAGTCTATTATTGACCACAATAAAAATAGTTAAGTCTATTATTGACCACAATAAAAATAGTTAAGATGAGAAATATTTATCATTAAGCTCAACAAGGTGAAAGTATGTCCAGTACAGATTTCATGGGTGTACTGAATAAGTTAACATTATTTTTACTAGTTTAGTCTATTATTGACCACTATAAAAATAGTTAAGACAAGAAATATTTATTATTGGGCTCAACTAGGTAAAGATTCTGTCCAGTAGACATTTTATGTCTGTAACCAAATAAGTTAACATTTTTTTTGCTAGTTAAGTCTATTATTGACCTCAATAAAAATAGTTAAGATGAGAAACAATTATTATTGAGCTCAACAAGGTTAAGGTTTTGTCCGGTAGAAATTTCTGGGTGTAACCGAATAAGTTAACTTTATTTTTACATGTTAAGTCTATTATTGACCACAATGAAAATAGTTAAGACAAGAAATATTTATTATTGGGCTCAACAAGGTGAAGGCTTTGTCCAGTAGAGATTTTATGGCTGTGACCAAATAAGTTAACATTATTTTTTTGCTAGTTAAGTCTATTATTGATCACAATAGCTTTTTATGAAAACATTGATCAACTTTTACTTTGAATTTCAACTTGAGCCCATGTTTGGCACAAATTATGAGTTAAAATATAACTTATGGTGAAAAAATCGATATGGCTCCAATTTCGTCATCTTGAAATGCAGTTTTGGTCAACTTTCACTTTGAATTTCAACTTGAAAGCATGTTTCGGCACATATTATAAGTCGAAATATAACTTATGGTGAAAAGTTCGATCTGGCTCCATTTTTGTCATCTTGAAATGCAGTTTTGGTCAATTTTTAGTTTGAATTTCAACTTGAAACCAAGTTTGGCACATATTATGAGTTAAAATATAACTTATGACGAAAAGTTTGATCTGGCTCCAATTCCGTCATCTTGAAATGCAGTTTTGGTCAACTTTTACATTAAATTTCAACTTAATACCAAGTTTGGCACATATTATGAGTTGAAATATAACTCATGGCGAAAAGTTTGATCTGGCTCCAATTTCGTCATCTTGAAATGCAGTTTTGGTCAACTTTTAGTTTGAATTTCAACTTGAAATCAAGTTGGGCAGGTATTATGAGTTAAAATATAACTCATGACGAAAAGTTTGATCTGGCTCCAATTTTGTCATCTTGAAATGCAGTTTTGATTAACTTTTACTTTGAATTTCAACTTGAAACCATGTTTGGCACATACATATATTATGAATCGAAATATAACTTATGGTGAGAAGTTCAATCTGGCTCCAATTTTGTCATCTTGAAATGCATTTTTGGTCAAATTTTACTTTGAATTTCAACTTGGAACCAAGTTTGTAAAATATTCTGAGTTGAAATATAAATAGGTGAAAAGATTGATCTATCTGTATTTTCGTTATTTATCAACCATGTCGAATGGAAATTCATATAAAGAGATTTCAGTGGCGATTTTGAATTCGACCTTCAATAACCTCGGAAAATCAGTGCAGCAATTTTGGTGGGGAAAAGAAAACAGTTATGACTTGAGATTTAACATTTCTCTGGTAATCTTTTTTAGCCCTTGCTCTAGTTTTTCACACTTGACAGTGATATATTTGGGGCAACAGAGATGATAGGGCTACGGGGGATACACCCAAGCGGTCGTAGGCGACCGGAAGCGTCTAGTTATTGTATGCTTTAGACGTATCATCATTTAATGGCTTCGTTTCGCTTTAACTCATCATTTTGCATGTATTTTCACGTTTTTAAACATTCAATCATAGATTTAGAAGATCTGTGTACCGTTACATTCATTACGATCGAGCACGTTGTATTGAATAACACATATTTTCGCCATGGTAAAATCATCAAAAGTTCTAGTATGGTATTTTATGATTTAATTAGATGCTGCAGGTATGCAAGAATCGCCCATGTTTTCAAGAGTGGTATAAATTTAAGGTATACATAGTGCACCCTCTGCGCTGGTATTGACGACCAGGGATTGGCGAATAACGATATTTGTACGTGTAGAATACATACATATTTTAAAACCGTTTGTTTCTATAAATGACACACACCACAAACATTCGTTCTGATTGGAAACGATGAACAATGATACGAAATGTACATAATGAAGCGGGGAATGCAAATGTGTGTATTTCAGAATTTAAACATTTTCCCCGCACATTCCAACGACCCACTTCTGTCACCTGTTCGACAAAAAATCCCGGATTATCACCAGATAATATGTATGCAGCTGTTCATCAAAAGTCATTATAAATCAATAGGTGCAAGTTATATCACATTGAGGACTGTATGAATGTACAACGTGTCCATCCATCGAGCATACTGTGAAGGAAGGATACCACCCTAGATGACCACACACACACGACAGCTGGGTGGAAAAGTCAAACACAGGGCAATATACGTGACATTTTTGTGTAACTGCTACACATTGATGATCTTTTGCATATATTTTGAAAACAATTTATTTTTTAACTGACCTCTTATTCGGTGACTGAGTCATGGAAACAATATGTGATCGTCTAGAAAACATGGGCAACGGTAAGAGAAGATAATATAAAGGTGATAAATGAACAGAACTTTATTAATGGACACACGAGTCGTGAACACCAAGCCACATAACTATGATGGTACAGTTGGGTATTTTTTGGAGTATAACTAATAATTTCACTGTTTTGTTGGTATAGGCTACATTATTTGTGACCTGGCGTGTATTGTGTGTGGTACATATGGGTTCTGCTTACAGAGAACGACACGATAGACGACATGGGCGGATCGTGCACGAAAACCGTCTGTGGGGTGAGTAACCGTCAGTAACCATGGATACCAGCGGCCACTGACCTTCATGTATACTCCTGCAATTTATTGTCTCGGTAACCAATGATAATATCATGTAGTTGGGAAAATATTGATATCAAAGTCGCTGAGAAACAATTTTAGATACATAAGCTTTGTTTTGATCGAGTTAATGAGTTAATGCTATTACCAGCTGGAATTCAAAGGTTGGAAATTAGTTATCAGTTGGAATCAGTCAGTTGAAATGTGAATGCAAAAAAAAAGCATAAGAGCCAGGATAGGTTACCGGACAACGCTAAATTGACGAATTCCGAAAATTCTTCATCTTAATGGGCGTTTTGAGGATTCAATATCATAAAGAAATATCAGTTTGTGGAGAATATCCCAAAGTATTAACATACATTGCGAAGTCCAAGATATGGGGCGTTCACCTCTCTCTCGAAATCTATTTTAGTCTTCTGTGCAAAACTTCAGAAAATTCTGACCGTAAATTTTGAAGGTAACAATGTCGACGACGACGAACGAACGACGGACGCAACGCCATATCAGTGAGTTATCGGACCAAAGGTCCGGTAACCTAAAAATGTGCGGTTGATGTGGTGAGAACCTGAAAAATGTTGAATGGGATGATAGGTTTTGGCGCGATTTGCAGAAGTATCGATTTTTGTGAGATCTATACTCCTTTTTATGGCTATATTATATTCTGTCTCGGATTTCTCCTGGATTGTACTACAATATTGTTGAATTTGTGTTCATTCACAATGTGATGGATTTCGGATTATTTTAGTTATCCCACTCACATACCGTAAATGCATATATTTCACATTAATAAGAAAAATCTGACTTGAACCAAATGAAAGCGTCAAAACAGAATGCACATTGAAATCCGGCATAAAATGTACGTGGATCTTCTAAACCCAACATGATTGTGGTTAATCAATTATAATTTTTCGGAAATTTTCCATTTCTCTTTCCCCTCTTTTGTAGACTAGATATTCTTTAGAATACATATATCAATTTGTGAAAATTCAATTCGTACCTGACACCAGGAGTTGTGTGCTCGACGGCGCTATCACAAACTATATCCGGCTCTAGACGACTCGGATGATGAAACTATTTGGATATTAGGCCTACATGCAAGCCGAAGGGTAGGACCTTTTGATTTGGGACGCGGCCGGGAGGGGGTGTATGAAAGCAGCAATATCGAAAATACACACACCTATGTCGCACTGCACTGTATAGGTATAAAGTAGAACCGAGACAGGCACATTTAGTAGCACATGCACGACTCTTTTGACCAGGAGCAATGCCTGTATTGTCTGGAATAACATGCACTGAATTGTGCAGCTCTCCTCGGTTCGTTTCACCTTTTTGGACCTGTACCATGTTCATGACACATAATGGCGTTTATTCTACCCAGAGCTAGTGTGACTAATTATCTCAAAACGCACTGCAATAATTATCATTTACGTACTGAAAAAAATGGAGAATTATTTATGTGTGTTTTATAGCAGGCTTATATGACTATCTGATTTAGGATTTCATTTATATGTACATGCATGTTTTTTTTAGGACTTCAGCTAACTGACCTGAACATACTTGGATGACCTTGCTCGGTCTATCTATTATCGATAGTAAACGAAATTAACAGAAATCCTGAGATATGGAACTCCCGTTTACACCTGGTTGTATAGGGTTCATTGGCCATTGTTGAGAAATTACATAATGAAAACTGATCGTTACTAAATGACATTTGATTAACTGGCTGCGTAGTTTGCTCATGATTAGTTAGTACAAATATTGACCATTGATATAAGGTGCAGTACAGCAATCCACTTCTGCGCCATGATTATACCTTGTAATTAAATTTTTTTTTCAGTCACCATGTCCATTGCTCGATATTATATTGCGATGTATCTGGAGCAACTCAGCGTTTCGATAGATATGTAGATGGGAAAACAGTGGATAAGATACAAACTCCACTTCTTTCTGCGACACATGCAGCTAATGAATCATATTTTCATCAAAATGTTTGCTTAAAAAAATAAGGATGATTCAATAGCCGTAACTGAAATATGGGAAGCTACTCGAAATTACAGGGGCATATTGTTACACGAGGTTCGACGAGTATATTTTGACGAGACCAGGTCGTTATAACGCTGTATTTACGTGCTGGTGGTTTATTATGTGGTAATATCTCATAACAAGTCGGTACGTTATCCTGGAGACTGTTCGATTGTGGATATCTGTCTATATTCTATAAGCCAAGATGCGGAAAATGTCGTGGTTCTCTCGCAGTCGGGACTCGTCGCCCGAGGTTAGTGGTCTTTTCTGCCGGATGTTCGTCCAGGTTCACCATTTATCAAGGTCCCTTCTCAAATTCAATTGTATTTATTGAGCATAGACAGAATCTCACAATGAAACTTGTGTATCGTTCTTCAGTACAATATTGAGCCACATGTATCTGGTGTTGTTTGGTGTAGCATCGAATTATGGAATTCCTGGTCAAGTGTTATAGCTTCGTAATTTAGCACAAACTATAAATGTTATAGATGAGAAGTTACATGGAGTTCAAATGTTATGAATCAGACATATGTAGTAGACGTTTATTCGTTGGTAAATGTTAACAATAAGTCAGAGAACTATTAATTTTACTCAAATGTGAAGTAAGTGAACGTTGTACGTAAACTAAAATAGGGACGCTAAATAATGGATTCACTGAACTGCAATGATTCAGATGGAATTTTCACCTGGTCAAGATCATTAGTCAATGCCACCAGTCCGGACGGAATCGCGTATTAAACGTCCATAGTCCCCATGTTCGCGCTACAATGGTGCCGTGACCAGTATTTCCTTTACTCATAAAAAGAAAATCATTTCGAATGACGGCAGTTAGGTTGGTCGCTTTATACAGTTATCATGAGTTATGTACATTCCTACCTCATAACACCTTTCGGCGTGAGATATATGCAGGGGAATTCGTCTTGAAATGTAATTTAATGTGATGTATAACTGCCGATGAATGGTAACTAGGCTGAGAGTAAATATATGTAAAATTGTAGGTCGACTGTGTGCTCATATATTATGTTTCTTTCTTGTTCGAATAATTTAAATAATATATTGACATACATGTACTTCGCAGCACAGAATAAACGTGAACTCTGGAACGCCCGCCATGTATTGCTTTATGCTGGTATATAAGTAGTACTTAATTATGTATAATATAACATAATTAAAAGTGAGTCATTCGCTTGGTGGAACATAACTGAATGAACATAATTAGGATATAGTTATACATCTAGTGTGTCATCCATTTGGCACATAATGTGCACCATTACACTGCTATCTATGAGTAATTGAGAAGAACATTGTATTTTTTAGTTGAATCAGTCATAGCTGATGTTTACCATGCATGCAACTGGGGATTACCGCCTCTATATTGCAGGCCCCGGCTGAGCGGCCCGAGATCTACGACTGGGAGCAGAAAGTTTTAGACGAGAGCGTTATGCCGTCTGGTGTCGTGGACTACTCCGCCATCATCAGCGTCTCTGACGGGGAACTCCGAGCTGCAGCGCCTCGAGACTTTGACCCCGACAAGGAGGGTAATATACTCCCGTCCCCAACGCTCTAATGTCAAATATAGCTATATTGTATATAAAATATTTTATTCATAGTCGATAGAGTTTTGGTGTAAAATCATAGGAATATACCCTCAAAACATGTTTTACCCAAGATGAAGAATCCAAAATAATTGCAGAAGTCAGAAAATAAAATCTTAGACTAGCTTCGCTATACTACGGAGCCCCTGAGGTGACATACCGAAAATATTTATTAATCCGTGTGCACGGTTTACCAATCTGTGCGCACAGTTTACCAATCCGTGCGCACGGTTTACGAAACCGTGCGCACGAATTACCAAACCGTGCGCACAATTTAACAATTCATGGCCACGAATTAACAATCCGTGGGCACGATTTACTAATTCGTGGGCACGAAATACGAATTCGTGCCCACGAATTGGTAAATCGTGCCCACGGATTAGTTATACCAATCTGTGGCCACGAAATACTAATTCGTGCGCACGAATTGTTAAATCGTGCCCACGAATTATTAAATCGTGCCCACGGATTGTTAAATCATGCCCACAGATTAGTTAAGGTAATCCGTACGCACAGTTTACCAATTCGTGGCCACGGTTTACTAATTCGTGGCCACGGTTTACTAATTCGTGCGCACGGTTTACTAATTCGTGCGCACGGATTAATAAATATATCTGGTATGTCACCTCAGGGGCTCCGTACTATACGATGCACCATTGACGAAATTAAAAATTTTCCTCTCAGCAAAAATAAATCAAGTCAAGATCATAAGTTATATAACCATCTAGGTCTACTAGGTTGTTTGATTGGAAATAACTAGACCCCAGACGAATTTGTTATGACCGAAATTAACACCTATAACCTTTCGCATCTATGTCTACTAGGTTGTTTGATTGGAAATAACTAGACCCTTACTCATTTGTATAAACGAATTTAACACCTATAACCTTTCGCATTTGGGTCTACTAGGTTGTTTGATTGGAAATAACTAGACCTCTTATCCATTTGTATAACCGAATTAAGGACATAAATTATATAACCTTTTGCATCTAGGTCTACTAGGTTATTTGATTGGAAATAACTAGACCGTTTATTTATTTGTATAACCGAATTTAGGACCTATAACCTTTCGCATCCAAGTCTACTAGGTTGTCTTATTGGAAATAACTAGACGCCAGACGAATTTGTTGTGACCGAATTTAACACCTATAACTTTCGCATCTAGGTCTACTAGGTTGTTCGATTGGAAATAAATAGACCCCCTCACTCATTTGTATAACCGATTTTAACACCTGTAACTTTCGCATCCAAGTCTACTAGGTTGTTTGATTGGAAATAACTAGACCCCTTAATCATTTGAATAACCGAATTTAACACCTATAAACTCTGCATCTAGGTCTACTAGGTTGTTTGATTGGAAATAACTAGACCCCTTAATTATTTGAATAACCGAATTTAACACCTATAAACTTTCGCATCTAGGTCTACTAGGTTGTTTGATTGGAAATACCCAGAAGAAATAATTTGATAAATCAAGTTTCATCAAGTAGGCCTATGCCAACATCTACTCAGTCCAGCCTACTATTCCTGATCGTTCCATACCGTAACCTTGACCTCTGATCACCACGCATGGTTTACTAAAATATCTCAATTATTTCCCACGGTAAAAAGTACATGCATTTGATCTGTGTTCACTTTACAGTGTTACAGAACGTGGCCAAGGCTTTGAACGGGGACACTAGTGGTCTGGCGGACTCGGCTCTGGACTTCGGCTCGGGTTCCCGCAAGTCTGTCCCGGGCAAGATCGATAATGGCAAGGCGATATACGGCTCGGACAGCCAGGGTGGTGGCTGCTCCATCTTCAAGACGGGCGTCTGCGCCTTGATCGTTATCTACGAGGAGCCGCGACATGTATCTCAGGCCACGCGACTGGCTAGCGAGGTGGCAGAATACATGGAGGAGAACGGGCATTGAGGGAGCACTTGCGCCACGGACTAGGGTGGACGAAGACGACCACTCGGCATTCGCCTGTTTTTCCTTTGGCCTGCATCCCTGAAGCATGGGAATGAGATACAGAAGCGCCGACACGAGATTAGGGAAGCCCAGTCGCGAGATTGCAAAGTCTCATATCTTGATGTAGAAAGACCTCTCCCAGCCGTGCTTTGCTTTCACGTGCCTGTGTTCGCTATTCAGTGCCCATGCTTTGGTCGCTCATGTCCAAACTTTGCTATCCCGCGGCTGCGCTTCTCATGGGGCTGCGGATCAAACCAGGTGTCTGCCTTCTTTCTAGTCATGTTGTCAGTATTGAAGTTGTGCACGCGGTCCTTGGCAAACATATCGAACAGTCAGAGATGGAAATTTGCTTACATTTGGTGGTGTCAAAGCTAATATATATTGATGTTCATATAAATCGCACTAAAGTGATAATCAGCTCGTGCAGAACTTTTGTAAGTGCAAAATGTATTGATGTGGATTGGATATCACGTGTTTATAACACAATATATCCAAAACCTGTAGCCGCTAACATCGATCTCTCAATTTAGTTGTTTTTTTTCGGGAATGAAATATAAGTGAAATATAAGTGTTTTTCTTCATATTTTATTTCTGTTCTTTAAATTTCAACAGAGTATTATTAAATAGGAACTTCTTGCTAGAATTCACCTACTGACAATCAGCACATTCTTTGTGCAGAAAGTTTTTATGTAAAGATTTTGATTCATGACCTCATCACAGATCCTATGTTGTCATTACTGTTACTTTTGGGATTTCTTTGGTATGTTTTTTTTTTCAGCAATAAATGTCTCCTGCATGTGTGTTACTATTTAAAGTCACATCCAGCGAGTATTATTATACATATGCTTTACAATAAATGGCATATGACCTTCAAAATATCTCCGTAGTTCAAACTGAGCCACCTTTGTGTCTTTTGGTGAGGTAAGCAAAACAACAGGCTAATACTGTTGGTTTATTTTTGTGTTTTTTATGGCCTTGTCAAAGAAAATATGCATCATGTTAAAGTGTAATATTTAAACCAGGGAGGGGGAAGAAATTACATACATACAAATATTACCATCTGTACAACTGAACTATCCACAAATTTTAATATACACAACAAATTCCTATTTATCCAGGGCAAATGAATCAAGTTGATAACCCTCAAGTATTTCATGATACAAGTATGAAAACGTCATGAATGGATCACATGGAATAATGTACATTGTACAAGTCAGATAAATGTTTATTTTGCAGGAGATAACATGTCGTAACAGTTACAAGGACATCCTGATGTGCCGACAATGTCGTAACACGAGCCTTGCACACAAAATGTCATCATAATGTCAACATACAAACATCATCATAACGTCATAACACGGACCCTTTTCTGCACACAAATACGACCATGATGTACACGAATGGAACTTGCACACGCCGAAGCACACATATGTAACTCATTCTAGCTTTGAATATCAATGCTTGCTCAGAATGTCATTTGGCTGTTTTAGACTGTTTTAAAACAACTCTCCGCAATCATCTATTCCCACGATGTTTACCACAAATTATCAGAACTTACAAGCATGAGACACACCTCGGTCGTCCTACACAGTAGGACACAACATTATATTGATGATCGCAAAGAACCATTACTTCCAAAACCCATGTCCTTCACTGTTATATATAACGACCAATTAATAAGAATAATGAAGAAAAGTGAACAAAATTTAGAAATGACACCAATGTTTACAGGAAAATGTCACTAACATGATGATGCGAGGTCTACGTGACTTCACCAGCTCGCTACAACCTACACTAGGATTTTATCTGAAACCTAACACTTTGTGTGACTCTGACAAGCATTTCTATTTTTCCGCCCATCCCTCACAAGTCAGTATGTGTATTACAACCAAGCAATCACGGAGTGGACCCACCAACGTGGACATATTACACGAGGCAGGGGTTTTGTGACTGTAGTTATCTGTGTTTGACAGACTCTACTTGAGATCATGTGTTCACTGTCCAGTGCATTGAACTCTATAATAATATACCACTCCAGGGGCGAGGTGGTGACAGTGTGGTAATGGGGGGGGGGGGGGTGTCATTGGAACAACCAATACACAAGGTGGAAGACCTGACCTGTTGCTATGGTAACTTACAGCTTCATGTTACCTTCTGAAGTGAGAAGGCTGTCTGTCAATAATTAGTTTTGTTTTTGTGAGTTTTTACAGCGATGAATACAAAATTATTTTGTTGTAATACTGTCAATATTTGATCCAAATCACCCAATCTTAACACAAGAGTTCCAATCTCACGAGCACATCTGTCAAATTACGCAGTCATATCACCAGATCAGGATACAGCTGTCATCTAGCGCACAATCAACACTGATTTTTCATGTCAATTCCTGAATATTTCCAATAAATTGTTGGGGGGAGAATTCATAGTATTTTGATTTGAAATCCCGAATATTTCACATTACTTCCCATAAACTGTTTTTTTTTGTGGGGGGGGGGGGGGGGGGAAGAATTCATAGTTTTTTGATTTGACAATATACTATGAATATTTAACAATATTTCCCACAAATTGTTTGGCGTTGAAATCCCTCTGACACTAAATATTTGGATACATCTGCGAATTTTCCAAATCAGTCCCCAACCCCAAACAACCAAACCTATCTGTCATTGTAGAAGAATAGATTAATTTAACAAGCTATTTCATGTTTTGTTATCAATATTCAAACCCCAAGATCACAGCAATAGCTTGCCAACGGCTGGCAACGAGATATTTTCCATAGTATTAACATCTAACAACAACGGTCTATATAAATATACATGATCACATAATATGTACACAGACACTGATGAATATGCATGAACATGGACACTGATGAATATGCATGTACACGGACACTGATCAATATGCATGTACATGGACACTGATGAATATGCATAAACAGACTCAAGTCATTCATCGTCATTTATGCATGGACACTTTCTTGCACGTTTGCGGTATGAAGGAAACTGTTTGTGCTTTTGTATACATTTCTACCACAGCTAGCTCGACGCATGCAGAAGTGTATAGCTAATATATCCAATAGCATATAATTCATACAACAGTTGAGTTCCCTAACATGTCACAAATATTATACCAATTCTGTTTGCTTCTCAGAGAAATCAGGTGTCTGCACTTTCTTCCTCGTGACTTCAAGATTTCTTACAAAATACACTATAGTGAAAATCACAACAGTAACAGGAATAGTGAAAATTCAAGAAACCAAAACAACACAAATCCAACTGGCGAACCAGTTAGTTTTCCTGAAATCTGCATGAACATTGACTTCAAATTTCATTCAAGCATTACACAAAACCTAAGACACAGCTATGAACATTTGAGTCATGTTTATGAGAACTGATCTCTTGTGTTCCTGTTGTAAACTGTTGTCACTTTTGATTTTTCACTCCACACAATCCTCAAACTTGAACACTAGCATCAGTGCACATCATGATTTTTGTGAGTACAAGCTCGTATTGTCGCTATACTTGTCATGTGTTCTTTAAATGCATGATGAGAGACAACGCAACCACAAGTATATTTTCACTATAAGCACTTTCAGTCGTAAGTAAAACACCTAAAACACATGTTGCAATACATGTATAATCATATTAATATAGCATTCATAATTAATACAAATAAAAGATCAAAATCTGGAACTATCCTTCTAAAACATCAGTTTCAATTAGTAACAGAGAATTAACAGAACAATTTTGCACACAATAATGAGTAACATTGGTAGCTACGTCCACTGATATCAACTCTGACCACAAATTTGGGCGTCTGGACGCACAACCAAAGATCGCGGTCATGGTCCGTGGTCTATGTAACTCAGAACAAAAATGCACAGTACAGTAGCACGGAAGGTCCCGCAAGCCGGTGTGATGGCTGGCGGGTATAGCTCAGTGACTTCTACGCAGGTAGTTCATTCTCTAACACAGAAATAACCACGGTAATCTCCAACAGGGAATACACAGTCGACAGCGTCAACGCCGAGTGCAAACATCGTGACACCAGGTGCCTAGTTCATTCCACACTCATCATTCTGTGAGTTCTCCACAACACTAAGCACCATCAGCTGCAGTGATTTTCAGTTGTTCCATTCCCCGATGTCATGTTGAATTGCATTCCAAACATGCGCACGACACATTCTTCTGTGGCAGCCAATCACCGACCCCCAGCCCAGTGTACAAAGCACGGAACATAGAACGAGCGGGCGGGCGGGTATCGCGGACGGGAGTCTAGAGAAGCACACAGAAGCAGCACTCAGGGCGTCACACGGGCGTGCCCTGCGCTTCCCCGTTCTCCTCCTCCTGAATGTCAGGCTCCGTCGAGAAGCGGATGATGTGGTGGTGTCCGTGTGATCGATGACCTTGACCTTGCCCACTGATAAGACCTTGACTTTGCTCCTTGTCTTGGTCCTGTGCTTCGTCCTCTTCATCGAGAGTCAATTCAAACTGGAACTTTGTGGGTTCTGAGTTGGCGTTGGGCGGGTTTGTGGTGTCCGAGGCGGCAGTGACGGCCGTGTTGGCGGGCGCGGGGGCGGGGTGGCTGTCAGAACCGTTGTCGGCGGTGTCCGAGGGACTGATGGGAATCATGTTCTGGTACCAGTCGCGGTTGTCCTCCAGGGAGTCCAGGATATCCTGACAGTCCGGGTGTACCAGGTCCCCCCACGTCTCCCACAGTGGGTGCACGATGTAGTCTATAAAGCCAACCTGTCCAGGGGCAAACAACGGCGCAAATCAATGGTAATCACCATGATTTGATGTTTCCTAATTTATTTAATTTTATTTTTATATTCATGATTGCAGAATCTCAAAATCATATTTTTCCTCATATTTTTTTTTATAATCAACATGCCGGCTGCTAAATATCATCTGGACATGAAAATCTTCAGCAAGGTTTTATCACTGTCATACCTGTGACTTTTCGACAGTTGCTGTGTTCCTGTCACACATGGGGCTGATGTCAAGGCCTCGCTCCCGCTCCATGTCGCCCTGTCGGAAGAACTCATTCATGATACGGTCGTTCCACGAGCAGTAGAGATCCAGTGGTTTGGTGGGATTGCTCAGATCCGCACAGTGAACCATGTTCTGTAAAACCTGTCAAACAAAATTGTAAACAAAATATAAACAAAAAGTTAGGTAGGTACATGTATGTATTATAATTAGTATTTTCTTAAATGCTAAAGACACCTCATTTTTTATAAAACCTAAAACCTTACATTTCTACATTTCAACACGAGCATATCTCTGCAGGGACATGCAGGATTCACTGCCTGATCCCTATCATACCTGTATCCTGTCCGTATAGTTGTCAAGCAGCAAAACGCCGGATCCCGCCACTTTTTTCGTCTCCACCATTGTTTTCAAGTCGGCCAACAATGTCATGTGTTTGGACATGTCTGTCGCTAAAACCTGCAGGAATCAGAAGTGTCATACGATGAACCAGGATAACTTGGACGCAAGCTCGATTCGCATGTAACTCATTGTTTTTCAATTCAACTAAACCTGCCCTGTCCAGACATAAATATAGAACTAGATGTATTATAGGTATGTTAAAGTAGTATCCATGGAAACACGGCACAAACCATATCGATGGTCATGCGTCGCAGCATTTGGTGTTGTTTGGAGGTGAGGTTCTGGAAGATGTTGCAGCCGTGTTCCGTGAGCAGCTTGAAGGCCACAGCGAGGTGGTGATTCTCCAGGACTGATTCGTCATTGTACATCAAAGCCAGCTCCGAGCCTGCAGTACAGTGTATAGTAACATCGTGTGAATTAATGATGGGAATCCAACAATTACTCTAGTGCGGTGATCCGGTAATGTACCGATTAACCCATGACACACATTGACCATGCTGCAAGAACATTAGGTTAAAAAGCAAATGTTTTGAATTGTTTTCTAGAAGTCAAAACTGGTTAGCCTGGTTATTGGTCAAACTGACACAGCATAACCGGACAAGATTGACAACAAGCTTTTCAGAATTTGTGTTTTTGTTTGGTGTTGGTGTGTGAAATCTGAAGAGGGACGATGCTACATCAAGAGGGAATTATAATATCTTAGTTGCAATTGAAAGATTATCACCCACATTGAAAAGTTTCCACATAAACCGGAGATGTTTACATTGCTCTATACAGCTTTCCTGGAATCTCCCACACATTGTGTTTTTATATATTTTTTCATACCGTGGCTGTAATATTACAGGTATCAACGACAACGAGTAAGCATTTTTACTTCTATAGTATACAATTTCAAAACTCTTTCGAAAAAAGAAGCCAGTATTCTGCATGTTTACACAGCATATTTTATAGAAACACGAAGCGTTCCAAGAGCCGACATACCGGTGTTGATGAGGTACTGGTTCGTGAAGCCAGGATGGTCGACGTCGTGGATGGCACAGGCAAATATGGCGGCTAGGATCTCCAACTCCGTGAATACATTCTGTTATTGGAAAGTACAAATTCTTAGACAATCAAAAGAAGACCTTTGTGCAACGAAGACATGTGATATTCTGTATAAACCTTGTCAGGTTTTTGAGCTTTCCAACACTGTCGAAAGACATATTCCTTTCCAATTTAGTAACTATGCCCTAACCTAGAGTTGTTATCACCTCTAGGGTGTGAGAAGAGAGAGGTATTTCAACATTTAAGGTGCTACAAATCAGAATTATTTCTACCTTTACTAGTGTTACAATTCCTCTTTACTTACCTCTAGTGCGGGGACGGAGAGCAGCACGTGTGAGGACTGCGTGACGTCCGCCGCGTGGATGTTGTTGTGGTACGGTACGTCTTTACGGTAATGGTCCTCAAGGTGCAGGAGGTAAGTGACTAGTGTGTTGGGAGGTATGTTGAACGTTTTAAGCAGATCTCTTTCCTGTCAACATGCAACAAACATGGAATCATGTCACAAACTCAACACTTTTAGTGGATTCTGTTCATGGTGATAATACGATCATGCATGGTTTTCCTGCACCAAGTCATTTTTAGCACTGGTTTGTGTTCCCTACCTGTAAAATAGTGTATGTGATAGCAGTAAGAGGACGATTATTCGTTAAATCGCTGATTTTGAAAATATCCAAGCCCCATTTGTCTATGTTGGCCATCATCTGCAAAAGAAGCAGCAATTTTGATATCTCAGATACCACAAAATATTTCGATCAGAGTTTCAGTATTCTGTCATAACAAGCTGCAAACATCACCATGACAACACTGACCTTGGTGACCTCGTCGTCGTTTTTGGTCTCGACGCCCCACTTGGGCACGACGCCGGTGAAACTGTTGGTGTGTTTGAGTTTGCGCACGCCTGAGATCTGCGACATCGGCGCCTTCTTCTCCCTCTCCTTGCGCTTCGACAGAGTCTCGGCATCTTCCACCTTGAGCGTCGGCACATCGATCTCCTGCTGCTTGTCTGTGTGTGAGCAGGAACCAAATGTACAGTCTGACAACAGCCGAGAGAGGCAACAACAAAACGCACAGTACGTCGTGTGTAACACTGTCAACATGAGCACTCCCTGATGGGATATCATCATTAACTTTTGTTATTTTTGTCCAAAATATCCACTTGACTTGTCAGTTTGTTTTATCCTCTGTTGTAATATCCGCATGTAATTCTCTTTGTGAGAGTATGTACAATTCAATGCTTAAGTGTCCATTTTCTACACCATAACAGATAACGGATGAACCTTTTCTGCAGTGGTATTGCCAAGATCTGCCAGGTATTCTCTCTGTGCTGCAATCACATAGCTTAGAACACTGGTCAGTGGCCACTCGGCTCTTGAATCCCTCTAATCCCCCCACGACCCTAACCCTGCTCACTGCCAATGTAGCCAGATACGTCATATAGAGGATAATCTAAATCAGGACAGTTACCTCGGACAGCTGCGCTCTTATACAATGTTCACCTTACAGTGTGGCACAATGTTACATAACTACGGTAGTTCGGAGAAGGAAGGCTTATACAAGTTAATACAGAGTCAATAGACAGGGAAATTACCGCCTCTGAGGTAATTGACAACACTCACCCAAGAATGTGCTGCATATATATTCTGATATTTGATTGCCCGACTTGCTGGACTCCGCGAAGTGACTGAGCTCTCGGTTCAGCATTCGCTTGAACTGGAACATAAAATATGAAGAAATATGATGTTTCGGTCGCTTGAAATTGCAGTGATATTGTTTGATATCGTGACAAACAACATTACTTGACAGACACCCAAAGGAACACATAGCCTGGCAAACACTCATATAGCAGCTCTACAAATCAATCAATAGCACCTCTCATCAGGAAAAAATTGATTGCCTGTGAAAGCTGGAAACACGTAATATATCTCAGGAGTTATAACCACTACCAGACCCCAGACCCTCCACACTCCTTTGCAGATGGAGAGAGCTGCTGCCCGGCTGAATCTAGGCCCACAAAATAGCTACGGCTCTCAGCCGCATTGTAAAATAAATTTACGTCATAGCGCTTGGAAAAATCAATACCATTAACATGGGAGTCGTGAGGGGGAAAAAAAACACCCACTGAGCAACTGGGTCAAAACGTATTATCTCGGAGAATGCGTCAGTGGTTCAGATGGCTGACATAGTCTATTGACCGCATAATGAATACATCGATACGCCTCAGTCCAGGACGGCTTCAAAGTCTTGTGAATCAATTGTTTTTGTTTGATTTATGCAGAAAGAAAATATGCCGCTGAGAGGGCTGATCATCATTGTACATCTTCAGCTCCTGTGCACACATCTCTAATCTTGTTACATAACAATTGCCTTCTTCCGCGTATAACTTATGCATCATCATCTCTGCTGCTATACTTTCTACAATGGCATCAACAATTTTGATTATCAAGAATTTCGATATCAATGAATTTTGATAGTTCAGGACCATGGCTTTTTTTTCGCCTATTTATGGTGATAAATCAGTTATCAGATGCATGCATGTAATAAAAGCATCTATCGAAGACTATCATACCAAAATTTTGAAACTGGAACAATCTGGAACACTGGAAAATTTTAAATCACATTTCAAAGCACCCCACACCATCGTTTGAAAGAGATGGTTATATTTTGTGCATCCATATTCATAATTTAATATGTTTGGTTCTGCCAATACCTTGCTGGAGGCCATGTCACTGACGGATCGATGTGTCTGGATCGTGTCCAGCTGATCCAGACACCACTCCAGCTCCTCCAGCGTCTCCGTGGCCAGCTTCCCATACTGCTCGTCTGTGGAGGGAGGAGAAAGTCATGATTAGTACGGCTTGCTTGTGGTCTCGAGGGGACATTAGTAACTTGTCTTCAAAGTTCTCATGCGCTGAATGCACGTAAGGATTGTAAGCAAATACTCATTAGAATCAGAAGATATTCAAAAGGAATTTACATCTACAATACAAATTGGGAACATCAAATCTTGTGTCGTATAACATTTGATTTCATGACTTGCACATAATGCTATCACAGAAGGAACGAATCATAGCATGGATCCTGTTGCCTAATACATGTTCGCGACAATAGAAAAGCCATAATTTCTCTCATGACACTCGAGCTCGTTCATAATTTCTATGCATGTATTATGTATTGCAGGTATTGTGTGTCTATTACCTATATGTACTTGGAAGATTTTACCCATTTACCCTGAATAATGATCATTCATAATGAATACAGGAAACTCTGCCTACTTTAACCCTTTTCTCCTGATAATCAACCCGCCAACCCCCCCCCCCCCCCCCCCCCCCCACTTCCTCATAACCCTGTCAGGGAAGAACCCTCAGCGCATTCCAGCCCTGAGCCGCAGCGTTTGACGTCACCAGGGAAGATTTGATGTCGCCATGGCATGGCACAGCACAGCCTTTGTGGCACAGTCGGAAATACAGTTACAGGCCTGGGGAGAGTGAAGCTGGGGGGGGGGGGGGGGGGGGTAAAGGGATAAAACATTGCTCCATGGACAGTATACAATGAATGAATTCTCAGGGAAGTTCCAGAATTTTTCTTGTGTATATACCAAAAAGCTTATACCAATAAGCTACCTTAGAACTGTAAAGTTGTGTGTGTGTGGGGGGGGGGGGGGGGGGGGGGGGCTACGGACGGTGGATGTGAAGTTCCACTGACCCGATCCCTAATTACATGCATTTCCAGGTAAGTTTGTCTGCATCTGTCGCTGTCTTGTTCTCACAAGTTCAATGTTCTGAGTTCTGATGCTATTGTTACTGCGGTCACCACCTGCTTTGCTGACGTTGCACGGAGTGTCAGCAGCTGTTCTGGGCATTGGTCTAGATCGACTACTGCCCTCCGGCCCTAATCCAGCCGTCCCGGACTCCCCTCACAGGATAGAGATGCTACCTAACACCAGAAATCTATAAGAGATGGGTTTCTGGTCTTGCCGAAATGTGTTACTGGTTACAGGTTGACCAGTGACCAAAGTCAATAATACCTGACCCGCTGGTTGTGTAAGGCAGGAGACTGGATATCAGGTGACAAAATTTGAAACAAGAGACTTGTGTCTTATCAGTTACATATAAGCATACTAGTACATTATCAAGATTTTTGCATCATTAATATGCTTTGTTTATTATAATGAATTTCATAGATATTCATCACTGGACTAGCCATAAATATGCCAAATGGTACTTCACTGTACTACGAGAAGGAAACAAAATATTTAGATCAGGTCAAATTCTGCGCCACTGATAATTTGCAGTGTTCATATTCATGCCATAGCCTATGTATGCCTTTGCATGCACAGCTATGGAGGTATTATGTGGCAATTGAATCCTGGCATTTTGTTTGCCTGGACATGAGGACAACATTCGATCAGAAATAAGTATTTCTGATACGATTGATGCATCATGTGCACTTATAAATTGGGATCACAAGCTAATGTAACTTCATGATTTTCCCAATAAATATCAACCAATCTATGCACTATAATTGCATGTATGGTAGACAGTGATAATTCAGCACCAGAAAAACTCAGGATTCATGACTGGGAAGCAAGTATAGAGCCGAGCATGTAGCAGGAGACTACAGCAAGGCAGCCATGAGACAGGAAGAGAAAGCGCAGGGAGAATATCTGGGATCTGATAGTGATCAGGGAATCTCACTCGCTCCCTTGTTCTGGCACGGCTGGGGGGGGGGCGTGGGGGGGCAGCCTCGGTTATCCCGCCTCATTCCCTCGCTTTGAAGCAGCTCCCACTGACGTCAGCGCGCTACAGCTTACGTACGTACGGTACGTACCGTCTGAGGCACCGTAGACCCTGGGCACTCACTCTCACACAGACACACGCGCTCACTTGAACTTCATTTACATGACAGCAATCACGATGGCGCCCCCTCCGCCACTGATAAAACCAGCCCCCTGGCCTTGTAAGTCATACGCATAACCATTCAGACGGAAAATTCCTCAGGCCCGAACTGAGAAGGAAGGACCTGCCTGATTATGAGTAGAACACTTCGACTCCAGCTCGAAATGGCTGGTCGTCAGCAATATTGTTCACTGATCCACCAAGTGAATTGCTCTGTCGAGGCTGCCTTCGATCACCTCAGGAACCCAGACAGGAGCATTGATGCAAAGACGTCACTGGCAGGGAATTGGCCCTTCACCGAGGTCAAGACGGGCTGTTCTGAGACAATGGCGATGTCATCAATAGAAGACACTGACCTCCACTCCGACCAGAATGTCCCACAACATTGCATAACCTGGGTCAGGAGAACTGCACGTATAATAATAATATAAAGGTGCTGGAGATTTTCCAATTTGTGAAACCTGAGATTTGGTATCACCAGCAGGTCAATTGAACTTCCATATAACAGCTTGGGTGGGAGGGGTGGGGGGTGGGAAGGGGTGAGGAAGGACACCATAATCTCAATGCACACTTAAGGGTTCCATCAATTAAAGTTGGCTACACACACAATAAAGCGCACAAGACGTGTGGACTGCTGACCTCTGCTGACCCCACACCCAGGGGAGAAGCAGTTGACAGGCTTTGTCCGAAGTCCGTTACCTCCGTAACTGCTCCGTTCAATGTGGGGGGGGGGGGGGGGGTCAGCCTAATTAACAAGTCGGGCACTGACTGGTCAGTCAGATATGTAAGCTCTTCACGATGTAAAGCAGTGTTCCTGTGGAGCTCACTGCCTGATTATTGGGATTATTGGTTCTGTCATCATCAGTCAGTCGATCAAACATGCACCATGATCTACGTGCTATATTGCTAACCATAGGATACTGTAGGGTGCAGCGTAACCTGTACTTGGTCGGGTCCTTGAGTTCACACCCTCAACATGCTAGACCGATAGAGTGTCACCACCATTATAGCTAATTGATTTTACGAATATATCTGTACATTTTGTGAATATGAAACTGTGTTAGTTATGTCTCATAAAGTACATGACTAAGTGTGAATTCAGGGAAAGAAGACTTAAGTGACCCATCACTAGTTCTCCACAAGCTGCGTTTTACCATCAGCCGGCAGATTTACAAGTACTCTATATCGATTGACGGCAGTCTGAAGATTCATCACAACAGTCTGACGCCACCACTTGGAAACAATGGCATCATCGGCATTTTTTAGTCTGCTTTTCTTTGAATATTACGTCAACTCCTCGTTGGATCTCCTGACTTAGGCACGAAGCACGTGAACCTTGGATGTGGGGACTCTTGTTTGACAACACCTGTCTGACAAGGCTTTGCTAGGAGACAACCATGTTGTTCTTGTATTCATATAAGATATAGCTACACTGACCTGATACTTTTGATGAGGGGGGATGTGAAGAAGGTGGGGGTGGATTGTAGTTCTGGCCATCTCGATCTTTACTCGTATTTCGTCTTGACCTGTAAACAGAACCACAATTTTACTTTTATCAAAAAGCTATGGTAGGAAGACGGTCAAGGATTCAAACTTGGAGTCTTTGTGCCCAGTCATTTATCTTTGCATAATTTGTCTTCGGTAACCAAGAAACAACAGGTTTCTAGGCCAAGGGCCATAAACCACAAACTCCGCAGTACAAGGTTGTATGCAAATGCAATACATATATATGTCACATATACCATGTAATTCAATAATTCACAAGTGGAGGCCCATCCAACTGATGATACCGCTCACAACCGATTATAAAAATTTGCAAAAAACTATTCTTGTTCAGGGCCCAGTTCATGAATGCAAGATCACGAAAACAAGGGCAACACAAACAATAGATCACTCATCTACGATAACACGATTTCACTTATTCAACTACCTGGGACTGCGATAATGATGTGTTTTTGGCGGACTGGCCCTCGGTCATGTTTTTGTGAGCTCTGATTTTTGACGCCAGAGCTCTGAAGTAGGTCAAAGGTTTTATGGAAGTTGTTTTATTGATGGGGTAGCTGTTCAGTTTTGGTGATAAAATAACTGTAAAATACCTGACAGGGTAGACCAGGGCCAGCGAAATCACTGTCCTTACAAGGTTGCCATGGTTGTAAAACTGACGAGCAAATGTCTTCTGTTACCATTTATACCCCAGAAAAATCCTTGGGAAGTTGGCATTATTAAGAGTGAATTTCCAGAAAGTGTCTACAGCAGTTCTTTGTCAGTCAGTTTCTTTATAATTTTATACAGGGTGGCACATATATTAACACCAACAGAAAGGCTGCAAAAATCGTCGAGTATAAAATTGTGAACATACCCAGTAAACACACCTAGGAAGGTAACAAACTATAACAAACTTGTAGCAGACAATTTCAAAATAGAACGAGAGATGTACCGTTTCAAAGATGATTTCAAGTAAAATTTATAAACATGATTACATCTATACATATTTTAGGTATACTTTGATAAGTAGTACAGCTGATTGTAATAAAATATTGAAATAATCATCAAGATAAGAGACAAAACTTACTTGTTGACAGGGACATTTGTCAAGTGGATGAAATTGTTGCGAACACTTCGTAGACTGGCCAGAATCTGAGCAAACGGGGTCACAATGAGATCATCCGCATGTCTGAAATGTGAACAATTGAACAATTGCAAGATTTATGTCCATACACAACTACTTAACAATGCCATGTATGGTTGTATACAGGTAACTGCCCTGGGACTGCCATATAAGTATATGGAAACAAAATAGAATTTTGCATCAAATCCTTCACAGGAATCTGAAATGAAATGTAATCATAATCAATCAAATCAAAAGCATATAACATAAGCATCCACACTTCTTGGATCTGTTGGTTCAGGCATCGAGATTAATCAATCAGATATGAAATCTGAAATAGTATTTGTAGATTATTTTAGCTGGCTCTCAGTCTCTTCAATATCCCAAAATCCAAAATGGACAATACATGTATTGTCCACATAACCAATTTCAACATGTAATGTAATGTTGCCTCACCCCGTGTTCATTTTCATGATATTTACTTGTTAATTTGTTTATGTCAATAAATCTATCTATCTATCTCTATCAATGACTCAATGTAATTATAGAATCCTGATTTAACAACTAGCCTGCGACTATCGGTTACCATGGATGCAATGATGTACCTGTCGCGTCCGTGGGACAGTGCGGTGTGCTGTTTTTTGGCGGGTGCACCCCTGGCTCCAGATGGGCCGGAGGACAACATGCTCCTGGAGGTGCGGACGTGAGCTGGGAGCGGACAGGCGACAATCGATGGCAGAAACGCAGCAATCGCCACCGCCATGCTACAGACGCACACGGGCGTACACGCACGCACGCAGGCGCACCAATAGTCACATTGATGGCGGTGTACACCAGCGAGAAAGCCACAAAAGTTAAAACACCAGCGAGTGCCTGTGAACAATTCCTAGTAATCCACTGACTCGCACGTGATGTGTTTACAAACCAGTGTGCACGGCCAGAGTATCACACATTTGTCCTTTTGTCATTAATCCTTGCACAGACCCTAACTCAATACAAGAACGTTCCAATTGTAACAAGAAATATGTTCCATGCGTCAACACTTGGTACCTATCGTTCGTACACACTCTGCAACCAAAATACTAGAACAGCAGCCTTCACGAGGCGAGCAATCGTTGATTGATGAATTACGTGAAGGTATTGAGCTGTAAAGGAGAAATAGCAGCATTATTGGCTGCCCTCGGTTGGTGCCTTGGTTCCTTCAGCAGCAGGGGGGTTACAGAAGCCGGGCCATAATCCCTCCCCAGCAAGCAGTGACGTAGGAAGCAGGAAGTGCTGCAGTATTCCTCAGGCAGCAGCAGACAGCTGTGCGATTGAGCTGGTATGTACGTATGACGGTCAGACTCACTGATTCTAGGCCAATGAGCTGTCTGTGTGCGCTGTATCGCTTTCTCTCCTAGCGAGATGCTCGGGTCTACTATAGGGAGTTCTTAGAGCACTCACTGGCTGTCAGCTGATAGATCACCAGCCAGGGTGTCTTGCAGCATTGCGGTCAGAACTGTCGATGTTTGATGCTTAGACAAGAGCAGATCAAATCTCCCGTCGCCTCCAGCTACATAATCAAGTCATTGTTATTGAGACCAGTACCTAAACGTTACCCAGTGCATACCCTAGATCAACATGCTGGCCTACCCTCTACCCCCTACCCAATCTACCCATAATACACCCCCCACACACACACCCCACCCTGCCTATAGGCTGTCCTCACCCTGTCAACCTGCCACTCTGGCCCAAATACCATGTGCCATATTGTAAACACAGCCCCTGATCGCACGGTGGACGGACCAGTGCGTGTTCTGGGACCCTAGAGCCTAGTCGCATGAAGAGCGATCGTTGGATGACAGGACGCTGGCCCTGCGACACTGACTCCTTGGCAACGTACAACAATGTGGAGCACTTGACTACATTCTCGAGAGGTCTTACGATGGTCCACTAGAAATCAAATACATCAGAATCACCTGTTGCTCGGTGATATACGATGACGACTTAGACATTATCTGGCAATTATGGAGATCAATGACATGAAATGACTTGGTACAATAGGATCAACTGTGTAACATGGCATCTATTGTAGCAAAATTATGCATACGTAATATTATATTCCATTGCAACCATGAATTTTCTTCTGTAAGGAGAAACTCAATAGGTGCCTAATCATTGTCCATGAACAATATTTGTCATGGAAATAACAATTGCATTATACACCTTTAGAAATATGTGTGTTAATCATGTGTAATATGCAAGTCCTGTGGTATACAGCCAGTACCTACATCTGGTCTATACTACTTACACCGTGAACAAAACGATGGGCTGATTGGTGGAGTTAGTTTGTGACAAACCTCATCACAGCTTAGTAGATAAATCACTCTAGAAGAGTATCAACCTTCTACATTCCGATAACTTGTGCTTTGATTACAAGATAATAGCGTGTACTTGAACATGTCAAGATGATTATAAATCACATGTGGTGTCGGAGAAGTCATCCCAGTCTCTGATATGAAGTAAAACCAGGAAAACTGACTGACAGGTTGATGACGTTCATCATTAGAACAGAAAGAAGACATTACGAATGGTACTTCACATTATAAGACAAGACTACGATAAAAATGTCACCACGGGTATACGTAGTGAACCTGTTACCATGGTGACGTACCTGTCCCAGAAGGAGAACCTGTGTCTGGAGGCGCCGTCGACGGAGGTGCCTTTGACCGGGGGCGCGGTGCGTGTTCGTGAGCCGTACTCCCGGTCTGGCCCGGCGAGGCGCGCATTTCTCGGCACGGAACGCGAGAGCACGGAGTCCGTGTCATCATGGAGATAGAGCGCAGCGGCGGGGTGCAGGAACGGCACCCGCCAGTGTGGAGAGGGCGTGTCCCCCGGCGTGTCCAGGCCGTTTGGGGTGTGGGCAGGAGTCCCGCTGTCTGGGGTGTCCTGGTTCTGCCCCAGCACGTCGAGCCCTGAGGTCGAGTTTTGGCCATGTTGTGTTGAAGCTCGAATCACTATCGGTGTGGAGGCGTTGCTGGCATAACTCTTGAACGATGAGGTCGACTTACTGGTTCTCATCTTGGGCTGGACATCAAGTACCCAGGTTGTAATCAGTAGTTGATATATACTCAGATGATCAGCATTCAATTCCACAGCATATCCAACACCCACATTCTCACTCTGTGACCAGTTAAAGGCCCAAGTAGTGAGCGGTCCATTCAAGTCCTAGATCTGAGCGAGCGACAGCAGCTGCTTCATATACGACCAGCTGACTTATTGAAATGTCAATTTTTTTTACTCTCGCCACTCTCTTTATGATTTGTTTGATTTAATCTCCTGTAAGTTCAAGGCATTCGTATGTGAAACGTTTTTCCACTAGATCAATGAACAAGCCACATTCATTAAGTAGTGAAGACGTCATACACGAGCAGTGGTGGTTATCACACTGCTCGAACAATCGGTTTTCCATTGCACATCCAACACTTGTATCATTATCCGTGTCCCCATTAGATAAACTTTAAGGTGTGTTCTGTGTTCACTATAACACAGCAGTTTTATCTCGAAGAAGAGTCAGCAGTTATTGTCTGATATCGATAACATTTTTCAGGGTCCGGAATGTGCACTTCACCAAGCGTGCAGTGTGTGCAATCCGTGCACATATCTTGATATCCACTTCCACCTCTCAGAAATCAAGGCCTGGAATCCCCCCGGATGACAACAGTCTTTCTATGTTGAACTCACTGGTGACAAGGTTCTATATGTAACAAAGTATAACCCCACTGGCAGGAGACTCCACAGTCACCGTGCTCAAGGACATAATTAATGTGCTCTCCCTGGGGGTGCGAGGTAACTTAAAAACATACTTTGTCACTGACTCCAAGTGGCTGTATTATGGTAGACATGGATCTCCATACATGTACGTCATAGTGTGATGACCCTAATGGAGTTCCGTTAGGAAGACCGACAAGAGACTCCTGGCACGCGACCATGAGCCAACGAGCTAAAGAATGATATCCACTAATTAACTTGCTAGTTTTGACGGACACCCGGCAGTTAATCATGTATTGTCTCTGATAGCCACTCAGCGTAATCTCGCATAAAATGCGCACTTAGTTTTATGGCGGGCTGATCAATCCTAGCTGATGACTGAGCGATTTGATATGCGAACAAAACAAGAAAACTCTGGTGAAAGAAAATTTCCAAAATATAAACATCCTCCATTTAAATGTAGACTGTAGCAGATATATCCGGGAAACAAGAATAGCACAGAGTGCAAGTAAAAAGGAAACATAGAAACTTTGGAGTGCTGGCCATCGTCGAGTGGAAAAACATCCAACATCCAGACATGAAGTTATTCCAAGATACAAAATTATTCCCGGCATTCCACAGTCTGATTTACAGGCATATAGGTCAGTTCTAATGACTAGAATTTTTGGCTGCTGCCACAATTAGCAAGCTCAAGGCTTCATGTGGAGATATTACGTGTGATACCACTATATCGAATACACAAACATCACTGTTCATGTGTGCAGTATAAAATTACAGTGTGACCCATATCATACTTGTCGTTCTGTGTTGAGAATGTTTTACGTTAACTCTTGCACATACATATAACATAGACATTTTTTCCCCACATATAAAAGAACTGCTTCACTTTGCTCTCAGAACATACAATCATGCACTATTCCGATGCAAAGACACGTGAATAACTCGGAACATCGACCAGCCAGCAACGTTTCGTAGACATCAATAACATAGCTGAACAGGGAACTGTGTAAGAGTCTATCAAGGATTCACAATTTGACAAACACTCGACCGTGTAACCCATTGTTTTAAACGTACGAATTGGAGGGGCACATTGATTGGTGTACCAAGATATCCCATTGTTGATTTGAAAGGCCATATACCCATTGTAGAAAACATCGACAATCATCATGGCCAGCCTGGTACTACAATCTGCAAGCATTCTGATGATGATCCCTACGACAAGTATTACTGTAAATCCACTTTATTTTGGATGACAATGTACCAGACTTTGACATGGAAGTCTAGAATCCCTGGATTTAGGTACACAGAGTGGTTCGCTGACCACTGACACACGGTACATGGTCTGTCAACAAGTGACCTCTCAATGACAAAGTAAGTCAATCAGGTTTACAAGAAAATTTCTTGTGGTTCCTGCAGAGATCCGCCCTGATAAAACACCAGCTTGATTTGAAAGCTGCTGAGAACATTGATGAAACAGACAGGAAAATACAACAGCGTTTTTCCAATAGAAGTCCAAGTCACAACCATGACAAACAATACAATCAAATATTTTCATGAATAAATTGTTAATTTTGTGTGTCACTATTTCCATTCTTGCTTGGTCCCTGGAGCCAGAGTCAACAAATTAACTGTTGTATTCATTTAGAGCAAAATCGCTTGCGATAAAATTGCATTCCAGGCAACTTATTTTGCTGGGATTAGCTGCGAATTAGCTGTACCAAGTTTGTGCTGTTGTCTAGTACCAGAAGTCTGTCTTCCGATGGATGGTTCACAAAACACTAAAAAGCTAATAGAGCTTCACAAAACAACTGTATTAAGTGCTATAAAAACTGAATCCCCTGTCAACAAATATAGCAGTGGAAATCCACACAAAATCCTTCAGTGCAGAAAGTGCACACTATAAATCATAGATGTTGAATTGTTTTCCATCAAAAATCCAATACAAACATTAGGAGCATCATTTGAGCTGACAGCAAGGTGCTCATTGTGAATTATCCCAGGAGATATCTGACACATTCCAGGAGAGATTCAGGCCATAAAATAACTGAAGACATTATTAGTATTCACTGTGAATGAACTAACATCCGTGTTGCTCCAATTTCCACATAAGATCCAGAACTTCACAATGCCACCCCTTATACCTGTATATCACCTTATGTCCGTGTATCTATATGAATATGTTCTGGGCGTAGTTCTGACGTACAGGCGGAAGGTACGAGGATGTAGCACATACCAATGCTTGTGTTCACCCAAATAGCCACTCACCATACTTTTATCCATGCCCAAAATGATCAACAGAAACAGAGAGAAAAGGTGAACAAGCGAGTGGGGAGGATAGAAGGTGGTTTCGGGGGTCGCAACGCTGCAGCAAAAATTCTGATGCGAAACATTCATTGTACTGTGAGCAAGGAATTCATGGGGAACTCATGTATCAAGCTTGCCATTATCTGCCATCGTGTAGTCACTAAGGCCAGAAATCTTGATAGCTAGTGACCTATGGGGTCTTTCCCTCTGCTGCGGCACCGGAAGAATTAATTTGCCAGTCTGATCCGGGAAGGCTCTGGCATCGCTCGGTCTGATGAATGGTTCTAATATATCACCGTTAATTTGGCCGTCAAAGATCCAAGGTAGAACAATGTTGGTAACATGTGTTAGCTGCTCTGGTTCATCAACATTCACTAACAAAAGCTTGTATTTTGCATCTGAATACATCACATTAAGTAACAACGCCCATTGAAAACAATACTGATTTTCAGTAAAAAATTTAATACAAGTAACCTGATAGAGACAGAACGAATGGAGAAGAAAACATTTCTGATGAATGACAAAATTTGATACTTGATTTTTTTTGTAAACAACCAAGCCATTTTGGTCAGTTTTCATGAAATCTGCACATGACGAATGAGGTAAGTGTTCCTAGGGTATGTATCTCCTGCTGCCTATGCCTCGGTTGATATAATCAAATTTGACATAGCCACTTTCCTGAAATTGGAAACTTGAAAACAAATGTTTGCCCCAGATACACACAGACCCCAAGGTAAGGGGAACCTGCGCGGTCACCTAGTGCACGAGTTTGGCACACATTGCAGCTGTAAACTTCCCAGCTAAATACATCTTTTATTCCCCGATTTGACTCTCATCTGATTCTTGAACCCAGCAGAACTTATCAGGGATTTTTTTTGTGTATTTGAATGAGAACTTTTTTTCCTGCAACATGGAAGGAGGAACGAGAGGATTGGTCCAGATAATATTATTACTTTTACATTTTTTCTGATTTAGAACAGCATCAAGCAGTTTTGAGCAGGGGGTCAGAAGGAAGTTTAGTGAAGGTCGCTGTTCCTGATGAGTCAGACACTGCCTGGCCAGTTCCCATCTGGCCCTCAGGCTTTAGCTCTCCTGTAGGAGCCACTAGCCCCCTCCAGCTTCCCTCATCTGTCTCACTCGGCCATCAGCTCTCTCTCGCCCAGGTCAGGCTGGTGCACGTACCACAGCCCTCCACGGAACTGTGTCACAACCAATCAGCTGTGAGCATCAGTTCGTCAGAAACACCGCACAACTGCTTGCTCGTAGAAAGAGAAGTTCCGCACTCGCTGGCGTCAGCTTCAGTTTATCATGATGCGCTCATGTTCCTAGCTCACGGTTTTGTCATCAGCAGAGCTGCTGTAACAGGATCCACCTATTGTGTAACTCAACATGCATTCTCCACCAATTTTCTTTCTTTTGTCAGATATACAGTTGTTGCAATTCATGAATGGAAAACATTCAAAGCAAGATAATAAAGTTTTTTTCCCCCTCTCAATATAGGTCTATCATCAATTGACACGTGAAAGCAACTCCTTGATCCGTTTGGAGCTACACCTGACAACTTACTCTATATTACATGACATATCATGAGTCTGTTATAACTTTACATTCAGTGCCACATAACACTCTCTGTGTCAATCAGGCACAGCAGACAATGCTTGCTTGCAACGCTGCTCTCGATCAGTGCTCTAGTCACTATACATCACCAGCACTCATAATAATTTGTCTGCCTAGTAATTATGGAAATGACATAGTGGATATGAGTTCATTAAATAGCTAATCATACTGGGTAATACTGGACCAGAATCAGACAGATTCAGGATTAACTCTACTTAAAGCTTCCAAGAAGTGACCCTCGAACGTCACCATCCAGGCACTCCACCGGCCCATAAAAACATTGGGAAAACATTCAGATCCCTGTCCCCCCCCACCCCTGTACTAAATGTTATACTGTAATACCCTGTGAAGGATCTTGGACAAGACCGTTTGTCACATTGATGTGTGCACTGTCCCAGTCTCCGACCTGCCCCCCATCCTCCCAATTGTCATTTCCCAGATCCATACCCCCCCCCCATGTCGTATAGCACTGAATACATAGAGAGAGGTAGGGGGAGGTAGGAGTACGGAGGGGGCGGGGGGGGGGGGGAGGACTTGACCCACGCTCCCCTCCGGTGTGTAACCAGACACCGACTGATGACGTCAATCGGAGGTCCACGGACAGCCTAGAAATCTGAGGCTCTTCTCCCCGCCGCAGTCAGACGCAGGGAACATGTGGTGTCCACGCTCGTCTGTATCTCTACGTAACGAGAGGGTGCATGGAGGGGCAAATCAGGGCTTCTAACTTGTTAAAAAGAAGTCCCAAGCAAGAACATGTCCTCCCAATTGAAGGCAAAATGATTTGTGTCCAATTGGAAGATCTAAGCATTCCGATGAATCAGCTAAGGACGCATTGAGGAATGTGGTGACGTGCCGGGTGTCCCATGTAATGTAGTTTGCCTGGAATTGAGAGCAATCAATATTCTCTAGCTGATCAGCTGACTATTCATCATGCTTAGTTGTGAAAGGTATTAATTTCAATCGGGCAATTTTGACCGTGTTGCAAATTTGCAGACCTTGACCCGAGCAAGAGGTAAACCTGGGACAAAGAACTTGGGACTGTCGACGGAAACTAGCAGCGCCATTGACACGTATCAGCATCGATAGCAGTAATGTGCTCATTCATGCCATCACCGAGTGGCTGCCATGGCAACTGGCTAAACAACCAATGCCTATTGACTCAAAGCATCACGTGTACAACTGACATGAACCTGAACCCATCAATAACATCGTACAATCGTCACATCTGGAAGATGCCTTTATATAACTTGCAACCGAACAACTATTTTCTGCTTTATAGGCTCTGACATTTGCATGTTTTGTCAAGAAAAAAAAACTTTTCCCCTCCGCAGGGAGAGAATTCCACGTTCTCAAGACTCCAAACACAACAAGTTGATCAAATAACCACAACTATCGAAAGTAGAAGCACATCAAAGCGTGCACCAAACCTCTCACTCCATGGCAATATGAACAATCAAGGCCGATTGCATTGAGGGTTGGATTGCATGCTGCGATGCCTGCAGCAGAATTGGAAGCCAGAGCGATTGTTTGCACTGAGCAGTGACATTGATCACTTAATACAATTCCAACTGCTCCTTTTGTTCTCTTTTATTTTTCCTCCCTCATTCACCTTCGAATCAGTCCAAAGTACAAACTGGACTAAGACAAACTTGGACCATGCCCAAATCAGTGTTTTCAGAGTGGGGTTCAGGTTTGTGTATATAGGAACCTGGGTTGGGGTGCCCTAGGGCCAGAAAATCAGAGATGGGAGTGTTTTCGTGATCATTAATTCAGTGCCGTTTTACCGCGGCAATGTTTGAGTGGAGCACACAATCGGGCACCCGCTCTTCGACTCATTGCTCCGACGATGTTTTCTCGTCTGCCCTGGCAAGTCACGCCACACGCCACTTCTTTGGAGATATTCGCCCGCTCCCTTTGCCGACACGAAGGAAGTGTATTGTGGGACATCTTGGACAGGCCCCTGGATCCTTCGCTCGCAACAACCACCCTGAGCCCATCTACCGTCCTAGCCCCCCACCCCACTAACCCCCCACCACTCTTCCATCTTGGCCCTCATTGCACAGATCAATAACAGTTGGGAATGGTCTCATTATGTAACTCTTCTGGGAATGATATTCGTGGCAGTGCAGTGACGGTACAAGCTGTGGTGACAAAGACAAACTCAAAGTTCCAGAGCATTGCTTTCTTTTCTCTTTCTCCCTCCTGCGGGGCCCAGAAAAGTCATCAGCCAATAGTTGGCTTGTTTGTCTGAGGGAGGGAGTCGGGTGGAGGAACCATTCTCAGAAACAGGAAAGCAGCTTCGTGAACAGACCCACAGATGGACCATACTCACCGAGACCTTTGATGACCTTCGCTATAGCCTTCATACGGCACTGGACAAAGGACCATGTGATAATGACTTTAGACCCCCATATATCCCCAGCAGAGAGCTGAGATATCGACAAATGCAATACCACAATGTACGCCACGCCTCTGCGCTGTCGACAACTTCTCATCTTTTACGAGACCAATTTGTGGAGGGTTGCATCTAATACAGAAACTTGGCACTTTCACAGGAGTAACAACCTGACACCAGCTAGCATATTATAGAGTTTTATTGCGAAGTGGACCCATCCCCCTCGCCCTCCAAGTAACTCATACGATCCACCTGATATTTAGCTACTAATTAAGGTTGCTCTCCAGCACAGATTCTATAATTCATTTCTCATCAAATTATGTGATGAAAATGAATCCAGGCCTCACTGACGCCTTGTCAGTAAATGAGACGTACTTGATATGAACACTTCATGCACAATACACTTAAAAGTTTGACAAGGCCATGCTCGGCAGGTTAGCACTTTGCGATCTATTCTCTATATATTGAATCTCAGCAAAATTCCCCATCAAGATCTTGTCAACTGTCTCATTCCTCATACACCAAGAGCTTGAGTTATTGATTCTGTCGAGGCTTGAAGTGACTATGTACATCAGGAATTATCTGTCCAAGCATAACTTTCTAGAAACAATAATTTATGCCACATTTTGCACTGCGTAAATCAATGTGAAGGCTGCAGTTCTCTCCCAAGTGTCTAGAGAAGCACACACACTGTTGCTGCATCCTCGTTAGCTGTTTGTTTCATTATCATTGTAAGTTTAACAGATCTGGTTGCACAGACGGAGACACTGGAGTTTTCCCTGGAGACAACAGAAAATTACGCACAAACAAAAGGACGCCACAGAAGATGGTCCCTTAAAGTAGAGAAAATGTTCATTAAAAATTCTCTTCTCGGTTTACGCTGAAAATTTCTGTTTTCATTAGTGCGCCTGAACACAAATTTCTGCCTTGATCATGTTGATGCGAGATGTTATTTGCACAGTGTCTAGAGTAAATTGGAGCTGAAACAGATGAGCACACAAGATAGCTAATTTCATTTCTGGGTGTTTGCAAAGGTCTAGCAGTGTTTCCAATCTCCACTGAACACACATGGTTCTGGCTCGTTCTTGACGTCTGACAATCCTACGTATCAAAGTTGGTATAACGCTGAACCCTGAATGCACTTCGAGCCAGGATCGTTTTGCTGCCACGAGGGAGGACTGATCAGCTGAGATTTGTGGCTTGGATTGGGAGGGATCACCTGCCAATATGTCTGCCCTTGATCGTTGCCACTGTTGAGTTGCTGAACTCTGGGCCGATCCTGCGGTATATTTACTCTGTTCTGGCATGTCCCATCTCTCTTTCCAACACTCAATTGCTACTGCAAACACCCCAAAGTTTGGCCATCATCAATGGTATGTGCCTACCTGGCAACTGACGGAATGACTCCAAATATCTCTGCCCTCGGTACGTGCGGGATAATTTGAACAACACATTCGGGTAACCAACCAGTAATTAACATGTCATACACATCATGTCTTATGGACAATATATTCATAGGGTAACATCAAAGTATCATTATAAATACATGTAGATTCACTCCTTCTGGAAATGTAAAATCATGTCCCTATCTAGTATCTCCACATCGGAAGGCAATGATGACCACACAAAAGTGATAAATGCTGTTTAACTCCAGTCAAGTTCAGTAGTATTTAGCAGGTGTTTATTGTTACTTACATGGGACTCCGAGCCCGGTGGTGGCCGAAGCGGGGCGAAGGACTTCTCGAGACTCTTGGAGATACGGCATCAGGCAGCATTATGATTGGCTTGAATGTTCCGTTGGCCATCACTAGCATGGTCCCCGGCAGTTAACAGACTACTTAGGTGATTTACTTCCACAAAAACGTTGCACATTCAGCGCTGTTTCACTCCTGTTCTGTCTCACTGGTTATCACATTATGGGTGCCTCCCATGTTATATATAAGTATCTGTGTACTTACTTACATACAAGGGCCAGAAAACCTTTTTTTCAGCCTTTTGCCTATTCCGCTCCTACGCAGAATGCTCGCATATTTCCCCAAACCCAGATGAATAGATGCCACAACAAGCGTCAAACCAGAATGTATCCTTTCCTTCATGGGAAGCATCTGAGAAATGCATCAAATTCCCTGATGCTGGCATATAACCAACGTCAGTGACTTTGTCTAGATGCTGAGGTAATATAAAGTATATGGCCTTGTCTTAGAACTGTCATGGAAGATTGAAGACCTGTGGCCTTCTGTCCACTCCTTTGCTGCTCCAGTGCCCGAGATCCCACGTTCTGTCTGCCCACCGTGCTTGCTACGTCGCTCGGACCGCCTCTCGTCCATCCAGGCCAGCAACATGCGCCCCCTGGGGAAAGGACACAGTGACACAAACACGTCTGCCGTCTTTGGAATGCATCAAGTCGTAACTGCCGACAAGTCTGTTGCTGGTACCGTAGCTCGTTCCTGGGACGCTGACGTATCTGCAAGTTTTGGGTCACTCCGAATGCATGGGCCGAGATTGGCTGTCATATCCAATTGTTGTCTTTTCTGGGTATCAGGAGGCCACTCACAGATGTAATCTCAGTATGACCTCTAGTCGCGAGGGAGCGAGAGCATTTAGGCCCGTTTGTCTAAGTAATGGGGAGGCGCCTCCCCCTCCTATCCGCCCCACACAAAGCCAGAGATTCTTCCGTCAATGATCCACTTCTGTCTGCTTAGCTTCGACGTTTTTGTCCCCCTCAGAAAGAACAGGTCAAGCTCTTATGCGACTTCCCGACAATAGCGAGAAGCCCCGCACCTGACGTGGTGGAGACAATTACCGCGACACAGCAAACGAGGCGGCGACGAGCGGGAGAGCGCTGGGATCGGACTGCTCCTTGTCGCTCTCAGACCATGTTCCCATACAGCCTGTTATTGACACTGACTGCGGGATGCAATGAGAGACGGCTGCTGATTATGACCGACGCAACATTCATATCCAATCTCCGATGGAAAAGCACATGCGACTTCTGTATGCATGAATGTGACGCTTTTTCTCCTTGCGTAACGGGAAGTCCTATACACTGAACAAGGATCTTCTCTTCCCTTTCACGATCCACTGGTTTCCAGACAGGGCTGGGAGGGAAGGGTTGGGGGGGGGGGGGGGAAGAGGAGGAGAGGGGGATGTTGCAACCACAAATAAACAGAGACACAAATGAACACAATAGAGGACATCCAGTTTTTCTCTGTTTGCGTTCCTTGCGGTATTGACCGTCCTGTGCTCAGTGGAGCACGCAGGGAGAGAAGCTTGAATTGTGGCTCTCCAGAGCGCATGGATCAAGTTGAAGGTCAGTGTGATTGTTAGATTGCGGTCAGCTGATCAGTGCCCTGTCCCCAGAGATTTCATCATAAGTCCGTCATCCTTGGACCCTGGATGTACAGATGAGACACCATGGAATATGGAGCCGTAACTGAGCTTGTCCAATATTTCAGCAATATTCTACGTTGGAGTGAAGAGACAATTCCCCCCACATTTATGAATGTAGCACATGTAATGATCTCCACTTTCGCTCCTCCCAACACCTTGCGTTCTGTCCTGCCATCACCTGGCGTTGTGTGGAGTGATCGCAGCAAGCGTACCTTCAGTCAGGAAGTCCGACACCACAAATCACGCTCCCAGCCGACCGCCCCACTGAACCCAGCAGCGGGATTCAGGAAGTCCACGGACACGGCAGCACTGAGAGGAACACCTATTAACTATGAACACCTCACTCCAACACGATCGCTCTTCCTTTGCAACATGAAAAGTTTTCCCAAATGCCAGATACAAGACTCTAGGGTGCAAGGTCTCTCACGTGAAGCCGAGGGCCAGAACGGATTTCGTGCTTCTATAGCACGGAATCGGGAAGTATTGTTATCAGAATACAGGTTGCAGCTCAGACAGATCCCTCAGGGGTCCTCTTGGGTCAGCGAGGATCCTTCTATGCAGCATTGTCAATCACTTTTAGTGTAATTTAATGAATTGCACAAACAGCTGATCCCTGATGGACATCTCATCCGCTATCTTGCCAACCTTGAAAGCGTCCATTTCAGGGAGCAATGCCCAGAGGAAGGGATCAGGCTGACTGGTGCTCTCTCAACGCCTGCTCCCACTCTGTCCACCTCGTAAATTTAACTAATTCAAGAGAAGAAATGTTTTATTGCAATGGTGCTGTAGCCACGGCAACACAAGATAATCCTCTTGGTTAAGTACTCCTCTGCTGGAGTGGTCGGGATTGTCGTTGTCATGACGAATCGTCTGTCTTTCCTCCGATCTCAGGAGAGTTCTTCTAATCCGTGGTTGACATTTACGATTGATGTTCCTAGCAGTGATAAAACCATACAAGTTATTCTTCTCACATACTCCAATCAAGTCACATAGAAAATGTCAAGCCGAGTACGACCAAGTGCCTCAACAACTCATCCCATCTTTGCACAGGTATTAATCCACACAAAGCTGTCGTGAATATCCATGAAAACAATCGAACATGGCATGGTCGGGGACGTGAAGTCTCATAATCAAATTTAGGCCAAAACTCAGGTTGTGAGTCAAAATTGTAACAATCGTTGATCATGAAGCTTCCCAAGAAAAAAACGACATGTAGTTACAAACTTCAGGAAGAAAGAAGATCTCTCCCACTGTTGATGAGGCACGCGTCAGCGGAATTAATGCCTAGCACACAACAACTACACATCCAGTTGTGTCATGTCCACATAACGAAGACAAATCTCGTTTGTCTCTGAGCATGTTCCTGTTTCATCAGTGTTCTTCAGCCAAACCAAATCTTCTTGTTTTATTTATTCCGGCATGTACGTAACTTTGTGCTTTATATCCCCACTTGATGGTAGTTGCCGTCATCATGATCCACTCGGATACAGTGAAGTTTTATCACATTATGGTGTGGTTTAATCATCTCTGCTCATGGACAGTTTTTCAAGTAAACTGATGTGTGCCTTCTTGTCTTGTGAGTATGCATTATAATAATAAAATCCTAACTTAATCCAAAAAAATGATCAATCCATGACTATGTCTGTATTTGTCCCGAATGCCTGATCAGTTACTGACCCTGAATAAACCAGTTCAACAATCAACAGGTCTAACATGACTAAAGACCAGCAACAAAAACAACTTCTATATGACCCCAAATAGCCTTCTGTGTTGCCCCAGGAGCAGTGACTTGTTCCACTCAGTTGAACATCAACATACCAAAACATTTAACATAAAATAGTTTATTATGTTCAATGTTTTGGCATGTTGATGTGACATGCATCAGAGTCAATGAAAACATTTTTTTTTATCACAATTTGGATCAGATCTTTCTTGAACAATTCATTGTTTCCTACTGGATCCCTGGATGCCATCATTTCATAAATTTTTGATGATATAAATGACATATAACTCGAATAGGTTGACCTTGTAGCAGGGCTGAATCAGTCACATCGTTGATTATTGTATAAAAACATTCAGCAAACAGCAAGTATGATGATGTGATGTGTCATTCTTTTGCCAACTGTCACCAAACATCAATAACAATCACAATAAACTATCATAGCGAGGTACAAGACTGCACAATAAAATATTCATGCAGTCGCGATGTGTGACACAGAATTCGCACGAAATCGATGGATATATTGAAAGTGAAGGAGATTTCCTGTATTATTCTGATTTATCTGAGCTCACCCGTTGAGGTACAGACTTTGCAGACTCCAGTGAACAGTAGCTGTTCATGTATCGGGGCTAAATCGAGAAAATCCCAAGTCGATCATTCTTCATCCCCTCTTCTCCATGTTTTCTCTAACCAACTCTTTTTTCCCCTGTTTCCGTCGGCCGAAAGCTTGATTGTGAAACGTTCCTTGCTTTTCTCTCGAGGAACCAAAATTGTGAAATATGCTGATGAACATATGTACTCAATTCGTTTCAAACATATTTCCAGGTCACATATTTTTCCTTTTCCGTCACATTAACCTATTGTTCATATTTTTGGAGCAATGGCAAAAACATCCAATAGGCAGCCAGAACACAATGGAGGAAAACTAGTATCAAAAAGTAGGTCCTACTTATATCTCTGATCTGGAAATATTATCTATATTAACAGCACCTTAGTTTCAAATTCTACAAGTGTTTGCTTTTCTGTAAATCCATGGGGTGCTTTTGAAAATACACATACTGTATTGGTCCTAATAGCGGCATGTGCCCTAATAGTAGAGCGCCCCCCTGTTTTTCCCCAAAATGTTCGATTTTTGTAACCTCGTAATTCATTTCATATCGTTCTAATAAGATCTTGGAGTGTTCCAATCTACATATTTATGTTATATGAATCATAATAAAGGGGATTGAAGGCAATAGGTGTATTATTCAGTGATTTTCATAAATTTGACCTCAAGTTTGACCTCATTTTTGAACGCGCTGCTGCAGGGGGTCTTGCTTTGGCTCGCCATGCTACTATTAGGACCAATGCGGTATATACACATATCTAAAAGTATATAAATTGATATCATGACCAGCAGATACATCTCAGACTATAAAAGATCCCAATGTGATCATAAACTACACACGTTGTTCTGTCATCACAAATGTATCATAGCGTATATACAGACAAACACCACAGCTTGTTCCTGAACCATCATTATGGCTTCACTCTGATATAAAGGTGACTGCACCAATGGTTGCATTATGATGACTCAAATAATCTCATCATAGCGGCAAATCATGAATGCAGATCCATGAATTAGCAACCAACAAAACTGTATGGGCGAGCAAAAGTCAACCAATCAAAACAATAAATTTCTGGTTGCTGGTGCGAAAATTTCAGCAAGACTTCAGCAATAAAACATATCGTAATGAGAACAAGTTTTTTGTTGTTGTTCAATGGTTGCTTTTCTTGAATGATTTCTTGAAGACCTTTTTATGCAGTGTTCAAAATTTTGTTGGTATTTTTTGCACCATCTCATTGGAACGAGACAATATTTTCAAGAACTGAAACAAACAAGATTGATAACTTGCATGCATGAGTTTCTCAGAAAAGATTCTTCACAGCGTGTCTGTTTTAAAATTTACTTATTTCACTTAGTAGCTATTTATTCAATTATTTTCTATTAAAATCCACTTGTCATATCTAATAGTTTGCTAGAAAAGAATCTTTACTGAGCAGATTACATCATTACACAGGTCAAAGGTTCCTTATTATATATTTATTCTATCATGATAATGATTCCAACAATATTACTTCATCAGATATCCATAATTCTGTACCCACAATTGAAATCAGCTTAATTTAAAATACTAGTATATCATAACACAATAGTTATTCTTTTCCACAGACATAATTATGGTCAACACCACAGACATATGGTCAAAATATGTTCAATCTCTGAACATGTTCAAACCCAATCACTACTTCAGGACATGTAACGTTTAGGATGTAGTTGTCTGAAAGCCCGTACGCCCAGTGATATATCAGTGTTGTACTCACAGCTCGCTGGTCAGTGAGGAGTTGCGGGACAGAGATTTGGGTGACAGATCAAAGTCGCTGTCTGAGCGGTAAAGGAAGGACTCCCGACGCTGTGGCAGGTTCTGTAAGACGAGGCCTGATGACGGACTGACACCATCCAGCGGGCTACGGTTTGGCGACGTCCCATTCTCTATGTCAAAACTGTCAGGACAGAACAGAGGGAGAACATTATATACAGTGCAATGAATGAATAAATAGTACACAAAAACCTTTACATGAATCTGACATTTCAGTATACAGAGACTAAACAGCCAGTGAATGAGCAGAAACTTGGTATCATCAGGAGGATTGTCAACTCATAAACAGCCAACAACTGGGAAACATTATGATGAGCAAAGCGCATATAAATGGATACATTATGACAGTTTGCTTTGAATCTTCCAACAGATGGCAGCAGACTTGTGTAGCATCATACAAGAATATTTTGTTGATGATATATTCTCTCAAAGAAAACATTCTGTAATCATGACTATGCTTATTATCATTACGTAACAAAATCAAAGGTACAATGACTGTCTTCTGTCATAACAATGTCATGTTCTTTATTGGATCCAATACAGATTTTTTGTTTGCCCAATTTCTGTTTATAGCCACTCATCTTTGCGAGCAGCATGTGCAGAGAACATTCTATTGAACACTTCTGGGAGACAAGCACCAACAGTACCAGTAATTCCTGAACACAATAAATGTATTGATGTCGCCAGTAAAATTTGGTACCTCAGAAGTGGAAAACCATTGCGTAGGAGATCTGCAGGCCTAATCTTCCCAGTCAAACACTCGACTCTGTCTGAGACTGGGACATTCCCCATTATACTGGAGAACTCTAGGGTGAATGGCGAATCTGAGACGAAACAATCTGATGCCATTCCACAACTGTGCCATAAGGAACAATCATCGGCTTATATACACACAAGATAGGCAGGGCGTCTCAGTCTGTTTGCTTGTCCTGTAAAACTTGCAGATAAAATCCACACAGGTCTTGTTTTTATTTTTTTTCGTAAACGCTTTCTTGCTTTCTTCGGGATAAAAAACTCAACTTTCACAAGTCCGTAACATAAAACTACTACCAGCGAACCACCAAAATTTCTTGGCAAATCACTGTAGGGGCATATTTCGTCACTATAGCAACATTCTTTTTCCTGTGTCTAACCGTGCTGGGTCAACATGAAGGTATGTTTTGATGTTGCCAAGGCCAAAGTATACACTTGATAGAAGCAACTTGCACAAGGCAAAACATCCAACTGGCACACAAACACGCAATAAAATCAGCAACAACCTCCATATCTACTTACCTCTCACAATAGAGCATAAATTCCCGCAAGCCAATGTGATTACGTGGAACACAAGTGGATATATTGAGGGGGCTGAGGTGGAGCAGACATGGTCCACAGAAACCACTGCCAGGAATCAGATCCCAATCCACTGACTAAACAATACAATACAACACAATACAACACAATACAGGTGTATTGTGTGCATCTCTTGCCTCTGGTATTCCTTGGTTCTTCCCACGCCAGCCACCCATCTCATCCAGAAATCCCCGCCAATTAGTCTAAGGGACCGCCTACTTCACTCCCGGAATACTGCCTTCATCACCGGGAAAAATCTCGGTCAGTACCTCTTCCCGAAATCAACAACTACCACTGATAGATGTGATGACGTGATCAACAAGTAAAACACCACACACAGGTGTATGAACACTACAGATCATATCCACAACACTACACACATGCGTATAGAATCATATCCATCCATTCCAGTGGATAAATCAAGTACGACACACAATGCTGCAATTATTGGTGATTTTTCACCTGAATGACCATGGCACCTATATCAAGGTACTGACAGTGTGTAATTACAGGATTTTCTCTCCATCAATTCCCTGGAAAATCAGATTGCGTATTGAAATGTTATGTAGATTAATACCGGTACAATATACATCGATATGTATGTAATCAAATGAAAATACATTTCCGTGGTAACTTACATTGCCTCCCACCAGCTACAAAATACTAACTTCAGGATTCTGAATAATAACACCTCTATAATGTGAGATGTGCAGACTTCTCCTCAGCCCACGCTTTTCATTAGGATATTGGTGTTGTCATACGGATATTTTGAGTACAAACAAAATGTCATCAGCTGACACTGTGTCTTTGATGTAGCTGAGGTGAATCTGCCTTGGGGTACTCGGAATATTACCACTTGTTTGAGCAAACAACTGTAGGTTATTTCAGTTTATTGCAATGGGATGGCTATAAAATAAGAATTGAGAAATTCTGTACTGATTTTAAAACTAATTTACTATTAATTTCTCATGAATCGGTTTTGAGAAATGTTGTAAAATCTAATTTTTTATGTGACGCTATGATTAGCTTCATAAACTGGTGTGATTCTGATTGAATTAAGGAGACATTTGGACATGGTGCTTGTGCCCAAATTGTCTTCAGATAACTAGGATATCCAATCTCACCCAATTAAGTAAATTACAATAACATGCCCAGTACGTTTTTCAAGATAAGCAATTTTTATTTCCGAAAAAGAGTAGGTTGATGCAACTCCTTCAAAACCTTGCATCGTTTCCCACTAGTTTATCTTTCTTTTCTTCAATACATGGCAATGCTTTACACACAGAAAAAGCAACCCATGTACTTAAAACTTTCTAGAACAGAGTTTTGGAGAAGGAAATGATAGTTTCGGTGGTCCCGTGATTCCGGGTACCGTCTTTCACCAAAGATAATCCGCTACCATAGATAATCCGCACCCCTATTTTGAGGTCCAATATCTCGGGAAAAACCTATTATTCAATGTATTATCCGCACCCCCGTTCTCCGGTCGAGGTGTGAAATTTTCACGTCGAGTCACGAGCTCGATCGGTCAATCAGCAGTGATCAGAAGTGTGACAAACTTTGGCCGACAATAGGCCGGCAGGTACTTTCATGCTTCAGTGGCTCACAAAAGGTTAGTTCACATCAAAACACATGATTTCTATTGTTGTTCTTGTCAATAAAACACAATCTTATTTTATTTCAGAAGGCGAGTTTCTTGAGTTGCTGACAACAATGAATTCGCTAGCAATGTCAAGGCCGTTTCTGTCTTCATGTCAAAGTTAGGGGGTCGTCTCAATGTTCAACAGAAGAATTTCATTGTCCGATCATCCATGTGCCAATAAAAAATATTCCAAATACTCGTTCGACTTCTTGCATCAATAAATAAATCAAGGAACACGATTGTTTCACACACTTTTAATAGCAATCATCAGTTTTAATGGCAATCATGACATTCAACCCCACATAGATATGCGTAACGCTCGACGTCATGCAGTTGGAGACGACCCCTAACATTGGCGCCACCTGCGGGTCAAAACCGGCACAGCAAGATTCTGATGATGTTTTCACCATTTCGATCTCAAAAGACAAGACATGACACTATTAATGGAAATAAATGCGAATGCCAATGCATTAACGTATGATCCAATAAATAATTTGAGTTATATTTATTGCCAAATCTTATTCAGCTATGCGACATTCCTGCTTGATCACAAGATTCTTCCATTATCGCCCATGCACGATCGACTTGTGCCGGTGTCAATGCCTGTCAAATGATTTTTTGGCCATCGAAAAAGCATACAGATTTTATGTTTCAATGCATAATCCGCACCCTGTAAGTTTTCCCTCGTTTTGGGAGCTTAAAAATGCGGATTATCTATGGTGAAAGACGGTACATCTTCCCGCCTGCCTGCGTACCTGAACGCTCTCACCTACGGCGAGCCCACCGATGACGTCTATTACCAGTAAGCCACCATGTGATTACCAAGAAATATCCCAATGTTTGGAATTTCCCCAGATGCAGCTTGTACATGAACAGATGGTGATTGATCCGAAGTGATTCGTAATGTGTGGAACTTCTTGCTAATCCACAATGATGAAACTGTAACTAGAAATTACCTACAAGAATTGTCATTAGTGATAGCTATGTTTTCACTGATATCACACAAATGCACGTTATAAAATTAGCCCAATGGGCTAGAAAGGTTACCGGAGAAATATACAGAGTTAAGCCGAGAAAGTTGAAGGTCAAATTCAAGGTAACCACTGAAATCGCCATATCTCTAACCTTGAAAATGGGACCAAAGGTTAAATTCTAGATCACCAAACTATTCAGCATACATCATTTTCCTATATGTTCACTATGGACCCCTAAGCTGTAAATTTGATAATAAGCGAGATATAAGCCATTTTGTAATCTGACTTTGAAAATAAAATCACTGACCTTGAAATTTAGGTCAAAGGTCAAATTCAATATCATTAAAATATTCAGAATATATCATTTCCTATATGTTCACAATTGATTCCTAAGCTGTAAAGTCGATAATAAGCGAAATATTAGCCATTTTGTCCTGTTGACCTTGAAAATGAGGTCAAAAGTCAAATTCAAAGTCACTAGAATATTCAGCATATATCATTTCCTATATGTTCACAATTGATTTCTAAGCTGTAAAGGCGCTAATAAGCAAGATATTGGCCATTTTGTCCTGTGACCTTGAAAATGAGGTCAAAGGTCAAATTCAAGGTCATGAGAATATTCAGCATATATCATTTCCTATATGTTCACAATTGATTCCTAAGCTGTAAAGTCGATAATAAGTGAGATATTAGCAATTTTGTTCTGTGACCTTGGAAGTGAGGTCAAAGGTCAAATTCAAGGTCATGAGAATATTCAGCATATATCATTTCCTATATGTTCACAATTGATTCCCAAGCTGTAAAGTCGATAATAAGCGAGATATTAGCCATTTTGTCATGTGACCTTGAAATTGAGGTCAAAGGTCAAATTCAAGGTCATGAGAATTTTCAGCATATATTATTTCCTATATGTTCACAATTGATTCCCAAGCTGTAAAGTCGCTAATAAGCAAGATATTGGCCGTTTTGTCCTGTGACCTTGAAAATGAGGTCAAAGGTCAAATTCAAGGTCACGAGAATTTTCAGCATATATCAATTCCTATATGTTCACAATCGATTCCTAAGCTGTAAAGTCGCTAATAAGCAAGATATTGGCCATTTTGTCCTGTGACCTTGAAAATGAGGTCAAAGCTCAAATTCAAGGCCACGAGAATATTCAGCATATATCATTTCCTATATGTTCACAATTGATTCCTAAGCTGTAAAGTCGATAATAAGCGAGATATTAGCAATTTTGTCCTGCGACCTTGGAAATGAGGTCAAAGGTCAAATTCAAGGTCACGAAAATATTCAGCATATATCATTTCCTATATGTTCACAATTGATTCCTAAACTGTAAAGTCGATAATAAGCGAGATATTAGCCATTTTGTCATGTGACCTTGAAAATGAGGTCAAAGGTCAAATTCAAGGTCACAAGAATATTCAGCATATATCATTTCCTATATGTTCACAACTGATTCCTAAGCTGTAAAGTCGATAATAAGCGAGATATTAGCCATTTTGTCCTGTGACCTTGAAAATGAGGTCAAAAGTCAAATTCAAGGTCACGAGAATATTCAGCATATATCATTTCCTATATGTCCACAATTCATTCCTAGTCTCTAATTTCAATATTAAGTGAGATATTAGGCTTAATGTGTGCCATTATAAAGTATAGGAAAATTTAACATGGGAAAGTCACATTTGGGCCGAGTTTGGGCCCAAAATGGCCCACTTCGAGCGATTCAAGCGCAACGAAATTTATACATGTCACAGGGGTACATATGAGGAGTGTTTTTCATCAATAAGAAAAAAAAGTTACTGAACAGATTTTGAGAAAACGACCGTCGAAGTCCAAAATTGGCCATTTTTCGACGAAAACGGCCGCTCTGACCTTGAAACCAAGGTCAGAGGTCAAATTCAAGGTCACGACAATATTCAGCATATATCATTTCCTATATGTCAACAATTGATTCCTAGTCTCTAATCTCAATATTAAGTGAGATATTAGGCTTTAATGTGTACCATTATAAAGCATAGGAGAATTTAACATTCGTCGAAAACGGCCGCCATTTTGAAGAAAAAGCGAAAATCAAAAAACTAAAAAATACCTCCTTCTTGAATTATTTTTAAGTATTTTTCTGCAAAATTTCAGAAAAATTCGCCCATAAACAAAAAAGATAAAAATGTGGACGACGGACGCAACGCCATGCCAATAGGTTATCGGACCATAGGTCCGGTAACCTAAAAATTATTCTGTTCATATATATCATTCAAAAGATCTACACTATCATGATTTTTCACACAGGCCATGACATATATAACTGACATTGTATCATACAATGTACCTATTATTCCCAGTGAAAGGCTGAGCAGTCTGTGGATCGAACATGTCATTCCTGTGAAAGGACTGAGACCAATTCAAAAGATGATCCACAATCAAAATCCGAACAAAATCCAGACACATAACTCAAACATACATGTAAATCACGGTTTTTGTGACAACAATTCCAGAATTTCAATGTAAAATTTGTTTGAAACAAGCCCAGAAAACAAGTGTATCCATCTTTATATTGCACTCTGGGCCTGTAGCGAATAACTAATAATTTTGGTTTGAAATCCATATGGGGTCACGAATGAATGGCGGGAATAATTGGCACCTTTTCACTGTTTTGTTTGACAATTTACACAGCGTCATTATGGAGCCATCACGCCTGGAAAGTTTGACTGCGGTCACACATTTGTATGGATGACCGCGACATTGAATACCATGCCTTCTTTGGCAGGACACACTCTCAGTACCCTCAGATATACATTCTCCACCATGTTTGCTCTTCTATTGTGGTAGTAAATCCCACTGGTCAGGTGGAACTTTCCAGTCCGGGCCCACATGCTAGCAGACTTATGTAACATCGATGAAAACAGAACTTATTGTCATGTATATCTCAGCTTATCGCATATGCTTTGGGGTACCGAGATGGACATCTGGAGGGTGTTTTCCTGCACACAGTGATTGCTCATCATTATGGATAATCATGGTAATGGCTCTGTACTTATATCCGACAGCATGTTGGAAGTATGAGGTTTTTACCTGATTTTCTGCGTCTTTTACGCCCACCATGCACAACATGGGTCAGATGGGTCTTTGTTGTGATTGTGCTCTCTGTCTTTTTCTGTATAAACAGCAGACTGCTTTTTGTTCATTGATAAAATATGGTAAATATTTACATTGGTATTGATTACAGTTTGGAAATCATGTCAGTGAAAATTATATTCCCTTTGTCCCGAGATTGCCCTGGTATTGATCACATCAACATGAAGGAAGATACATCCATTTTTTTCAGTACATGGTATAAAATGAACAAATATTATAGCAATGTGATCAAGTTGCTCTAATTTATTCGCTCACCAGAAATGTAATATCAAATTTATTGTTGACTTTATTTCTGACAGTAAAAATTCTGATACAGATCCTGGTATTCAAATGGTAAATACTCTATGCTGCAGTGGTCTGGAGCAGGTTCTGTTTGGTTCCTGTGGGGAGCTGGATTCGATCTATCAGGGTATGTACCAGTGTATACGCAGGCCAGCATGGTGAGGTGGCGACTGGATCCTTGAGATTGGATAGATAAATGCTGATAGGTGGCCAGTTCGACCTGCTGAATTACCCTGATGACTACTTCCCTGAGATACAGCACTCCATTCAGACACAAGTGGGTGCATTATATTGGAATATCTGTGTAAACAGAAGGATGATGATCATTTTGGTTGAAAATTTCCACATTTTTCTTGGATACAGCCATTCTTCCAGTTTTTATTTTCCAGTGCACTTTTCAGGTCACTGAATCCCTGTCGATCATCTTCCAAAGAGAACCAATAAGAATGAAGCAAGGTATATGGACACGTTAGATAGCGGACCTAGGACTGCCCTGACATAACCTCCAGTGTCCTCCAGCGTGGTCCTCTAACGATGCCAAGTAGTTTCTATGCCACTGATCAGATCCTAAACACGCCCCAGAGATGGTGACGGGAGGCCATCGACTGGTCGGTATTGATCAGGCTCGGAAGTCTCTGCCGATATGTCGTCAACGCTTCGGTTATTATCATCTCCGATATATACGTACAGGGCATTTCAAGGTTGAGTTCCCTGTGTGAAATTAGTTTCGCGAGTCTGTGGACCTTTGTGGATCTACGGGGGATCAATGAAGCGAGGTGTGAAATGTCCACGAGAGAATCACCTGGTCATGCTCCATCTATGGGAACATCCGAGTTTTGTTGTGGTTATCTCATTCGGCAAAATCAGGGTCACTTTGAAAAATGAGTTTTGCAATTTTTGGATTAGATCTACTCATTTTTGGCATGAAGGCATGAAACATGAATATGCACTTGGAATTTTGTGACAACAGTCCATCCAATTTGCTGCTGATCCATAAGATTCTTAGAATCATGTGAAGGAATGCAAAAATCAGTATAAACAGAAAGAACAGACCACAATATGAATGTCCTGAAATCTCTTTCTATCCCACTAACCCGATTATTTAGAAATGACCAGGGGTATGAGATATGATTATTTGCTGCCTGGAGGCCAAATTCCCTGTCGAATAACGTAAACATTGGGAACAAATACAGGAAACAATGGCACTATTCTTTCGCCCTGGCAAAAGGAGAAACCGTCAAGAAATTCATCCCATTTAGCTTGGGTCCTCATCCTGGCAAGGACCTCACTACCACCGAGATCCATTACGCTACCTCCTCGATCTCAAGCCAGACTCGGGACAAAGTGAGACGATCCATGAGCTTCCCAGCCGTCTCTTCCTCAGGAAGCTCTGTATCCACAGACTTCTTGTGTAAATCAAATAACCAAGTATGGAGATAGGATTGGAACTGATTCAACAAGGTCACGTTTTTACCACTCTGTGTCTTAGCCTACACATGATGTGATTGCTACTTATCTGAATATGTTTTTATTATAACAAAAAAGTACTACCAGCAATCCTTTCATATTTCTGCTGGATATGAATATGAAGGATTTATCAAAAGTTTTCTTAACATCTGACAGCATAACAAGTTTGAGAGAATGTAAAATCACCATCATGATACATTTTTTTCAATCCTAACCCCCTCCCCCCACCTCCCCAAGTAAAGTATTACAATGTTTCAAAAGACAGTTCTACAAAGTATCTTACGTAAATCACTATCATTCAATCTAGATTCTGTGTAGGTTTCTAACATGGCACTAGAATAACATTTGCGGAATACAAAATGTTTTACTTCGCCAGGAAAAAAACGAACCTAACAATTCCACTTGAGCATTGATTTTCAATTTCAAATTTTATAACAACAAATTACAGTCCGTACATTCCCACAAGTGTTGATGCAGCCGAGGATGAATATTGATTGAAAAATTATTTCCCTATAGGATAGAATGATGGGTATAAAAATACTCCAATTTATCTCGATATCATGTCCCTAACGTTCAGCCTAAGTGACTATATATATCAATGAAATCTTTGACATTCGACATCATGTCTATAATTTTGGGATGACGCCAGCACAGTGAAGATTAGTCCGCATGTGTTATTTCATTTCCCTCAGTGTTGTGTTTTATGCACATTGTCAGCCATATGACACACCAGACAAAACAGTTTTTCAACTAGTCAATGCAACACATTTTGGTTTTTTTTAGTCAATCAAAGCATATTGATCACACACATAATATTTTTCTTACTCTATTCTTCCATGTCTTATGGTAGGTAGTATGTACCAGCTCTTAGAAGTACTAGTATTTCATTGACAGTTTGAATACAGTGTGGACATAGGATATTGTTCATTGATCGCTCAGTGACCAGTAGAACAAATTGACTTAATTCACTAACAAGCGCGACCGATTGAGCTACATGTATAACCTAAACCAGGCTAGGTTATCAAGTGACACTCACATTTCGTCAATACTGAATACACAAAACTTGGGACCAGATACCTGCTCCTGAAGATAACCCCAACACTCGAGTGACCTGTGGCACGTGTGACAGGGGGGGGGGGGGGGGGGGGTTCATTGCAACACTCCTTGTATGTGTGCCACATGTCACCATATCACAATACCAAGGCTAGACTAACAAAAATGAATAGATTAATGATTAATCCCACATTTGTGGGTCTTCCAATGTATTAGCTATATGTCTACATTGGAGGCTGTGCTTTGACGTTCTGTGGGTTCTGATGTTCTGCGTATGCTGTATTGAGATGTTGTCATCCAGCACTGGAGTGGTAGGCGTGAAATATCGCGCCGAGTGAATGGTTACCCTGGAGACATCTAATCTCGATGAGGGTCGGGGAAATCGTCCTTTCGTGGACGACAGGGATCGCTTTAATCAGTTGATGTGGGCCACAGGAAGATCAGCGGTCCTCGATTAATCTCCGCAAAAACTCTGTTGTCAAGCGGACAGCTCTACCAACAGCAGCCACACTGATTTATCCCGCAATCTACCATGTTTTTTCTATACTGAACTATTCAGCAAGGGGAAAAGCTAGATGTTATGTCAATTTATTGGAAACCATTAATAATTGCATCAGCACACCTGGTCTAATGGAGTTTTCATTTTGATCATGGTTACTGTAGAGAGGAAGTTCTAATTTCCCCCTGACCATGTTCCCCCTTCCTCTGTCACTTCCCTCTTGTCATGAAATGACAGCGCCTGTACATCATTACATCTAGGTATCTCACCTGAGAGGCATCGGAATACTGCCGGTCATATTTAGGGAGCGCTGTAGTTTCCTCCTAAGTAGAATTGATGGCATCATGCCTCCTGTCGGGCCCTGGTGGACTCCAGCCTTGGTTCCTGTCACCCGAGCCTCACACGAGATCGAGCGGTACGTCCTCATCGACTTGCGCTGCTGGACCGTGGTATCCATGGTGACCTCGGGTGCGTGGGGGTCAGATTGGAACACTGATCCGGACGAGGTGTGGTGGTTCTTCATGACCATGATGGGGTGGGACTTGCTGAGGGTGACGCCCTCCTTGTGGGAGGCTTCCATAGTGCTGCGGGACGTCGTGGTCACCTCCCGGAACTGAAAGACGCTGGTTGACTGACCTGTGCTCCAGCGCTGCTGAGTCTTGTCACTTTTGTGGTCTAGTCGGCCAAAAGGTGACTCCTGCTTGAGGCTGACGCTGTGCGGTTTGACGCTCATGTCTCCTGTTGTATAGCCAGCCCCCTCCCCCTGATCACAAACACACGCAGGCAAGCACGCTGGCTCACGTCAAACTTCACACACACTGTAATCAGTGGCAAACACGTGTTACGCTTCCGTGTTCAAACAAATGTTTGCTTACGTTTCACACTGATACACTGAGCCACAAACACTACCCAAATGTGGCCAGCTGCATGTAAACACAGCCAGTTTATGAAGCACACAGATATTTTCCAGTATATGTGCAGTGCCAGCCCTCAGGTTTTTGTTGGTTCAAGCCCAAAACACGCAAGTCCAAATCAATAGTCCAGATCAATAACTTGAAAGTGCAACACATATACTCGCTGAGTGCATCCGTCAAATTCAGCGTCAGGCAGTTAATCCAATGTCAGTATGAAGAAATTCCAAAACCTGCCGCACTTGAATCCTACCAATTCTGGAAATTGTGCGACACTTTTTTTAATCATGTGGACACACACTCAATTAACTCCCCAGTGAGAATTTTGGTATCTTTATTACTTCCACTGCTGGGATACACTGATTTCTTTTCATGCGATGAAGCTGATCGGCAATGATGAGATCGACAGGCCGACTGAGTTTGAGGAACTGAGGATGCTACCTTCCACTGCCAGCAGAAAGACTAGACTCTAGCAGCTCACCAGGCCTCACTCACTCGCCGGTGGTTCACAAATAACCGGAGCGGGTCCATCAGAGGGAGCAGGCGGCGCTGTCGGGCGGGGAACGAGCAGGCGAGAGGGACGGGAGTCGAGGCAAGAGAGAGGGAAAACCCGGAGACCTCCAGGTCCTTCCTTGATGTCATCATTATCTCAGCCCCCGCCAGCAAGGGCACGACCAGCGCCTTGGCAACAGTCATCGTGTGCACACCACAGCGGAGAGGATAATCACGGAACTAGACGACCACCCGTCAGGTCACAGCGAGGTCGCGGTGGGTCACATGGAAATACAGGCGTCGGGTTTTGCTCCCTCACTCCCGGAAACACAAAATACAGTGCCAGCAACAGTATCTAGTGCCAGGCTGCTTGTGTTCAGATTATGTCAGAGCAGCTTTCTTGGTACAAGTCTGATTCATGATAAACGCGGAAGAACGTTGTCATCAGGAATTGTGTCCATATTTTTTCTGTAATGTTATACAATATCTGGATAGGTACGAAGTGGTCTCTACTCCCGGGTTGTGGAGTTACGATGCTTCTCGGACAAAACTCTTGCACCTTTCTACTGTCCACAGAACACAAAGAGCTGTTCACTTTCTCCGAAAGAGTTGCAAAACTACCTTCCACTGGTAACAATGAAGAACTGCAGTAACTGGACTGCTTCATACTCTGAACTTGTTTTGTAGATGCTGCACTGTAACAGGAATGAGAAATGTGTGCTACAGACAGCACAGTGTAGATACTCTCATCCGTCAACTCGTATTCTGTGAATTTTCCTCTATATTTTTTGCACGTGTTAATGGCCATAAACAATGCCCAAGTGGTTGCCACTTTTTTGGACATATTTATATCTGACGCATATCATATAGAGTACCGGCCCTAGCTGTAGTCTCTATATTTCTCCACACAATTATAGCACGGTACGCCCCTTTCCTCAGTTCTAATCTCTCCCCTGCCAGTCACAATCACAATTGGCTGAACGGACACTGCCCCAGTTACGGAATCATGGAACTATCAAATATCACAACAAGTGGCTTTAAAAAGAACTATATAATGTCAAGTATCATGGGCTATTCATTGACAGAAACTCAATATCCTCTTCACAAGACTTGTTACGCTGAAATCATCTCCATGGGGTTTGTGATTGAAAAAAAAATATCACTCTCGGCTGATGGAAAACTCTATACATTGTATTGTAATAATCCTATTTCCACTCATTGCAAAATTTATTTATGGTACTACAGAAATGTGATGGTTCTCTGGTATCATTGAGGGAATAAGTAGGAATTCACTGACTAACAACATATTCTAGGAAAGAAAGCTTGCTGTGAACTTTGGTCAAGATATAAAACTAAAGCAGGTGTGGGCACAAACACACCCCCCACCGCCCAAAACTGACCAATTTCCTCAACTCTGACAGGTTGAAGGCCAGAATACAATTGGCCATAAATGGTCGGTATCGCTTTTGGTGGGAGACCCGACTTTGCGAGACAAACCCGTCACTTTGCTTTCCGCTATCCACGGACTGGTTCCTGACTTAGCGCCTTGGCGTCCCACTTCCACAATAGAGACGTCTTGCCACCCGTGTCTTATTGTCACAATAAATCTGGCTCATCCCTCTGAATCTCAATCAGTGCAGAGAAAGGTCTCTAGCCTTGGCCAATAACCGCCACATGCCGTAATAAGGGGCCAACACAGGGTAGAAAGGAAGTGATGTGGTAATATCGGCAATGCACGCAAAATCTGATAGATGCAGAACACTACAAGGTGAGATGGGAAGTATTTATTCTGAGGAATTGCTCTCAGAAACTGAGGGTCAACAGGAAAGCTGCAAGTGCACAGACTATCAATGGTGTAGTTTATGGAAGCATTGCTCTACCCGGGCATCTTGAGTACAGCAGTAAACATGGAATTGCCTGAAAACGTCGGAATAAATATTCCGTCAGAGTCTGCATAGCTGACGTGAAGCCTGATGGGAACCAATAAAGAGAAACAATAACTCCCACCATAATTGTCATAAATATCCAAGTGCATAAAATTGCAGTAACTAGCATCGTCATGAAACCCTCAGCAGAACATGGGTCCTAGTAATCGTCCCAGCATGAAGACATGATGACATCAGACAGCAGACAGGGGATAAAAGGGAACTGGGCCAACAAAGAAGCAGACAGAATTGTCTGTGATCTGATGAGTCTAACAATGGTCACAAGCAAATACTTGTAGCAGACAACTTTTTACAAGATTTTTCTTCACTTCCAAGATTTTGTGAAACCCATGTAGTATTGAACCATCACACATTCTTTTAACTTACTGAGAACCTGTACTAAACCTTTTATTCTTATGTACAAGTCATTGTGAACTACATACTAAAAGGTACACACACAACATCAAAAAAAGTCAATTTCTTATATCGAGAGGATTTTTGTTGTTGTTTGAAGGCCTTTAGTTTGCCTCCATTACGCAGCAGTTTGATCTTCTGGGAGTCGGTGTGCTACATGTGTGATCTCCACAGTGAAACACGCCTTGGAACTTGGGAATTCATTGTTTGTTGTGATAACATTATAAAAAGAAAATTTTGATGCCTTTTCTCCAGAGTTTCACGTGGAGCACAGATAAATCATGCATAATATTTTGGTCTAGAATTTATTCAAAACAAAAATATTCCTGTTTTCACTACATAAACCTGGAACCACAATGCCATTGTGCAGGAACTATTCACTTTTTTAAGTCAACATATAATCCTTTGAATGATGAGGTGACATATATAACTTGATTATATCATTACATTCAGTTCAATACACCCCGATCACTCTGACTTGTGGTCACACGGCAGCTAAATCAGCCCAATATTGGGCAGTCCAGTCGCGGATCGGTCTGTAATCTGTGAAGGATCATCTCATTGGCTGGCCATCACCATTCCTACGACGTCTCTCATCCACTCTCGCTTATCGCACGTAACGACTTGATCGGCTCCAGCAATGCGACTTACGGACAGCACCAGACAGATGGCAGCCAGTAGCCATGACAACTGCGATCACCATGGAAACCAGCTTTCACCAGCGACTTTTTTCTGTGATCCAGTCTTACATCACAGAACATGATATAATATTGACAAAATGAGGAGCTCTTTCTCCCAATTTCCAAGATTGATGCAGAATTGAATGATGAAGGGAAGTATGATACGGAGAGAAAGTGTCGCACTCATATCCAGTCGGATTTCAGACTGGATAATTCAGCAAATTTCACACTAGGTACCGTATTGGTCCTAATAGTAGCACGGCGAGCTAAAGCAAGACCAAATGCAGCAGGGCGCACAAAAATGACGTCAAACTTGAGGTCAAATTTAAGAAATTCACTGAGTAGTATACCTATAGCCTTTAATCCCCTTTATGATTCAAAGAACATAAATGTGTGGATTGGAACACTCCAAGATCTTATTAGAAAGATATGAAGTGAATTATTTGGTTACAAAAATCGAACATTTTTTGCCAAAAGAGGGGGACGCTCTACTATTAGGGCACGTGCCACTATTAGCACCAATACGGTATCTCAGCATTATGTATTGTTATTTTCCGGGATATGAAAATCCTAAAATATAGAAGGTAAGAAGCTTCTGACACCTGCCAAACAAAACCACACTGGTGTACCAGAGAAAAACTGTTTTTCTACATCCATAAGTACAGATATTTTAATGGATCTAGATATACAATGTACCTAAAACCAAAACCCCATCCATACAAGAATACCAGACTGCACATTGGCAGTTGCACCACAACAAGCAAAAAACAATTTGATATTGTTCAATAGAACACCATTAACAAGACCAGAAAACATACATCGGTAATCTACGAAAACAAGAACATAAGCCCTGAGAATCTAAACTGTTTTCCATTTCTTCGACAACCCTGAATCACTGTAGGCCTACAATGTATGTTGGTTTGGAAACTGCGTTGATTCCTTATAACCTGGGGAACTGAATCAATTACGACTAGAAATAAATAAACCAGCAAGCGACTGATGAAAACAAAGTAATGAGTACTCTAAATCATGTTTATCGTATATACATCCTGACATTACAGGGCAGGCAATGTACATTCATCACCATCATCTCCCATCAGTTACTGGTTTTTATTTCCTAGTTTCTCTCATTTTCTAGTTGCAATTCTTGGTGTTTGCAAATGACATGTAATGAATCCTAATTCAGGGAAAGTATGACAAATATACCATTCAATTCAACAATTGAACTCCCTTCCATCCATACACAAAACTTGACAGAGCACGTGGGTAGCACCGATAAAAATATGTGTTTCTTAGTTGTTTCGTGACATTGTCTAAGGAAAGGTGCGCAGTTTCAAGGTTCGAACCGTCAACAATTACTGAGAAATGAGCCTCCAAATATCATCCATAACATTATCATGGGTTGTCATCAGTCATCATTGGATCATGTTTTCAGACAACATTCAAGATTTGCCACATAAACAAGGCAATCATCTGCTGGTGACGTATGTCGGGGGCCGTGAGCTCGAACACGAGATCGGGTTTCGCGTGGACAGTCCATGTAATTACAGCTCCGACTCTAGCCGTGGGGTATTAACCAATCCATATTTGTACAGGGTAAGCACTGATGGGCAGCCTTTTATTGTGAGGTAATACAGTGCAGGCACACACTCCTGAAAGGTGACACATACACATCACATTTCATGCTGGCGGATATAATCTTTGATTTTTTCATATTCATAAAATTTTCATTGGGCTAGATTATCTTACCAAATGGGTTTCATGAAAATATTCCAGCATAAATTCAAGTTCATAACCACCGATGTATCTCTCAGTTGAGTTTCTATTCTGCACAATGCACCAGCGGTATTGAAAAAGCAATATTTGATTCCATGATATTTTCTTTGATTTTGAATGTGCTAATTATGGTCATGGACTTCTTTTATGTCCTAAACACCACATGTACATGCACAACAGTAAATGCCAGGAGCCAGAGATATAGCACCATAAGGCTGCCTGAATGAACACTTTCGGCCTTTGATTAGCGTAATATTGAATGAGTCGGGTTTGGAATCAAAGCTAGGCACCACTCAGTCACCGAGAGGTGTTTTACTGTCAATGCGATGAAGCTCTAACCCTGAGTTGTCGCGTTGCCAGGGGAAACAGGCCAGGGCCGGGGAGGGTGTGACACTAACTGGAGCAGGTGCTTGATGGTGCTTACTTCTTCTGGCACTGACATCTTTCTTGTCAGCAATGACAAGGTTTGTTATGGAAGGTCTCAAGGTACAGATGTATCTGAAACACATCAGCAGTGTCCGAATACAGGAGTCGCCTCCGGCCGTACTTGCAGCGATCTCTCTACTTCAGCATTTGTGAAATTAGGTTAGGTGAATCACGATAGGAACCTCAACTATACGGGTATGCCTGGCGAATATCATCATTTAATGCAGAAAAAAATCTGTTTGGTTCAGTGGGAATAGCTATTAGGACTTTGTCATGATTCAACTAGACGTCAAGGCCTAAAGATGCCTTGGAGGCATTTCGGTGTGATGAATAATTTATAATACTAGATATCGACGAAAATGAAAAATGTCGACAAATTTCGGGTCAAGGTCAAAGTTCATCCATAATACCCGCTAGACATGTTTGTCTAGGGCGACGAGTCCGAAAATACCATCCGTTTCGCTCTACGACACACCGTTTCCGAGATATCGACGAAAACAAAAACTGCCGACTCGGCAAAAAAATTTCGGGTCAAGGTCAAAGTTAATCCATAATACCCCTTAGACATGTTTGTCTAGGGCGACGAGTCCGAAAGTAACGTCCGTTTCGCTCTACGACGCACCGTTTCCGAGATATCGACGAAAACGAAAAATGCCGACTCGGCAAAAAAATTTCGGGTCAAGGTCAAAGTTCATCAATAATTTCCCTTAGACATGTTTGTCTAGTGCGACGAGTCCGAAAATAACGTCCGTTTCGCTCTACGACGCACCGTTTCCGAGATATCGACGAAATCGACGAAAACGAAAAATGCCAACTCGGCAAAAAAATTTCGGGTCAAGGTCAAAGTTCATCAATAATTCCCCTTAGACATGTTTGTCTAGTGCGACGAGTCCGAAAATAACGTCCGTTTCGCTCTACGACGCACCGTTTCCGAGAAATCGACGAAAACGAAAAATGCCGACTCGGCAAAAAAATTTCGGGTCAAGGTCAAAGTTCATCAATAATTCCCCTTAGACATGTTTGTCTAGTGCGACGAGTCCGAAAATAACGTCCGTTTCGCTCTACGACGCACCGTTTCCGAGATATCGACGAAAACGAAAAATGCCGACTCGGCAAAAAAATTTCGGGTCAAGGTCAAAGTTCATCCATAATACCCCTTAGACATGTTTGTCTAGTGCGACGAGTCCGAAAATAACGTCCGTTTCGCTCTACGACGCACCGTTTCCGAGATATCGACGAAAACGAAAAATGCCGACTCGGCAAAAAAATTTCGGGTCAAGGTCAAAGTTCATCCACAATACCCCTTAGACATGTTTGTCTAGTGCGACGAGTCCGAAAATAACGTCCGTTTCGCTCTACGACGCACCGTTTCCGAGATATCGACGAAAACGAAAAATGCCGACTCGGAAAAAAAAATTTCGGGTCAAGGTCAAAGTTCATCCATAATACCCCTTAGACATGTTTGTCTAGTGCGACGAGTCCGAAAATAACGTCCGTTTCGCTCTACGACGCACCGTTTCCGAGATAACGACGAAAACGAAAAATGCCGACTCGGCAAAAAAATTTCGGGTCAAGGTCAAAGTTCATCAATAATACCCCTTAGACATGTTTGTCTAGTGCGACGAGTCCGAAAATAACGTCCGTTTCGCTCTACGACGCACCGTTTCCGAGATATCGACGAAAACGAAAAATGCCGACTCGGCAAAAAAAATTTCGGGTCAAGGTCAAAGTTCATCCACAATACCCCTTGGACATGTTTGTCTAGTGCCACGAGTCCGAAAATAACGTCCGTTTCGCTCTACGACGCACCGTTTCCGAGATATCGACGAAAACGAAAAATGCCGACTCGGCAAAAAAATTTCGGGTCAAGGTCAAAGTTCATCCATAATACCCCTTAGACATGTTTGTCTAGTGCGACGAGTCCGAAAATAACGTCCGTTTCGCTCTACGACGCACCGTTTCCGAGATATCGACGAAAACGAAAAATGCCGACTCGGCAAAAAAATTTCGGGTCAAGGTCAAAGTTCATCCATAATACCCCTTAGACATATTTGTCTAGGGCGACGAGTCCGAAAATAACGTCCGTTTCGCTCTACGACGCACCGTTTCCGAGATATGCAGGATGAATCAAGGATGACTCAGCAAAAAATTATTTCGACCTCTAGGTCAAAGGTCGTTTGAGGTATCGATCCCAAAATCAATAGGGTTCTTCCCTGGTGATATATAAACCTCCGTGCAAAATTCTGCAACTATTGCCTGAATAATTTTTGAGTTATCGTCCGGAAACCAAGTTCCTCGATTTCATCCTCACGGACCTCACGGACCTCGGAGCCGGATCAAAAAAAAAAGTACACCCTAGAGATGTTTATCTAGGGCGACGAGTCCGAAAATAACGTCCGTTTCGCTCTACGACGCACGGTTTCCGAGATATGCAGGAAGCCTCAAGGATGAATCAGCAAAAAATTATTTTGACCTCTAGGTCAAAGGTCGTTTGACGGATTGATCCCAAAATCAATAGGGTTCTTCCCTGGTGGCATATGAACCTCCATGCAGAGTTCTGCAACTATTGCATAAATATTTTTCCAGTTATCGTCCGGAAACCAAGTCTTAAAATTAGCCTTGATTTCATCCTCACGGACCTCACGGACCTCCGATCCGGCTCAAAAAGAATAGGGTTCTTCCTCATATCATTTCTGACTTGCGGTGAAAATTTGACAAGGATCCGTCAAGGCAATCTAAAGTTATCGTCCGGAAACCAAAAGTGGCGGAAGAAGAAAGAAAAAAAAAAAAAAAAAAAAAAAAAAAAAAAAAAAAAAAAAAAATTCTGCTAAAACCATAAAGGCATTTCTGCCGAAATGCCTTAATTAGAAGACACGTGAAATTGTATTTTTTGCAATTATGGCAAACATTACACCATATAGCTTTTTTTTTATTATATGTGGGAATCAATTAAATATCCAAAGCACCTGCGCAGTGTACGGAGTGCTGTGAACCCAGTAACCTACCGCTGAACGAACTGTTACACAAAGGAACCAGTATGGAAATATGGTGGATAAGATCTGCTCATATAGATCTGTCCACTACAGCCTGGGTCTGCTTCAGTGCTTCAACTCAATGGGCGACATTGCTGGAATATTTATCAACAACAGAACGTCTTACAAATTGCTCGTGCATTTGTTTTATCTTTTGTGATAGAATATAAAGAGCTGTTCTCAAAAGACAAATGGTCTCTGGAAAAATTTTGCTACATACTACTGTTGTTTATCATTATTGTTTCATCATATATAAAAATTGCTCACAATTATTCTTTATTTAATAGGTTTATACGTTTACAATTATCATCTTTCCGTCCTGAAGCTCTCACTCAAGTCGGTATACAGTCTGTTTGTGGTCCAAACACCATCACCATACTTCTGCAGGCAAATCTAGGCAATGAATGGTTGCATTATGATAAATGATCCATGTTTCCAATAGGTGTCAGCATCAACAACAAGCAAAATTTCTGGGCTAATTACCACTGCTCTCTTGAGAAAATTCTGCCCGAAATTGTGTACACAATTACCAAATAAATACATAACTGAAAACCTAATGGTTTTTGGGAATACCTGACACTTAATCTGACAGAGTTCCAGACTTTGACTTTTTCTAGATAGACATTGATCATGTTCTGTGAGTTATATCCTGCTATATATCTATTGCTGTCTGTGGACTGTCTCCTGTTGACTTTACACCGTTCAGGACCCACTTACTGTCTCATCCAGCGTACTTGGCTGGGCTTGACCTCGGACATCGTGCGTCGCCGCCACAGTTCTCGAGCGGCCGACGCTCGACTGGTAACTGACACGGAGGACGTCAGGGTTCCCCTCGAGTCATCGACACTCATCACCTGGTCTTCCATTTGGTACAGTGCAGTCTTTTCTTGATAGAATCCTAAAGTACTTCAAATGTTGAGACCCCTTTAGCTTTCAAGGTCATATGATGAGATCCCTTCCGCCTACAAAGTCAGGCTTCCTTCCAGCTACTCCACATACCGTATCAAGTAAGCAACCAGCATTAGATCCCGAGATACGTCACATTTGTATCCATTCTCGGTACATGACATATATATATCCATGCTGTAAGATGAGTATATCATATATATCTACTCAACATATTTATCCATACACAATCAATTTATAGATCTAATAATCCATGAGAGCAAGCTGCTCAGATCCAAACAGCCCACAGGGAGACAAAATCACAGCGGGCACATGTTGTCACTTCATTAGCATGGCATCAATATTGTCTAATTGGTCAGACCTGCAGCTCCTAGAGTGCCCTGAACATGGTATATGCCGAGCTGTAGCCATCTATGGCAGTGGTTGTTCTGTAAGCGCCGTGCAGCACGCTGCCGATCCAACGACACATGTATGGCTTCCCGCCTCTTCCACACTCCCACCAACATCGATTTATGACTTCAGCAATCAATATGCCCTCGTTGTTATTGATTAAACTCTTCAATTACGACATGGATCGGGTCATTTGTAACCCCATGGAATGCCAGATTGCGCAGCCAGTATTGCCACAATGTACAATGCCGACAATTAATGACCTCCTCACAGAGAAGACCTGGTCAAAAAGTGCCTCGCCAGTCGGGAAAAAGGCCAAGTGCATATCTCACATGTAACTGTGACATACGGACAGAAAATATCGTCATTTGGTGGCATTCTCGATAGCACGCTCTCAGGAAACAAACTCTTCTGTTTGCACCATCCCTCGATGGAGAAATCAATCCACGCACAATAAAATACCATCGACAAGGCACATGAGTGTCACAAAAAGACACAAGCAGTCGTGGTGCAAAAAAGACGCAAATTCAACACCTTAGCAGTTTCTTCGAGAAACAGATCACAATACAATTCCTGCTCGAGTCCAATAGCTTGCATTCCACCATAGTTGAGGTGTGTCACGAGGTATGGACCTCATGCACGGGGGAGCTTGACGATTCTGCTGCCAAATTATAGGATTATGAGGAAGGAGAGGGTGGGAAGGGGTGCAGACTGGTCAGCATGGTCAATGCCTTTCCAGCCAGTAGAGGCACCATCACTAGTATCTCTCAAGTAGTCTATTGCACAGGTGACACATGGCATGCAGTTATTACGGATGAGAACACTTTCTCCGTCCGAGGGGCTTAGCCACAAATCCCATTGGCAGAACAGTGCAGGGTATTACGCGCGCAGCAAGTATTACATCACAACGGTCTACCAAAGCTCCCCTTCTATTTTCCATTGTCATTAAGCGATGACCACTGCACTGACAGTGGACATTCCGTTGATCTGATTGTCGGCTTATCTAATGTAATATTGATAAGCTCTCTCATGCCCAAGTGAGATGCACCCGCTTTCCAAGCTTAATTCTCTCGAGTAGTATAGAGTTGTACATGTATTGCAGAATGTAACGTGGAATTGTTCTCCGCAGAAAACATAAGACACACATTAACTCTAGATTGTCTCCCGCAATGCCACGTTAATCATGTTAATGCCTCGTATTCCATTCTATAAATTATTTGTGCCTATGCTAGAACGGTTTAATTTGTGAAACTTGTGCAGTAAAAATACTCCCACAATGCACCGCGAAAGTCTACTTGGAACTCAAATAGAGACATTTGATATAAAAGCAGCCAACGTCACTGTACCTATATATCATTGGTCTACCTGCGGTGCCTTAAAGGAGAGAGAGCTACACTTAAAAGTGTTCCCTGACATTCACGTCCTGACAATTATTTATATTCTGAGCAGAACCTATGCCCCTATCCATTTAACCATAGACGACAAACACCCTACACTCCTCCCCTAATTATAACAGTTGGTGGAACTCGGCAAGGACATTATGTACGTGAGCGATAATGTCATATGGAATGAACGACTTCAAAAATAATTCTGTCGGATTATTTTTGGCCTTCACCAGAAAGTCAATCACAGATCTGCCATGTGCTAACTACACAGGGTTTTTACATGAATTTACGTAAATGGAATATACTGAGTACCAATGAGATCTGGTTCAGGCATAATGACCATGCTTGAATGATATTTATACACGAACTGGATCACACCATCATTATTTTTATCAACCAACGCGATAATATTCTCAACTACGAACACGAATGCGCATATCAGACCAGTCATTCAATCATGCAAAACTAAGTTCGTGGGCTTAAACACAGCATGTCATTGTTTATTTTTCACAATCCTATCATTTATAGATTGTCAATACTCAACAAATCATTGCAATATTGATGAAAAACGCAAATACATTAACTTCAAAAAGTACTATTTCTATGTAGCTATTTTCCTCAGTTTCATATTATGTATAGTATGAATATTTTCCTGTTTTTTTAAAGAAAACATTATAGCAACTATTCATGATGTATATTCGCACACTGATGAAAGATGAGAATTGCATTTGGTTGAGCACCTTTGCACATAAGATCAAAGCTAACAGCAAGCCCCAGGTCACGACTCCGTCCGGGGTAATCACGTATCACCTTCCGGGGCGGTGTGGTCATTCCGTCAAAGCTCAGGCATAAAACACAAGGCTAGAGGCACTGCAATGCGACCCTAAACCACTTGTGTGATGGTGGCCAGTCTCAACAGCCACAGTCCCTGCCTCGTAACCTGGCTGGTATCCAATGGTTACACATTCTGCCGTCATCCATCATCCGATTGTTTCGGGCATGCGACAGAAATAGGTGTTACCCACAACAGCGTCTGCCCATTATGTGTCATTAATCACTGTGAAAGTGCCACTAACGGTGACTGGAACATCAGGACACGCAACAGCAACATAAAATACTGGTACTTTAAAAAACTTTCTTTCAGATGTCCATGATAAAAAGTTTCAATTTTAATTTTCCCCCAATTTTTTGCTCATCATGCAAAATGTATGTGTACAGAATGAACAATTCAATTTGGTTTCAAAAGAAACTGACGGATTTTTGTAACACAAGAAATAATTGGCTGAATTTCAATATAGATGTATCATGAGTCCAATAGATTTCTTGCTGGTGATTTCTATCATTCTGAAAATCATAATGCACTTTCCAAGATTCAATAGCTGGTATGCATGTGCTGCCCCCTTCTGGCCACAGTGAGTACTACAGAGCAGTTATTTGCTGACATCTGGTGAATGTTCCGAATAAGTTGCCAAGGTATCATGTTTGGCGCATTATGATTTCAAGCAATTGTTACATTATGATTTGTTTATCAAAATTCTGAATTTATTTAAATTGAAATCTATGGTACACTACCCTTAGTATTTACCAAAATGAGCTGATGATCCACATTGAAATAGTGGTCGGCAGCAGGTCATGATTGCGAGTAACTAACAATGAACCATGTTCAGATGATTTTTAAAAAACAGGCTGGACACAAAAAATGTAAATTTATGTGTGTATTTCTTACAGTACTGTTATATACAGATGCTAGACAGTCATTACAGAGACTCAATGACATGTCAAATAGTCAGGTTTCAAGTCAAATAAAATGCCATGGATGTCTTTCACTCCGACTATTTTGCAGTACTGTACACTCTGCATGATGTCTATTAGCTTGAATGATGATGGGAACCGTAAACTCCCCTCGACAGACGAGTGTGACAGGCGAGTAAGTATATCATGTGTCAGACGTTCCCTGCGTGTTCCTGCACACGACAGGTAGAAATGAAATGTAATACTCGATCCCTACTCACAGTTTCTGCTCATTTTTGGCTTAATACTTCTAAGGCGGCTTGATACATACCTGAAAAATATAAAGATATTCATAGATATTAGAACATCAACACATCAGGAATCATCAATAATCGATAACATTCTTCAGCATAGAATTTGAATTTACTGAATTGTATACAAGTTCAAACAAGTTATGAGTTGGAAATGAACTTGACTTCAGAAAAGTCCTCTCGATTCCAGCATGAGTCTGATCTCTTAAACTACTGAAATGATCAAAATGATGAATAATGATATTTGAAATGAAATGAAAAAAAAATATAATGAAATGAATAGCAGCTAATGCAATTTGTACATAGATAATTGCATACAGCATGTACTGGTACATGACAGATAAGAGCTCATGAAATATTCTCATGATCAAAACAGATTTGCTGATAAGTTTTCACCTCAAAGGAATAACAACCTGGTCTTATCATGGACCAATACCGGTATACAAGCTTCCTGTATACATCTGACATGCAGTCAGCATGCACATATCAAATGCAGAAGTCTTTGTCATTTCCTGTAATGTAACCTGAATATTCACACAAAAACACAAATTAAAATGGTATCATATGAAATCCCTGGTGTAATTTTACAGATAATCAGGTCAAAATGCCCTGACTTATGAAATGTGAATAAGGCAGAAGTCAAGTTAGTCTGCAGTAATAAAAGTGGTGGGTGTGTGTCGATGATCGAATATCACAGGTTCAGGAACCGGACCCCAGGCAGCTCGGTTTCCGAGCACAAAAACAAACGTCAACGACACAATCAGTTGTAAAATATACCTCAATCCCATTATGATGGACCCTGTTTTTTTTTTCAGCTTAAAATTGAATTTTTAAATGAAAATATACATGTACTATTTACAGTTTCTCAGATATCCCCAAAAATATTTTGACCCATAAATTACCAAATATAGATCTAGTAATTTTATGTATTCAGTATATTTTATACAGTATATGTATCATATAATATGCTCTGCAACCTGTCAAGTTGATGTTTTTCTTATGCAATTTTTATGCAAATGATGTTAATTCCTGTAATTTTATGGGTGCTGTGTAGATCTACCCAGCTTTATTGAATACCTGTGGTGTCCATGGCAACCTCGCCTTTTACCACAGATTCTATCAGAGATGCTGATTGGCTGACTGTGACAGACTCCCAACTGGTCCCGAGCGTGTTTGTGGCTGAAAGGACAGCTGGATGCCAGCTGAGCTCCAGTCCAGCTGGGTGAGTGAACCTGAAGTGATGAGGTCTGCAACATGTCCAGCGAGTCTCGCAGTCATATAACCTCAAGAACCCATCACTCAATTAAGGGGTCATCTCAAAATATTCCGATCTTTTTCATCTGTGGAAACCATCCCATGTAACAAGTAGGTACTCATAGTCAGACTCTGAAGAGTTTCATACCCAAAAGCCTGGTAGTGAAAAGTCCAAAAACGTGTTCACTTGAACGACCATCACACCATGTGCCAAAGTTTCAATTTGTAATCCCCATTGCAGTTTTGGGTCGTAATCCTGATAGAGATCAAAGTTACATGATGTTTGTCGTCATCAGCTGCTGCGTGGAAGTGGCCATCGACCAGTAAAATGCTAATCCATGGACTTCAAAATGAGCTTGCAGTTTATGACCTGATCCGAGAGACGTCCACAAAGAGACAAATTCCAGTTCGAGTGCGCCATTTCTCCATCGATTAACCATGATGTGACGCACTTTGAAGGTCGCTACTTTGCATATGCCGAGGTTAGAAACATGCGGGACTATGTGTGTGACACTAATCTCTGTAACCCGCCAGGTGCTCCCCATCAATATCACATAAACGATAGACTGGTCGCCACGGTCACACCTTGATACCATCCAGCCATCATCAGTTGTCATTTTATAAGTTTGTCCCACTCATGGAGTCCATTTCCGTTCCAGTTATTAACCAGGTGACACTAAAAACACACAAAACGTGACAAAATTCTGGTGGCACATCATAAAATATAACCTTGGAAATGCCAGAAAAAAATAATGTAAAATACATCTCCAGCATAGTTCAAAATCAAGCCAACACAAACTGTTGTGTGACATAGGCAGTGTCACAAATATATTGCACATATACACATAATAAATTGTGTATACACCCAGTGAAGGGAATATTTCTCAACAACAACAACAACTGTGACAGGAAGCTGATTAAACATTAACAACTGTTACCAGCCTAATACTACTGTGTGAGTATTGTTCGTAGTGTTGTGAAATATGTTTTTAAAAATCACTAAAAATATACCTGGGGCCTCCTTGGGGATACATATAGCAGTGAAGTTGTACAGGACGTTGTGATTCAATACTTTTAAAATTAATTTCCGATGGAAAGAAAGCAAATGAATGAGAGACTTCTTCCATTCCCTTTTCTGTCATTGCTATCAGTGTACATGTAGGTGTGGGAGTGACGGAAAGTTGGGAGAAGGGCGACCTACAAACTGTAGCAAAATGTCAACAAGCCAGGGCTGGATGGATATTTATGAATAATACACACATTTCCTGCAGGTACTAACAGTGTACCAGTATTCTTGGTGCCTTGATGTGATAATAGAATAGACCTGAGGAATAGAGCAGCATCAAGCTTACATATACGTACCATATAGGCTCAGGATCATTACCATGTTGTTGTTGTTTTTTCAAAAGAAACCTGTTTTAAGTATCTTCTAATATTCTCATTCATGTACCCCTGAGAATATGCAATATCTGGAACACAGTTACATAATTTACAATGACCTTCAATGATGAAGTCTTGTTGGTCTCGGATCAAACGGTAGGAAATCTTCTGACAATCAATCCCTAGCTACACCTATCCCTCGTCCCTCTTCTCCCTAGCTACATCTACCCCTCGTCTTGAGTCTTCAGAGCCTCTCGCACGCCTAACACAACTCGTGCCACCCCCTCTTGAGCCTCCTCAGGCTGTACACAAACATTTGGTGGATAATCCGCTTCCAAGCTAAGTTGTATAACCGAGCTACTTCATCTTGCGGGTCACACTTCACAAGTACAACTTGTCCACGCGGATCAATATTGAAAGAATTGGTCCAATTTTACTGCTCCAAAAGTGAGCCCATAGGCCATACTCACAACACAGCCACCAATATCATTGTACTATGTGGTACAGAACACAGAATTATTATATTTATCATCAAACAGTGATGATTGAATTGAAGAAATTGCCAACTTATACAAATACAATCATCTTTGAAAGCCATCCATGCAGTCAAGTCATTGATAGATTGAGTCAGTTTGTATGAATCTCATGATTTCAGACATCTTACAATGCAAAATTCTAAGTTGTAGATTATCACTATGCCGTTCAATGAATCAATCATTTTTGCAAGAAAGCTATCGTTGATTTCTTGAAGGACATAAACTTCCCTGGAGGTAACGTTTTGGGATTGTTTTGTTTTCTAAGATCAAGAGATCTGGCTGTTCTCAAGTGAATATCACTGCCGAGTACGAGGAAGTCGTTGGGCAATGATCAGAGTGATCTGCGTCAAGACTGCATCCCAAGTCACTGGCAAGAAATAGCTGGACCGTCGGATGGTTTATGATTGTTATTGGATCTCTGGGAAGCCCCATTCTTACGCACGAAGGACGATGGAGGATAGTTAGCCGTACTTGATCACAGACAGCTCGGAGTCGATGCTCGACGGTGCCACGACTGAGTCATGCTGCTTGAGGACTCGGGGGCCCGACGGGGCTCCTAGTAAATCCACGAGATCACAGCCCTGCGACTGCCTCCACTGCTGGAGTGGACAACTCAAGCCAGACCCAGCCCCCTCTGGATTTGTAGAACCCCTCAGATCACTCCAGTAATTCCATATCCTACATAATACGAGGAGATCAATCATCCGCTATGATCAATCAATTATGTGCCTCAGTTGTGTGGTAAACAGCTAATATGAAATCAATTTCCAGAACTCTTTATTAGCACTTTTTCTGATATGAGTGCAAAAGTAATTACTTCTCGAAATAGGCACCTTTCGTGCCAGGAAGAACTCTCCTTTTAATGAACTAGACATGATGACTTTTGTGGAGCCTCAGATGTCAGAATTTCACATGTAGTGTTATCAGGAACTAACCCTTTTCTGCCAATCATCGGTAGGTTCTGATATTGAGTGCTTCATCATTGCCAGTCATCCATCACGGTAGAACAGACACAAATTCATTGATATCTCTGAATTTATAGCTGACATTGTATTGTCAAGATCCGAGTAGTTGACATTTACAAACTTGGCACCAAAACATGGATAACAAGGTGCAATGCATTGAAATGGTGTTTATGGAATTGGTGAAGCAACAGACTTCATTTAGCTTGAGTTACCTAGTGCTTTAATAAAGGCGAATTAGGTTAACCATGTATATATTGTACATTGCAAGTTTATGGTAAAAGCATCACACCGCATGGCCTCAGAGATATTTCAACTATGTTGAATTTCAGTCAATTCCTCTCTCATGAACATGGTTATAACAAGAACCGTCGAATGTCATTTACAAGTTGGTGGAATCCAATTCAGCACTAGAGCGTGATGTAAGAGCTCATAGTGAGTGAACTGACCTCTGGTGGTGATAGCCAATATAACCCCACATCAAAGTCAGTCGGCCTCACAAAGGAATTCACTGGACAAACTCCTCCAATCTTCCTGCCCTTCTCATTTGGGCCTAACATCACATAACAGCGACCAATTTTGGAGAATTTATACGAGAAGATAAATTCATACGAAGTACCACTTGAAGCAGCTCGATGTTTCATTTATTGGCACCACCCATCATATCTTATTGAAATCAATATATGACAATCAAGGCCGGGTCTGGCGGCGTCTATATAACACAGTCTAGCGCCTGTGGCTCGGGCTGGGTCTATAGCTAGCTGGGGATAAATCACACTTGATTACAACATAATTCCAAGGACGCGTGAAATCTCCGGTCTAATTGAAAAGATTTAGAGCAGCGATTTCATTAAACACACCGATATATATCACTAATGTTTTGAGCGTGGTCCGTCCTGTACCGAGGTGAACCATTGAGACTGTCCTGTCTGAGATGATTCATCAGCTTATCCAAGTGCAGTCAAATCAGGCACTAAATAGTAAACAAAATAGCTGCATGTGGAAATAAACCAGTCTCAATGTCAATGTAGGATTGTCCTCAATGTCAGGTGCTGATAAAATCTACAGCAGATCAGTAACTAGCTAGCTGGTCTTCCCAATTGTCCAGATTATACTTTGTATAATGAGAATTCAATGCTTCTGGGCATTATTGATTAGGAGTTTTATTGATCACCTGCGGAATATATTCCTGATGCATTGATTCCAACTATATACCTATATATAAGTCTATGCTGACGTCATGAGTTCGGACAGTACACAAAAAACCTACAAACAGAACACCAGACCTAAAGCTGGACAACATTTCTGTGCAGCTAAATGCCATGATCCTGAACACCCCCAGATAGTTTTCTTTATGGAATATGATCATTTTCCCCCTCGTTGTAAGCCAAGTATACCTTTGCATATTCAGCGCAGATCAATGCATCGGAGTGTTCAGTGTGGTACAATTCAAACAGTGTCCTATCCCGGGAACCCTATAGAACATTGCCGGACGTACTTGTAGGACAGAACACTATCTTTCAATCAATAATGCTTGCTCCGAATATTAATGATGCATTGTTTGCATATTCAAGATCTGCACGGCATCGACTTTCCATTCAAGTTCAATAACATACCTGAACATAAACTAGCTGATATGAGGCTCGTGACAAAAGGCCATCTGTCGCATCAAACACACTGGGTGACCAGATCAGTATGTACAAAGCTGTTCATCAAGGCTTCACACTGGCAATGAGTTTAAAGTCAAGCATATGACTGCATAAAATTTATCGCTGCCAATGGCATTACATAATACTATATCTCCTAAGTTCCATACCATTACCGCCATCTCTGCCCACTATTTGTGATACTTTCCCACCCACACATCATAATTTGACCAGGAAAATCAAGAACTGCCCAGTGGCTCATTCATCATTAGCTAGTACAAAGAACAAGTTCCACTGGTCCGAGGCGTTGGTGACCGTCTCGCGCAGTGACTCGAACTGCGTGCGACTAGCTCCCTAGCTCCCTGATGAGGTGAGCCACGGGCGACCAGCCAATGACAATGTCCAGAAATGACGAATGTTGCTCCTGGAAACCTGACACAGCGATTGTGGAAGGCTTGCTAATTGAAAAGCAACTGCCGTGAAAGTATAATACTTCATGGGAAGGGGGGAGTTCCACAAAAAAAGACCACGCATCTGTATCCCAGACAAGGATCTGACCAAAACAACGTAATGTAATGGAATGAGACGAGGTGCAGTCAGCCGTCAATGGCTGGTCACCTGCACGGAGCACCCAGCTTTGGCCGTATATGGACAGAATATTTTGGGTGGACTGACCGGCTATAAATCTGTAACCTGACGGGAACACAAACCCCCCTCAAGTATGTACCAGTGATCTGCTCCGAAGGGAACTGTAACACTAAATCATGACATTGCAATGACGTGATTCCGACAGGTACATTAGCAACACGGACAGCTATTCTTGTTTATCGCCGTGACTTATCGTTTGTCGACTGCATCTAACACCAGCAATATCGAGTGAAATTCATCAATAACAAAAATGTCATGACCTATTCTTGCTGTCTTGATATATTTTCATCACAAAAGATTTTGTGAGGAATTTGCCGGAACCCAAATCAACATAGAACAGCATTTGTATATTGCTCTGTGTACATACTTTTCTGAAAATAAATGCAATTCTTCAGTCATTTCAATAAAAACACATTATTTTTCCAAGGCGAAACCCAGGAAAAGCTATGAAAACCAAACTTCAACAAAACAGGACAAAATTATCTACAATTCCCATGCCAATGATTTAATCTTCGAGGCTATAACATATTATGAAGCCTGTGTTATGAGTGACATGAGACACAGTAATCTGAAGTCTGATCCCAGGAGTCTAATGATCACGATGGTTGGTCGACAGGCATTGAAATTCAGACACTTTCAAATCAAGACTGTTTGAAATGGTGGAGAATCTGATAACAAATTATTGTTGTCGGAATGCTGCCCCAGATTGCATGAACAAGTATCCTGCATAGCTTGATAGGAAGATTTGCCAACTGACATCATTCTACAACTGAAAAGAGACGAGACGGCGGTCCTGCAAGCAGAGCAATGAGTCAATAGTACCGGGTTACTGGGGATAGAAGTTATTTTTTTATTTTTTTTTTTTTCAAAAATAATAACCTTATATTAAACTTGTTAGAGTTGGTTTGGAATAAAGTCATGTACCTTCATTCATATTCAACATTTTGATTTCTACAAGTATTAGAGTCTGATTTTTACAATTCATTTACTATTAAAATGTAATATTTTGCATTATATTGAACACTATTCATAACATTAATTAATGCGATGGTTTCTCATGAGTTTCCTAATTAAGACAGAAATCCGAGTTTGTTTCGTTGCCTGCTTCTGTTTCCTAGGACACTTTACCTGTATCTATGGTTACGGTACAGGTAATTTGGAAGTCTGCTAGTCTCTGTAGCAAGTATCGCTGAGTGATCTGATATGTGTGTGACATGAAGCCACTGTCATCTGTCGTGAAGCATTGCAAAATTAATTACAACTGTGAGACGATATGATATTGGTGATCACATGGAGCATAATGAAGTCAGCATGGAATAACAAGCTGGCGAAACTTTTGAGACTTATTAATATATATAGTTAAGATATCATTTCTCTTCTTTACCTGATTGGATACTCAATGTTTATGTTCAGAATGATGAAAACAAGACCCAAGATGATAACAAGACTCTTGTGCAACAAAACACAGACATGCAACACAGGTAAAATGTCAATACTTCTAGAAAACTCGAAATGACAGCAAATGGCTAAAGTACTGCGATGAACTGCCCCAAGGATGATCACTGCAATGGTGTCAATATCTCGTTTTGGATTTTTTTCATGTATACATAATTTTTTTTTCAACAAAATTGCCGTGATGGGAGATTACTGGGTAACATCACCAGACGATCAGCATTAATTTATATCAACAGAAAGGGATTCTGGAAATTCAATACCCTGTCCATTACGGTTGAAACTGAGATGTTTGTTCAGATAAAATTTTCCATCAAGTAATCACCCGTTAGCAGACTTTCTGCCAGCCCTGGTGTCTCCTGACTGTAACCAAGGCAACGGTCGCCATGCCTCCACACTCGAAGTTGACAGTCAGACATGTCGCCTCAGGACCGGATTGTTCCACTCACAGTTTTAGACAGGTGGCAAACCAATTTACCAAGTGTCCAAGACATTGTTATACCATTACAGCAAATGAAAATATATGTTCAGAAATTTGATTGGTATTATTGTATCAAACTTACAAAGCTGACGAGATCTCCTGAGATGCTTCCTATAGAAAGTGAAGCTAGTCCCATATAAACAATTGCTCACTGAATTTTGGGGATAATGTATTATCATTTCTACAAGTTTTTGGGAGATAATCAATTGATTTTCTGATTATACCGGGAATTACTTTCTTCTCACATTTTTTTGTACTGATGACAACAATCAGTGCATCCTATCCATACTAAATTTCCCACTAAAAATAGGCCGTCTAATGTAAAAGTCTACTGTAACTCCATAATGAATGAAAAGTATACTGGCCAAAAAAGATTGTATTTACACGCTTACCAAGCTTGAGGTTGCAACTGTTCCAGTAGGGACTTGGGTGTATTTGACTCGCGACAAAACAAAAAGTAGTCCCTTGTGAGGCAATCCTAATGTTTACCAGCAAAGCTACCACAATGTAATATCATTAGTGTGTCATGTTAATATATAGACTAGAGTTATGAAAAGCACCTAAGATACATGTATTACATCACAAACCATCATTATATTACTAGCTCTCTTCTCCTCCCCAAACCCCTACAGATTACCCACCACACCCTTTAAACATGTTGAACAGAACGGCAAATTTACCCCCTGCAACATTTGCAAGGACACCAAACAGTCGACCTAATACACATGCTGTTTACACCATGTTAATGGTGTGTTACATTACATGTATATTTAGTTATCATACCATATTTTCATGTATGCGATCCCAAGTTTCACCCTGTCCTGTACCAACCATTACCACACCCCCTTGCACCATTTCCCCTACACGCTAGTAGCTCAACTCATAGTGCACAATGACATGAGGACCAATCAGTGAGCACCATATCAGTTGCACCCTTGTTTGTCTAATCAATATTAATTAGGCATAGGACAGTCATGTGTTCAGTCGATTCTGATGACATGATGCAGTACGCTGAAGAGAAGAAAGCAAGCTATACAAGAATCTCAAGGTCCGTCGAGGCTGGAAGTCTTCTCAACGTTACTCAGTTGTCTGGTAAAAATGTCATCTTACCATTTAATGTTGAAAGGTTTTTGGCAAGATGAGATAATTAGATCTAATTATCACACAGTAGTCCAAGATTTTCATGCAGTACCAACTCTTCTACATGTATATGTTCTACCCACACACTGCTTTGTCCAAGCAATTTCCCACCCACTTCGAGCCTCGTGTCTGCAAGAATGTCACAGCCCCAACAGCGCAATTAATCATACTCCATCTAAAGTCCAAGTCATAAATATTATTACTGGAGCAGGAATATAAAGGGTTATTACAGGACACTGTAATGACACAGAAACTATTCTGTACTCAGCACTGAGCCAAATCATTTTTCTTGTATGTGTGCCGCTGGTGATACATTTCCAGGTGAATACTCTGTGCAATGGTACATCGCACATTATTAGCTATATTATTCAAAGTACCTCACAAATCTTAATAAGGTCTATTTCTGTTCTGAACCAGCTAGTTGTGTGACAGCTCTGCTCACAGTATACACCTCTCTTTGTCAGCATTGACACTGCCGACAACAACTTCCTGGTCAGTCCTTGAGCCTTTTGTGTGCTCAACAGGCCATTAACTCCTACTTCGCACCATGAGGAATTCACTAGCGGCAATGACCTAACTTTGCACCCAACGAGGCACTAGGATCTAACAACACATGACACCTTCTACACACACCACATTTACTCATCCACTAACCGATATACTACAGGATTCTATAGACAGATCTATAGCACTCAAGTTGGTGTGAAAACCTTTTTTCTTTGCTTAGTTGGCATTTGCTATTATGAAAGTTCACCCAAAAACTTCATACTAGTATTTGCAAGTAAATCATGGCAATGTCCAAATCTGTCCAAAAATAGGATATTCATATATGTACTGCCAAAAAATATTGATGAACATATTTTGCTGCTGAGGAAACCATGTGAAACAGAATGCTTCACCCATACGTGATTACTGAGTATACCAGTAGGACATGACAGTGACAGTAGCTATGGCGATGACCTACCAGATCCAGGAGTGACGTCTGCGTGGGTGTGGGAGCCCCCCTGAGGGCCCCGGCAGACCACCCGCTCCCCCGGGCACAGAGAGAAAGTTCATGTTGTCGGCGGTGATATCACAACCTCATCACTGGCTTGGACAATCTGAGTATCGCTCACACTGAGTCATGCAGTCGTCAATCCACAATGGTGACTTAATCACTGTCTTTGTGAGAGGGTATATCCTATTTCCTGAATAAAATGTTGCTTTCAGTCAAATGCACAATTATGGCAGTGAGTTTCTTCCTCTGTGTTTTTTCCACTATTCCATTGCACAAAGTACCTGTTAGAGCCAATGGCTGCTCCTTTCCATGTTGCTAGTAGTCCTGGTGAAGAGAGACAATAAACTAACAGCTTCCAACTTTGCGGCATGTGTGTGTGCAGATGAATATGCACATCCACATCCACGTGAGCACATAACAACAATATATGGTCGTGGAGGGCGGGCCTCGGAGTTGGTGCCAGTCTGGGACTGAGGGAGTACGTCTGAGCGAGCTGTCTGTCCGGGTTCGGGAGGACACCAGCCAGCCCTCACCACATCAGTCTGTCACCATGCCAGCCAGACACCCTCCCAGCCCAGTCGGCTGTGTCAGCATGTACTAGTAACTCTTGTTTGTCCAACTCGATCGCCTGGGTCAACAATCCAGCAATATCCTGATTATTGACAGTGGAGAATATCACCTTTGGTCACACTACGAAGCTATAAATGCCTGGGGCTGCAACAGTTGGTTTACCAGTGGCTTTTACCTGACAGTTCAAAAAACCCTGAGTCAGATAAAGTTACAGATTAAAATCTCAAAACAGTATTGTGCAATGTCTGATGCATCTATTATTCCAAGGTCATCATTGGTCACGCAGTTCTTTCCATCCCGAAGTTCCTCCGTAAAACAATGTCTGTTCACAATAGGTAAATTGTATTTCAGACACTTTCAGCGATATATTTCCTACTACGATCAGACCGGTGTCATCATCAAGGAGTGAGTTGGAGTGAAGAGACACCCCCTGAGAGGTGAGTGGATGGTGGGGCAGTGATGTGGGAGGTGGGGGGGGGGGGGGAGAAGCAAGAGTGCCAAGAATGTGAGAATCCAAATTGATTTGCACACGGTTGGTTGTCAGGTCCCCCTGTTTTCTCCCTCTCTATATGACCGCCTCGTTCTCCACCACACGAGGACCGAGTTTTTTCGACAGCCCCCTCGTGGAGCTCCGCTCTAAGAGTCCTCGTTAGTGGCCGAGTGAGCGCAAAGGAATGTCGTCACTGACCGCAACGGTCATGTGAAGACGTCGACAGGGCGAAGGTTGCCGCTGACAGGTCCTGGAACACGGCGGGTGACGGCTTCCACGAGACAGGAGCGAGCACACGTTCTACGACCGAAGAGTCGTCGTTTGTTCTCCAAGGAAACTCAAACAGGCTCTCACAATCAAACTTCCAGGCGAGTGAAGCCAAAGTCAGCTGCCGAGATATTTATGGGGGATTCACTGTGCAGATCTCGAGCTGTTTGAGCCTTTGGTGTGCTCTGTGCGGCAACGTTCAAATGGAGAAGTAAATTGCACACAAGTTGGTAGTTCTTGATAGCTGTTTAATATCCACATCCGGCACCATTTACCTGCAAAGTGATCTCCATTAAAGAGAAACCACACTCCACTCTTGTGGGAACAGCAGGCAGGTCCAGAGCACCTGGTCCGATCCAGCACTAGAAGGCAACTCCTTCTGAGTACTCTTTGCAGGTTAATTGCATCTAACAGTGAAGTTGGTCCACCAACCAACACACTCTGTGGCAGTCAACAGGATCGCTAGCTGATCTAATTGTCAGGGGGAGGTGAGGTCCCATTCAGCCAATCACAGTGTGGGGCGTATCAATCGATGTAAAGTCATTGGGATAAGTCTCCACGAATGTCTGATTGAGAAAGTCGGGTTTCGTTTAACTATCATAGTCTATATCAAGTGATGATTTTTGTCTAGAGGAGCCGCTTATTGTTTCCTCAGTGAGTCATGGAAGTTAGTGTATGGAGCAGTATATATCCAAACACTTCCTCACAAACGCAGTGACATATGGGTTTATCAGATAATGAACACACACACTGACACAGGTATATGTGAAGATAAATCGTGTCCCAGTTTTTCATCACAGGTTTGTTGCTTCTCATGTTTCACAAATATCACTGTGCCACACGATGCGGACATTCAGAGAAATCAGCACAACATCAAGTATATTGAGTGTAAAGCAATTATTATTGCACTGACATGCCTATCCCACCTTGAGTATGTGTGGGCAGGACAAATATTCGATGGGTGGTCACTAAAAACACGTGGGTTCTGCACCATGTTCATTGTTCAATAACGGACCTGTGATTCCCAGTCAATACCCGAAATCAGTGATTATGTGATTAAACGCACGCAGAGCTATTACGCCATTTATAGATGCGGTGCATGGAAAGGGCAGCAGGTCTGCAGTGCCTGAATGCCATGAATGGTTATCAACAGGTAGAGGGAATTCCTGGAAAGTCTGCTCTCATTCAATGTTCAGGAATGATGCCTTAAGAAATCCATATACCATGTCATAAAACTGGATGTTTTTTGCTGAATATACACCGTCATAACCCATTAAAAACTTGTGACAATGGTAATGATACTGATGTCTGTACTCCAGAACCGTCTAATTGTTAGATGATTGTAACAACTGAGGGTTCCCAGCACGGATGACATGTACACAAGCAGTGCACACAAGCTCACACCAGCTGAGTGACAAGCGCTCGGCGAGATGACAGTCATTAATTACTATGTGATCAATGAGGGAGCAGATATTTATCTGTCACCTGTGGTTGACATTTGACCATTTGTCAGTACCCTGACAACGAAGCGATTCAAACTCACTGTGGGTGATACACAGCTAGTCGGCGTTTTCAGGCCTCACTCACAAAATATTAGCACTGTCATCAACATGACAATAGACAGAAAGCAAACCGTTCGCACTGACTTCACGTCAGACGACATTCCACAATCCTTTACATAAATCGAGATGAATGCCTTGCTCTTTCTGTTCTAATTGACCTTCCTCCATCGCATAATTCAACAATGCAACGGCTGGAGCAATAAGTATACCAGGAACAGAAATACGATGTGGCAGTCTGGTGTGTTGCTCCAAGTCATTCATGGGTGCGAGTTAGCTAGCACCCAGGCTTCGAAGTAATCAAAAAAAATTGCGCACTCCAATTACAAGCTTTTTTCCGATAATTAATTTAGCAAAGTAGAAATTTGTCCGGCACCGACTGAGAAATGAAATGATTTTTCTGTCATATCAAACAGAGTCAATGCCTGCACTTGATTGGTCAATCGATCAACTATCGACAAGATTCAGTCCCTAGTTTCCTTTCCACAGCTAAGAATTCAACAAGAGAAATGACGTTCGCTAATCTGTCAACGCAGCTCGTTTATCTGACATGGTTTGTCCAGATCACAAGTTATTCGCACGTTCGTTCTGATGAACATCTTCATGACAAGCATCAAATTGACCAGGGCGACTTCCTCGGGTCACACAGCCAGCGACTGCAAGACATCAGTCCTGGACACTGGCAAGAAACTCCAGCGTCACAAGGTTGCCGTGGGGTGATCAATCACCTTGGCAACGGTATTAACTGGACAGACTCCAACTGCAAGTTTTCACACCGGCCACTGATGTCCATGTAATAATGAACTGCCTTTCTTTTTAGACATAAAATTTTCTTTCTGGTGGCTGGCAGTATCCGGGGTTGACCAAGCACAGCTCTCGAGTAAGACAACACACAGAAGTCCTGGGTCAATGCGGCCACCGCGAGGGTCCATTAAATATTTACCTGGAGCAGGTATGCAGTCTGATGTTGGCCATTGCAATAAAAAGCCAAATCAATCGCAGCACACCACTCAATCGACTTTACCCATAACACAATGCAACGATGAAGCAATCACATATTGTCGTTGTTGTGTACACAATACACTCCTAAGTCAGAAAGTTGCAACGTTACTCTACTCTTTCCGCTGGGGATCGAAGTCGGAGAAGGTCACCGTCTGGACAAATAACGTTTGTTCGTTCTTTGATTTGAGCTGGCAGAGTGCTGACTTGGCTGCCATTGAAGTGCCATTCACTCCGACCCCTCCTACATTCCCTGATAGTCGACTCAGCATCAAACGGACCAAAACATCGCACCATATCTGTGAGAACAAATCACGTCTTCCCAACGGACATCTCGCTTCTTATCAACTTAACAGGTTACTATTTTCCCCAAAATACTGTATTGTTTTCCCCTATTATTTTGGGTTTTCTCCACTGTTAAAAATGCAATTTTTCGGGGATAGGTCATAATGGCGCATGACATCTATACTGCCCGATGCATTGTTTCCTTGCTCATGCTGAGATGATTCACATTGCCCGTTTCTCCCCCAGACTATTTCGGCTGAGGTGCAGGGATGGAGGGGCGTGATGTGTGGCATGTTTGCCCTTGAAGGGTCAAGTTTCCGGACAGTGACTGATGAGAACCACGACGTTCTACTGCTTCCCAGCGAGCGTGCCTTGCCAATTGAATGTTTCTGTTACCGTGGTTACCTTTCCGGAGACCTGTGTGCGACGGTGACATCATGTGTATGAGCCACAACTCCCCAAGTCTCAGCGACGCCCCTGCCTCATGTCAATTAATAAAGCAATGCTTCCTCAGCAGTGTATTGTCTGTATCATGCAGCAGGAACTGCGAGAATTTTAATCATAATCTCTGCGTTATGGGAAAACTGAATGATTATCTGAGCACCAAGGACAACTGTTTCCACAGAATGAGTATTCTCATCAATCCCAGCATGCACTAGTGGTCACCACTGACCATGTGACGGGCAGTAAAACTGTATGCTCCCTATGGGGGAGCCTTTATTGTCACATATTCATCTCTAATACAGCCCATCAATCAAAGCTCCATCGTCTTCCTAGTTTCACAGACATCTATGAGTTCATTGCCTCACAAGTTTCTATACAAGACATTCCTTGATGTGTATCATAAAAGTGTCACACAAGATACAGACAAGCCAGCGAATCGACAAGGTGCAATGAAAGCTGTTATTCCAGGCCTAGTTTCACACAGTGATCTGGTCAATCTCGTCTGTTGGTTTTGTTGTTGACACTTTGTGGCCTTCCATATGTGAAGTAATAAGCCAATGGTTCACTGCCTGAAGTGACAAACCAAACATACACTTGCACAGATCTATAAATGGAACCGCGACCTCCAAATTCCGTGATTGTCACTGGAAATTGGTCAACGTCATTTTGTAATTGTCCCGATACACGACTCTCAAAAAGGCACAAGTGTGTGAATAGAGACACCCAGTAGACTGTACACAGTGAAATATTCAATATTACACCACCTCTTACACACTGATTTCTGAAAGGATGACGTCCTCCCCTCAAAGTGCATGGTTTTTGTTTTTCTTGTGGTTTTGCTTCCTTTTCATGGAGTTAAGTCTTTGAACTCTGCATTTCGGTTGCTAACTAGAGCTTGAAGCATCAGCACTCATATTTAAAGTCAGTGGGTTCATTTCGCTACCACGAGTTGGATGATTGTAATAGTTTTATTATCAAACAAAATTCCATGAACTTCTTGCGATGAAACATGATGGTGTATGTGATGAATTTCACATCCTTCCCCTTCATATAAAGCACATACATGGACCTACACTTGCACAAGATAAGTTGTATTCACAAATACTTGCCGAGGACGTTTTCAAAATATAATTACATAATTGGCCGGATGCCAAAATATAATAAAAAGAATTCATAAAACTGTAAGTTTTAGTGTACGGTGTATGCAGTGCATAGGATACATTAATATTAACACAAGCATATACATCAGCATTGGTCAAGTGACTTGGCAGTCCCACTACACCTATCAGAATATCGGTTTCCATGGTAACAGAGTTCCTGTTACACAGTGACCACAACATGATATAATTAACTGCGAGAGACAGCATGAATCCAAAAAGAAAATTTCATAGTTACCTGGTTTCTTTTGGAGTTTCCAAGCTGTCCAGCCAGGAGACGATCTTTATGGATCTTTTAGCCATGGTCCACTATTTATTTTCAACTTCAATCCTTGATGCAGTAATTAGATTTGTTTCAGCTTTTATAGTCTCTGTAATAAAGTCTCATAAATGTATGTTTCAGCTCATTTTATTGCGATAGGATCTAGTGCTTCAAGTTGGTTGGCATCATCACAAGTGTGCAAAACTTGCAATATTCTCAAGAAATCGACCAATGACTGATTTATACTAGGTCAAGTATGTTCATAAACTCGCTGGATAACATATGTGGTAATGAGTACTTTCTGGTGACAGATGAACTTTCAACTTCTTCAGAAGTCAGATGTTTACAACCAATCCTACCTCACCACGCTTTCATGCACTCACAACAATGTTCACCCCTAGCTTGGTCAGTGTGTGGCTCAACTCCTGAGTATAACATGCATTTGACCTGTTCTACTATACAGTTCCAATCACCTCATCTAGCATATATATCGTAGACCCCCTGTACAACAACAATTGTAAATACACACAAAACATTCCATAGTTACTAGAGCAAGAAGATTGTCACACATTTAATATAAATAACATATCCGTACCGTACATTGATGACAACAACCTACCGCTATCAACAGCTGTTGACATTGGGCCACCCCAGAACATTTACTATACAGTCACTAATGGGGATTGGTCTGAACGTTTTTCACCCACTTGACATTCGAAAACATGTAGCACATCATTATGGAAATGGGTGCAATGCTATTATCGTTACTACTGTGCAATCAAGCACTGTAATTTGTTGGGGCTTTTTTCTCTCTAATTTTTCGTATTAAAATAAATCCATTATACACACCCATTCATTTGCTGAAAAATAACATTATGCACCATACACCAGTACATTTTCATGCCTTTTTCCATCCAAAGTACCATCTTTAATTTTAGTGAAATAATTTAATAATAGATCTATCATTTTTTTTCACAATTTGCTTCTCCATTTTTTAGGGTGAATAGTTTTACTAATGGAATTATATTCCATTATTTACTCAAACTATTGCAGCAATAACTCATTGACAGAGATGTATGTTGTTGTTGAGTTGGACAATCATGCTGATTGCAGTATGAGATAACAACCCAGCAAAACCTCCAGAAAACAGTCATAATTTGCCTATCGTTATCTAGCTCCTCCATTATCATAGCTCGAGATCAGTACAAACAACCGACTAGTTTTCTCCACGCTGTCCTAGTGAACGAAACCGCCTCGTTGGCCTTCAACTTCACCACTATAGTCCTCTAGTCTTTATCGATGACACACAAGATCTCCTCAATAGGTGTTAGCCCTCTATCTTAATTCCGTTATAAACAATACATACTTGAAAGTACACTCAACAAACCAGCGAGTAGCAAATATTTACCCAACAATCAGAAACTTTCCTGGCTTATGCATATGGACTCTGCTTATCTGAGAAATACACGATCAAGAGATGGGGATGCATGCACCTCCTATGTTAGGACACTAAGACCTCGCATGCAAGTGCAAAAAATTTTACTCTTTGCAAATAATGCGACATTTTTTTCCCATTTATACAGTCCGTTATATGGTTGTTACTTATATTCTGATCTGGTCCTCTCCCATAACAATAATGGTAGCAGTAATGGACTGTCCACTGCTCGTACCGACAAGGGACTCTCCACAGTGTATCCCCTAGTAACAGATTGGGAGGGGGGTCGATTGGGGTGGGGACTGAAATGGCAAAATGGCCCATGTTGCCTAGGGATGATGACCCTATATGATCAAAATAACGGCTGCTGCCTCAGCCAATTACAGGCCATTCAGACAACATCCCAGCACAAATTGCCATGCAATGGCTCTGAGGGCATGCAGACCCGGCTCTGGAATATATATAGGGAGAGAGCAGTCCGGAAATAAACAGGGATTTCGGCTAAGTGTCAATTATGAACCTCCCCAGAAACCACATCAGTACCATGGCAACCACATTAAAACCATCCAGAACCAATTTTGCCAGTTACCTCCATATCCCGGTGTTCAGAACATGAGTGTTCTGATCCAGGTTATACCAGTGGATCCCATTTATTCATTATTGCCTCCCACAGTCAGGTGCATTATTTCAATTGCGTGTATCACAAAATCAGTCCAATGGTTTTCGTCAATTTCAATTTCAGCGAAAATAAGGTACAGCTCAAGCGAGCAAATTACACTGTTTACAAAATCAATAACTGATCCCATTGCAGTCATATTTCACACTGTGCCATTCACAAGAAACAAGGTAGGAGGAGAAAAAAACCATGAAAACCAGCAAAAACCGGGCCCAAAACAATTTGCATTGATCGATATTCCTCTACCGAAAAAATGTAAAACAATCGGCCTGGATTGTTTGGGGAGAATGTGAGTCTCAAGTCGCCATATTTACAACTGCCCAAGGGTCATTTCATTTGCTCTGTGTGTGAGCCGGCGGACGAGCTGTACCTCGTCGACTGCGGTACAACTGACTGTGTACCCAGCGTCCACGGAGACGACACACCCGTGATCCACCCGGAGATCCCGCTAGGCGCCAGATCTCACACCCAGCTCTCTCCGTGGTCCACACAAGCACCAGATCAGTGTGGCTGTTTGCTCTCCCTCAAAGCTCGGCCTCCACTGCCCTCCAGGGACAAGGTTTAACGTCACACGCTTGCTGTGCCATCTCTTATAGTCAAACCGATTGAGTCCCACAAGATGCCAGTTTCCATCATATTTCGTGATATTTCATAGGAATTCAATAAAGGCGATGAATTTTCAAGAAATTGACATTGAAAATTCTTTCACATGTTCTTTACGACAGCATTTATAACTCCCAGCATTCAAATAAAATATATCTCCAATATGCATGATATTATGTGCTCAATATTTTGGCATACATGTATAGATGAAGAATTTATTTCCGATATGCCAATGAAGGTGTTTTTCTTTCAAAAATATTTCTTACGATATGCCAACTGTTTATATTCAAATACTAGGCAGTAACTGTTCCGCTGGTCATCAAAATTGCCAAATGGAATATTTCATGAAATTTGAACGAAAATACTTCTGCATCGAATGGCAACCCTAGATGCAAGTTATACACCAGGACTTGGTGCATTATGACTTCATTCTTCTCTTCATGAGCAAAAATTGAGGCATTATGACAATCAGCCAATCATAATGGCCTCATGCTTGAGGCCTGAATGTTGAACAGTGTCATTGCAATGTCTCCAATTCTCAAACTACTGCAATTCGGAAATTGTAAATATATAGCACTAACGATACATATACACTTTCAAAAACTGATGGACAATTGGACACAATATTTGAATATTTCATTCTGAAAGCAGATACATTTTTGAGGTATCACTTGAATACTTTTCGTATATTGAGCCCAGTGATGATGATAAAATATTCTGTACATCACATAAACAGCTGATTTGTTAATCAGTCTGGTTAAGTACAATCACTTGGTACAATCAAGTGGTTGACCTTTCTGCCGTTGACTCCATCAACGAACGTAGTGGGCATCCACAACAAAAAGAGCCTCACAGAATCGCCAACTAACGACTGTACTGTCCCCAATAATCCCCGACAGAGAAATACGTAGCATTTCATTCTGCCGGATTTGACCTTTACCCGTAATTCAAGGTCACGATTCGCAATCTGATCGTCTCGAGCGACATTACTGATGACAACAAATGGATGTATGGATTAAGAAATCCGAGTCTCTCTCTCTGAGGCGCCACTTTGTTCAGAAGAACAAGCTCGTAGACACAGAAAACCCAGCGGAAACCAATTCCTCCTACCTAACTAAAAGCATATTATGATAATGTAAACATATTCATTGGACCTGACAAGTTGTTCAGTGGTATTCTCTCATACCCCCCCCCCCCCCCCCCCTCATATTTTAAAAAGCAGCTCAAGAATTTCATTTGCAATGGACCTTTTCACAGAGGCCTCTCGGAGACAATGAATATTCGGCAATCGTCGGGTTATTCCGTCAATTCAAACTATCCACTCAAGACTGCTCGCTCGCACGTGTGTGTCATGACAACCTAAAACCACGTTCGTGAAACTCTGTGGCTTAAGACCACTCTTTGAACCCCTACCACCGTAAAGAATATTATTATGTTGACCATTACCATTAGAGATGCTGCCTTTCGGTAATTGGGTTCCACGGAGGGTAGCCTGTTGACCAGTTTCTTCTAAAGATTGCACGCGCCAGCCACACATGGTTTTAGCATTATGTCAAACGACCGTTTAAACCCGCCTCACGAAATGTGTACTATTTTCGTGTCAGATTGATAAAATAAACACAAACGGCCCATATGATAACTCGACTTATGAAAATACTTCAGCTTTCGTACATTTTGATATGAAAATCGGCTTTATTTCCGCTACAAAGATTTTGTTTACGACCGTTAAATGACTCGAATGCGAGCACTTGTGATTGGTCGGAAAATCACAGCATTCGGGAAATTTTGGCGGGAAAGTCCATGAAAAAGTCCATTAGAAGAGATATATCATTCTGCGTTTCTGCACTACCATTATAGTGTCATATGGAAGGATTGTATTAATCAGGCTATACAGATCACTGCGGTAGATATCATGTTTTAAATAATGTCACAACAATCCAAACCCAACTACCCTATATCTACGCCAATATTTCTTACCATTCAGAATTTGAACTCGTGCACTAACAGTCTGTGCTGTAAAATGTACCAATCTTGGCATGAGACATTGCTTTATCATATTATACTACACTGCGTCATTTGTTACATAAGATTTTGCCTTTTGTTATTCATGTCATGTGACACCCCATACTGACTATAATGGCTTCATAATGTCCAACTTTGATCTGGGTTAATGAGATATTAGTTACCAACAGAGAGCCTGGTAACAATGAGGTGTGAGGACCAATGACCTACAGCTAGGAGCACATGATAGGCCGAGTTTGATGCACAGATAGAATACAGGCCAGTCCACAAATTACACATTTGACATAGTTTTCAATAAAACAAAATGCAACTGATCTGTAAGATTAATATCACGTCTTTACAAATCTCATGAGGGAAGCCAATATTTTTGATTGATTTTTTCTGTTTGTATTTTGTACGAATGTATTATTTTAGGTTCACGGCAAAAAGAAACTCTCACAAACACATATCGATGTGGTTAACAAGTAGACCACTTGAGGTGTCTGACAGTGAGCACAATCTGCGCCCATGTGTAATGATGTCTCTCTCTTCCAGGACCGCATCCCTGCCCTGATCTGGTCAAGTGACTGCCCAGACACGGACACCTCCTGGTCTCCCAGACGAGCGACCGCACATGCACAGCGAGCCACTAATGACAGGAAGATAGCCTCACAACAGAGCTCATTAGCCTGAGCTGATTGAGCAGGGTTGATAGGTCAGTGCGCTGATAGCTTGCGTGATGGGCTGGTGCCCTAGTCAAGACTACAATACGCTAGCTGGGTGGACACCTGAGTCCACGCTCGGACATTGGAAATCAGATTCACTGTCTCTAGACACAAGACACTTGCCTGCGTTTACTCCAAGGTATCGTTGCACGCCGCTGCTTGATTCGGATCGATCTCATCGTCAATCTGTTGGTGGTGCTTGGTGTGTCGAGAGCCGTCTCCTGGAGTCGAGATGTCATACTTGCTGCCGTGTAACGCCAGCCGATATATTATTGTCAGGTCACTCCACCAGTATTTTATAATGTAATTAACCAGTGGACGGCCACAGCCTGACACGTGGTCTGCTCGAAAGGTTTTGTAGACTACAATATCCTTGTAGACTACAATATGGTCGGTCGCAGGTACTCCAGACAAAAATTAGCCCATTTATGATAACACCTAGCTATGACAAATGGGTTTCCTCTTGAAAAACAAACAAGAAAACAGGCCAGTCACGTCCACACTGATGGCTTATTGCCTCCAATTTGTCCTTCACACGTGATAAAAGCTTATCCTTTTTTGTTCATAAATTACACCTGCCAAATCCACTGACTGCTCACAATTCAATCAAAATATATCCAACACAAAAAGTACTGCCACACTGGATTTGTACACTGCAGACACATCAAACTGTGCAGTTAACCTGCCTGGGGCAGAGCGGTGGTCATGTTGTGTCTGAGACCTGCAGCTGGAGCACCTTGTCTTCACCAGCAGTAACACGACAGTTGCTGTCTCCCACTGCCGAAAACGTGTCCGCGCGTCACTCAGCACACTTTGTTACAAGCACAAGACACCAAGAGGGAGCTGTCTGCAGTGGTGCACCTCCAAAAGTGGAGCCCCATCCATCAACACAGTGCACCGGTAAACATCGGCCTGATTGTTCGATCAACTCCAGAGATGGACTCACAGATATCTATCCCTTGAAGCTCATTATCTGTCAAGTTTCCTTGCGACGACGTGTACCATTATTGCCATGTGTATGTAGTACGATGGTAGCGATTGTGATTAGACCAATACCGGTAGGAGGGCCTAACCAATCCAAGGTGGTCACTCATCAGTCAGCTGGGGAAATAGATGTTGTCACATCTCCAGATTTCCATCTTGCGTTCATTGATTACTGACTAAAAGTCGTTTATTTCCTGGCAGTCTTGTGTTGTGAGTGTCTGCAGGGAGCACACTTGCAGTCTCATGGCGCCTGTTGCATGCCTTCTCACCCCACCCCCAAGGGGGCTGGTATCTTGGAAGGGGGCTTGAGGTGCGTGTGTGTATGGGGGGGGGGGGGGGTTTGTAGTAGTGACCAAGGACCACAGTAGTTCGGTAGAGGAAGACAGGTGACTGCAGAGAACAGGGACACACACACACGAGACGAGACGAGGGGACGGGAAGATTTAAAGCTCTATCTGGTCCCTCCTCCTCCTTGCTGCATGATTGGCAGTGTGTGGCTCCCTTAATCAATGTCACAATTCGCTCAAGTGCGTCCCAAGGCTCCTCTATCCCTACTGTACCTCCACTTATATTCAGGTGTGTTTTGTATCACGGAATATGGGTTCTCAGGTCAGCCAGGCCCCAGAGATTGTCAGCGCACAGAAACCGGTCAGCCGTTCGACCACACTCTCTCCGCAGTTTTAATTGCGATTACCCAATCACAATAGTACTTTTTTTCCACTTTTGTTTTTGATCATCAGAACCTGGGAGATATTATCGATTGGCTGGTGACAAGGCGTTCAGTGTTTCAATCCGCTGCGATCGCCGCAGTCGAGCAGATTGATGATCAGTTGGTGCAAGTGACGAGGACTTTGAAGCTTTCACTAACAATCCATCGACAATCGATCTTCTGCTAAAACATTCCATTGGTTCCAAGCGAGAAATCTCGGCTGTACCAGTGCAGATTGGCAGTGGTCCTTGACGACATCACAAACTATTCATAGACACCTAAATACGTCAGCACTTATTATATAATGGGGAGGTTACTTAAATTATTTGGCTGGCCACATTAGTTGCCGATATTGGCAGACCAAGGTGAATGTGAATCCAATGTTGTTTTTAGCACTCAAATGATCAATGATCAGACTGGTTGGCTTGTTTCCTTGCTATATATACCTAAGAACACCTGATGTCACCAGCAAGACTGTTATGACAGGTATGGAGACCCATACATAGCCGGAGTATTACAGGTGTTTCAAATCAATTGGCTGTAGTCCACATTGTTACCTGCCAGGCACCTCAAGTGGAGGGAAATGTCAGCTCCATTAAACATATACAGCTAGGTAGATCATATCTGTTAACATGCATCCAGCAAATCAAGGGCCTAAATATATGAAGCATACTTCTGTCACACAGAACCTAAATATGACGACAGACTCTCCGGTAAACTCTATATCCAGGGAGATGAAGATCTGTCTCACTGCAGCCAGCCAATCACAGTGGACAGCCAATTATTGGTAAACCTGAACTTGTTCTTCCAATGCCAAAGTCTAACTCTTCTTATGTCCATATATGAACCAATATACTGGTTATATATCCAGGATCATGCTGAGCCGGCTGAATCATATTAATACAATACTTCTGCACCGTAAGGAAAACTTGTTTCACCTGGTGACAAAGTACTTTGTGGATAAGGCGTTGGCTAAACATCTATTGTTGTGATGCAAAAAAAAAAAATTGTTGCACTAATAAAAATCCTGAAACAAAGCAAGTTGCTAGTGCAATACCTCTGAGCCTTGTCTGTGCAGCGATTAGTTTTCTACCGTTACCAGCGATGGGGAATACAAATGATCTGGCTACTAACGCGCGGATACTTCGATAGATTTATCCGTAGACACAGCGTAAAGACACTGAGACGCATTTCTCAAGATGTCCAGGTCGAAGTTTTCGCTTCTTCTTGGATAATGGGGCATCATGTCATTATTTTTGAAGAAGGAAAACAATTGTGATGACGAGACAGCAGCGACTGCCGATAAAGGAGCTTGTTTGCCGTCAGATCCTCACAGAATTACCACCTTACAGCGAATTAGCTGGTGGCCAAACCAACAAGAAACCCACAAATCCCCCGGTCGGCTAATACCTCGTGGCTACACAGGAGAGCAGGTCGGGTAGCAGCGGGCAGACTTCTATAATGAACAGAACGTGTGAGGTTTTAACCAAAAGAGGCATTTACCCAAAGGGGCTTTGGTGTGACACATCTGATGCATGGTTGTGGTGCTGTGTGAATCAAGCTTCAAAGCTCAGCCATGAAGCCCCTAGAGATCAGGGTAAACTTGTGTTATTCTTTCTGTAGTCTCAGGCTAATCATGTGAATATCTCACTAATACGGACTTTCAGCAACGTTGACCTTGTACCCAATGCAAGCATAAAATTATCTCAAATTTCAAGTCAAGAACAGAAGATGATCTCCAAAAACTGTCTTGTAACCTACCAATAAAATTCAAGGAAAACAGTAACCCACAACCAGGATACAGAGAAAATATGATGCTATTTCCTCTTTTTCACCGAAAGAGTTACCTTTTTCACCCTACTCGGTAAAATTACGTGCCTCACAGCGAAATAACCACGTAAGATAGAGTTATTGTGCCAGAAGATTACATGCTTCAAGCTTCTGACCAGAGTTCACAAAAATAACGCACTTCAAAGCTACAATCGTCCACATCAACAGGGAAAGCCTCATGTCTCTGAATGTTCAAAGACTTGTGCTTAAGTAGTTTTTGAAGAAAATCTCTACCAACAATATTGCTTCATAGTTTTCTTTGTAGAAAAAAAGCAAACTATCACTGAGCGCATCAATGTTCTGAAAACAAGCGACAATCAGGTTGCACGCATTAAGTGTACTTTTTTTAATAAGTTTGTTTAGCGAATGTTTCTGAAATAAAATTTTGGACTGTCATCAGATTTCCCTCGTACATGTTGTAACTGTATTTTGAGGACACTAATTCTCTTTCTGCAATCCTACATTGTACACACTAGACATATTCACTTCACTCCATGGCAGATTCTGACCAGAGCCTTGCCATCTTTGAGTGACAATTACTGTTATTACACACTGTCGCGATGACAAGACTGCATGATTTGTTGTGGCGAGGTCGGCCCGCACCAGGCCGAGGCGTAATGCCACGGTGACCATGGTGACGAGGTAAGGAGAGAGACGACAGTCACTTGTTCTGCGATGGCCATTCTCCTTGATATCCCTTTGATCCTGTTTCTAGCCTCCGGAAGGAGAGTTCCCTTTGACTGTGGCAGCTGATTGACAGGAAATGGCAACTCAAACAGGGTGCAGCACATTGTGTCCACGACATGTGAGATGCCACCCCAATCCTCACTGTGTCTGCGCCCACAATCCCACACGGAGCAAGGTGTCTTCTCAGAGGTGAAAGAGCACTGCCAGATACTCGCACAGACAGTCCAGTCTACATATGTAACAAAACTAGCTGGCAAATATTGCGTAATGCATCTAGACCATACATGAACCACATAATGACACGCGCGTGACCCACACTGTCAATTCACAAACTGGAATCTAGAAGAACTAAATATCATTCGCAGGCAATAGAAGTTCATTATTTTCTTACTGATATTATCAATATCTTGTGATACCGTATACATATTATAAATCAGTGAATTGCGACACTATAAGATCATGAAGACCAGGCCCAGAAATCCCACACTCCCTAGTATCATTGTCAGGATTGTCCCTTGACCTTTGCCAGCGTTGCCAAGGAAACTATCAATGGGGGCGTAATTAACAAAGTGGGCCAGGTCTGACCACAGCGCAATCACTCAGATATCAGCATGGCTCTACTTCACTATGCAGATATGCGCCCCATGCAGATCTACTACGCGAGCAGATTTTGTGTGAATTCTGGCGAGCGGATGGGCGATAGACCTGACAAAGACCTCACGAGAACGTTTGTGCAACACACGTTCCAGCAAGTTTGACACTGGACCCAAGGGAACCACCAGGAAGCTCTGCAGAGGACCTCAGAGTTTTCACAGCGACTCCGGGGGATTCCACTAACCGCTGATGATCCAGCCGAACCCAACTGGTACTTTTACGAGTATTTGCACAATGCTTTGAGATGCAAATCGTGGCCTGTCACTTGGCACGACACTGCAGGATCTTCCTGCCCAAGACTGGTAAGAAGAAAGTGCCATTGTATGAGAGCAGTAAACACTGTCACCACATGGATCAGCTTTCTTTATTTGGGAGGATTTATTGCCCTACTTTACCCCAACAATCATGGATACCACTCCCCCTCTCAATGCTCCACGGAGGAGATAAAAGTTAATTTTGGACCCTTTTCATTTTTCAGTCTGTCTGCACAAGATATGCAATATTATAGAGTGCTGATGAACTGCATCCTCCAGTCCCCGTCTCAGGTCACAGTTTAATCTACGTTCAAAGGTAGCTGTGATACACGGCACTCAGACTAATGGCCTGATCTCTTTTTGTGATCTTCCAAGTAGGTTCAGTGAGAGCTGCATCTTGGCTACACTCCGAACCATGGAAACTCACCAGATAAATTCAACTAACAAAGCACTTGAATATAAATTATGTGAAAAACATATGCCTGGAATGTCCATGTAAATTGGACTTTAAATTATCTTCATGAAATTTTGGTCATTTGTACCAATACCTACCTTAGTATGCTGCAATCTTCCATACAAATCATCAATCCACAAATTGCCACACATGTTCAAAAGACTTCCAGTGTTACAATGGACACTCAAAGCTAGTCCTCAAGCAGCAGATAACATGTGCACTCACATAATTCATCATGTTATCATTCACACGTCTACAATGAAAAAATTGTGAACAATGCTAAATTACATGAATTTTTGCTAGAGAATTTTTACTACCTGGTAGTAAAAATTTTTTTTACTTGGTGGTGAGAAATATTTTCCAAATTTTCTGGAAAATTGATTTATATTCTGAAAAAAAAAATGTCCTTGCTGGGAAATAAAATTATTTCGAGAAAATGGCTAGTAAATAACATCCTGTTATAATATTTCTTAAGAAAAATAATTTTTCATGTGTTATCATAATGTTCCAACATATATAAAATATTTTCGAAAGGTGCCTAGCCTAGATTGTTGGTCCTTCCACAGGTGTCATAATGCACATGTGTAACAGTAATGATGAGTGATCTGACAATGATGGTGATGTGGTGCATTATGATACAACTCTCAATATGAGGCAATGAATGAGTGCATTATGATTTGATCATTATCAGTACATCATGATGGAACGAGAAGACTCACCGACGGACAACCAACTCTCCGAAACGTGTCACTTACCTGAAAAGACACAAATGTACAAGGAAATTAAGTACAATATTGTGCAACAAATTTAGTGAGAGAAGAAAATGAAATATTTTTTTACAAGTGATATTACATGTACCAACTCTGTATTGTAGATGATTAAAACATAAAATTTAATATCCTATATCGTGAACTTTAATTCTTCCATCTATACTAAACAGTGCCTTGTACATGTCTTGTAATTATTGCCAAGAATCTAAAGCAGCTTTTCAATCCTTTTCACATAGCAAAAGTTGAATGAAAATATTCATCTTCGCTTTTGCCGGAATTTGACTTCTTGCTGTCAAATTATGAATGATTAGTACTGAATCGCGTGAAGAAATCTGATAACCAAGTCAAATTTTCCTCACATCTGAAGTGTGTTGTGGCCCAATATCCAAGTGGTCAATCATGATATATCATGGTTTCCATGACAACTGTATTGAATTCCCTTTGAAATATGAAGCTTAATAAAGCAGTCTAAAGACTATTCATTTTCATTGCGCAAACAATCATAGGCGTATCATTTCCAAGAAACCCGCTAAAACCAAAGCACATAACTGGACATCACTGTACTGAATGTCATTATCAATGTCATTTGAAGGTCAGTCAATGTCAAAGTAGCTTGATAACATTAATTAAGAACATACATCATGTATGTATCATGTGAAATCCGATATCTTGTCCGACCATGATTGTGACATTGGAGTTCAAGACTGATTCTGACAAGATTTACAAAGCGTATGCCAGGAAACAAGCATGCATTAATGCTCTTCCTGGCGAATACACCATTAATCAGATCCATATTATTGAAATACACAGCGTGGGGGCTGCATAGAATACATCCTTCAGAATGAAAAAACTCACTGAATGTGTTTAGTCTACTGATCATTATTACTGAGTAAATCTGGGAGAGGAACATTCTTGTTGAAGTATTACACCGCGAAGATGTTATTTTGCCTTTCAGCTGGATTTCGTAAAACACAAAATGTCTGTGCGCGTGCCAAGGTGAAGCTCCTAGTGTATACAACCAACAGTAGAAACACATAAAAACACAGACATTTATCTCCTGCAAAAAAGTTCCAACTTGAGAATTAATACTTAAAACAGTTTGATATATAAACATTGCTAATCGAAAGCAAAACCTGGAAGCATAACTTGCTTGTGCAATGGTATAAAGATATTCAAGTTAACACAGAAAGCATTGAAATTCATACATATTTGAAATTTTCTTATGCAGAAAACACAGTATATTCATGGGCTCAATATGCAAATGTTTTTGCTGACGCATGGAAAGCCTACAGCATCCAAGTTTACCTAAAATAGCTAGGTATATAGCTTATCAGGCAGTATATTGAGCAGTTTTGTTTGAAGTGTGGTGCTTATCCCACACAGTTTTGCCTCCATCAGTGTATTTTATGGACACTCAAGTCCAGTAATCTACAGAAGATGCCAAATAGCACAGGCCACATGGGCCCTGATATAATGGTATAGCACACTCCTGCCACAATACAAGTATATAAACCTGTATCACTATAATGGTATAGCACACTCCTGCCACAATACAAGTATATCAACCTGTATCACTATAATGGTATAGCACACTCCTGGCACAATACAAGTATATCAACCTGTATCACTATAATGGTATAGCACACACCTGCCACAATACAAGTATATCAACCTGTATCACTATAATGGTATAGCACACTCCTGCCACAATACAAGTATATCAACCTGTATCACTATAATGGTATAGCACACACCTGCCACAATACAAGTATATCAACCTGTATCACTATAATGGTATAGCACACTCCTGGCACAATACAAGTATATCAACCTGTATCACTATAATGGTATAGCACACACCTGCCACAATACAAGTATATCAACCTGTATCACTATAATGGTATAGCACACTCCTGCCACAATACAAGTATATCAACTTGTATCACTATAATGGTATAGCACACTCCTGCCACAATACAAGTATATCGACCTGTATCACTATAATGGTATAGCACACTGCTGCCACAATACAAGTATATCAACCTGTATCACTATAATGGTATAGCACACTCCTGCCACAATACATCATTATATCCTAACACTATCCTAACATCAATACATTATTACATACATTTCTGAACTATCAGATATATTTAAACACAAGACATGTTTCAAGAGCTGTTAAACAAAAAATGTGTGATTTTATCCTAACTGCTGACAAATTTCCCAAATTCGGAAGGAGTCCACAGACTCGAGCGAGCTGGACGCAATCTGCCCTTTCCTTGCGAGTAGCTTTGTACAAGAGTGTGTGGCAGACGTTGCTGCGTTACTGTCGTTGATTACCTCATCAACAGCCGTCGCCGTCCGAGCCGTCGCCCTCGGTGATGCGACATCAAGCGCCCATTCAACTACTGAAATTAGCTTCCATTTCAATTCCAAGTTTGGGAAGACATTACGAAAAAGCAGAGTTTTAACCCTTTCTGCCAAATAGCAAAAGACCTAACCCAGCTGGAATTTCTGTCGACCTAAAAAAATATATATCAACTACAATAAATTTACTGTTTCCTTGATCAACTTGGAGGTTCTACCGGCATTTACTGCTAACCACAGGAACATGAGAATGCTTTCTGATTTAAAATATAGTTTTCTAGAGCAAGAAGTAGTCCCAAGTTCATACTGCAACCATAACTCGGTGTTCATCACTTGAGAATGGAGATCATTCATTCCACTCACAGCAGGACGGTGAACACTATCTGATCTGTGTGACATATAATCTCCCATTATGTCAGATGATGCTGTTCAGATTCCCGGCTAACAGCTTCCTGATCCTCCCCCGCACGAGGATATACCGTATTCTCCTGTCACACTGTCTTATTATTGTCGCCTCGCCGCGCTGCTTGTATCTATAGCAGTCAGCAGGTGGCGCTAAGTCGCACTGATGCCCAAGTCCCACAAAGGGGTGCAAATCTCTGACACGCTAGTGACCCTTATATACATGTACATATGGGGAAACAGAATGTGTAGGGTCCAGCCAGCCAGTCCCTCAGGTGATGTAGTGTATCACAATAGAAGACACCGGAGAACTTACAGTGTGCAGTTCTTGTGACAACACAGAAGATGACTGGACAGGACCATTACGCATTATTTAAGGATTGTTTGTGTGATAACTCTACCATATTCTGCAACCCTTTCGATTCCAACTCCAGTTCCTATGCAATTCGAACTGAACAACAAGTTCAATTCTCTTTTTTTCCTGGGCAAATCTGATATTTTCCCAAACCAGAACTGAGGCACGTGTCGCGATGTTGTGATGACTTATATACATGATAATAAATAACATGATGGACACGTGCCATTTTTCAACCAGGTCTTATGTCAATTTTATTAATCAGTGGAAATCCTGTAATTCTTGCATGCAGATTTAATCAAAATCAAAATGTTTGCACGATTTCTCAGAAATGAATCCAAACTTCACAAGGAGTTTTGTCTAAAGAGAAGGGGATGTCCCCAGTAAAATTGTGTCAAAAACAGTTTAATCAAACATTAGTTTATTACCTGGTAAATGTTTGTGTACTTTTGAAATATTGATGTTAGAACATTAATTTTGCCAATGACTGCATGCGGAAATAATGTCTTATCACCTAACACGACCTTTCTAAGATGTGAGCTGTGCAAACTCCATCACAAGGAAACATTAGCCAACATGTATCATGTCGCTTGCATGGACCGTGTTCATCAATGACCAATATCGGGGACCCACACAGTGTGTGGGAGGGTGGTGGGTGCTTGATGGTGGGATAAGTCCAATAACAGTTCAGCAAAATCTATCTATGCAGACAATACCGGTACTGCAGTAAATTATTGAGATTTCTCCACTGTGGCTTTTGTCAATTTAATCCATATCTTTTCTAACAGAACTAATCAGGTGAACTTGATGTTCATTCAGTGATGTATAAATAATGTATTAGTCTCGAGCTCTTTACGGTGAACAGGAAGACTTGGAAATATGTCACCAATATATCTCTAGCTTCTGTGGCCCTCCTGACACTGTCTATCTCATCACCATGGGAACCGTTGGCATGCTCCCGGTCTTGTTGACCCCAATCGGAGATCATGCCAATTGACTCAGTTTCTGTAACGACACACAGCTTTTAATATTTGAAATTCTAACACTCCGACCCATCGTTCCCACTAAGTCCAGTGCCAACGTTTCCATCTTGTTCAGTGCCTCTATCAGAAGACTATCACAGATTGACAATACAGTAAGTTTAACCATGTGTTTGAAGACCACCTATGGGACCAAAGGTAGTCTTAAATAACAGGTGGTCTCTCAGATCAAGTTATATGATAAGAGGCCATCTGGGACCATAAGATCCACTGTATAACAGTGCAGCACATCATCCCCTCAGCCCTGCTTGTACCCACCTATACTTAGCTGTACAGGACCCAGTACCAGAAACCTACGAGTCCCCTACCACACCCCCCCCCCCCCCCCCCCCCCTCACCCCGGCACGCTCTATCCAGCTCAATTGTTGGGAAAGCTACAGCAAAAATCAATCACCTGAAACCTGGCAACAAAGTTTTATACCCATGTTATTAAAAATGGTAAATTTTATGACTAATTTTTGTCCCCTCCATGACCTACAGATCTCACTCGCTATCTGACACGCTGACCAACCTGGTGCTTCAATTTATAAACACTTTTCCATTGAGTTGGACCTGTGATCAATAGCTCTCCTTTAATACATTACTCAATAACATGATGTCTGACCCAGTAACCGTTCCCACCCTGAATTCCCTAAAGTATAAGCCTCATGCTATATCAGTTTTTGAACCAGATATATGAGAGATGCGGTTCATTGCCAATACCAGTATCATCTCAAGGGTATTACACAAGGTGACATTACGCAGCAAGGTAATTTGACGAGTGTGCTCTCTGCCAAAATCAATAAACTTCCGCACAAGTCTGCGTTCTAGCCCAAGGTACGGATCGTGGAAACACTGACGGACGGACGGTATCCGACTCAATGGGAAGGCATGAGAGAATGTCTTCTTGTAGAAGAACTGCTGAGTATATAAATCTCTAGAGTTATCAGTTGTTCTGCCAGAGGTGTTGCAGACTGGCACCGGAGCCATTGCGGAGAGTGCCGGCTTCAGAGTCGTACATGTCGGTGTTCAATAAATTGTATATCCCAGTATCACAGATAACAGAACAAAGACTGTTAATTGCCCAATTATGGCTGTATGTCGAATATTCAAGTGGTTGGAACAAAAACAGGTGGAATAGTTTGAATTCTTGGGACATGCATTTGTACTGCCAACAATTACATAATGCCATCTATAGTGATCAGGGACTTTCTTGGAAATGTTCTGCAAATATTTCTGACAGCATAACAAAAAGTAAACAATTATTCACTATTCTTGCTGTAGACAGTAACATGAATTAGATTTTTAAAAGCCATATATAGTAAGTGCATTTGCATACATTATTTGTTGAGTGCGAAGAAGTGCCGCCACTGGTCCACCAATACGTGCGACATTGATGGATGCAGCTGCCACAACCGTGCTATGCTATTATCTCAAAGGCTGGCATAATTTATAGTACAAGAGAGCATATCCCACTGAACATCAGAGTATGTGGTTTAGTCTTTTAACACTTTTCCGGGAACATTTTCACTCAACGCCATCTTTTAATCATTGTCCAGGGAACAGCCGCGGTAGATAATGTCCGTTGTTCCGAGCCCTATCATCCTGATGGATGTACATGGTGGGTTTTTTTTTCCAACATGCCATTTATATTTCTTTCAATGCACATACATGAAATTTACTTCAATAGTTGCTCATATGAACACTGCAAACAAGTCACATAACAATAACTGATTAGAATAATTTGAATTTTTCTGGATTTTCCCAACCAAGAGATGACACGATGGAATTCTTACAGGTCCATTGTAGATCAGGCTTGAAGGATGGTGCAATTATCTGAATGGTTCATGCAGCCATAGAATCGTGGGGACAGATAGTGTATGGTATTATATGGTTTTATTCCACATGCCACAGGTCATAGGGAATTATGGACGTTTTCCCCGATTACTGAACACTAAATGTATACACAATAACTGGTATGCTCAAGAATCTAGAATAATAGATTATACAAGCATCAATAGTATTGTCTTCATATTTTGAATGTTGTTAACTTTTCATCAAAACAAGAAAAAAGTTACTTGTGTATTGCAGGGCACAAGATGGAAACAAGATGTTCCCAGGATTATTCCCACTGAACCCGTTACAGTTGTCTTTGATCATTGTGAATGTTGCAGCAGAACAGCTGAGAATTACTTCAGCTTCGTTCATCTGACATTGATTAACACTCTCATCCACAACAAAGGCAAATGGATATAATTCCTCCAAAGAAGCACGTTCGACTTTAAGTGCTCTACTTTAGTTTTTTCACTGCACACATTACGGCATGTTTTATCACACAGGAGAGAGAAGACTGTGGAATCGTCCAGTCGTTCCCAGCAGCCGTACCAAACCAAACTATAAAGTTATCGATGGCAACATTACCAGAATCTGGAATATATGACGCAAATATATCATGCGGAGTGTGAGCGTTTCGAGCGATTAGTGAAGCGTCGTGGCTCAGGTAGGAAGACCACCATCAGCTTGTGTGATGGTAACATATCCAAGGACATCGCAGTCGAATGCATCTTCTGACTCCGTCAATTAACCCCAACTACCTGGTAACATCGGTCTTCCGGCTACAGGGGGAGCAGCAAAATAATCATCACCCCTTGAAGCTGCCACTGGCTGCCATGGCAACAGCGTCACACGGCTGAAGCAGTTTCCTTGTAATACGCTGTGTAATTATCTCCAAATTGAATTACGTCAGCATGATGTTAGCTATTGGATTTTTGCTCATGTTTTAACCCTTTAAGAATCATAGCTCCGTCTCATCTAATGCACTTCAGCTAACGGTTATAAGCCCGGTAATGCAAGCTTGACTCAGGCCCGTAGATACATTAGTGTGGCTCGGTTTGCCTGCGTTTTATTCGCAAACATTCCTGGCAAGTAGCACATCAGCTAATCTGGCAATATCATAATTCATTTGATGTACCAATTGAAGATTTACATGTACGCCAGCCATATGCCCCAGTCCCCTGTCAAAGAGTGTAACCTAGGCTATGTGGCCTAAAATGTTTTGTGGCTGTAATTATTACCTTCATATTTCATGAGGTAGATATGATTCGTTTTCCAGGAATACCTACCAAGGTTTTAAAAAGTTTAAGCAACCACAAAAAGTCAAATTTCTTGGAACAGCTCCTTGGCTGCATTATATATGAAATGAATATATTGATAAGTTAGCTTTTTTTATTTGAATCAAATAATTCATGCCGATCTGATCGTCCATTTCTCCAGGAGAATGCTTGCAATCATTCTCAAGAAATTTCAAACAACAATTAGGCATGCTGACAGTATTGAGAACACTTGCATGTCAGTGGGTAGTTTACTAAGATCAATGTTCACTAGCATTCTAGCAATGATCATGCAGAATCTACAGTTTGCATTCTGACAACTGAATAATTAGTTTTACCCCATGAAGCAATAGCCTGTGTTGGTAGAACACCTTAAATCCTTTCATAAAATAGTTCCTCTCTTGAAGATTTTTTCGTATTTTTTTGTTTGATTTTGTTTTTCAAACCAAGCAGATATACATCTATGATCCACAGACCATCTGTATCTGACTTTTCTTGACAGTGTCGCTTACCGTACACGTGGGGCGCCGACGTGGTGGAAGTGGTGATGGTGTCGGAAGGGATGGTGGTTGTTTGGCAGGTGGTTATGGTTCTCTTCCTCCGCCTCGCACTCGGAGAGGCGCGCCCCAACGATGCGCAGGTTGGCGTGGAGATCCTGGAAGGGGATGTCGTGTGCGTCATGTGTGTTCCGGAGCGGCCGGTAGTGGCCATGCTGGCTTTCCACATCCGAGTCTTCACCTTCAGAGTGCATGGGTGTCGAGCCTTTCGTCGTGCCGCCCGACCCGCAGATGGCATTCTTGATCATGCTCTTGAGCTGCCCCATGGCGGCGAGGATGGCTGGCCACGCGAGGCACAACTGTGATGTCCGGGGTCGGGCACGGCGAGCAGACACAATCGGAGCGAGAGGTCACACGCGTGACACGAACCAACAGTTGTTCAGACGTGCGCCTCAGATCAGGCATCGTGGCACGCTTTCGGACGTAGAGCACGGCAGAGACAGCTCGCTTGTTGTTGATTTACAGCGGCCAGTATGCATACAATACGCACTTCATGCCATCCGCAAAACATCAGGTGTTGTATGGGCTGTAGCTACGATGGCTCCTTCTCCTTAAGCCTTGTAAGCCGTATCACAAAAAGACGATACCAAACAGCGATAAATACAAGAGCTTCCCTGAGGAACTAAGCAATAGCAGCCGAGCGGCAACAATCTTAACGCTCTGGTGTATTGCACAGGTATATTCCGTTATCCTGTACTGTGCACTTGGTATAGCCAGAGCCAATACAAGCTACTAATACATAAATGATAAACAGAAGCTAGAGTGTTGCCGATGCCAGTATTTATGTTGATTCTGGTGTAAATATCCACAGAAATATCCATGATCTGACTGCCAGGCAGACTGGAAGACTTCTGCCTTGAACAGAACAATCAATTATCAGAGGTCAGCCAAGACTGATCATGTGCATGTAATCTCGCGGTCAGGGCCTCAGCCAGAGCCGACAGCGCTGCTGCATCCTAAATGGTGACGTAATGCTGTTATCACTCTGCCAATGCCGCCCAATAATGATTACCTCTGAATGGTGGGCCGGTGGCCGGCGGGCGGGATGAATACAGCGATGCCACACATTGCTCTCATAGCCTCTCAAGTTCAAGCTTCTTACCTTGACTTTTTCTGCAGTTTATTTTCAACATAAACTCATTGATGTAGATCGAAACAAACTACATTTATCCACAAGTCTTGAATCCAGTTCAGACTCCTAATACCAAACTGACGTTCGTCGGCTACATCCCAAGAATATAAAAACATCCGGAAGGATAACGATCAGGCGCTTGTCTGCGTAACAGGTTCATTAATATCACCACGGTGATCACTTGGGGCCGGATCAGTCGGAGCCAGATTCCACAGGATCTCTACGTCCTGGGATCGTGCAGCTCACACAGCAGCAGCATACGTCTATCTCGGGAGAGAGACTACGGCTTCTCCAAATTGTTCCTTTTACGATCTTCCGGCACATCAAGACAACTGCTATCACGCAGGCATCCAACGACTAACGACATTTGGCAAGTGAAGGCATAATAATGCTGGCTCCATCAGCGTAGCTTGCAAAGTAGAACGATGGTTGCAAAACTGCGGAGATGACGACCATACTGGTCAGGGTGAGATGGACGGAAACGGCAACATTAAATACTGATAGATGAATACTTAGCGCCAAAATCAGTCGCACAATGTGTCCCTTGATCACATTCCTCAGTGACAGGACCCAGCACTGCACGGTTTGCAGATCTGTAGATCGAAGGATGTCTGACAAGATCAACAGCGCCTGTACGTTAGTCCGTAAGCCGTCCGAGCAGTCGGCATGTCTTGCTGTGTGACCTTTACCTTGTTCTCGGCGTGTTTCTCATCAGTGCTGTCCTGCGACACCCGCTTGCTTTTTCTATGGGACAGTCGCTACGATGATGCACAAAGCTCCACAAGTCTTCCTTGTCCTGCCTCCTGCAGCCCCAGCACATCTATTATCATCAAATAATATACTCAGCAGGGAGCAACAGGCTGCAGCACTGGACATACATATGTACGGACAATAGGCGGAGAACGCTCGGACAGTCGGAGGTCAGGGAAGAGATAATCTCTGCACTGCCAGCTCTCTGTCAGGGAGCTTGTGTCCACACTATCAGGGCTGAATGAGAAAGATTACTCGACAGAAATACACATGCACTCCAGGCTCCCAGTCAGTGTAACAGCTGTGCTGGACAAATAGATGGATGCCTCTTTAGCTGTCAATCTCAAGCAGTTTTGCTCACAGCTAACACAGCACCCAGACTGTCAAGGGTTCCATACCGCTGGTCTTTTTACATAAGTGTCCCACACACATACATACACATCCCGTCTCCAGTGTGTGCGGCTAAACACTGGCAATGACAACAACATTACAAGCCAGTATCGGGCCGGCTGGCTGGGCACATGGCAGCATCATAATCCACAAGTGCAGGTTTGAGGACTGGGGACCCTTCCCTCTGTCCCTCCGTCGGTCTGTCCGTCTGTGTGGACCCCCCTCTGCTCCTGTTGGCTCTCATCTCTAGATCAATCAATTAACCGATGATTACCTGAGAGCTGTGGCATCCCCTACCAATACACCAGATCAATAACCCCGGCTACACATTACCCCACTCTACCCTATGCCCCGTGTATACCACTTCCCACCCTCAATCACATTTAATGGCCGACTAAAAGCGCTAAAATGGGAGCGTAATATCTGGGCGTGGAGTCCATTGGTAAAGTCGGGGACTCAGACACGTTTTGCCGCTGACATTGATTAGAATTCACTGGATTGGTCCGAGAAGGTTGTTTGTTCTGCTTTGACTTGATCAACCGCAGGATGTCTGAGAACTGATCAATAGCATCCATAACCAAGGAATACCATGCTAGTGACACTACTTCTGACAGTCTACTGTAGTCGCCACAGCAATCAGCTGGTCAGTGCAGTCCAAGCATTGACAATTCATATCATCTCAACGCAGTGTATACTTCAATTATTGGACATGATACTCCTAGTTTATACCTAAGCTAGGTGCCTGACAAGTATGTTCCAACTCCTGCCGCTGATAACCAAACACCCACACATCTCAAGCCTGGCTTGCTGGGAGCCAAGAAATATCCCTCAGCTAAATAATTAGGGATATATCGTCAATATTCTGTGTCTGCTAGCCACTGTGATCAATATCTGTTATGTAAGAACATATCAGCAGTGGCGTAGACACCACTCCGGCCATGGCCGGACCAATAATTGTTTTTACATATTTCATTAATTCATGAGAAATAAACAAGTAATCGATATTGACAATTTTGAAGTAACATTACTTATTTCTTCTGGGTATAACCTAAGTGTAGCAATGTGGATTTTGAGGGGGATGGGGCAAGAGATGCGCGCCCCTTTAATTTCATGACCCTGATGACAGCATCTAGGCTGATTTTGACATTAGAGAGTTGGGGGCGAAGCCCTCAACCCTCTACATGTCTATGTGCTGAATTTTTCATGGAGGTTTCATGCCAAACTATCGACGCCCGTTTTGGCAGGTAAACCTTCAGACACCTACTCCAAATGAGGATTTTCTTCGTCTTTGACATAAAATCTGTCGAATTGATGGCAAACTTTTAATATTCCACAGATGTATAATGCATAAATCGATGTGTTAGGATTGAGAAAATAACGCAAGATCCTCAAATTATCCAAAAACGTCCAAAATGGCGGAGCCGATGGAAATTGACGTTCCCAGAATGCAAAGCAAATTTTACCGCAATGACGCGTATTATGGAACACACAATTTTCTGTGCAGCAATACGTGCATGCATACATCATCTTGCGTGTGACATTCTCTGGCGCTATGATGAAGTAAACACGATGATACGTCTGCGACGCCACGGCTAAATTTACCGTAATTTGACGTATTGTATCACATGACAATTAAGGTGTACGTTCCATGCAGGGATGCGAATTTTTATTTTAAACTGGCCTTTCAATTCGCCCAGTAGGCATATGTATCATGATATCAGATGCAGATATTTCTCATGGTTTTCAATATTTTTTTTTATTTTTTTTTAAAATGAAATACCATTTTAGTAGGCGTAGATCTATCTGTTACATTGAGTTCAAAATAAATTTTTACTTAGCCTATTAGGAATATGAATCAAGTAGGCCTATGTTTTTCATCATAATATACTGTCGTGGTGCTGATGATGTGCTCGAGCTCTAATGTCGTCCCCCGCAGTTAGCTGCATTTTCTTGTTTTATATGTGTCGATTGTTCCCCTGAAATATATTCATTTGCAAATTTGCATCCGGAATATATTATATACCAATTATTTTCTTAATATGTACATGTTTATGTGACAAAATCATCTATTTGTAGGACATAAATATTTTAGTTTTGCCCCTCTTTTATGATGCACAAGCTGCATTTTGCTGGATCTTTATCTAGCACCCTCGTGGAATTGCTTCACATTTCTAGTTCTGAAAGCCTAAAAATTTGATACCGAGCATCAGCATCGAGAGGTACTTGGTTTCTGGGGCCCTAGCCGAGCCCAGAGCCCACGCTTGTTAAGTATTAATCTAACACAAACTTAATTCTCCTGTCAACTGAATTACAAAGTGTGAAATCAAGTTGGAAAATAAAACAAGCTGGGACATATTGAGTGAACAGGTGAAGTCACTTATAAATATTTTGTTGTTGTTCTTTATGCCACTTATGATGTCAGAATGGGCATTAGCCTATGATTGACATGCCTGTATATTCACTTGGAGAAATACATGCCAATTATTATCAACCTGGAAATAATTGTATATTTTTAATTGGAAAAAGGCTATTGAATTCATAAACATCAACGGCATATTTAAGAATATAAGAAGTATACGCACAGAAACGGGTTTGTTATGTGCATACGAGTATAGTAAAAAAAAATTTATTAATGTGTTGAGAATCTAGCAGTGAATATTATTCTGATAGTTATTTTTCATTTTTAATGAATATGAAAGTGTTGTTGATTTGAAAGTATGATAATAATAAAAAGGTGTTTTCGAGCTCGGAGAGCTTCATATTTCACCATAATGCATCTAGAAGTCGTTGGTTTCTGGGGTCCTATGCGGCCCCCAGACCCCACGCCTGTTGCATTCGTTAGTCTACCCAACTGTCCCTTCCTTTGGTATTTATGATACATGTACATCGGCATCAATACATCACAGTTGTTCCATATACTATAGTATCCAAATTTGCGTGAAAACTGTGCATCAATTTTTCGCTTGAATAACTTCGATGGGCGACGTCTGTTTGACACGAAATTGTTCGCGCACTGATAACTTACGATATAACAATGAGCGCCAGGCCTCGAATGAGCGCCTGCCTCATATGAGCGGGGGTAAAAGGTGCTCGAAAAAAATAAGCGCCCAGGCCCTTAATCGAGGACATACGGTATGTCCTAATAGACGTGCCGGGCGCGTTGCAAAAGCTAAGGGGGTGCGTCTATTATATTACAATATACCTGAAATTCATACGTCGGCCTTGTGACCATAATCATCTACTGACATCATAGTGCAAAACATACACTGCAAAATCGCTTCCCGTTGGGGTTCTGCTGGGCAATGCACTGGTACATTATGATGCCAGTAGATATATTAGGCGCTGCGCAGTGCGCTTGCTGGAAATCACGTGATCTGGTAACAGTGCCAATCATGGAGAACCCCAAATTATCTCACAATTTTTCTTTCAAACTAATAGTGGCTAACTATGCAAAAACGCATAGCAAAAACAGCACGCATAGCAAAAACAGCAAAAGAGTTTTAATTTGGATTAGTGGCGTGTACAAGAATGGTGCAGGGATGATACCGTATATGTGCAGACTCGAAGCCTTTGTAATGATCAACATTTGTGTGCATTATGATATATTTGCCGACTCGAAGCCTTTGCGACGATCGACTTTCGATCGTTGTGGTCAAATATTGTCTTTGTTTATTTTTGTCAGAAAAAGAGGGGGGCACGTTTATTAGGACCGGTTCATTGTGCGGCGTTAGCCGTACTATATCTGTTAGCGTAATTTTGACCCCATGGTACTACTGGTGAGGAGCTTGTCCATGCGTGGACTTATTGCTACCGAATTAAGTCAGCGATAACATTATCCATATTTTATGTCACAATCTCAGATTATAACAAAGTTAAGTAGCAAATATTGAACAAAGAAAACATACACCTTGGTCATTTGTGGAAAGTGCAACTAAAACACATTTTGGAAAGAATAATGGACGAATCGACAAACAAATGCGAGTAATAATTAATTTTCGCATGGACAAGCTCTGCACCAGTATTGGAGGTATTATGGTAGTGTAAGACCATCTACGAGAATTGTTCTCTGTGAGAGGGAAGTAGAGAGTTATTACAATATGAGTCCGAGTTACATTACGATTCGAGTTCATTGTTTCATATTGTTATCAAACTAATCAATAGACTTTAAGTTGATCTGCAAATATTGAGCAAGGAAAACACACACCATAGTCCTTTGTGGAAAGTTCAACCAAAGCACATTTGAGCAAGAATAATGGGCAACTCAACAAAAGAACAGGTGAGAATCAATTTACGACAGGTTGTCATAACGTTCAGGTTCACGATTATAATTTTCATATCAAATGGAAACAAGACCCACAATATTTTGTTTGGTTGTTTAACCAAGAAATGGGTTTCGTGTCTACTTATCCTTGATTTTTTTCGTGTTCACTCAGCCTCGAGTACTGGTTCTACTCTCCTTTGTCCCTGTGGCCGCACACGTAACCTCAAGTTCTGCTGTTGTGATGCTTGTATATTAGGACATATACGGTAACTAGTAAAACTAACGTTAACTTTTTTAATAATATTGTTCTTTTTTTCACCAAAACCATCATTTCTCTATTCTGAACAGGAATCCAGTGCCATTTGCTTTCATAGTACAGGTATTGGAATGATCACAGATGTCGAAGTGGGTATTTTAATGGTCGAAATAAGTTAGTTTGTTAACTAGTTAATATTTATTTGATCATTGTGAAAAACAATTAGTTTCGTAAGAGGGTCTTTCTCATCGAGCCTGTGTGATTTCATCATCATTCATCGAAAACTCCCATTGTAGAGTGTTCACGAGCCATGTGTGTTGAACAAGCTCATTTGAGCACAAAATGTGTTGCCAATTGGCCAATTTGGTTGCTATGGCAACCACAATCGATTGGTGTCGGGATCTCACCATAAGACGTGTCTGTATAAAAATTAGCCCAAAGGCTAAGACAGGTTACCGGACAATTTTGGTTTGGCCTTGGCAGCATTGGCAGGTTACCAATCAAGGTTAGCAGTGTGAACATATGGCCTTGAGATTCACCAATGAAGGTCATCCGTGTGAACTTCGATGTCACCATTACATGTATGTGTGCGGCATTTGATATTCTATAATTATGTTCATAATACAAAGATATATCTGGGTGGAATCGTTTAGGCCACTCAGGTCAATTTACACATTACGAGTCAGACATTTGGCACTCAAGGTCATCTGACGTCAAGTTCAAGGTCATCATCAGTTGTGCCATATATGTCTTGCTATACGTTCATAATGCAAACATGAGCTCTATCTGCAAGCATTTCATCTATAGAGGCAAATCTGGGCATTTTTTTACTCCAAAATGGCTGTTTTTACCTTTCATCTAAGGTCAAATTCAAGGTCACCACACAAATCGCCATATATGACTTCCCATTTGAAAGTGCCAATTTCTAAGCTCTATCTTCAAGCTTTCTATGAGTACAGTCCTGACGGCTCCCATTATGAAGGAAAAAAGTGCCGAAAATTTTCCAAGTCCAAAATTTTTTCAAAGGGTGAAAATTGTGTTTTGCCTAGAAATGGCCCAAAATGGATAGTAATGCGATTTGGGGCGAAACATTTTTTTTCACCGCTGTTTCTCTCTACGACGCGATATCGACGAAAACGAAAAATGCTGACTCAGCAAAAACATTTCGGGTCAAGGTCAAAGTTCATTCATACTACCCCTTAGACATGTTTGTCTAGGTCGACGAGTCCAAAAATAATGTCCGTTTCACTCTACGACGCAATGTTTCCGAGATATCGACGAAAACGAAAAATGCCGACTCGGCAAAAAAATTCCGGGTCGAGGTCAAAGTTCATCCATCATACCCTCCAGACATGTTTGTCTGGATCGACGAGTCCAAAAATTACGTCCGTTTCGCTCTACGACGCACCGTTTCCGAGATATCGACGAAAACGAAAAATGCCGACTTGGCAAAAAAATTTCGGGTAAAGGTCAAAGTTCATCCATAATACATTTAAGACCTGTTTGTCTAGAGCGACGAGTCCGAAAAAAACGTCTGTTTCGCTCTACGATGCACCGTTTCTGAGATATCGACGAAAACGAAAAATGCTGACTCGGCAAGAAAATTTCGGGTCAAGGCCAAAGTTCATCCATAATACCCCTTAGACATGTTTCTCTAGGGCGACGAGTCCGAAAATAATGTCCGTTTTGCTCTACGACGCACCGTTTCCGAGATATCGACGAAAACAAAAAGTGCCGACTCGGCAAAAAAAAATTTCGGTTCAAGGTCAAAGTTCATCCATCATACCGCTTAGACATGTTTCTCTAGGGCGATGAGTCCAAAAATAACGTCCGTTTCGCTCTACGACGCACTGTTTCCGAGATATCGACGAAAACGAAAAATGCCGACTCTGCAGAAAAATTTAAGGTCAAAGTCAAAGTTCATCCATAATACCCCTTAGACATGTTTGTCTAGGGCGACGAGTCCGAAAATATGGTCCGTTTCGCTGTACAACGCACCGTTTCCTAGATATGGACGAAAACGAAAATGCCGACTCCGCAGAAAATTCAAGGTCAAGGTCAAAGTTCAACCCTAATACACCTTAGACATGTTTGTCTAGAGCAACGAGTCCGAAAAAATAACGTCCGTTTCGCTCTACGACGCACCGTTTCCATATATCATTGAAAACCAAAATGCCGACTCGGCAGAAAATCCAAGGCCAAGGTCAAAAGTCATCCCTAATACCCCTTAGACATGTTTGTCTAGAGCGACGAGTCCGAAAATAACGTCCGTTTCGTTCTACAACGCACCGTTTCCGAGATATGCAGGATACCTCAAGGATGACTGGGCGTAAACTGTTTCGACCTCTAGGTCATAGGTCGTTTGATCATATGACCCCAAAATCAATAGGGTTGTTCCTGGGTGATATATGAACCTCCATGCAAAGTTTTGCAGCCATTGCCTGAACAGTTTTTGAGTTATCGCGTGGAAACAAAGTCCAAAAAATGACCTCAAGTTCATCCTCAAGGACCTCACGGACCTCGGATCCGGCTCAAAAACTATACAGCACATCAACATAATATGTCTGGGCAGTGGTGAAAATTTCAAGTCGATCCGTCAAGGCGTTCTCGAGTTATCGCGCGGAAACGAAAACGGCGGAAGAAAAAAAAAAAAAAAAAAAAGAAGAAGAATTCTGCCAAAACCATAAAGGCATTTCTGCCGAAATGCCTTAAATCAAAAAACTAAAAAATACCTCCTTCTCGAATTATTTCAAGGTATCTTTTCCCAAATTTTCAGAAAGATTGGACCGTAAACTTTAAAGATAAAAATGTGGACGGACGACGACGACGGACGGACGAACGGGCGGACAGACGCCGGACGCAACGCCATGGCAATAGGTTATCGGACCATAGGTCTGGTAACCTAAAAATTATTAGAATTGGTTGAGATTTCCACTGCCAAAGGTCCGGTAACCTAAAATTCACAGTATACGCCATGATATTAGTTCGGGGAATACAATTAAACCAACATCATGGACATGAATTACATATCAATTTCGTTCACAGCAAAGCACTTATTAAATACCTCTTAGATACTGTTTTGGACAGGAAAATAAAATCTCTCGTCACACCAGACATACTGGACAGTTATTAGACCTGTCATGCCTTCCTCGAATATGTACGCGAATTTGATCTCCATTCCTCATAAGAAATTCATAACATGTTGCATGACACAGCTGGAAATGGTAGGTAAACAGTTATTTAGCCGTGCCAAATTTCAGTGGAAAACTGTGTCGCAACAGCATGATGAGCACCTAACCAGGAAACCCTGACACGTAATGTCCACTCTCCAACCGCAGCACCAAGCCTCCTAATTAATTTAGCTGAGAGATTCAGGTGCCGAGGGAAGTAAAATCAGTGATAGCTGTGTCTCAGGCATGCTGTAAATGTAACTTTGTTACTGAGCTAGGCATGTTTACTGAGCCAACGGCGAGCCAAAGCAAGACCTCCTACAGCAGCGCGTGCAAAAATGAGGTCAAACTTGAGGTCAAATTGAGTAAAATCACTGAATAATATACCTATAGCCTTCAATCCCCTTTATTATGATTCAAATAACATAAATGTGTGGATTGGAACAATCCAAGATTTTATTAGAGAGATATGAAGTGAATTATAAGGTTATATTTTTGGAGAAAAGAAGGGGGCGTGCTACTTTTAGGATGCATGCCACTTTTAGGACCAATACGGTATCCAGACTGGATGCAGCCAAAATCTTCACTATGATATCCAAGCTGCATGGAGGTTCCCCAGAAGTCATTAAGAATATGTATAAAATGTAGATTTTGAACATCTTATACTGTTTATGTTTGGAAAACTGATTGCAGGTCAAAACGGTCAAGTTATACAAGTACAAATATTAATCTGGATATTTCAAACGTAACATCAACACATAAAGTGCGGATAAATTCTTCAATTTTATTTTCATCGAAACTTTTGCTGTGTGTGTGATACTTTTTTCGAGGACAGAGATTTCTCCGTCCAAATTTGAGACCAGACTGGGATATGGATTATGGAAGTCCTCCAATTATATTGACGCATACTTTTAGCACAGTTGTTATGATGCCAATAAATTCTAGGACAGAGTGTACTTTCTTGTATTGCTGGTGAAGCGTTACAGCTCTGGTCAATAGCAGTGACCCACGCACAGTTGCACAAAGACGTAAGGCTAACAGTCTGTGTCACATAAAGAAGTAACACCAACAAAGGACATGTCACATGACCCACCCAGCTACAGTCATCAACTGCAGATATAAACTGAACCCTCAAGGATACGGTTTTTCACTCGGCTAGGCACATTCCTAGCTCACTTGGCTGTTCCTAAAGTTACTCGCCATGGCGATGAAATATCACGTCTCTCCAATGACAGATCTGTCTCTCAGCAACCACATCAACCCACAATAAAACCATAACAAATATGGATTTATTTCAGCTCATTTCCTGGTCCATCCATAAATAGTTTTGATGGGTGAGGACAGGGGTTGTTTTGTGAAAAGGCCATCTCACATGAACATTATATTAAAACATAAATAACATACTCTTGCTGTTCTAAGGTGGATATTAACAATCAACGTTTTTTTTTCATATGAACATGATAAAAGGTTCCTGGAAAAATTCAATTTTCTACACCCCCTAAATTTTTCACCCATAATTATGTTTAATTAAAACATTGTGCACAGAACACATTTACGAATACATGAATTGGTTCATCCCATATTCACCCAAACGAATGGCATCACAGGGTATTATGAATTATTTTATATCTGAAAGATCCACTTCAAATGGCATGTGCCAAATGGGACGGTTCTTGGACGTTATGCGCGTCAAGTGCATCAGCCTCCCCCCCCCCCTCCCAACCCCATTGATGTAGATCTGAGTAACCGACAACAGCTAAAGACCATTTGCCTAATGAAAAGCTTCCGAGTTCAAACACTTGGCACAAATTATCTTGATAACGCTGGGGATGGGCAGAGATGTGACCTTATCTTCAGATAGCAGGCCGCTGAGACCGTTGCCATGTCATCCAAACACGGGAGATTGATATGTAACATCATCACCGAACGATTCACTTGACAAAGGACAAAACACGAAAACAGGCGCCAGAGTTCCTGGCACCAGAAATACTTGTTCTCACATGTGCCCTCACGAGGACGACTAATGTATTAGGAGGCTGATGCTAACCTCTGCAGTGTCTGAGGCTCCAGAATCTATATCATCTGATAAAAAATCCCATTTCTGAATGGAAAAATGCAAAAATCACTCAAACTTCTCTTTCTTCGTCTGCTATTCAGTGTCCATATAAATGCAAAAGAAGAACGTTGATCGAGATATTTTCGCATCTCGGCCAATATTGAGGAACTCTTGAGTATAGGAGTAATACTGCAACAACAATTTGTCTATTATGTGGCAAGAAGAACTATCACTTAATAGGACCACCCCTACCCTATAAGGTTAGAATTCATCACTGAATACCTACGTACCTACCTATATCCACACTCTGTTTCCTATAGTTGCCTTCATGTACTTGAACCTATCCCCGTCTTGCATGACCTTGCACAAGGGGAAAGGAGTGTAACGTGACCTTTACAGGACCCACCCACCCAAGCTGTTCTCATCCTGCCCGATCTGCTCCTATCAATCTCAACTGTTCAGTCCATCGATTTAGTGAAGCCTTTTCAGTGACAAACACAAAGTCTCCGACAGTACAATACCTGCCGCGTCTAAAGGTCGAATTGCATTCAATCTGGAGGACTTTTTGAACTGGCGCACGGAAAAAACAGAAAACAGATCTGGCAGATAATATTGTGTAGGAAATCGATGGCGACTTGACACCAGGTATAGAGTGGTGTGTTGATCAGACCGGTGGCTATCGGTCGCTCCTTGTATCCGCTCCGCCGCGGCCGCCACAGTGTCACCGAGATCAATGACACCAGAACATGCAACAGAATGTCTCGACTCTCGACTCATAGACAAAGACGGACTCGATCGATTTGAAATTAACACAAATTATGTTTATTTCAAGTAAAACACTTTCATTTTGATTGAAGTCATTCCAATATGGTTTTATGTTTAGCTAACAACACATGGAAAATCTCTATTTTCTATAGTTTTAAAATTGGAAGATTATAATTATGTACAAGAATATTATACACCAAATTCTACAGCAAACTTAGCATTTTTTGTTAAGTTGATTTCCCTAGTTATCCAGCATATAGTTTATGTCCTTCACAAACTGCTAACAAATTCATATTTAGTTTGTGTATAAGGTACATGTAGACCTGAATTTGTCCTGGTCCACAGTTCAAAGGAACCCATTCAAATGTGAAGTCAATCTTAGACCAATTACTTCCTGTGCACCAAAATGTCGAAGGACAAGCAAGGGTGTGAATGTAAGACATCCCGATTCATCAGTTGATATGTGCACAGGGTGAATGTATATTATATGTACATACATAATCTACATGGTGCAAGATGTATCAAGATAAAATACTTTCTCATGAAATGCTGTTCCTAGCGATGATGTATGAACGCTTCCCGTTTGTGGCAGAAGCTGATCAATAATTTGGACCATTTCCCACGAGGTGCTTCATCAGATGTAACATTAATGTGGACGCAGTGTCGCGCTACGCAATCTAACACGTTATCGAGGTCACATCTCTGGCGGATGACAGTCAAATCCCATCAGTCATTATGACAGTAGAGGTGCTCCACAGAGGACCAGTGACTCATTATGACAGCGAAGCTGCTCCATAGAGGCCAGTGAATCATTATGACAGCCACAGAGCTCCGTAGGATGCTAGAGAATCACCTGCTTGCTGGGACTGGCAGTACATGTAGTATTATAGCAGGACTGACAGGTGGTAGCTTACCTTGGAGTAGGCTTTCTGATCCAACAGTGAAACAGTATTCAAGAGGAAAAAAAACATTTGAGGAATGACAGAATATGAAAAAGAAAATTACACAAAAATATTCTGCGATGTGATTTTAATAAAGAATATTCGATTTTCTAATTAGAGTTAATGATTTCAATCATAACCAGTTTTGTGCTACAACAACTAGTAGGCTGCAATTAAATGAGAGCACATTTGCTCAACAGCGCTCTAACAAAGAGCTTATATTGGGTATAAGCTCTTTGGCTCTAAGATCATGAGGTATCCAAAAAGACCTTCAAATCTGTCATAATGCACACCGATTTACAGTTATTGTGACAGAGGAGTTACCAGCAATCCATGGTGACATTATGATAATATTCAGCAGATACCTTCACATTGATTATAAGATCCCAAATTGTATGATAATGCACATGAAATTTAGCCTATCGATCAAACAGAATTATCTGCTTCAGCAATACATGTATATCATGAACAGATAGGAGGTGTAGATATAACAAAAGCTATAGTACAGCAGCTGATTCAGATAGCTGATAGGTAGATGCTTTCATTTGTATCCTACCAACTGGAGGAATTTGGGAAAAGTCATTTGGCATTTTAGGTACATATACCTCATGGCTATTTCAATGACTTGGTACATTTTACCTTGAAGCATAACTTTTAGTGTATGTGCCTAAAATTAATCAATCGATTTCATGAGAAGAAACTCAGGATTCAAGATTTTCGTTTTCAACCAGAAAACAATCGACAGAATTTCCACCATAAAAGATCTGATAAATTGATCCTCAAGTCCCTAACCGAGTACATACACTAATAACTACCTGTTTATGTACATTTCCAGCTTCTATGTTCAGACGTTCCTTTTCTGCCGTGGTTACAGAGCTAGCAACCTGCCACCTCCTAAACGACCTACATGTGATTGAGCAAGAAAACTACAATGGTTTGACAAATCAAATGTGAACTGTTATGTGGCAATTTAAAGTGCTGAAAGCCGGCCCTCAGGGTTACGGGCATGCGGGCTGTCAGCCAGGAACTGCCCTTTTGCATGACACTTCTGCTGCTATCACAAAGTTTTTCAGACCCTGACTTCAGGATGGAGCGTCTCGTGTCACAGGGGCTGAGGACTAGTGTGGTGGATATAAACGCCATTATTCAGGTTTCCCGTCACTGCTCATTTTGTGCTCGCTGAGGTCCGTTTCGCCCAGTGACGTCAATAACGGCAGTTTTTAAATGGACAATATCAATTGGGAGCACTTTACCAACAAAAACTGCCTGACATGTTCCAAGTGGATTCATTGCAAACTGTCACAAGAACATGAATAATTTGAATGACGGTTGTTTGAACTGGCCGGACATGGAAATGGAAGCAGTTCAGATCTAGACACAATTACGCTCTCAGCATTGCATATAATTACTATGCCACAAATTTGTCAGCAATGCTACCAGCAGAAGAGAGGACAGCGTAACAGTGCGCTGGATCTACCTGTGTATGTGTTATATCTCTTGAACATTCAGTTCACAAACAGCGCAAAACAGCATTTTCCTTGAGTCTAATGAAAATACCACACAATTAAAGTGACATTTTATTCAGAAATATGGCGTTCCCCTGCACTGACCAACTCCCATCGATCACACTGAGCCGTCCTAATTCTGTCAGAATCTCTGGGAAATTCCCATGTATAACGCGTTTTTGGGTGCAAGGTTCTTGCCCGACACAATTTTTCTTGGGGAAATAACAGAGCTGCTGAGTGTGGAGCCACCCGGGTACAGAGACAAGCGTCGCGTAAACGTCCAGAAATCTCCGCCACTCTGCCAAAACAAATTGCCTCATTTTCCGTACTCAACAAAGACCTGGACGATGTAATACGCAGCAGGAAATTGTGCAGGACAGACGGAGATCAGCACAAGTTGCTTTCCAAATGGAAGGAAATGAAAAGACAGAACTAAAATAGCGACCTTGTCTCTGGCTGTCAAACATTTGAGTCTAGTCGTATTTCTTGGATTGTTTGCATCTATTGTTTTCATGCATACAGTACGAATTTACTGAGCATGCCCAGGCAACTACAGTTAGGGTTTTTTTATGTACCACTCCAATACTCACAACAACTGAACTGCCGTACACTCATGCAGCCCCTTTGGGAAACTTACCTGCAAAAAAGAAAAGAACAGAATAAGACATAAAGTTTCAGAAATAAATTCATTCATTATTTAACATGTGCAATTTAGTGTCACAAATGATAATATATATACAGCATATTTCAAGCAATACCATGTCTAACATTGTCCAACATATGTACGGTTTCATTACAACACTACATTGCATGAGCACAGGGCCAAATTTCCATAATAGTCCCCCATCTGGATATTTTTGGAAGCCCCCCCCCCCCCCCCCTGACCATCAGGATCCATTGATAAGTTAACAAGAAACTCAATCTCGATTCGGTTATATTCCATTATTTCATGAGGTTTCACAACTTTCACGTGGTATACATGCATGACTCTTCTCAATCAGATCATACATGTAGCTAATACACCTCGACTCCACCAGTAAGTGTATCAGTTCTTACATTGGTTTAAGTTGCTGTCCTAACTGACCATGATTATTTCTGCTGCTTCAATGCCAATACCGATACTGCTAGAAGTGTATTTCAAGTAAGTTCTTAGCTACTTTAAGTTTCAACAGTGAATTTCTCTTGACTTTGATAGATGAATTAAAAATGTAAGTATGTGAGCGAACCATGGGGATCGGGGGGTAGGCGGGAGATGTAGCAGTTGTGGATGTTGTGCGGATGCGGGCTCAGCGAGAGAGAGAGAGGACCTTCCTGATTTCCCAGCGATGTGCGTGATCGGAAACCAGATTTGAAAAATTAGCTCGAGCAGATTACATCAGCGCTGGCGTAATTGAATCGTTTTTCTCTGTCTCAGCGCCACTGGGAGAGGAAGTGTGAATCTCCACCGCGACTGGGGCGAGGCGGGGGATGGGGGGGGGGGACGCTGTGGTTGCTAGAGGACACCAGGGGTGAGGGGCGACTCTCGAGGCCTTGACAGAGACGGATATCACTCTGAGATCAAGTGATCACAATCGAGAAGAATCCAATCGTTCCGCTCAAATATTTTTAGCTCTAATTACGTCCTGAAGTGCGAAGAATTATAGCCGCTGCACCCTTGAGTGTGGCATACTCCGCGGTAGAAGAACGACAGGAAGCGCCAGGAAGATTAGAAACACTCCGAGTGGAAGGATTACCTATAGACACTGATTAATTTCCAATGTAAATCAGGTCAACTTTGTTCTCAGAAACTAAAACAATGAATGGGAAGAACTCAACAAAACACTCAATAGCAAATGACAATCACATTTCCATCGCTAGTAACTAGAAGTAATGGCACGCATCACGAAGACCTGGTTTTGTCACATAAATTCAATAACCAAGTCACTGGGACACAGGGTTCTCGAAGCAATTAATATAAAGTAATGAGCATGTAGAAAAAGCATGGCGAATAAGTTCACGGACGCCCTGTTTTATGAACACTCCTGTGCAGCTTAACAAGCCATGATTATCCCGGTATCAGTAGACACAAACTTGATGTTATCGATAAGCTTTCACAAAATCTTTTTTTTCACTTGCTTTTTTGGTAGAAGTGTTGAATATCTACGGCATGTAGATTACCATGTAATAAAAGATGGTGTCCACTAGTCTTGTTTGTTTGATCATAGTTGATAATTTAGTGGTATTTATGATACTTCTTTTTTTTATTAACTCTATTTCATAGCCTGATCACATCTCATGGACAAGTCTTGCAAATCACAAAAAAGTGCTAAAATTTTATGATGCTGATATCCTATAATAGCCTAGTTTTTCACAGAGCCTTTATTGCAATACAACCTGACAGGCCTCGTAAACTTTACTCCATGCTCACCGGTTGATTTTCATAGAGTTATTGTTTTATTATCGTACGTGGACATCTGAAACAGCGAAGCAAGCGAACAATTGCCTTTAATGACACCACCTCGCATACAGGAATCAGCACTCGAATAAATCACTCTCCGCGACACACGGGCGAAGAAATGGGTAATATTCCCAAAGTGACTCATTTGTTAGGCAGAAAATGTCCAAAACTGGTGGAGAGTCCGAAGTCCATCTGGTTCACGCGAAATCATCATCATCGCCACAATTAGACAAAGCGGCACTTGGCGAGGGATTGCCCACCAAAACTGCCACAAGACTGAAGAGATTCCACGACACATTGTCGCCTGAGGCGAGAGACAGACAGTAAAAACTTACAGCCCCTAATACATGGAAAGGCCAAGAGACCTTTGTGCAAAGTGAGATTTCTTGTTGAGACAAACATCCATCAAAGTCTGCGAGATGTGTGAGTGACAGAGAGTGATGGTCCTCGTCCTGGTGCACTTTGTGTCACAACTTCTGCTCAGACAACAATCTCACACGACCTTCCAGAGCAGACACGAAAATATGACACGTGGATGTGGCTGAAGTGAAGGACGAAATTTTGACATGAAGAAGGAATTAATATACAAATTTAGATATCCTTTGGTATAAACTTTCAAGGGTGACTCAAAAACTGCATATGAAAGCCACAAAATCTGTGAATGCAAAAAGACGTGTGATGTCTATTTCCTCCTGCTGAAGCACCAAAGATCTGCCGTTGAAGAGGTCTTGAATTCCACCAGCATGGTGACACAGAGGTGACTAGTGGTCAGTGATATATTACTGAGGGCCGGGGCAGGACAAAAAGGAAACTAACTATTGCTATCTTTGCCACTTGAACCATTGTGCCGCTTCACGTATTGTAGACACGAGTCTTCAGAATATACCGTATTTATTCAATTAGTTCGAACAGCTAAAAATAATTAAATTTTGAAATGTTCGAATTATTAGATTCACGATAAAATCGTCCGTCAAAACGAAAAAAAATCCCAAACCCAGATCGATCATGCCATGCCCATGGCAGATAGGCCTACGCGAGTTGACAGATGCCGCTCATGCTGGCTGGTTAGGGCCTGATAGGTTAACTGCAGACAACTAGCATTTTTAAAAAAAACTTGAATAACTGGCTGCTAAATCGCCGGGTAACTGTAATTTATAATCTCGCATTGATGCTAGATTCTAGTCATATTGCAAGTGCAATCGAGTCACTGGACTCGGAAAATCTTCAATGGCCCGCAAATCGCCTGGCACTATTAGGTCCGTGCTTTTTGTCATATACCCTAGCATTGGAAGGCCTAATCGCGATCACTGCCACCTGGCGAATATATCGCTGATTACTCATTTCGTAGTGCTGCCACCTGGCGAGTTGTATGTTTTGGCAGCTGACAAGTTGATTTCGTTCGTTGTTTCAATCGAAATTTCGATCGTAAATTTGACTGTTCGAACTAAACGAGTCAATTTGAAAATTATTTTCTTGAATAATTTTTGGTGTTCGAATTATTAGAGTGTTCGAACTAATTGAATAAATACGGTAACCTTCTAGATACAGAGCATTTCTTCATGTTCTGGATTAAAGATATTTAGACATCACACCATGTTAGAGTATTCCCATTAAATATACAAATTCTAGATTTTTGCCATGACAGTCTTTGTGATCAAATTGGAGATTTTACAATCACATTCAACGACAAACATGAATCTCCCTTACTGTATCCTTCCTGTTTTATATACATGTACCTGTATATTTAGGTCTGAACTATGAGACAGTACTATATACGAGACACACTAGTATAAATATGTCACTGACTCGATATAATCCTCCCAGTTTTGCAATTGTGATGCAATTATTTTAAAGGTCAACTAACTCATTTGCCACTTTCCCCCTGCTAAGAACTGGATTCTTCTTGCCTCACATAATAAACGTGACTGTCTCCTGAATAATGACATTTTCTTCTGGTTAACTTTACTTTCTTCCTCACAACTCTTTGTTAATTCACTCCATGAATTTCAAATTAACACATATAGAAAATCATTACATAGTTATATAGGAAAGTAGACTTAGAAACGAACCAAAAATGAAAATGTTATAATATATGTACAATGTACATTGCACTCAGAACATGCATTTAGCTGACTATTATAACATACATGATGAATGGCAAGAAAAGCATAAATCTGGCCATGTTAGGCACTGTCTATAGCCAGTTACATGCCTTTCTCTGGACACTGTGAAGTGATAAAGGCAGCCATTGTATGGAGGCATCAAGCCATACCAAGTGAATTAATCAGGTCAATTAATCCCGGAAGCGGGCACTCGGGTGACTCTGATCCCGTGACAGGACAGCAAACATCGCGACCTTGTGGCTGACTGGGACAAGGGCTCGGCAAAGTTCAGCGACTTACGCACGCACGAGGGACAGACGGACAGACAGGCGGTTGGTGACAACATCAGACCAGGCGACTGGAGGGCAGGCGCGAGCTGAACCCTGGAACACTCTGATCATTGCACTCCTGGGACACTCACTCAACAGGGAAGTAAATGCCTCACTGTTTGCCTTACACCAGGCAAGCTGTTGTTTTCTGACAAAAAGTTATCGGCAATGACTTGGACACCAGTAGATCACGCCTACGTCATCACTTCATGCAGCCATGCAAGCTGTGAGACTCCAAACAGCCATGTTCAAAATATGCCTGAGGCAATTACAATCAACACTATAATATGGCAGATCAAAGTTGTACATAAAATGGTCAGGTACACATTTCATTCCTTTTTGCTTGCAAAATCAGCTCCATATTCCATAAATACTGGGTATATTACAGAGTTTACATGAATTATTCACAACAAGTTGCAGTATGAACTGGATGACCCATTGCAGTGAGTAGTTCTTGCTCTCAATTTACCCAGCAGCAGACATCCTCTACATATTTTATCACTAACTTTTTTTCCATCCTGAAATCTAAGTAAAACACAAAGTAACAAGACAATTGTCATCCATAATGCAACCGTCTGCTGAGCTCAGGAAACAGGAAGCTTTCACTTGAAAGGGTGTTAGAAATAAATTCAAAATAATCTGCTTGTTTCTTCATACCCGGAAACTGTCACAATGTGAGTATTATACAGTAATACATAGCATACACTAGTGAACAATCTCATCAAGTACATCTTTAGTGAATTTAGTGATACATTTGTGTGGTTATTATTGGATATAAACATCTCATAAAACAAACTCTTTCCAACTTCATGACAGTAATAGATGTATGTTATGCGTACAAATGGGTCATCAAATATTACAAGGACCTCACACATCTTCCTTTCTGCTACAAAAAAGACAGTAACCTTGGTAATAAATCCCCTGGCAACTGAAGAAGGTGATAGATAATTCTTGTGACAACACGAAATACCCAATTCTGTCAGAGATATAATAATCACAACAGTGAATACAACACCTCTGCGCTGTGCCAAAAGCTCTATACAGAGAAGCCATGCATGGTGAATGAAAACTACAGTGAAAGCCTTGACTGGGCTGTGGGAGGATATCATGAATAGCCCAAAAGAATAACATCCGCGATCCATTCATGAGTGGTCACACAATACACGCTGTCAACTGGATCCGTGAATAGAACTCGTACATAATAATGTAAGATTGGATTATTGCATAATGTTCTCGATCCTTCAGCATGTTCACATGGTTATAGTTCATCAGTAGATTACAGTGTATATTTTAAAATACAAGTCACATTTTCTGCTTTGTTTATCAGGTTGATATCAGAGAACGAATTCAGTGAACCATTATATAGAGAAGAAGCCCAATTGAATGCATTAAATCTGCTGGTCGCCAAATCTACGACCAGGCCAGGCCTAGTCAACCCAAGGACGCAGGAAATGTCAGCTTGGTCAACCGGAAATCTTCCGAGCTAAACAAAGCATCAAATCCAATGTGACTATTGAGGCCTGACTCTGATTGGTCGAGTCGCTGGGGAATCACTCACAATGTCAGTGTTCATTACAAATTCCCTCCCCCGTTTTAGATGCGACCTTGACAACAGTTCGTATTTGGGGCACATACATGCAGTATCCATGATGATATTGTACCAGGTCCATTCAGACATCCCACAGCCAAACACATGCATGTCTTGAGTAATTTTGTATAATATAATGCTGATTTGACTTGATAAAATGAAAACATGGCTCAATACTCAACCATCAGTTTATGCTGACAAAATTTATATATATTTTTTATGCGACCAATACATCAAGATTGATGCAAGCACATCACCAGAATCACATTGGGGTCATTCCATGCCATTTCAACGGAGGCCCCACGCACTTGGTCTCAGAAAATTCTGAAAATTTGACCAGGTGCTCCCCTACTATTCTGGACACACCATGTAAAATTTCAGTGTGGTCAGTCGAGAACCTTCTGAGATATGACCACTTTAGTAGGGGGGGTATCCATCAATTTTGATGCAAAATTTGCGGACCCTTATTTCTCATCGATTTTCACAGATCAATTTCTCAGCAACTACTTCACATAGGCACCTGAAATTTCAAAATCTAGTACATATTTTTCTGGTCTTTCAGAATATACAAACACATTTGGAATACATCTAAGCAGTTGGGTATGCTGGCCCTCCAAAAATGGGAAAAATTGCATGGACGTTAGTGGCTGAACCATGTTTAGGCCATCAGATATTGTCTTTCCAGATGCATTAGACAGCTATAACTTCTAGTATTTGTGAATATTTACATGTCCTTTGAGAAACAAAAGCCATTTGACATATACATGTTTTTGTGTCTGTGTAGCAGACCTCTAAATCTCCTGAAATCTGTTTCGGATCAATTTTTCAAACTGCCAAAACCCAATGTGGGAATGTATGAAAACCTCCAATTTCTTTTCATTCTGAAGCACAAAGAGTAGGCTTTTTGAGGATATAAAACTTTTTTTCTTTATGCAACTCCTTCATTTTTTATTTTCATGCTCAAAACGTGAATAATTCACCATTCTCACCATTTTCGAATGTTCAAATTCATATACCTTAGATCATCTGAACAGTCAATTTTTTATTGCTTGATGAGTGTAAATTCATGTATTGTTTGTTTCAAGGAAACAACATCTCAAAATATACTTCATTTATTACTATACAGTTTGAACTTTCACATATTCTCTCAATGCAGTACAGTATTAATTGTCATTGTCATTGCTGCTGCTCACTTCCTCATATCGCTGAAGCCTTTGCTTATACTGCTTGAATTTTTGCCTCAGTCTCCTACAACTGGTGCACAAATTGATGGATACCCCCCCTACTAAAGTGGTCATATCTCGAAAGGTTCTCGACTGACCACACTGAAATTTTACATGGTGTGTCCAGAATAGTAGGGGAGCACCTGGTCAAATTTTCAGAATTTTCTGAGAGCAAGTGCGTGGGAAGTGTTGAAAAATGGTTGAAATGGCATGGAATGACCCATTGTCATTTTGGAATTTATGACATGCACAGCAAATGTGATGTTTGGCAGTGAATTTCCGAAAATGACAAAGAAAGATGAAATGTCCTGAATGATCAAGGCCGATCACATTCATCTATTCCAGCTTCTGGGAGTCAAGGTTAGCTTTGATGTGACACACTGAAGAGATTCATCTTCTCTCTTCTAACAACAAATCTTTTCAAGAAAATTTCAATTATTTCCAATTGTCTGATCATTAATTCATTCAATTTAATGATACATCACATTCATTCTATCTGACATAAACAATAACTGAAGATGGATCTGTGTATAAGAATCATTAGCAGCGTGATCTCACTCTGTTCTCACTTTCATACTTACTGTTACGTAAGTATCCAGGAATCAAACTGACAAAATAGCTTGTAATCAGATATGGTAATAATACCAGGACTATCATCCGGATGTTCATTTGGGCCTGTCATTCAGAAAGAAATCTGATAGCATAGATATGTAGTCGTTCAGTATAGTTAATGAGATTCTCTATTCATAACTCAATCTCATATACTGTGATTATAGACCTGAAGGATTCATTTAGTCGCGACGGGAGAGCGATGAATTTGATGATCTTGTGGCGCCACGGATGAAATCATGTGCTTAAATTTGTCGATAATTCAATAGCCAGTACGTCATATTCATATCTTTGCCTGTACATGTGAAATGAAATTGCATTTTCAGTCACTGCAAAACTACTTGAAGTTGAGTATATTATATGGAAACACAGCATAATCATCATTTCATATCATATTAAATTTGATGATCAACAGCACCGAGAAATTGCTGAAACCCGCCCATGCAATAAGGACGAATTATGTCTATGGCGGCGTCCTGCTAGCCAAGAAACTCGCCGCTCTGTCTCTGCTCGAATGTGCTACTCTGATTCTTTTGTGACCTTCGATGTTAGATCACAAATTTTATGGTCGTATTATCGTTCTATCAAAGGTCAACAGGACTTTCATTGCTGTAACTGTGTAATATCCTCAGCAATTTCCCTGTAAATCTTGAGCGCTGCTAATTTTACAGACTTGTGCTGCAGACTCGCGCCAACGATAGCTGATCTGATGTCCTCGCATTCTGCCATGTCAGATCATTCCCGAGTTATGTCAACGAGTCCGGACACAGAATCTGATTTCTCATCAAGATGATAATCTTCGCGAAAAATTTATCCAGTGATATATGTTCTACCAAACGTAAGACGATGAAGGATATAATATCAAGATTTTTTTTCTCATTTCTTCTATTGATTTTTTAATGGTTTGAAAAGATATTATGACAAAATAAGCATGGTCACAAACTTGGAATATGTATGATGATCCTGTGACAGTTCACCAGCAAGGAAGGCTAGTGTTCACCAGTAAGGAAGGCTAGTGTTCACCAGCAAGGAAGGCTAGTGTTCACCAGCAAGGAAGGCTAGTGTTCACCAGCAAGGAAGGCTAGTGTTCACCAGCAAGGAAGGCTAGTGTTCACCAGCAAGGAAGGCTAGTGTTCACCAGTAAGGAAGGCTAGTGTTCACCAGCAAGGAAGGCTAGTGTTCACCAGCAAGGAAGGCTAGTGTTCACCAGCAAGGAAGGCTAGTGTTCACCAGTAAGGAAGGCTAGTGTTCACCAGCAAGGAAGGCTAGTGTTCACCAGTAAGGAAGGCTAGTGTTCACCAGCAAGGAAGGCTAGTGTTCACCAGCAAGGAAGGCTAGTGTTCACCAGTAAGGAAGGCTAGTGTTCACCAGTAAGGAAGGCTAGTGTTCACCAGTAAGGAAGGCTAGTGTTCACCAGCAAGGAAGGCTAGTGTTCACCAGTAAGGAAGGCTAGTGTTCACCAGCAAGGAAGGCTAGTGTTCACCAGCAAGGAAGGCTAGTGTTCACCAGTAAGGAAGGCTAGTGTTCACCAGCAAGGAAGGCTAGTGTTCACCAGCAAGGAAGGCTAGTGTTCACCTGCAAGGAAGGCTAGTGTTCACCAGCAAGGAAGGCTAGTGTTCACCTGCAAGGAAGGCTAGTGTTCACCAGTAAGGAAGGCTAGTGTTCACCAGTAAGGAAGGCTAGTGTTCACCAGCAAGGAAGGCTAGTTTTCACCAGTAAGGAAGGCTAGTGTGCCAGACTAATACAAGTTATTTCGTAATCCACAGTGTTAAAATTTCTTCCTAAAAGTTCTGCAATGATAAGACTTCGAGTTGAGCTACTCCTCTCACTTGCTCAAATAATACTGTAATCACTTTCTTTCTTTCTGCTCTATTACATTATCCTGATTGTGGCATAAATGATAAATCAGAATATTTCTGCCGCCTACCACAAAATTAATTTGACAGGAAAATCTTAGATTATGCAAAGACATTCTTCAAGAAATCATCAACAATTCTGAGATAATTACAGTAGGACAATTGTCCAAACTGCATGTATTCTTGTCTAGATCTATAGAGATCCTCTGTAGCCTTGTATGGATTATCAGCCTTGACAGGATTATAACTAACTCCAATAAATTTTTATTCCCTGATTATTATTCCGCCTGCATCCAGTATTATTGCTGTTTGTAATGAAATCCCCAAGTGTGAACAATTCAGGACCTAATAAAGATAGGCGCTATCTATCTTGGGAGACTGTGAGCCAGGGAAGAGATGAACAGCTCATCACCAGATCCCCTCAGTGTGGCAGGAGGGAGAGCTGCAACAAACCTTCTCCAGCGGATCACTCACTACAGATATTGGCACTCCTCAACAATATTAATTACCATGTGCAAACATTTAATTCCCACAGAGATCGAGGAATGTCTCCATGATCATTAACGACTAATGAGAAGCAACAGTGATGAAACTGAATGAAACTCTTCATTTGCCCAGCACATCACACAATTATCTCTCAAACAAACGATTAATTAACCTTGTTACATGAGTAGAAAGAATATTAATATGAAAAAATATTCGAATACAACAGACCACAGAGCGGATATGTTTTGTTTTATGAACATAGGCACAAGGATGGGACTAATCTCTCCCTTTGCCCTAGCTACGTTTACTTACAATGTATTTTTACCTCTAGGCAACGATTCATATCAAACTGGTCTCAATCATCGCAGATCTACCATTGCAATCTTACCGTTGCGGACTTTCTCTGATTACAGTGGCACCAAAGACTTACCTGGAACAGACAAAAATTGAACATACTTAAATTTCAAGAACAGAAACATCATGTATTCATAGGAGAGAGTTGCATTTAAATTCTCAGAATTTTATGTTTTTCACTCAAGAAGGCACAGAGCATCATTCGCTAGTTTGAGTTCTTTACTATCAAAATCGGCAAATTGTCACAATAAAAGTATCATAATTCTCTTGAGCATGTCACCTTGAAAACCAACCAAACATGACTGTAATAAGTGATGGCAATAAATAATACGACATTAGCCGAATTACCGCTATGCAAATGTCAGTAATAAAACAATCAGTGACCAAATTCCTGGTGACATGGGAAAGGTTTGGGTGTTTGCATGTTGGTGGGTAGAATGCATAACAATTAAATTCCTGTGTATTTATGACATTGAAATATTATGACAAAGAATTCTAAGAATGTAAAAAAAACATTCAGTGATCTCAAGTAAAATATCCTGATGGGGCATGATCAATGTTGATATACTGAAAGAATAAATTTGTATATTTCTTGTTGTTGATATTCTAGTGCTATGCAGAGTGAACTGTCATGGAATGACATGTGTAATCTTGTCAATTGGCAAGTCATTTATTCTGACGGATACAATAAACCATGTCCACACTTCCGTAATTGAATTTCTCTCTGTTTAAATTTATTTTGGGAAATAAAACTAACAGAAATGTTAGGTTGAAATTCACGCTATGACCACAAATTGTACTGTTTGCGTTGATGATGTGACACGCTGTATTACGACAGACCTGACGCCTGCCCTGACGACTGACCAATCAGGGACAGTTTGAGATCCACCCCGCCGTCCAGCCAAGGTCCCCATGGTGATACAACTGTTTACACACAGGCTGGTCCGTTACCATCAGTAGCCATGAAATCGGGCTATCCTGTTAGGGATGTGCACTGATTAGTGGCACAGTTAATTAGACACTGATTCGATAAAACAGCTCTTCACATAACCACCAAGATCCAACTGATTTTGGCATTGTCCTTGCCTGATTGGGTGAATGTACTGGTTTACCTTCCGTGTCAGTGTTAATTGGGATAGCAGGACTGGAACATGATGTGATATTGGAATTTAACCCACACAGAATTAACAACTGTCCCAAACTGTTGTCAAACATACCCCAAATGAGTTCCTACGCTGGCAATGCCACAACTGCTCTTAATATAATTGCTTCAGGCCATTCACAAAAGAAAGAAAATACAAGAGAATATGTTGCAAAAACCAGTGCTGTACACTGGATACATTAATTGTTCGTCCCCACACTGACATGGCTTGCCAGCGTTGACATGACAACAGAAAATCTGTAAGCAGCAGATCAATTCTAGTGTCACAGGATACTCTGTCAACAGACGCTGCTACACAGAGGAAGGTAGCTCAAGATACCACAGAAAGTAGCCACTGAAACAAACATATGCCACTGAAGTGAGCACACCCCGATTTTACCATCAAAACTCTTGCCATTAATATTACCCAGCTTTCTGCCAGCGTTATGAAAATTCTACTCAAATTTCACTCTACTTAAATTAAAGATTGATAATTTATGAACATCACATATATTATACCCGTAGGCAACTCCTCAGACCAAGATGTTTGGCGTCCCTCAATTAATCACCTTTTGCACCATGGAATTATGTAAATAGGTTTCATGTGACTATGGCTGCACTCCTGATGGAAAGTGGACAAAAACTTCATCCTCGAATGTTGATGACCCCAAGACATTCACTAAATCTCCCTGTCATTTCTGCCCCACAGAGCAATCGAGTTTCTATGGCGACAACACCCACGGGTCCAACATGAGTTCTGACCATGACGACGGACTGACGGCGGGGGACAGTCCAACAAACGAGCTCTCGGACATTCCGACTATCTTTGGATCCCAGCGAGCATGATCTTCTGACCAATCCACCGCGGAGATGGGAAGACGAGTCCCGGTCATTCAATAGCCAGTCGTGGGGAGCCGACTGTCATCTGTTCACCCAGGACAGCAGTGAGAAGTTTGACGTCGTGGTGATATAGACCTGCAGGTTCGTTGGAATGAGCAGGATGAGAGACAGATTCAAAGAATGAGACTGGACTGAACTCCAGCGCGGTATTAGCTTGGAACTGTATAAGCTGTCGACTGGTAAATCAAAGAACGACAGGATATATCGATAAGGCCAATATGGTCAGACGACAAAATAATTTTGCTGTTTCATCACTAAAAGGAACTGAGCAAACCAAGTCCCAAAATATTGTTCATCAGAGAAACACACTCGAAACTCTTGCAAACGAACTGCAACGCATATTTTCAGAATAAAAGCCATAACAGACAGCTGTCCCATATGTTTTGTTGCCCAACAAGTGAAGCTTCTGGAATGAGGCATATCTCATAACAACCCAATGTACCCAGCAATTTGCACCTCTTCTCCTTGCCTCATTATGCCCAGACAAATTTATAGGGGACAAAAACAACGAGCAGTTTTAGGACAAGACACATGCTGTGGATCACGGAAGCTTTCACATGTTCTCTCTGATATGCTAAACAAGTCATGAGGAAGTCTCATTTCACCCACACTTTCAGGAGACTTTGTCCACTTATGGAGAAAACTGCGACTTTGGAGAAAAATCTCTAGTTTGATATATGCAGGCAATTTAATGTTGTCTCCTACAGCACGGGGTTCACATCAATTGGCAGGTTCTTCAGCTACTGTAAACATGATCCTATCATTAGATCATATTCAAGTGCTCAAAAATTTCATGTTTATATCATCACTATTTTCCCTATTGAAAGAAATCCCCAGAATTGGTGTCCACTAAAGGGTGTTATTTGCCATATCTGTTCCTTAGTAGTCAGTATTGCTAAATTCATATTTGAATATTACAAAGCTGAAATAGTTTAGATTTTCCTTCATGCAATCAACTTCTCTATGTGCACTTTCAGATCAATACACACAAATGCTGCATCCTAATTCTCTTGAGCTGTGTAATACAAAATATTTTGTTCATTTTAAAGTACAAGATCAAATTGATACAAGTTTTCAAAGCAGCTGTTTCCTTAATCTACAACACTGCACAGAATAGAAAATAGCTCGTAGAAATACCTGCAACCTGGAGCGACAAAAAATAATATCTCAAATGATGAATGATCATAATTATTCAAATTTCAGGGAGATTTCAAAAAGGTTGACATTTCAGTAGAAATGCTTTTAGAACACGTATCAGATACAAGTGTGTAATGCAAATGATGCATGTATCTCACACATCATCCAAGCCGCCATCATTTACCATAAAACACAGCAACGTCCCATAATGTCATTAAAGACGTGAGACAAAGCGCTCCCACAGGAATGCCGGCCTACGGCAAAGAGGACAGGACACATAATATAATACTACTATAAATATTAACCACCTGCCATTGTACATGTATTATACATTCATCAACTTGAGAATACCATTTCTTATAATTTTTTTTTCTGAAATAGATATTGCTATAAATATATTTGTTTCAAAGAAAAATTGTCTAGATGTCATACAGGAACAAGCTTTGTAAGAATCGTAACATCACGTGTGAAAAACCTGTGTTGTTGTAATCTCTTGCGAAGATATTCTATAAAATTAAACCTTGTGTTATTTATAGTGCAATGTGCTTTCACAGTAAGCAACAACTACCTTCACTTCACAAGTTCATTGGGTATTGATCGGGTTCCTTCTAGCAGAAGACCGTAATTTTTTGCATGCTTTCAGATGCAGATTAAACAGACTGAGACTATTGCAGAGCGAAGTTGTCCAAATTCCAAATCTCATTGTTGTGCCAGATTGCAAGGCAACACCTTGATCCACACGTAATAAATCCCTGCAAGTCTCATAGTGGGGGAAGAAAAATATCAGCAAGACAACTCGATCACAATCTGTAAAAGTATTTCATTATGTTGAAGGTAATCCATCTTAATCTCAGCACCGCCTAGGGGGAAGATGTATGCGCAAGCTTTTCAATTTCCTAATGCTCTCTTTGAGAAAGCTCGTCAGGTCAAACCTGGGCCAAATAAACCCTATTGATTTCCAATTCTTCGAACAATTTGTCTTTGAAGCAATGAGGAATTGGTTTTGACCAATGTTTCACACAAGTGAATAACTGCACCTCTCCAGCCGATTTCTCAACCACCACTGACTGTGACATGACAGTAGTGAATACAACCTACACAACAGCTCTTTTCGCTTTCTGGAATAAATACATGAACAGAAGCCTGTAAAATAGAAATGAACTGGAGGAAACACCTTTAGTTAAGGAGAAAACCAAACTCAATACACATGTGCCTGCCGTGGACATTATCTGTTGTTTATCATGGAAAATCCCTGCAGCTAAGCAATAATCACAGGTGTGATAATGGGAAAACACACATCATGAGGCCTACAGGTGCAATAATACTTGGATAACATCTGCCCAAAGCTCACACTCATTGGCTTCTCGGGTCTGGGAGCCAAGTGCGGATCTCAAACTTACTGGAAAAGTGTCACTTTTTCTATGTATTCACTAATCACCAATGTGATACACTTGGTGCACATAAAGATCAGCACTCGGCCACCATAAATAGAAAGCAGGGGTGATGTACATAATGTCGTTGTAAACAATATACACCACATTAATTAATTGGAAGACTCATCAGGTTATTGCATAGTTTTATTGACCCATGCATATTTCATGAAACATTCCATTAGGCTAAATAATTAATGCCACTGCAATTATACCATTACATCAGATAGAATGGTAGAGGCATAGCTGCCACCGAAGCTTATAAGTTTGAATTACTGTAATGGTTTGGGCAGTGTTTCTGACATTTACTGCGGTACCACTCCATCATCTGATTACCCGCAATTATGACCTGGTGACACCGATCATCATAGACTTCCAACGGACAACTCCCTTTCAGGAAAACTTCCTCCATAGGACGGGACAAGATACACCACCCCGTATGGTTCCCAATGGTAACAACTCGCCCAGCCCCCGGAGTTTTCTGGGAGGACGGCCGGGTCTCCGTGGACAGAACGTGATCATCACCAGTGGGCCGATGATATCGTAAACGAGTGGGTGAACAGTCCGAGCCGAGGGGACAGGGCGAACACGGACTGAAGGAAACACGCCCGGGATCTAACGACTTATCGGCCGGCGACGTGCTCACACATCTCGAGCAGTCATCAGCGGGGATATGATTGATGTTGATACAGTTGTGGCCGAGATGTGACGCGAATCCATCGCGCACAATAACACAATATATTCAAGGTTCTTTATTTAGATCATGGTATGTCTGCTACATAAATAGACAGGTCTGCTACTGCTTAATACTTAATTCCAATCCGTCAAATTGATCCGTCTTTATTATGGCTGGCAACCAATTTTTTGCAATTGACTTATTGGTCTATATTTGGCATATGCTCACACACACAAACATGTGCGTCCGAGGAAGAATGGCTAAGAAAACAGCGTCCACAATCGGTAGCTGGAATATAGGGGGGGGGGGGGGAGGCACCTGAGGGGGATGCGAGTAGGGTTGAGAGTCTTGAAATTAACTACAGGCAAAATACAGCTGGGATGGAAAGCAACAATTATGAATTTCCCCGCCATGTTTGAAGGTCCATACCAATGCACCAACCATGGCAGAACATGCTTTATCCATATACGGCTTCCATCGTGACGGATTTCTTGATCACATGTGAACTGCCAGAGGAATGAAACCTTCAATAAATCAATCAATTTTCTACATGTTGACGGCATTTCCTTAAACGGCTGACATTTAGACTGTATTACGGTTACCATGGACACGTGACACAGGTCATTACTGACAGACAGCAGGAGGGGGGGGGGGTGATTTCCGTGTGTACTGTCTTTCTGTGAAGCTACATGTAGTTGTACTATCCTGTGAAGTTAGAATGTAGGTTCTCTCATTGAGAACATAATTGTGGTGTATATTATCAATCGATCATAATCATAACTATTATTAACGATACCATATTAATTATGGGTGCGGTCATGAACCAATATCCTCCCATGTAATATCATTTTACCAATATGCAACATAATTTTGTGAAGAGACAATTATCATTGCACGATCAGTCTTTAATATATATCATGTATATAGCAATCATTGATATAGCAGGCAGCAGTTGTGGATTTGTAATTGATTTTTCCACAAAACATCAAACAGCAGCTGATAAAGTGTAACAAATGATAACATAACAAATAATTTATGTTGTTTCCAAGAAGTCTCATAACATGTATGAAGATGGTATAAATTTAAATAATAGTTTTCTACACGTACTACGTTTTCATGGTTGAAAATCATTCTTGTTGAAAAAAATGCAGCCAACTTCCCGAACTATGAATAATTGCATTTTGAAGCACTACTTTTGAAAATGCAGTTTCAGTACAAAATACAACATCAAATACAGATAAAAAAAACCTTCTTGGAATCAGTTGAAAGAAAATATTCTCCGTCTGTTTGTCTTCATTCCCCTCTTGAATCTGACACAACTTCTCAACAAACGAAAGGATTAATATTAATTCTAAAATAATCAACTGCTTCCGAAGTTTTAGTGCCCAAAGGGAACAACTACTGGGCCCGTCGTTCATTAGGAGTTATTTCTTCTCAAATGCAAGTTTTGCACATTAAATTCAATGGAAGAGGGTTTAACCTAATTCTGTTAAATATGGGATTAGACAGCAAAACCCCTGTCACTGGTAACTGTGCACATTCCTGATATTGACAATATCAAGATGGATACGTCTAGCCGTGCATTATTTCTAGCACATTTCCACTATTTCCCACACACTCCTATTTGCGTATTTATCACTGTTCCAGTTCTTGGTTAATCTTACACAAGACCTAATATTTGCTTATGTTCTGTGAAGCTGTTTCCTATCTAATAATTGGACATGATCACACTGAAGTGTGACTGGACAGCAAGATTTGACCACTCGAGACCAGCGGAGGACCCTGTGAGATGTCTGGAGAAGCGGGGATGTTTGCTTACCGGACCATGGCGAGAGTATGACGTCTCCCAGCTCTCCGCATCAACTGACGGGCGCGCAGGTCCTCAAGGTTCCCGAACTCGGCCTCCATCCCGACACGTGTCTGGTCCTCACCGACAGTCCGTCCACGTGCGTTCTAATCCAACACCCTGATTTGTATTCCTCCTGTCCCTCGCTTGCTAGCGTCTAAATTACCACTGGTTTCTTTCACTGGCGTTAAAAGTGCCTAATTGTTTTTTCAATATTTCGACTGGGTATTCCTGATCCAAGGGCGCTTTCTAGCCAATTACGTTCAGTGTTGCAAGTCCCTTGAGGTTGGTGTGTGTAGATGATCACCTACGCCACAGCAAGCCCGGTTGAAGGACTGGGTGATACTCCCCACAGAGCAATCAATAGTCGTGTAAGTAGCCTAGGTCACCAGTTGCCTCAGGGACAGGTCCCAGGCTCCTGACCAACACATTCTCAATGCAAATACATTGCACCAGCCCCTTAATATTTATTGACGAGGCGGAGGTGGTATGACAGTGGGGTCGTGGATTGCCAGGCTTGCTGGATGATGGGTGCAAAATGTCTTGTCATCAAGTGAGAGCCAATGGCCCCATATAGGTATATCCACCCTTATCCACGATCAAGATTTCGCTTTTTCTGCTAGCCAGTAAATTTGCCCACAATGTCCGTGATGTCGTTCTGATTCGATGAATCACTGCATGCATTCTATACGGCAGCGGGGAGCAATCACCTTTTACGTGAATCTCACTCGGGCCATGAACGTAATCCCAACAAATAATGTATAGCGCTAAGTGTTCCCGTCTCCCCTGCACTCTTGCCTTCTCCTGCCGGTGGACAACAACTGCACTGTCCGGGTGTAACGTCCATGAAAGCCTCGAGTGGCATTAATTCTGTCACCGGGAAGACAAGACGTATTCCGTCGTTTGATCCCCGACAATCGGACTACGAGGAGTCAGCGCACTTTACTCCATAATCCCAGCACTGTCGATGGCGTGCCGAAAGTGTTCAAGACATCGGCGAACAAAGCAGAGGTGTGCAAGTTGACAATGCCTGACACGTAATAAGGTAATTGCTCTAACTACTCCCAGCAAAAACGTCCGTCCAGAAGTTTCCCTGTCACCTAGTCCACGCACATTTATCTCAGCAGTCTTTCTGCTTTCTTTCCTCAAAGTTGCTTATGTTTTTCTTTATGAGATCTGCCGCTGTGCTGTAGTCCATTGTGCCAGCGGTCCGACGGCCAGACGTGGTGTCATTGACTCGCAGTCTCGTCATGTGTCCACCAAACTAGGGCCTGTTTTATTGGTCCATATCCAAGGACAATACATGTAAATAGTGTGGTATTAGTGGCCTATAACCTGGGGACATGTGCAGCTTACCAGTCTACAATCTTAAACGGGAATCAATATTACAGGCTGTGTCATTGCTGAAGGCAACCAATAAAACACAATCTCTCAGCCACTTTCTAACTGATATTCATGTTTACCACACCACATACATTGATACACCAGTCAATACAAGACTCGATATTGCATTCCGATATGATACGATACATTATGTGATGGTGCCTTGAGGGACTTTTACCAGAACAATTAGGCCAATATCCAGGAAGGAACCATGAGCAGTGATAAATAACGAAGACCTGTCACTCAAGACAAAACGTTTGTGGCACGCATCAATTCTTTCCAGACACATGTGCCACAATTGTGAGTCCAGAAGGCTTCACTCGCATGACACGAAACAATTGTCGGTGATCAGAATGCTCCGCATCAGTCTCACCAATATTCCACCTTTCGCGTACAAAAAAGAGCAAAAATCACATTCGCGATTAATCAGAAACAGTCCAACAGCAGACAACCTTGGCCTCAACAGTTTTGGAATCTGGCGTAAATATTATTACACAACCAATGAGTATCTAGACTTCATTCCAATACAGGACAAAAAAGGAACGCTGTGTGTACTCGCAATTCCGTTTCCTTTTTCTTTCTTTTATTTGGCAAATATGGTTATAAGAAGAGAATTATGGCCACAAACTGCGGCTTTTCAATTTGCCAGCCTACTGCAGAGAAACGTGAGGTTTACAAGAGAAAACCATGCAACACACGACTGCCCCATATAACCATAATTGCCATCATTTAACTGGACGTAACATGGAAAATTGTAAGTTCCATACCAAACAGGACACATGCGTGTACAAATCCAAACTTGGACAAAAGACGGAAGCAGTAACTGAAATATATTCGTGTGGAGTAAGTTGCCTGGATGTAAACTGCAGATCACTGAGGTATTCTAACAACAGAAGTGCTGAAGTCCAGATGTTTCCAAGCGGAAATTTGCTGGTAAAACTTGCAAAAACACACATAGATGAGTTAAGTTCCGTGTATCCTAAAACTTTGACGATATAACTTCACTCTGGGTGCGCATTATCCATCTGTTGATAAGACTGGAGTAGACGCACACGAGCTCTGGCGTGGTTTGCGTTTAGTTCCCTCACAGTGGTCATGACGACGTGTAACAGCACCTCGGAGCCTCGAGACCGCGGCTCTGCCAGGGACAAGCACCACTCCATGTTTATCTAGAGAGGATATCAGGCTCATCAATACGATTCCCGGAGTCCGCGTGTATCGTCCCACTTACAGAGCCGGGAGCTGGAGTGCTGTCCACCACAGCGACAAAACGCCTCATCTCAATGTCTCCAACTCTCCATGTCAGGGTCGGCCAAAAATTTGGTTACGCTCGTGTGCTCTTTAACAACTTGCCACCACAGCGAGTAAACCGCGAGCCATTGTTTCTCTGCCACTCCCCCCACATCTTCCAGTTCTCAGGCCGTGGAGATGTTACGATTCTGTTACCGTGGGGACGGAGTGAATGGATGTGAGCACCCACAGGTTGGGCCAAATGTGCCAATTGGCCAATAGCTGGAGTACTGGGAAAGTGATTCCTCACAGCGACGCACGCGGAGAGAACGATCGAGGAAGGAGCAAAGGGAAAGAGGAGAGACCAAGAGGGGAAGATAATCTCTGCGGTAGGTTCACGGTGAAAAACCCAAACCCGCACGTATATGTACCCACACACGCACACACGTGCACACGACCCCCCACCTCCCTTCCACTCACTCAAAACCCAGTCAATAAATCATTCTGTGATCTCCAACACGGCGCGATCCGCTCTGGATGGCTGGAGCTGTTCCTTGCGACATATCGATCCTCAAAAAGGCAAAAAAATACAACGTCTTCATGGATGACAAAAACTATGAAAAGCAGCTTTCATTGTACAACACAGTCAAGAAGCACTCTATAAGTTGATCTTTCTATTGAGGCAACCAAAGAGACCCCAAGGAAAAAAAGCATTAACACTAATGAAGTCTGGGTTTAATAGGTTGTCCATCACAGCTCGGCCAACGACCTTCACGCCAAATGCCCTAACTACAGCATGCACATCGCAGCACAAGGATGCAAGCCGACGTCTTTTTGCCCCTCAGAACAAAAGCAATAACGGCCCTGACATCCCTGACACTCAGGGGCTGGGTAAGACAATGTCTTGAGATTGGAATCGTTCCTTGTGGACGAGTTGTAATGACTGGAGAACGCTGGACGTCCAAACTACTAATGCAATCTGCCACTCTACGTCTACGATGGGGGCCGGCATTTAGCGGCAGTGAGATCTGCATGAACAACATCCCTTGAAATGTTCATTTCTTGAAACTGTGTGGTCTCCAAAGACATGCCAGTCTGCGGCCATCATAGCTTCCTTCTACCCATCTCTCGACAAAGTCTTATGTTATCCCAATTGACACTATGACAATTCCAGCAATTTTATCCTTCACATCCTTCAGCAAGATTGCACATTGGACAAGCTCACAAGAGAATCAAGAAGTGATTTTATATAATTTGCGGCTGCAGCCATGCCCTGAGGTCTAAGTGCTGTCACAGACAGAGATGGTTTTTCATCAAGCAGTTTGAGGATTATCCTGTTATCACATCCGAGTGACTGGAGTAAGACAGAATCACCTGACAGGGAGACACAAATTTTATAAAGCTGATTTATCACGTCCATATTCCTGCTCTGAAAATATGACGTCTTTTCTCTCGTAGAGTTTTCTCGCAAAATTTTCTGTTGCCCTCAGTGCTTTATGGCTCAATGGTTCATGGCAATATATTGAGTATTTATGGTTTGTCGTATATAATTTTATGAACATACTCTTCTATTGATTTTATATGCAGTGAACTTTTTTCCATCCAATAAACTTTAGCTAAAACCGATGTCTCGATCAGGCCTGTAAATAGATTTTTATTGAATGTTACCCTACATTTTCCTTCCAGCAATACTTGTCAGACACACTCTCTACAGAAACATAGCATGGTACATTGAGAATACGCTAGCCTACCGCAAAAAACATGTACTTATTGTGCAACGACCCATGGGACTATCACAGTGAAAGCTTTCAGCCCGATCAATAGCATAATCTGATTATAAAGGGCACCGATATCAGAAGAACTCATACACAAGAGCATCAGATGGCAGTCAAGTATGACTACACTATTATCTTAGAACTTACTAATACAACAGACCAGTGTGGGAAGCAAGTTTGCAAAACCATGATAAAAATACATTTCATATCATACACAGCAAAAACGTGAAATCGAATGATTATTCCTTGTCAAAGTATTACTGCAAGTTTTGTCTTGGTGCTCGTAATTTGTGTTTTGCAATTTTCCCTCAAAAACGTTAGTTGAGCATTCTACATACGTCATACAATTCTACAGTTCGGAATTACGCGCTCTCCAGTAGTGGAGGCAAAAAAGTTTAGCCTTGACAACCGGAAGTAGGTGTGTTTTTATTAGCAACTGTCATTCTGACTTGACGTCTTCAGTTCAGGTGATCGTTACACTGAAAATTGTGTCTGTCTGTGGCCGTATTTAGCAAAAGATGGTATTTTATCATTGTGCCGTGCCAGGATGTACATCTAATTCCAAAAAATGGCAGCAGCTGGAGAAATATCCGTGGATGAAGGGAGTGACTTTCCTGTCTTTTCCAAGGGACTTTCGCGAGAGGCGGGCCTGGATTAGGCTAATGAGACGGGCTGATTTTTCCATGTCATATATAAGCAAATGGACGAGGATATGTTCCAGGCACTTTGTTGAAGGTTGTGTGACAGAAAACCACCCCAGACCAGAGCTGTTCCCTCACAACAATTTTAAACAGCCTCTGAGAGTTCGCAACACTGCCAACAGCCTATCAGCCAAGCTGCATGCACAACCCACTGAGTCCACAGAAGCTGAAAGATTTGCCCCAAGCAAGAAAAAAATTCGCCTTGTGAAGATGGTCACTCATCGAGGGGACGTAGCTGCCCATGAAGTTGTACCTTGTGATTGTACAGAGAAATCTGAAGCCAAAAAAATCACAGGTGGGGTCTATGTTTCATCTACATGTATTATGCCTGATACGATACATTTTCAATACCTTTTACAAATACATGTAGAGTTGTTGTAAATTGTTTTTCGAAAATAGTTAGGCCATGTGACATTTGACTTGATATCAACTTAGTAGAATTTAAACTTTAAAAACCTTGTTTCCAGCTATTACCCCTTCCATTGAAGACCACAAGTACTCCATCAATTCCAGCAGTTTCAAAATACCCGATGTGAAAGAATGTTCGACACAGACTGTCTTGACCATGGAAGGCATCACCTGCCTTGAAAACAAAACAGAACCAAGTATCTCTGAGAAGCTGCAAGTCATCATAACGTCAGATGATAAGAATGTCAATTACTACACTGGAATACCAGCCCGCGACATTCTAACAGGTACATAAATGTCAACAGGTACATGACTGTATATTGTCATAGAACACTGTCGTCATTGCCTTTGAGATCTATGCTTTATCATGTTTATTGCTCACCATATAAAACTCTCTTTTATAAATCCTGTTGATTTAGAGTGCAGTGTGCGTGTATTATAACGAAATGGCCTAATCAAAATAGCTACAGTACACTAAAGTATTTTTTAAATAATTTGTATTCTGTAAAATTTATCATTTATTATCAGGAATAATTTTTATCCATTATGCAGGTACACTGTAATATAATGATATGTGTATAATTTCTTTCAGGTATGTTTGACGCTATCAAACAGCCAGCTGAGAAAATGAAGTACTGGTGTGGACCAGATAGTGCCGGACGAAAATCCTACGAAGAAGGCAACAGGAGGAAACCAGGTCCCAAAAGGAAGCTCAAACTGTTCACAGAGTACGTCATGGTGCTACTCTGGATGCGAATGAGCCTTCCATTGCACTTCATGGGAGACCTCTTCGGTGTGTCGCAGAGTACGGTGTGCAGCATTCTTACCACATGGGTACACCTTATCCACCAGCTGGTGACACCGGTTCTGCTGAAATGGCCTTCTCAAGCCCAAGTGAGGAAACACATGCCCAAAGTTTTCAAGAGACACAAATTTGGAAACACCAGAGTTGTCATAGACTGCACGGAATTCTTTATGCAAAAACCACACATGCCCGACACCCAGTACAAAACATACTCCAGCTACAAGTCTCACAACACTCTCAAAGCACTAGTTGGAGTGACACCCTCTGGAGCATTCAGCTTCGTGAGCAAGCTGTGGAGTGGGAATGTGTCAGACAAGCACATCACTAAGCACTGTGGTATAGTGGACTTGTTGACTGATGGCGATGAGGTCATGGCAGACCGAGGTTTCCAAATCGAAGACATTCTACTACCAAAAAAAGTCAAACTGGTTGCTCCACCTTTCACTAGGAAATGTGGTTTTGGCAAAGGAAAGCGACTAAATGCGGCAGAAATCAGAGACACTCGGTCCATAGCACATTGTCGAATTCATGTAGAAAGAGCCATTGGTTTGATGAAAAACTGGAAAATTTTAAAAAATGTGATGCCTGTTTGTCTCAGTGGAATAGCATCTGAAATTTGTCGAGTAGTTGCTGGGTTCTGTAATCTCAAGCCGCCACTTGTAAAAAATGTCTAAGTTAACATAGTCATTTAATGCTATACACATACAATTACTGTGAATGATTTTACAACTTTATACATAATGAAATCTTGTTCATTATTTATGAATGCTATTATTGTTTAAACTGTATTTTGAATGGCTGAATATACATACTTTCATCATGTTTTTTCAATTCGTATAAATGCCTTGCAATAAACTGCAATAAAACATTCCATCATGCTCCTGATCAATTTTTGAATAGGTGAAGGTTACTCCTAACAATATCATGATGAATATCATGATCATCAGTGATGTGTAAAAGACATGCACAGACGTAAAGCATGATTTAATCAATAAGGAACAAAAACGAAGTTTTCTAGAGTTTGTTCATCAATTTATAGGTTACATTCATACATTGTGACATTCATGCATGGTCACATCAAGTAATTTTGAAACTTATGCAGCACGTTAGAAAAAAATAACAGCATTGCTTTAATATGTGTAGATTACCCCATAATTTTGTTTAACATGTTCATGTACTACAAGTGATAAACCTTGAGATGTACCCATCTGTACAAACAAATGCACACAATAACATTATAATCGGCCCATAAGGACCGGTAAACTAAAAATGTGAACGGAAGACTGACAGAAGCAACGCCACACACATCGGACTATGGGAACATTATGACATCACAATTCCATGATGTCAGACATTATTCCCCTCAGTTTGACGTCCTATCATCCCTGTTGCAAAAAACATTAGACATGTAATTCAGATCAAATGATCATGGGCCATTGTCAAACATTACTGTCAGAAATATGAGTTCCAGCCCCTATTTTTTTTTCCATGCACTCCTAACAACAAAAATATTCATGAACTATTTTTAACAAAATACTTTCAAGAATAGCTTGTTACAGAATTGGAACATGAAACTTCACTCAATATCAAATGTCAAACTGGATACAACATGTAGATGCCTCAAGAGGTATTTTGGTGTGAAAACTATTTCAATACATTCATAAAATGTTTGCCCCGGGCTCTGCGACACACCGATTTCTGGAAACTTAACATATTTTATGTTTATACAGTACATCAATTTTTCAAATTAAATATAATAATGTGACCTTTGTAGCACAAACAGTAAGTGATTCGGACGCAGGGGATACATTCACAGTTGAGGCAGGATCATGTTTGCAAAGAATGCATCAGCTTTTTTCTTAACATCTAGCCACAGGTTTGGATCAAACTCAACAAGGAAGGTTTCAACTTCTTCATCCGAAAACAGTGCAAAATATGTGGTGTGTACACCACTGACAGCCATTTGTGTCTGCACTTGATAATTCCATGTTGAGTGTTCAATCAGTTCAGGCAATCCTGTCGATTGAGACAGTTTGATCTGCTTGAAATCTGGAAGTGTGAAGAGATCTGCTGGCTTCAAGTTCCTATGTTTGAAACTGCACTTGATTTCAAGCAGTCTCTTGCCATGACACTGACAAGTGACAACACCATCCGGTGATGCTGCCAAGTACGGATAGTTTGGATCCACCAACAGTCCTACTTCCGCAATGGAGAGTTCACGGTGGCTACTCGACAGTTTTTGCCTCACAAGATTTCTTGCAACTGTCTCCATGGCACTACCGTAAGCACGAGGGTCACGTTCAGGATTTGACTTTCTCAGCTCACTTGCTTCGTGTTTTTCCATTACGCTCCTTGGCAAATACGCTTTGGGGTCATTTTTCCGGAAGCGCGTAATCGTGAACATCTGACTGGCTGTCAATCTTCCCTGCCTTTGGTTCCACCATGTCTGAGAATACTGTGTGTATGCAGCGAAGGTCTCGACCTGAGAGGCACTGTGCACACCACGCATGTAATCATTGAAGTCATCAAAGTGGCTTGTCGGGATACTGGTCATACCTTTCTCAGTTTTGTACTTGCTTGCTGCGGTGAGTAGGGTGAGTACCGGTATCTCTTCGTCAGGGTCAATGTTCTTGTCCATTTCTGGGTGCAGCTGGAGTACAACAGCATTCGGCCTGGAATGCTTGATGGTGTGGAGCAAGGACATTTTGATGTTGTGTTGCGTATCCTCAGAAATCCCAGACAGTGGCTGATAATTTTCAGCTGTTCGTTTCAATCTTGCAGGTGTCGACTGATCTTTGCGGAAGTCAAGCACCGATGCCTCAACTGGACAAGACTCTTTACGTGGCTTGTTCCACACACATGCTTGGTCAGTCCCAACCACTGTTGCTCGATCCCTGTGCCGATCAGAGAAGTCAGCCAAAGCAAACAATGAGGCCACAACATGCTTGCAGGATCCGTCACACCTGCAAATACATTCATGAATATAGATGCAATGCACAAACTTTCATTGGCATAATATAAACACTTCATCAAGAAATTGTGAATACCATTAAAACTTACAGCATCTTATAATGCAAACATGAGCTCTATCTGCAATAACTTTGTCTGTAGAAGCAAATTATGGCATTTTTCGACCCAAAAATGACTGATTTGACCTTTCAAGGTCATCAAAGGTCAAATTCAAGGTCACCACACAAATCGCCATATATGACTTCCTATTTGAAAGTGCCAATAACTAAGCTCTATCTTCAGGCGTTCTATGAGTACATTTCTGACAGCTCCCATTATGAAGGAAAAAAGTGCCGAAAACGGAGAAAAGTTTCCAAGTCCAAATATTTTTCAAAGGGTGAAAATTTTTTTTGGCCTAGAAATGACCCAAAATGGATAGTACCGCGTAATGCGTAATGCGTTTTGGGGCAACAGTCCGGTAATCTAATATATTTTGCATTAATTATTTAAATCAAACAAAATTTTACTCACCCAGCCACACATGTACACCAGGCCGAGGCAACAGACGCATTCTGTGTGAGGGCGATAATTATGATGTACTTGTCAGCTGTTTGCCGCTGCTCAGGTATACACCTGCACTTGACATAGAAGTAGTCAGCAGGATGTAACAGCTTGGAAATCTCCACACCTGTCAATAAGACATAATTATCACCTGTAATTAGATTTAATTACCAGGGTACATGCAAATTTCAAATGCATTGTGCATTATTTTATTCAAATTGAATGCTTTGTACAAACGGCATTCATTTTGTTCACCTTATTGGTCCCAGTAATGGCACATGCCCTAATAGTAGAGCACCCCCCTCTTTCCCCCCGAAATGTTCAATTTTCGAATCCTTATAGTTCACTTCACAGCTTTCTAATAAACTCTTGGAGTGTTCCAATCCACATATTTATGTTATTTGATTCATAATGAAGGGGATCGAAGGCTATAGGTATATTATTTAATAATTTCCTTAAATTTGACCTCAAGTTTGGCCTCATATTTGCGCGTGCTGCTGCAGGAGGTATTGCTTTGACTCACTGTGCTACTAATAGGACCAATATGGTACATGTTATTACACATTTCACACCTGTTATATGGTTTGCCATGAAAAGCTTGTAGCTATCGTCTTCAATGAACTTTTCTAGCCGGTTCGCAGACCACTGGCATCTGTTGCTGGCATATGCAATGACGTGGCCTGACTGCAGAGATGGAAGGCTGCCAAGGTTTTGTGTGAAGGTGCATGATGAAGGCTCGGGCAAACACTGAGGAATAAAAACAGAAAAACAATACGTTAAGTGTTGAGAAAGAGTTTCAACACTAAATCCATACCAGTCGAATAGGCAGTAGCACACAGGCATGAAAAAGTATTAGAGTATGTTTACTATGAAAGGTAATGCATAGCTTCAAAAATTACTCACAAGAAACTCACCAAATTTCAATTATATTACACAGGTTAAACGAGGCCTTGTGTTCGTCTCTTCAACATCAGCAATGACACAAACCTTATCTAGATAACAAACAAAAACAAATATTAAATGCATTGCAACAAATCAAAAACATAGAAAACATGATAGATCTACATTTATACAATATATACCGGTATCTATATTTTTCCTTTTATTGTCATATCATGGGAAATTGCAGGTGACCTGTACAGCTGAAGAATAATTGTGCCAACTTTGCTGGCCATAGTACGCCTATACAGCCTTACAGTTACTGTAGATCTATAGTTATACATGCCATTGGCATTGTCAAAATTGAACCTATATACAGTAGGCCTCATGGTAGGCCTACCGTGATTTCACCAGAGGCAGTCTGAATCCTGCGCCGCTTCACAGACACTTCCTCTGAGTCGTCTTGTGCAAGTGGCATATACAGCTTACTGGCCCCTTCAGCCAGCGAAACAAGTCTCTTTTTGTCATAGCCGGTCGCGGATATTCCGCGTTTTTTAAGAAAATTTCGAAGCTCTGGGACCGTCAACCGGTTCATAGCTGTCACTCTAGATAAACAACACCTACCGGAAGTTTACTCTTTGTACTTCACGCGCTGAAGAGTTCCAAAATTACATAAAATTTGGGTATCCCCGAACTGTAGAATTCTTATGACACTTTTCTTAACTTCAAAAGACCTGAAACATCAGCTTCTTCAAGAGACACAAGCTGCAACTGTCTAGAAAACAGGCATCACTGTGCTTCAAAAAAGTGAGAAATGCCTTCAAAAAGATCACAAATGTACATCAGTTTCGGAAAACTATTTTTCAATCTAAATTTGGCTTTATCAAAGGCATAAACTGTTAAACCAAGGCCAGTTCCATTACCCGGTAATCTATATCAATCAGACGGAGGTTGGTATCCAGGGATACGGCTCTCGTAGAGTTTGTCTCGCAGTAATAATGGGTGTAGTTGTCTTCTAAATAACATTATGTGCCGAGGCAACACAGATTTCACCCAAGATTCTACAATAAACCCTCTGTAATTTGACTGAAAATGGGACTTTCTCATCCACCAACATTAAAGAGGTTAACTCTGTTTGGTAATATCTTAAATATGCTTTAGATGTAAATAGATCTGTAACAGTTTGCATTTCAAATCAGCGATGAACAATTTGTCGGTACATGCACACAAGTATTATGTTGTAGCAAGGGTATATTGATTCGGACAAGGTTTAGAAGGAAAGGTCAAGTTCAAGAACCAGTTGTTAATGTACAATCAGTTTGTACTATAAACCAGAAACTTAGCTAGTGACATTTAGGAATCCAAAATACATTTTCACAACCATGAAAATCACTATCGATCGCCCAAGAAAAGTGATTTGAAAAAGGGGTGTTTAGAATTTCCCTAGCATCCCAGCATTCCTATGGCAACCAGACAACAAACAGTTATCCTTGCGAGTGGCAAACAGACGCAACTGGTCTCGGAACCACAAAACGATACAAAGGCACATTTTATTGCACAAAGAAATACCAAGAAAAAATTGGAATTGAATATCCCAGCGTAATGGCTCAGTGTAAAAAGGCAACAGTGTGACAGACTTCGTCATTAACGACTCAGCTTTGCTGAATATATCAGCCGTCGATCAATAGGGAACCATATATGTTACGTCCAGAGTGGCAAAAGAGCAAGTTCATTTTTGTTTCCGTACCGGGAAAAACAATATCATATGGTATTTGAAGAGCATTCTCGTACTTGGCGACCGAATGGTTGCCATCGGTGACATCACATTTTAATGTTGATGACAACAGCTGGAAGGGTAGGAGGGGGTGAGAGGACAGAAATATGAAGACATGAGGAAGGTAACTCCATAGCTTGCTCTGACCTTTATTACAACACTAAAATAAGATGATGGAGATATTTTTTATCTGAAAAATGAGCTTTACGTCATGCAGTTATATTACCATATAAGGTAATCTACAGATAAACAATTGTATGAAAGATATACATGTTCCAATAATACACAGAATATCAATCAATAGGGCAAGCTGTCAGAGCAAGCTAATGAGAAATGTAATCAAGCGGTATGTTCCACTTGTGAAGTTAGCACAACTGCAGATGGACTTGGTGCATTCTTCTGCTTCAGCACACTTTTGATGCATTTGCATGCACAAGTGATGATCCGTCATCTCTCTGGCATGATCATGCTACTAAATTGCTTCAAAACTATTCCACTCAACATGATCAAGCACCTTCGCGCTCCATCCTAATCATCGAAATGACGCCAATATGTTGCTTGTCCCGTTGTACAAATATAGAACAGTGATGCTGCATGATATATGACATGTTCATGAATATTCAGAAGTAAGACAATCCACAACTCTAGTTCATGCAGATCTCTTCTCAACCTGTTGACAACAGCCTCAAGATGGATTTGATTCTGTGTATGTCGAACTGATTATAATAGTGGCTGTACAAAGAACAATTAAGGCAGATATTCTGCAGCCCACCAGTCAGAAGCTAATTATAGCAGTGTTTGCTAATTCAGTTCACATTACTCCACATCCTATTTGCATAATTCCCGTGGTGTATATATCATCTGTATACGAGGTCCGACTGCCATTGTCACACCGTCAATACTACACAGGTGACACAAGAGTAATCCTCTAATTCAATTCAACTTGTAAATTTACATGGCAACAGATGATGATTTTTTGCTTCCTGCTTCAAACCTCGGTCAGCTCGTTCATCGACTCCGACCCACGCAATTTATAGAAGTGAAGTTATTCTGCCCTTTCCGATTTTGATCCTGGGTCTGTATCACACCACTCAATGTTATCTCCGCTATGATAGATGGAAATACCATCCTGGCCTGCACAAATCACTGTCATCTACGGTAAAACAGCGAGTAATTATAGGACGGATGACAAGCGCTCTCTATACGGGGTGATCACTGGACCAGATAGAGATAATAGATGTCAAGTTTTACCCTTGCTCCTGTACTGGAACAGGTCCTTTGTATCATGATAGGATCTATCGTCCAACATTTCTACACACTTGTACACGTAACATCAAGTAAGAGACAAAATACCCATGTACTGGCCAATATGTGGACTAAATCACAAGTCAATTTTGATTTTACGCGAGCCTGACATTAACCCCACCCATCAAAATACAACATCAGGCAATAACAATTGCACTGATCTACCTTGGAACAGGCAAGCCACAGCCCATCATTCAGTATTCATGGTCAGAGAGTTGCAGAGTCTGGAACATGAAACAAAATATTATTCTCAGCTGGGGAATCATCCAACATTTCTACCGGTCAGAATTGGTTTCCACAACAAATTTGACCGTCTGGATCAGAAGTTGTATCATAAGTCTGAGACAGTCTTTTATGACAAGTTGTCATGAATATCACAGGTTGTAAAGTTTTTTCAACTCTTTAGCATCTCCTCCTCCCCCTCCCCCCCCCATTAGTGTCAAGATTGGAACACAAAACCACTGCTATATAAATATGTAACACGATTTATGATGGAAGAAAAGAGATGTAAATCTGTTTATCTTGTATGTCTAGTGCATTACATACTGACAGATGATATTGATGGCAGTAGTTTTATACATACTTATACCTAACAGGTCAATGTCTGGGTAAGAATTCCGCAGTACTGTGTATGACACGATGTACACTTTGTACACTTGAGCAGTGATCAACGTATCAATGACATAACATTGCACAAACAGACTACACCCAAATATCCACATATCTGTCTTTGTATACAGGCAATAGGTATGTGCATAAATTATCATTGTTGTTGCACTGTTGCTTTTCAATGAATGATTGATATAAGTGCTATAATTTGCACAGAAGTATTAGGGTTTTCCTTGAAATTAGCTGGCGCAGTGTGATAATTTTCATGTGCCCAATGACTTCCAGCATTTGTTAAAATGTCTAAACAGAAAACAATTTACTTTGATTAAATTTCCATTAACAGTTGTCAGAAATTTTTACAGTATGGCAATCAGGTCAGACATAAAACTAATGTTCAATTCCATTGCTTCCAAAAAAAATATTGCATCGAACTTGAACAAAACCAAAATGTGAACCTGAAGAGAATTTGTGGAAATAATCTGTGGAGAATAACAAAGTTCTCAGGGATTTACTGAGTATTTTTTTCCGGCATTGTTTGTGTGATCCACCTCTCTGCACAAATACCATTGTTTAGACACACCAGATTGCTTGTAATGTATTGTAGAGTGGTGATAAAATCTGCACACTTGAGTCACAACCTTAACTTGGAGGGGGGGGGGGGGGGGGGGGCAGAAGGTTATACGCAGAGTTACACACATACCATTCTCTCTGGTATAAACATTTCTCTCATGCATTATTTATTGCACAAAACTGGAAATGTTGGACAGGATTGAAAACATTCCATACACTGAATGGATAATATATAATAACACGAATGTTTCCAGCATTTGACAAAATGTGATCCTGATTTTGATAGTGCTTGAAACCACATAATTTGACTCAACAATTCTCAGTTCTACTGAGTTCATTCGTTCACCTGAGCACAGATCCTTGGTTTTTGCAAAATTTTGATAAAAAAAAGTCACAAAGTCTACGTTCCACAAACAAACAGGTATTTTTAAGTTGTTACAATATGTCACTACACACCCCACCCCACCCCTCATTCACCCCTTTCTTCCCCTGTCCTCCCCCACACCCGAGAATAAACTTGTTCTTCTCTAACGTACTCAACCAAACCTCGTTTATCTAACATGGTCCCTAGTCTCAAAATACTTCAGGATTACAAAAATCTTTTATAAGCGAGAAACGAATCTGGCGCGATGAGCAGCGTTGTGTCCGTGAAGTTTTGTTCACTATCACGTAATCCCGTCGCGGCCCGCGGTGTCTGCCGGCTGACGACGGGGTGGATGTGGCCGTGTGATAGCACCGTTCCTGCCTCCATCTGCCACCGCTTGTGAATACCGCATAAACAAGAATTAACACTCCAGTAAGGGGAAAGAAACCGTGAAGAGAAAGAATATAAATTTTGTCAAGATTCACCTGACAATTACACTGTCGGAATTACTGGCAATTACATTTAACACTGTATGGAGATTTTACATCATAAATTTAACAGCATAAATTTCTCTTCATTGAATGAATATAGATTCAATAAACCAAATGACAGAAATTATTAGTAATTTATTGGGCAACAGCGAAATTATCAATCCAGTTCAGGTGCAGAATAGTTAATCCGAGTCCTCATTACGTGGCTCTCTCCAACCATCAATTAACATACCGTAAAGTACCTAATAGACGCGCAGTGCGCGAGTGGGATGGCTGGGGTGCGCGTCTAATAACTCACGAAATATCATAAATTTAGGCGCTTCTCTTGAGAAATGCTAAATTCGAGAATTTACGGTAGCACGCACATGGCTTTGTTTACAAGGAAGTTTCCTTGGCCAGTGTGCGCATGCGCATTTGAGGCTTCCGGCAATGGCGTCTCGATCCTGACACTGATGCGAAATACAAACACAAATTCATTCATTCGTGTCTTCCATGTGTATGAAAATAACTTGTCTCCTGGAATAAGCGAGAAACTTGTTTGTGAAGCGGAAGTGGACAACGAACACGATCGGTTTGCTGTCGCCATCGTGAAAAACCAGTCCGTAGTGGGACACATTCTCAGGGAAAACAGTCGGGTGTCTCACTTCTTTCTGAAGAGGGGTGGGCAGATTATTGGAACAGTGATCGAACATCGACTAAATCGCGGTCTGTCATTGGGAGCCAGCCTGTCCAGCATGACAATAGGCTCATATCCATGCACCTCACCCCCCCCCCCCCCCTCCAATACTTGGTTCACTAGTTTGTGTACATGGGTAAAAGAAAGAAGTTTCATCCCATTCTCCGATTCTTATGCGTGCTTCTAGGTATAGATTTTTTCCCTGTGCACTCACCCGATCTTCAAAAAGCGGGGTGCCTTTCTATTAGGTAATGTGCTTCTATTAGGTACTTTACGGTAGTACGAGAAGTGATGGATATTTACATGTTTGGACGTGGGATGGAACTGGAATTATCAGAAATATTCTGTTGCCCATACATGTCTGATTAAACTCCCAGCTTGTGGCATCCACAGTATAAATCTGCTGGAAAAAATACAGTAACTGTTCCTGTCTGGCGAATAAATACCAGGATGGAAGGATCACTTTATATTGATATGTCATCATCAAAACACATTTCGATTTAATTATTATTGCAATTCACAAACAACTTCTCACAACAGATGATTATGAAACAAGGATCATCACACAAGCATTGTGGCATACGTTAGTGACCTGAAATCATAATGCAACAATGCACCTAAAATGACCCGAGTATATACCACATCATGATGTACCCTAGATATCAGAAAATTGAGGTAAATACCCAAACATTATGATAAATCTGTTTCACACAGTTTGTTGGAATGTACCCTGGTAGTTGTTAACTTTTATTCGTGTCTCTAGCAAACTGAAGGTGGAACAAAAGATTGAAATATAAACAAATATAGATGGGGAAAACAATAAATGAAAATTCCCTATTCAGTAAATTATAGTAATAAATATATTAAGGATTTTCATGTGTCAAACCAAGGTTGGTTGGTTGGTCTATCACCGGCTTGAATTATTCAGAACAATTTTATTCTGTGAGACGTTTTTTTTTTCCAATCATTCCCGGCCCCTCAGGGCCGAGTACATGTGATTGTCGTTGACCTCACCCTATGTATCTCCTGTCTTCCGACTCTCTCGGACGACTCTCTTAGATTCAGCATACATTGGTGTTGGTTTCGCGAATTTGCAATAAAAGCCGATAAATTCCGCTAAACTGATTTAAAAACACTGCTAATATCACTATACTAAAAATAAGAATTTGAATGACAATGAGAAGTGCTGTTTCAAATGAGTTTTCGGCTGGTATTCGCAAGTGCAATTACCGATTCTCCTGCCGGTTATTTTGGAACTTCTCATATTTGAACCGCCCCAGATATAATCACTGCGTTATATAACTACGCCAACAAGTAATCACTAAGAATGTGTTGTATTGCGACAGACAGCGACAGACAGTGATACACTAGGTGTAAGCATTTCATAGAATAGTTAATTATCTTTTCCAATTATTACAGTTGCATTAGGCCTGTTAGGTAATTTTTCGTGGGGCGATCAAGCGTGTAGCATAATAAAACTGAAGCATGAGAAATTTTGTTGCTTCACAAGCGCGATCGCCAAGACCGCCATAACGAAGCCGTGACGAATCCGTGCTTTCGACCACGGGTACTTAAAAACCCGGCAATAGGTATAACCTTTATTCCAGTTTTATATGAGCCCTGCTATGGAATTTTGTACATATGCCTAGGGGCCTAATGTGCAGGATCGGTTAGACATCTATCCATTGTAATACGGCTGTACACATACACTTTAGGCCTATTCATCAAATCCTGCCGCCTCTACGTGAATATTTAAACCTATGGTGATGTTTTGGGGCATATTGGGAATGTGAGATTTTAAACTAGAAGATAGTTTCCAGATTCTTGGGCGACTTATGGAGCAGGAATTTAGTAGGATGTTTTTAACAGAGCTGCCGACGGCTAGGTCCAAAGACTGGCACTGGCGATCTGGCAAGGATACCGTACATCTAAGTGGACTTGGGGGAGATAAGTTGGCTGAGGGTGTACACAATTTCCTGTTTCATTTACTTTGATGTGACTGATTGTGTGACTTTTTATATGAACTGTACAAATATTGTTGTGAGTTATTCATATATATGTGTTGATTGTGTATTGAATGTGTTGAATTCAGATTTGTGAGTCCATAAAAGGGCCGGGTTTTTTTCTGCCATGTTTTCTAAAACATGGCGTTTTACTTGTGGATTTTATTCTTTGAGATGCTTGGATTTTGGTGCGATAACCAATGTGATAATGAACAGTAAATAAACATAGTAACATAGTATGAACAGGGTATTGATATATTTGGATATGTAAAATCATGCAATTTTAAGGTAAATATTGGTTTGGATAATTCAGCCTCAGTAATAATTTTTTATGCATACAGACTGTAAAAGACACAATAGCAATACATGTACCTCAATAATTTGGGGGAGATCAGGAATTCTAACAATGGTCAAAGAAAACAAAGCAGAAATTCTGACAAGAATAGATTGAGCACTCGAGTCGCCCTTGTTTTGTTTGGCGGTATCATGAGGGCCATTGCGCAATGCACCAGATGACTTCAGCAAATACTAACTTCGCCATCAAGTAGAATCATAACTCCCAGCAACATTCATTCAAACATTGACTGTAAATATTACATGTGCAATATTTCTGCCATTCACTTTCTGAGATTCATGATATTGGGAGAACCTGACATTTTTCAAATGATTCAGGCAGAATAACCATATGGTACATGGAAGGATCGATCTTAGTGCAACTGTGACTCTACATGCGGCAGTGGGTTGTGGGATTACATGCGGCTGAAATTTTATAAACACTAGGTCAATATCATCGTCTTCCGACCCTGACATGCAACAATACAGCATCAATGGCCCTCAACCAATCTCGACCACCAGAATCCTCCAGTTTTATGGTCACACAGAATGAAGAAGTGAATTTTATGTGGACATCAAACTTTGGTCCTGTGTATCCCGGTGGATGTCGATGACATACATCAGGGCATCAGGGACACACCGCCCAACCCTGCATTCCACAGGGCATGATATCTAAATATTAGGGTACCTTCAGCATTGTATCGCACCATAACCACATGCGTGTTGTGTGCCATTACGGCTGCGTCTTCCACGGATAAAAGGCGATGGCGGGGGTTTTATGGATTCCAATTTGAGAAGTGCCACTATCTTCAGCCCATTGATCCACCCACAGTGTATTATATCCAAGGGTCTCTTTATTGCACAACGAACCAGTAATTTGACCATAGTTCTATTTTCTCTTGCCCATTCGAAATCTATACTGCTCCCTTAGGCTGGGATATTACCACAAGAGTTGCGATGTATTTTGCAATTGTTCACATGTGCTTGGCATGCATAAAGATGTGTCAAACAGTACAGCCTCAGCCAAGTTCATACCTGCCTCAGATTATAACAGTAACTTAAGCATGAGCTTTCTTAGGGATCGAACTGTCCTATCAATATATTCAACAGTCACAGAAATGTCAATTGCATAATCATGAATGAAATTCTGAGCTAACAAGAACCTACAGGTACTCATTCTGAGCTGTCCTGATTGACGATACGATAGCAATTATAGTTGATAGCCTGACATGCATGGACGCGCAGCCCTGACAGAGTTAAGCCTACGCCATGCGCCGACGACAAGCCACCTACCCGTCAGCACTGCTTGACCTTTACCGAGGCAGGTGCAATCCTGCAAGAGATCCACCAAGAGGCCAGGCTAATTTCGCCTTTTTAAAAATTTAATGAAGTCCAAACCAGGAGATATCAGTACCGAGATTACTGGCTGCCTGTTGGGTAATCAATTGCCGATACAGGTAAAGACAGCAGGTTCAATGTGTTCTGTGCCAAAGAAATCCTGTAGTAGTAGTAGTAGTAGTAATTTATTGACATACATTCAATGGGTAATCATAAAGACAGAAATAGATTTCAAGAGCAACCATAATTGAACAAATTGAATTGACATAGGTTATTTGGTGATTATGTCCAATTTAAGTCCAGGGCTGCATGGCAATATTTAGCAACTAGAGAGAGTTCAGAATGGTTGTACAGTTCGTCGATGTTGTTGGCACATATCTTCAGATCAGAGCGAAGTGATGCAGTTTTAGCACACTTTAGTAGGATGTGCTCCTCTGTTTGTACGTCCTGTCCACATTGGCAGATTCTGTCCTGCATGGGTGTCCGAGACCATCTGCCAGTCTCAACCCGTAACCAGTGGGACCCGAGGCGCAGACGAGTGTAGGCTATGCGGTGTGGTTCAGGGATCTCACTGGACGCACACAGGACCGGACTGATGGACAGGTCCGGGTTGATGGCAACATAACTCTGTCTCCTGCTGCTGGTAGATGAATCCAGACGGGATTTTAAATCACTGAAGAAGGTGTGCCTGTGTGATTGTTCAGTTTCCAACAGCATCTGGATCTGTTTGCCCATTGGGCAGCGTGATGTCACAGCGAGATCAATGACAAAGCGGACATAAGATGTGGGGTCACGATTCATCAGCTTGCGCAGTAGTTTAGTTTGTCGTTCCAGTATGACAGTTTTTGCATCAGGGACTCCAGCCTCGGCAAACACTAAATCATTGCACGTGGTCAACCGGACCCCAAGGAGTTGCTTCAGAGTGGAGTTGTACTGGCTTGATACCGCACGCAGGTTGTTTGTGAACCAGGTCTCACTAGAGTACATGATTGCCGCATTCAGAGCACCCATCCATACCTTGAATTTCACCTCGTAGGGAGCATCACGGTTTTTCTTGAGGAACGATGTGAATTTTCTGGAGTGGTTTGCCTTTGATTGGACGTGGTTCTCTACCTGAGCGGCTATAGGTTTGTTTGACACTATTGCTCCCAAATACACGTAGGAATTGACATGTGAGATAGTAGTGTCACCTATACATATAGGAGCCTCATCATCAGTATTCACCGTCATGAATTGACACTTAGTAGGATGTAAGGTCATGTTCAATTGTTCCGCTTTGTTTTTCAGCAACAAGATTTTGACGAGCATGTCCCGACGTGAAGTCGCAAACACCACTGTGTCATCCATTAGCAACAACGTATGCACAGTCTGCAACCATCCATCTTGGCCAAAGGAGTTGATTGCATCCACAACAGGGTCCAGATAAGCTGTGAATAGTTTACAGCTTGAGCTGCTGCCTTGCTTGACACCTGCTGAGGTGTTAAAGATTTGCTGACCAATGACTCCTGTGGTTGACATTGAAGCTTGTAGAGCCGACAGGAATCGGGTACCGGCTCCCTTGTAATCAAGAAATTGGAGAAGCTTATTTCTATCCACCTTATCATAGGCCTTTTGGTAGTCTATGTATGTTATGTAGAGACACTTCTTGGTTTTTCTGGCAATATCAATCAGCAGACGGAGTATCAGCACTTGCTCATCACAGCCTCTGCCACGATGAGCACCAGCTTGCTCCTCACGTGACGTGTACCAAAGAGCGAAGCGGTTACACAGGATCATGTCATACACCTTAGCTATGGCACACATGACACTAATGCCACGGTAGTTTGAAGGGTCCTCCTTTGGCCCTTTTTTGTAGATTGTGAACACCTTCATCAACGTCCAGAGCAGAGGGTATCCCGACATGAACACTTTGTTAAACAGATAGGTCAGCAGCAGGATCCACTCATCAGACAACAATTTCAAGATGCCGGGGCCAATGCCATCAACACCCGCGGCTCTGTTTGATTTCAACTGTCGGACACACTTCAGTGTTTCATCTGGAGATATCGGGTCGTCCAAGACTGGGATATACCTCGTGCTCTGGGAAGTGAAAGTCCCATACGGCTCAATGTTCTCTGGGTTCAACAAACTGCTGAAGTGTTTACAGAATTCCTCATCGGTGGGTTGCACAGTGTGATGAGTCGGAGCTTCGATATTGCCCTTCCAGTTGACGGCTGCCCATATCTGTTTCTCACTCCGGCAGGAGATCAGATTTGTCCATCTTTGATGAGCCGTGTCTGCAGTGGTTCTGTGACTTTGTGCTATCTTGCGTGATTTGATGGCTGTGGTGTAGAGTAGTTTGGACATGGAGGCACAGGATTCGTCGATGTCCTCAGAGTCCACACTCAGCCACAGAGTGTCGGTATCGGGCAGGTTCTGTACGAAAGCTTGGTCATCAATCACCTCACATTTGATGGGCTTTCGGTATTTGTGTACAACATTTTGTGTTTCGTACTTATCCAGTTCAGCGGAGCACTGAAGTATTGTTTCAGAGGTGTGGCGGAGGTTGGAGAGTTCAAGCACTAATGCAGCATGGTCGGTAGGGAGAGTCAGGTCCTGTAACACACTGAAAGAGTGGATCATGTGGAGAGCATCCTTGGAACACAGGGCCCAGTCTACTTGTGATATCCAGGTTTGTCTTCTCCTGAAGGTTAGCCCACCATCGAAGGTCGTGTTTTCTGTCACAAGGTGATTGATGGGGCACATTCCATGGAGTTTTAGTACAGAGGCAATGTCCTTGCCATTTGCATTTGTTGTAGAGTCAGGGTTAGCAGTGTATTGAAGACTAGTAGTCTGGAATGTTTCTAAGCGTCCCAATCGAGCATTCAGGTCACCTATGATAATCACATGTTCGGCGTTGATGATGTTTTCCTGAAGCGAGGCAAAACACTGAGCACTGAAATAACGAGAGTCACGTGGAGGGATATACACACATCCAAACACTGTCTGAGGTACATAGGTTATACTAAACCAGATCTGGTCCTCTTCGGTGCTCAGTATACGTATGAACGGCCAGAGGTGATGTTTAATAAACAATCCGATTCCACCCCGAGATTCACTGCCAGGTAGAATACGACTGCGGATAAACTTGAATCCAGGGAGATTAATGGGGTAACTGTGTTTGAGTTCACTTAGAGCCACCAGATCATGCTGTATGAGGAGCTGTTGTAAGTTGACATGTTCTGTTTTAGAGCTGGCACCATGGATATTCAAGGAGAGAATCTTGAGATTATGTTCCGTCCGTTTCCTTAGAAAAAAGAAGGCTGGTATGTGTCAACAACCATATCATCGACCAACACAGACCGTGTTTTCCAGTCATACTTCACATCCCGTCCTCTGTTTTCTGGCTTGTCACGTTCTGCTTTAGCGACATCTCTGAGACGCTTTACCTCCTTGCGAATACCGGGGTGTTGGTCGCGCTTGATGTAGACTGATGAGAGAGGCGCTTCTGATGTTTTCAGCTTCTTCGAGTCTGCTAGGATCAGTGGACGGTCAGCAGCGTTCTTCAGAACCACTTTGATCGGTCGGGGTCTCCAGGCCTGCTGGTCGTCCAGTCCTGGAGTTGCATATGCGGCTTGTGGTCGGTTTCCAATTCTTGACAACCTGTCGATTTCCGTACTTCCATGTCCAACTTTGTCGAGGATACAGCTTATTTTCTCGTCATCGGTGGTAATGGAGGTATCGTCATTTATCCGCATAGGTTCAGTTTCTGGTACTCCAGTTACGATCAGGTTGTGTTTGCGTTGTTCGGTGTCGATGTTTTCCATGAATTTCTGGTGATTTTCAACAATCTTGGTAAGCCGGTCATTCTCACCTCGCAGTCTAGACCTGTCAATCTCCAACACTCTGAGCCTATCGTCTTGTGTCTTCTGGTGTGACTTGATGACATCAATGTCTTCACGGATTTTTTTGAATTCTTTTTTCATTTCTGTTGTGTGATCTTCAATGAGTGGCTTGAAGGCATTTCGTAGGGCTGTAGTGGTTTGTGGGTCAGTGATGGCTGACTGGAACAACTCGCTAAAAGACTCTAACATCGTAAAGTTACAAGAATCCAAGAAAGGTGTTATCTACTTTTTATTTCATTCCATTTGAGATGTGTATTCTGTCAATAACATAGCGAGTGATGGCAAATAATTTAACATTCCCATAATTGATCATTGTTTTCATAAATTACTTACACATGTATTATGGTCTCTTTGTTCTCGACATTACTTATATTGATTACAAATATCACTGCAGTTTATAGCCATATTACATCAGAAAATTTGTAACTGTAATTGCAGATTTTTCAGAATGGTATTTACCGGTATTTCCATAATGGTTTATGCACCCTAGGAACCTTTTTTTTTGCAGTGTTTGTGTTGACAAGCTGAAGCACCACATCAGTGGCTCCATGGAAAGATAGGATGGTCAATGGCTGGTCAGTGCGGAATTCTATATACAATCAGATAGGGATCTGGGTATGGGTACATACAATATGGCATTGCAAGTCCAACGTTACATACAGGCATTATACGGAGATAGGGTATGACATTTACTTTTTAATAAATGTCATCCAAAACTGTGTCACGGAAAACCACAAAAAGTTGCACGTTTCATGCTGAGTGTAATCCGCAGTAAATCATCTAATCAAAAGTAACACTCCTTCATCACAAGAGAGAAAAAAGACAGTTCCAAGGAAAGGCAAGAAAATAACTAGGCCCGATGAATGCGATTGTAATGAATTTCTGATCATGACACCCAGCAGACGCATAAAGTCATGTAATGGGCCACGAAATCAAGAACGGTCTGGGAGATAGGCACACGCAAGATATAAGTGCACATAAATGGGAAATGTTTTGTGGTCTGCTCTGCACGAATATGCAACAAAATTTACGTCATAATGACACCTTTCCCCTGAGTTTGCGGAAAAGTGGGCAGCAAAAAATAATGTGACCATAACTTGACCATAACTTGCAAATAAACTGAAACTGAAACTGAAACTTGGTCCCACAACACTCAGGTGTAGGTTGCGAAATATGAAACGGTAAATTACCCTGAATGTGCCTGAATGTCTTCTAACGCATGAATTTACGAGACGAATTATGCCGTTGCTAGACAATGGCGGACTATTCCAGGCAGGCTTGCGGCATTTTATTGCTGCATCATGCGAGGGACCCAGCACTATTACAATGTAGATTAGTGGCAGTGAGTGGCCGATGATCAGAGGTTGATCAAGCATAACAGTTCAGCCGCTGCGTAATGTAATCTTGACAGGAGCTAAGGATTTAACACCTGACGGTCTGCAAGCATTCTGCCTAATTAGGCTTCAGCTCTGTGACAGTTGGCAGTCCGTAAATTCTACACTGGCTCACGTAAGTCTCAGTGCTAAGATTAGAACCAGTCACGATGAACAGAATGAGTGACAAATAAATCAATAATACACCAAAACTTTCCAACTATTGACATTCAGGCTATGTTTTTTTACTTGTTTCCAGCGTGCAGATGAAAATAATTATTTTCAGAAAACAACACAGTTAGGGTCATTTTTACCCCAGGAGACCAATTTTTTTCTTTCATCCCCCAAAGTACTGAACATTGAGAAGGACAGTGAATGATTTCCATTTTGCGTCTTCCCACTTCTTTACGTATTAATAAAGTATTTAATAGCTTAGCAAATGTTCAAAAATCGTATATTTTACATTTTTGGCATGAGTATTTTTGTGAATTTAAGATGTGATAATAAATGTCTGTTTTTTTCTGTGCTTGTTTTTTTGTCCAGGTTGGCTGGAATTTTTTTTTAAAAAGTTGAGAAAACAAAACACCACATGCACATGTTAGATCAGAAAAAAAAATTAATTTCAATTTTTATCTGAATTAATTTCAATTTCAAACTCTATTTCAATTTTTGGTGATCAAGAAAAATTTAAATATTCTGATGTTTACCTATGGACACAACAATTCCTCGACGAAAGCCTTCTAATCACATGTATATTGCATGTTTATACCGCAACCGCGTTCGGCTACAAATCTGAATTTATGGACAAATGCGAAAGGCTAAGCTTGTTACCGCACAAAATAGACTCTCCCAAAAGGACACGAAGGAAACTGCTGCAGAAACCTGACAGCAACCATAAATCTTGTGAAGAAAATACACAGCAGTACATTCTAACATTGATTCAATTTAAACTGTCTACAATATCTATAGTCTGCACAACACTAAAAGACAAGTTTTCTACATAAAATGTGCATGACAGCACAATCAATATTTTATGAAAACTGGGATATATGAATAAAATTTGGGACTATAATATACAAAGCATGAAGTACACTAGGCAGTTTACGTCATGGTGACATTTTCAATATTACATTTATTATCATAGTACAGTAAATTAGCTGTAGCTATATCACTATTATCATGATTATCAGCTCCCCATCGAATCTACACAAATACAGTCGTGTTCGATCATGCTGATGTGAATCAAAGGGCATTGATTTAATGTGTTATTTTTGATGATATGTGAGCACCACTGGCGCAACATCATTAGACTGTAATAGTCACCTACAAACTGACAAAACGCCCTTCTCGATCAATACTTGATAATACAAACAAAATGGTTTAACAGACTGACAGGCTGCAGTTCAAAGACGTGTTGTTCATGACTCCTAAAGTTTATAATAGGCTCGAGAAATATACAATGATTTATATCAATGTCTTAGTATTTTTTAAACAATGGCTTTATAAACAGATGTTCTTTATTATTTTGCAGAAAATAATCTACCCGTGTGTCAGTGACATTCTCGGCCGCTGTAATACGAATTTAATATTAACAAATTGTGTTTGCGATAATTAGAAGAGGTTTTTTCGCACACACGTTCTGTAAATCACTTCGTTGGTAATAGTTACGATTCAACTACAACACTGAGATGCATTAATCCTTTGTGATATTTTTTATCAATCAATAGACAGTCAGTGAATCCATAATTTTCCCAATAATATATCTGCTTCTTTCTTTGAAATTCCCATACAAAATAATTTTGCTCATGTCTCTATCGATGAGTGTCAAAGAAATACATGTACATCTAAATGTGGCTCATGATTGTCCTGTGAAACCTGACCTGGTCCCAGACTCACCGTCTTCCAGTTGGCGTGCTGCCAACCGATGCGGACTTCGGTACGAGACGCCGAGGGGATCCTGGAGTGATCGGGTCGGGCGACCTCACACCATCATCCAGCTGTATGATGGGATAGCGAGTCCAGGGGACGTCGGCAGGTGACTCCTCGGTGCTGCCCCCGGTGGCAGTGGCAGACATCTTGCTGTCGTGACTGTGGCCCTGCTGGAGGAAGCGACGCAGCAAGATCGGGCTGCGAGCGGTGAGGCGCGGCGACATCGTTGGCGACTTTTGACCTTTAGCCCACAAGTGGGAGCGTGGGTCTGGAAGCGCCAGCAGGTTAGGTGTTGGGACCTTAGACATCGTGTGGTTCACCAAAGACGGTGTGTCAGCATTCGAACAGGGAAGTTTCAATCGAGTAACAGCAAGTTAGCCCGGCTATCTAATCCAAACTGTCGAACCGTCAAACTATTTTACTTTTGACACAATCCAGATTTGAGGAACCAGATATATTTCAAACTGTGCAAGGCTTCCTACATGCTCACAAATGGCACATAACAAATTTGGTTTTCCAGACAGTGGTTGGTAATTCTCCCATTTCATGGACTTCTGACGCAGATGTAACCTCATCACAAAGCTAGCAGCAGCTCGTCCATGTGCATCTCTAATTGTATGCCAATTACACCTGTGTAACCATGGTTACCATGCACTGACCAGGTTGATCATGTATCCTCGAGTACTAATCGTATGTAACACTCTCAGATTTCATGCGTAAAGCAGCGTCACTTTATGCCACACACTCGGTGCCCTGCCGATCGCCAACAATGAGCCTCAGTGTGGTATTAAGCCACAGGTAATTGTCACACCCTCGCACCCTCGGGATTCTCTTGGAATTACCCCTGCGATGGTTTACTGACATCCAGGGAGAAAGTTGCTAAGTTTAGCAGCATGTGACCATGTAGACCAGCCACACCGCCTACACTGTGAGACCACGGGTCGATCCACGATTTATTCCTTGTCCAGGGCCTTGTTTCATAGAACAATGCCGTCCATAAAAGTTAGTTGTTCGTGAGACGCACATGGCTCACGCCAATGTAATCAAGTTCTGTGATTAAATCGTGGGTTGTCGCTATTTTGTCTGGTTGAGGAGCACGAGGGCGGGTGCCCAGTTGCCACTTGTGTGCAGGCAGACGGAGAATGCAGATTTCCCGACAAGTAGAGACGCTCGGCCAATCTCAACGTTCAGTTTTCGACAGGAATGGTGGAAGACGCCAACCTGATTGAATCAATGGCAAGCTTTTGCCCTTTTCTGCTGGCAATTGTGCATGCATGAATCACATCCCAGTGGGACTTAGGCGGTCTGTGACCCACTCCATGTAAGTTGTAATGGTCGGGCGCATTCTGATAGTGTGACTCGTAAGACCGGACGGCATCGCTCAACTGTCAACTTACCCACCTCAGTAATAAGCTTGGACACCGGCGAGAGACAGCAACAAGTAATCTTGTCCCTGATCGCTGTGATCTCTGGCCGTCCTATGATTGATCAACCAATAGAGGATTGGTTCAGTAAAGTCCCCTCCTCTAATAGATAACGTCTGCTCACCCACGACAAACAAAACCACTTCAAAGATTAATTTGACGTTCATGTATTTCAGTAAGAAGATAATCCATGGTTCCAGCGGTTCGTATTGACCAGGTTATTTCCTTCCATCATCACTCTCCCTATATCATACGTGCAGAGAGGCACAGCCGGACAAAAATAGTCCAATTTGTGGTAATGCTATTCTTTCCTCTCCCTTGAATGCCATGTGCATAATGGGTTATTCATAAGTATGTACAATAACTCGATGTCATACATATAGATGTCACATATTGTCTGCGTGGCACATAAAATCCACCTTTTTTATTGCAGAAAAACTCCTGAGGGAAAATATATCAGTAGGAAATTGACCCGATAATCCTGCGCAGGCTGTGGCCTTTAACTGTTGATAGACAAATGACGTCTGGATTTATGGCCAATCTATATCATGCTGTGGTTCTATGTATCCTCTCATTCAACAAATCCTCTATCCAAACAGTCAAAAGATGCTGACATATGACGCATGTCCTGAAGAGCATAAAGTATCGTTTTTTGAGAGAGATCTATATACTACTGTCCTCATTGTGGTGTTTCAAGTCCTCGGCTCACTCCATGAGCATTGGAGAAGTTCATGTATATTCTATGCGCGACACAACGCTCCTTGAAGATACATACAAATGGTCCAAATTTTCCCTATCAGCTCAGGTAGCATGCTGAATATTGAATGGCTCGAGCATTGAAGCAAGTTGCGGGTTGATTGCGTCACTGAATACACATGTTGAGGCCCTGACGAGGTCTGAACTGACTTCGCGTGCAGAGCGGAGACACCCACAAATAAATATACCTTGTGCAATGTGCAGCAGACGTCTACCTCCTTGTGTCACATCCTACCGCGGCTCGTGAAAACTGTTATTCCTTTCTCACAATACGCGGCAACACAGTCAGTTGGAGTTGAACAGTATCAAGGACCTGATATCCTTTTATAGCCGAGGTAACAATGTGGCAGTCCGCAAGCCCTCAAACCAGATAAATCATCCAAGAAAATGAATGGTTATCACACACCAGTTCCTTTTTATCCCAGTCTATTTATTTTTGTCATTCACGTCACTTTAAACAAAAAACTGTCTCCTTATAAGTCTTTATCCTCCAGGGATCTATTTCAGTTGTTCTTCCTACAGGTGTGACACAGCTCAAAAAAATGAAGGAAATGATGCCTTTGAGGGAAGAAAACCAAGGTTTCTCAAGTAAAATAAACTGCCTGAAGAAACATGTACAATGTATGGCGCCGTGGCATGAAGATGGCCGTATTAACTGCGATACCACGGACACTTTGGGTGTGTCAACTACGTCGTGGATGACACAGAAAATGCATGGAAACAAAAAGGGGGGAGGGGGGGTGCATGATGGTCTATAGACAAGGGGTGGTAGGTCTCGGGAAGGTTATTTCACTGTTTGACACTATCTATGAGAAGGGAATCTGAGAAATTTCAACTTTACCCCATAAAATTTCAATCATATTGACTAGGTGACAATACATGAAAGTGACAAAATGATTCTGAATACAATCATACATTCAGAACTATACATCTTTATCATCAACATAGTTGCAGATGAATATTCTCAAATTCACCTACTCGAAAATTTGGAATTTCAAAATGCCCGTTGTCCTGGCATGCACATATTATGCACATAGGTATTTTTTCATATATTGGCATTAGTGCGCCGAAAAAAAATTAATGGAAACCCAAAACACACACCACTATTCTCACAAAATTGTTTCAGCAATTTCGATTACGATCACCGCCATCCTTTTTCCAGATTGCATTTATCTTCCGACAATCCCTTGCTGAGGCTTGCTCACTAAAACTATGTCCTCAAACATGTCCTTCATGTCCTCCAAACATACTTTACCCCTTATCAACAAATAGATGTCCCATCCCTTTTGTCCCCGTGTCACATAATAAACATTTATTTAACTCCCATTCTTCCAACTGTCATCATCATCATCCTTGCGTCCCACACATCCCTGAGCCTTCCCCACAGACGAGTCGAGTCGCACAGGAATTCTATCGAGTGAACTGAGTACTTTGCACCTGCTAAAGCTTGATGGCCATAATACGTTTTGTTGAGGTAAATGCCATGTAGCTTGTGTTACATGGCTTCTTCCATAACACAACACGCCTTAATCAACAGGGCCATCTGCATCCTCTGGGAAACATTCCTCCGCAGTCATTCCGCAATAATCTATCTTGACATCAACACAGCAACATGAAACTCTAATAGAGCCATATATGTCATGGTGAAATTACCAGCTCAGTGAATGAACATCAACCTTTATTGCAACTAATAATATAATTATATTCATTAATGTATTTGTCTCAACATATATATTTACAGTCATAAGAGGCACGATGACCAATCACCCCAATGGTCCGTCTGCTGCCGACAAGCACAGGTCCAACTCCAGCGAAGGTTTCAGAATCCACTGTCACCGGAGTGGTTACCAACAGCACATGGCATACAAGTTATTGTGATGTTGTGATGTCTGTATTTGGCATTAGTCAGCAAGGTCAATCACACAGAAACATCAAAACACCCCACAAACAAGATAATTTTTTAGGGGGAAACAACAGGATCGACTGTCAGCCAAACCAGCTGTCTCCATCTGACAGCAGAGTTTATCATAACAACACGCACGAATCACCATCAATCTCCATCGTATGACGTAATGTGCTCTTCAGGACATTGCACTTATATTCAGGTGAATGGCTTGCATCAAATGTTGAATAATTATTCATTGTCTAAACCATAACAAACATGATATAAAAATGCTATCAAATAGCAGTAGTTTTGTACACAGTTTGTTAATCAATCAATAATGTTTTTATTTGTTTTGTAAATTTTCATTCAAAAGCAAATATTTTACATTTCATTACAAAGAAGAATTTGTGCGATGACAAGATACTTCCTTTTCATCATATTCATACTGTATAGTTATGAATTCAAACTGCAGAAATAATGCAGGCCATATCTATTTTCCTAACAGGTATTGGGACACACATAAATTTGCATACCTTGACTGGAAAGTTTGTTTCTACCTGAAGGGGACCGACTTTCTAGTTTTATCGCGCATTAGATCAGACGGAAGATCTGCCAGGTCTCCACTGTAACTAACTCTCTCTATTTGCTATTGATCTGTAGCCTCTACAAGTAGTTTCCCGAGACTTTGTCTGCTGATCCAGCGTGCTGGGCTTCGGGAATTGCTTAAATACGCATGAAATGATTAGCTCAAGAACGATATCTGAATGTCCACCTCACTGCACCCAGGAACCTTGGGGAAAGAAATCTGTCTCAGCCGCAGAAAAAAATCAAGAATTCTAGGAACAAAGTCAATGAGCATCACTGGGAATGACAACTAAGTCATGATATGTGGTCTGAATTCAAGTCTCAACTGGAAAAGCACAGCTCATTAAAATGATTACAGAACTAGTAACAGAACTAATCACGGATGCACATTCAGAGTTTGCTACAAATGAATGAGCTAGAAGTGGGTCAATTTTTTATGAACAGGAAACTCAAAATATCAACCACAGATTTCCCGAATCAATAGAATATTGTTTTCTGAATTGATCAGCCTAGACAAATACCCTAGAATTGTGATATATAATCAATAATAATGGTTTACTGGATGTTCTAAAAAAACTGGTCAAATTTCCAGTATGATAGCATAATTTTAAAATCATAGCATATTTGCCACAAAATTACCGTTAGTCACTGTCCTCAGACTTCCCTCATTCTAAATGTCTGTCCAGTGTTGCTTTAGTGTCAATCCCTGGCTGCCTAATATAATCCACCCTCGATCCCCTGACCCTGCTGACTCCTACATGAAACATACATTGTCCTTGGAACAGAGGGGACACAGGACTACCTGATATGTTTATAAAACAACTGGCCTTTCTGAATGCCAACCTCTATTCACGAGACAGCTAATTAACTCGCAATGACTACATAGAGTGAAACTCAGAATACATGTATCATTAGAAGTCGATTTCATGTCATAGACTTCATGTGCATATTGATTCTTGATGATTTCACCTCGTAATGTATTTTATACAGGACATGAATGTTACTTTTGCATTTTAGAAGTTACTTGGTTACTTTTTATATCGCACATTCCATTTTAATTACATCTCATCCTGAGTATCAAACTAAGTAATTACATACCATGGTTGAAATAATTGAGAAAACCAATATTAAAGTCATTGAGTTCAAATGATATCAATGTATCTGTTACATTTTAAATACAATTCACAAATACACCTATAATGATTCTTCAATGAAGCCCAATATCACTACGGTCAGGAATCCAAGCTGGTCGGACTCTGCTCAGGCAAGCTTATAGGCTTAGGCATATTTAGTCTCTTTAATATCATTGCGTCTTGTGGCTCAATATTCACTGTACACTTTGCCAAAGGCACAACTGTAAAATGAAACAATTGATACACTACAACATTTTGAAGCCTTTCACTTTCGAAGAACCTAATGGAATCGTTTCTCCACCACATTGATATAAAAGCTCTGAGACGCACAGACATAGGTGTGAAATCTTTCCCCCACATCACCATAGCAACCGGAAACAACAGCGCTGAAGAGTGCCCCGACCGTGCTGCTATTAGCTCAGCCGAACATTTACAGCGTGTCATGTCAAAACAGGTTGGTGAGTTTATAGTTCTGTTCGGTTTCGAAACTCTGGTCTGATTTAAAGTGAAGTTGATTAGCTTCTATCAATTTGCTTACAATTTTCACATCACCAGAACACAAAACTTTTTATATAACAAAACGTTGAGGACGGACTGGCCAAGGAGGGGACAGCTTCAGGTTCCTGGAGATATTGATCCCGGAAGTGTGTGACTAGATCGTTTTGACCGAGACTGGAAGTGCTCATTAAAGGATCCAGGGCCAGCAAGGTTTAATGTCTCTCTCTCGACATTTGTGACTCTGCCTGTTGTTTACTTGTCCCAAAGCAGCACCAGGAGGAATGTCAGTCACTCTACTTTTTACCTGTATCTTGGTGCAAGTTACTGAGTAACACTTGGTGCTGTCCTTGTGAAGAATACGCGAATGTAATGATTTCACTAACACCGTATATTATATGTGGGCGACTACAAATAGACAACCTGAATAGCAAATATAGGGGATTTGATAGTTTCCAATCCACTCAAAAATCATGTGTTGTGAGGGTTGTGTTCTGTTCATTTAGTTTCTTTTTTAGAAAACCTTCAGAAAACAAGGGCCGAAGATAGGTTACCGGACAATGTTTAATATTTTAGATGTTAGCCAGGTCACTGGTTGAATTCAAGGTCAAGAGAATATTCAGCATATATAACATTAAGCATATATCATGTCCACAGTTGATTGCTAAGCTGTAAATTCAATAATCAGAGAGATATTAGCAATTTTGTGCTGTGGCCTTGAAAATGAAGGGGCAAAGGTCAAATTCAAGATCATCAAAATATTCAATGTATATCATTTTCTATATCATGTCCACAATTGATTCCCAAGCCATACAGTCAATAGAGGAGCTAGATATGAGCCAGTTTGTCCTTGGACCTCGAAAATGAGGTCAGAGGTCAAATTCAAGGTCACTAGAATATTCAGCATATATCATTTCCTATATGTCCACAATTGATTCCTAAGCTGTAAAATCGATAATAAGTGAGATATTAGCCATTTTGTCCTGTGACCTTGAAAATGAGGTCAAAGGTCAAATTCAAGGTCATCAGAATATTCAGTATATATCATTTCTTATATGTCCACAATTGATTCCTAAGCTGTAAAATCGATAATAAGTGAGATATTAGCCATTTTGTCCTGTGACCTTGAAAATGAGGTCAAAGGTCAAATTCAAGGTCATGACAATAATCTGCATATATCATTTCCTATATGTTCATAATTGATTGCTAAGCTGTAAAGTCGATAACAAGTGAGATATTAGCCATTTTGTCCTGTGACCTTGAAAATGAGTTTGAAGGTCAAATTCACGGTCATCAGAATATTCAGCATATATCATTTCCTATATGTCCACAATTGATTCCTAAGCTGTAGAGTCGATAATAAGCGAGATATAAGCCATTTTGTGCTCTGACCTTGAAACTGAGGTCAGAGGTCAAATTCAAGGTCACGAGAATATTCAGCATATATTATTTCCTATATGTCCACAATTGATTCCTAAGCTGTAGAGTCGATAATAAGCAAGATATAAGCCATTTTGTGCTCTGACCTTGAAACTGAGGTCAGAGGTCAAATTCAAGGTCACGAGAATATTCAGCATATATCATTTCCTATATGTCCACAATTGATTCCTAGTCTCTAATCTCAATATCAAGTGAGATATTAGGCATACCGTCTTTCACCATAGATAATCCGCATTTTTAGGCCCCCAAAATGAGGGAAAACTTACAGGGTGCGGATTATGCATTGAAACATAAAATCTGTATGCTTTTTCGATGGCCAAAAAATCGTTTGACAGGCATTGACACCGGCACAAGTCGATCGTGCATGGGCGATAATGGAAGAATCTTGTGATCAAGCAGGAATATCGCATAGCTGAATAAGATTTGGCAATAAATATAACTCGAATTATTTATTGGATCATACGTTAATGCATTGGCATTCGCATTTATTTCCATTATTAGTGTCATGTCTTGTCTTTTGAGATCGAAATGGTGAAAACATCATCAGAATCTTGTTGTGCCGGTTTTTACCCGCAGATGGCGCCAATGTTAGGGGTCGTCTCCAACTGCATGACGTTGAGCGTTACGCATATCTATGTGGGGTTGAATGTCATGATTGCCATTAAAACTGATGATTGCTGTTAAAAGTGTGTGAAACAATCGTGTTCCTTGATTTATTTATTGATGCAAGAAGTCGAACGAGTATTTGGAATATTTTTTATTGGCACATGGATGATCGGACAATGAAATTCTTCTGTTGAACATTGAGACTACCCCCTAACGGAAACGGCCTTGACATTGCTAGCGAATCCATTGTTGTCAACAACTCAAGAAACTCGCAATCGCCTTCTGAAATAAAATAAGATTGTGTTTTATTGACAAGAACAACAATAGAAATCATGTGTTTTGATGTGAACTAACCTTTTGTGAGCCACTGAAGCATGAAAGTACCTGCCGGCCTATTGTCGGCCAAAGTTTGTCACACTTCTGATCACTGCTGATTGACCGATCGAGCTCGTGACTCGACGCGAAAATTTCACACCTCCACCGGAGAACGGGGGTGCGGATAATAAATTGAATAATAGGTTTTTCCCGAGATATTGGACCTCAAAATGGGGGTGCGGATTATCTATGGTAGCGGATTATCTTTGGTGAAAGACGGTAATGTGTCCCATTATAAAGCATAGGAGAATTTAACATGGGAAAGTCCCATTTGGGCCGAGTTTGGGCCAAAATGGCCCACTTCGAGCGATTCAAGCGCAACGAAATTTATAGACATCATAGAAGTACATATGAGGAGTCTTATGTATCAAAAAGAAAAAAAGTTACCTAACAGATTTTGAGAAAATGGCCGCCAAAGTCCAAAATCAGGCATTTTTCATCGAAAACGGTCGCCATTTTGAAGAAAAAGCGAAAATCAAATAACTAAAAAATACCTCCTTCTTGAATTATTTTTAAGTATTTTTCTGCAAAATTTCAGAAAAATTCGCCCGTAAACAAAAAAGATAAAAATGTGGACGACGACGACGGACGCAACGCCATGCCAATAGGTTATCGGACCATAGGTCCGGTAACCTTAAAACTATGAATTGATATATCAGTAACTAGAGTTATAATCATACTACATCCAAATCCAATTAGTTTTAGGAATTGGAAAATCAGAATGTATAATTGGATGATGCAAACCAACCAATAATCGAATATAATAGCATGTATGCCTTGTAAAGAGAATCTAATCTATATTGACAGTCGCTTGATAAACCCTAAGCATTGTGTAATAAAAGTGATCATTCACAAGACGGCTAAACTTTACAGTTGATGACCGTTTTATACCAGCTGCATACAGTCCAGTCATGTGTGACTTTCTGACCCTCTGGAAATCACATTGTTCCTAGATGTTTGAATTCGTTATTTTGCACTTGCTAAAGAGAAATGGAAGAGTAAATAATTAATTATCAACTACTAGTATATAGATCATTGATACATCACTAAATGCAATATCAGATTTTTTAGTGTAAAGCCGTAATCCTGGCAACGACATGCAGAATTAAAATAGCCAGAATTGTACTTGACTTGATCACTGAGGTCAGCTGACAAAGATTTGTACCAACATGACACTGGAAATCCTCGCACTCAATTCATTTAAGTCAGGTCCAATAATCTTCAGTCACTACAAGCTCATGAACCTCAAGAACCTCCAATAATTATCATACACAGTGTGTTCAGCTACTTACATCACTAATTCACTGCACATTGATCATCAAATCTAACAATGTTATTTGAATACTGTCATTATTATGATTGGGCAGTGACATTTCACAGTTTGTGGGCCAATGATGAAATCAATTCCTTTCAAAGAATTTCAGCCTGTTTGTGTTTTAGATTCATGGATACACAAAACCAGTTACAATGCACGGATACCGTATTGGTCCTAATAGTAGCACGGCGGGCCTAAGCAAGACCTCCTGCAGTAGCGCGCATAAAAATGTGGTCAAACTTGAGGTCAAATTCAAGAAAATCACGAAATAACATACCTACAGCCTTCAATCCCCCTTATCATGATTCAAGTAACATAAATGTGTGGATTGGAACACTCCAAGATCTCATTAGACTGACAGATGTGAAGTGGATTACAAGGTCACAAAAATCAAACATTTTTGGCGGAAATAGGGGGGCGCTCTACTATTAGGACACGTGCCACTATTAGGACCAATACGATACATACAATTCACATTTATACCGACATATGAAGTTGTCATGGCATTAAGTTTTGCCATTTAGATATCTGATGCACAACGCTAAGAACATAACGGTGTTTGACAAGATATTCCCACTCACCTATTATCAATTTTAGTATGATACGAATTTACGGTGATCGTCATAACATTGTCAAATGTTTTATTAAATTTATAATTATATGAACATGCTCTATTGAAATTGAGCTACAGCAGAAAAAAACAAGTTGTTTCTGCCTTACTTGTATTGTGTATTGGATTCACACAGCATTCAACCTGTTAACAACTTCCAGGGTGTAACACTTTTATATTATGATACGCATACAATTGCCTTAATAGACACAAATCACAGGTAATCATTCACAACTCAAAGACTGAACACTGATTACTGATGTAATTATCTAAAATCTGTTGCTATTGCACAATAATAAATCAACCGCAAACAATTAGCTTTCTCTAGCTGCGTGGTGCACCACAGTGTCTCATGTATATTCCACAGCAAGGCGTTCTCACAAAAGACTCTGGACGGGTCACAAGTAACGCACGTCCACCTTTGATCTGGAGACAAACAGAGGAATCAATGCCGCCATCGGGACCTCGCTGATTAACCAGGTCTTTTATAGAAAGCCAGAACAATAGCGGCGCCGGTGACGAGGACAGATTTACGTAGGCTCATCATGGAAGACATCCAGGAACAAAGACGAGAGCCGTTGATGCCACAGACTTGTAAATCTGTAGAGTTTACGGCTGGATCATGGCTATGATTCACTCCGGTCATGTGCTCAGCGTCCACCTATCATGATGTATTGCTATTGATGAGGCGAGGAGCAGAAGTTCAGGTCCATTACGAGGAAATACCAAAGACATCCGGATTCTTCACCAAATTTTCTAAAACATATATTTTAAAAGCAGTGGATTGATATGCACAGACATTGAATTTAGTAGTTGAAAGTTTGACTTCCAGGAAGATGAATGCCAAATTGCTGACAGCACAAAACTAACAACCAGTGTTTGAAACGTTAATTTCCCCTGCAGTTTGTCATGAACGCTTTCAGCACTACTTTCATTTTCGAGAACCTCTTGACAGAATTTACGATATTTTTGTTTTATCACATCCACATAGTGTATGTTCACAGGGATAAATTGCATCTTCCAAAGTCAACTGCACAAAGGGTCACCAGAACATTGGGAGAAGCGTTGGGGGTTACAAGTCTGCTCAGACCCGGGTTTTACCACAGATATGCGTCAAGTGCCAGGGGTTTATTGACATAACCTGGCACCTCTGCACCAGTCTGGGGCGACTCAAGATATTCGGCCATAATCCGCACACAGCAAGCGGCATTCACCCGCCTGCGCGCCATTAACTACAACGTGTTTTATGATGAAATCCACTTAAGCTCCATTTACTTTGGAGACATTCGGACAGTTACAGCAGCTAAATGTTTGTGCAGGAATTGATATCTATTCGTGTCCCTCCTTCAGCATCTCATTCGGCCACTCCCATTGGCTAATACGGAAATTTATGTTACTACTTAAATTTCTAATGCACATTCATCTCAAACCGCATTTCCCAATAACTTTTGTTTTCATGACTTGCGATATCTTCTTCCATTTTTTTTTCAAATTGTGAGACGATTCCAATGCTGCTTGCCATGCTTCTCATTTCAGTCCATACCCAGGGATTTATTTTCTGAAACATCTTGTCAAATGAGAAATTCACATCACAATATATAACTAGACGTCAAGGCCTAAAGATGCCTTGGAGGCATTTCGGTGTGATGAATAATTTATAATACTAGATATCGACGAAAAAGAAAAATGTCGACAAATTTCGGGTCAAGGTCAAAGTTCATCCATAATACCCGCTAGACATGTTTGTCTAGGGCGACGAGTCCGAAAATACCATCCGTTTCGCTCTACGACGCACCGTTTCCGAGATATCGACGAAAACAAAAACTGCCGACTCGGCAAAAAAATTTCGGGTCAAGGTCAAAGTTAATCCATAATACCCCTTAGACATGTTTGTCTAGGGCGACGAGTCCGAAAGTAACGTCCGTTTCGCTCTACGACGCACCGTTTCCGAGATATCGACGAAAACGAAAAATGCCGACTCGGCAAAAAAATTTCGGGTCAAGGTCAAAGTTCATCAATAATTCCCCTTAGACATGTTTGTCTAGTGCGACGAGTCCGAAAATAACGTCCGTTTCGCTCTACGACGCACCGTTTCCGAGATATCGACGAAAACGAAAAATGCCGACTCGGCAAAAAAATTTCGGGTCAAGGTCAAAGTTCATCAATAATTCATGTTTGTCTAGTGCGACGAGTCCGAAAATAACGTCCGTTTCGCTCTACGACGCACCGTTTCCGAGATATCGACGAAAACGAAAAATGCCGACTCGGCAAAAAAATTTCGGGTCAAGGTCAAAGTTCATCCATAATACCCCTTAGACATGTTTGTCTAGTGCGACGAGTCCGAAAATAACGTCCGTTTCGCTCTACGACGCACCGTTTCCGAGATATCGACGAAAACGAAAAATGCCGACTCGGCAAAAAAATTTCGGGTCAAGGTCAAAGTTCATCCATAATACCCCTTAGACATGTTTGTCTAGTGCGACGAGTCCGAAAATAACGTCCGTTTCGCTCTACGACGCACCGTTTCCGAGATAACGACGAAAACGAAAAATGCCGACTCGGCAAAAAAATTTCGGGTCAAGGTCAAAGTTCATCAATAATACCCCTTAGACATGTTTGTCTAGTGCGACGAGTCCGAAAATAACGTCCGTTTCGCTCTACGACGCACCGTTTCCGAGATAACGACGAAAATGAAAAATGCCGACTCGGCAAAAAAATTTCGGGTCAAGGTCAAAGTTCATCAATAATACCCCTTAGACATGTTTGTCTAGTGCGACGAGTCCGAAAATAACGTCCGTTTCGCTCTACGACGCACCGTTTCCGAGATATCGACGAAAACGAAAAATGCCGACTCGGCAAAAAAATTTCGGGTCAAGGTCAAAGTTCATCAATAATTCCCCTTAGACATGTTTGTCTAGTGTGACGAGTCCGAAAATAACGTCCGTTTCGCTCTACGACGCACCGTTTCCGAGATATCGACGAAAACGAAAAATGCCGACTCGGCAAAAAAATTTCGGGTCAAGGTCAAAGTTCATCCATAATACCCCTTAGACATGTTTGTCTAGTGCGACGAGTCCGAAAATAACGTCCGTTTCGCTCTACGACGCACCGTTTCCGAGATATCGACGAAAACGAAAAATGCCGACTCGGCAAAAAAATTTCGGGTCAAGGTCAAAGTTCATCCATAATACCCCTTAGACATGTTTGTCTAGTGCGACGAGTCCGAAAATAACGTCCGTTTCGCTCTACGACGCACCGTTTCCGAGATAACGACGAAAACGAAAAATGCCGACTCGGCAAAAAAATTTCGGGTCAAGGTCAAAGTTCATCAATAATACCCCTTAGACATGTTTGTCTAGTGCGACGAGTCCGAAAATAACGTCCGTTTCGCTCTACGACGCACCGTTTCCGAGATATCGACGAAAAAGAAAAATGCCGACTCGGCAAAAAAATTTCGGGTCAAGGTCAAAGTTCATCCATAATACCCCTTAGACATGTTTGTCTAGTGCGACGAGTCCGAAAATAACGTCCGTTTCGCTCTACGACGCACCGTTTCCGAGATAACGACGAAAATGAAAAATGCCGACTCGGCAAAAAAATTTCGGGTCAAGGTCAAAGTTCATCAATAATACCCCTTAGACATGTTTGTCTAGTGCGACGAGTCCGAAAATAACGTCCGTTTCGCTCTACGACGCACCGTTTCCGAGATATCGACGAAAAAGAAAAATGCCGACTCGGCAAAAAAATTTCGGGTCAAGGTCAAAGTTCATCCATAATTCCCCGTAGACATGTTTGTCTAGTGCGACGAGTCCGAAAATAACGTCCGTTTCGCTCTACGACGCACCGTTTCCGAGATAACGACGAAAATGAAAAATGCCGACTCGGCAAAAAAATTTCGGGTCAAGGTCAAAGTTCATCAATAATACCCCTTAGACATGTTTGTCTAGTGCGACGAGTCCGAAAATAACGTCCGTTTCGCTCTACGACGCACCGTTTCCGAGATATCGACGAAAAAGAAAAATGCCGACTCGGCAAAAAAATTTCGGGTCAAGGTCAAAGTTCATCCATAATTCCCCGTAGACATGTTTGTCTAGTGCGACGAGTCCGAAATAACGTCCGTTTCGCTCTACGACGCACCGTTTCCGAGATATCGACGAAAACGAAAAATGCCGACTCGGCAAAAAAATTTCGGGTCAAGGTCAAAGTTCATCCATAATACCCCTTAGACATGTTTGTCTAGTGCGACGAGTCCGAAAATAACGTCCGTTTCGCTCTACGACGCACCGTTTCCGAGATATCGACGAAAACGAAAAATGCCGACTCGGCAAAAAAATTTCGGGTCAAGGTCAAAGTTCATCCATAATACCCCTTAGACATGTTTGTCTAGGGCGACGAGTCCGAAAATAACGTCCGTTTCGCTCTACGACGCACCGTTTCCGAGATATGCAGGATGAATCAAGGATGACTCAGCAAAAAATTATTTCGACCTCTAGGTCAAAGGTCGTTTGAGGTATCGATCCCAAAATCAATAGGGTTCTTCCCTGGTGATATATAAACCTCCGTGCAAAATTCTGCAACTATTGCCTGAATATTTTTTGAGTTATCGTCCGGAAACCAAGTTCCTCGATTTCATCCTCACGGACCTCACGGACCTCGGAGCCGGATCAAAAAAAAAAGTACACCCTAGAGATGTTTGTCTAGGGCGACGAGTCCGAAAATAACGTCCGTTTCGCTCTACGACGCACGGTTTCCGAGATATGCAGGAAGCCTCAAGGATGAATCAGCAAAAAATTATTTTGACCTCTAGGTCAAAGGTCGTTTGACGGATCGATCCCAAAATCAATAGGGTTCTTCCCTGGTGGCATATGAACCTCCATGCAGAGTTCTGCAACTATTGCATAAATATTTTTCCAGTTATCGTCCGGAAACCAAGTCTTAAATTAGCCTTGATTTCATCCTCACGGACCTCACGGACCTCCGATCCGGCTCAAAAAGAATAGGGTTCTTCCTCATATCATTTCTGACTTGCGGTGAAAATTTGATAAGGATCCGTCAAGGCAATCTAAAGTTATCGTCCGGAAACCAAAAGTGGCGGAAGAAGAAAAAAAAAAAAAAAAAAAATTCTGCTAAAACCATAAAGGCATTTCTGCCGAAATGCCTTAATAATGTACATAATGAAAGTTACTAAACACTGAATTTTCAGGCTGAAACATTGTCAAATATTGGCTAACTGGCTGAGACAAGTACTGCAGGAACAGTTCTCATAATGCTGAGTGCTTTGTACCTTCAATGTTCTAGTTGAACTATTCACCGAAGATACCATATTGGTCCTAATAGTAGCACGACGAGCCAAAGCACACGCAAAAATGAGGTGAAATTTGAGGTTAAATTTAAGGTAACATGAATAATATACCTATAGGTATATAAATATACCTAATAATATACCTATATACCTATTCGAATAACATCAATATGTGGATTGGAACACTCCAAGAGTTTATTAGAAAGATATGAAACAAAATACAAGGTTACAAAAATCAAACATATTTGGAGAAAAGAAATGGCGTGCTACTATTAGGGAACGTGCCACTATTAGGACCAATACGGGACCATATTTGCCAGCAAACAACATCCCTCGATAAAATGTAAAATATGCTTGTAAACATAGTTTGTATAATACATGTATGAGCCACATTCTGTGAAGGTGGTGATCCTCACATATGATACATCATTCCATCAACCCATGTCACAGCCTCCAGCACAGGACAACAGACCCTGGAGCGGAACAAAGTGACAAATATTACGGTACTCTGTCACTGGTAGCTCGGGTTTCTGGAGCTCTTCTACGTGACATCATAATGTAGCACTTTAGGTTGCTTAGTCACATGTCTGATAAAATACATTATTTCTGTTAAACCACGTACTTCAGAATTGGAGGGTCACCACTACATGTATTTCTTTATTTCAACTGCCAATTTGTCGCAGCATTCTGAAAATACCATTTATCATCTAAGTTACTAATGTTCGACTGTCGCCTGTGTAATATATTTTTGGGGGCTTTGGCTCTTATAGTGCTGTTCACAACAGGATCAGAGCTTTGTGATTATTCGACTGTGTCTTCACGATGTAATTTCAATCTTGCCGTCAGGTTTGACATCACACTCGCCCAATACATCATCAGCACTGGAGCAGGCATAAGCTGTCGAGCCATGTCAATACCAAGTCAAGGATCAACCTGGGCTTGTCTGTCAAACATCAGGTCCAAGCTGTTCCTCATCCAACTTCAATAGAAACTGGGAGTTTTCGGTCCATGGTAAAAGCAAGGGAGTACCAATATAGAAGTCTGATGAAGAGGAATATCTTTTCAAGAGACATCCATAAAGCTGCAGTATGGTGGATAAAGCCTTCAACATGCGTGAAGACACTGACGAATGTCAGCAACACGCAAAGATCATCAATATCATTCACCAGAGGATTACTTCAAGAAATCTGTATTTATTTATTAATGATTCGCAAATTGAAAAAAAAAATTAGGCCAAGGGCCAAAGATAGGTTACCGGACAATGTTTAATATTTTAGGTGTTAGCCAGGTCACTGGTTGAATTCAAGGTCAAGAGAATATTCAGCATATATAACATTAAGCATATATCATGTCCACAGTTGATTGCTAAGCTGTAAGTTCAATAATCAGAGAGATATTAGCAATTTTATGCTGTAGCCTTGAAAATGAAGGGGCAGAGGTCAAATTCAAGGTCATCAAAATATTCAGTGTATATCATTTTCTATATCATGTATATCATGTCCACAATTGATTCCCAAGCCATACAGTCAATAGAGGAGCAAGATATGAGCCAGTTTGTCCTTGGACCAAGGAAATGAGGTCAGAGGTCAAATTCAAGGTCACGACAATATTCAGCATATATCATTTCCTATATGTCCACAATTGATTCCTAAGCTGTAAAATCGATAATAAGTGAGATATTAGCCATTTTGTCCTGTGACCTTGAAAATGAGGTCAAAGGTCAAATTCAAGGTCATGACAATAATCTGCATATATCATTTCCTATATGTTCATAATTGATTGCTAAGCTGTAAAGTCGATAACAAGCGAGATATTAGCCATTTTGTCCTGTGACCTTGAAAATGAGGTCGAAGGTCAAATTCAAGGTCATCAGAATATTCAGCATATATCATTTCCTATATGTCCACAATTGATTCCTAAGCTGTAGAGTCGATAATAAGCGAGATATAAGCCATTTTGTGCTCTGCCCTTGAAACTGAGGTCAGAGGTCAAATTCAAGGTCACGAGAATATTCAGAATATATCATTTCCTATATGTCCACAATTGATTCCTAAGCTGTAGAGTCGATAATAAGCGAGATATAAGCCATTTTGTGCTCTGACCTTGAAACTGAGGTCAGAGGTCAAATTCAAGGTCACGAGAATATTCAGCATATATCATTTCCTATATGTCCACAATTCATTCCTAGTCTCTAATCTCAATATCAAGTGAGATATTAGGCATAATGTGTCCCATTATAAAGCATAGGAGAATTTAACATGGGAAAGTCCCATTTGAGCCGAGTTTGGGCCAAAATGGCCCACTTCGAGCGATTCAAGCGCAACAAAATTTATAGACATCATAGGAGTACATATGAGGAGTGTTATTTATCAAAAAGAAAAAAAGTTACCGAACAGATTTTGAGAAAATGGCCGCCAAAATCCAAAATCAGGCATTTTTCATCGAAAACGGCCGCCATTTTGAAAAAAATGCGAAAATCAAAAAACTAAAAAATACCTCCTTCTTGAATTATTTTTAAGTATTTTTGTGCAAAATTTCAGAAAAATTCGCCTGTAAACAAAAAAGATAAAAATGTGGACGACGACGACGGACGACGACGGACGACGACGGACGACGGACGCAACGCCATGCCAATAGGTTATCGGACCATAGGTCCGGTAACCTAAAAACATCTGTAGGTGACATCCATTCATCATTATTCATCATTATTGTGAATGTTCTGCTTATGTTTTAGAACACACTGGCCCCATGTTTTCGATCCCATATGATTAACAAATTTACAAGCCAACACTGGAATCAACATGATCAATAAAATAGATTTCTTTGTAACCGTGCACTTTCAATACAAACTGTCATTAGGCCATCATTTTTTAATTAATTGTTTTATGAACTTTTTTGCTTTAAATATTTTAAGTCGGTCGGTAGGAAGGAATAAAAATAAAAGTTACTGAAAATGTGTAGTCGGGCTAATAAAAAAAAATGCAGCAGTGAAAAATTGGTCATTTCTTACACTCTCATTTACCAGCGTGCTTGTGCGCATTAGACTCACATGTGCGTTTAGGCAGCCCAGAAATACCACTAAACATAAACACATAGAGTCAAAACTCAGCTTTAGTATGAGTATAGAGATGGAAAAAAAAATTTTTTCTTCACAATTCAGTTCTGTCACAACCAAACTAAGACATGGTTTACCAAATTTTCAGCTTGACTTCAATGAATGTATTTGGGTAATAGTGATTAAAATTTCGAAATTCAACTCGTCTATTTGTCGAATTTAATATTGGGAAAACGACAACCATCATAAAACACATTGCAATTTGTTATTTTTATCAAAAACAACAGAAATCTGATCACAATTCTTTTCCTGGTTCATTTTAATATTCATCATGTACTTGCCACAGGTCTAGACGATTCAGAAAACTGCTGTAGTGCTGCACCTTGTGACTACTAGAATACCACATTACAATGAGACAATGTGGCCATGATGAGTTGATGACTGACAGTTGGAAGACCAAATTTTTAGTTCAAACTGGCTGCCAAAATTCTTTGAAAATTAAATGTAAAAGCTACATTATAGGTACGGGCTCAAATTCTGAAGATCTACCTATAAAAGTACACAAAGAAATGATACTCGAATATTGCACCCTTGAATAATCTAAATATATGGATCATCAGTTATATTCAAATGGGACATGTCCGTGATATCTGGAAAGAACTATGAGCAAGTCATTGTAGCAAAACCATAGTCGAAAGCACAGGCAGACAGACATACATATAATCGTTTTGAATTGCTGACAAGAGACTATTTCTTCGCATAACCATGAAGGCAAAGAATGATCATTTTGATGCTGCATATGTTTACCCATGCATTTTTTCCAGTCGGTGGGTAAAATAAAAATTAGGCCAAGGGCCAAAGATAGGTTACCGGACAATGTTTAATATTTTAGATGTTAGCCAGGTCACTGGGTAAATTCAAGGTCAAGAGAATATTCAGCATATATACTATTAAGCATATATCATGTCCACAGTTGATTGCTAAGCTGTAAATTCAATAATCAGAGAGATATTAGCAATTTTGTGCTGTGGCCTTGAAAATGAAGGCAAAGGTCAAGTTCAAGGTCATCAAAATATTCATTTTCTATATGTCCACAATTGATTCCCAAGCCATACAGTCAATAGAGTAGCAAGATATTAGCTATTTTGTCCTGTGACCTTGAAAATGAGGTCAAGGTCAAATTCAAGGTCACTAGAATATTCAGCATATATCATTTCCTATATGTCCACAATTGATTCCTAAGCTGTAGAGCCGATAATAAGCGAGATATAAGCCATTTTGTCCTATGACCTTGAAAATTGGGTCAAAGGTCAAACTCAAGGTCATCAGAATATTCAGCATATATCATTTCCTATATGTCCACAATTGATTCCTAAGCTGTAGAGTCGATAATAAGCGAGATATAAGCCATTTTGTCCTAAGACCTTGAAACAGGGGTCAAAGGTTAAATTCAAGGTCATCAGAATATTCAGCATATATCATTTCCTATATGTCCACAATTGATTCCTAAGCTGTAGAGTCGATAATAAGCGAGATAAAAGCCATTTTGTGCTCTGACCTTGAAACTGAGTTCAGAGGTCAAATTCAAGGTCACGAGAATATTCAGCATTTATCATTTCCTATATGTCCACAATTGATTCCTAGTCTCTAATCTCAATATTAAGTGAGATATTTGGCATAATGTGTCCCATTATAAAGCATAGGAGAATTTAACATGGGAAAGTCCCATTTGGGCCGAGTTTGGGCCAAAATGGCCCACTTCGAGCAATTCAAGCGCAATGAAACTTATACACATCATAGGAGTACATATGAGGAGTGTTATGTATCAAAAAGAAAAAAAGTTACTGAACAGATTTTGAGAAAATGGCCGCCAAAGTCTAAAATCAGGCATTTTTCGTCGAAAACGGCCGCCATTTTGAAAAAAATGCGAAAATCAAAAAACTAAAAAATACCTCCTTCTTGAATTATTTTTGAGCATTTTTGTGCAAAATTTCAGAAAAATTCGCCTGTAAACAAAAAAGATAAAAATGTGGACGACGGACGTCGGACGACGGACGACAGACGACGGACGCAACGCCATGCCAATAGGTTATCGGACCATAGGTCCGGTAACCTAAAAATATAAAGAGGAACTGCTGAATTTATTTCTTATCGGCCGTTTTTATGTGGAGTCGGCGGGTTTGTAAAACAATCAATTAAAAAATAATGGCCTTATCAAGAACTGTCAATTTCTAATATATGCATATGCATCCATATTTTCAGCAGCTTGCCACTCGAGCCTGTAACATGACCCAGGGTATTGATTCTAGGATGCTCTCGCTTCTGTCTTTAATTGTATCACCAGTATGCCGTATAAAGCGGGATACTGGAATTCCCCCACTCAGCTGTCACGCTCACATGACAATAAACTCGCATCTTTCAGCATTAAAACACTTAAATACCACAGGATCCGGTTACCTGGGAAAGTCAATATTGTCGCATTTTTCTTCTAAGATGAATATATCAGCATAAAAAGGAAGCTTTTAGAATAGCGATGCAATCAACTTTGTGTCACAAGTTTTCAAAATACAAACCAGTGCATGTCTGAAAGAAGGTATATTATATACATATAATGTAAACTACATTACCTAACCGAACCATTTCCAAAATTCAGTGAACTTTTATACCTGACTGATATATGATACAAGGCGGATTTCAGGAATTTCTACACGAATATCACATATAAATTTGTGAGACCACTTGGGTGCCTTTAGAGCAAACTTGCTTCATAAATCTCTTATACATCGGTGCATGGTATCAGAATCAAACACAGCAAAGACTGTCGATATATGGAATTGTTTTTTTTCCCCAATCAGGATGCAATGGAAATCTATAAGTTTGCCTCGTGGGTGATGAGAACGTGAAAGGATTTCCATGAAGAGGGCAGCAGGCCATGAAAGAAATGATCCGGTCCTCACAGAGTGCTTCTCAACTACAAATCATGACAAAATTACTGGAAAAGTCAGAGTTAATGTGTCCCTCGTCAGCGTAAACAGTGCAGGGTATCGACGCATCAGACAACATGAAATGTTTGAATTTGAAAGGCTGGGTGAGCAGTGTAACATCCCATGAACAGAAAGGATCGAAAATACGCAGTACATTTTACAATACGTGTCCACCAAGGGTCCAATTACACAATTCAGACATCTTTTCAGATACGTACCATATACCATGGTCAATAATTGCCGGCTAGATCCTGTTTATTTCTTGTTCGTGTGAATACGGCAGTGCATTGCCCCGATAAATTTAGGAAACATGCTTGCTTGCGTCACCGAATTCAAATGTTTACTTGATAATTATTTAGGAATTTTAATATGAGATAGTCAATATTAATGCTTCCATGCCATTTTTATCTCTGGCTCACACCAACTCGGCCGGCTTTCACTCCTGTGCACAACCAACAGACCCTCCCGTCTTGCACACAATTCTATCTCCCTCGCCCCAAATTCCAAATCCCGAGAGGACTTTTTGCACTCGAGAGAAATCAATCAGGGGCTTTAATCATGATACACAGAATTTAACCCAGAGACACTCCACGAGGATACCCTCGATATTTTCTCGGCGAAGGCCGATGCTCAAAGATCGAAGGTGATTTTCATCTGAAAGGAACAATGGACGCAACGACGGGAAAACGTATCATCACTGAGGATCGAGAACTATTTGTCAGCACGTGTGGAGGGAAATTGAAATGAGGCCAAACCTTGGTATCGCCTCAGGAAGAGGTGGCAAGGAGCGGTCTGACGAATACTTACATCTCAAACTGATTTCTAGCCACCGTCATTTCTAGCTCTGACGTCACGACAATACACTGAACTGTACTGATGACATCGCACACAGATCTCTGACTTTACTTGACATATATTAAAACACGGATTACATGAACAAAGATTTCATGACGCTCTAAAGTGATAACTCTTATCAGAGGATTCCATGTTTTATTGAGAATGCAATGAACCTGTCACATGCATCATCCGTAACATGACAAAATTTGTAGCTTTATGCTCGTATTGCTCAAGCCATAACTACAGATTCCGTGGGAACGATATTTAAGTACTTGCTATGCTGTACCAATACGATGATCGTTTGTTGATAACGAGTGATCGTGAACTTTCTGAGGTGGATATTGACCCTAAATGCTTGGTTCAATTTTGCCCCGATTCACAGACCTATAGCTAAAGCGAGGTGGGTGGCTGACGGATGGGAGTAGCAGGGTGACGTAGTACACAACGGTCAGAGACGAACATCTTCAAGCAACCTACACGCAGCATTATTCCAATATTTGCAGACTTGTCACAAAAACAGCTTTATTGACGAGCAAGTATTGTAATCTATGCCCAGTAGTGGGGTTCACTCTGTCCCTCGTATTGAGCTGGCACCGCCCTTTGTGACCTGGCTCCGTCTCCATAATGTATGAATAGAACACTGGCAATGTAGATCGGCTGTCTTGACGAGCAAAGAAATAATTGTTTTCATTTTTTTCTTAATGATGTATGGGGAAAGTATGTCAGTTAATTTGCCAGATAAATTGCACAAACACAATTGATTTCTTCTTCATAATTTTGTTTGCCTCATCGCAGAAAGAAAATATTTGTTGTAATCCTACACCAGTCAGGTTTTCTTTCACAAAGCACAAAAGAACAAAATAATTTTGTCAAAAACCTTTCCCGCTCAGACTTCACAGCACACTAGTGTTACACCATGTCTTCTCACCAAATCCTATTGACCGTACAAGATTCAATCATCAGGTTTTCATCTATTTCTCGTCTTCATCCATTGATCTGTCTTGTCATTTATTTTAACATCACTAATCGTTATTTGTGCTGTTCTAACTATACCAAGAAGATACCCAATATACAAGTACATGTGCTTGCAATCTCAAAAAGACACCAAATGACTTTCATGTTGCATATGTAATGAACTCCAACACGTGTTTTCAGTTTTGACCACATGTAAATTCGACACTCACCGTCTACTGCTTGAGGTTCCTCCGACTGAGCTGGAGGTCGGCCAAGATCTGTGAACTGACTTCAATATCAGCCGCTTGCGTCCATATGTCGAGTCAGAGGACTTGCTGCGCTCATCCAGGTGGTGAGTACTGCCGTTGCCATGGCAACAGTCTTCATCAGCGGCGGCCTGGCGCTCCAGAATCCTACTGTCCTGACTGTGTCCAAGGAAACGTCGCATCAGTGTGGGACTCTTGAGCGGCTTGAGGGTCTGCGACCTCTGACCTTTGACCCACAAGTGGAGCCTGGGATCCGGAGGGGTCAAGTGATCTGGAGTTGGACTCTTGGACATGTCGCGGCCGCGGTGGGCGAACCAATCACTCTTCTAACAATTCCTTTATGTAATCCACAAAACACCTCGAGATATAAAAGATAGCTCGCAGTCACAACAGACAGCAGTGTAACCACGGAGATGAGCCTTTGTCTGATGTCACTCTTGTATTCTGTGTGTTATCCAATACCGCCCGGAGCGACCAGATATTTATTGCCAGCGCTATCCGTTATCCAGGATTCATCTCTGTCGTTTAACCTGCGTTACTCGCATCACTTGCATGAGTTATCCCTCAGTCACACGACACTCCACTCCTACCCAAAGTAGAATCCCACCGCAAAGTCCACAGCAAAATGGATACATCAACCTCCTGCATTATTCCACATACAAATGCCACCCACTCAGGTTTTATATGTCACAGTAGTCGTTATATCGTCATGTCATAAACAGAAATCACTTTCGTTATTATTATTCCATACCAAAATACTACGACGAGTGCTTTACATCCCATCACCTTGATTATTGGATAGGATGCAGAATGTCATGTGCTGTAAAATAATATTAATAGTCCACTGAAATCATTACAAGCCTGCAAGCTGGGAAGCTTTGAACCTTTGCCAATTAATGCTATCAGACCAATTATATGACAGTGTTTTTAATTCCCCCGATAGTGTTCGGAAGATGTCATCTAGCAAGTCCGTGAGCCATCCACAGACGAATGCAAGCGCAATTACCACCTGGGCAGAAAGCTTGTTCCTGTCGATAACACTATGGACCCAGCCCATTACCGCTTTGATTTATTGGTAAAAGATCAATCGCTGACGTGTATATATTAGAGTGCCGCCTCTTCAGGAAAGCTGTCGCTGACGACAGACTGTGACGGTTCAGTGTAGCGGCAGACTGCAGTCCAGTGCAGAACTCTGTCCCTGACATCCACGTCTTTTTGTTCAAGCTGGCAGAGTCAAGAAGGTGCGCGACGGATGTGTGGCCTTCTCAGGACTTTCAATCCGGCTTACTGAGCACATGCACCACTCCCCTGGTCCACTTCTGTCCTTGCGGTCACCAAGACATTCGAGAAATCCATTTGTAGATTGTCGGTCGGTCGGGCGATAGACCATCACACAGCCATGGTATTCGCAAGAAAAATCCTCCAACTCTCTGTCCCTTCATCTCTCTCTCTCCCTCTCTCGACCTCCCCAGTCCAAAGTAAAATTTGTCCGCCACACTCAAGTCGATCCCATGACCAACAAGTCACCACTCGTGGCTAGAAAAATATATTCTCAACTCGTCATCGCTGCCCCTCCCTGAAGCAAAGTGCTCCATCACCGACGGCAACAGTGGCCTCTGTTTGTCGAGTTATATCTATTGTTGCAGGATGATTGGCTTGACTTGTTTCCCAACGCCTTCCTCAGACTCCAGCAAACATCAGTCTCACCATTCAACTCACTCAGTAATTACACACACCGATTCCAGTGAATACTTCCTGCTGAAATTATTCTCATTACTCAAGGGAAGAATGCATTCTAAAATAGAACTCAATTATCTTCTTATATCATGTGTATTGTAATATTTAACTTCACATTGATTATGTGATTCCGAATGTCAGATACCCAGAATGTTGATTGATTTTTACAAACCACCGACAAGACCACGTACCATACACTATTCCATCAGAAATGATTACATGTACTGAATAGTTGTTACTTTTTAATAAGAAGTCATATACTTCAGCCACTGTTATGTTCAATGCATCCAATTCTTTTTTTTGATATGGAAATAAATTTATGATAACTAGACGTCATAAGGCCTAAAGATGCCTTGGAGGCATTTCGGTGTTAAGACTAATTTGCAATATTTATAACATGTTTACCATGGGCTCTACAATGCTCTACAACACACTGTTTCCAAGATATCAACGAAAACGAAAAATACTGACTCGGCGAAAAAATTTCAGGTCATGGTCAAAGTTTATCCATAATACCCTCCGACATGCTTGTCTAGGGCAAGGAGTCCGAAAATAATGTCCGTTTCGCTCTACGACGCAACGTTTCCGAGATATCGACGAAAACAAAAAATGCCCGACTCGTCGAAAAAAATTCAGGTCAAGGTCAAAATTCATCCATAATACCCTTAACACATCATTGTCTAGTGCCACGAGTCCGAAAATAACATCCGTTTCGCTCTACGACGCACCGTTTCCGAGATATCGACGAAAACGAAAAATGCCGACTCAGCGAAAAAATTTCAGGTCAAGGTCAAAGTTCATCAATAATACCCTTAAGACATTTTCGTCTAGTGCCACGAGTCCGAAAATAACATCCGTTTCACTCTACGACGCCCTGTTCCCGAGATATCGATGAAAACAAAAAATGCCGACTCGGCAGAAAAATTCCGGGTCAAGGTCAAAGGTCATCCTTAATACTCTTTAAACATGTTTGTCTAGGGCGACGAGTCCGAAAATAATGTCCGTTTCACTCTACGACGCACCGTTTCCGAGATATCGACGAAAATGAGAAATGCCGACTCGGCGAAAACATTTTAGATGAAGGTCAAAGTTTATCCATAATACCCCCCTTAGACATGTTTTTCTAGTGCCACGAGTCTGAAAATAACGTCCGTTTCACTCTACGACACACCGTTTCCAAGATATGCAGGAAACCTCAAGGATGACTGGGCGAAAACTCTTCCGACCTCTAGGTCAAAGGTCGTTTGACGGATTGATCTCAAAATCAATAGGGTTCTTCCCTATTGATATATGAACCTCCACGCAAAGTTCTGCAGCCATTGCCTACATACTTTCTTAGTTATCGTGCGAAAACAAAGTCCAAAAAACAATATTGATTTCATCCTCACGAACCTCACGGACCTCGGATCCGGCTGAAAAACAATAGGGTTCTTCCACATAATATGTCTAACCAATGCTGAAAATTTGGCGAAGATACATTGAGGCAAACTAAAGTTATCGAAGGTATCTTCCGAAATGCCTTAATTACGATTTGCGAATATTTGCAAGAATGGTCTCTACCCAGCAAATCAATAGCATAAGAGTACAAATGTAATGGGAGTACATCTTGGAAATGGTAACTTATCTAAAAGTTTTGAAATGGGCAGTGACTGTTCCAGAATTAATAGCCTCCACTCAATGAGTCGTTATCATTTCTTGTGGACATTTCTTTCATGCTCATGCCATCATTTATTGTGGGTGAGCACCATCCACACCCGTCTGTCTGTCTGTCTGTCTGTCCGCCGTGAGCCGCCTCCTCTGAGGGCAGGATACTCGTCCCCACGAGCTCATGGCCTGACAACGTCTTTTCATGTGGTCAGCCCGCTCATCTCAAGCAATCCTTGATGCTTTCACACACACAATTTAATCATCCCGCATAATCTTTTCTGCAAATACATGCTCTGGATCATTTCCGTTGTGGATTAAACAAACACGGCGCCAGATTTTTTGCTCCGTGAGGAATCGATTCTGCTTGCCGGCGTGTAGTAGACTTGTGACAAGGAGAGGAACGACAAAACTATGCGGGGACGGACTTTCAGGCGCGTCACATTCCTTGGTGAAAGGCAGTTATTCGGACAGACTTTTTTTCAGCTTTTGGAACAACTTCCGCACAAAAGCTGCGTTTTGATGACCATCCTCCCACGACATAAAACCGACTCGGAAAAGCTGGCAATCATCAGCGAACGTGGCCATTCCATTTCACGGTCTCCAGAAACGCTTGAACCGCTGGCCAAATGACAAAATGGAAGCGGACGCATTGTACATGAAGTGGCCCTTGAACGGGTCGCAAGACGCTCATTGACAAAGTAAATGTCTGGTCAGCCGTCTCAGCCATATGGGGAGCAAGAACGATCAAAGATAGATTTAGCAGATAGGGTGTGGTCAAACGAAAGATTTAAGCGCCTCATGTTCATACGTTGTCTGGTAATATTGCACAATCACTGCGGATACTGTGTACTAAGTCAGGCCATAATCCAGCCTAAATGCACACAAAATCAATCGAGAAATAGAAATGCAATCTTATTTGTGTGAATAGTCTCCAAATTGAAAGACTAGAAAGCAATAAAATTCAGCATGTCCAACAATCAGGTACATGTACTTCACTTATCATTTACCATTCCATCATCTCATCAAAGTCATATAATTAGTGGATACATATTTGTTTACTGTGTTTATTTCTTGAACTACAGCAGGTACAGCTATTGCATTGATACATCTGATCAAATTCCTAATTCTGAGCCATGCAAAAGCCAAAACCGATGCGCTGCAAATTGCAATACCATTTCTGTCCATGGTTAAAGAACCCAGTTAGACCCTCTAAGAAGATCACATCCCTGACCAGTGTCACGACCACCTGACCGTCACTGTGGTAAGTGTGTTGGCTTAGACGCGTCCTCTCCAGTTGACTGCTTCTGTCTGAATGATTCGCAGTGAGAGAGACATGTATGCTCCAAGAAAGAGTCTGGTCACCTGGTCACCTGTATAGAGGAGTGGTCACCTGTACAGAAGAGTGGTCACCGGTATAGAGGAGTGGTCACCTGTATAGAAGTGGTCACCTGTACAGAGGTGGTCACCTGTATAGACGTGGTCACCGGTAAAGGTGATCATTGGAGAGCTGTTCCGTGACCTTGGCACCTGTGACACTCCAGCACATTGAAAGAATCTCCATCGAATCGATGGTTGTGGAAATCTCCAGATAGACAATAATCTTCTAATGGAGGACAGACATGACTAATGGCACACAACTGCACACACTTATACATTATATATAGATATACGCTAAATATAAATATTTTCATTTGGCATTGCATCTTCTTCCCATGACGAAAACTATAACAGCATAGTATAGGATATATAATCACGATAATGAGGATGAGATTAATGACTAGATATTGGCAGAATATGCATATTATAAATGTACATGCTGTCATGAAATGCACTGTATTGTGGCTTGTATCTGCCATGCATTCTTTTTTTTCAGAGGACCATTCTGTACAGAATAACACTTGTAATCAACATTGTGATGATGAAAATAAATTGGCAATGGAACACCTGAAGACCCATGGCATATTGAAGGCCATATTTGGTTAACAAAATATGCATTCCAATGTTACACGTAACAGTAGGTAATAGTCTTTATAACTATAGCCTTATCATGAATGCCAGTCAACTATGATTTATGATCCTATAGAGTGCTGTAGAAAGACAGATATTTGCAGCTAGAAATATTTGCAGTTTTTATGTCCAGACAAATTTGCGGATTTTAGCTGTCATGTTCATAAGGAAGACAAATATTTGTGGTTTAATTTAATTTTGTGGTTAAAAAAACCCCGGCAAAATCTGCAAAATAAATCGACTGCAAACATTTGTCTTTTTACAGTAATGATTAGAAGACGTTATTCTTCTCAATCGGGAAACATGATCGAAAAAGGCAACCATATGGCAAAGGCAAGTGTATTTTTATCTTGAGGCTCCCCAGCATATTCATTCATCATTATTGTAGTTCTACCACCCTAGCTGCCTTTCGCTCTCTCTCTCTCTCTCTCTCTCTCTCTCTCTCAGGATTACATGCACGGTCACTTGCTTCATTTATCATGAGATACGGACGCAGCATGTGTCAGTCACACCCTGCTGTCCCTCCCATGTATCGTCATTTCCCAGCTTCACCCCTCTCCATCCCCCCCCCCCCCCCACCCTCCATCGTCATGCACCATCCCTTCCCAACACCTCAACACCCACATCCAAAGTGATGAAGATATATCAGGCCCTCATATACAGTCTATGTTCCTATAATCTCATTGCAAAATATCCCTGCAGATAATCAAATAATCAATGACCGTGACAAACGAGGTAGTGTTCATAACATCAGGCCCGTGCATAGGTTTGAAGCACAAACGAACAATGTACGTGAAGCATGAAGCGCATAACATATAAGTATCAATGGCACAGAGTGTCAAACAAATGCCTGAATCTATCAACACGGAACATCAAATAGAAACCTGAAATACACGGACCAGATCATCAGTAACCTGGTACCAAAAGTCCCTAGCACAACTGACATGATGTCATGGATCATTAATACGTGAATTGTATTTTTTCAGAGAAGACCGTGAATTATTTTTTTGAATTATTTTTTCAGAGAAGACCACTGTCTACCAAACTGCATCAACACATTGGAGCATTGGAGCTCCATGATTCTGGTCTGCTATATCATCATAATGCACCACATATGTAACCTTTGCATCATAATGCAACAATAATCCCACCATTCATTCTAATACATGGAGAACTAACTACCAGTTCCATTACATACAGGAGTGTTATCGACAACGTGATCACACAAGTAAAGTGTGACATGTGATCAGGAGAAATATAAGATTTCAAATATATGTGATTTATGAACAAGAAGAGTCTCAAGTTATCATAGAACGGCAAGGATTATCGGGTCGGGAGGGCCTGAAATGTGACCAATACGTTGTTAGTGTGCTGGATCATACACATGCATCGTGTTTGTGTGGGGAATTCTAGATCTGTGCAGCAACATACACAGAACTGGTATTCCACCAAGTTGTTTTATAGTGTGGGGTTGTGGTGAGACTGAATACAAAAACTGTGAGAGATGAAATAAAATGCATATAAATATGTGGTATATACTGTATACACAAATAATTTTTCATCACTTTACCAGTATTTGTTTTATTGAAATATATGTATGATGAAACAACAACAAAAAATTTCATTGAATCACTACGTTCACAAAATTTCTCAGGAGGCACACAATGACAGATTATTCAGGAGATAGAACATAAGAATACAAAGTGTTTCCGTAGCTAGATCCACGCATCTAGTAGGCATTCATAATATACCCGGTACTCAATAGTGATAAAACCTATGTCCACTTCTCAATAAAAGTTTTAACAGTTTTATGACTGTCGTATTGGTTTTTTGGTATTTTTCAAGATCCACAATTCTGTTCCAATCTTGGTGGACAACCCGGATCTGCTGGAGTTTCATCCAGACATGTCTGTCCACAATTAGACGCATCTACTATTTTCAGCATGTGCACATGGTATGTACTGGGACACACACGGGGTGCACTCGTCAAAATCCCATCAGTCTTGACAAATCTGCTAAAAAGTTTGTCTGTTTTGTACGGTGTCGGACACTGACCTGTTTTGTACGGTGTGGTGGTTGGAGCGAAGCAGCAGACAGTTGGGGCGCCGCCTGGTGGCGGTGTGCTGCTGGCCCTCGTCGCTGGTGGACGACTTGTTGGAGTGGTCAGTGCTGCCACGGCGACAGATATAGCTTGGCGCAGAGCTGCGCCGCACGTATGAGCCGCAGGACAGGAAGCGGCCGTGGGTGTCTCGGGACCGGTGGGGGTGGCCCGGGCGCTCGCTGGGCTCCTGTGTCACGTTTATCGTGATTCCCGCCATCGTCTCAGTCGTCTGACAGCAACGCGAACTCACCGCCGGCGACGTCTGCAACAGAGAGGTTATCCAGATACTAGGCAAATTACTAATTATCGAGATACTAGGCAAATTGATTTATAGTTATAATCAATTATCGAGATACTAGGGAAATTGCTAGATATTTATAGTCAATTAGTAATCAGATGTTGTAACATTTAGCTAGGCCTGGTGGTGTAGGTAAATGATCTTGTAGAAGACCATTCATTGACACTTTGACAGCAATCCAGAGATGAATTTATGTTGTAAACCAAGCTAGCTGTGAGAGACCACCTTTGACCCAAGATGGCATTTCAAGGTCATTGGGAGGACTCAAATCACTGATTCACTATACCAACGGAGTCCCGGAGATTTCTGCCACTTCTACGTTTTGTTGTTACTAAATTGTTAATTTTTGTTAAAATACTCGGCAATTCAGAATTTCATGTAATGAAACTAGTCATCTCATTGTTCCTCAGAAAGTCATAGTCACCAGTTTCAATTTTTAAGAATGATTTTGCAAAGTTAGTGGTGAATTCAAGCACAGTGTCTGACAGGAACCACCTTTAGTAATATGATCCTCTCCAATTGAAGACATATTTCATAATTTTGAATTTAAAAACCTTGCAACCTTCGAAACAAGAGTGCTGCTCCTTACCGGCATGTTGTTCAAATTGTTTCTTCAGAGTAGAAATCAACATAATGAGTTTTGTACCAGTATTCAAGAGTTTTATCTCTTATGGCTGATTTACACATTTTGAGGTGGCATACTGTAATCTTTCAGTTCGAACACACAAGGTCATCTAAGTTCAGATCAAGGTTGTGTAAGACATACCTATGTGATTTCCTGTGTCCATCATGATGATACAAACATACACAAGCACTGAAAATGCATAGGCCAATTTTGAACTAGACGTCAAGGCCTGAAGATGCCTTGGGGCATTTCGTGTGAGTTCTATTCCTACCTACTATATACCTAAGAGACCGTGTCTAGAACCATGATGACTCTGAAACTGTCTGTGGTCAAAGTTTAAGTGACATACCCCGCCCATAGGCATCTTTGCGTTTCGCTCTACGACGGACTGTTTCTTAGATACGGCAAAACTGGAAGTGCTGAGTCAACGAAAAAAAAATTGACACCAGAAGTCGTCTCGACCCAAGATACCCTCTAGACTAGCTAGTAGGCCGAAATTAAGCTCTGTTTCGCTGTACGACGCACCGTTTCCGAGATACAGCCAAACAGGAAGTGCCGAGTGGGTGAAAAAAAAATTTCACACCAGAAGACGTCTCGGCCCAAGATACCCCCTAGACTAGTTTGTCTAGTACCAGAAGGCCGGAATTAAGCTCCGTTTCGCTCTACGACTCACCGTTTCCGAGATATGGCCAAACAGGAAGTGCCAAGTCGGAGAAAATAAATTCGACACCAGGGGTCGTCTCGACCCAAAATACCCCCTAGACTAGTTTGTCTAGTACCAGAAGGCTGAAATTGAGCTCCGTTTCGCTCTACTACGCACCATTTCCGAGATACGGCCAAACAGGAAGTGCTGAGTCGGCGAAAATAAATTTGACACCAGGGGTCGTCTCGACCGAAAATACCCATTAGATTAGCTTGTCTAGTACCAGAAGGCCGGAATTGAGCTTCGTTTCGCTCTACGACGCACCGTTTCCGAGATACGGCCAAACAGGAAGTGCCGAGTCGGCGAAAATAAATTCGACACCAGGGGTCGTCTCGACCTAAAATACCAACTAGACTAGTTTGTCTAGTGCCAGGAGGCCGGAATTGAGCTCCGCTTCGCTCTACGACGCACCGTTTCCGAGATACGGTCGAATGAAAATACCCATTAGATTAGGTTGTCTAGTACCAGAAGTCCGGAATTGAGCTTCGTTTCGCTCTACGATGCACTGTTTCCGAGATACGGCCAAATAGGAAGTGCCGAGTCGGCGACAATGAATTCGACACAAGGGGTCGTCTCCGAGATACGCTCCCTACGCTCCGTTTCGCTCCACGACGCACCGTTTCCGAGATATGCATGAAAGCCTCAAGGATGAATCAGCAAAAATTCTTCCGAGCTCTAGCTCTAATACCCACTAGACTAGTTTGTCTGGTGCCAGGAGGCCGGAACTGAGCTCCGTTTCGCTCTACGACACACCGTTTCCGAGATACGGCCAAACAGGAAGTGTCGAGTCAGCGAAAAAGAATTTGACACCAGGGGTCGTCTCGACTCAAGATACCCACTAGACTAGTTTGTCTAGTGCCAGAAGGCCGGAATTGAGCTCCGTTTCGCTCTACTACGCACCGTTTCCGAGATACGGCCAAACAGGAAGTGCTGAGTCGTGCGAAAAAGAAATTCAACACCAGGGGTCGTCTCGACCCAATATACCCACAAGCCTAGTTTGTCTAGTGCCAGGAGGCCGAAATTGAGCTCCGTTTCGCTCTACGACGCACCGTTTCCGAGATACGGCCAAACAGGAAGTGCTGAGTCGGCGAGAATAAATTCGACACCAGGGGTCGTCTCGACCGAAAATACCCACTAGACTAGTTTGTCGGCTACAAGAAGGCCGGAATTGACCTTCGTTTCGCTCTACGACACACCGTTTCCGAGCTACGGCCAAACAGGAAGTGCCGAGTAGGCAAAAATAAATTCGACACCAGGGGTCGTCTCGACCCAAAATACCCACTAGACTAGTTTGTCTAGTGCCAGGAGGCCGGAATTGAGCTTCGTTTCGCTCTACGACGCACCGTTTCCGAGATACGGCCAAACAGGAAATGCCGAGTCGGCGAAAAAAGATTCAACACCAGGGGTCGTCTCGACCCAAGATACCCACTAGACTAGTTTGTCTAGTGCCAGGAGGCCGGAATTGAGCTCTGTTTCGCTCTACGACGCACCGTTTCCGAGCTACGGCCAAACAGGAAGTGCCGAGTCGGCGAAAATAAATTCGACACCAGGGGTCGTCTCGACCGAAAATACCCACTAGACTAGTTTTTCTAGTACCAGAAGGCCGGAATTGAGCTCCGTTTCGCTCTACGACGCACCGTTTCCGAGCTACGGCCAAACAGGAAGTGCCGAGTCGGCGAAAATAAATTCGACACCAGGGGTCGTCTCGACCCAAAATACCCACTAGACTAGTTTGTCTAGTGCCAGGAGGCCGGAATTGAGCTCCGTTTCGCTCTACGACGCACCGTTTCCGAGATACGGCCAAACAGGAAGTGCCGAGTCGGCGAAAAAGAATTCGACACCAGGGGTCGTCTCGACCCAAGATACCCACTAGATTAGTTTGAATTGAGCTCCGTTTCGCTCTACGACGCACTGTTTCCGAGATACGGTCAAACAGGAAGTGCCGAGTCGGCGAAAAAAAATTCGACACCAGGGGTCGTCTCGAGCCAAGATACCCACTAAACTAGTTTGTCTAGTGCCAGGAGGCCGGAATTGAGCTCCGTTTCGCTCTACGACGCCCCGTTTCCGAGATACGGCCAAACAGGAAGTGCCGAGTCGGCGAAAAAAAATTCGACACCAGGGGTCGTCTCGACCCAAGATACCCTCTAGACTAGTTTGTCTATGCCAGGAGGCCGAAATTGAGTTCCGTTTCGCTCTACGACGCACCGTTTCCGAGCTACGGCCAAACAGGAAGTGCCGAGTCGGCGAAAATAAATTCGACACCAGGGGTCGTCTCGACCCAAAATACCCACTAGACTAGTTTGTCTAGTGCCAGGAGGCCGGAATTGAGCTCCGTTTCGCTCTATGACGCACCGTTTCCGAGATACGGCCGAACAGGAAGTGCCGAGTCGGCGAAAAAAAATTCGACACCAGGGGTCGTCTCGACCCAAGATACCCACTAGACTAGTTTGAATTGAGCTCCGTTTTGCTCTACGACGCACCGTTTCCGAGATACGGCCAAACAGGAAGTGCCGAGTCGGCGAAAAAAAATTCGACACCAGGGGTCGTCTCGAGCCAAGATACCCACTAGACTAGTTTGTCTAGTGCCAGGAGGCCGGAATTGAGCTCCGTTTTGCTCCACGACGCCCCGTTTCCGAGATACGGCCAAACAGGAAGTGCCGAGTTGGCGAAAAAAAATTCGACACCAGGGGTCGTCTCGACCCAAGATACCCTCTAGACTAGTTTGTCTAGTGCCAGGAGGCCGAAATTGATCTCCGTTTCGCTCTACGACGCACCGTTTCCGATATATGGCCAAACAGGAAGTGCCGAGTCGGCGAAAAAAATTCGACACCAGGGGTCGTTTCAACCCAAGATACCCCCTAGGCTAGTTTGTCTAGTGCGAGGAGGCCGAAATTGAGCTCCGTTTCGCTCCACGACGCACCGTTTCCGAGATATGCATGAAAGCCTCAAGGATGAATCAGCAAAAATTCTTCCGAGCTCTAGGTCGAAGGTTGTTCGACGGATTGATCCCAAAATCAATAGGGTTCTTCCTTGGTGGTATATGAACTCCCATGCAAAGAATACTTGCCATTGCATGAATACTTTTGGAGTTATCGCTCGGAAACCAAGTCTCAAAATCAACCTTGATTTCATCCTCACGGACCTCACGGACCCCGGAGCCGCCTCCAAAACAATAGGGGTCTTCCATGTAATATTTCTGACCAGTGGTGTAAATTTGGACAAGATCCGTTCAGGCGTTCCCAAGTTACTGATCGGAAACCAAAACGGCGGAAAGTAAAAAAAAAAGAAGAAAAAAAACAAAAAAACAGACAAAACCATAAGGGCATTTCGGGCCGAAATGCCCTAACTAGACGTCAAGGCCTAAAGATGCCTTGGAGGCATTTCGGTGTTAAGACTAATTTATAATATTTATAACATGTTTACCATGGGCTCTACAACACACTGTTTCAAAGATATCGACGAAAACGAAAAATGCGGACTCGGCGAAAAAATTTCAGGTCAAGGTCAAAGTACATGTTTGTCTAGTGCCACGAGTTCGAAAATAACATCCGTTTCGCTCTACGACGCACCGTTTTCGACATATCGACGAAAACGAAAAATGCCGACTCGGCGAAAAAAATTCAGGTCAAGGTCAAAGTTCATCCATGATACCCCTTAGACATGTTTGTCTAGTGCCACGAGTCCGAAAATAACATCTGTTTCGCTCTACGACGCACTGTTTCCGAGATATCGATGAAAACGAAAAATTCCGACTCGGCAGAAAAATTCAAGGTCAAGGTCAAAGGTCATCCATGATACCCCTTAGACATGTTTGTCTAGTGCCACGAGTGCGAAAATAACATCCGTTTCGCTCTACGACGCACCGTTTCCGAGATATCGACGAAAACGAAAAATGCCGACTCGACAGAAAAATTCAAGGTCAAGGTCAAAGGTCATCCTAAATACCCCTTAGACATGTTTGTCAAGGACGACGAGTCCGAAAATAATGTCCGTTTCGCTCTACGACGCACCGTTTCCGAGATATGCAGGAAACCTCAAGGATGACTGGGCGAAAACTTTTCCGACCTCTAGGTCAAAGGTCTTTTGACGGATTGATCCCAAAATCGATAGGGTTCTTCCCTGTTGATATATGAACCTCCATGCAAAGTTCTGCAGCCATTGCCTACATACTTTTTGAGTTATCATGCGGAAACAAAGTCCAAAAAACGACATTGATTTCATCCTCACGGACCTCACGGACCTCGGATCCGGCTGAAAAACAATAGGGTTCTTCCACATAATATGTCTGACCAATGCTGAAAATTTGGCGAAGATACATCAAGGCAAACTAAAGTTATCGGTCGGAAACCAAAACGGCGAAAAAACAAAAAACAAAAAAAACAAAAAGAAGAAAAAAAATTCTGCTAAAACCATAAAGTTTTATACATAACCAAACTGACCATAACCTTGATATTGAGTACTCAAGGTCATTTGATGTCAATTCCCCAAAAATATATCATACAATGTATGTAAATACAAACCTAATCCATGCTCTCAAGTGTTGTACAGTCAAACCTCCGGTTAGTGAACGCCTTTGGGACCCAGCAAAAATGTTTTTAAGAAGGTATTCACTAACAAGAAGAATTTACATAAAGATAAAAAATCCAAACCCATAATCTCGTATCAGAGATTTACAGGATTTATCGTCACCAGTGTCACGTACTGTAATATGAAAGAATTCACAATGCAGGATGTTGTTGACTGCACCGACAGATATGACAAACTGTTCAAGAACTTCCCTCTGACTGTTGCTTTCTGTTGCCTCAAGAACACTAATTAGTTTATCAGGTATTGACAGATTTTTTTCTTTTGGATGCCATGGAATATGTCCTGTAACATCTATAAGTTCAATGTGCTTTCTGAGAAAGAAACATTTATGAAGTCTGAAATACATCTGGTATATATATAATATAGCAACACATTATAACCTAGAAATCTGCTCAAGTACAGCTTGTCATAAATAAAACATAAATATTACTGGAAAGGCAACACAAAATCAATGTTAAGTAGATTATGTCACCATACCCTGTAGTAAATACTTGTGGCTTCCCATGTATGATCTAGGCTGGGAAAACTAGAGTACAACATCACTGAAACCTGGGAAAGAGCAAACCAGACATAACAGTGTGTGAGACGCCTTAATTACCTTGTTGTTGCCCAGAATTCAGAATTCTCTGCCCCGTGTGATTACTATGTATTTGCCTATGTTCACTAGGTGAAGGTTCATTTGTATTTGCAAATTGATATTTGGGATCATAAAACAGTGTTCACACTAAAGAGGTGTTCACTAATCGGAAGGGCATCTCAATGTTATAGAATAGGCGTTCATTCGGGACCGAGAAAAAGAAAAACCTTCACTAACTGAAGGTGTTCACTGACCGGAGGTGTTCACTGATGGAGGTTTGACTGTATCTCCAATGACCAATTTACACAATCTTCCCACATGCACTTTTAAATTGGACACTTGTTTTGAGGCCATGATTCCTCCTGATTTCTGTAAACCTTGTGAGTTTCAAATGGTAATAAAACTTCTACTCCCTGAAATGACATTATCAGTTTGAGCACTCCAGGTAATTTAAGTAGGCTACAAACCTGTAAGCCTTCAAGTGTTTCTAATCAGGGCATCTATCACTGGGCATGCAATCATTTCAGACATTTCAAGTGAATTAAGTAAAACTAGTTTTATGCAATGAATATGGTACATTGTAGTATGTCATCCCTAAACAGAATCAGAGTTAAAGTTTTCAGGCAGATTATCCGAAATGAGAGAAATTCAAAATTATTTAAACATTTGGCCATTTTGATTGCCAAATCGACAGAAAAAAGCAAAAATTTGTTAGGACAATACCTCACCTAAATCAAACAATTATTTCTCAGACAGACAACTTGCTAAGAATCAATGACAATAATCATGGGCCATTCAGGTATTCCGGTATTGAGCTAACAGAACAGGTGCACATTGTTGGATTTAAGATTTATCACGTTTTTTTTTTCAATATATTATTACTAGTGATATTTCATATTATTTTCAGGATTACCCACATTATACAGTGTAGGCTTAAAGAATTGCATAATGTAGTACTAGTATGTGAGAACGACAGCAACCATGTATCATACCTGTAGGGATGTAATTGGTGAGAGCCCTACTGCCATCAGCATCAGAAGAATCAACTAGAAGCTTCCGGTCGCCTACGACCGCTTGGGTGTATCCCCCGTAGCCCTATCATCCCTGTTGCCCCAAATATATCGCTGATGTACATTGTGAGTGTGAAACCTTTCAGACTTATTGAAGGTCGTATTCAAGATCACCACTAAAATCACTGCTTTCGAATTTCCATTTCGACATGTTCGAAAAAAATAACGAAATTACAGCCAGATAAAAGTTTTCACCTAAAGCTATATTTCAACTCAGAATATTTGACAAACTTGGTTCGCAACTAAGTTGCGAGATGACTAAATTGGAGCCAGATCGAACTTTTCACTGTAAGTCATATTTCAACTCGTACTATGTGCCAAACAACTCATACTATGTTCCAAGTTGAAATTAAAAGTAAAAGTTGACCAAAACTACATTTCAAGATGACGAAATTGGAGCCAGATCAACTTTTCACCATAATTTAAATTTTAATTCATAATATGTGCCAAACTTGGTTTCAAGCTGAAATTCAAGTAAAAGTTGACCAAAACTACATTTCAAGATGACGAAATTGGAGCCAGATCAACTTTTCACGATAATTTAAATTTTAATTCATAATATGTGCCAAACTTGGTTTCAAGCTGAAATTCAAGTAAAAGTTTACCAAAACTGCATTTCAAGATGACGAAATTGGAGCCAGATCGATCTTTTCACCATAAATTATATTTTAATTCATAATATGTGCCAAACTTGGTTCCAAGTTGAAATTCGAAGTAAAACTTGACTTTACTGGTAAAAATAATGTTAACTTATCCGGTTACACCCATGAAATCTCTACTGGACAAAACTTTTAAATTGTTGAGTTCAATAATAAATGTTTCTTGTCTTAACTATTTTTCTTGAGGTCAATAATAGACTTAACTAGTAAAACTGATGTTAACTTATTCGGCTACAGCCATGAAATCTCTACTGCACAGTAGCTTTACCTTGTTGAGCCCAATAATAAATGTTTCTTGTCTTAACTATTTTTATTGTGGCCAATAATAGACTTAACTAGTAAAAATAATGTTAACTTATTCGGTTACACCTGTGAAGTCTCTACTGGACAAAACCTTTACCTTGTTGAGCTCAATAATAAATGTTTCTCGTCTTAACTATTTTTATTGTGGTCAATAATAGACTTAACTAGTAAAACCAATGTTAACTTATTCAGAAATATTGTTCTTTTTTCACCAAAAACATCATTTCTGTATTCTGAACAAGAATCCAGTGCAATTTGCTTTCATAGTACAGGTTATTGGAGTGATCACACATGTCAAAGTAGGTATTTTAATTGTCGTAATAAGTTAACCTCTCAAACTTATTAATATTTATTCGATCATTCTGAAAAACAATAGGTTTTGTTTGATGGTCTTTCTCATTGAGCCTGTGCGATTTCATCATCATTCATTGAAAACTCCCACCCGTAGAGCGTTCACAACCCATGTGTGTTAAACAGGCTAATTTGAGCACAAAATGTTACGCCAATCGGCTATTTTGGTTGCTATGGCAACCAAAATCGATAGGTGTCCAGATCTCACCATAAGACATGTCCATACAAAATATTATCAAAATCGGTTCATATTTGCAACCTGCAGCGCGTTCACAAGGAAGTGTCTGCGGACGCGGACGCGGCGGCGGCGGCGGCGGCGCGACGATCGTAAATCCATAGTATCCGCCGAACTTTGTTCGGGGGATACAATTACTTTGCATCAATGTTGCTTGAGACCCTGATATTTGAGTACATTGTATAATGAGTCTGCTATCTCAGTATCATCATGTTCCAGTAAACAGTCTGGTCGAGTCATCTATCCACAGAAAATCTTTGAAGCCCTGCCCCCCCCCCCCCCCTGGACAGCACCAATACGAGATGATAATGATGGTAACTTGAAGTCACTCCCAGCAAGCAAATTCCTGTTCATGAAACACAAGAGCGACACTCTCCGACCTCCTGGGATATTTATTGCATGTTTGCCTGTCTTGTTAATCTTACAAAGGCGGTGATTTTCACCCTACCCCCAAACCATTCATCAGGAAAACCTCTCCAATTTTCATCAAAAGTGCATTGCCGTAAACCCACTTGACGTTGTGAGAATGACCGTCAATGAGAGCAGGCGACCACTTCTGCCCGCATGAAGCGGTGTTGAACTAGTCTCCAGCCAAGCACCTGAGCTCAGCAAGGCCTTCCATCATGTCCATTGATTGTTAGCAGCTTCCACAGGTCTCGAGACATTTGATATTTCTCTCGTTTATTACCTGCGCCCCACAAACACAGCTACGTGAATACGCCCACCCCTCCAGCCAATGAACATCTACAGGTTTTCATACGATGGTACCATGCACCTCAGTCAGTCATCAAACTGATCGAGCCACGCTTCCAGTCTCTGGCTGCATGTTCTGTAAAAAGAAACTGCCACAATCGTTGACAACTGTAATAGGTCCAAGGACCCAACCCCCAGTAAATCTATTCGTATCTATCTGCGACAGCAAAGTTTATTGGCCTTTTGACATGAGGGGAGCAAACAGCATTGAGCATCGATGTTGCTGTTTCCAGGGAGTCTGGGAGACTTGCACCATTAGCGGACAATCACCGGCTACTGGCAACTCCCATTTATGGCCAGCAAACATTTGTCATGTAGGTAATCTTGCGGCCTTGTGCGTGCTGATGGTATTATTATGTGCAATACGCTACGAGAAGCCACAAAACGGTGCTAGCCGAAGTTGAACCACTTTCATGATGGCCAGGGTTTTCTTGCGAAGTGTAACAACAGGATGGAATATATTTCTTTGAAGTATAGTGTCAAGTTTATTAGATTCCTTCTTTGAAGTGATTTACTAAGACGTTCCATTCCTCAAAACTCGTGTCTCCATAGCTAGCAATCTCCCTAATAGCAAGCTACACGCACATTACATGATTATTTCCTTACGTGAGAGAGAGAAAGAAAGAGAGAGAGATACAATACTTGACAAAACACCCTGTACTCATCAGCTCATGTAACATGGAACAATCAACTCCAATCATTTATAATGGAATGATTCAAATATAATTCAATCATATTTCTGAAAACGCTCGCTCATCTAATGACCATTATCGTATCATAACACAATCAGTGCAGGTCACGGTCTCAACTGATCCTTGCATCAATCTACCCATCTATAGTGTATCACATTATACTAATACAAACCTGTGTACAAATTCATCATTACCAGTTTGACACCTGCGAAGGAAGATTAAGCTGAGAAAGTGATGCACATCGCAGTGAAGCCACAAGTAGACAGTTTGCTAATAATGTATTGTTAACACCTAGATTGTACTTGTGCATGATGCCCACAGCCCGACACACACACACACACACACACACACACAGGTAAAGTAGCATGTCGGCAACACCTGGCAACCTACAAAGGACGTCCATAGACACTGCAGCCTCTCATATACTAAGTAGAGGCCAAGCAATGGATGTTCCCATGTTTTGTGCCACCTTGGGTTCCCTAGTCACATCAATCTAGTCATATATAATTAAGTACTGTCTGCATCATGAACCATTTGTAAGTCGACACTCGAAAAAAGGTACAGACAGATATTTGAAATTTGACAGGAGCCTTTGCAGCCCGTCAGGTTCTCAACCAGTATTGGACCAATCAACAGCTCAGCTTCACCACACAACACAGCTGTAAATGCATTGTCAAAAATAAAATTAAGTCCCAAATTATTTATTAATGGTGATTGGATCAACCTGTCATTCAGAATAGTTATATAATTAAACTGTACCCTCATACTACAGTAGATCCTATGTTTTAAGACCACCCAAGGGACCCCAGGTGGTCCTAAATCACAGACCAGTGGTCTCTCATGGCAGGTTCATTTATATGACACCATATTGGTTCTAATAGTAGCACAGCGAGCCAAAACAATACCTCATGCAGCAGCGCACGCAAAAATGAGGTCAAACTTGAGGTCAAATTTAAGGAAATCACTGAATAATATACCTATAGCCATCACTTCCCTTAATTATGATTCAAATAACATGAATATATGGATTGGAACACTCCAAGAGTTTATTAGATAGATTTTATGAAGTGAATTACAAGGTTTCAAAAATCAGACATTTTTGGGGAAAAGAGGGGGGGCGCTCTACTAGATCTATTAGGACCAATACGGTAAGAGGCCATTTGGGACCAAGGCGAGTGATCTCTCAAACCAGGGTGGTCTCTCACGACAGGTGGTCTTTAACACAGGATCAACTGTATATCCAATTAATACAATGCATCCGTTTTGCCAGACTTACGGAACTGTGATGTAAGGCAGTAACTTACCTTCCAAGGAACGTCCGTCAGCGTGCTAACATTGCATGTTTCCACGGCAACCGGCACATTGACCGCGCTATGGTCCAGTTCGATTGGAGGTGCAGTGACCAGCTCCGAGTGGTTTTGTTCACTAACCAAAGGAGACTCATCCTTGGGCTGCTTGCGCAGCATCAAAGCCAACAGGTGCCCCATACTGGAAGTCTGCAAGTGCAACTCCAAAAGTATGATTTCTCCAAGTCGCAATTGCACTGAGCCCACTCGTCGTTGCAATAATTCACACGAGAAGTGTCTGTGACTTGTGACAAGTGCGTCAACAGTTGTCAGCCAGCCAGGCCCTCTAACCTCCCGAGAGAGCTGTTTCTGAGGAGTGACCGCTCACGTCACGTCAGTCGCCCGCCCCTGACAGGTCTGTGCTCTCGGTCAGGTGTAACCTGGTAACTCGCCAATCTCCGCTTTGTGATCGTGCACGTCTACTTCGTCAAGCAACAAGTGACCCGGGGGACACCGAGACACGGAAATGTGCTATCTCGGCACAGTCAAACCAAACATCGTCATCCCTCCTATCTTTAGCAAATGTCCCAAAGGTATTTGCCGACATCAAAGGCGTTACCATGCAAGTTTTAGATCAAGGGCAGAAAACTCAGAAATTCGCTGATTTGCTGAACACAACACTCTCGTCTTTTTGCGCGCGGCTCCTCGACCGGCACAAAACTAGAGGCGGATCCAAGGGCGGATCCAGAAAACAATCTGGTGAGATATATTATAGCCTGTACCTACCTACTTTTGACGCGCACTTTCTAAACACGCGCGCTGAAAGCCATTCATACTGAAATCTACCCGAAAACCCAGTTGATGAAACCCATCGATGGTAGGGTAGGCCTACTGGATTAGACCTACATTTCTATTGGGACCTAGGCCTAATTGATACGACCTGGTCTATATATAGGCCTAGGCCTAGTTTTTAGGCTCACTTTCTCTAGAGACGGACCAACAGGACCAGCTTTAGGCCTACATTCAAATCTACAAGACAATTATCTATTCTATGAGGTCTACATACATGACACAAAACATCCTTTTATTCCACGCACGCAGAAAATCAATCAGTTAATCGATAAGTAATGACAATCGATGGCATACCATCCAGATCTACTGGATGGCTAACACATGATCCCATGGTCAGTCCCATCACGGACATTAAACCTTGAATATTTCTGTGAAACGTTTTCGGGTTTCCGGTAAAATGAAATCACGAACGTGTATAAAGAGAATGTTTTAGTAAATCTAGCGCTTTACACCCATGACATCCGTGCGGATAAGTAGGCAGGTACACAGGCATTCGATGTTAGGCCTACATTTCTTAGTTAGATCCAGTCGTAACGTAACTGGTTAAGTATATTAGCCTAATAGCAAATCAAAAATTGCTGCCGTAGGCCTACCACCTAAGGCACCACCTACATAGAATAATGGAATATATGATGCTAATATTTCACGGGTACGTTGGCTATATAATGACAGCAGTAACCAGGTAAGCTGTCCACCTTTGGTTCACTGGAGTACGTTGTCACCACTTCAATCAAATAAAGTGTTGTTTGACAGTCCCCATTGATCTTCGCTGACAGAAGCTGAAAACACGCAAAACTATAATCGCCTTTCCATTGAGCAATTATAAGCTAAATGTTATGTGGAACCGAAGAATATGTTGCGCCCTCGGAGCCTCTCTTCCGATCAATTTGCTAATGAAGATATTGTTTCGGGTGAAGTGATGAGGCCAGCTATACCCCCAGTGAACCTATCAGCACAGGTGCGCTAGGTGTGTACGTGTATGGTGTGAACTAGCTCAGAGCAAAGGAATCACTGAGGATTCACTGACGAAAAAATCTAGATAGTCTTTACATGTCATATCACTTGAAAATACCACGCCCACTTATGAATATAAGTGCCACACAATATCTCGGTTATCATTAATAATTACTGTGGCAACCATTCGTGCAATCCAGGTAGCTAGGGGCACTGGTATGACACTGATACCACGATAAGATTAATCCGTCGGTTTAAGTTTCATTTACTCCGGTGGTCAATTTGCAAATTACTGCTATCATCCCCGTGCCAAAAATAAAAATAAATATATTGGTGAACACATTTCAGGCCTACTTGTGGAAATGAAAAAGCTGCTGGAAATAAAATTGAAGGTAAGAACAACAATTCAATTCGATAGAAAGAAAACTAGGTCTTGATTTTAAAAATTCGATGTGATGATATAACGCTTCGTTCGGCAGGCCTATGCGGGACAGAGGTGACATGTAACATGTGGGACCACAAAACGTAGAGTTGTAAAACATAAAGTGGACAGATTTCGCAAAACTTAAAGTGAAGCAAATCGTGATGCAAATCGTGAAAACTAACTATAGTCGTATATAACACATCTTTTGGTGACCTTGAATTTGACCTCAAACGACATTGAGTGCTGAATCTCAGTGTCACATCTGATACGCAATGTGTAAATTGGCCTAGAGCTGTGTCTAAAACACTTGCATATAGAGCTTAGGATCGCATTATGAACATATGGGAAGTTATATAGTGCATCTTTTGGTGACCTTAAGGTTGACCTCAGACGACCTTGAGTAGTAAATCCGAAGGTGACATCCGAACTGAAATGTGTAAACTGGACTGCAGACAAAATGATGACAAGTAGATGTTATGGTTGTTTTTACGGGCTATATATAGGGAACCATATATTGTGGCTCTGTTGGTGACCTTGAACTTGTCCTCCGACTACTTTCAGTATTATAGTTTAATACATGTAGCATGTTTGCCCGTAAGCTACAGCACCCTTGGTGCTATTTTTAGGTTACCGACCCTATGGTCCAATAACCTGTTTGGCATGGCGTTGTGTCCGTCGTCGTCTGTCGTCCACATTTTTATCTTTTTTGTTTACAGGCGAATTTTCCTGAAATTTTGCACAAAAATACTTGAAAATAATTCAAGAAGGACGTATCTTTCAGTTTTTTTTTTTAATTTCGCATTTTTTTTAAAATGGCGGCCGTTTTCGACGAAAAATGCCTGATTTTTCTCAAAATCTGTTCAGTAACTTTTTTCTTTTTGATACATAACACTCCTCATATCTACTCCTATGATGTCTATAAATTTCGTTGTGCTTGAATCGCTCGAAGTGGGCCATTTCGGTCCAAACTTGGCCCAAATGGGACTTTCCCATGTTAAAGCAGCTGCCTTCGAAAACAATATTTTTTGGATACTATATTTCATACTAAACATGCTAAACTAACTGAATGAACATACTCACAACAAATGTAATGAAAATAACCAGTTTTCAGGGAAATTTTGCTCATTTGAACAGGCAGTTATCGCGTAAATACAGGAACTGTATCCATCACACGCAGATGTAAACAAAGCATAGAAGTGCGAGACAGACTGACGATTCCACGCACATCATGGTATATCACTGATTGTTTTCTCACAACTACACTATATATGCACATATGAACTGGAAAATGTACTTGATGTGGACTTTTAAGCGCGATTTGAGCATTTGTTTACATTCAGGTTTGATGGATACACTTTGTTTGTTTATTTACAAAATCGGTACAAAATGGGCACTAAAACGGATGAAAAGACAACTCGGACGGACTGTAATCGTCAAATTCATTGAGCACACCTTTTGTTATACTGCATTAGATGTGTTTAACAAAAAAATGGTTTTGAAAAAAATATTGCATACATTCGAAGGCAGCAGCTTTAAATTCTTCTATGCTTTATAATTGGACACATTATGCATAATATCTCACCTAATATTGAGATTGGAGACATATAGGTGATGATATATGCTGAATATTCTCGTGACCTTGAATTTGACCTCTGACCTCCGTTTCAAGGTCAGAGCAAAAATGGCTTATATCTCGTTTATTATCGACTTTACAGCTTAGGAATCAATTGTGGACATATAGGAAATGATATATGCTGAATATTTTCGTGACTTTGACCTCTGACCTCATTTTCAAGGTCAAGAGCACAAAATGGCTAATATCTCGCTTATTATTGACTTTACAGCTTAGGAATCAATTGTGAACATATAGGAAATGTTATATTCTGAATATTCTTGTGACCTTGAATTTGACCTTTGACCTAATTTTCAAGGTCACAGGACAAAATGGCTAATATCTCGCTTCTAATCGACTTTACGGCTTAGGAATCAATTATGAACATATAGGAAATTATATATGCAGATTATTCTCATGACCTTCAATTTGACCTTTGACCTAAATTTCAAGGGCACAGGACAAAATGACTAATATCTCCCTTATTATCGATTTTACAGCTTAGGAATCAATTGTAAACATATAGAAAATGATATATGCTGAATATTGCCATGACCTTGAATTCGACCTTTGACCTCATTTACAAAGTCAAAGGACAAAATTGCTAATATCTTGCTCATCTATTGACTTTATGGCTTGAGAACGAATTGTGGACATATAGAAAATGACATACATTGAATAATTTGATGACCTTGAATTTGATCTTGAACTTATTTTCAAAGTCAGATCACAAATGGCTAATATCTCACTTATTATCAACTTTAGCCTAGGAATCAATTGTGGTCAAACTCCAAATGATATATGCTGTATATTTCAGTGACCTCGACTTGACCAAGGATCTTATTTTAAAGTTTCCTTTGACCTGATTTTCACGGTGACAGGACAAAATGGCTAATATCTCACTTATTGACTTCATAGTGTGGGAATCAATGAAGGACATATCGGAAATGTTATACGCCAAATAATCTGATGACCTTGAATTTTACCTTTGCCTTCGTTTTCAAGGCCACAGCACAAAATTGCTAATATCTCTCTGATTATTGAATTTACAGCTTGTAATGTAGCAATCAACTGTGGCCATGATATATGCTTAATATTATATATGCTAAATATTATCTTGACCTTGGATTTAACCAGTGACCTGGCTAACATCCAAAATATTAAACATATTTTGTTCGGTAACCTATCTTTGGCCCTTGGCCTATTTTTTTTTTATTATTGTCACGACATTTGCCTCATATCACGCCTTTCCCACATAACAGTTTTCCTACAGTGCGTGGGATCGGTCCTGGGTGTCGCCCGTCGGTAAATTTATCACCTAACGTACATGTAATATACATATTTGTCCTTCGTCCCGGACAGGACATCAAACTTGATGCTGCGTGGGGATTACGGTTGCTGTGCCATGCAGTATTCTCAGCGGTGCTGATGGGCAAGTGAATATAAGATGTTCTCTGATCTGCCTCGGGTCTATAGAGTAATGCGGACTATGCAATAAACACACCTCACATAACCCCGCTGGAAATGAGTGGGTGCCGTTCCATGCATTCGTGGAGTATCCACAAGGCTCGCTTCATTGATCAATCCAAACCAATCTCGTGAGATATTGAAATTCGTCGCAATGGTTCAGCAGTGTTTGGCGTGGAGATCGGACGTTATGATGCAGGTCATAATGTTAACGAGTCATCGCTGTATCACCAGTGCTGCACGGGGAAACATCTTGTAGAAAGATTCTCCTAATCAACACCACTCATCAAATACTGGTCAAAGAAGCTGGCCAGTGCATTGTGTGTCCAATTGTTCATCGCCGAGCTACTTCATGTTGTTTTGAAAGTACATGCAGGTCTACACAGTGTAGTACGGAAGCGTATTGCTATCAAGGGTGTAAAAAATATTATCTCGTATGTACGACTTATATCTCGTACGTACGACTTAATAACCCGTACGTACGACTTAATAACTCGTACGTACGACTTATTAACTCGTACGTACGACTTGTTAACCCATACGTACGACTTAGTATCTCGTACGTACGACTTATTAACTCCTACGTATGACTTATTAACCCGTACGTACGACTTATTAACTCATACGTACGAGTTAGTAAGTCGTACTTATGAGATACTAGGTCATACGTATGAGTTATTAAGTCGTTCATACGAGTTAATAAGTCGTACATACGACTTAATAAGTCGTATGTATGAGATATAACTCATACGTACGAGATAAGGAATTTTACGCACTTGATAACAATACGCTTCCGTAGTGAAACGTATTGTTATCAAGTGTGTAAAAAAATGTATCTCGTACGTATGACTTATATCTCGTATGTACGACTTATTAACTCGTACGTACGGGTTAATAAGTCGTACGTACGAGTTAATAAGTCGTACGTACGAGTTAATAAGTCGTACGTACGAGTTAATAAGTCGTACGTACGAGTTAGTAAGTCGTACGTACGAGTTAATAAGTCGTACGTATGACTTAATAAGTCGTACGTATGACTTAATAAGTCGTACATACGACTTAATAAGTCGTACGTATGACTTAATAAGTCGTACATACGAGTTAGTAAGTCGTACGTACGAGATACAAATTTTTACACACTTGATAGCAATACGCTTCCGTAGTGTAGCGAAACTGAACACGTGATTTAGGTACTCGGGGAATAGGTATACCGATACACAAAGCTCTACAAATCCAATCGGGAAGTGACTGAGGCAGATCCGGCTTTGACTGCCTGTGATAATCCCTAGCACCATTCTCTCACAATAAAAAAAAACTGCCGCATCACAATAGCATGAAGGACAATACAGCTGCAAGGCATTGGACACTCGATGGTCAGGGCACAACAGGAAATCAGGACACATTACCTTTCTATTACGTAACGGACTCTTTGATATATACATGTAGTGTAGTAATGACATTCTGTTGTCTCCACCTACATCACTTTTTTGGACGTATGCACAGTGAAATATATCATTCAATAACTAGGATAATATCTTTCCACTGTCGCTTATAATGAGTGTAATATCATATACACGACTGGGTAAAATTACTTTCGCGGAGTTCCTCGACACCCTTTACTTGAAATGATCTAATCGGGAACATTTTACATCGTTTGAAACTGTGTATACCATATATCCGTTTAAGTGATGCTCTTTAGAAGAAATATTGGTGTGATCTAATTTAGCACGTTTGTCTGGTGTTAAAACGTGTGCCAGACACAATCAACGACCGACGTCTTTCTCACTCACAAACAATTTACAGTAAGAAATATTTTTTTTATTAAAAATGTTCTAACAAATTTTATTTACTTGCTCTTCAACCAAGATGATTTTATTCCTTAAAACAAATAAATATTTTAAATTTAAGGATATAAATTCATTTTCTTAAAATTAGAAGGTATTTTATTACTAGCCACACAATAAAACACTTATGAGTGTGAGTGACATAATATTTTTTAGATATGATTTATTTACTGAATGAAGAAATATTCAATTACCAGTTTTGAGGAATAAAGTTATCTTGGTAGAATATCAAGTAAATAACATCTTTTTATAAAAAAGAAGAAGTTTTTGCCATACCGGGGGCCGGGTAATTTCCCAAAGTAACAATGAAATATATACCATTTGAATCATGGAATTCTGACGAACGAAAGACTCATAATGTCCTACATGCACAAAATGAATAAAGAATGAATATCCTACACATCGTACATACACGTTTGGCTTGGGCGTTTTTTTTTTCTCAAATAAACAAAAACAATGATTAGAAAGTTGAAATTCGTAATTTTCAGTTTGGTTCGAGTGTTGGCATTATTCACTCAGAGAACGTGAGCAGGTAGCACTTATCTTGCAGGCTGCATAACTCACTGAATACTTGTGCAGAGGAATGTGTTCTGTCATCGACATCATCGTGATATTGTTAGTTTGAGGAAATTAATTTGGCACCTGGAGCGAGATATTAATTTTGGGAAAGAGTATATTATTTGGATTATAACAATACCCGGAACTCAACTCATAATTCAACATATTCCAAAAAGAACAACAGGTAAATGTGCCACTATATTGGCAATAATTCTTATCACCCTGGATCCGCATGTGCGTCTTAAGACAAATGATATCAGAGGACGAAGAGATAAGTCGTACTCGACCTCACATCGTGTTAGTTGCTGTATACTGATAAACAGCTCAAATCTAGATATTTCTTGTCTCTTGTATATATAATTAAAGTTGGAATCAATTTTAAAATCAGCCAAATTTAGCATTCTTGTTTGTCATGCAAACTTGAAACTACATCTCGAGAGAGTCAGGAATGTAAAGAAAATATGCACAGTTCGACAACAGATACTCAGAAAATTGCCGTTAATCGTCATGAAAACAGTGGATAGATAATGATCGGCCTGCCTACATTGCCGGTTGCCACAGTATCTACACAAATACCAATGGCGTCATGAGACGGTGTATAGGAATCGCTTGCAAGGCGGGCCGCTTTGAGGAAAAAAATGATTTGAATCTTGATTTGGCAACTCTATTTAGGCACGTAATTACGGAAGCTCATATTCGCCACATAGAGGAGCACAATTTTTTTTAGAGCGTTATAACGCTCTAATTACAGTGTAACAGCGTTATAACGCTCTAATTTACAGCGTTATAACGCTCTAATTTAGAGCGTTATTACGCTCTAAATTAAACCGTTCACCTTCCCATCATATTTCCAATGTCGTGATTTATAATAAACATATCTAGATCAGAGTAATTTTGAGATTTCCCTACATATGATTGAGCTCATGAACCAGCAGGTCCGATGATGTCTCTGGCAGTGTAATTTAGAGCGTTATTACGCTGTAAATTAGAGCGTTATTACGCTGTAATTAGAGCGTAATTACGCTGTAAATTACAGCGTTATAATGCTCTAATACAGCGTAATTACGCTTAAATTACAGCGTAATTACGCTTAAATTACAGCGTAATAACGCTCTAATACAGCGTAATAACGCTCTAATTTACAGCGTAATAACGCTCTAATTTACAGTGTAATAACGCTCTAATTTACAGCGTAATTACGCTCTAATACAGCGTAATAACGCTGTAATTAGAGCGTAATTACGCTGTAAATTACAGTGTTATAACGCTCTAATACAGCGTAATTACGCTTAAATTACAGCGTAATAACGCTCTAATACAGCGTATTAACGCTGTAATTAGAGCGTAATTACGCTGTAAATTAGAGCGTAATTACGCTATAAATTAGAGCGTTATAACGCTGTAATAGAGCGTTATAACGCTGTAATAGAGCGTAATAACGCTCTAATTTACAGCGTAATTACGCTCTAATTTACAGCATTAATACGCTGTATTAGAGCGTTTTAACGCTGTATTAGAGCGTAATTACGCTGTAAATTAGAGCGTTATTACGCTGTAAATTAGAGCGTTATTACGCTGTATTAGAGCGTTATTACGCTGTATTACAGCGTTATAACGCTGTAAAGAAAAATGTGCATTCCTCCATCTGGCGAATATGAGCCACCGTACGTAATACACATTTTCAGACCCAAATTTGTACGAGATCTTATTCTATAGGCAAAATAAAGCTACCGCAGAATGAATAAATTTTGTCAATTCTAAAAGTGATTTTTTAATACCGTCACAACTACAAAAAGTAAGTATTTGCTTGACTAATTCAGTATTTGAGTCATGACAGAAACCGATATACCAAAAAAAAAAACAATCAAAGTAATTCACTTTCATGAAAACAAAGATCATCATCATACTGAACTTTATGTACGCCTCAATATTCTCACATGGCCGATCTTACCATTAGAACTAATATCTGGTTTGCTTTGAGTTTGATGAATGTTTATTTTGCTCCATTTTTTATTCATGTTTGTGTATTGATCTATTTGAGACTCATTCACATATTTATGAAGTGATGCGATGTTCAATTTTCAAACTTCACAACAAAATATTGCTTAAAAATGTTGCATGCATATTTTAGAGCTACTTTTAAAAAAAAATCCTAGCACATGACTTAAGAAAAGGTCTTACCGCGAAATCCTCACTATCTGTGTCGGAGAATACTAAATCAGACATCACATTTTCGAACGAATTTCTAAGGTTATCCATGACGGAAGTTTTGTTTTCCACTTGCTGTGAGGAGTCCTGTTCTGTGCATGCGGAGGTACGCCTCAGTCAGACTTGTGTGCCAGGGGCGGGGAGAAAGTGGTATCCCTGGTGATCTCGCGCTGTCATCTTTGTAACTGTCCCCATGACGCACGTATACAGTCCTCGGTGTTATTACTTTCATTTCCAGTCAATATCTGGGCGTTATTGCAACTAAATGGGTCGTCAGTGGGTTTGACGCTTACTCAGTATGATCATAATAGTGAGATCACAAAAACATGCCCCAAATGAAGGGTTTTATTGTGACACATTTTGCACAGACAAAGTGAGGTCTAACATTAACTTTTACTTCAGTGTCAGTGCAGATAACAATCTGTAAGAAATCCTACAAAGTACATGTCCCCGTTTCCATTCCTGTGGATATTTCTCATGAATGATTTGGGAAAACCAACCTGACTGTACTGTCCTTTCTACTCGTATAATTTGACACGTGAAATGATCGATTGAAATATATGAGAATTCCCCTCAGAAAACAATAATGCTCGGCTCGGAATAGAAGAAATATTCACCACACCAAATATGGCCGGATTCGATGCATAATATTATTAGCCTGGACATCATGTCAGCCCGTCCGGATATTCTGGGGACATCACATCAACCATTCCGGATTTTTTGGGGACTTAATTGTGTTTGCTATCACATCAATCCGTCCATATATTCTAGATACTTTGGACATCACATCAACCCTTCCAGATATTCTAGATACTTTGGACATCATATCAACCCTTCCAGATATTCTTGGGACTTTGGGCTTGACTATATGTCAAGTCCTAGATATGTCAAATCAAATCAACTTTTCCAGATGCATTGTCTTCAGCATTATGACAACCCTTTGTTATATTTGAAACATTAACGAAGACATTAGCCTTAACAACATGATTGATATCTCGCTGGTTGCATTGGCAATGTGTAGTGGCGCATCCAAGAATGAAGCGCTGGAATAAATCTTGCAATAACACGCTCTTGCGTCTAGTGTTTATGGTAGCATTTACGCCCACTGGCTGATTTACTGGCACGTTGTCCGGGAAAGGAACGATATCCTGGAGTGAATCGCGGGGATGTGGAGGCGAGACATATAGACGATCACAAATTAAAAATTAGGGACATACAAGTAAATGAGTTTATACATAAATATTTTTCTATCCTGCGATGTAATACGACTCCTCTCTAATATCGTGTTGACCTTTTGTTGATTAGTATGTAAGGAATATAATTTTCTGCTGACTAAATAAGTACCCAAGGTACGCATATTTGATTACCCGTGTTGCACTGTCATTTCGCAAGAGATCTTTTTCAGACTGTCTGCATTCAATGACTATTCTGACTATAGGACGAGAGTTACCAGTTAACTACAACCGTACTAGCTGACTGGGAATTCTCACGCGATTCTCTAATATGTGACAAATATTTGTAGAACGTCCAACAAAGGTTACCGAAGAAACGTACAGTGTTGTGCCAGTAATTTTATTTCACTAAAATTGCTGACTTAACCTATCAGGATCGCTGAAGATCAAATTCAAGGTCACCAAAAGATCCAGTGTGAGTGAATGTGTATATGCTCATAATACAAACCCATGCTATATCTGATATATTTTGTCTGCAGTGGTTGATTTGCATGTTTGAGGTCAAATGTGACATTTTCGACAAGATGTCATCTGAGATATTCCATCGTCCACATTCGTATCGTTAAAGATAAGAACTTACAGTCAATTTGTTTCGATAATTAAGGAAAGAATATTCAAAAATAAGGTAAAAGGGATGATTTCTTCTTTCACATTTCGATTTGTCTAAAAATGGCACTGATTTTCGTCTAGAAATGCCCAATTTCGGACTTTGGAAATGGCAGCCATTTCTCAATATCTTTAATTTTAATTTCGCATAAGCATGGCATTTCAAGCCGTCTGTAAGATGTATAAGATGAACTGCCTTGAACTATTGGAAAGGTCCAAAAAGTAGGCCCAAAAGGCTGACCTTACAGATTTTTGGATCTATTCGACAATACCTTTTTCTCTATTTTCACATATGTTTTTGGAGAGTTTATCTGGTGTATGAAGACTGATGCTGAAATGGGCAAATTACCACTTGTAGATACAAAATGGGTATGTATTATGAGCATATAGGATATCATATGTAACACATGTTCTGGTGAAACTTGACCTCACATGACCTAGAGTGGTGAATCCCAAGGTCACTTCCGAACTGAAATGTGTAAATTGACCTCCCTATAGGTTTGTATCATGTCCATGTAGGAAGTCATATATGGTGGATGTTCTGAGGATTATTGAAGTTAACCACGGATGTTCTTGAACATATGACTTCAGATGAACATATATCCAGTGGTAAATCCGGTCCAGTGAGAGTTGGAATATGTAAATTGGACTCTGCATACAAAAGGATTGTATATGGAGTTTAGTTTTGTATTATGAGCAAATATAGGAAGTCATATGTAGCAAATATTCTCCTGACCATGATCCCCGGCATTACCACCACTCGGCAACCACTCATATTGTGTGTCTAATTGTTCGATGTAGAATTGCTTCATGTTTTACTGAACAGTATATGTAGCCTACACATGGCCTATGGAGCGACAATAAACACATTTACATCCTCATTGTGCAAATGCAATCTCAATGTTTCACTGAACAACCAAGTAGAATCGCTACAAATCCAATCGGGGAGTGACAGTCTGTGTTTGATAATCCCTGGCACCATTCTCTCACAATGAAAACTTTCGCATCGCTATTGCATGTAGGGCATACAACATACACATCTTTAGTGCATTGGACACTTTGATGGTCAGGGCACAACAGGAAGTCAGGACACATTACCACTATTTAGCTGACTCTTTTGGTAGTGTAATGACTACCCCTTTATGGCCATACATGTATATACGCAGTAGACTCTCATCATTTTTTTTATAACAGAAACTAAAATTTTCTCTTTTCACTGCCACCCACAATGAGTTTAATATCAGATAGGCGGCTGAAATTACTTTTGTGGAGTCCAGTGACACTTTTTTGCTCGAAATGGTCTAATCAGGAACATTTTAAGTTCGTTTGAAACTGTGTATATCATATATATATATATATATATATATATATCCGTTTAAGTTATGCTCTTTAGTAGAAATGTTGGTGTGATCTAATTTAGCACGTGTGTGTGGTGTTAAAATGTGTGCCAGACACTTTACCGATTATTACTTTTTTTAATGTTACTATTTTTCATTCTTAGAGTAGAGTCAAACACACAAAACTAGAGCAAAATCATTATCGTAGAGTGAGCCTTACATGCTCATGTTATGCCACAATATTTTCACATGACCGATCTTAAATTTAGAAGATATATATCAGGTTTTCTTTAGTTGGATGGATGGTAATTTTGCTCTGATTTTTTACTCTCGATTTTGTATGAATTCATTTGCAATTTGTTTCCAAATTAATACTTCACTTGCGAAAATGTCTTACCGCGAAATCCTCACTGTCTGTGTCGGAGAATACTAAATCAGACATCCCATTTTCGAATGAATTTCTAAGGTTATCCATGACGAAGTTTTGGTTTCCACTTGTTGTAAGGAGTCCTGTTCTGTGCATGCGGAGGTACGCCTCAGTCAGACTTGTGTGCCAGGGGCGGGGAGAAAGTGGTATCCCCCGGTGATCTCGCGCCGTCAACTTTGTAACTGTCCCCATGACGCACGTATACAGTCCTCGGTGTTATTACTTCATTTCCAGTCAATATCTGGGCGTTATTGCAACTAAACGGTCGTCAGTGAGCCTGATGCTTAGGCAGCATGAGCACAATACTGAGACCACACAAACATGCCCCCAAATGAAGGGTTTTATTGTGACACATGTTGCACAGACAAAGTGAAGTCTAGCATTAACACTTTCTTCAAGGTCAATGCGGATATCAAGCAGCAGGAAATCCACATAACTACATGTCCCCGTATCCATTCCTGTAGATATTTTTCAGGGATGAATTGACAAAACCATCTTGAATGTACCATGATTTCAACACGTAATAAAGTCATGCAACTTGACATGTGAAATTGATCAACTAAACTTTTGGGGGTATTTTTTCCAGAAGCACCGTCGCAGGAAAAAGAAATATTCACAACACCAGTATATCATACATGACCTAATTCAATTAATGAATGTTCTGAGATTCGGCGTATGTATGCCAACGAGAAGTTATGGTAATTTCTTTATGTGTGGTTTGGTCTGCACTATTTCTAGACTGTCAGATATCCTGGAGACATTATTAGCCTAGACACCATGTCAACCTTTCGAGATATCCAGGCACTTTAGGCTTGAGATCGCGTCAACCCTTCCAAATATCATGAGGACTTTGGGTTTGACTTCACATCAACCCTTCCAGATATCCCGGGGTATTTGAGCTTGACACTGTATCAACTGTAAAGCCATCCTTTGGACTTGACATCAAATAAACTTTTCCAGATGCATTGTCCTTAGCATTATGTCAACCCTTTGTTATATTCGAAACATTAGCCTTGACAACATGATTAATATCTCGCTGGTCACATTTGGCAATGTGTAGTGGCGCATCAAAGAACAAAGTGCTGGAATAAATCTTGCAATAACGCGCTCGTACGTCCAGTGTTTATGGTAGCATTTTACGCCCACTGGCTGATTCACTGGCACGTTGTCCGGGAAGGGACGATATCCTGTAGGGAGTGAATCGCGGGGATGTAGTGGCGAGACATATAGACGATTAAGAATTCAACATTACGAGCATATATGTAATGCGATTACACACGTATATATAGTCTTGTAGTATGATATAACTCTCTTCGCTAATATTTGTTAACCTTTTGCTGATTGGAATAAAAATATAATTTCCTGTTGACTAAATAAATATCCATGATAAGCACATGATTACCCTTGCTGCTCAAATTGTCATTTCACGAGAGAATATTTTCAGACTGTATGCACTGAATTATTACGAGTACGAGAGTTACCAGTTAAATATTATTGTACTGGCTAACGGGTCAAGAACTTGTAGTGATTACTAGTATGTAACCAAAATTTGCCAAAGGTCTGAGGAAGGTTACTGGAAAACGAACAATGTTAAGCCAGAAATATTTTCACTAAAATTGCTGATATGACATATCAAGATCATTGAAGATCAAATTCAATATCACCAAAAGATCCAATTTATGTGAGTGCGTATATGCTCATAATACACACCCAAACCAAAGAAATCTATAGCATGTGTTTTTAGCTGTAGTGGGTGACTTACATGTTTGAGGTCATATGTGATATTTGAGGTCAGATCTGGACAATTTCTTCACGAAGTCATCTGAGGTCAACTACAACATCACCAGATGATATGTTTTTTTGTGTGATTTTCCATATGCTCATAATACAAACTGAAAGTCTATTTACAGCCGAGTTGTATGCAGCGCGCAGTTTACACTTTTCAGGTCAAATTTGACCTTTGGATTCATCACTCAAGGTCATCTGAGGTCAACTCTAAATCATCCAAGATCCACCACAAATGTGATTTCATTATGCCCATTGCCAGGCATTCTTTTCGTCAAAGGGCTTTCTTTGGGCGAAATAAAATGCATTATTTGCGGGCAAACAACTGTTTTTTTATGCCTAATCAACTATTATTTACGGGCAAACAATATTCTTGGCGCGAAAACAATATTATTTGCGCGTAAGGAGCTAGTCTTTACCGGAAAACAATGTTCTTTGCGCGACACTTCAAGTCCAAGGTCATCAAGTGACGTGTGTGACCTGACTGTATCTGCAAGTGTTTCGCCCCCATGGGCCATTTTGTGCATTTCATACCATTTTCGAGCGATATGAGACACACCATCAGAATTCCAGTAGAGTGCCCAAAAATTCGGCACCCATATTTCTGGTTTTTCAAGCGATTTATGGCATGCCGTCATTATACATTACAGATTGCTTGGAATGGCATGCATGTGTGAAAGTAAAATGAGGAAATGGCCGCCAAAGTCCAAAATTGGACGAAACACGGCCGCCATTTCTACTAAATTTAAAAGTGCTGAATAAAAAAAATATATAGACCATCTATATTATGTATCCTTCTTGGATTAATATCTTTAGGTATTACTATACAAAATTTCAGACACATTCAAACAAAGGCTCGGTAACCTAAAAACTGTTTTGTTTATTGTGTTTGTCGGAATCAAGCTTGGGATGGAATATCCTAACATGTATAGATCCACTGCCACTCGTGGAAATTACATGCAAAAACATATTACATTACAACTTCACATGCACACTATGTAGGTAATTGTATTCCACAACATGTCAATTGTCTGGTTTCCTTTTATACAAAAGTAAAAACGTCGTCTCACCTCATTCAAGAAAACATCGTCGTCGTCGTCATAATCCATCAAAATCCGTCATCAGACTCCATTGGACAGCTGATTTCTTCTACCATGTGTATCTTATATGCAATTCACTGCTTTGCAATATGCGTTCGATTAGAAGAAGCCGGAGCAATTTGCAATAAAGCACACGTTTTTATTCCCCAGCAGTGTACTTATCTAAATGCTACGGGGCATATAATGTCAGAGAAGACCACGATAAAACTTGGGGTTTCCACACAAACACATAAATATAGTATAGAAGTTTAATGCAGGAGCAGGAGCAAAGAACCACGTCCAAAACATTCGGGAGAGATTTGACACCCGCCACATAATTCGAGTACCAGCTCACTCCCAAAGATCAAAATATATTCCGATATCAGGCCACTATTGCCTTTAAACTGACGGCTTAAAATCCCGCGCTCAGGATGACCCGATGCCAGGACATGACGTGTGACAGTGGGCGACCAATCAGAGTTAGTATTGGCGAGGAGACACGTGAGCACTCCCTATCCCACTATTATTGTTCCCGTTGCTGAAAGACAAGAATGGCTAGAACAAGTTCCGACCACTCATAGAGTCGAGAAATAGTTATCGAAGTACATGTGAGATGCACGTGTTTATGAAAACATTGTACGTTTCTGGAGTACCGGTAATAAAAGTAAGAGGGATTCATCCTCTACAATCCCAGCGTGTAAGTACACCGATCTGTTGTCTTGTTAGTGAATGGAATATTTAATCGATGAAGGGAGGCCGTTTGACATTTCAGTGCACAGTTCATACCGTGATTATCTTCAGGTAATAACGTTCCTGTGTTCCTACAAAGAAGGAAATAGTAACATTGATGCAAAGTCCATGATTCAAAGACCCGGCTTCAGTTGTGAAAGACCATTGTACGCTTGGATGATCGCTGTTGTGCAGGATCGGTGTACGCTTTGCTGAATTTTGGAAAACCAGTTTCTGATGATGACTTTCGTGATAAATGCTGAGATACCAGGATGTTTCCTTGCTACACATCTAAACAATCTAGATGGTAAAGGATGTGTGGAGAGCTGCCAGGAGAAAGAAGACCCTTTGCCATTTTATTACCTGCACTGTCTGCACAGATCCTGGCAAGGCACCGATTCAACACTGTCATTACTGCAACTGTCGCCACCACAACCTTTTCAATGTAGTATTGTGATCTACCAATCTATGATTGTCAAGCGCACCATGCTGCCCAACTGGTTCGCCAACACTCAACAGTTTCGTATTCCATATACTTCCACCAGGACCAACTCATACAATTGGTTCCTAATACTTAGCACTTGACTATCTTCTAGACTCACAGATGGAAGACATATATCCTCATTTCCACCAGGAGTATGATGATACCTAATCGTCTGTACGAGCCACTTTTTCATACAGATGGCAATAACACTATAGAACCGTGACACCGGGTGGGATGGAATTACCAACTCATCCCTCGACTTGTGTTTAGTCACGATGACAACCACCTGCTCGAACACCTGAATCCGCTGATCCGCTTACACTACATCATCTTCATAATAGCTTACTATAGGCAGAACCATGGCTAGAGGTCTACATTGCACGTTGTAGGATCTGCCCTCGAAGAGAGCACCATGCGAGACCATGCACTACACATTGCATTGCCAACCTGTAGTATCTGAGCGCTAGTCCATAATATGTTCATGGGTGAGAATATTAAGTTAACTGTCAAGGATCACAGAAACAAAAAAAAAACAGCGAAGAGAAGAAGACACTGGCACTGGAAGAGAAGGATGATGCTGAAGCTGCTGCACATGAGGAGGCAACACCATACACAGTACTGAACATCATGACACTCGCTCCTTGGTCCCTTCCACGTCAATGTCTGAGGAGACTTTGGCTTATTCATGTTAACTAAAGTGTGTAAAGTATAAAAACGAGGACGTTATTTCCGGGAAGGGGTGTATGTAGTATATTATTAGCATGGACTGATGGTCTGTATGTCTGCATATAGGATGGTCAACTTAGATTGCCTGGAGATGATCGACAGGCATCGCTTTGGTGAGGAGTCATTTAAGCACTCCCTGACCACTTTTATTCTTCTGGTTCCGACCGATCACTTAGGACATAGAACATCAAAAATATCCAACTCCTCCTGCAAAACCTGATTTCACAGGACAAGGCCTGAAATAAGCTAATATATCCGGATGTCATCCCATGGTACTGGTTTTGTTTCATCCAGTCCTACTGAGAAGATTGCGTTTTGGGAGGCACATGTTTCACAGGGTCAAAGAAGAATCATCGAAGTAGAAGCATGTGCATTTGGAACAGTTAGAAATATTGTAAAGTAATGATCAAGAATACTGGTAAGAGGGGAATAATAGATGCACGGTGTTAGTTGCACAATCCGAGTTATCCATCCACAGACTATGATCACCTTTTCCTTGATGTGAGCATCACGTACCGGTAAATTTCGCTATATAAATGTTACTATGCATGTTGTGTGTTTTTATTATGTGTTGTCCTCTGTATATGGGTGTTTATATGTGAAATAAACTAATACTACATTGTTATCACATTATGAGCCGTGCCTTATATATGATGGTGTTTAGAATCTCCGGTACGTATAGGCCTATGCGTGAACGAAATCGCCATGAGGAAAGTCAAGAATAAACTGCAAGAAAAACGCGCCTTGTCTGGAGGCATTGTTCGATATCCCTGTTATGGACATATAACAGCTTCAGCAGCGAAGCTAAAAAAAAAGTATTCGTAAACTTCCATATAATATGCAAATGTTATACTCCTGGATATGATGATAACATATTTTGAAGTACATACATGTTTGTTATTCAGATGTTAGCATGAAGTAGGCTATGTACAATGAAGTTTGTTGCGTGCTATTGTTTTTTTTCAAAACTTACCCGTTTCAAGAAGACATCGTCTTCCTCACAAACACTGTCTCCACCTAACTCGTCTGGTTCCATCTTGTTTTTTCGCTCGACCTTGAAATTTGAGCGCAAAATGTTTGATCGACTGTTTATCCGATTTCAAACTGACGGAGTTACTCCAAACTGAACATCAGTACCAGTGTAGCAAATGAACGAAAATCATGTTCGACTCCGATAGTATGAATACAAAAACAGCAGATTGATGTTATTACAGCGGCGGACTGCTGTTACATGGTGATTTGTATCTCAGTACACCAGGTCATTGGTGCAGTGTTAACAAATTTCATTGCATAGCAGCCATCTGGTTGCACGCGAAGTAGGCCTACGTTTGTAAACTGACAAATCTGTCAACTAGCAAAATATCTATATTTGCATAGGAAATAATAGTTGCAGAAAATGGGTTCCAGCCAATTCAGCCGCATCCTTCCGAAGATCGGTGCCGATCCCTCTGACTGTTTCTGGGATTCCCAGCCATGTCGAACAGTCTTTCATCACCATCCGCGTGTTCTCGCCAACAATAAACTCCAGTTGAGAGTCATTTGTTTAACGAAGCTTGATTTAGTGCCTTGTCCCTGTTGATGGCCTCACAGCCGAAGGTATCTATCACAGAGGCAGCCAATTGGAGCACAACACACCCACGGGTGACACCCGAGGGACAACTTCTCAAGGCTCGTCCCTGTCACGATGGCATGCTGTCACATTTTGACCAGTATCTCAGTGACAGGTTAGTGCAAACAATTTATTCTTCAGGCCAATGATGTTCACATCATCAAATGCCTTGTGGTCGCGCAAAATTAGTGCGATAATTCCTAATGTAGAATTATTACAACAAACATCGACGAAGTATGACAAATTGAGTGAACTTAAAACTGGAACCAGTTTTAGAATTGACTAAATTTATTATTTTCACAGACGCGTTATTTTTCTACAGAATGATAATTCACGCAGAAATTAGTATGAAACTTGGTAGTATATGGTTAAATGCGTTACTAAAACCAAGATTCAAATTCGGACGAGTTGATTTCTCACCCCTTCTTCAAAAAGGCCCGCGAGCGAGTTCTACAGTCTTCCACAAGTCTCGTGACGTCATCGGTATCTGTCTGGATATTGTGACAACCGGCAATGTCGGCAATCGACAGCCAATCATTTTCTATCCAGTGTTCTCATGCACGATTTTTTTATTAACTGCATCGAATTGTGCATTATATTTCCTGTATATTTCTGACGTTCCCGAGATGTACGTACAAGTTTTCGTGTAACAAGAATGCTAAAATTGGCTGATTTTGAACTTTAATATTATGAAAATGAATTTGTCTGGCGCTTGTCTCTGTTTGGTCTAACAATCAAACTTCAGATGTGCGACCTTTCGAGAGCGAGGAATGAAAAGAGGGTTGAGTCATCCAGATGTACATGTACATGGCTGACAGCTAGGGTCGACATATCATGCCACATCATTATAATGAATATAATCCTCTGTATGAAGGTGACAATCACGGTTTTAGGTGTACATGGTATTGCTCTGAACAATTAACTGATAAAATTGTCTGGTGATATATTGTCTCTGATTCGTCTGACAATCAAATTTCATCTGTAATTTCAGTACACGTCCTGTTGCTGGTGGTCTGTCGGAGTTTGTTACTACTTTACTTAAATAATAACGCAAATCAGAAATATGTTTTTTTTTTCTTTTCAATCTAACAGTTTTCCCACAATGATCGCATTTCTGCACGCGTATATCGGACCAGTGGCGTACCTGACGGGGCCTCTGGCATCATTTCTGTCGAATATTCGGGAAATCGGCAGGTGAATGAAGATAATAAAACGTGAAAAATTAGGTAGTTAGGAGAAATATTGATCAAAATGACTTCAGCAATATTACACGAGGCCGAAGAGTTATAAATATCATATCTCTCTACATCAAAATCTTCTATATTCATGAATGGAAGTTTCAACGAGATTATTTTACTGGCATCATTCGGCTTTAGACTCTGTTGCATGCTTCGTGATGCGTTGACACTAACACTAAAACGTATGATGTGCAGGGATTTTAACCAGAATCAGCATATTTTTTGCCGAAATCACCACACACTCACACATATATGTGCTTTGTGTACGGGCACAGTGAGGAACTCGATAATGAAACCAGAGTCATAATTGAAATGTGCTCAATACAGAGGGCGTTTAGGCCAGCTGGGCGTTGGACTCTGAGGATTAGATTGGTGGTGGTGGTTGGGGGGGGGGGCAGCCTCCTCCCCAATATTTTTTTTTATCCCTGATCCAGAAATCTGTTCAGCTGCAGTGATGCATCACATAACAACCGTAGGTCAGTGATTGTAATAGATATTTCACAGATATTGGAATGAATCTCTCTTATATCAATGTTGATTGGAGTGTGTCTGCTGGCATAAACGCCCTCTGTATTGAACACATTTCAATTATGACTCTGCTTTCATCATCGAGTTGCTCACTGTGCCCGTACACAAAGCACATGTATTTATGTGTGGTGATAATTGAGTGTCATTATCCATTAATTATGTTATGTGAAATAAAATATGTAAAGTGACACGATGTATAGTTCCGAGATACATATACTTAAATACCAACATGACAAGATAGTTGCATTCTTGTCGGGAATGAAAAATAGGTCTACCCATTCAGAGCCGGAGGAGAGCTCAGAATCAACCACAGAACATGAAGAAAGCTCTGGCTTCTGGGGCCCTTAGCCGGGCCCCAAACCCCACGCCATATATATTGCTCCTTTGCTTTTCGGTGAATTGATGAGTGATAGAAAATTATGTTCGCTATCGTACCCTCTACATTACTGTGTAAAAATAATTGCGAACACATATTATATTCACACCATGATGTATGGGACATGATTTATGACTCATGTCTGTTGTATACACAACTGGTTGCACACACATTATATGATATCAAAATCGAGGTTCATTGTTTCAAGCCTTTCATAATAATGTGGTGTGAAAATTCATGTTTTCTTGCGTGGAAAAATTTGCGTGGAAAAGTGAATCAGACAAGACGATTTGTTGCGTTCGTTTCGTATTTAATATTATATGGCATCATTTTAGGAAGACATCCTGGAGTCAAGACAAGAGTGAGTTTAATAAAAAAAATATTGTGTCATGTGTTCGAGAACAAAAGAGCTTGGTTGTCATTATAACATCCATATTATATATTTCATGCTTCGTGTTCAGTAAATCTGAGTGATTGCTTAAATCAAAGTACTTTCTTCACAGATAAATGGAATCAGCTGGACACAATATATTTTTTTCTCTGAAAGTCCGTGAGGGTAGGGAAGCTTATAAGGGACATTCAACTGTTTAGCTCCGCTCTGCCGAATGGCAGCGGAGCTTTAGCGATACCTTGTTTCCGGCGTCCGTCTAGCCGGACAAACATTCCCCAATTAGGGACCTGAAAAAAGCTGTAAAAGGGCCCCAACTATGGTTTAGGCCAAGAGTTCAATTTTAGGGGCCAGTCGAGATAAGAAATTCAAAATTGGAAAGGCCCCTAACTAGGTCTCGTCTGCCTGGACGAACATTCCCAAGTTAGGGGTCCGAAAAAGGCTGAAAACGACCCCCAACTATGGTTTAGTCCAAAAGTTCGATTTTGCGGACAAACATTCGTACGTTAGGGGCCTGAGAAAAGCTTAAAAAGGCCCCCAACTGCACAAAAATGCCTAAAAACATTTCGAAATGGAGCTTTTTTTGATTTGGTGGCCATTTTCTCGAAACTGTCGACCAGTTTTGAGATTTTTATTTCAAAAGATTCCCCTCTGTGATGTGTGGCGGCCATTTTGTTTTTCCGGTGGGTTGTCCCAAATCAGGTGGGCGCAAAAAAAAATTTCGTTCCAAATCAAATTACTATTCGTTTTGAGCCATTTCCAGCCAAAAAAAAAAAATTGTTTTCTCCTTTGAAAAAAAATTTTGGCACTTTTTTCGTTCAAAATGGGAACTGCCACAATAGTACTCGTAGAATGCTTGAAGATAGAGCCTAGATAGTGGCACTTTTGAATGGGAAATCATTTTCGATGATTTGTGTAGTGATCTTGGACTTCATCTTCGATGACTTTAAAATGATGATGTCGAAAAACACCCAATTTTGGTGATTGTCGGCCATTTTCTTAAAAACTGTCTTATCAGCTTTGAAATTATTGCTCCAAAAGATTCTCCTCATGTACCTTTGTGATGTGTATAAGTTTTGTTGCCCTTTAACTGCCGGTCTCCGTATGGCAGCCAATTTGATTTTTCGAAGGCTCGGCGAAACAAAATTTTGTAGTGCAAAATCAAGTCACTATTCGTTTTCAGTCATTTCCAGCCAAAAAAAAAATTCTTTTCTGAAAAAAAATTTTGGATGAAAGTTCAAAACGGCCACTTTTGTGAATCATCATAATCGGAACAAATTTGGAATTTTCCATACTAATACTATTTGAACTTTTGCAGCGAAGAGCTCAAGGCCGTAAGCCTTTTGTTTTGTTTCATTTTGAATAATTTATTCACTGGGAAAATCTAAGAAAATGGGAATTAAATCATCAAAATCAGGAAATTAGAGTTGGTCAATATAGGCCAGTTCAGACCAGCTGTAAGCAGTTGTCTTCCCGTGTTATAAACATGTACATGCAAATTCGTGTCAATATATGTAAAACATAGCCAAAAGTAGCATGTTCTAAACCATTATTTTTTTTCCCAGTACCAATAACTCACCCATTTTGCGAATACATCATCGTCACCACATGGACTGAAATCAGCTAGTTCTTCGGTCTTAGCGATAACCCGTTTGATCTCCAACGTTCTACTCTGAGGTTCCATATGTGTTCCCGTGTTCGATTTTCTTGTCTGCGGATCATGTTCTTCTAGAGTTGTGTCCAATTGCTTCAGGTCCAGATGGCTGTTATCCCGTTCGACATTTGTCCTCGTATTCACTCGTCTTGTGTCAAATTCCATGTCCATTGATTCAGTATCGTGGTATGTGTCGGCATATTCGCCTGTTTCTTTGCTTCCTGGATCCATTTTACTTTGAAAGGTCTATCCCCATCGTCTCCAGTTTGATATTCAGCTCCTCTTTTTATATATTGGGCTCTGTATTTTGATTTCCAGTCTCTTCCGTCCAGGAAACATCGGAAATGACAACACCATGAAATGTATCATTTCCTGCCCACACATGGCACGTAACAAGTGACAATGTATAAGCAGACATCAACAGTAGCTGACCTGCTAGTGACTGACTGTAGGCATATAACTATTATCATTCTCTTTATAATCCCCTGACAAGCCAAGTAACTGGAGCCGGTGGCAGCCAGTGGGAGGACCACACCCACAACACCGGCTCCACAACAGGCATTAGTCTCATCAAGTGTCCTGCTCACATTGTTGGTAATCGGACTAATTAATGTATACTGTCTGGTCGTCAAATTCCCATTTGTGTTTCTGTTTGGCATTACGGACACTGCATTGTTTGGTCAAACTGTCAGAACACTAGAGTTTTCGCAGAATTTTAGCGGGGATATATATAGAGATTGCAATGCACTATTTTGATGCTCGCCTAAATCGAAGCATGCAATATTTACATTTTTTTATGCAAGCGAAACTATTGAGTCCAGCAATTATCCTTGTGTGTAAATTATCACCAATGTCGGTTTAATATCTAGATCTCTGGTTTAATACCTGGTTTAAAACCTGGTTTAATATCTAAGTCTTCTGTTTTCGTCGTCATTCTTCAGAAAAATGTACGAGGGGGCTTCTATCCTTGAAATCGACCCAAAGACGAACACCGGAGTGAAAAATCTATACATACGCGGTTGATATGTGTTGTGCTCTGGTCTCTTGTAACTAACGCAGTAACAACGAAATTTATCAGAAATAAGTTTACTCATCTTCATTGAGCCACACAACAGCTTCAAGTGACAGCCGGAGATTGTGTGGTCTTGACTCGTGGGATCGTAAAGAATTAGGAGCCCCTGGGACTGAGAGCGCTGTCGTGATGCAGGAAAGTACTAGGTGATATGCGTCAATTGTACTTCCAGAAGATGCACACTGATTAGGAGTAGTAAGGTCAGAAGTAAGAAGAAGAAGGATAAAAAAAAGGAAGAAGAATTTATTTCACACATGCTGACAGAATCAGCGAAGACGAGACACACATGACAAAGATTCACATCGCGTATCTATTTGATGGGTACTTGTAACCTCAGCTATCGTTCCTGTTAGTAAACAACTTAAAATTAATAGTTTTCATGGAAAAAACTAATATAGACTAAATATATATAACAATTCAGTTCATACAACACAAATAGTGTGTTTTATCTGGGTCCATTTATCTACTTTCTGAAAATAATCCAACTGACGAAGCATTGAGGAAATTAAATAAGAGATCGATTGTTGTGCGACCAGTGATACATAAAACGTTGGATCGAGTAATCCAAAGGGATTGTTGTTAAGTTGTTATTCGCCCAGTTTATGGACATTGTTTACTAAATATTGATATCCATCACTTATTCATACTCTGTCGACAGTAGGGGAAGTTTTGAATGACGTGATTAGATGAAATTGCATGTCTCACTATGATATATCTTGGTATTATATCAACTTTGGCAGCCAAATGCTAAAACGGTTCTGTGTGTGATTTCATTTACTTTTGCGGTAGATAATATTAACCTAACAACAAATGGCAATCGATATTATGAGTTATCCTTTCAAAATGAAAACCTCTGTAGATTATCCTTCAGATTATTTTACATTCGAAAAAACATTCCTGTTGCTTGAAAACTAGGCATAGCCGACAAAGCCGGTGGCTACAGGATACATGGGGTTGTTATTGTGAGTGAAATAACTGTTTGTAGCCGTTATTCATTGAGCAATGTTCAGCATTGGAGCCTTCTGTGATAAAGCGCACACTCGCACGGTAATCAAATGTATGGGTCCTAGAGAAGGTATCTGTCCAACTGAACACCGTGTCATAAAATAGAACGTTTAATTTCACCTCACCTTTCCAAGATCTCCTTTTGGAAAATCTTGAAAGGAAAATGGGTATGATATTGGCTTTGATCAGCGGCGGACACAATGGGTAGAATGACCAAGCAAACAGGCGTGGGGTCTGGGGCTCGCCTAGGACCCCAGGAGCAAACGAATTCTACATGTACCGGTAAATGCTCTGTGGTGAATTCTGAACCTCTCGAAGCGTGGAAATGTGGTGCTATCAAGCAGTGCAGTAGTTTTTATAATGAATCATACCCTCAAGTCAACATTATGTAGAAATAAGAAAAAAAACATATTAATGAAATAATAATAAGTTTAAGTATTTGCATATCTTTGCATTCCTGATATTTGTTCTCCAATTGCAATTCCATAAAAACAACTGGTACTGGCATTGTTTATCAGACATCTGACATTTGTTTCCCCCAATGTGATAAGTCAATCATTTGCATTTATTTATTCTAATATCATTAGTCGCTTCTTGTACATTTCCATTCTGTGCATACTTTTTCATAAAAATCATTATGAAAATATTTTACGAACAAATTATAAATGATAATTTAATTTACTCAATTTTTTCCCCATTCACCCAATATGTCTCCAGCTTGTTTTTTTTTCAACCCGATTTTGCACTTTGTAATCAAGATGACAGACGCATTTATTTTTGCTAGATTGGCACAAAAGGCAGCCTTGTTGATGAATGATTCTCTATGATACCATGAAGCTACACCTGCAGAAAGTGAACAAAATGCAATGCAATGTTCAAAGCGGTTTCATTTGCTATACATGCATTTTGTTCTTCATCCCGACATACATTATTACATTGTATTAATAATTTATGATTTACACCCGTTAGGAGCACGGAAATGGGTCATTGAGATGTGTCGTACAGGTCTGTATGTCATTTGGCTACAGTACAACCTGGCTTTGTAAGTTTGTACTGAGTAGGGTTGCATAGAATTGTCGTCTTTACAAATAAGTTATTTTGTAGTGTTTCATCTAATAAGGCAGGAAGAGTATATAATGTTTATTTAATGTTGACATACCTACCAAACTAAATGGAAGTGTTTATAGTGTACGTATTATTACTAGCCATGTATGCCATGATTTTAGCTATCACATGAACCAGACATGCCACTGCTGTCCTGCTTTTGTACTGATGAATTACTGTAAACAGGCACGGTGACTAAATGATGGCTCGAACAATCACGGATTATTACCCATTATCATTGACATATAAACACGACAAACACGGACAAGAGAAATTCTGTACCAAGCTTATCTGGCCCACAACCAATGCAACATGTGCCGCCAGTTGCTGACTTTGTCTGCTGTATCATTGCAAAAGGGATGCGAGCTTATCAAGTTTAATTCACAGTAGTTGGTTACTCGTATATATCATTGTAAACATTTGCATTGAATAAGCCTCACATGTACACGATCTCTGGGTACTTTGGTATTTGAATTATTTACTACGTGTATGTAAAATTTCACCAGGATATTAACCTTAATAATAACACTATTATAATTATTATTATCATTGAAGTTTCTGGTAAACAATGGAAATTACGACTAGAATATTATGAAACGTAATCAGGGTAATATGACTGTGTCATACCGGAGCAAGCTAATACGAGTTACGTATGCTCATTGGCATGTGAACAAATAAATAATACAGGATCTCAAATTACACAAATTTAACTCCCACAACTGGTGTAATGCACACGAACTGGAGATTTGATTGCATACACCTTAAAATACAATCTTTCATAGTTTCTATTTTCTACTTACGTCCATCAAACAGGGTTCCCAGGATGAGTTTGTGAATACGTCATCATCGACATCGGTCAGACTTATCTCCATGACGACACACACCTGTGATGTAGCTGGTCCATGCAAGCAGTCAACGGACAGTTTCCCAGTTCTGAAAACAGTATGCTGTGTATCCTAACCTCAGAAGGCTGTGGCTGGTCCAGTACTGATCATCAAAGCTGGTGCTGGATAACTTTGTCCCCATTTCCACTGTGGTTGATCACAATAAGTTTGGGGAGAAAATCCTCTGAGAATTATGATCCTCAATTTTCTGACTGGTGACAATCTGTGAAGAAGCCAGGATGATGATCCGGCTTCCTGTATAGGACAATAGTAGCTGAGGTATCCTTATCTTTAACTAGTAGTCCAATGTACCGTTAAAATATATTACTCCTCTGGTATCAATGGAGTTCCAAAATTAGAAGTAACTGTGTTCATTCGTCGTAATAGCCTGTGCCTAAGTAATCTGGCCTTAAATTATTATGCCAGCCATTAAGCCGAGTTCTGTGGGAAATATCCAAGGCATGGAACACTTTGGTACAGTCATACGTCAAGCCTCATCATTGACTGGTGGACGGTTGGGCAGAACCTGAAATTAACAAACAGGTCCCATCATATAATCTTAAAAATTGTTGTGTGTCAGGTCCGTAATTGGTGAATAGCATAACAATTAAGCAACATTTCATTGCTAAAGGTGGCGACCGAACTAGTGAGTGACATGTGGTAATGAGGCGAGGACAGTGTGCCGGCCGGGCGAGCATCTGTGTCAGAGCGGGGCCTAAACACAGCCTGAGATAATTCACTCAGATAAATAGTGGGTACCACGCTCATTACCTGGATGTTGGAGTCGCATGTTGTGACATTTAACCCATGGCATACATGTATACTAAATGTCATGTAACATTACTAGCAACTGTGGATATTTGCATTCCTTAGACATAGTGTTTTATGCCAGTCAGGTCGGCTTAGCTTACATGATGAAATATGGACAGGTAGAAATTTTAGATCTGAACGTGAGAACGTAGCAGGCTTTGTTAATCAAAACCATGGGCACAATACATTCATGTTTTCCATTTCTTTTATTGGTAATGATGTAGACAAACCCGTAAGATCATTTATGCATACAAATTTAAATAACAAAGAAACTTGAGTCAAAAGCAGTGTGCACCCCATGTCATACACACTTTCCACAAGTCTTCTGGATTGTGTGTATATTTTCAACTGGTTGTAAGTAGCACAAGGATCTTTTGAAAGAACGCGAGAAAAGTTGTATCGTATTGGGTATAAATATTCTTGAGCCTCATAAGCAGCAGTAATGCAATAACAAACATTATTATATACCGCGATGTTATTCGTCCGCATAACCCTGTTTGTGCCCTGTGTGATAACAATGGTTAGCGGGCAAATACGAGGGCAAATATCAGGGCAAATACTGGCCGGTATCCTGCCCGCTGTCAACGATCGCTCATGCGTAATTTACTTTATTATTTTCACAGTATACAATAAACACAACATCACCTTGATCTCGGCATTTGCCCTCGGCCTTCGGCCTCGAGCCAATACTGGGGATCTCGGGCAAATATCAGGTCACATACTGGAAAAACCAGGTAATATTGTCTATGTATCACTTGCGATCTCTGTGTGAATTTTATTAAATTTGCATATTTTTTTTTTCATCTTGAGAAAAACTAACACAAACCAAATAGATCAAGAAAACAATTTAGTTCATACATCACAAAATAGTGTGTTATATTTGGTTCCACTTTCAACTGTCTGAAAAAACACACACACAATACACTGAGGAAATTAAATAGGAGATCGATTGTTGCTCGACCCGTGATTACACAATGTATAAAACGTTGGATCGAGTAATCTGCATGGATTTGTTTTTGAGTTTCTGTTCGTCCAGTTTATGGACATTATGTACTGAATATTGATATTCATCACCTATTAATACCGGTCGACAGTAGAGGAACTATTAAATTACTTGATGAGATGAAATTGCATGTCTCACTGTGATATATCTGGGCATTACATCAAATTTGGCAGTCGCATGCAAAAATGTTCAACTGTGTGGATTCTCCTTTTCGCTAGATAATAAGCTGAAAATGACTGGATATTCATATCATGATTTATCTTCTCGAATCGAAAACCATGCAGATTATCGTTGAGAACTTTTTATATTGGAAAAATTTCCTTGTTGCTTGATAAATAGGCATAGCCGATTATGTAGGTAGCTTCAGTACTCATATATACCTAGTGTTGCCAATAGGGATGTTTCATATGCACGTTCGTGGAGGCACGAACAGCACGAAGTATGAACCGCACGAACAGGCTGATCTGAAGGGGACCGGTTATTATTTTGGTAGGAGTCGTAACGCATAATAATAATATCCACAAAAAGACATAGCCTGTCTACTAAACTCTTTTAAAAGTATTTCAAATGTTAGCAATATCTGGTCCAGTGTTGTTGTTTTTGTTTTCGGGGGGGGGGGGGGGGGGGGTTATACCCGGGTCAACCAAGAGCCCAAAATACTACCCGGGTACCATCATTTCCATCAAAAGACGATCGTCATCAAAGGGGTGACCTACAGTAACTCACCAAATAAAATCATCAGATAGTGAGGGAGCGGGGTTTACATGCCCAGATGGTAGCATCATCACTGTTGCTATCGGTACAAATATATTATATTTCGTGAGAGATTTTATGTTAACACAAAAAATTAGCCCAAAGGCTAAGATAGGTTACCGGACAATTTTGGTTTGGCCATGGCAGCATTGGCAGGTAACAGACCTTGAGATTTACCAATCAAGGTTCGCAGTGTAAACATATGACCTTGGGATTTACCAATCAAGGTCATCCGTATGAACTTCGATGTAACCATTACATGTGTGCGGCATTTGATATTCTATATGTTGGGTGGAATCGTTTAGGCCGCTCAGGTCAATTTACACATTCCAAGTCAGACATTTGGCACTCAAGGTCATCTGACGTCAAGTTCAAGGTCATCATTAGTTGTGCCATATATGTCTTCCTATATGTTCATAATGCAAACAGGAGCTCTATCTGCAAGCATTTCATCTACAAAGGCAAATCTGGGCATTTTTTGACCCCAAAATGGCTGTTTTGACCTTTCAAGGTCATCCAAGGTCAAATTCAAGGTCACCACACAAGTTGCCATATATGACTTCCGATATGAAAGTGCCAATTTCTAAGCTCTATCTTCAAGCGTTCTATGAGTACAGTCCTGACAGCTCCCATTATGAAGGAAAAAAGTGCCGAAAATTTTCCAAGTCCAAAATTTTTTTCAAAGGGTGAAAATTTTTTTTTGCCTAGAAATGGCCCAAAATGGATAGTAATGTTATTTGGGGCGAAAAATTTTTTTTTCGCCGACTCGTCAAAAATTCAAAATGGCCGCCACACTGAGATCGGCGATTCAAGGGCAACAAAACTTATACACGTCGCAGAGGTATATAAGAGGAATCTTTTTAAGCAAAAATCTCAAAACTGATCAGAGAGTTTTTGAGAAAATACAGACCAGGTGCAAATTTGAGCGTTTTTCGACCCAAAAATGGCTGTTTTGACCTTTCAAGGTCATCCAAGGTCAAATTCAAGGTCACCACACAAGTCGCCATATATGACTTCCCATTTGAAAGTGCCAATTTCTAAGCTCTATCTTCAAGCGTTCTATGAGTACAGTCCGGACAGCTCCCATTATGAAGGGAAAAAGTGCCGAAAATTTTCTAAGTCCAAAATTTTTTTCAAAGGGTGAAAATTTTTTTTTGCTCTAGAAATGGCCCAAAATGGATTGTAATGCGATCTGGGGCGAAAAAATTTTTTTTCGCCGACCCGCCAAAAATTCAAAATGGCCGCCACACGAAAACCGGCAGATTTAGGGCAACCAAACTTATACATATCACAGAGGTATATGAGGGGAATCTTTTGAAACCAAAAACTCAAAACTGATCAGACAGTTTTTGAGAAAATGGCCGTCAAAGTCCAAAATTCAGCGTTTTTAGACAAAAACGGCCGCCATTTTGAAAAAAATGCGAAAATCAAAAAACAAAAAAATACCTCCTTCTCAAAATATTTTTAGGCATTTTTGTGCAAAATTTCAGAAAGATTCGATCGTTAACTTTAAAGATAAAAATGTTAACGCCGGACGGACGGACGGACGGATGGACGGACGGACGGACGGACGGACGGACGGACGACGGACGCAACGCCATGCCAATAGGTTATCGGACCAAAGGTCCGGTAACCTAAAAAGACTGACAGCAAAAAGTCCACTCTGCCGTCAATAACTTGTTACATTCACCTGGCGTGATGATGCCCATCACACTGATTCGAACTCAGTTACCCTGCCAAACCTCCACGAATTATACTAGATTGTCTCGTGATTTCAAGTTGTTTCTAAATTATCATTCCGAAACGATTATCGTATGACATTGTGTATTAGAACACAAACTTTAGATTAAAGATTCTCTTCAGTATGGTATCGGAATTATAGGTAATTTTAACCCACATTATCTGTGAGATGGGTCAATTTTGTTAATTTTCACTGAAATCATGTATTTCACCCTGGGTTTTCTTGTCAATTATGAACCTTTGTGCTTGATTTTGATATGGATCGCTATGCTCGTTTTATCGCTAAAGGCATCCGTTCAAGATTACATAATTTTGCTTAAATTAAAAAAAAACCGATTACTTAGTCTCACAATTCTCATGACATATCGCCTAACAACGAATTAACGTAGTCCGCTACAAACGGTGAGGTAACGAAGAGTCAAATTTAAAAAAAAATTATTTCTTGAATATTATCTCTTCAAAATGACATATTTTATAGAGTAATTCATCAGCATCCTAATACTTAAAAGAAAATAGGGGGTCACCGTGCTGGTTTCTTCGACATATTTGATCAAAATCACAAACTTTTACCTATGATGACATAAATTATGACATTTTGGCACATTTTTTGTCCATATAGGCCTACACATATTGCATCGTGTTTTCCATGCGAACGGATACAGTGACCCCCTATTTTCTTTTCAGTTTTAGGATGTTGATCAGTTACTCTATAAAATATGTCATATAATTATATTGAAGCTCTAGATTATGTTGATACAGTTATTTATTTAAAAACTCTTTGATCCCCTCCCCTCACTGTTTGGAGCGGACTACCTTAAAGCCGATGATATATACTTTTCGTCATTGCGAAAAAAAATGATTTCAAGGTAGGAAAACGGTAGGTCACCATTCGGACCAATTTGCGGGATGTACCTATATGACTGCATTTGCATCGTTCATATGTCCGAGAATGCACAAAATTATAGTTCGTTTGACAAAGAAAATATTTTGCAGTAATTCCGAGTGATCATACTCTGAATACCCACTCGGAATGTATACTTGTACTGTCCAATGTCCTTTATCCACTATTCCTCAATATTGTACGTTGTTTTAACATGTATTTCATACACACTGTTTTGACCAAAAAAAATATAGATATATGTACAATATTCGTAACACTTTCTTTGGCTTGAAGAATATGCAAAAAATATATACATTGCATAAATATCTTCTCAGCTGGTACCAGAATATGTAAATCACATTCATTAATCACACTTCGACAGTTTGGTGTGAAAAGGTTTACATTATAGCAATATATAACTGATGTCACGGCAAATGTATTTCCATAAATCAAAGATATTTACTATTATTACTATAATAACACCTTTTACTAATTATAGCACACAGCGGACGATAAATTTAGAAACACAATGCAAATTAAGTCACGGCCCGTATACAGTTGATGCATTGGTCGTCTCCGCGTCGCTCAGACTGAGGTTGTGGTAATCTATGCGTAGTCTGTTCTGAAGCAACAACCGGTCCCCTTCAGATCAGCCTGTTCGTGCGGTTCGTACTTCGTGCTGTTCGTGCCTCCACGAACGTGCATATGAAACATCCCTATTAGGAGTGAGACCGTAATAACTGGTTGTAGCCGTTTTTAACTGAGCAGTGTACAGCATGAGCCCTGTAGGCTCAAATATATGATTGCTAGAGACATCTCTCCAAAACGGTGAGAGAAAAGAAATGAAAAGACCTTGACTTGCAACGATAACTGCTACCATAGGGCTGTGATTTGAAAATAAAAATGGACGAAACGCAACACAACATATAAAGTAATTTCATTTCTTGCACATGCATGCGCTTCATTTTCATAGTATTGCAAACTATATATATTCTTTAATAAGGCACGATTTCTAGCCAATAGGAGCAAGGAAATGGGCCTCGAGATGTGACGTAGGCCTACATGTCTGTATGTCACTTGGCTACAGTACAACCTTGGTTGGTATTAGGTAGGATTATAGAACCGTAGTCCATATGAATAACATTTCTTCTAGTGTGCCATTTTATGTAAGGTACAGAGAGTATAATATGTTCATTTCCTTTTTGACACATCTATCTGACTACATGGATGTGTACTAGTGTACGTGCTATTAGGGATGTTTCATATGCACGTTCGTGGAGGCACGCACAGCACGTACGTACGAACCGCACGAACAGGCTGATCTGGAGAGGACCGGTTGTTATTTTGGCAGGAGTCGTAACGCATAATAATATATACACAAAAGGACATAGCCCGTCTACTAACCTCTTATATCAGCAATAACTTACAATTTTTTTGGGGGGAGGGGGTGGTATTCATACCCGGATCAACCAAGAGCACAAAATACCAACTGGATACCATCACTTCCATCAAGACCATCGTCATCAAAGGGGTGATCTACAGTAACTCACCAGCTACTCACATCGGCACAATATTTTGAGTTGTATGTTGAATGTAGAATAGCCATCAGAGGAGTGGTAACTTCGGTATTACAGGCTCTTGGGGCTAAATCACGAGAATGTTAACAGGGGCGCTTCCAAATAAAATCATCAGTGGGTGTGACGGAGTGGGGGTTATATGCCCAGATGGTAGCATCGTCACTATAGCTATCGGTACCATTATATAACATTTCGTGATAGATTTTATGCTAACACACAAAACACTGACGGCAAAATGTCCACTTTATCACTTGTTACATTTAGCGGGCGTGCTGATGCCCATTACACTGATTCGAATTCAGTTACCCTGCCAAACCCCCACGTGTTATAATAGATTTTCACGTGATTTAAAGTTGCTTCTAAATTATCATTCTGAACCGAATAAACAATCATTCGTAAGACGTTGTGCATTAAGACATACTTTGGATCAAGGATTCTCTTCAGTGTGGTATCGGAATTATAGGTAATTTTAACCCAAATTATCTGCGAACTGGGTCAATTTTGGAAATTTCCACTGAAATCAAGTATTGATGAAATATATGAGGAATTTAAACCTGGGTGTGCTTGTCAATTATGAACATTTGTGCTTGATTTTGATATGGATCGCCATGCTCGTTTTATCGCTACAGGCATCCATTCAAGATTTCAGAATTTGCTTAAATTCAGAAAACAATGACTTAGTCTCACAATTCTCATGACATATAGCCCAACAACGAATTAAAGCCGATAATATATACGATTCGTCATTGCGAAAAAAAAATCTTATGATTTCAAGGGTAGCAGAAATCTGTTCGGTTGTTTTTTATTAAAAATTAGTTGATTGAAAATGGAAAAATTATCCATTATGCAGAAATTTTCGGGTTAACATTACCATAATTCGACTATAAAATGAAAATTTCATCCAAAATTATGTTTTGGATGAAATTACATGTCAGGGGATTTGTGGATTGCCCGTTTCCTTGCTCGTGGTACCCGTGTATCCAGTCATGAGAGGGTGTCCATATGGGTAAATATTGTCAATCAAAAGCCATGCTTCGGCTGGGAACAGTAGGTCACCATTCAGACCAATTTGTGGAATGTACCTATATGACTGCATTTACATCGTTCATCTGTCCCAGAATGCAAAAAAAAAAACAAATTTATAGTTTGTTTGACAAAGAAAAAATCTGGCAGTGATTCTGAGTGATCATACTTGGAATACCCCAGTCGGAATGTATACTTGTATTGTTCAATGTCCTATATCCCACAATTATTCAATATTGTACGTCGTTTTAACATGTATTTCATATACACACTGCTTTGGCCAAAAACTATGGATTTATGTACAATATTCTTAACACTTTATTTAGCTTGGAGAATATGCAAAAAAAATAGGGAGAGACGTGTAATATGAACCACTTAAGACTTTTAGACACTTTCCAGCAAGGCTTCTCAATAATTCGATATATCTTACACATGTGTGAATTGTATAAACAATACTTTGTATGTGGCGCTGTATAAGAATGATGTCACACAGGAACAGACACCGTAATGAAAGATGTAAAATAAGCATACAAGTGGTCCATATTACACGCTCTTTGTGTAATATGGACCACCCTGTAATTAAAATGGACCACGGCCCGTGAAATTTGTTTTTCAACGAATTCAAGGCATAACCATAACTAACCGTCCAAATGCTACGTTTAGTGTTTTGTAACAAGGAATTTAAATTTCATTCCATATACCCTGCTTTCTATGATGTTGCTCTCCTCAATGACAGAGGGTTGCAAATGATGAGCGTCATAATTACGTCAACCACCATGGAGATATATGTCATCCTGCTGCTACAACCCGGGGTGGTCCATATTACACCCTGGTCCATATTACACGTCTCTCCCCTACGTGGTATAAAAGTCTTCTCAGCTGGTACCAGAATTTGTAAATCACATTCATTAATCACACTTCGACAGTTTGGTGTGAAAAAAGTTTATATTATAGCAATATATAACTAATGTCACGGCAAAAACATTTCCATAAATCCAAGATATTTATGATAACATCTATTACTAATCATGACACACATCGGACGATAAATTTATGAACACAATGCAAATTAAGTCGCGGCCCGTATACAGTTGATGCATTGGTCATCTCCGCGTCGCTCAGGCTGTGGTCATCTCTGCGTAGTCTGTTCTGAAACAACAACCGGTCCTCTCCAGATCAGCCTGTTCATGCGGTTCGTACGTACGTGCTGTTCGTGCATCCACGAACGTGCATATGAAACATCCCTATTAGTAGCCGCGTATGCCATGATTTTAGCTGCCACATGAACTAAACATGCTACTGCCGTCCTGCTTGCAGAGGCGTAGACACCATATAATTATTGGTCCGGCCCTTGTGACACAGCACATAGCGGTCTGGGGGTTCGGGGGGCGCCGTAAGCCCCCCGAGAAAAAAATGAAATCTACTCTCTGTACGGTGCTCTCTGGTGTATGTCTGGGAGAGTAACTGTTGATTTCTAGACACTTTCGCAGCTGGTATATTTTTTGCATTTTCGAGGAAAAGTCACGTTGAATATAAATAGTATTTATCCATAAAAACTGCACGGCAAATAATACTTTTTTGACACATAATAATCCCTCAGCATGCAAATAGCAAAATATTATAGAATAGACAGATCGACACAAAATAGCCCTGCATTGGGCATGCAACCTACTATGAACCTAGTACTACACAGAGGCGGACACAAATTTTTCCAAAGGAGGGGACAGTTGGGTAGACTAACAAATGCAACAGGCGTGGGGGCCCCAGAAACCAACGACTTCTAGATGCTCTGTGGTGAAATATGAAGAGCTCGAAAATGTGTTGCTATCAAGCAGACACTTTTCTATTACTATCATACTTTCAAATCAACAATATTTTCATATTCATTAAAGTGAAAAATAACTATCAAAATAATATTCACTGCTAGATACTCAACACATTAAAAAGTGTGATGATTTTCTATTGCCATACACATACGCACATAACCAACCCGTTTCTGTGCATATACTTCTTATATTCTTAAATATGCCGTTGATGTTTATGAATTCAATAGCCTTTCTCCAATTAAAAATATACAATTATTTCCAGGTTGATAATAATTGGCATACATGTATTTCTCCAAGTGAATATACAGGTATGTCCCTCAGCATGCAAATAGCAAAATATTATAGAATAGACAGATCGACACAAAATAGCCCTGCATTGGGCATGCAACCTACTATGAACCTAGTACTACACAGAGGCGGACACAAATTTTTCCAAAGGAGGGGACAGTTGGGTAGACTAACAAATGCAACAGGCGTGGGGGCCCCAGAAACCAACGACTTCTAGATGCTCTGTGGTGAAATATGAAGAGCTCGAAAATGTGTTGCTATCAAGCAGACACTTTTCTATTACTATCATATTTTCAAATCAACAATATTTTCATATTCATTAAAGTGAAAAATAACTATCAAAATAATATTCACTGCTAGATACTCAACACATTAAAAAGTGTGATGATTTTCTATTGCCATACACATACGCACATAACCAACCCGTTTCTGTGCATATACTTCTTATATTCTTAAATATGCCGTTGATGTTTATGAATTCAATAGCCTTTCTCCAATTAAAAATATACAATTATTTCCAGGTTGATAATAATTGGCATACATGTATTTCTCCAAGTGAATATACAGGTATGTCGAAGCGACATAAAGAACAACAAAAACTTATTTATAAGTTACTTCACCCGTTCACTCAATATATCCCAGCTAGTTTCGTTTTCCAACTTGATTTCACACTTTGTAAATCAATTAACAAAAGAATTAAGTTTGTGTTAGATTAATACAACAAGCAGGCGTGGGCTCTGGGCCCGCCTAGGGCCTCAGGAGCCAACTACCTCTCGATGCTCGGTATTGAATTTTTAGGCTCTCAGAACACGGGGTTCCGACAATCAAAAACAAAAGCGACCTGTGCGATCTTGCTTCGATTACTACCTCAATATTTATCCATTTATCACCAAATGTATACATATTATGCCTTTCAGGCATATTTTTGATATAAGCAACTACTTTCATCGCAACAGGCACAATTTTGCTGGAAAACTACAAGTCATTTATGTCGCATCACAAGTTCCGATTCACCGTCATGGTGATTCCGATTTACGTTGGTTTATATGTTTTGATGTTCCGCTTTACCTACACTTATATGTCTAGATATTAGTTAAGAATATCATTTGTTGCAATGACAACAAATATGAACGCTTACATGGCCACTTTCTTACCTTCATACATGTACTTTGTGTCCGCACATGATTTTTGGCCGTAATTTTGTTTTGGACCGTCAGATCAATTTGAAATCTTCTCATCTGGCATGAAACGTATTTTTTCACCAATTTTCAGGTCTTCAAAACTGAAAAAGTTGACAATCTACCCCAATGTTAAATTTCAGCCCGAAATGAGATCACGTGAATTCAAGCAAATTGGGCAATTTCATAATGTTTGTGACCATGAGCAATTTACCAAGTAATATTTTTTTAGTTTCAAGACATGTATTTTGATCAAATAGTCTCTTTTCAAAGCAATGTGTGATTCAAACAGTGAATAACTTGCCAAGTTATATATTCAAACTCGCAAATATTTTGTTTGAGATGAAATTGAAGATATGAAATGAACCATGGCAGAACATAAATGAATAACATTTATAATGGTGTAAAGCACGTATATTAGAATAGAGCAGAACCGGTCATATTCCCTTCTATCTACGGCTCCATCAGCCATCAAACGTCGTTAGGTCAGATGGTAGTTCAATATTTCCAAGTTATGCCAAAGTAAATTTAGAAACATTGCATAGTGTTGTCTATTCGAATGTTTTTACAAGTCTGGTAAATCGGAACATACAACCACGTAAATCGGAACTGTGACCTGTACTCATTTCGGTAAATCGGAACATATCCATATACCCCATACAACGCAGAAACTAGCAATTTCCCCATCCAAATGACATTTTATATACTCCTAGGCGTTACATTATATAAATAGGCACACGGGACTCACATACCATCTGTTAAGCTGAATTTTGCCCACAATTATTTCTCTCACACGGCGAAATGAACAAGCATACGTAAATCGGAACCAAACCGCCGTAAACCAATCTATACGGAACGGATAGTCCCCCGTGAGAAACGGAAATGTGAAGAAATGTGAAGCAATTCCACGAGGGTGCTAAATAAGGATCCAGCAAAACACAGCTTGGGCAACGTGGGCAAAATTAAAATATTTATGTTCTACAAATAGATGATTTTGTCTCAAGTTACAAATAGATGATTTTGTCACATGCACATGTACATAAGAAAATAATTAGTCTATATAATATATTCCGTATGCGAATTTGCAAATAAATATATTTCAGGGGGAAACAGGAACAAAAGACACATAGATACAAAAATCGACCTAGATGCTGTCAACAGGGTCTTGAAATTAAAGGGGCGCGCACCTCTTGCACCCGTCCCCCTCAAAATCCACATTGCTACACTTAGTTTATACCCAGAAGAAATAAGTTATGCTACTTCAATATTGTCAATAGCGATTACTAGTTTATTTCTCATGAATTATTGAAATATGTAAAAACAATCTCCAAATTATTGGTCCGGCCATGGCCGGAGTGGCCGGAGTGGTGTCTACGCCACTGCCTGCTTGTGGTGTTGAATTAACTTAGGGCCTCACAATGCTAGTGTTGAATTATTGTAAGCAGACATGGTAACTAAATGATGGCTCGAACAATCACGGATTATTACCCATTATCATTGACATATAAACACCATAAAAACATTGACAAGAGCAATTATGTACCAAGGCTTACATGTATCTGGTCAACAACCAATGCAACATGTGCCGCCAGTTGCTGACATTGTCTGTCGTATCATTGCAAAAGGGATGTACGATAATCAAGTTTAATTCACAGTAGTTGGTTACTCGTATATATCATTGTAAACATTTGCATTGAATAAGCCTTTTGCATTGAATATTAGTTTACTACGTGTATGTAAAATTTCACCAGGGTATTAACCTTAATACACTATTATAATTATTATTATTATTGAAGTTTCTGGTCAACAATGGAAATTACGACTAGAAAATTATGAAATGTAATCAGGGTAATATGACTGTGTCATACCGGAGGAAGCTAATACGAGTTACGTATGCTCATTGGCATGTACACAAATAAATAATACAGGATCTCAAATTACACAAATTTAACTCCCACAACTGGTGTAATGCACACGAACTGGGGATTTGATTGCATACACCTTAAAATACAATCTTTCATATTTTTTATTTTCTACTTACGTCCATCCAACAGGATTCCCAGGATGAGTTTGTGAATACGTCATCGTCGACATCGGTCAGACTTATCTCCATGACGACACATACCTGTGATGTAGCTGGTCCATGCAAGCAGTTAACGAACAGTTTCCCAGTTCTGAAAACAGTATCCTGTATATCCTAACCTCAGAAGGCTGTGACTGATCCAGAACTTATCATCAAAGCTGGTGCTGGATAACTTTGTCCTCATTTCCATTGTGGTTGATCACAATAAGTTTGGGGAGAAAATCCTCTGAGAATTATAATCCTCAATTTTCTGACTGGTGACAATCTGTGTAGAAGCCAGGATGATGATCCGGCTTTCTGTATAGGACAATAGTGGCTGAGGTATCCTTTTTTTTAACTAGTAGTCCAATGTACCGTCAATGGAATTCCTGAAATAGAAGTAATTGTCTTCCTTCCTCGAAATAGCCTGGACCGTTCTGGCATTAATTTATAATGCCACCCATTAAGCCGAGTTCAGTGGGAAATATCCAAGCCATGGAACAAGCCATTTGGCACAGTCATACGTCATGCCTCATCATTAACTGGTGGACGGTTGGGCAGAAGCTGAAATTAACAAACGAATCCCATCATATAATCTTAAAAATTGTTGCGTGTCAGGTCCGTAATTGGTGAATAACAATTAAGCAACATTTCATTGCTAAAGGTGGCGACTGAACGAGTGAGCGACATGTGGTAACAAGGCGAGGACAGTGTGCCGGCCGGGCGAGCACCTGTTTCAGAGCGGGACCTAAACACAGCCTGAGATAATTCACTCAGATAAATAGCGGGTACTATGCTCATCACCTGGATGTCGGAATCGCATTTTGTGACATTTAACCCATGGCATACCTGTATATTAAATGTCATGTAACATTACTAGCAACTGTGGATATTTTCATTCCTTAGACATAGTGTTTTATGCCAGTCAGGTCGGCTTAGCTTACATGATGAAATATGGACAGGTAGAAATTTTAGATCTGAACATGAGAACGTAGCAGGCTTTGTTAATCAAAACCATGGGCACAATACATTCGTGTATTCCATTTCTTTTATTTGTAATGATGTAAACAAACCCTTAAGATCATTTATTTATACAAATTTAAATAACAAAGAAACTTGAGTCAAAAGCAGTGTGCACCCCATGTCATACACACTTTCCACAAGTCTTCTGGATTGTATGTATATTTTCAACTGGTTGTAAGTAGTACAAGTGTCTAATGAAAGAACGCGAGAAAAGTTGTATCGTATTGGGTATAAATATTCTTGAGCCTCATAAGCAGCAGTAATTCAATAACAAACAGTATCACTTGCGATCCCTGTGTGAATTCTATTAAATTTGCGTATTATTTTTATCTTGAGAAAGACTAACACAAACCAAATAGATCAAGAAAACAATTTAGTTCATACATCACAAAATAGTGTGTTATATTTGGGTCCACTTTCAACTGTCAAAAAAACACACACAATACACTGAGGAAATTAAATAGGAGATCGATTGTTGCTCGACCCGTGGTTATACAATGTATAAAACGTTGGATCGAGTAATCTGCATGGATTTGTTCTTGAGTTTCTGTTCGTCCAGTTTATGGACATTATGTACTGAATATTGATATTCATCACATATTAATACCGGTCGACAGTAGAGGAACTATTGAATTACTTGATGAGATGAAATTGCGTGTCTCACTGTGATATATCTGGGCATTACATCAAATTTGGCAGTCGCATGCAAAAATGTTCAACTGTGTGGGTTCTCCTTTTCGCTAGATAATAAACTGAAAATGACTGGATATTCATATCATGATTTATCTTCTCAAATCGAAAACCATGCAGATTATCGTTGAGACCATTTTACATTGGAAAAACTTCCCTGTTGCTTGATAAATAGGCATAGCCGATTATGCAGGAAGCTTCAGTACGTAGTGTTGCCAATATGAGTAAGACCGTAATAAGTAGTACAAGTATCTTATGAAAGATACTTGTAGCCGTTAGCCTAACTAGAGTGAAAAAATAACTTTTTTTAGTTTAGTGTCAATATCAAAGACAGAAGTCTGGGGATCATTTCTGTTTTTTACAAAACTGAAATATCTTGAATAGTCACTATTTTATGGCGCTTTGTTTATGACATGTCCTATTGACCTTTCGGTTTCATATGCAAATATGCAAATGAGCAATGGTGACGTCATGTGAGTCACTGAAAGATAATGAGCTCATTGAAACCAGTACTGCATAATATTAAAGAACATGAAAATAATTTTTGTTCCACATAATGACTCCATACAGAAAATATTCAAATTTTAAATAAATTTTGTTGGCGTCATGGTAACCAGAGCCGGAATATGGCCCATAGCAACCACGTTGCTATGGAGATTTTGTTGCTAACCACTGATAATTCCACATCATTAGGACCTCAAGTTTTGTTACATTATGATCATTTGTCAAAATGTTGAAAGAAAGTAGCACCTTCACAAGTCCTAACAGTTCAATTGTCCATAGCAACCCACCCAACAACTGGTTGCTAGGGGGCGCTAGCTCTGAATGTGTAGCCTTGACAACATGATGGCATATCATAAGACTGACTATGCATTACCACAAAACATATCAGTTTCTATAGGAACCTTTATCTACATCATAACCCTTGCATAAATGAGGTTTAGATAGCTAATTATGGTCTTGACTCATATGACGTCATGAATATCTAATTATAATAATTAATGAGGTCCTACAAAATGCTGATAGCTTGGAAAAAAGTAATTCACGAAAATAGAAATATCTCCGGTTGTGGTTGAGATTTTCAAGTTCTGTAAAAACCAAAATGATCAGGGAAACCATCTCCACAGTATAAGACCATAAAAATTATACACTCTAGTTAGACTTTAACTGAGCAGTGTACAGCATGAGCCCTTCTCTGACAAAGCACAATATGACTGCTAGAGACATCTCTCCAATTACACGCTGTGAAATATTAACACGGTCAGTGGGATACTTCTCCTTTCCAAGTTTCCTTCTTTTTTTAAAACGGTGAGAGGAAAGAAATGAAAATACCTTGACTTGCAACGATAACTGCTATCATATAGCTGTGATCTGAAAAACAATGGACGAAACGCAACACAACATATAAAGTGATTTCATTTCTTGCACATGCGCTTCATTTTCATTGTATTGCAAACTATATATATTATTTTATTAATGCATGATGTCTAGCCAATAGGAGCACGGAAATGGGCCTCGAGATGTGACGTACATGTCTGTATGTCACTTGGCTATGGTAAACCTTGGTTGGCATTAGGTAGGATTATAGAACCGTAGTCCATATGAATAATATTTCTTCTAGTGTGCCGTCTAATGTAAGGTACAGAGAGTATAATATGTTCATTTCATTTTGACACATCTATCTAACTACATGGATGTGTACAAGTGTACGTATTATTACTAGCCATGTATGTCATGATTTTAGCTGCCACATAAACTAGACATGCTACTGCCGTCCTGCTTGTGGTGTTGAATTATCTAAGGGCCTCGCAATGCTAGTGTTGAATTATTGTAAACAGACATGGTACCTAAATAATGGCTCAAACAATCTATATGTCGTTGACATATAAACACCACAAAAAACATTGACAAGACCAATTTTGTACCAAGGCTAATTTGGTCCACAACCAATGCAACATGTGCCGCCAGTTGCTGACTTTGCTTGCTGTATAATTTGCAAAAGGGATGAGAGCTTATCTAGTTTAATTCACAATAGTTGGTTACTCGTATATATCATTGTAAACATTTGCATTGAATGAGCCTCACATGTACACGATTACTGGGTACTTTAGTATTTGAATAATTGCATTAGTTTACTACCTGTATGTAAACTTTCACTTATAGTAGGATATTAACCCTAATAATAACTATTATTATTATTGAAGTTTCTGGCCAACAATGGAAATTATGACTAGAATATTAGGAAAATAAAATATGACTGTGTCATACCGGAGATAGCTAATATGAGTTTCTTATGCCCAGTGGCATGTAAACAAACAAATGAATAATACAGGATTTTAAATTACACAAATTTAACTGACACAACTGGTGTAATGCACACGAATTGGATATTTGATTGCATACACCTTAAAATACAATCTTTCATATTTTCTATTTTCTACTTACGTCCATCCAACAGGACTCCCAGGATAAGTTTGTGAATACGTCATCATCGACATCGGTCAGATTTATCTCCATGACGACACACACCTGTTATGTACCTGGTCCATGCAAGCAGTTGTTGCTAGTTTCCCTGTTCAGAATATAATATCCTGTGCATCCCAATCTCAGTGGACTGTGGCTGGTCTAGAAATGCTCATCAAACTGGTGCTGGATAACTTTGGGAGAAACTCCTCTGAGAATTATAATCCTCAATTTTCTGACCGGTGGTGATCTGTGTGGAAGCTAGGGTGATGATCCGGCATCCTGTATAGGACAATAGTGGCTGAGGTATCCTTGTCTATATAATTAGTAGTCCAATGTACTGTTAAAATATATTACTCCTCTTGTGACAATGGAATTCCAGAATTAGAAGTAACCGTCTTCTTTCGTCGTAATAGCCTGAAACTCCTCTGAGAATTCTAATCCTCAATTAGAATTAATCTGTGAAGAAGTTAGGATGATGGTCCAGTTTCCTGTATAGGACGATAGGCGGATAAGGTGTCCTTATCTATAATTAGTAGTCCAATGTGCCGTTAAAATATATTACTCCTCTGTATCAATGGAATTCCGGAATTAGAAGTAACTGTCTTCCTCGTAATAGCCTGTGCCTAAGTAATCTGGCCTTAATTTATTATACCAGCCATTAAGCCGAGTTCAGTGGGAAATATCCAAGCCATGGAACACTTTGGCACAGTCATACGTCAAGCCGCATCATTTACTGGTGGACGGTTGGACAGAACCTGAAATTAACACACGAGTCCCATCATAATCTTGTAGCAACGTTTCATTGCTAAAGGTGGCAAGCGAACGAATGAGCGACATGTGGTAAAGAGGCGAGGACAGTGTGCCGGCCGGGCGAGCATCTGTGTCAGAGCGGGACCTCAACACAGCCCGAGATAATTCCCTCAGATAAATATTGGGTACTACGCTCATTACCTGGATGTCGGATTGGCATGTTGTGACATTTACCCCATGGCATACATGTATATTAAATGTCATGTAACATCACTAGCAATTACTGTGGATCTTTGCATTTCTTAGCCATTATGTTTTATGCCAGTAAGGTCGGCTCAACTTACAAGATGAAATATGGACAGGTAGAAATTTTAAATCTGAACGTGAGAACGTAGCAGACCTGGCTAATCAAACCCATGGGCACAATACATTCGTGTACATTGTATGTACACGAATGTCATTTATGCATACACATTCAAATACTTTGACTAAAAAGCAGTTGCACCTCATGTCACACACACTTTTCACAAGTCTTCTGGGTCGTATGTATATTTTCAACTGGTTGTAAGTAGCACAAGTTGATGAGGAATTCATTAATAAAACTAGCATAACACCAAAAACTATTTGCTCAATAAGTTATGATTTGATATAAATTAATTCCTGATGAAAACCCATAAAAACAGCAAAAAACGATCCGACGGATACCAGTGAGGCGGAAGGGATCACATAATCACTCCAGGCATAATTTGGTGAGATTTGAATTGGTCATTTAACCAAAAGCAGCATACGTTCTTTGGTCAGAATGATTATGTTTGTAGTAGAAGGGGTATTCAATATTATCAGCTTTCTGGCAAAGCTTTTAACGGCTTTTTCTTTTGAAGAGATCGCAAGAAGGTTGTATCATATTGGGTATGAATATTCTTGAGCCTCATAAACAGCAGTAATGCAATAACAAGTAGTATCACTTCCAATCTCTGTGTGAATTCTACCAAATTTTGCATATTATTTTAATCTAACGTAAACTAAATAGATCTAGATCACAATTCAGTTCATACAATACAAAATACATGTAGTGTGTTTGATTTAGGTCCACTTTTTACTTTCTGAAAAAAAAATTCACCCCACTAAGCATTGAGGAAATTAAATAGGAGATCGACTGTTGCTCGACCCGTGATTATGTACAACGTTGGGTCGAGTAATCCAAAGGGATTTGTTGCTGAGTTTCTATTCGTCCAGTTTACGGACATTATGTACCAAATATTGATATATTAATCATTTATTTATAATCTGTTGACAATAAGGGAAGTTTTGAATTATGTGATTAAATAGAATTGGTGTCTCACTGTGATATATTTGGGTATTACATCATCTTTGGCAGTCGCATGCAAAACCATTTCTGTGTGGATTTAAGCGAAGATAATAGATAATAAGCGAAAAACGACTGGGTATTTATGTCATGATTTATCGTCTCAAATCGAAAACTCAGATTATCGTTGAAACCTTTTTACTTTGGGAAAACTTCCCTGTAACTTGATAACTAGGCATAGCCGATTATGCAGGTAGCTATAGTATGCCTAGTGTTGTTAGTATGATTGAGACCATATTAATTGATTACAGTCATTATTCATTGAGCAATGTTCAGTACTGGGCCCTTCTTGAGCTGGAAAATAATTTGGACAAAACGCAACACAACATATAAAGTATTTTTATTTGTTGCTCATGCGCTTCATTCCTCATCGTATTGCAAATAAATAATTCACTATTTATAGCAACAGGAGCACGGATTTGGGTCCTTGAGATGTGACGTACAAGTCTGTATGTCATTTGGTTATAGTACAACCTGGCTTTGTACTTAATAGGGTTACATAGAAACGTCGGCCTTATGAATAATATATTTTGCAGTATTTCATCTCATAGAGCAAGGACCGTATATTATGATTATTTAATTTTGACACGCCTACCCAACTTAATGGAAGTATATGTATACTAGTGTACGTCTTATTACTAGCCATGTATGTCATGATTTTAGCTGCCGCGTGAACAAGACATGCTGCTGCCGTCCTGTTTGTGGTGTTGAATTATTGTAAACAGGCACGGTAACTAAATGATGGCTCAAGCAATCACGAATTATTGCCAAAAGCCGTTGACATATAAACACCACAATACATTGACGGAAGGATTTTGTACCAGGCTTACACGTATCTGGTCAACAACCAATGCAACATGTGCCGCCAGTCGCTGACATTGTCTGTATCATTGGTAAGTATAAAATTAAGTAAACCAATATCTTAAATTATAGAAATTGATATTCCACAACTTGTGTTACACAAATTTAACTTCCTCAACTTATGTGACAGTGTTATGCACACGGATTGGACATTTGATTGTATATGCATAATAATACAATTTTCCAGATTCCTATTTTCTACTAACGTCCATCTAACAGGGTTCCCAGAATGAGTTTGTGAATACGTCATCATCGACATCGGTTAGACTTATCTCCATGACAACACACACTAGTGATAGTTGGCCCATGTAAATAGTTAATGAACAGTTCCTCAGTTCTGACAATTATTATCCTGTGTATCCAAACCTCAAAAGGCTGTGACTGATCCAGAATTGATCTTCAACGCTCGTGCTGCTTAAGTTTCTTCCTGCATGCTTCCATTGCGGTTGATCATATTTAAACATTGGGAACGAATTCCTCTGAGAATTCTAATCCTCAATTTTTTTTACCGGCTATAATTTGTGTAGAAGCAAGAGTAATGGTCCAGTTTCTTGTATAGAGCAATAGTTGGTGAGGTATCGTTATCTATAATTAGTGGTCAATGTGAAACATAAATTACTCCTTGGGTTTCAATGACACCACCAAATTAGCCTTCCTTCCCTAGAAATGGTCTAGACCCAAACAAATCATATCAGCAAAATAATTTAATATGACATTAATCCGAGTTCAGTGGGAAATGTCTTAGGCAAGAAACATCTCGGTGAGGTCATACATCAACTCCCATTACTATCGGTCGGCGGATCCCAGAATCAACACACGAGTCTCATCATAATCCCATACACTGTTGCGTGTTAGGTCCGTAATTGGTGAACAGCTAAAAAGGTAGCAACATTTCATTGCTAAAGGTGGCGACCGAACGAGTGAGCGACATGTGGTAACGAGGCGAGGACAGTGTGCCGGCCGTGCGAGCATCTGTGTCAGGGTGGGACCTGGACACAGCCTGAGATAATTCACTCAGATAAGTAGTGGGTGCTACGCTCATTACCTGGATGTTGGAGTCGCATGTTGTGACATTTAAACCATGTTACAATTAAATGCTGCTGGCAATTGTGGATCTTCGTAATTATTAGCCTTTTTATACTTCTTTTTCGGGCGAGTAAGGTCGGCTTAGCTTACATGTATATACAGTGTAATAGGGAATTGTTGAAATCTTAGATCTGAACCTGAGAAATCATCTGCATTAGCCTTGGTCAAATATATCCATGGGCTTGATACATCCATGTCAATTTTCCATGCTGTGTTATGCACGAAAATCTGAGAATTAATGAACAAAGTAGGTAACTTGATATCTTGACCACTAATATTTCAATAGCAACATTATGTGAAAAATATGTGGCATTTGATATCCTTTATGATGATGGTACTTGAAAGCATTAAAAAATTATTTAGTTCCACTGTCAACAATTTAGGCCTACTATTTATTTGGAAGTCATCGTGGTAAAGCATTCACAATATATAGGCCTATGTATAGAAAATCAGCAAACTAACCCAAGTAAACACACTTTGCGATTCCCGTTATTTTCAGCCATGTCTCAAGCATTGTAGTTTATAATTCCGAGCACATTCAGTGTTTTGAGATCATGATGAATTATTTGATACAGTAAGCATGTCACTTAGGCCTCACTCGATGACCGAGTGAGGCCTACATAGAACAACCCATATACGGCATACATATAACTTGATGAGCTTTTGATTGATCAGCAGCAATACCTATAAGCAGCAATACTGCACTCACACACAGGAGCATCTTCATGACGCTCAAGACCTCTCAGATCAGAGTTAACTTGATTGATTTCCAATTCTCTACTCTTCAATTTCATATGTATTTTCATGTTCGTTTGTCTTGTCTGCAGCACCTGTTTCTTGAGCTCCACTTGATTGCCCTCCAGATGCTTGCTGTTTTGTTTGGTACAAATGTTCATGGTCGTGTCTAATAACTCCATGTCCATCGTATCAGTATCCTGTTCTATGTATGCCTGCTCGATCTCCAACAGTTATTTGCTCTATTGTATGTATCCTACATCCATGTTCCTTGTAGGGACTATGTTCGTGGTCTCTTCTACGACATCCAACCCTGTTTCATTTTGTCAGGTTTCCTATCCACGTGGTCTCTTGTTTCATGTTGAGTTCTATGTTCAGTGTGTTCAGTCATATTTATTATTTATTTTCATAATGTATATCCAGTTTTGTATGTGTTCTCTTGTCTCAGCTGGAACTTTCAGCAACCATCCTTTCTTGTCGGGTGTTCTCATCAAAGTGATGAACTGAGATTGCCATAATCATCAACGCGTGGTTGCCAAATGAAGTAGTCGTTTGTTCAACGAAGACTGATTTTCTACACAGTCTCCTGCCGATGTCCTCATATCTGAAGGTTCCGTCACACAGACGGCCAATTGGATCACAACACAACATCCGAGGGACATCTTATGGAGACTCGTCCATGTCGACTTTGCATCTGCGAAACTGAGGCTGTTTATCAGTCACATTGTGGCGATAGGCAATTCAACTCAGGGTATCTTAGATCGTGATGTTAAACATCTTGCCAATGGAGGTGTAGCAATCATTAATTGCAACCAATAATTCATCTCAAGTTGTACTTTCATTCATTATTTCCATCTGGAAACTACAAATCAAGTGTCCACGTTGTTGGTAATCGGACTAATTAATGTAAATTGTTTGGTTATCAAATTTCCAGTTGTGTTTTTGTAGGCATTTGAGACACAGTTTTCCGCTTACGTTGACATTTTTTGCTTCCCAAAACTTTCACAATCCATGTACATGCGGGCTGCATCTTTATTGCCCTGGATTGGAGATGAAACCATTCAGAGTCAGAAAACTAGTCACAAGTGTGTTTGTCGGCGGCTGGCATATAGTATGGAAGTTTCATGTAACCACCAGAATGAATTCCAGAATAATTTTACTCATCTTTACATGTACTTATTATAACAGTTTGAAGTGACAGCCTGTGTGATTTAGACTCCTGTCGAATCGTGAAGCAATGAGAGGTCCCGAGACTGGGGTCGTTGTCGTGATGCGGGACAGTACTGGATGAGATAGTCTTACCTATACATCGACTCCCTTTACCGGAAGATGCACACTACTTATAGCTTGTGATGTCAAAAGGGGTGCACGACAAGTGTCACAGTCAAATCAAAATTACCATTCTTCTTGAAAACTAACTTAAACAAATCAATAAAACAATTTAGTTCATACAAAACGAAATGCCATCTTTTCATCGGATCCATTTCATAGACATAGAGAATCACTTCCCTATTTATGTGGTCCATTCTACTTTCCAAAACAATGCAGCAAGAAATCCACAAAACACTGATCGAGAAACTTAATAAGGAGATCGATTGTTGATTGGCCAATGACCATGTAAAACGTTGGTGGAGCAACTAACTGTGTTCTTCCAGTTTATGGACATTCTGTATTAAACATTGATATTCATCACTTATTCATACTCTGTTGACAGTAGGGGAAGTTTTGAATGACGTGATTAGATGAAATTGCATGTCTCGCTGTGATATATCTAGGCATTACATCAATTTTGGCAGTCGCATGCAAAAACGTTTCTGTGTGGATTTTCTTTTTCGCTAGTTGAAAAGCTGAGAAATGACTGGATATTTATATCACGATGTATCCTTCCAAATTGAAAACTCAGCAGATTATCCATTTTACAATAGAAAAATTTCCCTGTTGCTGGAAAACTAGGCTCAGCCCATAATACCGGTAGCTACAGTATACCTGGGTATATTGTCAGTATGAGTTAGGCCGTATTAATGATAGCCGTTATTCATCGAGCTTGATGTTTGGGTGTTCGGGCTTTCGCTGATTAAGGCACATTTGCACCCTGAAACATATATATGGCTGCTAGAGGCATCTCTACCCGGCCGTGAAATAGTAACATGATCAGTGGGATACCTTACCTTTCCAAGATACGTTTTTGAGGGGAAAAAATGTGAGCGGAAAAAAGAAAGAAAAAAAACCTTGACTTGGATGAATGATTTTGTGCGATAATTGCAACCATAGAGCTACAAGCTAAAAAGTGGACAAAATGCAATACAACGTTTGAAGCGGTTTCATTTGCTGTATATTCATTTTGCTCTTCATCCTGTACGTTACTGTATTATTCAATAATGCACGATTTCCACCCACACGATTATGGGTCCTTGGAATGCGATGTACACGTCCGTATGTCTCTTGTCTCTATAGTAGGGTTTCATTGGACTGTCGTCCATATGAATAATATATTTTGTAGTGTTTCATCTTTTATAGGTTTAGAGAGATTATATATGTATGTTTACTTTATTTCTACACACACAAATTGGAAGTATACATGTATGTACAGGTGCACGTATTATTAATAGCCATGTATGCCAAGATTTTAACTATCACATGAATTAGTCATTACACTGTCTTCCTACTTGTGGTGTTGCGTTATAATTGTGGACATGTAAAATAACTGCTGTATGGCTAATGCAATCAAGGAATCATTGCATATAGTCGCAGACATATGAACACAACAAAACATTGACATTCTGCACCAAGGCTTATCTGGTCAACAACCAATGCAACATTTCCTGTTAGTTGCTGACTTTGTCTGCTGTATCATTGCAAAGGGGATATGAGCTTATCAAGTTTAATTCACAATAGTCAGTTACTCGCATGGGACTGTGTGTATATATCATTGTAAATATCTGCATGAAGTATGCCTAACATGTACAAGATTATCGGGTACTTTACTATTTGGATGATTTATCTGCATTAGTTGCATGTCCTTATTTCAGCAGGATGTTAACATTGTCTCAACAATGTTATTATTGAAGTTTCTGATCAACAATGAAAATTATGACTGGAATATTAGGAAATTGTAATATGACTGTGTCATACCGGAGCTAGCTGATACGAGTTTCATATAATCAGTGGTATGTATAAAATTAAATAAAATAAGATCTTAAATTACAGAAATTGAATTTCCACAACTTGTGCTATGCACACGAACTGGACATTTGATTGCATAATTATGCATAATAATCCTACACTCTTTCATATAACTATTTCTCTACTTACGTCCATCCAACAGGACTCCCAGGATGAGTTTGTGAATACGTCATCATCGACATCGGTCAGACTTGACGACACATGACGACACACACCTGTGATGTACCTGGTCCATGCAGCCAGTTAATGAACAGTTTCCCAGTTCTGAAAACAGTATGCTGTATATCCTAACCTCAGAAGGCTGTGACTGATCCAGCACTGATCATCAAAGCTGGTGCTGGATAACTTTGTCCCCATTTCCACTGTGGTTGATCACAATAAGTTTGGGGAGAAAATCCTCTGAGAATTATAATCATCAATTTTCTGACTGGTGACAATCTGTGTAGAAGCCAGTATGATGATCCGGCTTCCTGTATATGACAATAGTGGCTGAGGTATCCTTATCTTTAACTAGTAGTCCAATGTACCGTTAAAATGTATTACTCCTCTGGTATCAATGGAGTTCCAAAATTAGAAGTAACTGTCTTCATTCGTCGTAATAGCCTGTGCCTAAGTAATCTGGCCTTAATTTATTATACCAGCCATTAAGCCGAGTTCTGTGGGAAATATCCAAGGCATGGAACACTTTGGTACAGTCATACGTCAAGCCTCATCATTAACTGGTGGACGGTTGGGCAGAACCTGAAATTAACAAACAAGTCCCATCATATAATCTTAAAAATTGTTGCGTGTCAGGTCCGTAATTGGTGAATAGCATAACAATTAAGCAACATTTCATTGCTAAAGGTGGCGACCGAACGAGTGAGCGACATGTGGTAACTTGGCGAGGACAGCGTGGCGGCCGGGCGGGCATCTGTGTCAGAGTAGGACCTAAACACATCCTGAGATAATTCACTCAGATAAGTAGTGGGTACCACGCTCATTACCTGGATGTAGGAGTCGCATGTTGTGACATTTAACCCATGGCATACATGTATATTAAATGTCATGTAACATTACTAGCAAGTGTGGATATTTGCATTCCTTAGACATAGTGTTTTATGCCAGTCAGGTCGGCTTAGCTTACATGATGAAATATGGACAGGTAGAAATTTTAGATCTCAACGTGAGAACGTAGCAGGCTTTGTTAATCAAAACCATGGGCACAATACATTCATGTTTTCCATTTCTTTTATTTGTAATGATGTAGACAAACCCGTAAGATCATTTATGCATACAAATTTAAATAACAAAGAAACAGTGTGCACCCCATGTCATACACACTTTCCACAAGTCTTCTGGATTGTGTGTATATTTTCAACTGGTTGTAAGTAGCACAAGGATCTTTTGAAAGAACGCGAGAAAAGTTGTATCGTATTGGGTATAAATATTCTTGAGCCTCATAAGCAGCAGTAATGCAATAACAAACATTATTATATACCGCGATGTTATTCGTCCGCATAACCCTGTTTGTGCCCTGTGTGATAACAATGGTTAGCAGGCAAATACGAGGGCAAATATCAGGGCAAATACTGGCCGGTATCCTGCCCGCTGTCAACGATCGCTCATGCGCATCGAATGACGTTACCAAAACAACACAATGTACGCGTTCTATTGTAATTTACTTTATTATTTTCACAGTATACAATAAACACAACATCACCTTGATCTCGGCATTTGCCCTCGGCCTTCGGCCTCGAGCCAATACTGGGGATCTCGGGCAAATATCAGGTCACATACTGGAAAAACCAGGTAATATTGTCTATGTATCACTTGCGATCTCTGTGTGAATTCTATTAAATTTGCATATTTTTTTTTTCATCTTGAGAAAAACTAACACAAACCAAATAGATCAAGAAAACAATTTAGTTCATACATCACAAAATAGTGTGTTATATTTGGTTCCACTTTCAACTGTCTGAAAAAACACACACACAATACACTGAGGAAATTAAATAGGAGATCGATTGTTGCTTGACCCGTGATTACACAATGTATAAAACGTTGGATCGAGTAATCTGCATGGATTTGTTTTTGAGTTTCTGTTCGTCCAGTTTATGGACATTATGTACTGAATATTGATATTCATCACCTATTAATACCGGTCCACAGTAGAGGAACTATTAAATTACTTGATGAGATGAAATTGCATGTCTCACTGTGATATATCTGGGCATTACATCAAATTTGGCAGTCGCATGCAAAAATGTTCAACTGTGTGGATTCTCCTTTTCGCTAGATAATAAGCTGAAAATGACTGGATATTCATATCATGATTTATCTTCTCGAATCGAAAACCATGCAGATTATCGTTGAGAACTTTTTATATTGGAAAAATTTCCTTGTTGCTTGATAAATAGGCATAGCCGATTATGTAGGTAGCTTCAGTACTCATATATACCTAGTGTTGCCAATAGGGATGTTTCATATGCACGTTCGTGGAGGCACGAACAGCACGAAGTATGAACCGCACGAACAGGCTGATCTGAAGGGGACCGGTTATTATTTTGGTAGGAGTCGTAACGCATAATAATAATATCCACAAAAAGACATAGCCTGTCTACTAAACTCTTTTAAAAGTATTTCAAATGTTAGCAATATCTGGTCCAGTGTTGTTGTTTTTGTTTTCGGGGGGGGGGGGGGGGGGTTATACCCGGGTCAACCAAGAGCCCAAAATACCACCCGGGTACCATCATTTCCATCAAAAGACGATCGTCATCAAAGGGGTGACCTACAGTAACTCACCAAATAAAATCATCAGATAGTGAGGGAGCGGGGTTTACATGCCCAGATGGTAGCATCATCACTGTTGCTATCGGTACAAATATATTCTATTTCGTGAGAGATTTTATGTTAACACAAAAAAGACTGACAGCAAAAAGTCCACTCTGCCGTCAATAACTTGTTACATTCACCTGGCGTGATGATGCCCATCACACTGATTCGAACTCAGTTACCCTGCCAAACCTCCACGAATTATACTAGATTGTCTCGTGATTTCAAGTTGTTTCTAAATTATCATTCCGAAACGATTATCGTATGACATTGTGTATTAGAACACAAACTTTAGATTAAAGATTCTCTTCAGTATGGTATCGGAATTATAGGTAATTTTAACCCACATTATCTGTGAGATGGGTCAATTTTGTGAATTTTCACTGAAATCATGTATTTCACCCTGGGTTTTCTTGTCAATTATGAACCTTTGTGCTTGATTTTGATATGGATCGCTATGCTCGTTTTATCGCTAAAGGCATCCGTTCAAGATTACATAATTTTGCTTAAATTAAAAAAAAACGATTACTTAGTCTCACAATTCTCATGACATATCGCCTAACAACGAATTAACGTAGTCCGCTACAAACGGTGAGGTAACGAAGAGTCAAATTTTAAAAAAAATTATTTCTTGAATATTATCTCTTCAAAATGACATATTTTATAGAGTAATTCATCAGCATCCTAATACTTAAAAGAAAATAGGGGGTCACCGTGCTGGTTTCTTCGACATATTTGATCAAAATCACAAACTTTTACCTATGATGACATAAATTATGACATTTTGGCACATTTTTTGTCCATATAGGCCTACACATATTGCATCGTGTTTTCCATGCGAACGGATACAGTGACCCCCTATTTTCTTTTCAGTTTTAGGATGTTGATCAGTTACTCTATAAAATATATCATATAATTATATTGAAGCTCTAGATTATGTTGATACAGTTATTTATTTAAAAACTCTTTGATCCCCTCCCCTCACTGTTTGGAGCGGACTACCTTAAAGCCGATGATATATACTTTTCGTCATTGCGAAAAAAAATGATTTCAAGGTAGGAAAACGGTAGGTCACCATTCGGACCAATTTGCGGGATGTACCTATATGACTGCATTTGCATCGTTCATATGTCCGAGAATGCACAAAATTATAGTTCGTTTGACAAAGAAAATATTTTGCAGTAATTCCGAGTGATCATACTCTGAATACCCACTCAGAATGTATACTTGTACTGTCCAATGTCCTATATCCACTATTCCTCAATATTGTACGTTGTTTTAACATGTATTTCATACACACTGTTTTGACCAAAAAAAATATAGATATATGTACAATATTCGTAACACTTTCTTTGGCTTGAAGAATATGCAAAAAATATATACATTGCATAAATATCTTCTCAGCTGGTACCAGAATATGTAAATCACATTCATTAATCACACTTCGACAGTTTGGTGTGAAAAGGTTTACATTATAGCAATATATAACTGATGTCACGGCAAATGTATTTCCATAAATCAAAGATATTTACTATTATTACTATAATAACACCTTTTACTAATTATAGCACACAGCGGACGATAAATTTAGAAACACAATGCAAATTAAGTCACGGCCCGTATACAGTTGATGCATTGGTCGTCTCCGCGTCGCTCAGACTGAGGTTGTGGTAATCTATGCGTAGTCTGTTCTGAAGCAACAACCGGTCCCCTTCAGATCAGCCTGTTCGTGCGGTTCGTACTTCGTGCTGTTCGAAACATCCCTATTAGGGATGTTTCATATGCACGTTCGTGGAGGCACGAACAGCACAAAGTACGAACCGCACGAACAGGCTGATCTGAAGGGGACCGGTTATTATTTTGGTAGGAGTCGTAACGCATAATAATAATATCCACAAAAAGACATAGCCTGTCTACTAAACTCTTTTAAAAGTATTTCAAATGTTAGCAATATCTGGTCCAGTGTTGTTGTTTTTGTTTTCGGGGGGGGGGGGGGGGGAAGTTATACCCGGGTCAACCAAGAGCCCAAAATACCACCCGGGTACCATCATTTCCATCAAAAGACGATCGTCATCAAAGGGGTGACCTACAGTAACTCACCAAATAAAATCATCAGATAGTGAGGGAGCGGGGTTTACATGCCCAGATGGTAGCATCATCACTGTTGCTATCGGTACAAATATATTATATTTCGTGAGAGATTTTATGTTAACACAAAAAAGACTGACAGCAAAAAGTCCACTCTGCCGTCAATAACTTGTTACATTCACCTGGCGTGATGATGCCCATCACACTGATTCGAACTCAGTTACCCTGCCAAACCTCCACGAATTATACTAGATTGTCTCGTGATTTCAAGTTGTTTCTAAATTATCATTCCGAAACGATTATCGTATGACATTGTGTATTAGAACACAAACTTTAGATTAAAGATTCTCTTCAGTATGGTATCGGAATTATAGGTAATTTTAACCCACATTATCTGTGGGATGGGTCAATTTTGTGAATTTTCACTGAAATCATGTATTTCACCCTGGGTTTTCTTGTCAATTATGAACCTTTGTGCTTGATTTTGATATGGATCGCTATGCTCGTTTTATCGCTAAAGGCATCCGTTCAAGATTACATAATTTTGCTTAAATTAAAAAAAAACGATTACTTAGTCTCACAATTCTCATGACATATCGCCTAACAACGAATTAACGTAGTCCGCTACAAACGGTGAGGTAACGAAGAGTCAAATTTAAAAAAAAATTATTTCTTGAATATTATCTCTTCAAAATGACATATTTTATAGAGTAATTCATCAGCATCCTAATACTTAAAAGAAAATAGGGGGTCACCGTGCTGGTTTCTTCGACATATTTGATCAAAATCACAAACTTTTACCTATGATGACATAAATTATGACATTTTGGCACATTTTTTGTCCATATAGGCCTACACATATTGCATCGTGTTTTCCATGCGAACGGATACAGTGACCCCCTATTTTCTTTTCAGTTTTAGGATGTTGATCAGTTACTCTATAAAATATGTCATATAATTATATTGAAGCTCTAGATTATGTTGATACAGTTATTTATTTAAAAACTCTTTGATCCCCTCCCCTCACTGTTTGGAGCGGACTACCTTAAAGCCGATGATATATACTTTTCGTCATTGCGAAAAAAAATGATTTCAAGGTAGGAAAACGGTAGGTCACCATTCGGACCAATTTGCGGGATGTACCTATATGACTGCATTTGCATCGTTCATATGTCCGAGAATGCACAGAATTATAGTTCGTTTGACAAAGAAAATATTTTGCAGTAATTCCGAGTGATCATACTCTGAATACCCACTCAGAATGTATACTTGTACTGTCCAATGTCCTATATCCACTATTCCTCAATATTGTACGTTGTTTTAACATGTATTTCATACACACTGTTTTGACCAAAAAAAATATAGATATATGTACAATATTCGTAACACTTTCTTTGGCTTGAAGAATATGCAAAAAATATATACATTGCATAAATATCTTCTCAGCTGGTACCAGAATATGTAAATCACATTCATTAATCACACTTCGACAGTTTGGTGTGAAAAGGTTTACATTATAGCAATATATAACTGATGTCACGGCAAATGTATTTCCATAAATCAAAGATATTTACTATTATTACTATAATAACACCTTTTACTAATTATAGCACACAGCGGACGATAAATTTAGAAACACAATGCAAATTAAGTCACGGCCCGTATACAGTTGATGCATTGGTCGTCTCCGCGTCGCTCAGACTGAGGTTGTGGTAATCTATGCGTAGTCTGTTCTGAAGCAACAACCGGTCCCCTTCAGATCAGCCTGTTCGTGCGGTTCGTACTTCGTGCTGTTCGTGCCTCCACGAACGTGCATATGAAACATCCCTATTAGGAGTGAGACCGTAATAACTGGTTGTAGCCGTTTTTAACTGAGCAGTGTACAGCATGAGCCCTGTAGGCTCAAATATATGATTGCTAGAGACATCTCTCCAAAACGGTGAGAGAAAAGAAATGAAAAGACCTTGACTTGCAACGATAACTGCTACCATAGGGCTGTGATTTGAAAATAAAAATGGACGAAACGCAACACAACATATAAAGTAATTTCATTTCTTGCACATGCATGCGCTTCATTTTCATAGTATTGCAAACTATATATATTCTTTAATAAGGCACGATTTCTAGCCAATAGGAGCAAGGAAATGGGCCTCGAGATGTGACGTAGGCCTACATGTCTGTATGTCACTTGGCTACAGTACAACCTTGGTTGGTATTAGGTAGGATTATAGAACCGTAGTCCATATGAATAACATTTCTTCTAGTGTGCCATTTTATGTAAGGTACAGAGAGTATAATATGTTCATTTCCTTTTTGACACATCTATCTGACTACATGGATGTGTACTAGTGTACGTGCTATTAGGGATGTTTCATATGCACGTTCGTGGAGGCACGCACAGCACGTACGTACGAACCGCACGAACAGGCTGATCTGGAGGGGACCGGTTGTTATTTTGGCAGGAGTCGTAACGCATAATAATATTTACACAAAAGGACATAGCCCGTCTACTAACCTCTTATATCAGCAATAACTTACAATTTTTTGGGGGGGAGGGGGTGGTATTCATACCCGGATCAACCAAGAGCACAAAATACCAACTGGATACCATCACTTCCATCAAGACCATCGTCATCAAAGGGGTGATCTACATTGACTCACCAGCTACTCACATCGGCACAATATTTTGAGTTGTATGTTGAATGTAGAATAGCCATCAGAGGAGTGGTAACTTCGGTATTACAGGCTCTTGGGGCTAAATCACGAGAATGTTAACAGGGGCGCTTCCAAATAAAATCATCAGTGGGTGTGACGGAGTGGGGGTTATATGCCCAGATGGTAGCATCGTCACTATAGCTATCGGTACCATTATATAACATTTCGTGATAGATTTTATGCTAACACACAAAACACTGACGGCAAAATGTCCACTTTATCACTTGTTACATTTAGCGGGCGTGCTGATGCCCATTACACTGATTCGAATTCAGTTACCCTGCCAAACCCCCACGTGTTATAATAGATTTTCACGTGATTTAAAGTTGCTTCTAAATTATCATTCTGAACCGAATAAACAATCATTCGTAAGACGTTGTGCATTAAGACATACTTTGGATCAAGGATTCTCTTCAGTGTGGTATCGGAATTATAGGTAATTTTAACCCAAATTATCTGCGAACTGGGTCAATTTTGGAAATTTCCACTGAAATCAAGTATTGATGAAATATATGAGGAATTTAAACCTGGGTGTGCTTGTCAATTATGAACATTTGTGCTTGATTTTGATATGGATCGCCATGCTCGTTTTATCGCTACAGGCATCCATTCAAGATTACAGAATTTGCTTAAATTCAGAAAACAATGACTTAGTCTCACAATTCTCATGACATATAGCCCAACAACGAATTAAAGCCGATAATATATACGATTCGTCATTGCGAAAAAAAAATCTTATGATTTCAAGGGTAGCAGAAATCTGTTCGGTTGTTTTTTATTAAAAATTAGTTGATTGAAAATGGAAAAATTATCCATTATGCAGAAATTTTCGGGTTAACATTACCATAATTCGACTATAAAATGAAAATTTCATCCAAAATTATGTTTTGGATGAAATTACATGTCAGGGGATTTGTGGATTGCCCGTTTCCTTGCTCGTGGTACCCGTGTATCCAGTCATGAGAGGGTGTCCATATGGGTAAATATTGTCAATCAAAAGCCATGCTTCGGCTGGGAACAGTAGGTCACCATTCAGACCAATTTGTGGAATGTACCTATATGACTGCATTTACATCGTTCATCTGTCCCAGAATGCAAAAAAAAAATAAAAATTTATAGTTTGTTTGACAAAGAAAAAATCTGGCAGTGATTCCGAGTGATCATACTTGGAATACCCCAGTCGGAATGTATACTTGTATTGTTCAATGTCCTATATCCCACAATTATTCAATATTGTACGTCGTTTTAACATGTATTTCATATACACACTGCTTTGGCCAAAAACTATGGATTTATGTACAATATTCTTAACACTTTATTTAGCTTGGAGAATATGCAAAAAAAAATAGGGAGAGACGTGTAATATGAACCACTTAAGACTTTTAGACACTTTCCAGCAAGGCTTCTCAATAATTCGATATATCTTACACATGTGTGAATTGTATAAACAATACTTTGTATGTGGCGCTGTATAAGAATGATGTCACACAGGAACAGACACCGTAATGAAAGATGTAAAATAAGCATACAAGTGGTCCATATTACACGCTCTTTGTGTAATATGGACCACCCTGTAATTAAAATGGACCACGGCCCGTGAAATTTGTTTTTCAACGAATTCAAGGCATAACCATAACTAACCGTCCAAATGCTACGTTTAGTGTTTTGTAACAAGGAATTTAAATTTCATTCCATATACCCTGCTTTCTATGATGTTGCTCTCCTCAATGACAGAGGGTTGCAAATGATGAGCGTCATAATTACGTCAACCACCATGGAGATATATGTCATCCTGCTGCTACAACCCTGGGTGGTCCATATTACACCCTGGTCCATATTACACGTCTCTCCCCTACGTGGTATAAAAGTCTTCTCAGCTGGTACCAGAATTTGTAAATCACATTCATTAATCACACTTCGACAGTTTGGTGTGAAAAAAGTTTATATTATAGCAATATATAACTAATGTCACGGCAAAAATATTTCCATAAATCCAAGATATTTATGATAACATCTATTACTAATCATGACACACATCGGACGATAAATTTATGAACACAATGCAAATTAAGTCGCGGCCCGTATACAGTTGATGCATTGGTCATCTCCGCGTCGCTCAGGCTGTGGTCATCTCTGCGTAGTCTGTTCTGAAACAACAACCGGTCCTCTCCAGATCAGCCTGTTCATGCGGTTCGTACGTACGTGCTGTTCGTGCATCCACGAACGTGCATATGAAACATTCCTATTAGTAGCCGTGTATGCCATGATTTTAGCTGCCACATGAACTAAACATGCTACTGCCGTCCTGCTTGCAGAGGCGTAGACACCATATAATTATTGGTCCGGCCCTTGTGACACAGCACATAGCGGTCTGGGGGTTCGGGGGGCGCCGTAAGCCCCCCGAGAAAAAAATGAAATCTACTCTCTGTACGGTGCTCTCTGGTGTATGTCTGGGAGAGTAACTGTTGATTTCTAGACACTTTCGCAGCTGGTATATTTTTTGCATTTTCGAGGAAAAGTCACGTTGAATATAAATAGTATTTATGCATAAAAACTGCACGGCAAATAATACTTTTTTGACACATAATAATCCCTCAGCATGCAAATAGCAAAATATTATAGAATAGACAGATCGACACAAAATAGCCCTGCATTGGGCATGCAACCTACTATGAACCTAGTACTACACAGAGGCGGACACAAATTTTTCCAAAGGAGGGGACAGTTGGGTAGACTAACAAATGCAACAGGCGTGGTGGCCCCAGAAACCAACGACTTCTAGATGCTCTGTGGTGAAATATGAAGAGCTCGAAAATGTGTTGCTATCAAGCAGACACTTTTCTATTACTATCATACTTTCAAATCAACAATATTTTCATATTCATTAAAGTGAAAAATAACTATCAAAATAATATTCACTGCTAGATACTCAACACATTAAAAAGTGTGATGATTTTCTATTGCCATACACATACGCACATAACCAACCCGTTTCTGTGCATATACTTCTTATATTCTTAAATATGCCGTTGATGTTTATGAATTCAATAGCCTTTCTCCAATTAAAAATATACAATTATTTCCAGGTTGATAATAATTGGCATACATGTATTTCTCCAAGTGAATATACAGGTATGTCGAAGCGACATAAAGAACAACAAAAACTTATTTATAAGTTACTTCACCCGTTCACTCAATATATCCCAGCTAGTTTCGTTTTCCAACTTGATTTCACACTTTGTAAATCAATTAACAGAAGAATTAAGTTTGTGTTAGATTAATACAACAAGCAGGCGTGGGCTCTGGGCCCGCCTAGGGCCTCAGGAGCCAACTACCTCTCGATGCTCGGTATTGAATTTTTAGGCTCTCAGAACACGGGGTTCCGACAATCAAAAACAAAAGCGACCTGTGCGATCTTGCTTCGATTACTACCTCAATATTTATCTATTTATCACCAAATGTATACATATTATGCCTTTCAGGCATATTTTTGATATAAGCAACTACTTTCATCGCAACAGGCACAATTTTGCTGGAAAACTACAAGTCATTTATGTCGCATCACAAGTTCCGATTCACCGTCATGGTGATTCCGATTTACGTTGGTTTATATGTTTTGATGTTCCGCTTTACCTACACTTATATGTCTAGATATTAGTTAAGAATATCATTTGTTGCAATGACAACAAATATGAACGCTTACATGGCCACTTTCTTACCTTCATACATGTACTTTGTGTCCGCACATGATTTTTGGCCGTAATTTTGTTTTGGACCGTCAGATCAATTTGAAATCTTCTCATCTGGCATGAAACGTATTTTTTTCACCAATTTTCAGGTCTTGAAAACTGAAAAAGTTGACAATCTACCCCAATGTTAAATTTCAGCCCGAAATGAGATCACGTGAATTCAAGCAAATTGGGCAATTTCATAATGTTTGTGACCATGAGCAATCTACCAAGTAATATTTTTTTAGTTTCAAGACATGTATTTTGATCAAATAGTCTCTTTTCAAAGCAATGTGTGATTCAAACAGTGAATAACTTGCCAAGTTATATATTCAAACTCGCAAATATTTTGTTTGAGATGAAATTGAAGATATGAAATGAACCATGGCAGAACATAAATGAATAACATTTATAATGGTGTAAAGCACGTATATTAGAATAGAGCAGAACCGGTCATATTCCCTTCTATCTACGGCTCCATCAGCCATCAAACGTCGTTAGGTCAGATGGTAGTTCAATATTTCCAAGTTATGCCAAAGTAAATTTAGAAACATTGCATAGTGTTGTCTATTCGAATGTTTTTACAAGTCTGGTAAATCGGAACATACAACCACGTAAATCGGAACTGTGACCTGTACTCGTTTCGGTAAATCGGAACATATCCATATACCCCATACAACGCAGAAACTAGCAATTTCTCCATCCAAATGACATTTTATATACTCCTAGGCGTTACATTATATAAATAGGCACACGGGACTCACATACCATCTGTTAAGCTGAATTTTGCCCACAATTATTTCTCTCACACGGCGAAATGAACAAGCATACGTAAATCGGAACCAAACCGCCGTAAACCAATCTATACGGAACGGATAGTCCCCCGTGAGAAACGGAAATGTGAAGAATTGTGAAGCAATTCCACGAGGGTGCTAAATAAGGATCCAGCAAAACACAGCTTGGGCAACGTGGGCAAAATTAAAATATTTATGTTCTACAAATAGATGATTTTGTCTCAAGTTACAAATAGATGATTTTGTCACATGCACATGTACATAAGAAAATAATTAGTCTATATAATATATTCCGTATGCGAATTTGCAAATGAATATATTTCAGGGGGAAACAGGAACAAAAGACACATAGATACAAAAATCGACCTAGATGCTGTCAACAGGGTCTTGAAATTAAAGGGGCGCGCACCTCTTGCACCCGTCCCGCTCAAAATCCACATTGCTACACTTAGTTTATACCCAGAAGAAATAAGTTATGCTACTTCAATATTGTCAATAGCGATTACTAGTTTATTTCTCATGAATTATTGAAATATGTAAAAACAATCTCCAAATTATTGGTCCGGCCATGGCCGGAGTGGCCGGAGTGGTGTCTACGCCACTGCCTGCTTGTGGTGTTGAATTAACTTAGGGCCTCACAATGCTAGTGTTGAATTATTGTAAGCAGACATGGTAACTAAATGATGGCTCGAACAATCACGGATTATTACCCATTATCATTGACATATAAACACCATAAAAACATTGACAAGAGCAATTATGTACCAAGGCTTACATGTATCTGGTCAACAACCAATGCAACATGTGCCGCCAGTTGCTGACATTGTCTGTCGTATCATTGCAAAAGGGATGTACGATAATCAAGTTTAATTCACAGTAGTTGGTTACTCGTATATATCATTGTAAACATTTGCATTGAATAAGCCTTTTGCATTGAATATTAGTTTACTACGTGTATGTAAAATTTCACCAGGGTATTAACCTTAATACACTATTATAATTATTATTATTATTGAAGTTTCTGGTCAACAATGGAAATTACGACTAGAAAATTATGAAATGTAATCAGGGTAATATGACTGTGTCATACCGGAGGAAGCTAATACGAGTTACGTATGCTCATTGGCATGTAAACAAATAAATAATACAGGATCTCAAATTACACAAATTTAACTCCCACAACTGGTGTAATGCACACGAACTGGGGATTTGATTGCATACACCTTAAAATACAATCTTTCATATTTTTTATTTTCTACTTACGTCCATCCAACAGGATTCCCAGGATGAGTTTGTGAATACGTCATCGTCGACATCGGTCAGACTTATCTCCATGACGACACACACCTGTGATGTAGCTGGTCCATGCAAGCAGTTAACGAACAGTTTCCCAGTTCTGAAAACAGTATCCTGTATATCCTAACCTCAGAAGGCTGTGACTGATCCAGAACTTATCATCAAAGCTGGTGCTGGATAACTTTGTCCTCATTTCCATTGTGGTTGATCACAATAAGTTTGGGGAGAAAATCCTCTGAGAATTATAATCCTCAATTTTCTGACTGGTGACAATCTGTGTAGAAGCCAGGATGATGATCCGGCTTTCTGTATAGGACAATAGTGGCTGAGGTATCCTTTTTTTTTTAACTAGTAGTCCAATGTACCGTCAATGGAATTCCTGAAATAGAAGTAATTGTCTTCCTTCCTCGAAATAGCCTGGACCGTTCTGGCATTAATTTATAATGCCACCCATTAAGCCGAGTTCAGTGGGAAATATCCAAGCCATGGAACAAGCCATTTGGCACAGTCATACGTCATGCCTCATCATTAACTGGTGGACGGTTGGGCAGAAGCTGAAATTAACAAACGAATCCCATCATATAATCTTAAAAATTGTTGCGTGTCAGGTCCGTAATTGGTGAATAACAATTAAGCAACATTTCATTGCTAAAGGTGGCGACTGAACGAGTGAGCGACATGTGGTAACAAGGCGAGGACAGTGTGCCGGCCGGGCGAGCACCTGTTTCAGAGCGGGACCTAAACACAGCCTGAGATAATTCACTCAGATAAATAGTGGGTACTATGCTCATTACCTGGATGTCGGAATCGCATTTTGTGACATTTAACCCATGGCATACCTGTATATTAAATGTCATGTAACATTACTAGCAACTGTGGATATTTGCATTCCTTAGACATAGTGTTTTATGCCAGTCAGGTCGGCTTAGCTTACATGATGAAATATGGGCAGGTAGAAATTTTAGATCTGAACATGAGAACGTAGCAGGCTTTGTTAATCAAAACCATGGGCACAATACATTCGTGTATTCCATTTCTTTTATTTGTAATGATGTAAACAAACCCTTAAGATCATTTATTTATACAAATTTAAATAACAAAGAAACTTGAGTCAAAAGCAGTGTGCACCCCATGTCATACACACTTTCCACAAGTCTTCTGGATTGTATGTATATTTTCAACTGGTTGTAAGTAGTACAAGTGTCTAATGAAAGAACGCGAGAAAAGTTGTATCGTATTGGGTATAAATATTCTTGAGCCTCATAAGCAGCAGTAATTCAATAACAAACAGTATCACTTGCGATCCCTGTGTGAATTCTATTAAATTTGCGTATTATTTTTATCTTGAGAAAGACTAACACAAACCAAATAGATCAAGAAAACAATTTAGTTCATACATCACAAAATAGTGTGTTATATTTGGGTCCACTTTCAACTGTCAAAAAAACACACACAATACACTGAGGAAATTAAATAGGAGATCGATTGTTGCTCGACCCGTGGTTATACAATGTATAAAACGTTGGATCGAGTAATCTGCATGGATTTGTTCTTGAGTTTCATCACCTATTAATACCGGTCGAGAGTAGAGGAACTATTAAATTACTTGATGAGATGAAATTGCGTGTCTCACTGTGATATATCTGGGCATTACATCAAATTTGGCAGTCGCATGCAAAAATGTTCAACTGTGTGGGTTCTCCTTTTCGCTAGATAATAAACTGAAAATGACTGGATATTCATATCATGATTTATCTTCTCAAATCGAAAACCATGCAGATTATCGTTGAGACCATTTTACATTGGAAAAACTTCCCTGTTGCTTGATAAATAGGCATAGCCGATTATGCAGGTAGCTTCAGTACGTAGTGTTGCCAATATGAGTAAGACCGTAATAAGTAGTACAAGTATCTTATGAAAGATACTTGTAGCCGTTAGCCTAACTAGAGTGAAAAAATAACTTTTTTTAGTTTAGTGTCAATATCAAAGACAGAAGTCTGGGGATCATTTCTGTTTTTTACAAAACTGAAATATCTTGAATAGTCACTATTTTATGGCGCTTTGTTTATGACATGTCCTATTGACCTTTCGGTTTCATATGCAAATATGCAAATGAGCAATGGTGACGTCATGTGAGTCACTGAAAGATAATGAGCTCATTGAAACCAGTACTGCATAATATTAAAGAACATGAAAATAATTTTTGTTCCACATAATGAATCCATACAGAAAATATTCAAATTTTAAATAAATTTTGTTGGCGTCATGGTAACCAGAGCCGGAATATGGCCCATAGCAACCACGTTGCTATGGAGATTTTGTTGCTAACCACTGATAATTCCACATCATTAGGACCTCAAGTTTTGTTACATTATGATCATTTGTCAAAATGTTTGAAAGAAAGTAGCACCTTCACAAGTCCTAACAGTTCAATTGTCCATAGCAACCCACCCAACAACTGGTTGCTAGGGGGCGCTAGCTCTGAATGTGTAGCCTTGACAACATGATGGCATATCATAAGACTGACTATGCATTACCACAAAACATATCAGTTTCTATAGGAACCTTTATCTACATCATAACCCTTGCATAAATGAGGTTTAGATAGCTAATTATGGTCTTGACTCATATGACGTCATGAATATCTAATTATAATAATTAATGAGGTCCTACAAAATGCTGATAGATTGGGAAAAAGTAATTCACGAAAATAGAAATATCTCCGGTTGTGGTTGAGATTTTCAAGTTCTGTAAAAACCAAAATGATCAGGGAAACCATCTCCACAGTATAAGACCATAAAAATTATACACTCTAGTTAGACTTTAACTGAGCAGTGTACAGCATGAGCCCTTCTCTGACAAAGCACAATATGACTGCTAGAGACATCTCTCCAATTACACGCTGTGAAATATTAACACGGTCAGTGGGATACTTCTCCTTTCCAAGTTTCCTTCTTTTTTTAAAACGGTGACAGGAAAGAAATGAAAATACCTTGACTTGCAACGATAACTGCTATCATATAGCTGTGATCTGAAAAACAATGGACGAAACGCAACACAACATATAAAGTGATTTCATTTCTTGCACATGCGCTTCATTTTCATTGTATTGCAAACTATATATATTCTTTTATTAATGCATGATGTCTAGCCAATAGGAGCACGGAAATGGGCCTCGAGATGTGACGTACATGTCTGTATGTCACTTGGCTATGGTAAACCTTGGTTGGCATTAGGTAGGATTATAGAACCGTAGTCCATATGAATAATATTTCTTCTAGTGTGCCGTCTAATGTAAGGTACAGAGAGTATAATATGTTCATTTCATTTTGACACATCTATCTAACTACATGGATGTGTACAAGTGTACGTCTTATTACTAGCCATGTATGTCATGATTTTAGCTGCCACATAAACTAGACATGCTACTGCCGTCCTGCTTGTGGTGTTGAATTATCTAAGGGCCTCGCAATGCTAGTGTTGAATTATTGTAAACAGACATGGTACCTAAATAATGGCTCAAACAATCTATATGTCGTTGACATATAAACACCACAAAAAACATTGACAAGACCAATTTTGTACCAAGGCTAATTTGGTCCACAACCAATGCAACATGTGCCGCCAGTTGCTGACTTTGCTTGCTGTATAATTTGCAAAAGGGATGAGAGCTTATCTAGTTTAATTCACAATAGTTGGTTACTCGTATATATCATTGTAAACATTTGCATTGAATGAGCCTCACATGTACACGATTACTGGGTACTTTAGTATTTGAATAATTGCATTAGTTTACTACCTGTATGTAAACTTTCACTTATAGTAGGATATTAACCCTAATAATAACTATTATTATTATTGAAGTTTCTGGCCAACAATGGAAATTATGACTAGAATATTAGGAAAATAAAATATGACTGTGTCATACCGGAGATAGCTAATATGAGTTTCTTATGCCCAGTGGCATGTAAACAAACAAATGAATAATACAGGATTTTAAATTACACAAATTTAACTGACACAACTGGTGTAATGCACACGAATTGGATATTTGATTGCATACACCTTAAAATACAATCTTTCATATTTTCTATTTTCTACTTACGTCCATCCAACAGGACTCCCAGGATAAGTTTGTGAATACGTCATCATCGACATCGGTCAGATTTATCTCCATGACGACACACACCTGTTATGTACCTGGTCCATGCAAGCAGTTGTTGCTAGTTTCCCTGTTCAGAATATAATATCCTGTGCATCCCAATCTCAGTGGACTGTGGCTGGTCTAGAAATGCTCATCAAACTGGTGCTGGATAACTTTGGGAGAAACTCCTCTGAGAATTATAATCCTCAATTTTCTGACCGGTGGTGATCTGTGTGGAAGCTAGGGTGATGATCCGGCATCCTGTATAGGACAATAGTGGCTGAGGTATCCTTGTCTATATAATTAGTAGTCCAATGTACTGTTAAAATATATTACTCCTCTTGTGACAATGGAATTCCAGAATTAGAAGTAACCGTCTTCTTTCGTCGTAATAGCCTGAAACTCCTCTGAGAATTCTAATCCTCAATTAGAATTAATCTGTGAAGAAGTTAGGATGATGGTCCAGTTTCCTGTATAGGACGATAGGCGGATAAGGTGTCCTTATCTATAATTAGTAGTCCAATGTGCCGTTAAAATATATTACTCCTCTGTATCAATGGAATTCCGGAATTAGAAGTAACTGTCTTCCTCGTAATAGCCTGTGCCTAAGTAATCTGGCCTTAATTTATTATACCAGCCATTAAGCCGAGTTCAGTGGGAAATATCCAAGCCATGGAACACTTTGGCACAGTCATACGTCAAGCCGCATCATTTAGTGGTGGACGGTTGGACAGAACCTGAAATTAACACACGAGTCCCATCATAATCTTGTAGCAACATTTCATTGCTAAAGGTGGCAAGCGAACGAATGAGCGACATGTGGTAAAGAGGCGAGGACAGTGTGCCGGCCGGGCGAGCATCTGTGTCAGAGCGGGACCTCAACACAGCCCGAGATAATTACCTCAGATAAATAGTGGGTACTACGCTCATTACCTGGATGTCGGATTGGCATGTTGTGACATTTACCCCATGGCATACATGTATATTAAATGTCATGTAACATCACTAGCAATTACTGTGGATCTTTGCATTTCTTAGCCATTATGTTTTATGCCAGTAAGGTCGGCTCAACTTACAAGATGAAATATGGACAGGTAGAAATTTTAAATCTGAACGTGAGAACGTAGCAGACCTGGCTAATCAAACCCATGGGCACAATACATTCGTGTACATTGTATGTACACGAATGTCATTTATGCATACACATTCAAATACTTTGACTAAAACGCAGTTGCACCTCATGTCACACACACTTTTCACAAGTCTTCTGGGTCGTATGTATATTTTCAACTGGTTGTAAGTAGCACAAGTTGATGAGGAATTCATTAATAAAGCTAGCATAACACCAAAAACTATTTGCTCAATAAGTTATGATTTGATATAAATTCATTCCTGATGAAAACCCATAAAAACAGCAAAAAACGATCCGACGGATACCAGTGAGGCGGAAGGGATCACATAATCACTCCAGGCATAATTTGGTGAGATTTGAATTGGTCATTTAACCAAAAGCAGCATACGTTCTTTGGTCAGAATGATTATGTTTGTAGTAGAAGGGGTATTCAATATTGTCAGCTTTCTGGCAAAGCTTTTAACGGCTTTTTCTTTTGAAGAGATCGCAAGAAGGTTGTATCATATTGGGTATGAATATTCTTGAGCCTCATAAACAGCAGTAATGCAATAACAAGTAGTATCACTTCCAATCTCTGTGTGAATTCTACTAAATTTTGCATATTATTTTAATCTAACGTAAACTAAATAGATCTAGATCACAATTCAGTTCATACAATACAAAATACATGTAGTGTGTTTGATTTAGGTCCATTTTTTAATTTCTGAAAAAAAATTCACCCCACTAAGCATTGAGGAAATTAAATAGGAGATCGACTGTTGCTCGACCCGTGATTATGTACAACGTTGGGTCGAGTAATCCAAAGGGATTTGTTGCTGAGTTTCTATTCGTCCAGTTTACGGACATTATGTACCAAATATTGATATATTAATCATTTATTTATAATCTGTTGACAATAAGGGAAGTTTTGAATTATGTGATTAAATAGAATTGGTGTCTCACTGTGATATATTTGGGTATTACATCATCTTTGGCAGTCGCATGCAAAACCATTTCTGTGTGGATTTAAGCGAAGATAATAGATAATAAGCGAAAAACGACTGGGTATTTATGTCATGATTTATCGTCTCAAATCGAAAACTCAGATTATCGTTGAAACCTTTTTACTTTGGGAAAACTTCCCTGTAACTTGATAACTAGGCATAGCCGATTATGCAGGTAGCTATAGTATGCCTAGTGTTGTTAGTATGATTACAGTCATTATTCATTGAGCAATGTTCAGTACTGGGCCCTTCTTGAGCTGGAAAATAATTTGGACAAAACGCAACACAACATATAAAGTATTTTCATTTGTTGCTCATGCGCTTCATTCCTCATCGTATTGCAAATAAATAATTCACTATTTATAGCAACAGGAGCACGGATTTGGTTCCTTGAGATGTGACGTACAAGTCTGTATGTCATTTGGTTATAGTACAACCTGGCTTTGTACTTAATAGACTTTTTTCGTGTCGGGGTTATTTCGAGGGTGTTTCGGGGGTACTTCGGGGTGAAGTACCGCGGTCAAGTGAGTAGGGGTTTTTGCGCATTGAAGCGTGGCGAATATAACTCAGATTCATTAATCAGCGCCTGTTAGGCCACACAAAATAGAACCGAACTCTAGCAGAGGTATGCTATATCTCTAATCAGGATGAAAAGGGTGTCAGACGGATTAAATGAGATGTTTCCCGTTGTCGCGCAGTGTTCATGGGAAGCATACTAAAGTCGGCCCAAATACCGTACATTATTCCTTAATACTACTCGTCCAATGAAAACATAACATTTAATCCGTCTCGCACCTTTTCAATCCTTATTGAATATAGAGGAAGGCGCAGGATTTGATACTTGGGCGCATGTAGCGCAGCTTACTTTTTCTTCTAAATTCAATGAAGATTAAAAATGTGCCAGATTGATTAAATATGGTATACATCAAATGGGTGAGTAGTATTAACAGATTGGGCCCTACAGGCTTAGACAACCCTGAACATATCACCTTTTGTAAATTTTATTGCTAAAATATGATATATTTCACCTAAGGTATCTGTTATTTGCTCTTTCAGTCACTCTCATCTTTGTATGCACAAATAACATCAGACATTCAGAAATCGTGCAACATCAGAATACTTTATTAATATTGGGCGAAACACGCTAAATTAATTTGCAGGGGAAAAATAATGGAGTGCGAAAATTAACATGACAATGGTGAAATATGGTTGGTGATTGTATATTGTTCAACATCAGTTCCATTGCAACCAGTTACTTTCATGTGTTTCACCAATGTAACACGAGTTGGTGACATATGTATTTAAGTTTGTTGGTATAATTTGTCGATTTCACCAGAATAAACCTTCTGGTGTGATTTTGAGATACTTGTCTATAAAGTAAAGACAGGGGATTCACTATTATAGACCGCCCGTAATAAACACATTTCTTACGACATTTCTATTTTCATGATTGTACGACTCTCGTGTTTCTCAGTCATAGACTTTCGGATCCATTGTATAGCTGGGTTCTGTTATAATGGGTGAATTGTACCAAAATGCCACAGGCATCCTCCTTAGGTAATATCGTCAGTGTTTGGCTAGTAAGCAATCGGCCAGTTTCATGATTTGTGTGTGAAAAGTGTAACCTGGAGCAAAATCAATGATACTGCGGTCATTAAAGTTATGTGTCTGTGGTTTTAACAGGGCTATCATTAGGCCTATAGGTTTATCACTCATCGAATTTGACCGTTCATGACACTGATTTTGTAAGTATCATTCATGAATCACTCCTAAAATATGGATTTGTCTATATCGATATCCATTCGTCAGTAGGCCTATACATATGTAACGTGAGACCAAAGAAATCAGTGATCCCCAAAAGTCCCCCCCCCCCCTAAAAAAGGATCAAAAACACGCTGACCGGCGCTTTTTAATTCGAATGACATTTACTGCTCTGATATACAACATTTATCGTAGGAATAGCATATAGCTGTCTGTACTTCCAATGAAACATTATGTGAATATAAAACAGACTACTCCTCCCGACGTGTATAGAACATGATTCGTTTCATATATAAATATAAACATGCTTTCGCATATCAAATTCTTCTAATTTGAATCCGAATTATAACAAACGACTCACATCTCGACGGTGACACACTACACGTTCTTGCCAAAAACATGTGTGAGGTGAACACTGGACCATTGAGCTACTGAGACCCGATGAAACAAAAATCCTTGCATAAGTCACACACGGAGATTGTAATACAATGAACAGTAATAGTGGTAAATTAGTTAGACACTATAAACTGGTTTATAATTTTGTTTGGCCTCAATCTCTGTGGAGTGTCGACTGGAAATCGCTCTTGTGGGATTAGTTTGCTTTAAGCTGCACGCATCACTGAATAAACCCCTGGGTGACGTGAAGAGGGGATTATTGCGGTACTTCACCCCGAAACACCCTCGAAATAACCCCGACACGAAAAAAGTCTAATAGGGTTACATAGAAACGTCGGCCTTATGAATAATATATTTTGCAGTATTTCATCTCATAGAGCAAGGACAGTATATTATGATTATTTAATTTTGACACGCCTACCCAACTTAATGGAAGTATATGTATACTAGTGTACGTCTTATTACTAGCCATGTATGTCATGATTTTAGCTGCCGCGTGAACAAGACATGCTACTGCCGTCCTGTTTGTGGTGTTGAATTATTGTAAACAGGCACGGTAACTAAATGATGGCTCAAGCAATCACGAATTATTGCCAAAAGCCGTTGACATATAAACACCACAATACATTGACGGAAGGATTTTGTACCAGGCTTACACGTATCTGGTCAACAACCAATGCAACATGTGCCGCCAGTCGCTGACATTGTCTGTATCATTGGTAAGTATAAAATTAAGTAAACCAATATCTTAAATTATAGAAATTGATATTCCACAACTTGTGTTACACAAATTTAACTTCCTCAACTTATGTGACAGTGTTATGCACACGGATTGGACATTTGATTGTATATGCATAATAATACAATTTTCCAGATTCCTATTTTCTACTAACGTCCATCTAACAGGGTTCCCAGAATGAGTTTGTGAATACGTCATCATCGACATCGGTTAGACTTATCTCCATGACAACACACACTAGTGATAGTTGGCCCATGTAAATAGTTATTGAACAGTTCCTCAGTTCTGACAATTATTATCCTGTGTATCCAAACCTCAAAAGGCTGTGACTGATCCAGAATTGATCTTCAACGCTCGTGCTGCTTAAGTTTCTTCCTGCATGCTTCCATTGCGGTTGATCATATTTAAACATTGGGAACGAATTCCTCTGAGAATTCTAATCCTCAATTTTTTTTACCGGCTATAATTTGTGTAGAAGCAAGAGTAATGGTCCAGTTTCTTGTATAGAGCAATAGTTGGTGAGGTATCGTTATCTATAATTAGTGGTCAATGTGAAACATAAATTACTCCTTGGGTTTCAATGACACCACCAAATTAGCCTTCCTTCCCTAGAAATGGTCTAGACCCAAACAAATCATATCAGCAAAATAATTTAATATGATATTAATCCGAGTTCAGTGGGAAATGTCTTAGGCAAGAAACATCTCGGTGAGGTCATACATCAACTCCCATTACTATCGGTCGGCGGATCCCAGAATCAACACACGAGTCCCATCATAATCCCATACACTGTTGCGTGTTAGGTCCGTAATTGGTGAACAGCTAAAAAGGTAGCAACATTTCATTGCTAAAGGTGGCGACCGAACGAGTGAGCGACATGTGGTAACGAGGCGAGGACAGTGTGCCGGCCGTGCGAGCATCTGTGTCAGGGTGGGACCTGGACACAGCCTGAGATAATTCACTCAGATAAGTAGTGGGTGCTACGCTCATTACCTGGATGTTGGAGTCGCATGTTGTGACATTTAAACCATGTTACAATTAAATGCTGCTGGCAATTGTGGATCTTCGTAATTATTAGCCTTTTTATACTTCTTTTTCGGGCGAGTAAGGTCGGCTTAGCTTACATGTATATACAGTGTAATAGGGAATTGTTGAAATCTTAGATCTGAACCTGAGAAATCATCTGCATTAGCCTTGGTCAAATATATCCATGGGCTTGATACATCCATGTCAATTTTCCATGCTGTGTTATACACGAAAATCTGAGAATTAATGAACAAACTAGGTAACTTGATATCTTGACCACTAATATTTCAATAGCAACATTATGTGAAAAATATGTGGCATTTGATATCCTTTATGATGATGGTACTTGAAAGCATTAAAAAATTATTTAGTTCCACTGTCAACAATTTAGGCCTACTATTTATTTGGAAGTCATCGTAGTAAAGCATTCACAATATATAGGCCTATGTATAGAAAATCAGCAAACTAACCCAAGTAAACACACTTTGCGATTCCCGTTATTTTCAGCCATGTCTCAAGCATTGTAGTTTATAATTCCGAGCACATTCAGTGTTTTGAGATCATGATGAATTATTTGATACAGTAAGCATGTCACTTAGGCCTCACTCGATGACCGAGTGAGGCCTACATAGAACAACCCATATACGGCATACATATAACTTGATGAGCTTTTGATTGATCAGCAGCAATACCTATAAGCAGCAATACTGCACTCACACACAGGAGCATCTTCATGACGCTCAAGACCTCTCAGATCAGAGTTAACTTGATTGATTTCCAATTCTCTACTCTTCAATTTCATATGTATTTTCATGTTCGTTTGTCTTGTCTGCAGCACCTGTTTCTTGAGCTCCACTTGATTGCCCTCCAGATGCTTGCTGTTTTGTTTGGTACAAATGTACATGGTCGTGTCTAATAACTCCATGTCCATCGTATCAGTATCCTGTTCTATGTATGCCTGCTCGATCTCCAACAGTTATTTGCTCTATTGTATGTATCCTACATCCATGTTCCTTGTAGGGACTATGTTCGTGGTCTCTTCTACGACATCCAACCCTGTTTCATTTTGTCAGGTTTCCTATCCACGTGGTCTCTTGTTTCATGTTGAGTTCTATGTTCAGTGTGTTCAGTCATATTTATTATTTATTTTCAAAATGTATATCCAGTTTTGTATGTGTTCTCTTGTCTCAGCTGGAACTTTCAGCAACCATCCTTTCTTGTCGGGTGTTCTCATCAAAGTGATGAACTGAGATTGCCATAATCATCAACGCGTGGTTGCCAAATGAAGTAGTCGTTTGTTCAACGAAGACTGATTTTCTACACAGTCTCCTGCCGATGTCCTCATATCTGAAGGTTCCGTCACACAGACGGCCAATTGGATCACAACACAACATCCGAGGGACATCTTATGGAGACTCGTCCATGTCGACTTTGCATCTGCGAAACTGAGGCTGTTTATCAGTCACATTGTGGCGATAGGCAATTCAACTCAGGGTATCTTAGATCGTGATGTTAAACATCTTGCCAATGGAGGTGTAGCAATCATTAATTGCAACCAATAATTCATCTCAAGTTGTACTTTCATTCATTATTTCCATCTGGAAACTACAAATCAAGTGTCCACGTTGTTGGTAATCGGACCAATTAATGTAAATTGTTTGGTTATCAAATTTCCAGTTGTGTTTTTGTAGGCATTTGAGACACAGTTTTCCGCTTACGTTGACATTTTTTGCTTCCCAAAACTTTCACAATCCATGTACATGCGGGCTGCATCTTTATTGCCCTGGATTGGAGATGAAACCATTCAGAGTCAGAAAACTAGAGTCACAAGTGTGTTTGTCGGCGGCTGGCATATAGTATGGAAGTTTCATGTAACCACCAGAATGAATTCCAGAATAATTTTACTCATCTTTACATGTACTTATTATAACAGTTTGAAGTGACAGCCTGTGTGATTTAGACTCCTGTCGAATCGTGAAGCAATGAGAGGTCCCGAGACTGGGGTCGTTGTCGTGATGCGGGACAGTACTGGATGAGATAGTCTTACCTATACATCGACTCCCTTTACCGGAAGATGCACACTACTTATAGCTTGTGATGTCAAAAGGGGTGCACGACAAGTGTCACAGTCAAATCAAAATTACCATTCTTCTTGAAAACTAACTTAAACAAATCAATAAAACAATTTAGTTCATACAAAACGAAATGCCATCTTTTCATCGGATCCATTTCATAGACATAGAGAATCACTTCCCTATTTATGTGGTCCATTCTACTTTCCAAAACAATGCAGCAAGAAATCCACAAAACACTGATCGAGAAACTTAATAAGGAGATCGATTGTTGATCGGCCAATGACCATGTAAAACGTTGGTGGAGCAACTAACTGTGTTCTTCCAGTTTATGGACATTCTGTATTAAACATTGATATTCATCACTTATTCATACTCTGTTGACAGTAGGGGAAGTTTTGAATGACGTGATTAGATGAAATTGCATGTCTCGCTGTGATATATCTAGGCATTACATCAATTTTGGCAGTCGCATGCAAAAACGTTTCTGTGTGGATTTTCTTTTTCGCTAGTTGAAAAGCTGAGAAATGACTGGATATTTATATCACGATGTATCCTTCCAAATTGAAAACTCAGCAGATTATCCATTTTACAATAGAAAAATTTCCCTGTTGCTGGAAAACTAGGCTCAGCCCATAATACCGGTAGCTACAGTATACCTGGGTATATTGTCAGTATGAGTTAGGCCGTATTAATGATAGCCGTTATTCATCGAGCTTGATGTTTGGGTGTTCGGGCTTTCGCTGATTAAGGCACATTTGCACCCTGAAACATATATATGGCTGCTAGAGGCATCTCTACCCGGCCGTGAAATAGTAACATGATCAGTGGGATACCTTACCTTTCCAAGATACGTTTTTGAGGGGAAAAAATGTGAGCGGAAAAAAGAAAGAAAAAAAACCTTGACTTGGATGAATGATTTTGTGCGATAATTGCAACCATAGAGCTACAAGCTAAAAAGTGGACAAAATGCAATACAACGTTTGAAGCGGTTTCATTTGCTGTATATTCATTTTGCTGTTCATCCTGTACGTTACTGTATTATTCAATAATGCACGATTTCCACCCACACGATTATGGGTCCTTGAAATGCGATGTACACGTCCGTATGTCTCTTGTCTCTATAGTAGGGTTTCATTGGACTGTCGTTCATATGAATAATATATTTTGTAGTGTTTCATCTTTTATAGGTTTAGAGAGATTATATATGTATGTTTACTTCATTTCTACACACACAAATTGGAAGTATACATGTATGTACAGGTGCACGTATTATTACTAGCCATGTATCTTGGCATACAATGTATGCCAAGATTTTAACTATCACATGAGTTAGTCATTACACTGTCTTCCTACTTGTGGTGTTGCATTATAATTGTGGACATGTAAAATAACTGCTGTATGGCTAATGCAATCAAGGAATCATTGCATATAGTCGCAGACATATGCACACAACAAAACATTGACATTCTGCACCAAGGCTTATCTGGTCAACAACCAATGCAACATCTGCTGTTAGTTGCTGACTTTGTCTGCTGTATCATTGCAAAGGGGATATGAGCTTATCAAACGTGATTCACAATACCAGTAGTCAGTTACTCGCATGGGACTGTGTGTATATATCATTTTAAATATCTGCATGAAGTATGCCTAACATGTACAAGATTACCGGGTACTTTAGTATTTGAATGATTTATCTGCATTATTTGCATGTACATATATGTGAAATTTCAGCAGGATGTCAACATTGTCTCAACAATGTTATTATTGAAGTTTCTGATCAACAATGACAAGTATGACTGGAATATTAGGAAATGTAATATGACTGTGTCATACCAGAGCTAGCCAATACGAGCTTCATATACTCAGTGGTATGTATAAAATTAAAATAAAACAATATCTTAAATTACAGAAATTGAACTTCCGCAACTTGTGTTATGCACACGGGGTGGACATTTGATTGCATATGCATAATAATAATATACTCTTTCATATAACTGTTTCTCTACTTACGTCCATCAAACAGGGTTCCCAGGATGAGTTTGTGAATACGTCATCATATCGACATCGGTCAGACTTATCTCCATGACGACACACACCTCTGGTCCATGCAGCCAGTTAATGAACAGTTGCCCAGTTCTGAAAACAGTATGCTGTATATCCTTACCTCAGAAGGCTGTGACTGATCCAGTACTGATCATCAAAGCTGGTGCTGCATAAGTTTCTTCCAGCATCCATTGTGGTTGATCATATTCTCGTGATGTTTATAACTTGATGGATTAATTAAACATTGGGAACAAATTCCTCTCAGAATTCTAATCCTCAAGTTTTTTTACCAGTCATAATTTGTGTAAAAGCTAGAGTGACGGTCCAGTTTCTTGAAAAGAACAATAGTTGGTGAGGCATGCTTACCTATAGTTTGTGAAACATATATTACTCCGTGGGAATCAATGACACCACCAAATTAGTCTTCCTTCCCTAGAAATGGTCTAGGCCCAAGCAAATCATATCAGCAAAATAATTTAATACGGCATTAATCCGAGTTCGGTGGGAAATGTCCTAGGCAGGAAACATTTTGATGAGGTCATACATCAATTCCCATTACTAACGGTCGGCAGATCCCAGATTCAACACACGAGTCCCATCATAATCCTATACACTGTTGCGTGTTTTGGTGAACAGCTAAAAAGGTAGCAGCATTTACTGCCTAAAAGCTGGCGGCCGAGTGAGCGACATATGGTAACGAGACGAGGACAGTGTGCCGGCCGGGCGAGCATCTGTATTAGAGTGGGGCCTAAACCCAGAGATCATTCATTCAGATATTAGTGGGTACTACGCTCATTACCTGGATGTCGGAGTTGTCTGTTAGATTAGTAGCACATCTAATGCATGTTACATATTAAATGCTACTAGCAACTGCGAATCTTTGTATTTCTTAGCCTTTTATACTTTTCTTTTGGCGGGTAAGTTCGGCTTAGCTTATACATGTACTTATACGGTGTACTAGGGACTTGTTGGAATCCTAGATCTGAACCTTCGCCTGAGAACGTATCTGCTTTGGTCTCGGTTAAATATATCCATGTGCTTGAAACATCCATGTTTTGATCACTTCAGTTTCTCATGCTGTGTACACGAAAATTGTACACGAAGTAATGAAGTGTAACTTGGTATCTCCACCATTAATATTACAATGGCACTAATATGTGACAAATATGTGTCATTTGATATTCGTGGTAATAATGGTATTTGAAAGCACTAAAAATCAATTAGTTCCACCGTCAACAATATGGGCCTAAACTCAAATTCATCCATCAGTGAAACACACTTTTTGACCGTAGTTTTGTTATAAACAATCGGATCAACTTGAAATTTTGTGTGTATTAACTGGGCATCATGCCGTAAATTTTCACCAATTGTCAGAGTTCTATCTCAAAAATTGAGAAAGTTGGCGATCTAGCCCAATGTTAAATTTCGGCCCCAACATGGAATTTCACAGTCTGCACAAAAAACAACAACTTTTATTCGATGTACGAGTTACATATTGCTTCAGAATATACATATTTACTTAATATACACCGATTATGCCTTTCGATTCTAAATCAACTCAATAGGTTCATTCTGTATGGGCATAAACACGATAAAAGCTCTGAATTTGTTGAAATTTATCTGATCAAATTTCCGACTGAAATTTAACATTGGGTTAGATTGCCAACTTTTTCAATTTTTGAGATATAATTCTGAAATCTTGTGAAAAATTACGGCATGATACCCAATTGAGAAACACAAAATTTCAAGTTGATCCGAATGTTTATAACAAAACTACGGTCAAAAAGCGTGTTTCACTGATGGATGAATTTCACTTTACTATTCATTTGGTATCCATCGTAGGAAAGCATGCACAATATATAGGCCTATGTATAAACAAATCAGCAAACTAACCCAAGTTGGCACGCTGTGCAATTCCCCTTGTTTTCAGTCAGATGCACGTCTCAAGCATTGTAGTTTATAATTCTAATCATAGTGTAACATTATTCAGCACATACAGTGTCATGAATGCCTTCATATAGTAAGCATGTCACATAGCCGTCAATCGATGACCGAGTAATGATATACATAATAAACATCATCACTTGCATAACTTGAAAGGGTTTGATTGAGTATTCATAATTTCTGTTGTCATGATGTATGTGTTTGTAAGATTTGAGGTAAACAGATTTACCAGCGCAAGGAGTGTTCTCATTAACTGTGTCTTTTGAAAAGATTGCAAGAAAGTTTGTATTGCACTAGCTTATTCATGAACCTATAAGCAGCAATAATGCAATTACATACAGAGAAGCATACACATGACGCTCAAGACTTCTCTTTCTGTTGTTTTTGGTTAATTATCGCAAGCTACTCTCCATATCATTCCCGGGAGGTGAACATCCCAGAAAAACTGTTACCCCCCGTTAGATACAATTTCAATACAATTTCAAGGAAATACAAATATATAATTATTGGAACATGTCCCAAATTGGAATGTATTTTTAGAACATTTTGAGTATTATCACTCACTTTGTGAATTATATCATTCACGGGTTCGAACCACGTCACACAGTAGGAGGTGTATTTATCCTGGCAGTGCAAAGGCTTCTCCATTCGAATGTGCTTTCCAAATTCAAAAATGTCACTCGACGGGTGAGGGGAATCTATCCATGTGGTCTCTTGTTTCATATTGAACTCTATGTTCAGTTCGTTCGGTATTTTACAGGTTCAATTGTTCAGTGTTTTATAGGTTCATCCTGGGTTTTTTTCATGTTTTCCCCCCAGTTTTGTGTTCCCTTGCCTCGTCCGGAACCAACCTTACTTGTTGGATCGCGTAATGTGAAAAAGTGAAGAACTGAGATTGCCATAATCATCAACGCGTGGTCGCCAGAATTAAAGTCCAATTGAAAATCTTTTGCGTAATGAAGGTCGATTTGTCTGCTTATGTCTTCACGTCTGAAGGTTTCCGTCAGACATGCGGCCAATTGGATCACAACACAACACCCGAGGGACAACTTCTGGAGACTCGTTGCTGTCATCTTTGCGGAACTGATGCTGGAAACAATCACTTTGAGATGATGAGAAGGTCAACTCAGGGTATCACAGTCGAGGATAAAAACGCCACAATATATCATTAAATATGCATTGATCGTGATGTTAAACATCTTGCCAATGGAGTTGTAGCAACCAGTAACTGCAAAGAAAAATATGCATCCCATGTTGTATACTTTCATTCATTTGTTCCATCTGAAAACCATTGGAAATAACATCATAACGCATGGCACACTTAATGAGTGATAATCACTGATCAACACACCATCCCAGACACACGCAGTAGCTGACATCTCAGTCAGATTGGGTTACTGACTATATGATTATTTTCATGCTCTACATATCAAAATCCCCTCCCACAAGTCACGTAACTGGAGCTCGTGGCAGCTTGTAGGCGGGTCATACTCACTTTACATTGTTGGAAATCGAACTAATGAAAGTATGTTGTCTGGTCATCAAATTTACAGCTGTGTTTTTGTAGGCATTATGATAATAGGATGCTTAGTATTTGATCAAACTTTTAGAACAATAAATTTAAACCAAGATTTTAGCTGACATTTTCGATGCTATAAAATAACGTACTCTTCGAAATCCTGCCTACATTAAGGCAAAAAGAAAATTCACAAATTATCGTTCGTCTGTAAGTTATTACCAATGTACAGCATATAAATCTCTTTGTTGCATCTCTTCCGAAAAAAGATGATAAGCTCTGCTTCTATATTCTCGAAATATAGAGGAATCAATTCGATCGAGACAAGAACCAGGAAGTCACATGTGTGTAAACATGCCTATGCTGCTGTTATATTGTAAGGTCGGCTCCTGTAACCGACGCAGTGACAACGATTACTGTCAGAAATAACTTTACTCATCACAGTTTGATGTGACAGCCGGAGATCGTGTAATCTTGACTCCTGTCGGATCGTGAAGCACTGAGAGGTCCCGAGTCTGAGGTCGTTGACTCGCTGTCGTGATGCAGGAAAGTACTGGGTGAGACAGTCTTAACTAACGCATCAACTATGAAACCAGGAGAAAAGCATACTACTTAGAGGTAATAATTTCAGTCGGGTGCGCGACATGTCTCAGTCAAATTAAAATTACTATTTTTGACAAATCAATAAAACAATCTGGATGTCACCGGCATATGGTGTGTTTGTTGAAAATGAGGTCAAAGGTCGAATTCAAAATCATGGCAATATTCAGCATATATTATTTTCTATATGTTCACAATTGATTCCTAAGCTGTTAAGTCAATAATAAGCGAGATGATAATCATTTTGTCCTTTGACCTTAACATTTAGGTCAAATTCAAGGTCAAGAGAATATATCGTTTCCTATAGGTTCACAATTGGTTCCTAAGCTGTAAAACCGGTAATAAGCGAGACATTAGCCATTTTGTGCTCTGACCTTGAAAATTAGGTCAAAGGTCAAATTCAAGGTCACGACAATATTCAGAATATATCATTTCCTATATGTTCACAATGGATTCCTAAGCTGTAAAGTCGATAATATGCGAGATATTAGCCAGTTGTCCTGTGACCTTGAAAATGAGGTCAAAGGTCAAAATCAAGGTCATGAGAATATTCAGCATATATAATTTCCTATATGTCCACAATTGATTCCTAATCTCTAATTTTAATATTAAGTGAGATATTTGGAAAATGTGACCCATTATAAGGCATGGGAGAATTTAACATGGGAAACTCCCATTTGGGACCAGTGGAGAAAATGAAAATGGCCGCCACACGCAGACCGGCGATTCAAGGGCAACCAAACTTATACATATCACAGAGGTATATGAGGGCAATCTTTTGAAACAAAAATCTCAAAACTATCTGAACAGTTTTTGAGAAAATGGCCGCCAAAGTCAGAAATCGGCCGTTTTTCGTCGAAAATGGACTCCATTTTGAAAAAATGCGAAAATAAAAAAACAATACCCCCTTTTAAAAATATTTTTAGGCATTTTTGTGCAAAATTTAAGAAAGATTCACCTGTAAACTTTAAAGATAAAAATGTGGACGGACGACGCTGACGCCGACGCCAACGACGGGCGATGGAAACAACGCCATGCCAATAGGTTATCGGACCAATGGTACGGTAACCTAAAAAAAATCCTCATTTTAAGTCGATTTTATCGAGATACTAACTCGATATTATCGAGTTACTAAGTCGATATTATCGAGTTACTAACTCGATATCATCGAGATACTAAGTCGATATTATCGAGATAACAACTCGGGAATTTGAAAAAATAATTCTTCTTCCTGTGCCTGATCCACTCTTAGGTCGATATTATCGAGGTATTAAGTCGGGAATTTAAGAAAAAAACCTTGATTTTGTTAAATTATTTCGTATGATAACTGCAACCATAGAGGCGCGTGTTGAACCCACAAATGTTAAATCGCCCACAAATGTGAAAACCCACAAATTTTGTGAAAACGGTTTTTGTCAATTACATTACAAAACGCAACGCAACGTTTGAAGCAATTCTTTATATGCATTCTGTTCTTCATCCTACTTATTGAATTCTTTAATAATTCCCGATTTCCACCCAGCAGGAGCACGGATATAGATCTTTGGAATGTGACGTAACACGTCTGTGTGTCTCATGGATAGAGTACAACCTGGCTTTGCTTAGTATAGTTACATACTTAGTACATTAGATTCGTCGTCTATAATCTCTAGTGTTTCATCTCATAGGGCACGGAGAGTATATTATGTTCATTAACTATTGTAGTACATACTTAACAGAATAAAAGTGTATGTATAAGTGTAGGATGATAATTATGCCAGGATTTCAGCTAACACAAACTAGGCATCACACTGCCTGCCTGCTTGTGGTGCTAAATTATTGTAAATAATCACAGTAATTGAAATATGGCTGATGCTCTCACGAATTATTGCCAGCAATGGTTGACACAAACACAACAAAACACGGACAAGAGCAATTATGTACCAAGACTTATCTGGTCCACAACCAATACAACATGTGCCGCCAGTTGCTGCCTTTTCATGATGTATCATTTCAAAAGGGATGTGCGCAAATCAACTTTAATTCACAATAGCTGGTAACTCGCATGGAGCTGTTTATGTTGCTATATACAATAGGCAGGCCGGAATGGATGATTTTATTTGAACAGATTAAATACAATCAAGTAAAATATGACTTTGTCTCAACACTGTTGTAATCAGATATACAACGAGAATTATGCGATTTTGAGAAATATATTTCAATGTTATATCTAGCATAAATGATTATCCTATGCAGTAATGTATAATATTTATTTATAATGCGATCTTAGATCGCTCGAATTGAATCATCCACAAATTATATGATTTTATGTCCTGTCACACAATGTATTATCACATTATCCCTATGGTCAGGATTTATGACCCTACATACATAATGACACAATCGTTCACATAGGCAATCCTTTTTTCTACTTACGTCCATCCAACAGGACTCCCAGGATGAGTTTGTGAATACGTCATCATCGACATCGGTCAGACTTATCTCCATGACGACACACACCTGTGATGTAGCTGGTCCATGCAAGCAGTTAATGAACAGTTTCCCAGTTCTGACGATGATATCCTGTGTATCCTAACCTCTGATTGTTACAGAAGTAACAATTGAAGCTGGTGCTGGATTGGTGTGTTCCAGTTCCCATTGCAATTGATCACCTTCCACATTGGGAAGAAATTCCTCTGAGAATTCTAAACCTCAATATTTTGACCAGAAAAAAAGACAGATAATCTGTGTAGAAGCTAGGGTGAGGTTCGTGAAGTATCCTTATCTATAATTAATAGCAATGCACCACTGACAAATATATTGCTCCTTACGTATCAATGACATCCCAAATTAACGCCGAGTGAGTCTCTTCCCTCGAAATTGCCAAATCACACCGGCAAATGATTAATATGGCATTAAGCCGAATTCGGTGGAACATGACAGAGACAGGAAACAGAATCTGCAATGAACACACGGGTCCCATCATAATCCTAAACGTTGTTGCTTGCAGGCGACGGAACGAGTGAGCGAAATGTGGTAACGAGGCGAGGGCAGTGTGCCGACCGGGAGAGCGGGGCCTAAACACAGCCTGAGATAATTCACTCAGATAAATAGTGGGTACTACGCTCATTACCTGCATGTCGGAGTCGCTTGTCGCGATATCTAATACACCATATGACAAATTAAATGTCATATGCTAGCAACTTTGGATCTTTGTATTTCTTAGCCTTTTATAGGTATTTTCTTGGCCAGTCAGGTTGGCTTAGCTTACATGTAGTATCGACATTGTGAAATCCTAGACCTGAACATAAAACATAAAACTAAAAATATTTTATTACTTTTAGTTTGGTATTTGGTATCTACACCACTAATATTTCAATAGCAGTAGTGTCCGACAGCATGCTGTGTCACATTTAGCGTGTGATACTTGTGGTAATAATCATATTGGAAAGCATTGAAAATCCATTGATACCGTTACCATTACCGGTATATTAAATGGCTATTATCGTGGTAAAGAATGCACGATGTAAACAATAAATTGTTTCAAGTGAGGACTTTATTTCCACTTCCAATAATTTGCTTGTCACGATCTCTGCGGTTTATAGTTATAATTTCAAATGGTTGTAACGCTAATTAGCGCAGTTTTCTGAGGTAATGTTTTCGATAATTTGCTCAATACAATTAACGTGGTTGGATGCACTATTAAAAGAACTTCTCATTCGCTCAATACAGTATAATCCGGGATCTAAATTTATGTTTATCAAAGCCTTCAGAAACAGATCTGAGATCGATATGGAGTGACCCAGTGAGAAGCCTAACATAGAACAGCTATCGGCCGCGGAAATAGGCGATACATCGATCTGTCGCCGAGGGTTGTGCCGCCGAGGACCGCACGACTTGATGACGTATCGCCCATGGTTACATGACAACAAGCACCTGTTGGGGAACATTGGCTCGGCGGCTGTTGGTTATTTGACAGGATGTCGAGTAAGATAGAGGATTTAAAGGACGAGCGGGTCCCGCAATGTCTCTACTGGTCCGTGGAGGATGTGGCTAACTGGATCGAGCAGATCGGCTTTCCTGACTACAAGGTGACTGTGAACTGGTTAAAACACATCGATATAGCACTGTTAACTACATGGCATTGGATGGCTGCCCCAAGTTAGCATAGGCATGCAACAGACGGTATATAGCTGCATTGTTGTATAGTCTATAGTGGTCCATCATCTAATTTATAATGATAATGCAGGTAGATATATTAAATGATAAATTTATAAATTCAGGACTGTTTCCTGACCAATTTCGTGAGTGGACGAAAGCTGATCTGCACCGATGCCTCTGCTTTGCCTAGACTAGGAATTACAGATTTCAAACATATCGAGGTAATTTCACATCTGTGTGTTCAATTTAAGCCAATCGCAATAATTGTCTGCAATGCGTGAATAACGAAAGTGCACCAATTTATGATAACAACTCTATTATGCTGTGTTTGAATATACTATTATTTATATATTCACAAATACAGACAATCACAGAAAGTGTTCGACAACTATTAAAAATCGACAAACCTTATTGGAACCGAAGTATATCACTCCCACCTTCAGAGCCTTTGGGTATGTATCAGACGATTTGTTGTGGGAAAATCAAATCAATGCATTTTGTTGTGCAAAATCTGCTATAAAAAAATAGACTGTGATGAACTAAACTGTCAATATTTATTTCCTCAAAATTCTTTCATCAGGTTTATATTTGGAACAAAAGAGTAAAACAGGTAAAGAGATTGACAGCAAGACCTACAACAGTTTTGTATCGGAGATAGAAGACGCCAAGTGGGAACCACCCCTAACCAACCATGGACTGATTCTGCCTGCCTAGTAGACCATATCTACATGCCATGTGGGAACCACCCCTAACCAACCATGGACTGATTCTGCCTGCCCAGTAGACCATATCTGCATTCCAAGTGGGAACCACCCCTAACCAACCATGGACTGATCCTGCCTGCTCAGTAGACCATATCTGCATTCCAAGTGGGAACCACCCCTAACCAACCATGGAGTGATCCTGCCTGCCCAGTAGACAATATCTACATGCCAAGTGGGAACCACCCCTAAACAACCATGGACTGATTCTGCCTGCCCAGTAGACCATATCTGGATAAAGATATATTATCATTATTTTATCTGTGCAAAATGAAATGTTAATGTGTCGCGTTGACTCGACATTATAGGGTATATTATGTTTTCAATATCAATGTACCGTATATGAATTTTAAAGCCGAAATATCTTTAATGCAAAATATTATTGAACATATATATCTTTTTGCTGTAAATATCTCCAAGTTATGTTAAATTGTTGTGTAAAATATGAATAAAATGGAAACTTTATCTATGCATTTTATTTATTAGTGACTCTCAAAAATAAGTTTCTGTTTTTGGCAGTCGGACGCATACATATGTATCTGTGTGTATAAATCTTCACGAGGTGTAGATATGAATTTTCAAAGAAATTGAATCCAAGACGACCCTTTATATTCAGTAAGTACGAGGTATTCTGTATTTGCGTCACCAAGTGACGGGCGCGAGAGCGTTGATATCTCTGTTGTTGAGGTGCAGTCGACACTTGGAGAACTGTTTCCGGAGGAGCCGTGCTAGGGGATTGCTGGATGGGCTTATCTTAGAACTGGACTCGCACAGTCCAGTGGTTACCTCTGGTACCTGTTCGCTGTTTTTGGGGCGGTTAGAACTAGATTGATTGTCACGTGGACCCATCATTCACGAGTCTAATGGCAGGTGTCTGTTGGGCTAATCAGGGCCTGTGGGCTAATGTTCGTTTGACGAAGAAATTTGGTTCCAGACTAAATGACCATTTATCATTTATTAATTACATCTTATAATTAGCTAATAACGTCATTTACGTTATTTTGTGAGTAAATTACGTCGTAGATTTGACCGACAGTTCACGGGATCCATGTTCTTTGCAAGCACACACGCATTGGGGCCTGGAAGTGTATGGGTAGGTAAGGGCCGGGGGGGGGGGGGGGGAGGGTCAGGTACTAATATACAATCACTAATACAAACTCCGTTCAGTAGGAGGCTCACGGCTTCATATCTGCAAAATAACAAGAAACTCTTGATATTTTCACCTTAGACTTATACGTATACGGATGATCTACCATAAATTAAAATAAAAAATGTTAATAAAAATATGCTGGCATGTTTTTTTTAGGCATGTTTTTCACGATTTCGTGGCCTATTATAACGGATGTTCAATGCAATTTTGTGGTATGCATGTTATATTTTCTTTTTTGCTGTGCGTGGAAATTATAACATCTTGACAAGTGTACATGTAAATGTTATTATTGGAAAACGATTCTACAACATACGGAGCCCCTGAGGTGACATACCGAAAATATTTATTAATTCGTGCGCACGGTTTACCAATTCGTGTGCACGGTTTACCAATCCGTGCGCACGATTTACCAAACCGTGCGCACAATTTAACAATTCATGGCCACGAATTAACAATCCGTGGGCACGAATTACTAATTCGTGGGCACGGAATACTAATTCGTGCCCACGACTTGGTAAATCGTGCCCACGAATTATTAAATCGTGCTCACGGATTGTTAAATCATGCCCACAGATAAGTTGAGATAATCCGTGCGCACAGTTTCCCAATTCGTGGCCACGGTTTACTAATTCGTGCGCACAGTTTACTCATTTGTGCGCACGGTTTACTAATTCGTGCGCACGGTTTACTAATTCGTGGCCATGGTTTACTAATTCGTGGCCACGGTTTACCAATTCGTGGCCACGGTTTACTAATTCGTGCGCACAGTTTACTAATTCGTGCGCACGGATTAATAAATATATCTGGTATGTCACCTCAGGGGCTCCGTAACAACACAAAAAACGATGTCGCAGAAAAAATATGATGTTACCATGGAAATAATTTGCCAAACACTGAGGAAAAATTGTGCATGTAAAACAGGACTGGCTAAATCCCGGGGGTTAAATTCACGTTTTTAGGTTACCGGACCTATGGTCCGATAACCTATTGGCATGGCGTTGCGTCCGTCGTCCGTCGTCCGTTGTCGTCGTCGTCGTCGTCGTCGTCGTCCACATTTTTATCTTTTTTGTTTACAGGCGAATTTTTCGGAAATTTTGCACAAAAATACTTAAAAATAATTCAAGAAGGAGGTATTTTTTAGTTTTTTGATTTTCACATTTTTTTCAAAATGGCGGCCGCTTTCGACGAAAAATGCCTGATTTTGGACTTTGGCGGCCATTTTCTCAAAATCTGTTCTGTAACTTTTTTTTCTTTTTGATACATAAGACTCCTCATATGTACTCCTATGATGTCTATAAATTTCGTTGCGCTTGAATCGCTCGAAGTGGGCCATTTTGGCCCAAACTCGGCCCAAATGTGACTTTCCCATGTTAAATTCTCCTATGCTTTATAATGGGACACAGTATGCCTAATATCTCACTTGATATTGAGATTAGAGACTAGGAATCAATTGTGGACATATAGGAAATGATATATGCTGAATATTCTCGTGACCTTGAATTTGACCTCTGACCTCAGTTTCAAGGTCAGAGCACAAAATGCCTTATATCTCGCTTATTATCGACTCTACAGCTTAGGAATCAATTGTGGACATATAGGAAATAATATATGCTGAATATTCTCGTGACCTTGAATTTGACCTCTGACCTCAATTTCGAAGTCAGAGCACAAAATGGCTTATATCTCGCTTATTATCGACTCTACAGCTTAGGAATCAATTGTGGACATATAGGAAATTATATATGCTGAATATTCTGATGACCTCGAATTTGACCTTCGACCTCATTTTCAAGGTCACAGGACAAAATGGCTAATATCTCGCTTGTTATCGACTTTACAGCTGAGCAATCAATTATGAACATATAGGAAATGATATATGCAGATTATTGTCATGACCTTGAATTTGACCTTTGACCTCATTTTCAAGGTCATAGGACAAAATGGCTAATAGCTCACTTATTATCGATTTTACAGCTTTAGAATCAATTGTGGACATATAGGAGATGATATATGCTGAATATTCTCGGGACCTTGAATTTGACCTCTGACCTTATTTTCAAGGTCACAGGACAAACTGGCTCATATCTTGCTCCTCTATTGACTGTATGGCTTGGGAATCAATGGGGTCTGTAAGCGAGATTTGAAACGTCACGTTATTTTGCGTTTTTTCGTAAGTTTGGGACCATTCGAATTTCCCGCCAAATTTTCGGCCCAATCATGTAATTTGGATACACGCGGTTTTACACTATATAAAAGCAATTTATCGGAAATACACAAGAAACCCACTTCACAAATTTCAACAGATACTAGTTGGCATGAGCTGGTATATTTAGAGTTTCATCGAATATTTCCTGCTCAATACAGAGCGTGAATATGCTGTGTTTGTATATTTTAGACACAATATCTTTTATAGAGAAAAGGTGATATTAATTGCGACAAACTGTAGTAGTATACTACTCATCCACAGTTTCGTGGGCCGCATGTGTTGTCGTGTATTTTTGGCACCATTTATATCCTAACATCAACAATAAAATTTAATTATCAGCAATTTAAGGGGCGAAAATCACACTATAAAACACTATGTAAATAAGAGGCAATTTGAGTCATTCAAAGCATATCTATCGTGCTATATTCAACACAAATAAGTAACGGAGAGCCATTTTATGGAACATAAAAAAGGTTTGTTATTCTATTCCAAATCATCTTTTTCTGCGGTGCCTCTGAACCCACGGAAATCCGGCAAAAATGACCACGTGGCACTGTTTGGATCCGGAAGTAGTAGATTACGTACCCATTTACGTTATTTGACGACATAAGACGAACGAGACTTACAGAGCCTATTATATAGAAAATGATATACATTGAATATTTTGATGACCTTGAATTCGACCTTTGCCCCTTCATTCTCAAGGCCACAGCACAAAATTGCTAATATCTCTCTGATTATTGAATTTACAGCTTAGCAATCAACTGTGGACATGATATATTAATGTTATATATGCTGAATATTCTCTTGACCTTGAATTCAACCAGTGACCTGGCTAACATCTAAGATATTAAATATTGTCCGGTAACCTATTTTCGGCCCTTGGCCTAATTTTCTTCACTACAGTGTGTAAAATTGAGTAGAGTGTGAAAAAATAATATCATCTTGACAAATTTAGCATAGATTTGTTGGGAAATGGTTCTACAACACAAATAACTCGCAAAAGTATGAGGTCACCATGGATATTAGGTTTTTATTTCGTTTCATATTTATATACATATCGCATTACCTACTGAAAAAATATAATTCCTATATCTCAGAAACGCCTATAATAAGGACACATTATGGTAACTCGTTCCGCCAATCAGCGAGCGTTGACATCACTTAGGCAATATATTTTTCTGAGATATACAATGCTGGGAAATGATGACCCGGTTTTCAAGACAGTATCTCGTTAGCGTTCTTCTCAGGAGCTGGGGGAAGCAAAGGGGTTTTGCATGGCCATCAGCACCCATAATTTCGGGTATTTTCACCCCATTCAAGGCAGAATAGCAAAAAAATCCCATGTGTCGTCAAATATATATTCATTGGATTATTGGATTATGATAACGAGACTTTCAAGCTACACTTCTCAGCTGTTGATTTGTGATTTTTTTAACATTTAGTTTTATTGGAAGACAAATTTATGTTTATACGCCAAATTTGGATAGGCCTATAATTATGCCGCCCAGAATTATCCACCATTGAATCGCCAACAGAACTTAATTTGTTTTTGTTTTTTGTGTCAATCCGTGTAAGTTTGGTAGTTTGTGTTATTGGGTGATAGGAAATCACATCATAGTTTTTTTTATCGGTGATTTCAAAATTGAACTTGGATGACCTTGAGTGCTCAAATATTGATGTCACCTCGAGGTTGGAATGGACGAAATTGCTTCCTGAGGCTAAACATATTTTTTTAATGTGAATATACAATATATATTCATGTATGATATTTGTAATAATCATTGTATAACCCGAACAAAGTTCGGCGGATACTATGGATTTACGATCGTCGCGCCGCCGCGTCCGCGTCTGCAGACACTTTATTGTGAACACGCTTCAGCTTGCAAATCTGAACCAATTTTGATAATATTTTATTTGGACATGTCTTATGGTGAGATCACGACACCTATCGATTTTGGATGCCATAGCAACCAAAATGGCCGGTTGGTGACACATTTTGTGACAAAATCAGCAATTTCAACACCAATAATTTTACAGGAATCACTACAATATTGAACAGGCCTGTTGAGCAATGCTCAGGCACCTAACCTATTGTTTTTCGGAAAGGTTGAATAAATAATAATACATGTAAGTTTATGACATAACTTTTTACAACAATGTGAAATATCCAGTTTGAAATCGATGATCATTCCATTTAGTTGATATCTGCGAACAAATCACACTGGAACTGTGTACAAATTTACAGGTGATGGTTTTGTGTGGAAAGATTACTTTTACTGAATACGTTAACAGAAATTTGACTAGTTTAATATTAGTTTTACTAGTTAAATTTATAACTGGCCACAATAAAAATAGTTAGACAAAGAAACATTTATTATTGGGCTCAACAAGGTTAAGGTTGTGTCCAGTATTGACTTTATGGTTGCAGTACCATTGATATTCGTGAATAAGTTAACATTAATATTGCAAGTTAAGTCTATTATTGAGTGCAATAAAAAAAGTTGAGTCAAGGGACGCTTATTATTGGGATCAAAGAGGAAATGGATGTGTCCAGTAGTGATTTAATGTTGTAGTATCATTGATATTATTGCCGTCCCTATAACATTAATTTGGCTATTATTGACCACAATAAAAATAGTTAAGGTGAGGAACACCCATTATTGGGCACATATTATTAGTTGAATTATAACTTGTGGTGAAAGTTAGACCTGGCCCCAATTTTTGACAGTTTTGGTCAAATTTTACTTTGACTTTCAACTTGAAACCAAGTTTGGCACAAATTATGAGTTAAAATATAACTTATGTTGAACAGTTTGATCTGGCTCCAATTTCATCAACTTGACATGCAGTTTTGGTCAACTTTTACTTTGAATTTCAACTTGGAACTAAGTTTGGCACATATTGTCAGTTAAAATATAAGTTATGGTGAAAAGTTCGATCTGGCTCCAATTTCGTCATCTCGAAATGCAGCTTTGGTCAATTTTTACATTGAATTTCAACTTAAGACCAAGTTTGGCACATACCGTATTGTCAGTTAAAATATAAGTTATGGTGAAAAGTTTGATCTGGCTCCAATTTCGTCATCTTGAAATGCAGTTTTGGTCAAATTTTGCTTTGAATTTCAACTTGAAAACAAGTTTGTCAAATAGTCTGAGTTGAAATATAACTTTTGATGAAAAGTTTGATCTGGCTGTAATTTCGTTATCTTATCGAACATGATGAAATGGAAATACACATGCACTGCTTTCAGTGGTGACCTTGAATTTGACCTTCAATGACCTTGAAAGGTCAATTCAGCAATTTTTGTGGGAAAAAAAGTTTTTGCAAGTTAAGATTTTACATTTTTCAGGTAATCCTTTTTTGTCATTGCTCTAGTTTTTCATGCTTATCAGTAATATTTGGGGCGACAGGGATGATGGGGCTACGGGGGACACACCCAAGCGGTCGTAGGCGACCGAACTACCGGACTCTTCATGTGACCTCACTGATATGTATGGAATTGTACTCCTACTAGCTTGGCTGAGAGGTCCCGGGTTCAAATCCCAGTCTGGCCGAGGCATTCCTTGCTCGGTTACAATCATACTGTGTGTGGCACAACACTATACATTTATCCGATAAACCTTCAGAGCCCTTAGGCGAATGTTTTGTAAAAATACATGTGGTGCATACTCTGGCGATCTTGATCATCTCAGGTGACCTCATCTCAAGGTGCACTGATCGGTCATTAGAGGTTTTATTAATAATTCTGTGCGTGATAGGAATAACTAGACGTCAAGGCCTAAAGGCCTTGGAGGCATTTCAGGGAGAAGCATGAAAAAAAAAAAATGCTGACTCAGCAAAAACATGATGAAGCTCCCAATGAGACCTATAAGACATTTGTGCAATTACATGTATGTGAAGGACAAACTTCATACCATAAAGACTATCTGTCTAATGTCTGTTTTGTTCTAAGTCGCACCGTTTCCGAGGAATCGATGAGTCCGAAAATAACGTGTTTCACTCTACGACACACCGTTTTGAGATATCGACGAAAACGAAATGTCGACTCAGCGAAATAATTTTCGGACAAGGTCATTGAAAATACCCCTTAAACATGTTTGTCTAGGGTGATGAGTCCGAAAATAACGTCCGTTTCGCTCTACGACGCACCGTTTCCGAGATATCGACGAAAACGAAAAATGCCGACTCAGCGAAAAAATTTAAGGTCAAGGTCAAAAGTCAACCCTAATACCCTTACAACGTGTTTGTCTAAGGCGAAAAGTCCGAAAATAAAGTCCGTTTCGCTCTACGACGCACCGTTTCCGAGATATCGACGAAAACGAAAAATGTCGACTCAGCGAAAAAATTCAAGGTCAAATGTCATCCATAATACCCTTAAGACATGTTTGTCTAGGGCGACGAGTCCGAAAATAACGTCCGTTTCGCTCTACGACGGACCGTTTCCGAGATATTGACGAAAACGAAAAAGCATGTTCGTCTAGGGCGACGAGTCCGGAAATAACGTCCGTTTCGCTCTATGACGCACCGTTTCCGAGATATCGACGAAAACGAAAAATGCCGACTCAGCGAAAAAATTTAAGGTCAGGGTCAAAGGTCATACATAATACCCCTTAGACATGTTTGTCTAGGATGACGAGTCCGAAAATAACGTCTGTTTCGCTGTACGACGCACCATTGCCGAGATATGCATGAGAGCCTCAAGGATGACTCAGCAAAAATTATTTCAAGCCCTAGGTCAAAGGTCGTTTGACAGATCGGTCTCAAAATCAGTAGGCTTCTTCCCTGGTGATATATGAACCTCCGTGCAAAGTTTTACAGTCATTGCCATGATACTTTTTGAGTTATCGTGCGGATACCAAAAACATTGATTTCATCCTTACGGACCTCACGGACCCCGGAGCCGGCTCAAAAACAATAGGCTTCTTCTACACAACATTTCTGAACAGCAGTGAAAATTTGGCGAAGATACATCGAGGCAAACTGAAGTTATCGTGCGGAAACCAATAAGTGAAAGAAAAAAAAAATAAATAATAATAAAAATTTTGACAAAACCATAAAGGCATTTCTGCTGAAATGCCTTAATTCTGTGCGTGATAGGAATTAGGCATCAAGGAATATACAAAAGTTGTCTGCTGCTGCCAGTCAATCTACAGAGTAAAACATAACATTACAATATGTTCAATTGTATGACCATTCCTGTTTAATTTTCTGTTTTTTGTCCCCACGCGCCCAGCTTTTCGCTAAATTCTGAGAAAAAAACACAAGATAAGTATGTAATATTTTGGAAATAAATGCGATTTTAACACACAGAATCCCGCCAATCTCTTTAGAGCTTACTCATAGTGGTCTTGCAGCATAACTTATCCCACTGTGTATACGAGTTGTATCCAGAGTTTTGCTCAGAGTAACATTTTAGTTTAAATGATATACACCGAATATTCTTATGACCTTGAATTTGACCTTTGAACTTATTTTCAAAGTCATAGCAGAAAATGGCTAACATCTCGCTTATTATCGACTTTACAGCTTAGGAATCAATTGTGGACATAGGAAATGATATATGCTGAATATTCTTGTGACTTTGAATTTGACTAGTGACCTTATTTCCAGTAAACTGGATAAAATGGCTAATATCCGAAATATAAAACATATATTGTCCGGTAACCTGTCTTAGCCTTTGGCTAATTTTTATTTGAGGCTCCGTTTGTTTTTTTGTGCCCTCCATAACCTGATTGTACAAAATATAATTTTACAGGAAAATTCCTGAAGGGTTTTTGATTGGTGATTCTTCTCTCTGTTCGAATTTCTGGGTACCCTGAGGGGGGTTATTTTTGTCTTGGCACCTCATATACATCAAGCTAAGACACAATGACTTCTATAGAGGTGGCGAATTTGACAATACTGGTGCATGTCTTTTTTTATTGGTAATAACTACTGACAACGTGAATCAGCTCGCAGCAAACTTCATACGAGATTAGCCCAAGTCATGAAAATAGCTCTTGAATCCAGTACATTTGTAGCTACCTGATACCAAAACACAGAATTATAATGCTCATACTCATATGGACAATCCAGACATGATACAAATATATAACATGTATTGGCATGGTGATTGACAAGCATCACAGAGCAATGGCATGGTTTATGTAAGTATGAGATTCTGTGAAAACATCCAGTGCATGATGTGATGCTGGCTGGTCGAAAACACATAAACACGATGGCCTGTCAAACACTAAGTACGTACGATCAGAGAAACTTATTGAAAATACACAAACATATCATTTATAAATATCAATGAACGAACAGGAAATGCAGTCATTCTATACCCAGTAATTACACTATTACAATTTGTGATATATTTACATTTTTTTTAACAGTCTAAGGGTCCTAACATTAATTAGTTCCATGTGATTGTAATTGCTCAAATGTTATTGCATAACATGTTTACAAAGTAACTTGATTATATCCTCTCAAAAAGTATATTTTCACAGAATATTAAGTACAAATGCTGATTAGTACAATATTTACAAGTCATTGAAATTGAGTATGGCACATTTCAAGAGAAAACAGCTAATTCATCTATGACACTGAACAATAATATAATCATTGGCACAAGACAGGAGAATAATGCAAGCGGTATCAACAAACATTATAATAAACAAGTAAATACCTACAAAATAACAATCAATAAATGAACCATTGAAAAAATGAACAAATTTTTGATAAAAAGCATATTTTGAACAAATAAATAATTCACACAATCATGAACAATTTGCAGATCTACCATCACAAAACGAAATGGCCTCAATTAGGACAATCAGATCATATTTTACAGAAAAACTCAACATGATATTGTATAACAAAAAAAAAAAACGTGTAAAATGAAAACAATAAAGATGTGAAAACAAGATCAGATCACCATGTAATAACACTCAATTTGATATAAAAGTGAACAGGAAGTACAATTACCAAAATAGTTAAGTTACACTTGTAAACTTCACATTTTTGATGATAATGACATGATATCTGCGAGCGTTATACACAACTACCAGTAGTGATATATGGCTTACCTGAGTTACAAAATCATCTTCTCGATAAGCAGAACAAGATTGGATCCTTCCGAGTTTTATAATATAAATTGTTTTTGTGTTTCCATCAACAAAATACCGCTCTAAAAGCAATGAATGACATCTCTCCACCACCAAACTGCTTGGATCTATTCGCGTATATGTACTAGTATATATGTTTTCTTTTACCGGAATCAATCTTGAGAGCCACAGTGTGTTCCCGTGTTATGGGGCATGGGTAATGAGCGAGATCTATCTTCTTATCCAGACCAGAAACCTCAGAAAATACTGCAAATGGGTCTCCTGCAATCTTGTACACAAGTAAATTGACCTTGTTGACAACTAACACTACATTTCATTGCAAGAAACACAAACTATCTTGGTTGTTATTGAAAAACCTTGCATATGAAACATTGCACTCCTGCTTGCTATGACAATCGAGCGAGTACATGTATAAAATTGTGTTGTCACACACTCTGTACAAACATACACAGCATCTCTCACTACCGGTATCTCTGTATTTCCTCATACTTGGGTGGGGTTTGTTGCTGACTGATTTTGTGGTTTGTCTTTCCTGAGCATCTTCCATTGTGAGGGGGTGAGTCTCACAGACGTCTGTGAAGCCCCAGACATTCTGTCTGTATGCTGGTCTGTCAATGTCTCCCTAAGTGGCACTAGGAGGCGAGCTGTCGGAATGTTCGTGTCCTGCGGTGGAACACACTGTCGTACCCCCTTGTTCAGCTTATTCTGTGACTCGTTGGTTTTGATGGATGAACTGTCTTTTGAAGATATGTTTTGTTCCCTCCCCTTCACTGGAGTGAGTGGTATTTTCTCAGTGCTTGGTCTGCGTTTATCCTCAGCTGTTTTATTCCCTGACTGTGCAGTGGACGGCGCCGGCTGTGGTTGAGGCTGGCAGATGTAGAGCTGGTCACACGGCACCCAGCCCCGAATCTTTCTGTGGGTGTAGCCGTCAGCCAGGTTGTTAGGGTGACAGCACATGTAGTAAAGGACCTGGAAGGCGACGCCCACCACGTACCCAGCCATGACCCCGACCAGCACAGGGACAACATACCACTGGCCTCCTGTACCGGCCAGCGTGTACCAGCCCAGCATCAACCCTGCGTTCTCTGCATACATCAGCACGTGGTAGAAGACGTACCGCAGGCGCGTGTGGCCTTCCAGCAGGTTGAAGTAACAGAAGGTGAAGATAACGGCCGTGACGAGATTGAAGCACACCTCCTGACAGCGGGTGTAGCAGAACTTGGTGTTTTGAACGAGGATCCACACAAACATGACTAACCAGTGGCTGCCTACAACCACAAACACCCAGTACTTGTGTATGGCAGCAAACATCGCCAGGGCCACGACACGAGGCCCGATGGTGAGGAAGAACCAGCAGAACTGGACGACCATCCCGCCCATCGTGATGTTAGCCTTGTAATCCAAGGAGAGGCGCAGAGCGCGATTGTATGATGTCAGCGCCCAGGACACAGATGCCAGCGATGTGATGCATGAAGCTACTTGGCCCACAACTGTAACATGTAGAGGGGAATAGAACAGAGTGTATGCCAAAATACACAGTTGAAAGCCTGTACATCTAATCTGATGACTATTCTTTGCAATATTGTGCATTTGAAATTCGCAGATATCAAAACTATACATTCTTAATGAATACAAAGTTCGAGAATCAATAGTGAGCGCTGACCAAGCATGTGGCTGGTGGCCTCTGTGTTGACGGTCAGGATGTAGATTTGTAAGACAAGCTGAGGAGCCGCCTCCATGAAACACTCGATCAGTCGCAGCAGCGCCGCGTCTGTGTCCTCCAGAACCAACATCATGTACCAGTTACGCTTTCGCTTGCTGCGTAACCCATACACCAGACACTCGATGTACCTGGAATCAACAGGAGGAATTGTCAAGGTTGTTATGATTAAATACAGGCACTGAAGTTTACACATAAACAGCAGTGTCAGTTGCTGCATTCCAAATATTACACATACACACTCAAAATGTTATTGTAAGATTTTGTACATGTATATTAGTATGTGGTACATGACGTATATATTCATTCAAACTAGACGCTTCCGGTCGCCTACGACCGCTTGGGTGTATCCCCCGTAGCCCTATCATCCCTGTTGCCCCAAATATATCACTGATGTACATTGTGAGTGTGAAACCTTTCAAGCTTATTGAAGGTCGAATTCAAGATCACCACTAAAATCACTGCATTCGAATTTCCATTTCGACATGTTCGAAAAAATAACGAAATTACAGCCAGATAAAAGTTTTCACCTAAAGCTATATTTCAACTCAGAATATTTGACAAACTTGGTTCCAAGTTGCGAGATGACTAAATTGGAGCCAGATCGAACTTTTCACTATAAGTTATATTTCAACTCATACTATGTGCCAAACTTGGTTCCAAGTTGAAATTCAAAGTAAAAGTTGACCAAAACTACATTTCAAGATGACGAAATTGGAGCCAGATCAACTTTGAGATCTAATTTGAATTTTAATTCATAATATGTGCCAAACTTGGTTTCAAGCTGATATTCAAGTAAAAGTTTACCAAAACTGCATTTCAAGATGACGATATTGGAGCCAGATCGATCTTTTCACCATAAATATATTTTAATTCACAATATGTGCCAAACTTGGTTTCAAGTTGAAATTTGAAGTAAAAATTGACTTTACTGGTAAAAATAATGTTAACTTATCCGGTTACACCCATGAAATCTCTACTGGACAAAACTTTTAAATTGTTGAGCTCAATAATAAATGTTTCTTGTCTTAACTATTTTTATTGTGGTCAATAATAGACTTAACTAGTAAAAGCCAGAGCCAGATCAACTTTGAGATCTAATTTAAATTTTAATTCATAATATGTGCCAAACTTGGTTTCAAGCTGATATTCAAGTAAAAGTTTGCCAAAACTGCATTTCAAGATGACGATATTGGAGCCAGATCGATCTTTTCACCATAAATTATATTTTAATTCACAATATGTGCCAAACTTGGTTTCAAGTTGAAATTTGAAGTAAAAATAGACTTAACTAGTAAAAATGATGTTAACTTATTTGGCTAAAGCCATGAAATCTCTACTGCACAGAAGCTTTACCTTGTTGAGCCCAATAATAAATGTTTCTTGTCTTAACTATTTTTATTGTGGTCAATAATTGACTTAACTAGTAAAAATAATGTTAACTTATTCGGTTACACCTGTGAAATCTCTACTGGACAAAACCTTTACCTTGTTGAGCTCAATAATAAATGTTTCTCGTCTTAACTATTTTTATTGTTGTCAATAATAGACTTAACTAGTAAAACCAATGTTAACTTATTCAGTAATATTGTTCTTTTTTCACCAAAAACATCAGTTCTGTATTCTGAAGAAGAATCCAGTGCAATTTGCTTTCATAGTACAGGTTATTGGAGTGATCACACATGTCAAAGTAGGTATTTTAATTGTCGTAATAAGTTAACCTCTCAAACTTATTAATATTTATTCGATCATTCTGAAAAACAATAGGTTTCGTGTGATGGTCTTTCTCATTGAGCCTGTGCGATTTCATCATCATTCATTGAAAACTCCCACCCGTAGAGCGTTCACAACCCATGTGTGTTAAACAGGCTAATTTGAGCACAAAATGTTACGCCAATTGGCTATTTTGGTTGCTATGGCAACCAAAATCGATAGGTGTCCAGATCTCACCATAAGACATGTCCATATAAAATATTATCAAAATCGGTTCATATTTGCAAGCTGCAGTGCGTTCACAAGAAAGTGTCTGCGGACGCGGACGCGGCGGCGGCGGCGCGACGATCGTAAATCCATAGTATCCGCCGAACTTTGTTCGGGGGATACAATTATCCTTGCAATGTTGTAAACAACTCTGATTTTGCCACGGACATTTTGCTGTCGACATCAACAACTGTTTCCCACATGTGACTGGTGACAGGTGACTGACCTGATGACGGGAGTGATCTGCAGGAAGAGGAAGACGGACCTGGACATCCACCAGGCGCGTCCGACCCCGCCGCCCAGCGACTTCTCGCCCTGCTTGGTGCTGCGGTGGTCCTGTATGTACCAGGCCAGACTGAAGCTGGACATCGTCACCGCCGGCACGAGGATGAAGACGACAGTCAATGAGAACCAGGCCACATCTCCACTGTTGTAATACAGGTACGCCACCCAGATGTCCGAGCCAACATCTGCCAGGTATGACACGATCGAGAACAAGTAGATCCCTAGGTCCACGATCGTGAATGTCGTCGACTCTGGGATGAAGTCGATTTTCTCAGGATCCTGTGGTGGCTTGGCCCGGACTGGCCCGAGGTCTGGCTGGTCCTCCAGGTGGAATGTTGGCTGGGGCGACTGTACGTCACTGCCATGGTTGTAGTTACTGTCCACAATGAGTTCTGTCGGCTCGACTATCACGTCGGAGTTATTGGCTAACAAGCCAACCTGGGAGGGGTGTCCAGCATGATATTTCACATTTCGTTGCACTTCCGCCAGATTGTCTGCTGTACGGAACCTCTGCTGCCATCTATCTAGTTTTTCAGCTCCGCCATGCCACAGCCATCGCCGGGTCAATGGCACTTTGCTGGAGGTTTCAGACATATCTCTATGGGAAATCACATTGTGGCAGGCAGCTTCTGGAACAAATTGAAATCACTACGTAACACAATGCTCAATGTAGCATAAAGTATTTTGTTTCAATGAGTTGCTGGAATTCATTATAGATCAATTGTTTAGGCCTAGCATATGATTGATTATACCAGTAACCAATAAATCCTCCAAAACACACTTTCAGTCTGGTGACCATACTAGTTCTCTGAAATGAAAGCTCTTGCATGAAAAATGTGCTATATAAAAATTACAATTATTATTACTAGTGCTAATAAGAGTAGGGGAAACTCTGAGTACCGATAGCTGTTTAACCGAACCGAACCAAATTACTCGCTAGTTTAGTGTCACGTGAGAATCTGCGTGAAAATCATGCGCAGTGATATTGGTTCAGATGTTGGTTTATTACCCGCGTGTGGAAGTCTAGTTTAGGGAAAAACAAAATAGAATACAGAATGTTTTGCTGAATGTATGATAGGTTGGGCATTGTGATCTAAAAATGGGTTAAATTGACAGGGGTTCTGTTCAGCCTCATTGTGTGAAAAAATGGCAGTGCCATGACTCATGCTCCATAGTAATATAGATTTTATCAAATGACTATATCATTGCATCATATCAAACATTAATCATTCTTTTTAGGGTTGCATGAACAATAGTAACGTGGGTAATCTCAGACATAGACAAACAACATCAGCTGTGAGGGGCGCCCCCCAGAGAAGACGATATTGTTTGTCTATCTGAGACAGTGTTGGGAACTGAAATGTGCAGACATGTTTGATGATATTTTCAATCAATCATGGAATAATGATTGAAATAATATACATGCAACACCCATAAAATATGACACCATTTATGACATATTTATTTACGTAACCATATAAATGTACTTTGCAATTAGTACAAATCAAACTTTTGTTGTAAAATTTCATTATTCTATATATTTTGTGAGCCATCCCATCGGTTTTCTATCAAGTTGCACTCAAACTTTGCACTTTCGCAGTGGTATAATAACTCAATTAACGGATTTTCATAGATATTTTGGGGAAAAGTGAAGAATATTCATATAATTGAAATAATCAATTATGTGATAATCGATGATTGTTCCAACACTAATCTGAGACATACTGTAAATGTATAAATTTCGTATTATTAATGTTCGCGTTTTGAACAATACACCATGTTCACGTGGATTAAATTTAATTGATAAGTACTTGCACGTGCAATTTTGTACTGGTATATCATTGGAACTATTACGTAGACACATGATCCAAGTAAGTACTATTGACATGATTGGCCATAGATGCATGTTTGCAGTCACGATATAGAATCTATTACAATTCACATTTCACATTATAGACCACTAGAAGTAGTACATAATTGCAGTAGGGAATATCAAGATAGAACACAAATTTCTAGTGAATTCACTGATTGTTTATCATGTTTATTACTGAGTGAGCAGATGAATTGGGAGGTAGGGAAATCATCCAAGGAAGACATTTATGAGACAACTATAACACATTTTGTCCTAAACAACGACACTACTGGTTGGATCATAGTATTTTCCCGACAAACTACAATAACGTATTGTGTCAGGTGGCAGTGTTATATGGTTGGTCTCTCAGTGACCTATGGGTGATATTCTGGCTGCCCTAAGTAGGTCATAAATGTCTCACAAATGCCTATCTATAGTTGGCGTCATTGATTTGTGAGCAGTGGTTTTTCGGCGATTACTCCCGTCAATAATTCGTATATTTCGATGAAATTTCGGCAAGAGTGTTATTTTATACTCCTCAATATGGTATGATTTTTTGGAGAGATTGGTGTGTAAACAAAAAAGTTAGCCTATTTGGCTTCGGTGATCGGGGATGGTCCACGGCCAATTTCACCATATTTTTACAATGGACGAGATGGGCCAACCTTTTTGCTTCGCATCCAATCTTCTTGAAAATGTATTCTTAGTTAGGCGGTTCTGAGATAACATACCTGTCAAAATTCCATCAGATTATCTTAAATATTGACGGAGAAATCGCCGAAAAACCACCGCTCACAGACCAATGACGCCGACTATACCAGCGCACGAGTTCATGAACATAACTGTTGTGAATGGTCAATCACCACTTAAATTACCATATATTCGCATGTATTTTTTTCTCTTCTTTCTTAAAGGCGATATTACGGAGCCCCTGAGGTGACATACCAGATATATTTATTAATCTGTGCGCACGAATTAGTAAACCGTGCGCACGAATTAGTAAACCGTGGCCACGAATTGGCAAACCGTGGCCACGAATTAGTAAACTGTGGCCACAAATTAGTAAACCGTGCACACGAATTAGTAAACCGTGCGCACGAATTAGTAAACTGTGCGCACGAATTAGTAAACCGTGGCCACGAATTGGTAAACTGTGCGCACAGATTACCTCAACTAATCTGTGGGCATGATTTAACAATCCGTGAGCACGATTTAATAATTCGTGGGCACAGTTTACTAATTCGTGCGCACGGTTTACTAATTCGAGATTAGTTATACCAATCCGTGGCCACGAAATACTAATTCGTGCTCACGATTTACCAATAAATATTTTCGGTATGTCACCTCAGGGGCTCCGTACGATATTGATACATCGTGAAATTTCATACATTTACAGTAAATTATTGATTGGTTCATTTAACTACCGTATTCGCGAGCCTACAGTCACATGTACATTCATCCGAAATTTGCTCGTTTTAGGCCTCTCATAATTTGGAAAATATTTCGTACATACGCAAATGTGTGATCGTTTTCGAAAAGCAGTGGACTGCAAATGACTTTGATTTGGCTCAGATAGTTTGACAGATGTGTTCCTATCTTGTTTTGGGGACGCGGGACATGCGGGTCAGAGTAGTTTCTAATTTAGCATTGGTTTAATGGGAATTTCAGTTAATGATTTACCTCAAAGGTAATCAATTATTACAAAGTTACACTGTCAAAGAGTCATATTATCGCTCAGACGCTATATTATCTCATTTCTGGATCTCGTTTCCTGCACTGCAAAAATGAAATTTCTACGACTACGGATATTTATAGAATCATAGATGTAACCCACATCATCTAGAGTAGCTAGAGTGGATAGAGTAGAAATTTAACGGTTATATATATATAGCAAGTTCATTTCCCTCGCGACGTACTGGATCCAGTCTCCAGAATGATCGCTCATATCATTCACCAGGGGGTCCATCGCTGCCTTGACTTGGATTCGCTAGGTGGCAGTCATGTTGATACAGAGCTACTGCCACCTCTCGAGTGAAACTTCATGTCATAATGCGCACGTTTACGCCATGCATTCGTTGGCGCCAGAAAATATTCAAGAAAATCAAGCAAGTTATACAAATATTAAATTATCGAATAAGGCAGTGTTTGAATAGGTCATATCCCAATGGTAGCCTATATATGTGTGTATACACATACAGTGTTCACTATATTTGGTTTTGTTCATTTGTTCATTCTATTCGACTGGTGTAAGCATAACAAATTAAGCTTTATATTTTGATAAATCACGCATGAAAAAATCTCTGTTTCAAATCTGTTAAATTAACTAGGGGAATTAATTAATTTCAGCATCATAAAAAGTACATATAGCTATAGCTATAGGATATAGTTGTACTTTTTATGATGCTGATTAATTCCACTAGTTAATTTAATAGATTTGAAAGAGATTTTTTCATGCGTGATTTATCAAAATATAAAGCTTTGTTATGCTTACACCAGTCGAGTAGAATGAACAAATGAACAGAACCAAATAGAGTGAACACTGTATGTGTATACACACAAATTATAGGCCTAGGATGAATTTATCCAACATATTTTATTATGTTTATATGCTGGGGCTTAACTACTGGTTTTAACATATGGCTAGGTCTATACCATGTTGGTCCTAATAGTAGCACTACGAGCCACAGCAATACCTCCTGTAGCAGCATGCGCAAAAATGAGGTCAAATTTAAGGAAAAAACACTGATTAATATACCTATAGCCTTCAATCCCCTTTATTATGATTCAAATAACATTCATATAAATGGGTGGATCGAAACACTCCAAGATTTTATATATGAGATATATGAAGTGAATTATAAGGTTACAAAAATCGAATATTTTGGGGTTAAAGAGAGGGGCGCGTGCCACTATTAGAACGAATACGATAGTAGAAACTGTACCCTAACAGTGATAATAGTTGTAGCGATTTTAGTTTGTTATTAGTTGGTGCCGTGAGAGAGTTCGTTGTTGTTTTCTCTCGTTGTATTTATTTTTCGTATAGTTTTACTGTAGTACTTCTCCTCTCTGTCTCCGAACGCTATAGACAATTATTGGTGAGACGTGCGCAATTCCATAGTATCTTTTTTTAAGAAGAGAAAAGTGCTGAAGACATGAGTTTTAATACCAATATACGACGATCAGATAGTCACTCACAATAAAATATATCAAATATCCACAGATTATACAGTGACCAGGTTTAGACTAAATCACTTTGTCTAAAAATGACTCTTCCGTCTCCGGAGGTGGGTTGCTGCGGAGTCAAGTTGCCGTCGTCTGCGGATGTGCCGCTGCTGCGGAGGTCCTCGCCTCTGCGGAGGTCTCCTGTCTCTGCAGAGGTCCTCGTCACTGCGGAGATCCTCGTCACTGCGGAGGGCCTCTCTCTTCGGGGGTCCTCGTCACTGCGGAGGTTCCACGGTTCCGTAGAGCTTCCTCGTCATTGTAGAGGGTCCTCCACACGTCTGCCGCACCTCTCTCGTCCGCGGATGTGGAGAATCGTCACAGGCAGAGACTGGAGTGTCTTCGCACGTCAGTGGACTCTCCTTGTGCAGATTCTTCGTCAGTTTCTTCCTTCACCTTCGCTTGCACCATTGAGAAAGAAGAGAGAGCCGCTTTGCCGTCAGCTTTAAATCAGGGCCGGGGTTCCTAAATTGTGGGGCCATGGACCGGATTGATAATATTGAAGTGGAGACCCGCACCCTTCCTGTCTACATTTCCCAAGTATGTACGTGGCACGGTGGCTTAGATTCGCCATCACGTTTAATTTACACCCCATTCAGTTTCCACCTCGGTGAGAACCTTCTCATCCCGGTGAGAACCTTCTCACCCCGTTGAAAACCTTCTCACCCCGGTGAATACCTTCTCACCCCGGTGAAAACCTTCTCACCTCGGTGAAAACCTTCTCACCCCGGTGAAAACCTTCTCACCTAGTTGAAAACCTTTTCACCCCGGTGAAAACCTTATCACCCCGGTGAGAACCTTATCACCCCGGTGAGAACCTTCTCACCCCGGTGAGAACCTTCTCACCCTTGTGAATACCTTCTCACCCCGGTGAGAACCTTCTCACCCCGGTGAGAACCTTCTCACCCCGGTGAAAACCTTCTCACCCCAGGTATTCACCGGGGTGAGAAGGTTCTCACCGGGGTGAGAAGGTTCTCACCGGGGTGAGAAGGTTCTCACCGGGGTGAGAAGGTTTTCACCGGGGTGAAAAGGGTTCTCGCCGAGGTGGAAACTGAATGGGGTGTAAATTAAACGTGATGGCGAATCTAAGCCACCGTAACGTGGAGTCTCAGTCTCTTCTCCGCACTGCAGAGGTCACATAATGCAGAGGTAGAAAACGTCCTGGAAGTCCTTCTCTCGTCCCGTCTGAAAGAACAGGACTGTCTCAGGGTGATCCGTCGTCCATGGTGTCTGGTCCAGACTGAGCTCCAAGAGAGCTGTGGCCGCCTGCTTTTATAGTCACCCAAACTGGGAGTCGTTCTCCGCTAGAACATGCCCGGTCAAACATGCCAAGGCTCCGCATGCCAGTGGTGTGTTTTAGAGGTTTCATTTGGTACATTTTCCATACTCCTAAAGAGTTTTCGCATGGCTGATTGGGGCAGATTCAGGATTTTGAGGAAAGGTCCATTTGCAATCCCCTGTCAGCCTGGAGTCCGGGTGGCTCAAGGGCCCCAGAAGCTCCATGGAGGTATTCACATGCCTAATACAGCATTCCAGAGTTCTCCTGGGTCTAATTATCAATCACTGTAATTGAAATGAAATTGACATGTTTTACCTGGTGTTGGACCACATCGAATGATTAAATCTATGCAGAAATACATAAAAGCTCTCATTATGTATTTCTGATCTATGTTCATTTGCCCATTCAATGCTCTCAATTTATTTATAGAAGTTGAGGGCCATAAAGTGCTTTGACTGAGCATGAGTGGGATGGCTGTAGAGCGAATAGGCTACACTGCTTGGGACATGGGGCCCCAGAAGCCAAAACTAATTTCCCGGTATATGTATAGGCCTAAATTTATCTTGAAAACACTTTCTTTCTCTTTTCCCCTTCTTTTCGCCATTTTTCCTTCCTTTCTTTTTTCGCTTCATCCTTTATTTCCGGGGGCAAGCCACCCTTGCCCTTCCCCCCCCCCCCACCCCCCACCCACCCCCAACCCGCCCTTGAGTCACCAAATTAGGTGGAAATGCTATACATACGTAGCTGTACATGTATTATTATATGCGCCATGCTCGTGTTAATGAAAAGTGGGCGTTCCCGTTCTCAGGCAGCAGAGAATTCATATTTGCCACCAAATGACGAAGTAGGCCAAATATCCCGGAAACGGCTGAGATCACTTCTCGGAGATTGTCGTATTTTGTTGTTATTATAGCCGACGAAACTTCCGTCGAAACATGAAAAATAAAGTTTATTATACAATGGAACGAGCAATTTTGACAGTTAGCACGTGTTATGAATGTTTTTGTTTACCCCAGTGTATTTACAAACAAGGTCGACGTCTCGATTCGGTTCACAAATGGGAGGAGCTTATTTCGGTCACGTGATCAACAGATGTGTTCATAAACAGAGTCTGAGCAAGATGATGCCAGCTAAAGTCGACTCCTTCGCTGCAAAGTTAGATAAAATTTTACAGAAACTATGACTAGGAGAGAACAAAAATGATGCTACAATCCTTCAACAAACGTGACCACCTGGGTCGAGAGTTTGGCTAGCGTATTTTGCTCTAGGAATATGAAGCCAGACGGTGGTGAGTGTCCTGATATTTCACACAAAACAACAGCTGATTGTCGGGCGCGGCGAACTGTGGGTTTCGTGGCAACTGGGTTGCTAAATTTGGGTATCGAGATACGGGCTTGTATTTCAGTGTTGTTGCATATTAACATTCTTGTCGATAGATTGATAGATCTATTACATTGCTCTTGTAGTGACAAACTCAAAAGTGTGTTTGTCAATTTGTTTCATCTGTGTATCGAGTACATAAATTGCACTCAATCAGGCAATGATGTAATATCCAGAGTTCTGAAATTCAGTCAATGCGAGGTACAGTCATTGTACTTGGCAACCCTATGGACTGAAAGACACAAAGAAGCCTTCACTTGCTCCTATATTTGAATACTTACAACTGACTATATTGTAGATGTTATTCACTTATTGGGGTAGCCATATACAACAGTACAATATTTTTATTCAGGGAAACTGACTGATAGTCAAAATGCCCAAGTGTTGTACCATATGTTACAATGTAGGCCATATTTTATGGTACAATTATTGGAATAGATGATAGATCTATCATGAACATAATGAAAATAAAGTCAATAGTCTAGAAAGACAACTTTTTTTTCATTACATGTGCTCTCAGTCTATCAATTATGGATTGTCCCAACCAAATGATGTACACATTTTCAATGTCTTTCTCTACATAGCCTCCATCTAGAGAGGATTCGCCAAATGCAAACTTCTGAAATATTCACCTTTTTGAACCAAGATCAATCGATAGGTTTCTAATCATGAGCAGTATTATTTTTAAGTCAATTTCAAAAGTTAAATTTCAAGAATGATTGATTGGTTATGATAGGAAAGACACACCGGTTGATGTTTTATCATTTCAAGTTATTTCAAGTCATAAATTCATCATGATCAATTGATTATCATATGGAAAACATAATTGCCCAATGCCCATGATATTCAACAGGTGCCCCGATCAATATAGGAGCTGGCCAGAATAATTTTGTCAGTACCAACTCCGCTATCATGCATACATGTATCATGATTTATCCACAAGAGGGCATGAAGTACAAACCAGTTCTGCATGAAATCATGACCAATTAATTTGCAATTGTTACCAGTATCTCATAGGGTGGAACTGTTGGACTATAATTTTTTGGGCAATGTTTCATAATTTGTACTGTTTGGTTGTGAAGTAATTGGAAGAGCAGATGAAGTAACAGCATTCTACAAAGTAAATGACAAAATCAGCAAGAAAAAAACATCCAGCTGTCAGCCGTAGTTTGACAACTATAAACAAAGTACAAATAAAAACCAGCCATGTGGAAATGTGGGCTGCAGCTAAGATAGACTTTCACTGTCACAAGAACAATAGTCTTCATTAAATCCTATTAACTTCAGTGGCTGTCAAAGATCACCTGGGGGTAAGGAAGGATGGTGTCAAGTTATAACATGAGGGCTGAGGGCCTAAACCAAATATGTAATTATATTAATCAGCTTTAGCCAGATATTTTACTTGTACATTTAGTATTTTTCTCGCTACACTTATAGGTTTGATATAAAACACCTGAACTTGTAGGAGCACAAACATCAACTGTTCATGCTCTACATACATGTATGTACATTTACATCTAGCATGCGAGATGACCTAATTTTGGCATGGGAGGCCATCTTTCCATGAAATCACCATGGATACCACTGCAGTGCTAAGAATACATCATGACTGCAGTGTTATCATGGGCTCTACACATCTATTGGCTGTGGTAATTTTGCTTGAAATAATACAACATTTACCCTAAAATTAGGCAATGTACCCTCAGTTCCTTTAACTGGAGTCCGCACAGTGCCACATACTTGGATATGTTTCAACATGTGATATATATTCGAAATGATGTGCATGTGAGTGGCAATTTACATTACCCACCAGACATAGAAAGTGCTGCCAATACTAAAAAGTATAATATATTTTTTTTTGTTCAAGAACAGTTCAAAATTTTGAGAAATACACGTATCTGGTTACAATGAATGCAGACAGACAGCATGCATCAATGGCTTATTCAAATCCATGATAATTATTCGTTTGTGCACAGATGATGTGCATGTACACTTCAAATACATAACTGGTGTAGAATCTAATTCCCATGTCACCTGCTGGCTTCCATGTCTATATTGTGAACAATGGCTCTGCAATAACCATACCCTGACCTCCATGTCACCCATATCTCCGCTGGTTGTCATGGTTATTGTTGTTTCCTATTCATGTAAATACATTGTGTGTACACGTATGTGTACATGTATACTGCTAGGGTATGTGCACACAGTTCACACACATAATGTGTGTGACATCACGTTCACCCTTCCATTGTCCACATGAATACCACTGTTTACATAGTAGGATATTCAACTGATAATAGTAATACCCATTCATATGTATACATATAGATATACATGTACCGGTATTACTAGTATTTTTTCTGACCTGGTAATATTGTGCTTTGTAATAGCTATGAATGTCTTCAGTATTTAGACAATGTTAATCCAGAAATCTCTGATGCCTATTTACTTTAGGTTTCAGGAAGCAAAACAAGTGATATCTTTGAAGTTTGGTGTGTTTAGTATATGGTAGACAACCAAGCGCTGTGCCAAACCGAGTAGCCACTTGTACACAAACAATAGCCAGGATTAGATAACACGTGCAGTTGGTTCTGATAGAATAAACAACTACTGATATGTACATGTAGAAGCCGGTAGATGCAAAATCAGTGTGACTGTAGAAAGTTGGAAAAAAATAAAAGTACTAGTATATTCTAGAACAACTGATGTTTATTTCACATGTACATGTGTAACAAAGAAAAAGTACTTTTGTACTTTTCATTAGAATTGTACTGGTGGAGTGGACATGTTTTCTCTAGATGGTATACTAGTATAGCATGGTTGGCAAACAGTTGATGGGCTACTTTCCTAGATGTATGCCTGTATTTTTGATGCACCTGTCAAACATGTACAGTAGTGTTGTGCCATTGCCACTAGGGGACATACAGTACTAAAGTGACACTGCTTGCCAGAAGGGACAGTTCACGAGTCGAGCCACAGGCAGTCGGTGTAAAGGTTAATGGTAAATGTCCAAGCATACATCTACATGTAGCAGAAAGAACGTGATATTTTTACTTGCGATCGTGCACTTGTGCAATCATACAAATTACTTTATCACACATACATGTTATGTATGGTACATGTGACTGTTTGCAATCAACATGATTACCATGATATAACACTCATCAGTTGGTTACATTTTTTTGCAAAGCATGCTGAACCATAATGCCCCTTTCCTCTGACTGAGTTAATTATATAAATTACATAGATCTAAAGTCACTAAAATATATTTTAGTGACTTTAGATCTATGTGAGTTTGCAGTAGCTTAAGCTGTGCACACATCATCAGTGCAACACAGTACAGTTCAATAGTGAGCGGTTGGAAGCATCAGCCAGTGCACTTAAACGAACCATATTATTAATAGCACTGGTACCTGTTCAAACACTGAGTGTAGAAAAAACCTGACATCACTGGGTATTACACAGTAGTGTTCGCTTGCGATCTAAGAACTACATGTATGTGTGGGGGGAATATTTTTTTCAATAAAAACCTTGCACAAAGCACTACATTGACTATGCCTATGAAGCAATAAGGCAACCCTGAACACTGTAAACATTCTGGAATTGATAAAACATTTTTCTGAATATAAACAAACAGTAATAGAGTGCATGTGCTGTAGGCTGTCTGTACCAGGGGTCGTCTTTTACACCAGTTTGTTGTAGCACCTAGTGTTTCTTATATGTATCCTGGTTGCCATGGCAGCTCAGTATTCCTAGAACCAATAATTTGAGATGATGATAGATCTAATACATCCTACAGTAGATTTATGAAGCATTGTAAGGGCTTATCAATAATTCTAGAAAGAGCCCAATAATTGGTTGCCTCCCGTTTCTAGATATTTGTGACTCAGATATTACTGGTACATGTGTAATGTTGAAAGACATCCAACAATATCATCCACACTATTTTGTGGCATAAAAGTTGAAGCAGTTTCATAATGTGTAGATGAATAATACAAATGTTGGGAATACAGTTGTCATGGTGACATTGCAGGTGTGGCTTCAATCATGGGCGTAAATCCTGGGGGGGGATGGAGGGGATGCATCCCCCCCTACAAAAAGGGTGGGGGGATGAAGTATGTATTATCCCCCCCTTCAATCGGTACATAAAAAATTGTGCCCCTAATTTAAAAGAAATCGTAGTAGAGCTTCATTCATCTCCAACAGATATAGCTTGTAGAAAATTGGTCATTGCTATGTACATGTAGTATCACTGCAAAATAAATAATGTACAATCCCCGAAAACTTCTTACTGTGCACATGAACATAAATCACAGCGCCCAAAAAGAAGACTTCCCCCACACATTGAATCCAGAAGACAAGACCTACGGGCTACAGAAATCTATACAGTATACTATAGCTTTTCTGCTTTGCACCGATTGAAGACGTGGCTTCGCTCATCCATGACGCAGAAGCGACTCAACTCCGTATGCGTTTCCCATGTCCACAAAGATGAGTTAGACAATGTGCATATCAAGGAACTGGCAGAAAACTTTGCATCTCGTTCAGCACAAAGAAAATCAATATTCGGTGAATTCTGAGTTGATTACGTGTACTTGAACATACATGGGAATAAAATAGTTTTAGTGAAGATTTGCAATTTTTGTTACTGGTAAATTGGTTGACCTGTACCAGCAAGTTTGTAGCCTGTCATGTCTTTGAGGTCATATAAGTTGGTGATTTATGCACATATAACAATAATAATACATGAACAGGTAACTTTGCTGATGAAAAAAAATTGTGTATCACAAAGTGACACAAACAAATTTGAAGAAATTGTGGGGGAAAATTCCCCTGAATATAATGAAAATCAATGCCATATATGCTCTGAGAATGCTTCTAGAAGAGCTAAAAATGAAAAAAAAATCCGGGGGGCTTACGGAGCCTCCCGACCCCCAGACCGTTTGTGGCTCGCTTCGCTCGCCCATACCCCCCTACTAAATATATAAATCTACGCCACTGGCTTCAATGACAAGAGTTTTGGTTGTTAGGCTAAATTTAGTGCCGAAGATTTTTACTGGGTATCATTTTCACATGTACATGTACACGACTGTACAGTGGATACCCCCGAGGACTCTCGTACACATAGAGTAGATTTCAAACAATGTACTGGGATCATATTAGACATGATTGTAAATATGAGGGCAGGTTTTGTGAGTTAAAAGGTGGCTTCTCATGTGAGGTGATCTCTTGTGTCAGTCAGGTGGTCTTAGGACAGGATCTGCTAATTACCATCTCATGTACATCTGTGTATTCACTCCAGTGGAAACGTTGTTGATGATGTTTGGATATTTGACCTGTGTAGAATGGATACATTAGTGTATTACCCATTGCCAGGGCGGGCCTGGTATACATGTAGTTGATTGATTTGTCAGAAAGCTTGTGTGTTTGGTGCGTAGAAGGTGCTGATGATGACGACATGTACCCAAGGCGGACCCGCCCGAACCTTCCTGAGACTTTGTCTTTGTGTGTGGTGTTGTTGTTGAAATCTGGCCAGCGACATGCGCGCGCGTCCCTCGTCAGTACATCGACTGTCACTGACTCAGCCCTTGACGACCCACCACAGCTCGCAGCCAGAGTAAAACGCTTCCTGTCATGGTGGAAAAATCCAAAGCTTAACCCTCTCATCACCAGTTGATTTTGTGTATATTGTAATGATTACTAGTATCCTTTTATTACTGGCTCTCTGTTATGTGTAATGATTAACCCTTTCACCATGTTCACAAATCACCGTAACCTTTTTCATTTATCGTGGTTAACACTTTTACGAATGGCTCTACATATACTGTATGTGATCATGGTTAACCCTTTCACCACTGACTAGATGTACAGTGTATGTGTGGTACATGTAAATGTGCAGAATAGCCTTTCCAGTGATTGTTCTCTGATATATGTTATGTGTAATGATCAACGTTATGTTCTACTTGTAATGATTAAACCTTTTACCACTACATGTACATGTATGTTGATTACCAGTTCACTGAAAGCCATGCTACATGCGCCTGCATGTATTTGCACAGACCATCTACTGTACCGATACCGGGTGTCATGACGACAAATTACATGATGTTATACATGTAGCTATTATTTTTGGCATCATTGGACTACTTTTAGAGTCTGTGCTTTCACAAATACATGTATATATGTATATGTGATGGGCTTTGTGAACAGGTTTTTTCTGTCTTGAGGAGAATTGGTTCCATGCATAAATAATTTTCTTTTCTTTGCTTGAACTTTATTAGGCAGTTTTTGAAGAGTTGTGACTGCATTTAGCCCCATGGACGACTGTTTTAGGTATCATCCTCCATCTGTTGGCCAGCGCCTCTAACAGCTGTCTGTTACGCGAAACGCCTTGGATACAAGATATTGGATACAGGAGTGCTGAGAGAGAGATGGAGAAAGAAAATTAAAATCTGTGTGGCTTGGATAACCAGGGCCGTTTGTGGGGTCCCCTGATAAAATAGATGGCCATGTGTGGGAGTAAAGGGGGTGGGGCGGGGGGGGTGGAAGGTGGGGTGTTAGTGATATATGGAAGAGGCAGGGGGGGGGGGGGGGATACTATCTATCATTATCACTATGGTTTTTTGTGTATTTCAGCGGATAAACATTACTATTAGTCAGTCAGGTGTTCTGTCTGTATGAAGCCATCTTTGACATGCAACCCCCAACAATCAACAAGGTCTCCTAGCTCCCACTACGGGTGTTTTCTCCATGTTATGTCTAAGTATAACTGTAACACATCAATACTTCTGGGGAATTTCTTTATGTCAGAGTCTTCTGGGGAAGTGTTCGCAAGCTGACATTGTTTGGTCACATTCAAGAACGAGATCAGTTTGAAGGTCGTTTGTCACTGGTACATGACTAGCAAATAAACATGATAAATCATTCTTACATGTAGGGCTTTTTACCTGTTTTTCAGTTGGTGTGTGACTATTCGAAATCTCACAGTTAGTTTTTAGGGCAAATTCTGGCTCTGTTCATACCTGTATACATACCGGTATATATGATCATGCTTGCCGGGAGTACACAGCTTTTGTTCTGAAAAATCAACATTGATACTTGACACTTAGTGATACATGTACTATGGTGTGTCCTTTCCCATGTTTCCAATACCCAAATGTTTAGAAACAGCAGCCAGTAGTACACATTGGATCCCCTGACTGGAGGTGATCCCAGTTCGGACGCTGATGTCATGGAGATGTCAGGATACATCGGCATGATTCAGCATTGTTGAAGCTGTCTCTTGTATATTTTGTCTGTACATTGTAGTTGGATGATGGGTCAGACAAAGATTGTTGACACAGAGAAATCAAAAGGCTGATTGCGCAATATAAATTTGAATGTACATGTATGACTCAAAAGGTGTGTCTACATGTATGTTTATGACAGGCAGTTTCTATCTATAGACATTTTAGTATACATGTACATGTATGTATGGTTTGAGTTGACCTCACTGAAGTTAGGAACTTTCTGTATGTCTGTATCTATGAGTTTGTGTGCTGTGCATGTGTGCCCCAAGTTCATGACAACAACTGATCACCGCACAAAGCAATGGTAGAAGCGTCCAAATGTCCATAATGATTGTGACTGGAGGTTTGTTGTCGGTCGAGGACCTCTGTACTACGACCTGTGTGCAGACTTTGTGTCCTTGCCGCCAGCACTGGCCTGGTATTGACTGTCGGGTCCCTCGGTTGAGGCTCGGAAGCCTCGAGTTCACAGCCAGCGCAGTGCTGCTGGATATGTGCAACTACGTATTCTTGATGATTGATTTCTGCAGCTGGCCCCTGTGAGTGCAGTCTGTGTCGAGTGAGCTAGATGTGTTAGTGCATTCCTCTACTGTCAATACATCTGGGCATCTTATCTTACAAATTTCCAGTTCAGTTCATTGAATACATTGTGTACTGTTCAATCATCATACAAATAACTAAGTGTTTCATGTTGAGCATGATGAGTACAGAGTACATCTGGAACTCTTGAGATCCAGGCACATGAGTTGTCCTTGAGTAACAGAGCTGGAAACAATGGTGCCCAGATGCACAGCACAACACAAAGTATTTTTGCATAATGCATATTTTCAATATAATTTTTCCTAATAACTTTCCCAAACAGTCATACGTATAACTCAATGTGCATCAATGTGTGTGTTTGAGATTTGGGAAGAAAAGCTGCTTGGATTATCAATTGTAGGTCTTGTAATCATGGTTATGTGGATAAGGAATGCCATAATTACCTGGTCATTTTATCACCAATTGCAATCCACAAGTCACAGTTATTGCAAATAACATTGAGATCAAAGATTAATACTAGCAAAATTGTCAGGATTCCACGTTGGACCCAAACTTTGCCCTGTTCCGCATGTCACCCCCTCCTCCCCAGACCCCAACGACAGGTCATGTAATCATGTGTAAGAGACGATGGGACTTGCAGACAGACATTTGATGTCCTTTGTTTCCCTGCAAGGGAGCCAGAGAGGACGGCCATCTAACCGGGCCGTTGATGACCGGGTGCTGACTGGTCTCCGAGGCTGGCTGAGCAATCAGCGCGCCAGCCAACCCTTCCTGTCCGCTGTAATCAGCTGTAACAGGCCCTTGATCAGCCTGGCTCCCTCCCTCCGTCCGTCCATCATGGTGGCTCTCGAGGCAGCTCCCTTCCCTCTCACACTCATGGTGTGCATGGAGGGGCCATGTGTCCAGCAGTGTCTGTGTGAATACTTGCCACCAGTGCACACTGCATGGTATTGGCATTGCCATGCGTATTGTAGTCATAATCAGCTGCTAATGTGCAACAGGATGCACTGTGCTGGCTATTACAGGGGTGTTCCCTCCAGCCACTCCACATACTTTAATGGGGATCTCAATCAAATTAGATATTGATATCACTGAATAATCCATAGGCCAAGGGCACGACGGTATACATTCACAGTTCACATGTACATGTACAAATGTACCATGTTTACTAATAATGCAGATGTTTACATGTTATGATAAATGATGCCTGTAAACCTGAAATATCTTGATGAGTTGTTTACCAGTTGATGTAGTTGGAGTAATTGCATCACATGAGTATGTACATAATGAACCCAACTACATGATGCAGATATAGATGATATATTGCATATATCATACTGTATACAAGAGGAGATACACATAGCTGTATTGTTACTGATAATGTGTACAGTATGTTGTTCGTGATAGCAATGACTACGAGCTACTGACATGTTGGAGTGCGTTAGTCGGGTATCATCTGATTAAAACGTGCCATGTTTTATTGAGCTGGGATGATAGAGTGCACACATTTGGTGGGTTGGTCGCTCGACTATACAGTGTAGTCCGCCACAGGCCCAGGAGGCAAATAAATTAATAATATATATTGATATACTTCTGCAGGTTTTTTGTTGTTGTTGTAAACCTTGCAAGCGAGAAATGCACACACGGCCAAGGCTACCGACAACTGGAGCCAGTCCTACTCCTGTATAGAATCTTGGTACATGTTTAGCGTGGCCCCGGAGGGGGGGGGGGGGGGGGGTAGTGGGTAGCAGGTTGGTCGATGGCATGCATTCAATGAGTGGTAGAATCAAGCCAGCTGACTGAGATATGTTCGATATTTTTGGGTACTGTTTGGTCATTCTACTCCCGGGCAAGTTGCCGGTAATTGAGGGCTGACCTTCAAGCTAGATGTGTATATTGTACTGGAGAAGATGCACTCAGTATCAGTGGTTACCTTGATGTGTTGGGTGCTTGCTCTTGACCTATTGCACTCAGTACTGATATTTTTGGACCAGTATACTTATACGAAAAATTTTCAATGCAGAGTCCACCTGCCTTACGAGACCATGTACCTTGGCAGAGAGTGGCGGTCTTGATTCTAGGGTTCAATTGCATCGTTATTATCATCATGTCTACCATACATGAATGATATGCTTACATTGAATACTAGTAACTATATATGATTCATGATATTTATTGATTTGGTGATTAATAATAATCACAGACTAAATGCTTCAATAGACAATCCCTGGATGCACTGCTGGTTATGAATGGTAAATCCAACAGGTAAAATTGTATGAATAATCAGCTGTAAGTTCTATTGTAGCAGGAACCAGGAAGCCACTGTGCATATCAGTATCATATATTATCATTTCATAACCACTCGTGTAAGATACGGTAGATTAATTGTGTAATACTCCTCTACATTCCGTGCAATGAACTGGTGTATTAGAATCTAAATATCACAAAATCCACACCAGTAAGTCTAGTACAGTTACAAAATAGTATCAGAAGCTTTGATCTTGTAGCTGTGCTGGGTGTCATATACTAGTAGATATACATTTTGTATTATGTTCACTGATCCAAAATTACATGTACATGATTGTACTCTCTTCAGACAACAAGTTGTGATCTGGTTCTGGCCATGTTTCTGGCGCATCAGGGATCCCTCACGAGTTCTCTCTTAATCACGCTACAGGTCACAAATCAACGCCTAATGATCTCATCATGCTCATGGGAGATGATTATATTTTTTAAACGATTTTATGACAATTTTTTAAAAATGAATGTGGAGTGTTAATCTGTTTGTAATGGTCACAAGAAGTCATAATTATATGGGCTTCAAAATGGAGATCTTGAATTTGACGTTGAATACCGGTAACCTTGAATGGATGTCAGATACTAATGTTTGACCTCACCTCAGTTCACTATAAAAATTGGTTGCTGTCAGATAGAAACTGTACTTGTATTGAACACTCTTAGGGACTAGGGAGTCATATATACAAGATGTTCAAAATGGTGATCTTGAATTTTACCCAGATCTTATGTTGACATTGGTGTGTTCTCTCCCCGTGACAGGTGTGACAGGCACAGAGATGGAGGATACGGATGTAGAACCTCACGAGTTGTTCACCCAGCTGGGTATGCTGGTTGTGGAGAGTCGCCTGCCGGAGTTGACAGCCAAGGGACGGCGCCGGGGGCCGCACTGCCCCAGCTTCCTGGGCGAGGTGGCGCCCCACGCGTGCGACACAGCATACCACCAGGTTAGAGGCTTCTTTCTTTCAACAATTGTGGTTACAATGTTTTCACAATCGAGCTGTTGAATAGTGAATCTGAATGTCAATATTTGATCCTTCTGTAATCATGATTCAGTCAGTCCATATGCTTATGATGCTTGTTGACATTTTGATCAGTAAAGTATTAATCATGGCATGCATGTGTACGGTATTTGTTTGTTTGGGTCGGACAGTGTCAGAAGGCGCAGACAATGCTGCGACAGATGACGTCGCTATGGCGTAATCGAGTGCCGATGTGTATTGAGGTGGTACTGCTGCCAGACTGTTGTCATGGCGCCCAGAGAACCCACACCAGTAATGTTGGTCTGCCTACCGACAAAACCGGCAGTCTGCTCCTGGAACAGTGGAACATCCAGGTCCTGCCGCGCAGGTAAAAACACTATGTGTGCACATGTAATGTACCTGTCTACACATGGTAGAAATACTCAAACCTGTCCTGCAGCTTGCACAAAAAGGTGTTCAGGCATACTTATGCAACTGATACAGTAAAACCTGTTACTGCACATTGGTGTAATATATACATGTAGCGGTGTTTCTGTCATAATAGCATATTGTTCAATCATTTACTACAACAAACTCATGAGAAGAGTGGTGCGTCCACAAGTATGTATCAATGGTTTTAGGCAAGCATGACCTAGCTGATCAGTATCCCGGTGGAGCATGTCCCCAAGTGACTGGAGTAAGTCAGGTGACGGCCATCATCGTATGGTAATCAGCTGGTGGTCAGCTCCGGGATGTCGCTGGCAGCAGCGATTCTGTCACAGGGTCACTGGCCAAATGGTCAGGTGCTAGCCTCCTGATGGTGCTAATTACATGCTTGATTGTTGTCAATTGAGGTCACTTTATTGTGAGAGGATGTCTCTTTGTCCTGATGTTTACATGTCTGTGTTTTCTATGTTCTAGGAATGCTGACAACCCTGTGTCGATGAAGATGCTGTTCCAGGCCGTTCAGTCTCATCTCTACTTTTCCCAGCTGAGTGCTTGGCTCAACCTCTCTCATGGCAAGATGCCTACCAATGTCTGCTACAGGTGTGATTGTTTATTAGTTATTGTTACAAAATATTGAAACTGAAAGTAGTAAAGACTGCTGATCCATGATATACACGTGTAAAATTGTATCATTCCCATCTGGAATGTTGAGCTATTGAATACATGGTTACTTATTCCTTGAATTTCTGCGCATGACATTACAGAATTTTACCTCCCGGAGATTTTTGCACGAGTACATTCGCCCAGACGCCAGAGAATCACACATTTCCAGTTGCCGCTCTATCCAAGTCACTGTCTCTGCGTGTGACGGCAGGATGTCTGCCACGTATGCAAGAGATCCCGTATATCCGGTGTCGGGAGCTGCACAGGGACGTGACTCAGGGGTGGAGCGAGGGTGGGATACCGCCGAGAGTAGGGAGTCCAGTGTGTGCTGGTGCTGCCGCCAAGAGCAGGAGTCCCTCAATCTCGCCACCTCACACACTTGACCGTGCACACAGCAGGACTCGATTCCAGAAGCCTCGTGTTGTGTCAGAGCGCCCATTAGACACTGAGAAATGTGCGGCAGTCGGTGCATCAAGAGCAGTGGTTCGTTCCCCGACCCAGTCGATTGAGAGGTCGTGTGAGATTTCGGCGAGACCTTGCGACCGGTTCCAGGAGCCAGGAGTCAAGGAGCACCACGCTCCAGCCAAACACACTGGTGCTATCCCCAAGTGCTTCAGCCACAAGTCCCCACCGGCCGCCTGCTACGAATCAGACCAAGCAAGCTCTGCCCCGGAACTCGAGTCCTTGGCCAAGGACAAGCGCCACAGTGCTGGAGCGACGCTTGCATCAAACCCGCCATCATCAGAAGTGACTAGTCCCAAAGTGATCCTAACTCACAAGTCCCAATCTCAGGTCTACTACAGCAAAGACATAAACAAAGTCAACCGTATACTGCAAAATGTCGTCAACAAGGACTCCAGCACAGACAGTGACAGTTCCTCACCGGATATTGACCGCTATCTCAACAAGACTCTCCGTACCGGCCACCTGGACCCGCTGTCTCCAGCGGAGATGGAGAACTACCTCGACAACCTGGTTAGCTTGGTGCCGTCTCGCAGCAAGCGGGAGTACGAGACTCTGCCGGAGAGCAAACAGCTCACATACAACATCCAACGCTGTGAGGCTAATGTCATCTGTAGGCAGAAGGAAGCCAAGGAGTCCAGCAAATCTCGAATCCAGGATATCCAGGCTCTGAATAACTCGTTTCAAAACCTTTTATTGAGAAAGGAAAAATCTGATACTCAAGTTGACAATGAACAACATCAATTACAAGACTGCGGGCGAAGCAAACTTAGAGCAAAAACAAAAAGTGATGAAAGCAATGGTGTTGCAACCAATGGCTGCCAACAGAGATTTGAAGATCAAGAGAGTTCTGTAAAGTTCACCCTAGATGAAGATATAGCTTCAGATTCTGTGTTTGCAGAACCTCAGTCGAATGGTGCTACAAGTTTCACAAATGGGTCATTGCAGAGCCCAGCCTCGACATCGACCAATGGCTTCATTGCACACTCCAGTCTGAGCCCCGACATCGGGGCGTCTCAGTCCGACACCACCGGGTGTGTTCCCACGTCCCGCACAGACTGCTCCTTTCATCAAGCAGGATCCAGTCAGTCCGCCGGGTCGCCTCCGTCCAGTACACTGCCATTCCACAAGAGCATCTCATGTCCGGGGGGCCCCCAGCCTGGGTTCACCCTCCCACCCCGTGACACCCTCGTATCCCGCGGCAACAACGCCAGCAACCTGCTGAGGAACGTTATGCGAAAAGAAATGTCTCTCAGCGATCAGGTGTGTTTTAAAGCATTTCAATACTTTTAATCTTATTTTAGGGTTGTTGGAAAATTTTGATGTTGGTCACTACAAAGTGAAAATACAAGGTGTCAATCAGAAGCCGTTTTTCGACAGTTGAAAGAAAATATACCCACCAAGAAGGCGGTTCCAATCCCCAGTGATTTCGACAGGATCAAGTTTCAGAAGAGTCTCAGCAACTGTGCCAACATGATCTTCCATGCTGCCACTGGTCTCCCTATGCAATCTAGTCCAGTCAGTGTTCATTTGAAAATTTTCTTCTCTCAAATCTATAAGTGTTTAAAATATAGAAATAAATTTTGGCATTCCTTGATAATCATAAAATGCCATACTGTAACTTTTCATCTGCTAAGAAAATGTTATAACTGTGAAAATACATTGACTCTGTCCAGTCAGTCACAGTACAGCCTAGTGGAACATACCCTTTGACACTTGTGTTGTGTTTCTGCAGGCTCCAGTCAAGAAGAGATCCAGTGACAGCTTCGACTACGATGTAACCCTGACCAATCCTCGTGCTATCAAAAGGTATGTGAATGGGCTTCTAGACGACAACAATACCCTGTCTCTGTCTTCGATTGAAGAGTATGTATGAATTTGTAGTACATGTAATTGGGTCGCAATGTTAGCCTCATAGCTCCTCTATCATGTCTCTAGGCTGAAATGGTATATTATGAGTTCATATAAAAGTGAAACATTCCTTCATCATTAGGCATCCCGATTGAAAATCGGGAGGCCTTATGTTTTTGTCTGTTTTTTTTGTTTTTTTTTTCTTCTTTTTTTTTTGTTTTTTTTTTTTTTCTTCCGCCGTTTGGTTTCCAGATCATAACTCTTGAACGCCTTGATCTATCTTTCCGAAATTTTCACAGCTCATCCGAAATACTTTGCTCCTAACCCCTATTGTTTTCCGTCGAGATCAGAAATCCAAGATGGCCGCCAGCGGCCATTTTGGAAAAAAAAATCGGGCGGTTTATTTTATACATCACCAATCTAAACTACTACATGCTCCTTTTCGATCCTTTGGATCGTTCTGGATAGAAATTCGCGTACTGAAAGCAAGGCACGATCGTCTGCCTGCATGACTCGAGCGCTCCTTTTGCCGCCAAAACCGCCGCGCATATGCGCGCGCAGCTGCGCAGAAGCTTCACTTTTCTGTCCACCGCCATTTTTGCTTGGCAGCTTTGGATTTTGGTTCCCGGTGAATTCGTAGAATTTAGTCTGCAAACTAGACTTTTGCGATATATTCTTACGGAATTTCACCTGCCACGTTCATAGACATCGTTTTGTGTCTATTTGGATAAGTATCGGTCGATAGTTTGTTACTTGCTAGATCGTCAGCGATTTGTTTAGCCAGTTCACCCTATTATCGTCCATCCGTCGTACTTGATAGTGTACTTGTTGTTTACATCTATCAATAGTTCTACGTTAATTTTCTACTGTATATATTGTGTATACGTATACTGTAGTTTATATATTCGTAGTCCTCTTAGGGTTCTTTTTTCAGCGCGGTCTCAGGTTTGCATATTTTGCCCGCCCTGTTACTGTGTGTGGTTAGTTCCCTTGTGTGATCATGACTTCACAGTCCTCCCTTGGTACCGGTGCCATGGACGAACGTCCATGCCCGAAGTGTCTGGTCAATACCCTCCGAGGAGGGGAGAAACACAGTGTGTGTTTCGACTGTTTAGACCATGGCCCGGTATCTATGGAGGATTTGAGGTGTGATCTGTGTCGTTTCTGGCGTCCCTCTTCCTTCGTGCAGGCGACTGCAAAGTATTCCGAAGCCTCGTTGGCTCGTCGGGATGCTTTGAGGCTTGCGGAAGCTTCGGCTCCGCAAGTCCGCCAGTCGCCCATGGAGGTGGAGACTCCGCCTGTGACGGCACAGATTGCGTCCGGTGTTAGCCAGCCCCTGGGGCTAACACAGGACATGGTCAACGCGGCTGTGCAATCTTTCTTTGCACAGTCGTTATCGTCCCTTCAGGGTCCCCTCCTGCCGGGTCTCTCTTCCCTGCTTGGACAGGGAGTCCCGGCCGGTTCTTCGGCTGCCCCTTCGTCGCAGGGAGAGCTTGCTCCCCCTGCTGGCAAGAAGTCGAAATCTTCTAAAAAGAAGGTTTCAGTTCTTGCCAAGGCGAAAGAAGCCAAGGAACCGCACTCCACCTTCGTCGTCCCTCAGTCGGGGCCGATCGAGGTGGAGGGGTCCGTAGTCTCTTCCCCGGGGCCTTCCAAGAAGAGGAAGCGTGCTTCCTCTAAGCGCCGTGGTGCTGAGACCACATCGATTTTCGATGTGGCTCAGGCTTCGTCCGACCTCTCGGTGGGCGACGATCAGGCTTCGGGCTTCGATCGGCGGGGCAGCTTGGATGGCTCATTCGGGTCCTCGGTCTCGAGGTTCGAGGGGGGAGAGTTCCCTTTGTTTGGGGGTGAGGCTCTCGATCGTTCGTGCGATCGGGAGTCTTCACTTGGTGGTCGTGCTCCTGGTCCTCGATCAGGGCACGATCGGGCGGGTGGTGCTGGGGTCGTTCCTCAGGGCCACTCAAGTCCTGTGTACGCGGATGTAAGTCGCCGGACGGGCGCGATCGCTGAGCAGGCATTCCCTCGCCCGTCCTTTGATGTACCCTTGGGGTCATCGAGGTCTTCGATCGGACCTGTGAGGTCCAACGATCGGGGGGGTCGAGTGGAAGCTGATCAGGAGTCGTCCTCCTCGGAGGATGAGACTTCCGATCAGGCCGGGGGTTCTAACTTCCGGTGGGCTTTGGAGTCGGTCGCAAGGCGAATGGACTTGCCGATCGATGCTCCAGGGCCCTCACGGGGAACCGGTAGGTTCGCGTCGGCGCCAGTTCGTCGGCCGATCCGGCTCCCTGTGGCTCCCGCGTTGGTCAAGTCTTTCGACAAGATCAACAAGGGAGTTACGGCTAAGAAGGATGTGGCTCGTACGGAGTCGACATTCCCGACTAGCCGTGTTCGACCTGAGTCGATCGACACCTATCGGACTGTAGAGTCCGAGGGTGGACATCAGACTTCCGTCCCGGTCGAAGACCCTAACCTTCACCTGCTTTCCCGGAAGCAGGGTACGGTCTGGTCAGCTTATGTGAAAAAGGCTCGCCTTTCTCACTGGCAGACGCTGTCTCATCAATTGATGGGGCAGCTCTCGTTGACAGATCACCTGACCACCTTGGTTCAGGAGTTTGTGGACGAGGCGGATCTGGAGGAGGGGAGTCGCGCCAACATACATGCAGCACTCGGCGTCTTGGCCGGAGTGGTCCATGCTGCTGAGCGTGACAGTGCGCACCTGGGCGCACAATTGGATCTCACCATGCGTGATGCTGATCTCCGTCTGCTTGACGTGTCCGCTACGGACGTCGCTGAGCTACGTGGGAGGCCGCTTTTTTCAGGCTATACCTACGCCAACCTCTCTCGATCGGATATTTCCGTCATGCGGGAACATCTCCGGGATGAGGCTATGGCCAAGGCTTTGCTTGGGAAGTCGGCGGGGTCTGGGACAGGCAAGAAGACCAAGGGTCAGAAGCCTGCCCAACCTCAGGCACCACATGCACCCGCTTCTACGCAGCCGCCCTTTCGTGGGGCGCAGCCTCCCCCTCCCCAGGGGGATGGCAAGCGCGGAGGCAAAGGGGGTGGACGCTTCAAGGGCAAAGGGAAAGCTTCTGGTAAGAAGTGACTCGTTGCGGGAAAGCGTAGGCTCTGTGGAAGGTTCAGTTCTTTCGGAATTCGATCTTCCACAACCTGGTCCAGTCGGGGGACGCCTGGCTCAGTTCGTCCAGAACTGGAGCGATCTGGCGTCGTCAGACAATTCAGTCGTGGCATGGGTGAAGTTCGGTCTCACCTTCAGATGGGAGGCTGGAAAACCACCGATCAGACCCAAAGCGTGGTTCTTCCCTGTGCCCGGCGATCGGGAAAAGTTTCAGCTTCTGCAGCACGAGGTGCAGCAGTTGCTAGAGAAACGTGCGATCGAGGTGGTCAAGGACGAGAGAGGATTCTATTCTCTCATCTTCCTAGTGCCGAAAAAGACAGGCGGGTGGCGTCCCGTTTTCGATCTGTCAAACCTCAACAAATTCCTGATCATACCCAGGTTCAAGATGGAGTCGGCGCTTTCCGTCCAGAAAGCTCTGTCCAAGGGGAAGTGGGCAGTCAGTATCGACGTCAAAGACGCGTACTTACATGTGCCAATACACCCAGCCGATCGGCGATACCTCAAGTTCGCCTTCGAAGGTTCGGTGTATCAGTTCAGGGTACTTCCTTTTGGAGTAGCCACCGCCCCTTACGTGTTCACTCGTATCGTAAGGACGATGGCAGCCAGGTTTCGATCGGTTGGAATTCAATTCCACCATTATATCGACGATTGGTTAATCATAGCCGACTCCCCGTCTCAGGCTATAGAGCAATCCGGGTTCGTCCTCAGGTTGGCGACCAGCCTCGGCTGGATCCCCAATTGGGCGAAGTCTCATCTGTCCCCGACACAGAGGTTCGAGTATGTCGGGGTAGATTACGATCTAGAGCGAGGAGTAGCTCTTCCTCCGCGGAAGAGAGTTCTCAAGGCGATTGCGGCGATGGAGGTCGCGCTGACGCAGTCGTCGATCACAGCTCGACAGTTTCTGTCCATCATCGGTCTGTTGGCGTCGATGGAGAAACAGGTGCCGTTCGGCAGGTGCTTCCTCAGACCCATTCAATGGTGTCTAGCGTTGCAATGGCGGATACTCACCGATCGACTAGACCAAGTCGTATCGGTGGACGATCGTGCTCGGGAAGCAATGCATTGGTGGCGGGACCATCGGAATCTTTTCCGAGGGATGCCACTCGCGGAGTATCTGCCCGATCGGACCTTCTTCACCGATGCGTCAGAATTGGCTTGGGGAGCTCATATGGACGAGCACGAACTCTCTGCTGTGTGGAACACGAGCGAGAGGGCGTTGCACATCAATGTCCTAGAGCTGCGAGCGGTGAGACGTGCGTTCGAGATCTGGGGGCCTCAGAGTCCCCTAGGGACGAAGTGGTTGGTCTTCACAGACAACAGCACAGTAGTGGCGCACATAAACAAACAAGGTGGAACTCGGTCGAGTCAGCTTTGTTTGGAGGCCGAGTGTCTGATCAGGTTTGCCTTCAAGTACCGTCTGTTTATCAGGGCGAGGCACCTGCCGGGTCACAGGAATGTCCTAGCGGACGCTCTGTCGAGACCGGACAAGATCATAGGCACGGAGTGGAGTCTGCATCCGGGGGTGTTTCGGCGCGTTTGTCAGGCGTTCGGGACACCGAACATAGACCTGTTCGCAACCTCTCGGAATCACAAGCTCCCGGTCTACTTCTCACCTCTGCCAGAGAGCGAGGCACTGGCTGTGGACGCGATGTCTCAGTCGTGGGACGGGATGTTCGGGTATGCGTACCCGCCAACTCGATTCCTAACAGAAGTGCTGCACAAAGTAGCCAGGTCTCAGTGCGAGATTCTGTTGGTGGCGCCATGCTGGCCGATGCAGGCGTGGTTCCCCCTGCTACTGTCCCTCCTGATCGATGTACCACGGGTTCTCCCGATCGAGGACAGGTTGCTGAAGCAACCGGGGCGGGATATATTTCACGATTCCGTCCACGTGCTCAAATTACACGTCTGGAGGCTATCGAGCGATCCTTCCAGGAGGCAGGATTTTCTCAGCAGGTGTCCGTACATCTCGCGAGAAAGAATAGGAGATCCTCCTCTAAAACGTATGAGGCTAAATGGAGAGTATTCGTACGTTGGTGTAACGGAAGGCGCATTGATCCGCTCTCTGCCCCTCTGAATGCAGTGCTAGACTTTCTCTGCTATCTCTTTGATAGGCTTAATTTGAAGCCTACTACGATCGAGGGATACAGGTCCATGCTGGGCCCTGTATTCCGTGCTAGGGGGATCGATTTAACTAATAATCGTATCCTTGCTGATCTCTTGGCGTCCTTTAGGACGCAAAGGCCACGTGGAGTTCCTACTCTACCGGATTGGGACATGGCTTTTGTGCTATATTGTCTTACTAAAGCACCTTGGGAGCCTCTCAAGGAAGTTTCCTTGCAGAGGTTAACTCTTAAGACTTTCCTGCTAGTTATGCTAGCAAGTGGTCGAAGACGCTCAGATGTCGCGGCGATCGACGTATCGCGAGTCGCATTTGGCGCGGATGGGTCCGTTTCCTTATACCCAGTACGTGATTTTATGCCTAAAACACGTGCTGCAGTTGAGGGCGGGAAGGCGTTCTCCCCTATCGTAATTCCGTCACTGGGCGGTTACGTAGGACGGAATGAGCCGGACGCTCTATTGTGTCCGGTAAGAGCGCTGAAAATCTACATCGATCGTACCAGATCGATCAGGAAAGATCGCAAGCGATTATTTATTTCCTATCAGCCTAACAGGGCTACGGATATCTCCACAGCTACACTATCCCGATGGGTGAAGGTTGTAGTGAGGACTGTCTATGCGGAATCAGGTGCTGACGATCGAGTCACTTACAAAATATCGTCCCACCAAATCCGACACATCTCGATGTCTTTGGCGGCCAGGTCGAATATTCCGTTGGAATATATCGTGAGGGCTGGAATGTGGACTAATTCTACGACATTCATCGGGTTCTATCTGTCCAATGCTGCCGAACTTCAGGACCAGTCGTCCAGATTTAGACTGGGTCCGCTGGTCGTAGCGCAAGCTGTTGTTTGAACCAGCTGGACAGAAAAGTCTTGGTTTTAACGTGCACGTGTATATAAGCAACGCTTTGTGTTTGTGTTTGAATTCTTTATGTTACGGTCTCAAGTAGAGTTCCGTTTTCCACCGATGGGTGAAGAAGAAATTCGTGCATGTCGGAGGCAAGCGATCGCACCGCTAGGTGAGTATCTTTATTATTACTAAAGATATATTGAAAATGTAGCATTTTAGCGATTCGCTTGAAATCAAGACTATCGTCTGTTTTCATGACTCCCTAGCACTACTGCTCCACCGCCTATCCTTTGATTCTAAGGAGCATGTAGTAGTTTAGATTGGTGATGTATAAAATAAACTTCCCAAATTTTAATTGTAAATTTGCCGTTTATTGTTATTACTCACCTCTAAACTACTACAGTAAAGGCCCTCCCATCCATCCCCGCCAGTTATGTGCTAGGGGCTTCCTTTTGTCGTTTGTTGGACAGAAAAGTGAAGCTTCTGCGCAGCTGCGCGCGCATATGCGCGGCGGTTTTGGCGGCAAAAGGAGCGCTCGAGTCATGCAGGCAGACGATCGTGCCTTGCTTTCAGTACGCGAATTTCTATCCAGAACGATCCAAAGGATCGAAAAGGAGCATGTAGTAGTTTAGAGGTGAGTAATAACAATAAACGGCAAATTTACAATTAAAATTTGGGAAATTCCTGTCAATGTCATAATTTGATTCAGGCAATTTCCAGGGGGAAAAAATTTTTTGGGTGTATTTTTTTTTGGACTTAGGATTTTTCCCTCGCCTGCCCCCATGCAGATGTAATACTGTGAATGAGCCATGCTACTGTATTCACTGACTGCAGCCTGCATGTCCAGCATGAGGCTGGGCTCTGCCCTCTCAGCCAGTGCAGTATATGAGAGCTCAGTAATGCCTTACAAGATCAGCCACTGTCCAGCACAGCGATAGGCTCCGCCCCTCTCAGCCAGCCCTGCTCAGTCATGCCTGACAAGTGATACAGCTAGCATGTCCAACTTGACCCCAGGCTCATATCCATGCATAATCCCTCACTCCCCCCTCCAAAGCCTGGTTTACTAGTGTGTGTACATGGTAAAAGAATGAAGTTCCACCCCACAGGATACAATAGTTGGTTAATAAGCCAACACACATGACACAACATGCTTGGGGGATGATTTGCCCTGTCTGCATTTATATTGTACAAATATGTATTGTTTGAATGTTTTGTTATTCAACTCTATTTCACATGCAATGACCAAATCATCATTGTTTTAGTTAGCTGGGAAATGTTTGGCTTTGGTTATAATGTGAATGCGAATATTCCACTGTTTGTACCAGTTTTGGAATCACAAAATTGGCCAAGATGACACAGCATTCTTTTAGTCACGTATTATTTTACATTTGACAGGAGCACCTGAAAAATATCACGAACATCCTGATTAAATATACTAGTACTCTGAATATTGGCTGGGTAGTACTCTGAATATTGGCTGGGTAATTGTCCATTCATTTTGGGTGGCAAATGTCTGGTGGGCCAAGTTGTCAAGATGATAGAAAGCAGTTCTGGTAAGAAACTGTCTGATGAGCTCTCACTCTTACCCACATACAATGGCCTATGTATCCTTTTTTCTCAGTCCAGTATGACCATTTGAAATGATAAGAACAAATTGGGGGATGCCACAAAGCCTATAGGCTTTTATGTCTAGTTAGTTTAGTTTTCGACAACCAGATTGACCCGAAAAGGGCAAAATTTATCAGTTTGTCTGGTTATTAAGAAAAAAAAGAAGCATTGTATATGCCTAGAAAAGGTCTGTTTGAATTTCTATGAGAACATGACTTTAGACACGTGTTTGAGTATTAGAGGCTGTCAGGTTTACCAGAGAATGTCACATGTATGTGTTTATGTTTATTACATGAATTTACTGTTATATATTGCAGTTCCATATCATGTGTGAATCTGGACAAGCAAAAAGGTGAAGATGACGAACGGACAGACAACGGACAGATCCAGCGGACGTACAGCACCAGCGCCCCGGCCATCACCAACTGTCTGCTCGGAAACTTTGAGGTATGTACAACTCATGTATATGTCTATTTTGTCGGAACCATATTCACATCGTGTGCAGATCAGAAAGTGTCGTGTGGCCACTATACTAGTACTTAGTTTGAGAGATATTTTGGGATGTTGTAGACCACACTGGTTCCACACTGGTTCATGCATTGCAGTTTGATGATGATTGGTAACAAGACCTCGTAGCTGAACATACATGTATGACATCAATTATATAGGGTTTTGTGTATTTGTGACGGGTTGTAATGACCTTGAATGTGTGTCTGTCTCGCACACAGGAGAGCATGCTGAACGGTCGTCTTGAGCCAACAGGAGTCATTGAAGGCTTCAGTGCGGACATTGGCGCTAGCGGATCATTCTGCCCCAAGCACCTCACTCTACCCATGACAACATTCTTCTTCAGCCTGTCTGATGACAACGCTCCCTCTCCATACCTGGTATGTAATACAGATCCACCAGTGCACTGAGTAGGTTGAAATCGATTCGGTGGGTTTTATGAATTTATGATGTGGACAATAATTCTGGGGATTGCTCTTGTCTGGTTCCACATTGATATGGCTGAATTATTAGCCCAGTTCAAAATGTGCCAGTTACACAACAATGACATCAGAGAACGAAAATGAGATTTGTGTATATTTCTTTTTGTTACAGGGTCATATTAATTTAGAAGCAAATTCTAAACGTGGCTATCATGTCCCCAAGAAAGGCACTGTTCAAGTGGTAAGTAGACTCGATTGGTAAAATGTCTACGACACACAATATAGTTAGATAAATGATGGTATGATAAGTGAACTTGACTGACAGTGAACTTTTCATTCATGTATATACAAAAATGTACTGTCGTAATTATATAGCATTCCAATTTTATTTCTTTCGTTTTGTCTGACAGACAATTTTTAACCCGCACAAGACGGTGGTGAAGATGTTTGTAGTGGTGTATGACTTGGAAGACATGCCAGCCAACTGTCAGACATTCCTGCGTCAACGCACGCTCTACATGCCAGTTCCTGGGAGTGCCAGCGACACGACAGACGCTCCCACCTTCCTTCGTTACCTCATACACCTCCGGTACATAACGCTGCATGCACCTCCGTATTCAGCACCACCATGTCTATATTTAAATAAATATGAAATTGAAAATATTCCTTGGTACCTCATGCTATCCTACTGTGTAGTACTCCTGGTATATTTTGAGAGAAAATGTAGAAATATTTACATTACTGCCGAAATTGATCTATATTTTGTAAATGAACTAAAAATAAGATTTTTCCTGAATGTATACAATGATTCTGTTCTGTGACTATTCTTATTTGACTCAATTCTTGACTGACTGATGCATATTTAATATATATATTCAGTTTGTATTTCTCCTGCAATTTCCAGGTTCACCAGTTCAAAGACATGCAAGATCTACCTTCACACAGACATCCGTGTGATTTTTGCCCGTGACAAGTTCGAGTTCGACTCGCAGGTGGCTAACTATGAGCTGAGGTCTTACACGGAGGGTCCAGTCAATCCCAAGTTCTCCCCCAAGAGGTGATAGCCGCGGCTCGGAGCGCTGCCTCTTCGTCTCTCTCAGCCAGTTTTCCTGTTGTGCCACTGGACGAGAGCAGTCTTGTTGGAGTGAGTCACAGGCAAGGGGCAGGCCAAAACTTTAGGTTCTCATGTGGTTTCTCACAAAAATGAATGCTGCAGTGTTGGTTGATATTATCGCAAATATCATTATGTATCCAGAAATAACTTGGATAGACTTATTGTCCCCTTGCCTGTGATAAACTGACTGGGCCTGCCTCAATTCTCTCCTCTGTATTATGTGATATAGAAACAGACTTTTATTTTGATTTACTTGTGATAATTTCTTTGTTAATGTCATGAGGATATGGTCCTCGAGTTATACTTCAGAATGTTATTGTTTACATGAATTTCATTGTTGAATATTGTGTCCTAAATCACTGTATTTATTGATGATGTGTGACTATTTAAAGTTTACATGCTGTTGAGTACATGAATATTGTATTTAAATTTTCTCTTCGAAAAAAAAGTCAAAATTTGTTTTACTGAAATCTGACAAAACAGATAACAAAGTCATGTTGCAGCAACTTATGGACTGTGTTTCAAAGATATTTAATGTATTCTGTGTCAAAATTATTGAGAATATACCACATTTGTGGGGTTGAGTTTATCTCGATTAGTATCAATTGAACTACATCTTAGCGTTTGGATAGAGAGCTCACAAATTTACTGACGTGAGCGTTTGGTAATACTTTGTTGATTCTTCAGGTCTTTGGTTGCGACGAGCAAGACTTGGAAGATATTCCTATGTATATATATCTATACATACATGTATATGCATGTGTTAATTAAGCAGTATATTGTATTCTGGTCATGTTTAGTAGATGTAGGTTTGGTGGTCAGGCTCTAGGAGATTTGATTTGGTATGATTGAAGCAATGGGTGATGTCTTGTATTATGTAGGTCTTAGCTGGCTTGTAGGGTTTTATTTATGTTCGTTGAGTAACACTAGGCCTATTGCCACATTTCCAGTTGTCTATGTACCGAGACTCCGTACTTCCCGCCAGTCCCCAGAGCAATGTTCTAGGGTAGACTTGTGACCAGACAGGGCAATGTAGCTCGTTTTAGATCGTTAGTGATGATTCTACTAATATACTGCTAGATTCAGTATCTATTTATGTAACCATTTACTGTTGTTACTGGACCTTTTGTAACCAGTGCTGCTTTTCTGCACTTCCACGCTATTGACTTAGTATTACACTCTCTGACCTGCAGTCGGTAGCTAGTAGCTGTCTAGAGTTGAGCACATCACAAGTGCACAGGTTCTGTTTAGTGTATATTTTATTAGATATTTATGCTTTGTTCAATGCAAAATAATGTCTGACTGTCATATTGTCTTATTGACTAACAGAGCAAGAGGAATACAAGATACCAGTAGAGAAGTAGCAAATTATTTCATGCTCACTAATCATATATTGGTAGGTTTTAAGATAACATAGACATTGACTGCATGACAACTGTCACAATCTAGCAACATACAAATACAGTTCCAACAGACATCGCACGATATCAAACTGGTTTGTACAAGGTCATATCAGGCCAGTGGTTCATGTGTTCAGAGTCCACTGTATCTCTCTTTAATATACAATAACCAAGGAAAGGTGTACAATCAGTCATCATGTTCCTGAGGCATATGAAACAGAATCAGATAAGAAGTTGTGATGTTTATGAAGTGATTACTTAACGCAGGTCATACCATATTGTATAAGTCGGGCCAATGGCTGACAATTCTAAATGATTCAGATATGTTGAACTATGCATGTTCACTCAAGTCTTTCAGATTGACTCAAATGTGTATTGTATACACAGGGGTCACAGGTGTTAAAATACCTACATAATTAGTTTGTGTGCAATAATTTACGAATAAGATATGTAACATGCTGCTGTGCATCAATCAAATTAATTTATGAATGTTTGCAATACATATTTTGTTAACATCTGAGAGTTATTATTCCATGTCTCAATGATATTTCATTTATTATAACGAAGATTAGTATTTGAAGAAAAGTCTATCCTGAACTTGTTTTCAAGGCCATAAGAGTGACACATACCTGCACACAAAATATTTAAATTGGTGTAAAAACTGCTTTCACAAATCTGGCTGGAAATCAAATAATGACTCATTAGCTAACTGGTTCATTTGGGCTGATGAGCTATTGCCATGGAGTTGTCCATTTGTCCGTCGTCTGTCCAACAAAGAAGTTTTTTTTGGCCATGGATGGATTTACTATGTTTGCCTACTTTTCCCAGATATGTAATTGGAAACTTTATATTTCTAATTTTGTGTAAAGATGATATACCGGTATTATGCCATTTATTATATGTGTCATTGGATTGCTCGAAAGGCCCAAAATGCGAGTCTATAACATCCCATAGACACCTAATTGACTTTCTGATATCAATGCTTGAAGATAGTGCATTAGATTGTGTTATAGGCATATTGGAAATCCTACATAGGAAGCATTGAACTTGATCTGAGATGATTTCAATGCAATGTCTATACATGTCATGTACATGTATGTAAAACTGTGCAAGTTGATAGTTGCAAGTTTGTGTCATGAACATAAGGAAGTCATGTATTCTGCAATATTCAGAACAATTTGGCAACAGTGCTCAGGATCACTGTCACAATTCATATTCTGAAGAAATGACAATCAGACCAAAGGTAAGCTACAGCACCCTTAGTGCTATGCAAAAGCTTCGAGAAATACTTAACGGTATTGAAAAAACTCAGAAAAACACAAATTCTAGTGCTGATAATGTGTTTTGTAACATATCATATATTGCAATAAAAAGTGATTGACATCATAATTTATTATCTATGAAAATGAAAATTATAATGTTCAAAATAGGCTTTGACCTAATGACACCTCCCTCCGGGTTTTTTTAACAAAGTGTTTCCAAAATCTACTATACTATTTGTTTGGTTTTTTGATGCCAATCATTCACAAATGTTGGGTGAGGTAAAGTGCCTCCAAGCATATTGTAAGTTGTGCAAGTTTATGAAACTGAAAATCACCTAAACAATTTTATTCAAGACTTGTCAAAATGTACTTTACTTACATATTTGACACTATGATGAATACACCTTAAAAACCTGTCCACTGTCATTGCTACTCAAGACAGAAGCTAGTTTTTGACTGTCTCGACATTCTGTATTCTGTTACGGTATCTAGATTGTTGTGAGTGAAAATGAAAGAATTTTGTGATAAAGCGATGCTTGTAAACTGTTTTATTTGATGGAATAAAAATAAATGATAAAATCTCAACATACATTCCTTTGTGTCAACCAAAAATACATGACAGCAAAGAATTTAACCTAAATGATAGTTGACTGAAAACATATGTATAAGCTTTTACCCCTGTATGATCCTACATTGGCACTAAAAAAGGGATGGAAATTTTAAAAAAAATTAGCCCAAAGGCTAAGATAGGTTATCGTACAATTTTGGTTTGCCCATGGCAGGTAACAGACCTTGAGATTTACCAAACAAGGTCATCTGTGTGAACTTCAATGTCACCATTACATGTACGTTTGTGGCGTTTGACTATCCGTATGTTCATAATACAAAGATACATAGCATTTATGTCGCTCAAGCCAATTTACACATTCCGAGTCAGACATTTGGCACTCAAGGTCATCTGAGGTCAAGTTCAAGGTCATCATTAGTCGTGCCATATATGTCTTCCTATATGTTTATAATACAAACATAAACTCTATCTGCAAGCATTTCATCTAGAGGCACATCTAGGCTTTTTTTTTTTACCCAGAAATGGCTGTTTTGACCTTACAAGATCATCGAAGGTCAAATCCAAGGTCACCACATAAATCGCCATATATATGACTTCCCATTCGAAAATGCCAATATCTAGGCTCTATCTTCATGCATTCTATGAGTACAGTTCTGGCAGCGACCATTATGAACAAAAGAGTGGCGAAAAATTTCCAAAATTTTATTAAACGGTGAAAAATTTGTTTTTGCCTAGAAATGGCCCAAAATGGCTAGTAACCCGATTTGGGCCGAAATTTTTTTTGTCGTAGACCCGTTGAAAATTCAAAATGGCCACTATACGCGGACCGGCTATTCAATGGCAACCCAACTTATACACATCCAAGAGGTACATTTTGAAACAAAAATTTTGAGAAAATGGCCGCCAAAGTTCAGAATTGAACGTTTTTCGACGAAAACGGCCGCCATTTTGGAAAAAAATGTAAAAATAAGACAAATAAAAAATACCTCCATGTCAAATTATTTTAAGATAACTTTCCCCAAATTTTCAGAAAGATTGGACTGTAAACTTCAAAGATAAAAATGTGGACGGACGACGACGGACGGACGGACGAACGACGGACGCAACGCCATAGCAATAGGTTATCGGACCATAGGTTCGGTAACCTAAAAATAAATTGTTTCCGGCAGTGTTACCGGTAACTTCATACCACATTCCGTTTCTGCCTGGGCCAAGACTTTTGTGACCGTGGATAATCTTTTCATCTGAGCTGAAGCCTTCCCGCGTTAGTGTTATCCATTGTGCCTGGCCTGAAACGTTTTCGCTTGTGCAAAACCAACTACAACAAAAATCAATTTAAGAGAAATTATGTTAATTTTCCAGACAAAAAAATATTTCGTCATGAATTTTTTTTCTACGAATTTTTTATCCACTCTTCTCTTCATAATGGGAACTGTCTGGTATAAACTCCTAGAATACTTCAAGATGGAGCCTAAATATTAGAACATTCAAAACAGAATTCATATAATTTCAGTGGCGACCTTGAGTTTGACTTTCAATGAAATGTCAAGGTCAAATAGGTTTTTTTTCGTGTTTTTTGCCCAAGGACTAAGAAAGGTTACCGGACAAAATATATTTTAGATATTAGCCTTTTGTCCCGTGACCTTGGGAATAAGGTCATTGGTAAATTGAAGGTCACGAGATTATTAATCATATATTATTTCTAGTATATCCACAATTGATTCCTAAGCTGTGAAGTCGATAATAAGTGAGATATTAGCCATTTCGTCCTTTGACCTAAAAAATGAGGTCAAAGGTCGAATTCAAGGTCATGTCATTATACAGTATATAGCATTTTCTATATGTTCACAATTGATTCCTAAGCTGCAAAGTTGATAATAAGCGAGATATCAGTCATTTTGTCCAGTGAATTTGAAATTTAGGTCAAAGGTCACGAGAATAACCTGTATATATCATTTCCTATATGTTCATTATTGATTCATAGGCTGTAAGTCGATAATAAGCGAGATATTAACCATTTTGTCCCGTGACCTTGAAAATTATGTCAAAGGTCAAAATCAAGGTCACAACAATAATCAGAATATCTCATTTCCTGTATGTTCACAATTGATTCCTAAGCTGTAAAGTCGATAATAAGCGAGATATCAGTCATTTTGTGCTGTGACCTTGAAAATGAGGTCAAAAGTCAAATTCAAGGTCGTGAGAATATTCAGCATATATCATTTCCTATCTGTCCACAATTGATTCTTAACCTCTAATCTCAATATTAAATGAGATATTTGGAGAAATGTGTCCCATTATAAAGCATAGGAGAATTTAACATTGAAAAGTCCCATTTGGGCCGAGTTTGGGCCCGAAATGACCCACTTCGAGCGATTCAAGGGCAACGAAACTTATACATGTCACAGGGAGGAGTATTATGCATCAATAAAAAAAAAGTTACTGAACAGATTTGGGGAAAACGACTGTCAAAGTCCAAAATTGGCCGTTTTCCATAAAAAATGGGCGTCATTTTGAAAGAAAAATGCGAAAATCCAAAAACTAAAAAATATCTCCTTCTCGAAATATTAATAGGCATTTTTGTGCACAATTTCAGAAAGATTCGATTGTAAACTTTAAAGATAAAAATGTAGACGGAAGACGGACGCGACGCCACGGCAATAGGTTATCGGACCAAAGGTCGGTAACCTAAAAATATTATTTAACAAAAAAATATGTATGTATCATTATTATTAAAACAGCCACTTTTGTGGAAAATGACAATATTGGAATCAAGGCATTTTAGCAGTTTTGTCCCCAAAAAAATTTTTTTTTTTTTTTTTTCAATTTTTGGTTTCAGCACGATAACTTCAGTTTGCCTTGATGTATCTTTGCCAAATTTTCACTGCTAGCTAGAAATGTTGTGTAGAAGAAGCCTATTGTTTTTTTAAGCCGGCTCCAGGGTCCGTGAGGTCTGTGAGGATGAAATCAATGTTTCTGGTTTCCGCACAATAACTCAAAAAGTATTATGGACCGTGGAACTTTGCATGGAGGTTCATATATCACCAGGGAAGAAGCCTATTGATTTTGAGGCCGATCCGTCGAACGACCTTTGCCCTAGGGCTCGAAATATTTTTAGCTGAGTCATCTTTGAGGCTTCCTGCATATCTCAGAAACGGTGGGTCGTAGAGCGAAAGGACCTTATTTTTGAATTCGTCACCTTAGACAAACATGTCTATGGGAGTACTAGGGATGAACTTTTTTTATTGCCGAGACGGCATTTTTCATTTTCGTCGATCTCTCTGAAACTGTGCGTCGTAGAGCGAAACGGACGTTATTTTCAGACTCTTGGCCCCACAAAAGCATATTTAAGTGGTATCAGGGATGAACTTTGACCTTGACCTGAATTTTTTTTCGCCTGGTCGGCATTTTTCATTTTCGTCGATATCTCAGAAACGGTGCGACCTAGAGATAGTCTTGGGGATATCAAGTTTGTCCTTCACATACACGTAATTGCATAAATGTTTTATAGGTCTCATTGGGACCTTCGTCATGTTTTTCCTGAGTCAGCATTTTGTTTTTTTCATGCTTCATCCTGAAATTCCTCCAAGGCCTTTAGGCAATCACGTCTAGTTTGATGACCGTTTTCTCAAAAATTGTCCAGTAACTTTTCTTATAATTGATGCATAGGACCCCCGATATATACCCCTGTTATGTGCATAAGTTTCATTGCCCGTGGGTCGCTGGTTTGCGCATTGTTCCTATTTGAAGTTTCGACGGGTCGACAAACATTTTTTTGTCCGAAATAAAAAAATATGTTTGAGTCATGTCCACCCTCCCCCTCCCAGGTTTTATCAAATTTTTACCTCCACAACGAGAACTGTGCGGCGTAATATTTAACTCCCAGAATACAGACACAACTCAACTATTGACACTTTCAAATGGGAAGTCAAATATAGCGATTTCAGTGGCGATCTTGAGTTTGACCTTCAATGTCCTTGTAGGTCAAAATGGGAATTTTGGTGAAAACAAAAGAAAAACCCAAGGGCAATCGATAAAAAAGGTTACCAGGGAAATGAATAATGTTAAGCCATGACAGTTTTTTCCCCACCAAAATTGTCATTTTTATCTTTCAAAGTCACGAAGGTCAAATTCAAGGTCACCACAGAAATCACTATATGTGATTTCTCAGCTGAATGTGCCAATATTTTATCTTGGAGTGTTCTGAAGATTACTCCACACAACCCACATTATGAAGGAAATTGTGGATAAAATTTTCCTTTCATCCAAGTCCAATTTTTTTTCAACATTGCAATATGGCTGGACACGAGTGAGAGGCTAGCATACTAAATTTGGGCACTGGAAAAAAATACTTTATGTTCATAGTTGTCTACCGTCACCTCTGTCAAACGTATACGAATCAAATATTGATGTACATGCCCATAACACAAGATGCATTTAAAATGGACGTTGTGTTCCGTTTTTTCTACAAAGCCCCGTATTATAGTTAAATTTGCCTGAAAAGGTAAAGGCCACTAAAACGTGTGAAAGTTTTAGTGCCAGAATAAAACATCAGTATATATATATATATATATATATCAAGTAAAAATATATTGAAAGTGGGCAGTGGTGTTCTTAGTTCCTTTTTGTAAGTTTTTGTAGTTCTTTCCGCGTGTCTCTTGGAACTATCCCAGAATGTAGACAATGCGCATGCACATTGCAGTTCATGACCGTTTCACAAGTTCATCTAATGTTAACAATATTGTGATGCTTGCCCGTTCAGGTCCACCGACAGGCGCGAGTGTTTAACCCACAAATGTGAAAACGCTCACAAATATGAAAATCCACAAATGTGAAAACAAATTTTGTAAATCACCCACAAATGTGAAAACGGTTTTTGTCAATTACCCACAAATGTGAAAATCTTCACCCACAAATGTGAAAAAAAACTCCACCCACAAATGTGTAAAAAAGATTCAACCACAAATGTGAAAACGATTTTTGTCATTTACCCACAAATGTGAAAATCTAACACAACAATAGGTTTAACATTAGAAATGTCTTTTTAGGTCACCGGACCTTTGTTCCGATGACCTATTGCCGGTGTTGCGTCCGTCATCCGTGGCCGTCCGCCATACATCTACATTTGCATCTTTGAAGTTTAGCACCAAATTTTTTTATCTCAAAGATTCCTTTTATGTACCTTTGTGACATGTATGTCTTGTTGCACTTGAATCGCTCGAAAAGGGCCATTTTGCTCCAAACTTAGCTAAAATGAGACTTTCCCATGTTAAATTACACCATTTACACCATAAAAATACACCATTTTTGAAATAGTGTTAGGCATTTTTCTTGCAAAATTCCAGGAAGATTCGATTTGATTCTTAAGTTGTAGAGTCAATATTAAACGAGATATTAGACATTTTATGCTCTGACCTTGAAAATGAAATCAAAGGTCGAGTTCAAGGTCTTGAGAATATTCGGCTAATATCATTTGCTATATGTGCACTATGATTCCTAAGCTGTAAAGTTGATAATGATTAGATATTAGCTATTTTGTGCTATGACTTTGAAAATGAGTTCAGAGGTCAAATTCAAGGTGATCAAAATATTCAGCATTCTTTTCTTATATGTTAAAAATTTATTTCCAAGCTGTGAATTCGATAATATGCGAGATATTAGCCAATTTGGGGATATGACCTTAAACATGAGGTCAAAGTTCAAATTCAAGGTCGATTGAATATTCAGCATATATTATTTCCTATATGTCCATAATTGATTCCTAAGCCGTAAAGCCAATAATAAGCAAGATATTAGCCTGTACTCTGACCTTGAAAACGAAGTCAAAAGTCAAGTTCAAGGTTCTGAGACTACAGTCATGCATCATTTCCTGTATGTCCACAATTTATTCTCAAGCTAAAAGTAGACCATTTCGTCCTGTGACATTGAAAATTAAGTCAAAGTTCAAATCCAAGGTCACAGGAAAAATGAGCATATACCCTTTCCTAAATGTGCACAATTGGTTCCCAGTCTCTATGCTCAATATTCAGTGAGATATAAAATGTCCCGTTATAAAGCATAGGAGAAATAATCATGGGAAAGGGGACTCATAAAAAAAATGGCCGCCACACGCAGACAGACTATAGAAACCAAAATTTCAAAACAAAATTTTCACAAAAGTTTTTGTGAAAATGGCCGCCAGTTTGAGAATGGCTTCCTAAAAAGTATTTTTAGGCATTTTGGTGGAAAATTTCAGAAAGATTCGACGGTAAATGTTAAAGATAAAAATGTAGACGTATGAGGGACGACAACAGACGACGGACGCAACGCCATGCAATATATTATCAAAACAAAGTTGCGTTACCCTAAAAAGACATTATTCATGTTAAACTTAATGTTGTTTGAGATTTTCACATTTGTGGACAAATGACAAAAACCGTTTTCACATTTGTGGTTGAATTTGTATTTCACATTTGTGGGTAGAGATTTTTTCATATTTGTGGGTAATGATTTTTTCACATTTGTGGGTGATTGACAAAATTTGTTTTTACATTTGTGAGTTTTCACATTTGTGGGCGTTTTCACATTTGTGGGTTCAACACGCGCGCTGTGTCCCATGGTTTTTTTGGGGTTGGTTGCAAGGGCGGGTATAGGATTTTGGGAGGGGGGGGGGGGGGGCAACAAAGCCCTTGACCGATATAGCGGCGAGTGAAGCGAGCCCCTATCGGCCGGGGGTCTGGGGCCTGCTGAAGGGCCCCAGACGCTCAAGGTTTATGCATCCCCAATGATATGTACTAGGACTCTCCTTGGTCCAGTTAACATGGCCTTGGAGAGTTTATGAATACCTGATCTGGGGCGGATCCAGGGTTCTGAAGGAGGGCCAACATGTAATGTCACAAACCGAGGTGGTGAAGGCCAAAATCTAAAAGCTGAAGGGATATGCATGCCCATGTGGTGTGTTTTAGAGGTTAAAAATCCCTTTGTTACATTTTCCGATTACACAAAATTCACACACGCACAAAGGTGCATAAGGGATATCTTATGTATGATTTCGAAGAATATAGTCTGAAAAGATTTTGAGAAAATAGCTGCCTATGTCCAAAAGTGGGTGCTTTTTGCCATAAAAGGTCTTTTTAACCTTTCAAGGTCAATGAAGGTCAAATTCAAGGTCCGCAATATTTCCCTTTTGAATGTGCAAAATTTGAGCTATATCTTGAAGTGTTTTAGGAGTTTACTCCATACAGTTTTCCCATTTATGAAGGAAAAGTTTGATGTAATTTTCTCAAGTCCCAAAAATGTTTTTTGTCTTTCTGGGAAAGGACTCAAAAGAGAGAGTGACTTGATTCGTGTCAGAAAAGAAATCAAAATGGCCACCACACGCAGAGGGGCCAAAATTTTGAGCTATATCTTGAAGTGTTTTAGGAGTTTACTCCATACAGTTTTCCCATTTATGAAGGAAAAGTTTGATGTAATTTTCTCAAGTCCCAAAAATGTTTTTTGTCTTTCTGGGAAATGACTCAAAAGAGAGAGTGACTTGATTCGTGTCAGAAAAAAATCAAAATGGCCACCACACGCAGAGGGGCGATTCAAGGCCAACGAAATTATACACATCACAAAGGTACATAAGGGGATTATTTTGAAACAAAAATCTCAATACTGTCTGAACTGATTTGTAGAGAATGGCCTTTAGAATCCAATATTTATCGTTTTTCGTCAAATATGGCCGCCATTTTGAAAAAAAATGTAACAAACCTTTAAAATATCCCATTAAAAATATTTTTTTCCGTTCAGAAAGATTCGACTGTAAATTTAAAGATAAAATGTGGACACACGACGGCGACGGACACAACGCCATCCAAATACAGTTTATACAGGTTATATCGCATCATGGTAAGGTAATTTATTTTCAAACTATACTCGTTGATCATATTTACAGTAATTGTTTACAATGCATATAGTTTGGGGTTACTCCAGAGATTAAAATAAATCTGTGAGTTGGAGGAACCGGTTTAGAGAATTAAATATGATTTTGATTGTGGGTTCAACACGGTACGGTAATCTAAAAATTAGCCCAAGGTCTATGATAGGTTACCGGACAACTTTGGTTTTAAGCATTGTAAGTGACATATGGCCTTGTTTTAAGCATTGCAAGTGACATGTGGCCTTTTACCAATCAAGGGCATCTTTGTTAACTTCGATGTCAGCATTAGGTGGACTGCATATGACTTTCTATATGTTCATAATAAAAACATATCGGCTCTATCAACAAGTATTTTGTTTGCAGAGGCCAATTTAGGCTACCTTACCTCTCAGTGCAAGTTTTTAGGCCTCATGGGCCAATTTACACATTCCATGTCAGATATTTAACACTCAAGATCATCCGAGATCAAGTTCAAGGTCATCGTTAGTTGTGCCATATACAAATTCCTCATTTCCTCAGTTTGCTCAGAATACAAACATAAGCTCTATCTACAAGCTTTTCATCTGCAGAGGTAAATTTGGCCATTTTTGACCCGAAAACGGCTGTTTGACCTTTCAAGGTCACAGGAGGTCACCACACAAATCGCCATATACCACCTCATGAAGGAAAAAATTCACCAACATTTTTTTTCCAAAGGGTTAATTTTTTAATTAATGTGACGGCGATTCAGAGGCAAAGAAAGTTATACACATCATAAAGGGGATTTTTAAAAAAGGAAAATACGGTTTTTGAAAAAATAGCTGCCCTGGTATACATGATCCTGAGAGAGCTGCGTCAAGCCGTGTGCGAAATATATACATGCATTCTCCGTTCCACAAGGTGCTTAATTATTCGCCCTTGGAGGTCGATGGGATGTAACGCATGTTTCAAGTACAAGTAAAGTAACGCATGTTCCTATAGGCCGATTCAATAACGATTTTTTGATAAGCGAGACGGATCAAATGGTATGTTTTCAGTGGAGGAGTAGTAAGTATTATGTAGTAGTACGAGTTACATGAGCCGGATGTTCGTTCATTTCGTCCACAAAGTCATGTTCGTTCCATTGAAATCTCTAACGTTCAGCATTCCACTGTGATGCATCTGCAGCTATACCTGGGGTGCTACTTGCCAAGCTCCGACCCTACGATTTCCATAGGGTCGAAACGTGGCAAGGTGCGACACGCAGGAACAAACCACCCTCACAGATGGAAATCTATGCTGTACTGGTGTTTCCCTGTTGAACTTTCCTCATTTCGAACTAATCAATGACCTAAAGGAAGCTAATTGGGAAAAGACGGGAGGAGAGCACACAAGAGGCTATGTCGCTATTAACATGACGGAAATGCTGGCTCAGGCCGTGCAGTCACCTAATTCGTAGCAGTAATGAGACATGTAAAAACAGTCTCTTATCTCACTGTAATAATATGATTTCTGGGATAAGAATAATTATTATTAGGTTACCGAACCTATGGTCCGATAACCTATTGGCAGGGCGTTGCGTCCGTCGTCCGTCGGCGTCGTCCGTCCACATTTTTATCTTTAAAGTTTACGATCGGATCTTTCTGAAATTTTGCACAAAAATACCTAAAAATATTTTTTTGGTTTTTTGATTTTCGCATTTTTTTTTCAAAATGGCGGCCATTTTCGCCGAAAAACGGCCAATTTCTGACTTTGCCGGCCATTTTCTCAAAAACTGTTCAGACAGTTTTGAGATTTTTATTTCAAAAGATTGCTCCCACATACTTCTGTGATTTGTATAAGTTTCGTTGCCCCTGAATCGCCGGTCTGCGTGTAGCGGCCATTTTCATTTTCTTGACGGGTCCCAAATAGGACTTTCTCATGTTAAATTCTCCTATGCTTTATAATGGGACACATTATGCCTAATATCTCACTTAATATTGAGATTGGAGTCTAGGAATCAATTGTGGACACACAGGAAATGATATATGCTGATTATTGTCATGACCTTGAATTTGACCTTTGACCTCATTTTCAAGGTCAGACCACAAAATGGCTAATATCTCGCTTATTTTCGACTTTACAGCTTAGTAATCAATTGTGGATATATAGGAAATGATATATTATTGTCATGACCTTGAATTTGACCTTTGACGTCATTTTCAAGGTCAGAGCACAAAATGACTAATATCTCGCTCATTATCGACTTTACAGCTTAGGAATCAATTGTGGACATATAGGAAATGATATATGCTGATTATTGTCATGACCATGAATTTGACCTTTGACCTCATTTTCAAGGTCAGAGCACAAAATGGCTAATATCTCGCTTATTATCGACTTTACAGCTTAGGAATCAATTGTGCACATATAGGAAATGATATAGTCCGAATATTTTGATGACCTTGAATTTGACCTTTGACCTCATTTTCAAGGTCAAAGCACAAAATGGCTAATATCTCGCTTATTATCGACTTTACAGCTTAGGAATCAATTGTGCACATATAGGAAATGATATAGTCTGAATATTTTGATGACCTTGAATTTGACCTTTGGCCTCATTTTCAAGGTCAATTTACGAATTGGCTAATATCTCACTTAATATCAACTTTACAGCTTAGGAATCAATTGTGGACATATAGGAAGTAATATATGCTGAATATTCTCGTGACCTTGAATTTGACCTTTGACCTCATTTTCAAGGTCAGAGCACAAAATGGCTAATATCGTGCTTATTATCGACTTTGCAGCTCAGGAATCAATTGTGAACCTATAGGAAATAATATATGCTGCACATTGTTGTGACCTTGAATGTGACCTTTGACCTTATTTTCAAGGTCAGAGCACAAAATGACTAATATCTTGTTTATTATCGACTCTACAGTTTGGGAATAGGTTGTGTACCTGTAGAAAATTATATATGCTGAGTATTCTCATGACCTTGAACTTGACCATTGACCTTATTTTCAAGGTCGGAGCACAAAATGGTTAATATTTTGTTTGTTATCAACTTAACGGCTTGGGAATCATTTGTGAACATGAATGAATTAATATATGGTGATGTGTGTTGATGTATGTGTTGATGACAGTGACTCGACAATGGTAGCGGGACAGCATGGATTGGCTATGCTTATACCACTTGACCCTGACCCAATTCCACTTACCTAACCTGAAAACATTTCCGAACTCACGTATGGGAGCTGTATGGAGTAAACTCGTAAAACACTTCAAATGGGAAATCATATTGCAGTGTCAATGGTAATCTTAAATTTCACCTTCAATGACCATGAAAGGTCAATATGACAATTTGAATAAAAAATGTTATGGTTTAAAACTGAACATTTCTCCGGTAACCTTTCTTAGCCCTTGGGCTAATTTTTTGATTGCTTTCGCACATCCAGTCCATTATTTGGAATAATATTTAATAAACACACACTCGGTAGCCTCTCCACCATTTCCATGTTTCTGATTGGAAAGCAAGTCTAATGATATCAAACCATCTTCACACTGCAATCAAATAATTTGGAAAGTGTCTTGAGGGATCACTCAGTGTGTCATCATGGTCCATCTTCCATACCGGTAGCAGTCGGATAAATCCACGCCATGATTGGTCTTGGCGCTGGCAGAAATACATAAAACCATTTCTGATGCTGGTGGTATGCCTATCTGATATCTTGATGTGCCTATCTGAAAACCGATTGCACACGAACATGAGAGACCTATGCAGCCATGGTAACACCATATCCTCATATACCTAGATGGATGTTTCTGGCAGCAGGTACTCAACCCATCTCCTGAATAACAATGGATTGTTCAGTGCATGACTTTTTTGGGCATAAATAATGCGCCGTAGAGATCGTTGCAGTGTAGCGTGCGACAACGTGCGTATCAATCTCGCATTTCATACATGTTTGATAATCCCTCCAGAGTTCAGTGCAGTTAGCGCTCTTGAACCATCAGAATGTATTTCTACATGTATGTATGCTTGAACACTCTATGTGCTGTCATGAATGATGATACATATCTTGATGATGGAATATGCCTCATACAAAAACCAAAGACATAGAAAACCTGACAATTCAATGATGTCCTCAACATACCGGTATTTGTCAAGCATTTGTTACATTATGAACACATAATGTAAAAAAAAAACTTTTTCAAACATTTTCGCCTGTTTGGAACAAACAATTTGAAAAAAAAAAAACATTACATTTTGTTAAATCAACAGTGCTGCTGATAAGTTTTGATGATAATCGTTCAACACTGTCTGTAAAAGCTATCATTGTTCTTTGACGTTTCTGTTGACAATCCTGTCTATGTAGGTGAAGAAAGGCTGATAGTTCCTACTGCCTTTCACGTGATGTTCCACGTGGTGCCTCGCTCCCCCAATCAGGCCGAATGGTATGACCTTGTCGATGCTCCAAGGAAAGTCGTATCCACAGTGGTTCTCAACCAGCCAGCTCTCGAAGACGGGCACGAATAGCATCCTAGTGAGCGGGTGTCCATGGACCATCTTCAGGGCTTGGTTGGCAGCCAGAATGAGCACCACTCGCTCGGCCACTGTCAGCTGGTTGGTAACACGACTGTGCACGATCTCGTGCTCATGGTGGGCCGCGTGCACGTGCTTGTAGAGCCACAGATTCTTGTGTAGCAGCGCGTGCACGCAATAGAACAAGGCGTCGTAGATGACGAGGCTGAGGACGAGCTGCGCCACGACCTCCACGACGCTAGGAGCACGGACGGGCAGTGCCCGTGTCGTCTGGATCCAAGACTCCCGGCGCAATGTCCACTCTTCCGGATCCACGCCCTGATACTTCTTCACTATAAACGTATCCAGGAGCATCAGTGGCGTCACATACTCCGCAATCTCAAGGATAATGGTAAGGAGTCCGGCATCCTGCCAAGTCAACTTGGGGTCGATTTTGTACCGATCAAAATGACGCAGTTTACTACAGATGAATGGCACAGCTAAAATTATGATAGCACACACAATTGCCCACCACGTCTCGAAGTAGACAGAGTTGAAAGCCCAAGACGATCGTAGATAGAGCCACGAGGAATCCACCACGGACTGTAGGATGCTATAGTTGTAGATGAAGAAAGCCGTTAGAACGATATAGAAGGCACGACATCCCGTCCTGACTGCCTCGTTGGAAGGTGATTCCAGTTTCACGTCCGTCCCTGCCATGGCTCCAGACACCGTTGGGTCATCAACGCCACGTGGGATCTGCCAACACGAACGACATGTTGTATGTGAAATCAGACTGATCATTTCTTCGCATATACATATATATGTACTGGATTATATACATAAAATACTGAAAGAAACCTTTGACTTTTCAATACAATCGATACGCGAGCTGAAGTGGTTTTCTGAAAGCACGGTAATATGCAAGTTCAAGATAAACACTCAAATCATGACTTTTGAAAACACATTTTCCATCACCGTTACATCCTGGTGTAATGCTCGGTGGTTTCAATTTCACACTGATACCAGGAAGCCATCAATTTAGCACGGCGCGTTAGCTTGTCACAATGGTACTAATGCACATGCTGTTAAATAGTTTTCACACATATTTGCAATACTAGTACGTGTTAGTGCATATGGTGCAGGCAGTATAGCCCCCGTATCCATTTTCCGTTATATGCCTCAATACCACACCAACGTAGTAACATTACAAATTTGTCTGTGTACATTATATACATGAACACATATGTTGGCTCACACGCCCCCAAAACATCGTCGACAGCCTGTGTGTTTTTATCAAGGCCCTACATCATATTAATACAAGTAGATACATTTCTTTATTATAGTCAACCGTAAGAGGCGCCTAAACCCATCAAGAAATTCGTAACTTATGGCTGTGTCGAATGTTGTCATCATTTCAGACGACAGGATCGACATACACTTGCATATATTATTCACTATGTGTTGACTCCATTGATCATGGAGCCATTGAATTATTGCCGCACGTTTCTCGTTCCATTGTTTGCTCGGATCTGATCAATTCGTGGTTTGGTCTATTGTCTAGTCTGGAGACATTCCTCCACCAATATAATTGTAATGCAGTAAGTCACTCTGAAATCCAGTCTCTCAATAGTTCTCTGTTACTCTGGCAACCAATGTGCAATATATCAGGTCCATATCAAGTAGTGCATTTTACTCCGGATCCAGTTTATTCGTTCGTTTGACTGATTGAAATTGTACTGATTCACTGGAAATCAGCAGGCAACATATTTCCCTTGCATTCCTCATGGCTGGTCCACCAGGTTTACAATGCATCACTTAGTTATCCGCTTGATGGTCCACTAAATCTACATCAAGTCTTCGCCACGATCCATTTAAGCCCACAAGCGTTCGCTTTGTAGAGGGGAGTCGGTCATTGATGTTTGTCCATAGCCCATCACCCTGACATTGTCTCTTCGCGACAATTTGATGTAGACTGAGGAAGCTAGAGGAAGGAAGCGAACTTCTGGCAGACTTGAAATATCGTCTGCTGCCGTCTCAACAGTAATCGTCACCATGGTGATCAAGCAAACATGGCTCGAGTTATTGCATTTGCTCACAGCATGTTATATTCTCTTGGTCTGAATCCATGCGGTTTTGACATTTCTGTTAATATAGATCAATGTAACAAATCTATATTTACCTGTTAAGTGTACAATCTCGCTCGTATCCTATCCTACAATAAATATAGTTTACAGTCATACGTAAATTTTCTCCATTAAACACCTCGCCTGTTCATGCACGATGGCAACTTTGCCTAATTAACCACCATCAACGCTCTTGCATTGCCATGGCGACCATACACTTGTCTGCCACATTGGTTGCCATGGTAGGCGGTAATTGGCCCGCCCATGCAATCATAATACATGACATGGCCGCATGTGTCCATATAGAGGTGACAACGATGTCATACAGTATACGTAATATAGTCAGTGCTGTTTCGGCAGACCATGGTTAGTATATATTTATACATCGCCGACAGCCTGCACACCTGAGGTTATTATAATGGATAGGCCTATGGATTCTAAATCTAGTAGGTATAGAGGAAGTGAGAAGGTAGCCCGAATTCTTCACGCTTGAACAATGACGTACTGTTTTATGTGATAAAATTAAACACACACATGTATACTCACATTCCATATAACCATGGCTGCAGGACTATAGCCTCTGCTCTTGGAAACCTTACAGCATCGGTGTCCCACAGGCAAGGTCAATCAATGAATGTCACATTGATGTCCCACCTACAACCTCTGTATCCATTATATTGCGGGTATTATTATATAAATGTATATGATGTACGTGCGCACATGTGATAGTATTCATGTCCAGGCATTGAGCATGATTCGGCGTATGATATGCGCTATTTTGTTTCTGCCCGCTCACGATGACGCTGGGAACAGGTCCAGCGTGGCGAGCTTGGCATGGCATAGCACGGCACCGGCGGTTCGATGTCCTATCGATCTACACCCGACATTGACAAGGCAATGCCAGTAGCCAGTTTAGTTGGTACTGACTGCAGTGTCACTGTGATGTAAAATCCTGCCGACCATGCTCAGAGGAGCTGCATTGCAGAATTAATGGCACACATCCCGTGATTCTGCATGGCTAATTGTACTGGGCCAGGGCCGTTTGATGTGCAGGGCAACACAACTCTCCAATGATGAGTTCTGAGCAGAATTCTGAGAAAAGACCCTGGTGTCTGGATCCAGTTTTTGCTTACAAGGCAAACTCCCAAAAATAGTTGGCCCATATGATAATACATACATACGATCATACCCATGACATAATCATATCCAACACAGTAGACTTGATTTAGATCCCGTCATCATGCGTTGTGGGACGGTTGGCAGTATACTAGTGTGACGTACTGATTGAAATTTACATTTGACAGTGTCAATGTGGAGAAATGGAAACAATTAGATCTAGTAGACTATTCATTGGACATTTGTTCAATGATAATGTGGGTATATATTGGCCCGGCCGGCTTGCTTGAGTGTTTATATTTAGGATTGTTTCTGATATATTTGGCCAAATCATCAATTCCCAGAAAAAGACATTATATCTTCACAAATTGACAGGTCCATTTCAGCAAAAATACCGAGATATACAAATTAGACCAAGGGCCAAAAATATTACCAAAAATATGTATAGTGTTGCACTACAATTCCCTTTTCAATATAATTGACCTTTCAAGTTCACTAAAGGTCAAATTCAATTTCACTACTGAAATCACTATCCTTCGGCAGCGTATTTAGGACATGGGGGAAATATTTTTTTTATTTCGTACGTACAGATCAATAACTCGTACGTACGACTTAATTTGTACATACAGATTCATATTTGTACGTACCTACTAGTATTAAACACTCGCATATATTGCTTGCTATATCATCCAAATTTGAATTGCTCGTGGTGTTAAGGTCATCATCGAATCCACAATATATGATTTCCTGTTTGAATCTTCCAATATTTAAGCTCTATCTGGAAGTGTTCTAGGAGTTCACTCCATAGAGCTCCCATTATGAAGGAAAAATTGGGTGAACTTTTCTGTCCAAAAGAATTTTCAAAGGGGGAAAATTTTTGTTTGTTTGTTTTTCGGTTGGAAATCACTCAAAACGAGAAGTGACTTGATTTGGGACGAAACAAATTTTTTCCGCCAACCGTCAAAAACTAGACATCAAGGCCTAAAGGCCTTGGAGGCATTTCAGGGTGATTCATGAGAAAAACAAAATGTTTGTTTTTATATGTTTGTCTAGGGCCACGAGTCCGAGAATAATGTCCGTTTCGCTCTAGTACGCACCGTTTCTGAGATATCAACGAAAACAAAAAATGCCGACTCAGCGAAAGAAATTAAGGTCAAGGTCAAAGGTTATCCCTAATACCCTTAAGACATGTTTGTCTAGAGCCACGAGACCGAAAAAAACGTCCGTTTCTCTCTACCATGCACCGTTTCCGAAATATCGACGAAAACAAAAAATGCCGACTCAGCGAGGAATTTAAGGTCAAGGTCAAAGGTCATCCCTAATACATGTACCCCTTAGACATGTACCCCTTAGACACTCAAGGATGATGAGTCCGTAAATAACGTCCGTTTCGCTCTACGACGCACCGTTTCCGAGATATCGACGAAAACGAAAAAATGCCGACTCAGCGAAAAAAATTATGGTCAAGGTCAAAGGTCATCCGTAATACCCTCTAGACACGTTTGTCTAGGATGACGAGTCCGAAAATAATGTCCGTTTCGCTCTACAACGCACCGTTACCGAGATATGGACGAAAACGAAAAATGCCGACTCAGCGAAAAAATTTGAGGTCAAGGTCAAAGGTCATCCGTAATACCCTCTTGACATGTTTGTCTAGGATGACGAACCCGAAAATAACGTCCGTTTGCTCTACGACGCACCGTTACCGAGATATGGACGAAAGCGAAAAATGCCGACTCAGGGAAAAAAATTTAAGGTCAAGGACAAAGGTCATCCGTAATACCCCTTAGACATGTTTGTCTAGGATGACGAGTCCGAAAATAACGTCCGTTTCACTGTACGACACACCGTTTCCGAGATATACATGAGTGCCTCAAGGATGACTCAGCTAAAATTAGTTTGAGCCCTAGGTCAGAGGTCTTTTGACGGATCGGCCTCAAAATCAATAGGCTTCTTCCCTGGTGATATATGATCCTCCATGCAAATTCAACAATCATTGCCATAATACTTTTTGAGCGAAAACCAGAAACATTGATTTCATCCTCACGGACCTCGGAGCCGGCTCAAAAACAATAGGCGTCTTCTACACAACATTTCTGACCAGCGTTGAAAATTTGGCGATGATACATCAAGGCAAACTGAAGTTATCGTGCGGAAACCAAAAAGTGAAAAAACAAAAAAAATTTGACAAAACCATAAAGGCATTTCTGCTGAAATGCCTTATTTCAAAATGGCCGCCACACGCACCGACAATTCAAGGGCAACGAAACCTATACATGTCACAAGAGTACATAGGAAGAATCTTTTTAGACAAAAATCTCAAAACTGATCAGACAGTTAGGCTCGAGTGTTTTTCGACGAAAACGGTCGCCATTTTGAGAAAAATTGAAAAATAAAAAATACCTCCTTTTTGAATTATTTCAAGGTATCTTTTCTCATAGTGTCAGAAAGATTGGACCGTAAACTTTTAAGATAAAATTAGCCCAAGGGTTAAGAAAGGTTACCGGACAATATATATTTTAGATATTAGCCTTTTGCCTTTTTTTCAAAATCTTGACAGTATTCAGCATATTCATTCCCTCTATGTTCCCAATAATTCCTAAGCTGTAAAGTCGATAATAAGTGAGATATTAGCCATTTTGTGATCTGACCTTGAAAATATGTTCAAGGTCAAATTCAATGTCATCAAAATATTCAGTGTACATCATTTTGTATATGTCCACAATTGGTTCCCAAGCCATAAAGTAAATAGAGGAGCAAGATATTAGCCATTTTGTTCTTTGACCTTGAAAATGAGGTCAAAGGTCGAATTCAAGGTAATGAGAATAATCTGTATATATACATGGGCCGGTAAGCTAAAAATGTAGACGGACGACGATGACGGACGACGACGAACGACGGACGCAACGCCATGCCAATAGGTTATCGGACCGAAGGTACGGTAACCAAAAAATGTGCACGGACGATGGATGGACAGAAGGACGGACGCAAAGTGACAGCAATAGGTTATCGGACCATAGGTAAAATTTAAATGGGCGACACGCGCAGACTGGCTACACGTCACAGTATATGAGGGGAATCATGCATGATTTAAAAAAAAAAATTGTATGAACAGATTTTGAGAAAATATGACTGCCGAAGTCCAAAAGTGGGCGTTTTTCGTCGAAAATGGCTGCCATTCTGAAAATAATTAGCTCGAGGGCTAAGACATTGCATGATTTGAAAAAAATTGTATGAACAGATTTTGAGAAAATGACTGCCGAAGTCCAAAGGTTAGCCTTTTTTCGTCGAAAACGGCTGCCATTTTGAAAATAATTAGCCCAAGGGCTAAGACATGTTACCGGAGACTTTTGATTTTAAACATTGCAGGCGAGATATAACCTTGGGATTCAACAGTCAAGATAAGTTGAGGTAAAATTCAGTGATACCAACCTAAGCTCTATATATAATTGCTTTGTATCAATATCAATTCATGACAATTCAAAGACAAACAGGACATCGAGTTTTGGTCGCCATCAGGAGTGCCCAGTTCATGACTTCTTACATGCTTATAATACAAACGTAAGCTCTATCTACAACCATTTTGTCTGTTTAAAAGCCAATTTACACATTTCAGGTCAGATGTGACCTTGAGACTTAACCTTCAAGGTCGTCTGAGATCAAGTTCAAGGTCACAAAAAGATGTTCCATCCACAATACTTCCTATATGTCTCTAATACAATCCTAAGCTCTATGTGCAAACGTTTTAGGCCCAGAGGTCAATTTATGCACTTCATCTCACACATGACATCGATATTTAGTACTCACGATCATCTGAGGTCAAGTTCAAGGTCATTAAGTGAGCCATATATAAGCTCTATCTACAAGCATTCTGTCTGCAGAGGCAAATATACATTCCAGGTCAGGTACCTTTCCCCCCGTGTGACCTTCTTACTCAGCCTTCAAGTTCAGAGGTCGAGTTCAAGGTCACCATTAGGTGTGCCATATATAAGCTCTATCTACAAGCATTGTCTACAGAGGCAAATACACATTCCAGGTCAGGTACTAACCCCCCTGCGTGACCTTCATAATCAGCCTTCAAGTTCGAAGGTAAAGTTCAAGGTCACCAAAACCTTGAACTTGATTTCCGACTAGTTCCCCTCATAAATGAAAACTAAAAATACCTCCCTCTTGGAAAATATTTTTAGGTTTTTTTCCCAAATTTTCAGAAAACTTTGACCAAGAACGTCGAAGATTTAAATCTAGACAGACGACGATGGCTACGTATTTCACCCCAAATTTTCAGTGAGATTTGAATGTAAGCTGTAAAAATAATACCTTATATTGTTTACATATCACTTGAATACCTTAAATTGACCTCAGACGATGTGGAGTAATTAAAACAAGTATGCATTATGAGCATATAGGACAAGCACTCTGCATTTTTTGGCAATGTTACAGACTTCAGATGACCTTCAATATGTTCATAAGCAACTTTACCCGTCACGATCAACTGGTCATTTGATCCTGATGGGTCACTGAGTTGATTACAAGTGAAATATCGAACGAGAATATTTTATACAGAACATTTATTACAAGCCATTCACAATTACCTGAACAATCATCCACCTTTTCCTCAGGTGCCTTCAATCTCAATATAAAGAATTACATTCATTCACAATTTTTTCTGACATCATGATTTTGAAATCCTATGTCAATACAGGTCATAATCAAACGGTGTGACATGCATATTAGAACACGGGCGGAAATAGGAATGTTGTAAGGTTTCTGAAGTGACTATATATTATATTTATCCTGATACATGCACAATTCACAGGGTGCCATGTGTTAAGGAAGGTTTCTGTTACACAAAGAGAAAATATTATAATGTAACCCTATATTACTGATATTTTTTGATGAAAAATGATTGAAATTGACACTTGTGTACATTGCAACATGATATGCAACTGCCAACTCTAGTATTATTGCTCTTAAGCATCATAATGAAGCAAAAGTTATACATGTATTGAAGAAAACTTATATGAAGCAATGCTTAACAAAATCTGGCATACCATACTTTCTCAAAACATTTTTGATTGAAACAAAAATTGTAACAAAATCTGACTTCCAAAACTGACAGCTGAATTTTGACTAAACAAATTACTCTAATATTAGAATCAGTAGATTTTCCAAGCAAAATTGTGACGTGAACACGAGTGTGGATAGCCATAATCTTTTTCATCACATTTTTTATGTTCAGGACTTTTTATTCAACTTTAGTTCACATCACAAATCATCATTCAATAAGCACAATACTATAGTCACAAATTCCAGGAATTACACGCCTTGAAGACGCAAAGTCCATACCATTGAATACGAACAAAATCCTACAGACAATAGACAATATAATAAACATTACCGTACAAATTCCACAGTCATAACCCAACAATATAAATATCCACTGATCATACGGTTCAATTGCCTACAGCAGGAGACATTCTCCTGCCAATTTGTGTGTTTGATATACTGGTAGTAACGCTAGAATATCTGCTGGAAATGGCCCATCTTTGAATACTAAATTACTGAAAACGTAATTGAAGGGAATTACCAAAGCAATCATCAGGAAAGTTTTTTTTTATCTTAATGAAGCAATGACCAATGAGTCTGGCATACATATACTATATTTTTATTGCATCAATAATTTTTTTTTGAATGGTGATTACAATCTACATTGTACTGGCCTGTACAAGACTTTATATGTAAACAATATCAAAATACAAATAACTACACCACGTCTCGCCTTGATTTTAACTTTCACAGATATACAATGAGCAACACAGGACCAACCATTCTACCAGAGTTTGAAGTAACCCCCCCCCCCCCCCCCCCAACTCCCAGTTGTTTGGTCACAAAGCACTTGTTTTGACTTTCTGCTGACTGTGCGAGGTCTCACAACTCGTCGTGTTCTGGATCCTTGGGGGAGGGTTCCGGCGGCTTGGAGCATGCGGCCGGAGTAGAGAACGTGTACTGATACTCACAGCGATTGGGCTCTGAGGATGATCTCAGCTGATTGTCCACACCACAGGATATTAGAACCTGAAAGAAAATGTCAGCATTTGTGCAGTTTAATATTTCCGAAGAAGAGAAATTTTTGCATAAATTCCATTGCAAACACTTCGAATGTGAACATTTCCAAGAATTCTAATGTACACAGGTATGGCTTAGTAGTGTTTTGTAAGCACACTGTTTGAAATCAAAAGAAACTCACTGTAACTGATCTATCGGGGCCGTTCCAACAATTCTGGCCTTTGTGGTATTTCATGGTCAGATATTTACTACTATCATCTCCAGACCAATTGTCCCACACTCTGGAAGAACAAAATGTTTATCATGTTACTCAATTTGTCCTTCTGACAGTGAGGATATAAAACATGAAGGCCATGGAATAAATCTAGCGTATTCAACTCCTGTGCACTGACCCTAAGCTTGTTTCCACGCCTCCATGTTTGCCGCGCTGTGTGCACTTTTCAAATGGACAGAATTTGTAAGTATATTCCCGATCCGTGAACTCGTAACACTCCCCATTTAATGGGTAATATGAGCTATCTGGTCCAAAGTCTATGGCTAGAGTCTTCTCCAAATTCCTGAAAGGCCGACATAAATTTTATACATTGATCGCAGTTATATTGACTTTCTACACGTATCCTACTACATCTCCATGCTACACATTCCGAGTACTGAAGTGGTTCTTACTTGATTTCATCGTCCAGTTTGTTAACTTCTGCGTTTGCGTCATTGTAAGCAAATCTTGCATCATCAGCAGCTGTGAAGTTAAGAAATATACTTGAGTGACAGTAGCCATGGTAACAGTGAACAGGCCGGCACTGGATACCCTATCTGTATTGGTCCTGATAGAAGCACATGCCTCTCACCCTCTGCTTTTGTAGAAAAAGTGTCATGGTCTTCACTTTATATAGACTGTATCCAGGCTATTTTCCCCAAAATGGTATGTTGAAGTGAAGATATTTATTTTTATCAAATTTGTACAGCATGATATCTAGGCTATTTCCCTCCAAATGGTATGTTGAAGTGAAGATATCTGTTTTTATCAAATTTGTGTTCGCAAGCCAACATACCTTTAATTAAAAGTCTGGTTTCCTCATCATAAGGTGGCATTTCGGCATCTTCCTTCTCATCTTTCTATAAAATGTACAAGAACATATGGATATGAAAAATGACTAGGTGAAAATTTCACATATATTGTCAGGTTTGCACTATGGAACAAATTGAGAAAAGCAATTTTTGGTGAATAGTTATGCATTTATTAGCATTTACTTTCTTAAATTCTGCGCAAAGCAAAAGAAATCAGGAAGATCAAGCAATCACATTATGGGACATTACGATACAAACTAGACGTCAAGGCCTGAAGATGCCTTGGGGCATTTCGTGTGAGTTCTATTCCTACCTAACATTTACCTAAGAGACCGCGTAGAACCATAATGACTCTGAATCTGTCCGTGGTCAAAGTTTAAGTGACATACCCCGTCCTTAGGCATTTTTGCGTTTCGCTCTACGACGGACCGTTTCTGAGATATGGCAAACAGGAAGTGCTGAGTCGGCAAAAAAAAATTCGATACCAGAAGTCGTCTCGACGCAAGATACCCTCTAGACTAGTTAGTCTAGTGCCAGGAGGCCGGAATTGAGCTCCGTTTCGCTCTACGTCGCACCATTTCCGAGATACGGCCAAACAGGAAGTGCCGAGTCGGCGAAAAAAAAATTCGACACCAGGGGTCGTCTCGACCCAAGATACACACTAGACTAGTTTGTCTAGTGCCAGAAGGCCGAAATTGAGCTCCGTTTCGCTCTACGACGTACCGTTTCCGAGATACGGCCAAACAGGAAGTGCCGAGTCGGCGAAAAAAAAAATCGACACCAGGGGTCGTTTCGACCCAAGATACACACTAGACTAGTTTGTCTAGTGCCAGAAGGCCGAAATTGAGCTCCGTTTCGCTCTACGACGCACCGTTTCCGAGATACGGCCAAACAGGAAGTGCCGAGTCGGCGAAAAAAAAAATCGACACCAGGGGTCGTTTCGACCCAAGATACACACTAGACTAGTTTGTCTAGTGCCAGGAGGCCGAAATTGAGCTCCGTTTCGCTCTACGACATACCGTTTCCGAGATACGGCCAAACAGGAAGTGCCGAGTCGGCGAAAAAAAAAATCGACACCAGGGGTCGTTTTGACCCAAGATACACACTAGACTAGTTTGTCTAGTGCCAGGAGGCCGAAATTGAGCTCCGTTTCGCTCTACGACATACCGTTTCCGAGATACGGCCAAACAGGAAGTGCCGAGTCGGCGAAAAAAAAAATCGACACCAGGGGTCGTTTCGACCCAAGATACCCCCTAGACTAGTTTGTCTAGTGCCAGGAGGCCGAAATTGAGCTCCGATTCACTCTACAACACACCGTTTCCGAGATATGCAAGAAAGCCTCAAGGATGAATCAGCAAAAATTCTTCCGAGCTCTAGGTCGAAGGTCGTTCGACGGAGTGATCCCAAAATCAATAGGGTTCTTCCTTGGTGGTATATGAACTCCCATGCAGAGAATACTTGCCATTGCATGAATACTTTTTGAGTTATCGATCGGAAACCAAGTCTCAAAATCAACCTTGATTTCATCCTCACGGACCTCACGGACCCCGGAGCCGCCTCCAAAACAATAGGGGTCTTTCATGTAATATTTCTGACCAGTGGTGTAAATTTGGACAAGATCCGTTCAGGCGTTCCCGAGTTATTGATCGGAAACCAAAACGACGGAAAGTAAAAAAAAAAGAAGAAAAAAAAAAAAAATTAGGCCAAGGGCCGAAGATAGGTTACCGGACAATGTTTAATATTTTAGATGTTAGCCAGGTCACTGGTTGAATTCAAGGTCAAGAGAATATTCAGCATATATAACATTAAGCATATATCATGTCCACAGTTGATTGCTAAGCTGTAAATTCAATAATCAGAGAGATATTAGCAATTTTGTGCTGTGGCCTTGAAAATGAAGGGGCAAAGGTCAAATTCAAGGTCATCAAAATATTCAATGTATATCATTTTCTATATCATGTCCACAATTGATTCCCAAGCCATACAGTCAATAGAGATATGAGCCAGTTTGTCTTTGGACCTTGAAAATGAGGTCAGAGGTCAAATTCAAGGTCACGAGAATATTCAGCATATATCATTTCCTATATGTCCACAATTGATTCCTAAGCTGTAAAATCGATAATAAGTAAGATATTAGCCTGTTTGTCCTGTGACCTTGAAAATGAAGTCAAAGGTCAAATTCAAGGTCATGACAATAATCTGCATATATCATTTCCTATATGTTCATAATTGATTGCTAAGCTGTAAAGTCGATAACAAGCGAGATATTAGCCATTTTGTCCTGTGCCCTTGAACATGAGGTCGAAGGTCAAATTCAAGGTCATCAGAATATTCAGCATATATCATTTCCTATATGTCCACAATTGATTCCTAAGCTGTAGAGTCGATAATAAGCGAGATATAAGCCATTTTGTGCTCTGACCTTGAAACTGAGGTCAGAGGTCAAATTCAAGGTCACGAGAATATTCAGCATATATTATTTCCTATATGTCCACAATTGATTCCTTAGCTGTAGAGTCAATAATAAGCCAGATATAAGCCATTTTGTGCTCTGACCTTGAAACTGAGGTCAGAGGTCAAATTCAAGGTCACGAGAATATTCAGCATATATCATTTCCTATATGTCCACAATTGATTCCTAGTCTCTAATCTCAATATTAAGTGAGATATTAGGCTTTAATGTGTCCCATTATAAAGCATAGGAGAATTTAACATGGGAAAGTCCCATTTGGGCCGAGTTTGGGCCAAAATGGCCCACTTCGAGCGATTCAAGCGCAACGAAATTTATAGACATCATAGGAGTACATATGAAGAGTCTTATGTATCAGAAATAAAAAAAAGTTACCGAACAGATTTTGAGAAAATGGCCGCCAAAGTCCAAAATCAGGCATTTTTCGTCGAAAATGGCCGCCATTTTGAAAAAAATGCGAAAATCAAAAAACTAAAAAATACCTCCTTCTTGAATTATTTTTAAGTATTTTTATGCAAAATTTCAGAAAAATTCGCCCGTAAACAAAAAAGATAAAAATGTGGACGACGACGACGGACGACGACGACGACGACGACGGACGACGGACGCAACGCCATGCCAATAGGTTATCGGACCATAGGTCCGGTAACCTAAAAAACCAGACAAAACCATAAGGGCATTTCGGGCCGAAATGCCCTAACTAATAAACAGGTCTGGTTCAGAAAGGAATAAATCTGGGGTGCAGGGTTGGTGGTTATCGCAAGAATGTCATAAATATAGATTCTTTTTATCAAATGACTATTATTATATTCCAGCATGCTCAGGTATATGTATTCTAATTCCAGAAATATATTTGCATGAAAACAAGACATAAACACCAATACTGAAGCAAAACACAAAGAACACATAAAAGTTCACACACATTGACTCATTTCACATCAAAGAGCACCACCTTGGGTTGAGAAACATGTACATTGATTCTCCTAAATGTCACGGTCGCTACCAGTGGAGCACACTGCAAACTATACTTGTGGTATTAGGTAAGCCTAGGCTGGTGTACTAAGGATCCACATAGTCTAGGACTAGTTTGTATAACTTTAAATACCGAAGCTGCTGGGCGAGAGTAACTGCCCGGGTCACCGCGATGTCGCCCCCGTCTGAAAACAGATGACCTTGGTGGCTGGCAAGGTCATTCGTTAGGTCAACAGAACATAGCATTTTAGACAAAGCATAGTAAATATCAGAGCAGACTAGAGTGGATTACTGGAGTTTATTGGATAAGACTGCATGAAAGATTATTTGATTCTGTCAGTGAAGAAAGCCCATACAATTATCAGGTGTCAAATGTGAAAGTTGCACAATCAAGAATAAATCAAAATATACACAATATTTATCTTGTTTCATCCTAAATGAGATCTCACAAAAACAAAATCACCTCACTGCCACCAGATTTGAAATACCCTTAAAATACCAAGCAAACTTAACTCATTTTGCAGAATTTGAATCCAGAAAGCGAGTTTCAACTAATAAATTGTATGAGATACACTAAAGTTCCCCACCCGACACTAACTACACAACCCTTTATTTCTTACCTCATCTGCCTCATCCTCATCATAGTCATCTATGTGGTAGTCTTCTGGGTCGCCTCGCATGTCCTCATCATATTCATCATCATCATCATCCATCTCATCATCCTCTAGATCCTCATCCTCCCGTTCCATGTCCAGGTGCTGAGGCTACGACAAACACGAACCAAACACTGACAGAACCGTAACGATAATTAACACATGCAACAAAGACATGATGGACTGCACAGGACATCACAGGCTTCAAGGTCGGAGAACTTCCAATACTCCAGTCTAACTCTGCTCAGGACAGTCATGATGACAGAGTACGACAGCAGATATATCATCGACGACAGGAAGAGAAAGATATTCAAACAGCAGAGATCACTGGAGAAGAGCCCCTTGAGGTCATGGCTGCACTGGAGGGGATCATAGGACACGACAAAACAACAGCTCCAGGACATGCCTCGGAGTGACAGCCACAGCAGCACACGACGGATCAGAAGAGTTCACCTTTCCTGGGGCAGCTTTCCTTGAGGGGATGGAACTCTTGTATCGTCCAGTCTCATCATCGAACTCGTACTTCCATTTTCCCAAATCAGGTTTTTCTGAAGTTGTTTTCCCTGTCGAGTCTGGAGTCTTAATGTTCACATCTCTTCGGTAACGATGTGTGAATTCATTACCATCATCCAAGTCGTCCATTTTGATGGGGACTCCTTTCACCGGCTTCAAGGTCGGAAAGGACCTCGTGTCATCTCCTTTGGGAAAATGGAAAGTCCCTGGAAACCTGTCTCCAGTCTTTTTGAGTTGTTCGAACCGGTCCGATGGGGGAATTTTGAACGGGTATTTCTTGCTTTTGCCACCAAGTTTCTCATCGAAAGCAGGATCATCCAGGATACTGCGCTTGTTAAGTCTGTGGAGATGTTTGTCGATCTCTGCTTGACGCTGATGTAAGCGCTCCAGCCTCTCGTCCTTGTACTAAGGGTATGACACTACTATCCATCACATCAGGTATTACAAGGTTGGGAATTCACTGAAGACTGCTATCTTCTTAACTCAGAAACCACATACAATTTTGAAAAGGTGAATGTAGCAAAAAAAATACAACATGGTAAACCAAAACAGGAATCTACCATAAATGAAAAATGGTTAACAGAAAATAACAGAACTCATAGATTATCTAAAGAGGAGTGGATTATAATGTTTGGAAATATTATCCTACTGCCAGCCAACATTAACATGATTAAGTTTAAGAATAACAAACTTTACTTTGTGGAGTATTGACCAGGGTAACAGACAGCTGTGTACCGTACCTCCTCTTGTTTCGGTTCGTCCTTCGTCTCGGGCTCGGTGCTGTCCTCTGCTGATGGTTTTCTGTAGATGTCACGGATGTGGATCCAAACTTTGTCATTGAAGGTGTCGTAGTCGACCTGTTCGAGCTCTTCCAGGTATTCCTGCCAGTCACATCACAGTACAACATGCACATGGTAGGTGATGATTCTCTTCTTAGCGTACACATTACATATCACTGGTACAACACTGTGCAGTTGGCCTTTGGTGCTTATGGGTGAATAGCTTGATTAAAAATTTGATCGTGGGAAATTGGGGGAAAGCAAAAGGCTACATGTTGTTTAAAGTGTGAAGTCATTCTGGTGCGAAACAATATGGTTACAGAATGTGCATATAATTCAACTTTCCTTATACATGCACTGATGTTGAATATACTGCTTATGCTGCCATTAAAATTAGCCCTGTACACCGCCTGCTTACCTTAGCCTCTTCCACAGACACAGCCCCGTTAGAGTCAATATCAAACTCTGGGTGGGACTGAATCTCGCTCACAGTCACACTGTAACAACAGAATCATTCACTCTATCAGGTCTGAAAATGTTTGCGGGATTGGAAAGTCAGACACATTGACATACACTTGACACTCACATGTTGTCGTCGTCGGCGTCCAGATCGTCGAAGGCGTCTCTGGCGCGCTCTCGATCCTTCTCGATTCTCTGTTTCTCTTTCTCCTCTGTGGGATACGATAAAATTGTCACGCTAGACTGGTCATCATCCTATACCAATTTTATGTTTGTATTGTTAAATTTTCATCTAAATTATATTTTATGCTGAATCTATTCACACCATGAGCATGACAAATTATTGTGCTACCCTGGAACAAGTTCTATATTTTCAATAATATTTATTACAACAAACTACCCAATGTCAATGATCATAACAAACTACCTATACAGTATACACCAGCTGGCTATATGTTTCTTACCATCCCAAGCTTTCTTATGTTTATCTTTGGCTTCCTTTTCAGGTCCTTCCGCTTCCAATTTCTTCGCTGGAGAAAAATAATAAAACAACATTATTACTACCAGACCTTCATTGTATATGTACTGACACAATAAATGAAAACCATTAAGCAACAAATCAATTTCCATTTTAGTACATGTTTAGTACCTTCCAGTTCATCCCTCCTCGTTTCTGCACTTTCTTTTTCTGATTTCGCTGCATCCAGTCGCACCTACAAACACAAGGTCAACTCTCATTAACATTTCACCAAACGTTACCAGATATCATGGGTATATGCCGTCTTGGATAGGTTCATGGGAAATTATTCCCTGAAGTTGGAATCAGGTATGCCAAGTAGTTGGTTTTACATAAATACATGTAATGACACACCAGTAGTTGGTTTTAAATCTGACTTTTATCATTTTGTTTTTCATAAACTCAGCAATCTTACAGATGATCACAGTAGAATATAATTGCCAATAAGATTCAACAGGCGCTCCTACGTGTCTTATATAATCACTTTGTAGTACCGGTACTTGTACATGCACCAAGATTTAGATTTCAAGATACATTATACTTATATCAGTTCATAACCCAGTTGTTGACCCATGAACATTAACATATACCAGTTCGGAGATAAACAGTAATTTCTCAAATATGATTTTTTTTTTCAGGGTGAACAAACTCAGATGCATGTACATGAAGTTTGCTTTTTCCATTAATCCAAGGGTCATTGAAAATTTAATTGTTCTATGAGTGTTATTATTAAGGTCTCATACCCTTGGTTAGCTAAATCACCATGAGTTTTATATGTACATGTATACAAATCTGGCCTGTCATGGTCTGGTGAATTCCTAGGACTATATTTTCTGAGCCCTTACCATGCTTGGCTGGCCCAAGGCTTTTTTGTTCACTAGATCTAATTCACACAGAAAATACCTAATACCCTCAAGAAATAGGACAGAGCAGGTGATCAGGTGAACTCACTGCGAGTGAAATTCTGTTTGCACAGGTTTTGATATACATATCATGTATATATGTAGAAACTAGATGTATGCTAGAATTTCACTAAAAGGAGCAGAAAACCTAGATCACTCACCCTGGTGCACATGCCGTTATTCACCTGGGATTCTAACAAGGGATTCTACATGTTCTAATACAATCTTTCGCAAGTGTGTCAAGGGTAATTTGTCACATATTTTGTGGCTTGCCGTACCAGTCACCACTCAGCGAACCCCTGATCGGGGTCTGCAATCTCTACTGAGATAACTGATCCAGCATCTGTGATATCTCTGCTACAATTGGGAAAATGTCCCTAACACTGACGCTGGTGCTCCTTGTGCTGACTGCACTAGAGCCGAACTCTGCACAGGACACGCTCGCCCAGAACAGCTGCGCGTTCCGAGACGGTCCCGTCGTGTACAACATTGAGCTGTTTAAGGGGCTGGTGGAGCAGCCGTGTCCGACGGAAGCACTCGCTGACCAGGTCCGGGATGCCGAGCGCCGCACATTGGAGCTCACCCAGCAGGTGGCGCAGGCGCAGAGTGCCACGATTCGTGCAATCGAGGCCAGCGCTAATCTGACAGCCGAGGTCAGTCGGCTCCGACAGGAACTACACGTGACGCAGGAGGCAATGCGTCTCAGCCAGGCAGGTCAGTGACCGTCAGTCCATGCGTCACTAGAATAATGTTAATGCAGGAAGAGATTGTGTACAGATGGAACACCACTATGCTATGATCGGTTCAATCGGTCTTCCAAAAGGGTTTTGATTCTATTTCATGAGGAATATCTTATATTTTGACGCCACCTTTGACTGTTATCTGACTAGATGTCACTGTTGTTATGGTTACAGCTGCCTCAGACTGTCCACCCCTGTACGATGTCCGGAATGACGACTTCAAGTCCTGCTATATGTTTGTGGGTCGAGACCTTTCCTGGTACGACGCCGAGACGTTCTGTATGAGCACAGGCGGCCACCTGGTCGGTCTGGAGACTGAGGAAGAACAAACCTTCGTCATCAACTACATCCGCTCCAGTCGGGGTAAGTCAGAGTTGACTCAATCCATGATCAACATTCTCTTCGGCAAATCCCTGCAGTTGTGTGTGTTACAATAGCTGTCAACTTGTCAAGCTATGTGCATGGAATCAATTTTTTCGCTGTTATTCTGCTGCAGTGTTGCCAGGGAAGCACATGTGGACCGGGGGTAACGACATCGCCAAGGAGGACCACTGGGTGTGGGCGGGGATCAACGAGCCGTTTAACTTCACGGCCTGGCTACTGTACCCCCACAAAGACGAGGGACCAATACAGATGCCAGACAATCACCTGGAGCTAGAACACTGTGTCCACCTCTTCCATCTACACAACTACGAGTGGAACGACATCTACTGCGGATACGAGTACTTCTTCATCTGCGAGTACAAGCTCATCTGAGACAGTACCATCTCAATTGAGGGAGTACAAGCTCATTTGAGACAGTACCATCTCATCTGAGGGAGTACTATTCTGAACTGGCAATAGCTTATGATTGAATTCTAACAGTTCATTATGCATAACCATGATTAGGTACCTTAAGTCTGTTCAATATGCTTCAGGAAGAATACATCAATCAATCCCATATATTGTCTTATATGTCATTCAAATCAAAGGTTGAAGGAAAAGTTCTTGTTTGTATGTTTTGTAAGTACATAAAATGTTGTGATTCTTTGCTTGATCAGTCATCAAATGACATAAGAAAAATGTCAAAACTTTGTGATGTGTTCTCACAATATCGACAATTACATTCTGTTTGTTTGTATTTATTCATTTTGTTGCATTTGAAACTAAAAAGACTGCATTTCATGATTAGCACAACTACTGTGTGTTTCTGTGATGACTAGTCAAGTACAATTAGCTAAAATGTCAGTTAGAATGTATGTACTATCCAGGGGCAGATTCAGGAAGATGTATTAGGGGAGGGGGGGGGGGGGGCCCAGGCAGATATGGCAATACTAACTAGAGCGATCGAGCAAAGCTAGAGATCATTCCGGTCTGTGGGTCCGGGGGGCGCCGTAAGCCCCGGGGAAAAAAAATGGAAATTTATAGTTTTTATAGCACTTCTGGTGTGTATTTTAGGGGTTCTTTGGAGTTCATAATGGAGAAATAATTATTAAAAAAATTAGGCCAAGGGCCGAAGATAGGTTACCGGACAATGTTTAATATTTTAGATGTTAGCCAGGTCACTGGTTGAATTCAAGGTCAAAAGAATATTCAGCATATATAACATTAGCATATATCATGTCCACAGTTGATTGCTAAGCTGTAAATTCAATGATCAGAGAGATATTAGCAATTTTGTGCTGAGGCCTTGAAAATGAAGGGGCAAAAGTCAAATTCAAGATCATCAAAATATTCAATGTATATCATTTTCTATATCATGTTCACAATTGATTCCCAAGCCATACAGTCAATAGAGGAGCAAGAAATGAGCCATTTTTTCCTTGGACCTTGAAAATGAGGTCAGAGGTCAAATTCAAGGTCACGAGAATATTCAGCATATATCATTTCCTATATGTCCACAATTGATTCGTAAGCTGTAAAATCGATAATAAGTGAGATATCAGCCTGTTTGTCCTGTGACCTTGAAAATGAGGTCAAAGGTCAAATTCAAGGTCATGACAATAATCTGCATATATCATTTCCTATATGTTCATAATTGATTGCTAAGCTGTAAAGTCGATAACAAGCGAGATATTAGCCATTTTGTCCTGTGACCTTGAAAATGAGGTCGAAGGTCAAATTCAAGGTCATCAGAATATTCAGCATAAATCATTTCCTATATGTCCACAATTGATTCCTAAGCTGTAGAGTCAATAATAAGTGAGATATAAGCCATTTTGTGCTCTGACCTTGAAACTGAGGTTAGAGGTCAAATTCAAGGTCACGAGAATATTCAGCATATATTATTTCCTATATGTCCACAATTGATTCCTAAGCTGTAGAGTCGATAATAAGCGAGATATAAGCCATTTTGTGCTCTGACCTTGAAACTGAGGTCAGAGGTCAAATTCAAGGTCACGAGAATATTCAGCATATATCATTTCCTATATGTCCACAATTGATTCCTAGTCTCTAATCTCAATATCAAGTGAGATATTAGGCATAATGTGTCCCATTATAAAGCATAGGAGAATTTAACATGGGAAAGTCCCATTTGGGCCGAGTTTGGGCCAAAATGGCCCACTTCGAGCGATTCAAGCGCAACGAAATTTATAGACATCATAGGAGTACATATGAGGAGTCTTATGTATCAAAAAGAAAAAAAGTTACTGAACAGATTTTGAGAAAATGGCCGCCAAAGTCCAAAATCAGGCATTTTTCGTCGAAAACGGCCGCCATTTTGAGAAAAATGTGAAAATCAAAAAACTAAAAAATACCTCCTTCGTGAATTATTTTTAAGTATTTTTGTGCAAAATTTCAGAAAAATTCGCCTGTAAACAAAAAAGATAAAAATGTGGACGACGACGACGACGACGACGACGACGGACGACGACGACGACGACGGACGACGGACGACGGACGCAACGCCATGCCAATAGGTTATCGGACCATAGGTCCGGTAACCTAAAAAATGTTTTCAGGGGTCTAGGGGGGGCCTGGGCCCCATAGGCCACCCCCTAAATCTGCCCCTGGTACTACCAGCTTGTTTCAATATACGTAAAATATATCTCGTATATATTGATATGTTGTTGTATCCCTATAATTCATAAACAAAATAGCAAATTTGCAAGCCAGGAGAATGAATATGATACAATCAAGAATGTACAATTAATTGTATCATTGTGATAAATAATAAGTGATGACGGGTGATCGAATCCCAGACATTATGTATTGCTTCTGTGATTACAATGTATCAAACTGATAACGTACATGTAACCAAATAAAGCTATCTTGTACAAGTTTTGATATTTGACTATGAACAAGTTAAAGACTATGTACTGGCACATCATCCAAAGTAATGCACTCAATCACAACTGCAGATTACTGGCAGCAGGGTAGAGATATTCCATTTGGCTCCAGCTCTTTGTGATCGATATGATCAACATGGTTTTATTGTCTGGTCACTATTCAAGCAATTTTCAGTGCCCATAGATCTACAAATATCATGGAGATGAAAAAATGCTACACTTTGTTTGATAAAATGCACATCATCCATCTTTTATCGAATCTTTGTATTTTTTGTTCCATCATTTTTATCACTACCAACACAAACACCAAAATAGTCTCAACCCATCCGCACATCAATATGTTCGAACACATGTACTTGCATGTAATCATGAGAAAAAGGTCTGAAAACAAGCCCAACAGTAAGTATTATGGGACTACTTAGTAACACATTAGTTCAGACAACATATAGGTGATTGTCAATGGACGGTGGTCCGAAAGTGGTTCCAGGCCATAGAATCGGGGGTAATAATTGTAAAGCGCTTTGAGAATGTTGTAAAACATTGAAAAGCGCTATATAAAAACCTACAATTATTATTATTAATATACTTCATTCCATCTGTATTGAGAATTTTTTTATGTTCGTTTCTCGTTCAGTGCCTCCTGTCCTTTCAGACTGTACTTCTTGTAAATTTTGTGTCCTTCTGTACTCCCTCACCCCCTCACCCTTAGGACGTACCCGTTTCTCCTTCAGTGCCTCCTTTCCTTTCAGACTGTATTCCTTGTAGATTTCGTGTCCTTCCAGCAGTAGCTGTCTCTCTTTCTCCTGGTCCTCACGGAACTGTCGGCCCAGCTCTCTGTCAGTGACATGAGTGTGTGAAGTGAGGTCCAGGGAATGTGTATAGGTTATCATAATGTGTACAGATCATGAGATATCATTATCATAATGTACATAAACCATGTTGTGCATTATCTGACAAAATTCTTGATGTGCATTTTTGCATACAATACATTTTTGCATACAATTTGCAAACTAAGAAAATCATAAAATCATATTTCTCATCCTAATATTATCATATTCAGAAAATGATGCACACAAATTTATAGCGATGTATTAGCATGCATTGAACTCACTTGCAGTAGTTCGCACAGGTGAGTTTTCCATTATATTCATCTGTTCCATCACAGCAATCTGCATACAAAAGGGGTAAAGTTGTAGAAGCCAAAACAAGTAACCTCAATTTTGATTCAAATGACTTTGTTTTCTAAGTCCCACTGACAGTGATTGAAAGCAACAATTAGGCTCGTGCCAATCGAAAACATTTGGGGACGTCATAAAACAGATTTCTAACTCGATGATTATCATGATTATAGATTCGAAGCAGGCCAAACTTACCACAGATACCATCGTTGACCCGTGATGAGGGGACATACTTCGGTTTGTAGCCTGCATTTGTGCAATGGAAGCTGCCATTTGGACAGGCTGAGGTGCCTAGAACCAAAATAATTTTAATTGTTATACAAGTCAGTATTACAGTACCGTACGAAATAACGGCAAACTGTCTCAGAGAGAAGCTGATTGGTCCATTTTGCAAAATTATAATGTTCTTTTTGTATCGATACAGATATTTTTCCATGCATATACTCTTTCAACTATGAACATGGACATCTTCCATATCAATATATTTCAGTCCTTAGAAAATACTATGAATGGATTAGTAAATTACCATTTGATATTGGTTTTGTTGCTGGTAGCCCACTGACACTGTGGATAAACTTTCTCAAATGTTTACTTGCATATATTATGAATTTGTATATGGCTAAAATCTTGTTTTTGTCAATTTTGTTAATAATGTTCAGTCTGAAATATGACGTTCCAGTACTTTGCAATTGCAAATATCAGCAAGCATGAATTGTCTTTCTAAAACTGATTTGAAGGCCAAACCAGCTCTATATTATTGAAGTTCACATGATGCATATTGCACCTGATTTAGCAATACGACTTAGCATACATATTTCACACCTGTCTTCTCAATCATGAATTAATGAAAATTTCCCACCCATCTGAGCCCCGAGCAGCCTTTTGTCATGACCACTATATTCTCTCACATAACCCCCTCCCTATAGACACACTACCCCGTCTATACAGACACACAGGCAAGTGTGCAGCAAGAAAGTCATCACTTGACATCTTGATGGTGTAATTTGACTCCCATCAGACTTATTGTTGTCATTTGCAGTGTCTGGTTAACACGCAGCTTGCAAAATTTCACTATCCAAATAAATGAAGGTAAGCAATTCAACACGACTAAACTATACAATCTCACCTATAACACAATAGTGCTGGAAATTGGTTGGAAAATCAGCACTGATAATTGCTTGATGCAAACCACCAAATATCGATTACAGTGGACCCCCTCAGATAAGACCTACCCTTCTGCCACAAAATTAAAGTCTTATCTAAGGGGATGTCTTATTAGAGGGGTTCGTTGACATGTTAAAGTCATTCTAACGCCACAAGAAAAAGTCTTTACAGAGGGGGAAGTCTTTCTTGAGGGGGGTCTTATCTGAGGGGGACCACTGTATAACCAAATTCAATTGATTATATGCCATCATGACAGTAACAGGATCCAATTTATGAGGACAGTCGCTTCATGATCTTGACCAGTTAAATATGTTCAAAATCATAATTTTGCAATCGATAATTGGAATTGGAAGGATGAACGATCGATCATTGATAAAAATCGACCATCGTTATATCATTAAACCATGATAACACAATATTATAATATTGTGAAATGAACCTGGATGAAAACATCCACCATGACAGAACTCAGACTTTTGTTATTGCTTATTATGTAGCTGTACTAACAATATTTAAAAGAATATTTAAAATGTTATTCATGAGCATATGATTACAATCATTACATTGTTAGTCAAAACAAGGTCAGTTTTGGGAAATTGATGCATCACAAATCAAGGTCAAACCTGGTTCAACAATCAACATCTGATCCATCACTAAACACAATTTTCACATAAACATCCATCACTGAATACAAACCTGATTTATCCAATCCATCACTGAATACAAACCTGGTTCATCCAATCCATCACTGGATACAAACCTGGTTCTACCGATCCCGCACTGAATACAAACCTGGTTCATCCGATCCATTCAAACCTGGTTCATGCAAACCATCACTAAATGCAAACCTGGTTCATCGAATCTATCACTGAATAAAAATTTGGCTCATCCGATCCCTTACTGAATACAAACCTGGTTCATCCAATCCCTCACTAAATACATAACTGGTTCATCCGATCTATCACTGAATACAAACCTGGTTCATCCAATCCCTCACTGAATACAAACCTGGTTCATCCGATCCATCACTGAATACAAACCTGGTTCATCTGATCAATCACTGAATACAAACCTGGTTCATCCGATCCCTCACTGAATACAAACCTGATTCATCCGATCCATCACTGAATATGAACCTGGTTCATCCAATCCATCACTGAATACAAACCTGGTTCATCTGATCCCTCACTGAATACAAACCTGGTTCATCTGATCCCTCACTGAATACAAACCTGGTTCATCCGATCCATCTGCACAATCACAGTAGTCATCATTGATACGATCGAATGGGATGACAGAGCTGCCGTCAAAACACTGGAATGTCTCTCCTGGGGCATACAATGAGGCCTCTGAAAGCATGGAGTTTGGGTAATCATTATCAACAATTCATACTAGGATTGAGGATAAACATACAGCGTGGAAAGAGAGATTTATCTTACTACTAATTGGTGACTGCTATATGTATTAGTGTACATCATGAACATGGCAAGACCAGAATTTCCTGTTGGGGAACACAACACAATCAGCTCTATGAACGTAACACTACTTAATAAATTATATTATCAGTGTGTTTTGTTTATTCTTTCACAATTTGGAACTCGCTAGGCCAGTTGATATACTAGTAGATCTAACCGTTTATACTTGGATTTACAACATTGCCGAGGCTTTTATTGTTCTCACATCGATATCATTGCAGGTTGCATCGATGTCATATTAAGCTGACGATAAAAGCGGCATCTGCCACCTGGGCTTAAATCTTCAGCTGTTCATCAGTATCTACGATAGATATTGCCTTACTGTTCAAGCGCAGTGTATCGACTACACTCATTCAATAAATCACTTGCATAGTAATATATTGCCATGATTTCTAGACCCGCCAATGAAAAAGGTGGGGTAAAAAATCATGGCAAAAGTAGATCTATGAGCCATCCGTCCTAAATTCGCCGCATCCCTAAATTCGCCAACTCAATATTATCAGAACTCAGAAACTCGTTTTATGGTTCAAACTGCTGATACAAAGATTGAATATCAGAGTCTCGATTGATGACTGGTTTCATTTGCATTACATGGTCTGAAAACCCTGTTGGCGAATTTGGGAATGCGGCGAATTTAGGACGGACGGCTCGTAGATGACTCCTCACAATAGGCCCTACACAAACCCGGCTCCTACACTGGCAACAGCTACAGTCAGTGTCAGGTCGAGAAGCAGGAGATGCAACTGGTGATGACTGGATAGCGAATGAATAAGTTATTACTAGATCTAGATCTATTAAGTACTCACTGGATATTGCTACACCGCGTGGTCGTGCCACTTCTCCCGCACTGGAGATGAAATAGGCACAAAACACACTAATTAACACCAAAATTCGCGTCATTTTGACAGTTCGTGTCGGCGTGCAAGTTCAGGAAACACCTTCGGATTTGCCAACAAGGAGAAATGTCATTCTCCCATTGGTCGACGGAAACGAGACCAATGGGAATTCCCTTCGTTTTTGTTATACTCACCAGGTGTCAGTGCTGAGTCCTCACTTCACACACTAGGTGTCAGTACTGAGCCCTCAGTTCACACACTAGGTGTCAGTGCTGAGTCCTCAGTTCACACACTAGGTGTCAGTGCTGAGTCCTCAGTTCACACACTAGGTGTCAGTACTGAGCAATCAGTTCACACATTAGGAGTCAATACTGAGCCCTCAGTTCACACACTGGGTGTCAGTACCGCGTCTCCCTAGTCCAACATTCACGAATGTGTGGTAGGATTTCAGGCCATTTGAAAGGTAACTGGGGACCCCTGGATCCACGTCTGTTCTTGACACACTGTATACATGTAGCCTATCACGAGACAGGCAAATTCAGCCCAACAAATTTACAGAGGTTGAGGATTATAACATAAAGTGATAATTTTTTAACTATACTGTGAGGCGACACCAATTTTTCCATGAGGATTACGAGCATATTTTTTCCAAAGTTATCATAGGAGGAGAGAAAAAAAAATTAGCAAAGGGCTAAGATAGGTTACCGGACAATTTTGGTTTCAAGCATTGTAGGTGACATATGACTTTGAGATTTACCAGTCAAGGTCATCTTTGTGAATTTCAATGTCTCCATTAGGTATCCTGCATATGACATATAATACAAACATATAAGCTTTAGCAACAAGCATTTCATCTGTAGAGGCCAATTTACACAGGCCAGGCCAGTCAAGTATTGAGATTTGGACTTCAAGATCATTTAAGGACAAGTTCAAGGTCACCAAAATATGTGCCATATATTGATGATTTTCTATAGGCTTATACATAATCCTAACCTGTATGTGCAAGTATTTAAGTTTTCACACTTTACAGATTTCACATCAGACATGTAGACACTCAAGGTCATCCAAGGTCAAGATCAAGGTCATCATTAGTTCTTCCATATACGATTTCCTATATGTTCATAATGCAAACTTAAGCTCTATCTACATGCATTTCATCTGTAGAGGCAAATTTGGGCATTCTTTGACCCCAAAATGGCTATTTGACCTTTCAAGGTCATGAAAGGTCAAATTCAAGGTCACCTCACAAAACGCCATATATGACTTCCTATTTGAAAGTGTCAATGTCTAAGCTCTATCTTCAGGCTTCTATGCGTACAGTCCTGGCAGCTCCCATTATGAAAGAAAAAAGTGCCGAAAATGTTCGAAGTCCAAAAATTTTTTTAAAGGGTGTTTTGCCTAGAAATTGTTTTTGCCTAGAAATGGCCCAAAATGGATAGTAATGTGATTTGGGGTGAAAAATGTATTTTTCGCCGACTCGTCAAAAATTCAAAATGGCTGCCACACCGAGACCGGCGATTCAAGGGCAACAAATTTTATACACATCATAGAGGTATGTGAAGGGAGTCTTATGCATAAATTAGAAATTAGTTACTGAACAGTTTTTGATAAAATGGCTGTTAAAGTCCGAAAATGACCATTTTTCATAAAAAACGACCGCCATTTTGAAAAAAATGCAAAAATCCAAAAAACTAAAAAATACCCCCCTCTGGAGATATTTTTAGGCATTTTCGTGCCAAATTTCAGAAAGATTCGACCGTAAACTAAAAAGATAGAATTGTAAATGGACGTTGGACGACAGATGTCGGACACCGGACAGACGGACGCAACGCCATGCCAATAGGTTATCGAACCTAAGGTCCGGTAACCTAAAAATACTGTATTGGTCCTAATAGAAGAGTGGCGCTCTAATGCAACTTTCAACATTAGTGCGCTATATAACTATATAACTTTTGAGAATTTTTTTCCGGCAAATCATTGATGTCATATGTATACCGGTACCATGTTTATTATAATGTGTTGGTTTGATTAAAATAAGCTAGATATGATGTTTGAAACATATGGCCTTGCTATCAGGAAATAACGAGTTATGAAGTGAAAATCATGGCAATATTTCCCCCATCTGCAAGGGGGGCGGCGGGTGCTCTTCTATTAGGGCAAATGCTTCTATTAGGACCAAAATGATAGATTGAAAAAGTCTTTTGGAGTCCCTATTCTATGATTGGTAAAAGAATCGGTGGCTCAGCTTCTTAACTAGGCCCATAAAAAAAATTAGCCCAAGGGCTAAGAAAGGTTACCGGACAATATACATTTTAGATATTAGCCTTTTGTCCAGTGACCTTGAAAATAATTTTTCAACAAATATACCACTTCTAGTATGTCCACAATAAATTCCTAAGCTGTAAAGTCGATAATAAGTGAGATATTAGCCATTCTGTGATCGGTGATGTGACCTAGAAAATGAGGTCAAAGTTCAAGTTCATGAAAAGATTCAGTATATCGCAATTGATTCCTAAGCGGTAAAGATGATAATAAGCGACATATTAGCCATTTTGTTCTCTGACCTTGAAAATTGGTTCAAAGGTCAAATTCTAGATCACCAAAATATTCAGCATACATCATTTCCTATATGTTCACTATGGACCCCTAAGCTGTGAATTTGATAATAAGAGAGACATAAACCATTTTGTATTCTGACCTTGAAAATAAAATGACTGGCCTTGAAATTTAGGTCAAAGGTCAAATTCAAGGTCATGAGAATATTCAGAATATATCATTTCCTATATGTTCACAATTGATTCCTAAGCTGTAAAGTTGATAATAAGCAAGATATTAGCCATTTTGTCCTGTTGACCTTGAAAATGAGGTCAAAAGTCAAATTCAAGGTCACTAGAATATTCAGCATATATAAGTAAGAAAAAATTTCGGGTCAAGGTCGAAGTTCATCCATAATACCCATTAGACATGTTTTTCAGGGCGACGAGTCCGAAAATAACGTCCGTTTCGCTCTACGACGTACCGTTTCCGAGATATGCAGGAAGCCTCAAGGATGAGTCAGCAAAAAGTTATTTCGACCTTTACGTCAAAGGTCGTTTGACGGATCAATCCCAAAATCGATAGGGTTCTTCCCTGGTGGTATATAAACCTCCATGCAAAGTTCTGCAACTATTGCCTGAATATTTTTCGAGTTATCGTCCGGAAACCAAGTCTCATAATCTGCCTTGATTTCATCCTCACGGACCTCATGGACCTCGGAGTCGAATAAAAAAAAAAAATACCCCATAGACATGTTTGTCTAGGGCGACGAGTCCGAAAATAACGTCCGTTTCGCTCTACGCCGCACCGTTTCTGAGATATGCAGGAAGCCTCAAGGATGAATCAGCAAAAAATTATTTTGACCTCTAGGTCAAAGGTCATTTGACGGATTGTTCCCAAAATCAATAGGGTTCTTCCCTGGTGGTATATGAACCTCCATGCAGAGTTCTGCATCTATTGCCTGAATATTTTTCGAGTTATCGTCCGGAAACCAAAAACCTTGATTTCATCCTCACGGACCTCACGGACCTCGGAGCCGGCTCAAAAAGAATAGGGTTCTTCCACATATCATTTTTGACTAGTGGTGAAAATTTGATGAGGATCCATCAAGGCAATCTAAAGTTATCGTCCGGAAACCAAAACGGCGGAAGAAAAAAAAAAAAAAAAAAAAAAAAAAAAAATTCTGCTAAAACCATAAAGGCATTTCTGCCGAAATGCCTTAATAATTTGTGTGGCCTAAACATACTAATTTTTGCGATTAACGTATTGAATTTTGCAGTTTTGTAATCAATTTGTTTCACGAGAATTAATATTTGCAATTTAACCTTTTCGCTACTGACCCGCCCCTCAGCCTCCATACTGAGCCGATTCATGTATGAATTGATAGGATTTCTATATGTTTGATTATTTTTATTTAATGATGTTTCAGAAATAAATATGTGTGAATATAAAGTAATATTATAGTGTACTATTTCTATATACTTTTCAATCCCGTATCAACAGTGGAAACAAGAAAATAATCTAGGGACCAAACAGATGGCCATTTCCATTTTCTTTATCATACAGTGATATTCGAATGTGTAATGAAATATAATCCAATAAGTTTTACTTGAGTACTTGTAGTCTTCTATATTTGTGGAGTGAATATCGTGGGTTTTGATAGTGTTTGCATGATAGTGATAGCATGTCACTATCTTGATTAGTTATGGAGATATTAAAGTTTTAGTTAAAATTATCTGTAGTCCGACCCATGATAATCGGTATAAGTAACGACACAAGGTTAATGACAGTTTAAATATTCAATTAACTGAACAGTCAATTAAGCTTCTAAATTTCAATCGGTGGCAATATGTATGTGCTAGTTTAGCGTGTAGGTACATTCTCGGGTATATATAAAATTACATACAATCAGTGGATAGTTAACTATACATCTATAGGTTACCAAAGTTATGGTTACGCAGCGTAACCATCAGTACAGCAGGAGGGGTGCGGTATGGTTACGTAGCGTAACCATGAGTAGTGAAAAGGTTAAGCAAATGCCCCACTTATCCTTGCAGTGCTTATTTCGTAGGTTTTGTTTATGTCGTATTGTTTTTTCTTCAGCACCAAATTTCCAGTTTTTGTTTATAACGTGGTTTTCTTTTTACCACAAAATTAACAGAATATATCCTCCATCCTCCAAAAAAAAATATTATGTTTAACAAAATATATGAGTTACACTGGGTTCATCTACAGGGAAATCACAGAAAAGTGTATGCTGTTTGCAGTAATTTGTATATAGACTTTGTAAAGCCTGGAAAAAGAATACGGCAATGAATGTCAAAGTATTTTTTATTTTATTTTTTTTATGAATATACCATACTTCACATACAGAGCTATCATTCATCAATGCAAGACTTTCAGCCTGGAGACAACCCTATGAATATGTTCACTTTGACATTAGATCTAGTATTGATACATGTACATACAAATTATTCAGCACATAACTAAATGTAGTTCAATTCCTTAACAACCTGTTTGAAGTTCAGTTTTGTATTAAATGCCTTGCAGAACTCTCTAGTTTATTTTATGTTGAAAAAAAAAAAAAGATTTCATCTGGAATTATGTATCTAAGATACCAGGAGTCAGAGAAGTATATTGGTCACAATATCTGTATAACTTAATCTGGATTAGCACACCACCAGGTATTCCCAAATAGATACCAAGGGTATGTCATTCCAAGATAACAACATATACTTCCTCGCTATAATACCAAAATAAACCAGACAGCAATGACAACAGTCATGCGAGTGCTACACTGGGACATTGTAGATGTGAATGGCTCGGTCCTCTGATGCTGACACGATCTGTGTACCCGCCTGGTTGTAAGTCGCACTCCAAACCTAAAACAACCAAAATCACTTGATACATGGCGAAGCTGAGGAATAAACCAGCAGCAAATATACTTTTCACTGCTTCCATCGACTAAGTGCAACATGAAAACTTGAGGAGTTACCTGGTCCGTATGGTCATAAAATGTGTGCACACACTGACGGGAGCCGGCGTCCCACACCTTCACCATCTTGTCTGAGGAACTACATAGGAAAGTACACAAAACATGAGTTGGAAGTAGGAAAATGGAACAATACAACTTTCTAGCAGAAATCCCGCATCAAAGAATCCATACATTTGAAATCCAAACAGTTATATGAATATATCCAGATATTGCCTGTAAAGCAGAACAAATATATTGATGACTTTATATGAAAATCAAGTACTAGTATCACCTTTGAAAATTTGTTATTGTTGATATAACAAGTTGTTAGATATTTTTAGCTATTATGTATCACTCAATGGTCACAATAACTCAAGTGTACCTGGAGACGAAGTGCAGGTTGTCAGGAGAGAAAGCCACACTCAGGACCCAGGACCCGTGTCCAGACAGCGTCCCTGCCAGGTTTGCATGTTGGCTGACAGGAAAAGATCAGGGAAATTTCCGCATATCACTGGCACAGAGTTGTAAACACTCTTCTTGATTGTGGTGTGTTTGAATTAAAAAATGGTGTTGTTCAAATCGAAGATGTCTACATAGAAAAAAATCCTAATTTCCATACAGTTTGTGATTATTTTCTTCCTGCGTTTAATTGAAAACTTACACATCATAAATTTTTATGTGACCATCATCAGACGCAGTGATCAGAAGCCTAGAATCAGGGGAGAAGCACAGTCCACGGATCGGCATGGCATGACCTACAAACAACAACAGCTACTTATGAGCACAAGAACATAAATATACATGTAATAGATTTCAGCGGGCAGGAATATCCATTCAAAGTCATGATGCGAAAAAGCATAGACAGTGATTTGGCTGTTTTTTCATACCTTCCAATGTGTGAACCAGTTTTCCTGTGGACATGTCGAATGTATTGATGATTCCGTCAATGGCACCACAAGCTATATATTTTCCATCTGGACTCTGGAAAACACAAGTTTTTCCTCTAACACGTCCAATGTACACTTTGACATAGTTGGCATAGTTCTGAAAAGATAATGCACCCGACATCATCACACTTACATAAGCGATGCTGAGAGTGAACTTTCCTCTCGTGTCCAGCTCAGATTCCTTCTTCCCAGATTCAACACCAAATAGGTTGATTTTGCCGGTGTGGCTTCCTGATGCCAAAAACCGTGAATCGGGTGAAAAACACACTGTCCAGGCATCAACTGGGAGAGCCGGTGACAGAAATATCTTCACATTTTGTATTTCCCATTACCGTATGGTGATTTATTCAATGGCAAACTGGCAATAGAGGATTATAAAAATTTGGAACATTATTTAAATTGTATCAATAAAATCTGTTGTCACCTGGATCAGCTTCAATTGCTTTCATCTGTTTACCAGCTTCCAAGTCCCAAAGCCTCAAGTGACTGTCCAAACTGCTGGATGCAGCAAGTAATATCGGCAGTGAAGGAATTCAAATATTTGATAATATATAAAACTGTACTTCAATTGTAAGGAATAATTCTGATAATTAGAATTTGCATTAGAATATAGTTATGCATGTATCCTGCACTATAGCATACACTCCCCATTCTGTCCAATTAATATTTGATCTACCGGTAATGTTATTTCAGGCCAACTGTACCTCACCTACTGGAATATGCATGTGCAGCATAACAAAAGTTTATATCATGCTCATGGACATTACATGTATTCAGCTGACTTAAAGGATATTTGTGCCTTGCGGGTTGATGTCCACTGACACAATGCCGAGCTGGTGACCTTCTAGTGTGTGGCGAAGTTCAAGCTTCTCATCGTTCCTGTAATAGTGCACCAAAACGCTCAAAACTCAAATCAGTTGTCAATTGTTTACATTATCTTTGATCACATATTGAAATTTGTCAAATGATAAGTTAGTTTATTTAGATATGGAGGGCCGACATTGGATTTATTGGTTATAAAACACTGACCATCTCCACACTTTGACTGTGTCATCAACTGATCCTGTAACAATGTTCTCCACACCATCCTTCTCACTTTTGGCCCATGCACAACTCCAGATGCTGTCATCGTGTGCTGTGTAAATAAATAACAAATAACCTATTTGATGGAATTGTATCGGGAATGAAGCATGCCAAGCAAAGATTGTATTATAATGGTTCCATCTGATATGAAGGTAAACTAGACGTCAAGGCCTAAAGATGCCTTGGAGGCATTTCGGTGTAGACTAACTTTTATAACATGTTTGCCACGAATGACATCCGCTTTGCTACATGACACACCGTACTGGGATACTGGGATCTGCAGCCATTGCATGAATACTTTTTTAGTTATCATCCAGAAACCAGCACGAAATACAGCCTCGTAGTGCAAGACACACCGGTACCCGTAATATCACCTAAGTTAAGCAACGCTAGGCGTGGGTAATACATGGATGGGTGACCCTGTTTGTGCATTCACCTGCGCTGCTGTATCATGTGTACCGTATTTATTCAATTAGTTCGAACAGCTAAAAATAATTAAATTTTGAAATGTTCGAATTATTAGATTCACGATAAAATCACCCCTCAAAACAGAAAAACCAATAACCCAGAATCGGCGAACGGGCAGACATGAAAGTTGACAGATGCTGCCATGACCCATGATGCTTTGAACTAAGGCCCTGCACGATTAATAGGTTAACCGCACACGGTTACCATGTTTGAAATAACTTTGAATAATCGGATGCTAAATCGCCGGCTTATGTCATTTATAACCTAACATTGATACTTGATTTCTGTGATTTTACACGAACACTCGAGTCACTTTTGCCGGAAAACCCGAGCCGCGTGCCACTTAGAAGTCCGCGCTTTACAGTTTACTTCTGTACATAATCCCATGACGTCATTGACTATTGTTCACATACTTGACATAATCGCAAATACTGCCACCTGGCGAATGATATCACTAATAGTTCATTCCGTAGTGCTGCCGCCTGGTGAGTTGTAAGTTTTGGCAGCTGACAAGTTGATTTCATTCGATGTTTCAATCGAAATTTCGATCGTAAATTTGCGTGTTCGAACTAATAGAGTCAATTTAAAAATTATTATCTTGAATAATTTTTGGTGTTCGAATTATTAGAGTGTTCGAACTAATTGAATAAATACGGTATACTGTTCACCCAAACAGTATAATTGGGTACCTGGCTATAGACAGAGATTGCAATTGTGTATGCACAGTTTCCCTGCACCAAACAATGGTTGCACATGGAGCTGTATGCCTCCCAGAAGGTTGAGTATGTGTCGGAATGAACAGGTCTGCCGGGGATAATAATTGTGCAGTCAGAGAGATTGACTTGTCAAAATCAACCTTGATTTCATCCTCACAGACCTCAGATCCAGCTCAAACATGGTTCTTCCAAATATCATTTCTGACCAGTGGTGAAAATTTGGTAAGGATACATCAAGGCACTGAAGAAGAAGAAGAAGAAAAAAATTCTGCTGAAACCATAAAGGCATTTTTGCCGAAATGCCTTAAGTATAAAGATAATTATTTCAATTACCTTGTTCATGTTTGTGTTGGAGAGAATACTGAAACAAAATTTAAAATAAATGTTCATAAGCTTTTGAGGAGGCAGTAAAATTTCCCAATATGATTACTGTACATAGTTTGTACCCCCTCTCTTCCATCCCCCTGCCTTGTCCCCACCCCCCCCCCCCCCCCCCCCTCCGAACATCATGGGGGCACATATGTATATGTGATCAGGAATTGTACTCACATTTTTGGTCAGAAGTGGCTCATGAAGTCAATACTTCCTAAATCCAACGAAATATCCACTTGTAATCGTGCTCATCCTCACAATTCAGTGTTATGAAGCCAGCCGGGTTACTTTTTCAATCGAATTTCCTGCGTCTTAATTCTTTGTCTGCCAAGTGACGTCAGACGCTTGTGCACTTTAGGGGATCCCTCGAAAAATGACATGGGATTGCGCACAGGTGCGCGTGCGTGTGATGTCACTTGGCAGGCAAAGATATCAGGAAATTCGTTAGAGAAAATATCCCGGCTGGTTTCAGAACACTAAATTGTGAGGATAAACACGATAACAAGTGGATATTTCGTTGGATTTAGGAAGTATTGACATCATGAGCCACTACAAGAATATGTAGTACCATTCCTGATTTTTTCCCAGTTAGAGCAGACTCAAAGTTCCGACTTTTTTTTTTGTCGGGAATTCAGCAGAATTTTGACACTGGTGGCATTTCGTCTTCGGGCCTCCGGCCCTCAGAGAAGACAATATTGTTTGTCTAATCTGGATCCAGCTGGCGCGTGCGTGTGACGCTACATGGAACGCAGTCCAAGCGACGCGGAGCGGGTCCAAGATGGCCCACATTGGTGATCGGGACGAAAACCAACAAATCACGATTATGACCGATTTATGGGCTGACACACAAACTATTAGTATTGTATGTACCGTATTTATTCAATTAGTTCGAACAGCTATACAGGTATGCTAACACATGAGAGGACCCAAATTACATATAATATATCAACTAAATACCGCGATATATTGCTCAAAATCCCGTTCAAACACCTCTAATCCTTCCTGGTAAAATTTGTGGTCGGTGTCAGCCAAGGCTAAAATCAGTGTTTGGAGGGGATTTTCAACAATATTTTGGGGTATTTAAGTTCGTTGTCATGTATAACTTGGGTCCTCTCGTATATCTGAGTGAATAAAAAAAAAGACAATTTGGCGTGTCAAACCAGATAACTGTCAAAATCGTGATTTGTTTGTTTTCGTCCGGAGCACCAATGTGGGCCATCTTGGACACGCTCCGCGTCACTTGGGCTGCATGGAACGAAGCTCTCAGGCTTATTCGGGTATACAGGAAGTATACCCATTTGGTGACATACATCCCATTTGGACTCATAAGCTATACAGGTGACGTGCCTATTCCCAAAGATTTTCTATACCAAGATAGCCCACTCAGGCCAAAACGGAAGCGAACAATCCCCCTGGCGGTGAGACTGAGGAATTACTACATTTTCGTTTTTATGAATGAATATTTGTGACCAAAACGTCATTTTATGAATGAAAACCGCCGTCACTATTGGAAATACGTCCAACTTTCAGCCTCACCGACAGGATCGAAACTATTCAAATGTTCGATTCCGTTTTGGCCTGGGTGGGCTATCTTGGTATAGAAAATCTTTGCTATTCCCGAGCGGGGACTTAAACCCGAGCCCCCCCTAGGTAATCGAGATCATTCATTGTACAATGTGCGAGAAATGACAAAACGATTGCATACAGTGAAAAGCTTAACGTATGCTACCACAACAACAGAATGAATGACGTGGATGACTGTCCTAGGGGGTGCTCGGGTTTAAGTCCCCGCTCGGAAATAGGCACGTCACCTGTATGCTACCATATCAACCTTCCCAACTGTTCAAGCTACTAATGCTAGTCCATGGCACGATGGGCTGGTCATGCTGGTTACTGCACGCACGTGGAACACAACATGAACAGGAACATCCGAGGTATTTGAATTCACCGCAATATTGAAAATTGCAATCAAGACAGCCATGGCCATGAACAAACACCACTAGAAGTTGACAGTTGCCAGGCATCAAACTGAGCGATAATAGAGGAGACCGGAAAACAGAGCGATAATCAGGATATTCCAGACATGTCCTATCCACAAATTCAGCAGGAATGAATAGACTATAATATACTCTAACAATACAATGCATATTTTATCAGAAAAACATATTTTATGTGAAATACACAAATTGTACCATTTTGTTTATTTTCCGGCGCCTGCGTAAAAATCAGCAGTTTGTTAATTTCAGGCTGCGAAAAAAATAATCAGTATGACAAATGATGTAAATTGATTTAGACTGGAGTATGAATACAACAGCTGTGTAAGAGTGTTCAGTTTCAATGCTGACTAGTCCAAAAGTGCATGTTGGTGGTACACGTAGTAGCAAATATTCAAACGAGAACTTTGAAGACTGAAGTGGAGAAGCGTTCCGTACGAACAGCAGTTGAAGTACAGTGATCATATTGACTTGGATATTCCTATTGCAAATCGACAGAAGAAGTACTGTATGCTGATAACTTCGAAAGTTCCTATTGGAAACATTCCTTTTATCAAGGGCATTTGCATGACCATTTTACATTTTTCAATAAATGTTGGACTGAGCAAAATCAGGAATACACGAGAGAGATGTAGGTCTATTATTTCTGGCATAATACAGTTATGAGAGACGATACTAGGCCCATTCAATATTACTCCGCTTCGCATCGGGCTTCTAAAAGAATCGACTCTTTGGCATAAAATCCCATATTGTGCAGCAATCCTATGAAATCGATTACGGTACATCGAAAACAAACTGGATGAATAATATGCAGAGTATTTTTTAAAATAAAAAACATGAACATATTCCGACAAATTTAAATTGAAGTGAGAAAAGAACTCCCCCAAAATATCAATTTCATTGAAATTATTCTGTTTAATAGGGTATTCCGACAAACTTAATTTGAAGTGAGAAAAGAACTCCCCCAAAATATCAATTTCATTGAAATTATTCTGTTTAATAGGGTATTCCGACAAATTTAAATTGAAGTGAGAAAAGAACTCCCCCAAAATATCAATTTCATTGAAATTATTCTGTGTAATAGGGTATAGAATAGCGTATGCTATCCCAAGACAAGTTTGAACATGATTAATTTATGCAAAATCATGGACAAACATCTGGTGTATCGCGAATCAAGTCAGTATAGATCAATGCAAAATATTACCAATACTGATACCTTTCATTGAAATTATTTTCTTTTTCTCGTAGAACAGCACATGTGCTATCTCATGACAAGTTTACTCATGATTTAATTTATTCAAAATCATGGGTAATCTTCTGATATATCGTTAATCAAGCCAGTATACACAAAATATTACCAACACTGATACCTCCTCCGCATAACCACCCGCGGAGGTTTGACCACGTTCTTGTGGAGGTTCGACCACGTGCATGCAGAGCTGCGATCACGTGTGTGCGGAAGACCGGGCATGCACATGCAAAGAACAACTTCCGGCTGAGTGGACAATAAACAGAGGCAGCCACAGCTCTCTGAGAGCTCAGTCGGGGCAAGACACCACGGACGATACATCTCCCTGAGACAGTTCTGTCCTCCTGGGACAGGCGAGGGAAGGACTTTAACATTTTGTACCTCAGCACGATTTGACCTCCACAGTGCGGAGCCCCAGAGACTGAAACTCCATGTAAGGGAAACTTAAACGGGAAGGGTGCGGGTCCCACTGATGACAATCCAATGGATCCGGTCCAACGGCCCTACAATTTATAAACCCCGGCCCTCTTGACTTATAGCTGACGGCAAGGCGGCGTTCTCTTCTTCCACAGCAGTGCAAGCGTGAGGGAAGGCTCTGATGTACCTACGCAACCCCGCGGACCAGTGAGGGACTACCCCTCATGTGTGGAGACACCTTGTCTCCGCAATAGACGTACCTCCCCATCTGCGGACTTGCGAAGGAAGTCCTTGACGATACTCTGCACCCGCGGAGTGGCGAGGGAAGTCCACTGACATGCGCAGACACCCTGTCTCAACAGGCGACGAACCTTGGTATCCGCGGAAGAGGGAGGTGGAGCAGACGTGCGGAGGACCCTCCGCAGTGACGCGTGAGCTCTGTTGAGCTGCACAACCTCCGCAGTGACAAGGACCTCCGCAGGTAGAGGGCCTCTGCAGTGCAGAAGACCTCTGCAAGTCTAGAGGACCTCCGCAGAAGTGAGGACCTTCGCACAGACGACATCCCTCCAGAGGACTGCAAGGTTGACTCAGCATTTGAACACCTCCGGAGACGGAAGAGAACAGGGAACCTTTACCTCCGCATGGACTTGGCATACAAAGAGACTGACGCTAGATCTGATGCTTAATCTGTAACGTTTGATGCCCAATGCACACAGGGTGCATGCAGCGGGCGTCATAATTACTAGAACTACAACCGATAACAGTCGTCCAGACGAGTACGGCCACATACATCACATCATAACAAATCAACAACATCATCATCATCATCATCATCATCATCATCATCATACAACATATTGTAATGTAGCCTTATGGGGAGCCTGAGATGCCATGGGAGCGGCACCACAGAAGTCGTGCACGTGGGCATGTTGCTGGCCGGCCTCGCCGATGGCACTGCCACAGAGATAGAACCCTGGACAGTCCGATGGTCTGCCAGAGCCTGTGTCGCACCATCCCTGGGCGAGAGACCGGTGATCACAGCAGTGATCACAGGAACGAGCTGCGAATCATCACGGCCCCCCTCCTGGGCCCCCTATATGGGAATCGTCCCCAGGGCTCTTGCAGGCCTTAGCCGGTGAGTAGGGACGTAGGCACTGAGACAACTCCACTGAACAAGACGGCTTCAGAATATTTATAACCCCTGAAGCACGAGACACGATGACATAAGACCATTGTTACAGTACAATGAAGCGAGAAGATTTGAGGGCGTTGCTATACAGCACACGTTTTTCGAATACGAAGTGGCCAAAACAAGAGTAGTGTTTACAAAGAATCTCCTGCCGTGATCTTTGGGCGAAATCGCCACAAACATTAAAGCAGGATCTTAGTCTAAACATGGACCCGGTGTAACCTTTCTATATTGTACAGCCCGGTTGACGGAGTCTAAACCTGGTCACTGTGTAATCTGGAAATATTGCATATATTTCGTGAGTGATTATCTGATCGTCATATATTGGTAATAAAACTTGTGTCTTTGAATTTATGTCTCCCGAACTTTTCTCTAGCCTGAGAAATACTATGGAATTGTGAACATCTCACCAAGAATTGTCCATAGCGTTTGGACACAGGGATGAGAGGTACTACAGAAAGACTATACGAAAAACAAACACAACGAGAGAAAACACAACAATGACAAACGCACGGCACCAAATATAAGTCGTAAAATCGCTACAGTGTGATGTCCTAAAACTATCGTGCATTTTGCACTATACTATGAATAGTGTTCTCGACAAAATCATATAGAGGTGACAACTTTTGCTTCATAACCACAGAATATACAGTTGGAGCATACGTGTATGTAACAGGATGTATGTCAAATAATGTAGGTCTAACAAGTAAGCCTATCTATAGTTCAACACGAACAGAGCAACAGTATAGTCAAAGGCGCCGATCGACGATCCGTATTTATTACTGGACATAAACATAATGGTATTTTTAATGTTTTCACCCATATACAATTGTAATTGTAACGTTCGACGCCCACGGCGCACAGGGTGCACGCGGCGGGCGTCGGTAATTTCTAGCACTACAACCAGGTAACAGTCCGCCCGGACGAGTCCGGCCGTCATACATCACAACATAACACATCACCATCACCATCATCATCACCAACATCAACAACATCATATACAACATGCATAGTACATAGTTATGGTAATGTAGCCGTGTGCGGAGCCTGAGATGCCATGGGAGCGGCACCACAGAACTCGCGCATGTGGGCATGTTGCTGGCCAGCCTCGCCGACGGCACTGCCGCAGGGATAGAACCCTGGACAGCCTGACAGTCTGCCAGAGCCTGTGTCGCACCATCCCAGGTGGGAGACCGGTGATACAGAGGGTGTACACCCCCGAGTCATCAAGATCTTCCCCACATGGGCCCCCTATGGAAGTCGTGACCAAGGCCTGACTGGCCTTTACCCGAACAGAGACAAGGGGCTCATGGCGTGAGCTCACCTGTCGTGCTCAGTCTCGGGACAACCCCGACCACACAAAATGCGGCCACAGTATTTATGCTAGAGGCGAGAGCACGAGAGATGACGTAAACAGCCATTGTTCAGTACAGTGGATAAGAGATTAAAGAGCGTTGCTAATCAGCGATCATGCTTCGAACAGAAGCGTCCAAAACAAGGCCGAGAAACAAGCGTTTTTAAAAAGAATCACCTGCCGCGATCTTTTACACGCGTCTGGAACGATGGACCTGAGTGTTGGTTTAGTGGCAGTTTCTGTAGCTGTTCCAGTTGAAGATTGTATTCTTGGTGGTGTCTACCTGTCTATTGCCCAATATTATTGTAAAGTCTAGCCCCCTTCATGTTGGGTCGTGTGCGCTGGGCTAGCTTCACAAATTAGTCCACTTTAAACGCATTCCAAGTTCTCAGCTCAATTATCAAATCTGGTGGATGGCAACTCATGAAGTCCTCGATGCAATCATCAGTTTTATCACTAAAGTAATCCAAAATCAATCGAAGAAAATCATTCCAATTTATCAGAGTACACAAGACTACTCTACAATTCATGTACATGATCAGGTACATGTGTTGTCACACGTACCGGCACAGAGGGCACAAGCCCTGCGTGTCCGTTAAAAACTTCCAATACTTCGTTTTTCTAAGTGTGATCCGAATTCTGCTCACTGGTCACAATGCATGGATTTTTATATCCCACAAACAAAGGACAATAAAAACATGACATCATTCGGAAACTGCGCAGTAAGCAGAATCCATCTGATAGTCAGTACAGTAGCCTACAATGTCTGGCCAGCTACAGACCTGGAGAACTTTGTCTAACCCGGTGATGTTTACGTTGCAATAAAATGAGTCAGCAATACCAAAACAAGATGACGACTAAACATACCTGCGTGAAACCTCAAGACACGTTGATGAAGACAATTTCGTTGCCATAGCTATTGGGGTCAAAGCCCGGTGACTGAACTATCTTGAACTTTTTCCAAACATTAACCAATTGGTCAAAACACAGCATCTTTGTTCTAACAACAACATCTAAATTATGCAATAACACATGCACCCCGATAACGACTGTGACAACAATACCTGATGTTCAAAACTTAGCATTGTACAAAAATAATTATGAAACACAAATCACGACACACACATCAACATATTTGCTATAAATCTAAAACTTCCATGTGATAATAATATTCATATTAATTACTCTGATTATTATCAATAATTTTACTGATCAAAATGTGGGGACTTTACACTATGTCCTTGGCATCAATGCCCTCTTCTATCTTAGCAGTTCGCATTCTACATTCATATACTCTCGTCATTGATATGTCTACATTGCAATGATTATCGTTATTATAATGCTGTTAGATAAATATTTTCGACTATACAATACTAAATTGTATAGTCACAGATTAGTGAACCAAGAATAATGTGATACTAGTAGATACTACTACTAGTAGTAGTACCATATGGTTTGAGATTATGAGCAGGTTGTCGATGTAAACAAACCAAGAAAGCACCTGTGCCGTCTCCAGGTCTCCGGGCAGGTTTACCCCCGGTGAATTTCCATTAACAGTCCGATCTAGAAGCTATTATACTCTGATTTTTTTTTTTTTTTTTTACTTTTTTTGCAAAGTAATTGCATAAAAACCACCGCTCACAGACCAATGACGCCGACTATAGCATTGAGTTAGATTGCCAACTTCTTCAATTATTGTGATAGAAGTTTGGCTCCCAGGTGAAGTATGCCAAGTTACCGAACGATGCCATTTAGCATCGCAAAAATATCAGCGAAAAACAGTGTAAACGAGTTAGAAAAATCAGAGTATAGTGTTGGAATGTCCATGCAAAGCATACCGTATTACCCCGCATATAGACGCATCGAAATTTCCGAATGTTTAACCGATTTCATTTATATATAGGCGCATGGGCCAAATAAGTGAAACAACCTGTGAATTATCCAGTTATAAAAAATCACACGTTCATTTTGGTTGAGGAAGGGGGGGGGGGGGGGGGTGTCATTCATTGTGTTTCGATATCAGTAAGAGAGGGGGGGGGGGGGGAGGGGCTCAAACTTTGAAAACTCATTTTTTGGAAAATCCATCCAACCCCCAATCGATTAATAATGACCAGTTCTTATATTGGAGTTTGGAGGATATACGTCCCACACAAGTCTGGCCTTTTCTGGTTTCTGCGGGATTACATTCAATAGATGACCACAGAGTGAGGCTTCTTCAGTGTACACGCGTCTGGAACGATGGACCTGAGTGTTGGTTTAGTGGCAGTCTCTGTAGCTGTTCCAGTTGAAGATTGTTTTCTTGGTGGTGTCTACCTGTTTATTGCCCAATATTATGTCCTTGGCATCAATGCCCTCTACTTTCTTAGCAGTTCGCATTCGACATTCATATGTACTCTCGTCATTGATATGTCTACATTGCAATGATTATCCTGCACAAACTGCACTCAGTTTTGTATATTTTTGCCTAGTATCAGGAGTGTATATTTCATGAGTTTGTGGTTGACCATAATAATAATAAAAATAATAATAATAATAATAATTTTTTTTATAAAATGGATTTGGAACGCAAAAAAAAAAAATCGTCCTATTCCCCATGTAGTTTTTTATGTTTAGATGTAAACGTGCTTAGTGGGTCATGGGCCTCATGGCCTTTAATTCATGTCTAGTTTCATAAGTAGGCCTTACATAATGTTTATTTCACATGCAGTATGGTTCAAGTGGACAAAAAGCACCATTTTTTTTTACTCTGTCCATGGATTACCTTTATAGATCTTGTTTTGAAAAAAAAAGAAAAAAATTGAGCTTACACAGGTATTATAGGTTAGGCTTAAAGCTATAATCACTTTTAGAATTGACAAAATTTATTCATTCTGCGGTAGCTTTATTTTGTCTATAGAATGAGAAATCGTACAAATTTGGGTCTGAAAATGTGTATTGCGTGCCTAAATTGAGTTGTCAAATCAAGATTCAAATCATTTTTTTCCTCAAAGCGGCCCGCCTTGCGAGCGATTTCTACACACAGTCTCGTGACGTCATTGGTATTTGTGTAGATACGGTGGCAACCGGCAATGTAGGCAGGCCGATCATTCTCTATCCACTGTTTTCATGCACTATTAACGTCAATTTTCTAAGTATATGTTGTCGAACAGTGCCTATTTCCTATATATTCCTGACTCTCTCGAGATGTAGTTTCAAATTTGCGTGACAATCAGTATCGCTAAATTTGGCTGATTTTAAAATTGATTCCAACTTTAATAACCATGGGGGTGTTATCCATGATTCCATTGACTTGACATGATTATTTAATGAATGTTATTCCTATTGCATGTCAGAACTGTATATTTCAGATCATCATGTCTGATGATTTCTATGATGATGACTTCCACTCGGATGGTGGGAGATCCCCACGGCGATCACCTTCTCCACACAGTAGATCCCCATCGCCTCGTGCGGGATCACCGTCCCCCCGTGGGGGCTCCAACCTGACCGGCTTGATGCCAATTGTTGAGGTCCCGACACCCAGTGAGAGCAACACTGTCAATGGCAGTCCCAGGAGTGACGACGAAAAGTTAGACACGGATCGCACTAACAACACAGAGGATTGGTTGGTTTTCTCATATCACGCTGGACATTGATTAGTTCACTTTTTGAAAATCCCTTGCAGAGAAGTCACTTTTTTTATGTAAACACTTTGAATGTTTTTTTTTTTCTCATCATTGATCTATACAGCTCTGATGATGAGAGTGATGAGGAAGAAGCGTCTCCAAGGACAAATCGACCCTCGTCAGCTCGCAGGCAGAAAAACCGTCATAATAAAGTCAGAAATGGAAGGTTCAACATTGATATGACACCACCAGACAAACTACTAAAACGAGCAGAGAGGAAAACTGCCCGCTATGCTGAAAAACACAAGGTAGTGGTGCTGATGAGTTGATGGTCAGCTTGATCACTTACACCGGGCAATATCATGTAATATTATATAATTCAAGCCAAGTACATGTGTAGAGATATAGATAGACAAAGCATTTACTACATCTATTTCATTTATATTTTCAGGTTGACCGAGCAATAAAGGAGTTGATTCGGTGCACCGCTTTGGCGAGAATACTATACGGTGACGGACATTGGAAACTGGCAAAAGCTTATGTCAACTTAGCAAAGGGATACTTTGACCTCAAAGGTTCACATGGATTATCTTTTCAAAGTATTCTTGTCAAAAACTTATCCGATAACTTAGGTAATTTAATCTGTGGAAATACAGTACCATTTGAGTAAAATGTTAAATACGATGTTCCAATAGGGTATGCCCCCCAGGCCCAGCAGCATGCTGACTTTGCCAAGAGCATCATGATGAGTGGAGTGCAGATGTCCGACAGCTCGGGAGATAAACCTGCCATCATGGAGGTGTTGGTTGAGATTTACTACACACTGGGCCGGGCATCCACACTGATGAAAAAATATCCTTCTCTCACCATGCTTTCCTCATCTTTTCTAATCAACATTGTAAAGCCACTATTTCTGATTTTAATTTATGCCACTCATTTTGTACATCGTACAAAGTTATCGCATATCTCAAGAAAATGCACAGATTTCAATGTACATATATTTCCCAGTGAATTTTTATCAGCCTTAATAAGCTATCACATATCCAGAAGCAGAGCAGGCTTTGAATAAAGCTGATAAAATATCGAGGGAAAGAGCAAAGTTATCATCGGTGAAAAGTCGTGAAAGTGAAGACTGGAAAATAAAAATGTGCCTCTCAATGGCACGGTAATTGTGTTTACTTAGTCTTGCATTTTTTGCTAAATCATCCTTTCAGCCCACCGATGGTCAATATGTGATGGAAATTTTATGAGTCCACTGTATTTTGACCAGGTTGAATGTGCGACACCAAAAGTATGCCTTGGCAACCACCAACTTCGAGAAGGCTCTGGATCTGATGGAGAGAAAACACGGAGAAGATCATATCGACCTCATACCTATATACCAGAGCCTCGGCAAAATATCCTTTTCTACATTTATGTATGTTCTCAATAAGAGATGATTCATTCACCATTTGCTGCAAATATCATTCGCAAATTTTCACGTCAGTTAATCCTTGACATGAGCTGTATGTTGAACAGTGCAAGGGCGTGCATGCAGACCATGAGAAGGCCATAGACCATTATCTACAAGCACACTCCATTGCATCAGCAAAGTATGTACATTCACCCAACTGAAGCAGATTTCTAATTTGTAATCTGTTCCACAGAAACTTACTCTTTTGAGTGTATATGGTACTAAGTAGAAGGGGACGCTTATGAATGTTTTATAAAGTATATTTATGTATGTGTATAACAATGATATCTTGATGGTAAATTTTGATGATTTCAGTTACAAGGACAATGATGTTCATATTGCGGAAACAGCTCGAGCTCTGGCCTCGGCATATTCAGCCGTCAATGATATTGAGGCTGAAAGTAGGCAATTTTTGTGTGTTACTCAGTCAATATTACTTATAACTCACTGGAATAGCTTTCATTAGAAAATGTTAGTTTTCAAGATGCTTTATTATATAAGAACTAGTTGAGATCTTTTGACGACAGCATCAGCAGAAAGTTACCTGAACGAGTGCCTGGGGATATATCAGGCAGTTTATGGACCACATGACGAGAGAACCGTGGATACGGAGGACGAGCTCGCGCGTCTAATGATACGTACTGATAGACAAGATGTGAGCCACCCTGCTCGACTCCAGTCCAAATTAATGAGACTTTCCTATTGCTATGTATAATATGAAAAATATTACATGTACCTGGTAATGGCTGTATATAATTTAAAAGTTTAAATGCTTATCAATTTCTCACTTACAGATACTTTGTATACATCGAGTGTTGGAAAGTTTTGTTTTAAAACCTAACAGTCAGTTCAATGTCTAATTTCCTCATCGCAAGAAAATCATGTAATGACCTATTAGATTTCTGACTGGTCACCTCAGGAGGGTTTGAGTTTGCTGCGGAGTGGGTTGGATGCCAAGAAGGAAGTCTACGGTGAATTATCTGCAGAGGTTGCGGCTACATGGAAGCTGATGGCTAATGTCTACCTCGCTAAACATGACTCTGAGAAAGCCCTCAGAGCCCTGAAGAAGGTGTGGAATTGATGCCAGCTTGCACTTACCGAAATTAGTTTAATCGAGTTGGAGCAAGGTTTGAGTCACATGCAGTGATACGAGCTGATATATATACAAATGTAAAAACATTTCTGCCTCTCCAGGGCCACAACATTGAGTGTGCTTTGTATGGGACCAACCACAGGAAGAGCAAAGATACTCAGAGAACTATTGATCTACTCATGGCGTGAGTTTCTCACAACCATAGTAGCAAGATGTATTTTGCTATTGTATTATGTATGTATAATATTGTTTTTGTGTCATCTGAGCAAATTTCTTCTGCAAATCAGTAATTTTTACATTACTGATTTGCAGAGTTGATCACATAAGAACTATGATGAAGTTTTCCAGTTTCATTGCAAAAATATTGTGATGCATAAGATCTGTTTTGCATTATTTCCACAAGGAACCCAAGCTTGGCATCGAAGCAGAAGAAGACAAAAGCCGAGGAGATGAAGGACCGGCCGAGGTTCAACAGCATTGTCAGCCGAAGCAAACCTATGGGCTCATGTAAAGTTCCCGACTCGTAATCATGCCATCTGAGATGTTTGACGTTTGTATTAGTGCTCCTTATTAAAAAAATTAATGAACATTTAATGTATCTTGTAGAGCTGTCATGAAAGTCCATTTAATGACCTTATATCAGAAATTCATTTGAATGTCTGATAATTATATACATGTATATTTAGCTTTGCATGGGTTCTAATTAGTAATTTTCATTGTAAGTTACTGCTGTTCACTAATAACATGTTAGGTATACTATGACATGCACTTTTCGATGTGTAATTTTAGGGTATTAACCAGAAGGAAGTTGTATATTGCTTATTTGCCATCTTAATCAATACATTCACTTTTGCTTCAATGGTGAGGGGGTTGTGTTCATGATTCTCAAGGGGTGGTATCGTTCTAGTGATTATAAATTATGACAATCGTGGTTGAACTTTTCACAATAGGTGTTCTACAAATGACATTTCTTTATCAATTGACATCAAAACCAATCCTGGCGAATTGTCGGTAAATTATTTCAATTTCATCCTTCCCTCCCTGCCTACACATGCAAATGTAACAGAAAGTGTGATTATGTGCTTGTTATAGATGTAAATACATTTACATGTATATTTCGGTTTTATTTATTAAACATTATGCTCTATCTGTTACTACCTGTTTTTTGATATTGAGTGAATGATTCAGCACATCGAGTGGCATTATAAAATACATGTATAAGAACAATTATGTCTTCCTGCAAGTTCCTGGCATATTTAAAATACAGAAAAAAATGTCCAAAAAACTTTTCTGACTGGTGAATATTCACGTTGTGAAACAGAACACACACTATTGCCAAATATTTTATTTTCTGTTTGATTGGGTAACCTATGTACATACAGAAAAGTCAACAAGCACCATGACTATTAGGCTAAGGCAGACTAGAGCATAAATAATCAACAACATATCAGCAACAACGTGCGCTGTTACATGTTACCATGTAAGCATAAAAACGTTAACATAATCCTGCACAATCACCCATGCAACAACAATGACCTGGCATGATTCTGTATGGTAGATCCTCAATACTAGTAATCAAATTTCCTAATGACCATTGAACACCATATATACAGATAGTTCCCTGCTCATGTACACAAATACCCCATGAACAACAAATCTTATGGTCTACACTCAGAATTTACTAATGGGATACATTTCACATCACACCTTCGTGTCGGATTATATTGCAATCTAAAATGTCAACATTTTTCACAATTTGATAATAAGTGACAATAAATTAATGTGAACAATTGTGCACAAAAGACTAGTGTAAATTGATAAAATAAAAACATTAGCATCAAGGTCACATGACTTGTATACATGTATAGAGTCCCTGAGGTGAAACAACTTGCAAGTTTTGACTATTTGTCATCAGCAGCTTCTGACTTATGTCTATAACGGTTGTAGTATTAGATGAAATTTAGTGTCCTGAGTAAACGGTAATCTGTACTCAACAGGCTTTACCATCCTCATAGACTGAATAAAGTTTTACTGGGTAGTTCATTTCGATCGGATATAGTTACGTATTCGCACATCACAACAAAATCCACCAAATTAAATGCCTCACATGACGGAGAATTTGTACCAAGGTCACATGATACAAACTGGAAACATATATTTTACAACAGTCTCATCAATACTTGCAAGTTGCAGTACCCCAGGTATTAACATCTCTAAATAGGAATAACAACGCTATCTACGAACTAAATAGCCATACAGGTAAAACAAAATTAGCCCAAAGGCTAAGATAGGTTACCGGACAATTTTGGTTTGGCCATGGCAGCATTGGCAGGTAACAGACGTTTTACCAATCAAGGTTCGCAGTGTAAACATATGACCTTGGGATTTACCGATCAAGGTCATCCGTATGAACTTCGATGTTACCATTACATGTATGTGTGCGGCATTTGATATTCTATATGTTGGGTGGAATCGTTTAGGCCGCTCAGGTCAATTTACACATTCCAAGTCAGACATTTGGCACTCAAGGTCATCTGACATCAAGTTCAAGGTCATCATTAGTTGTGCCATATATGTCTTTCTATATGTTCATAATGCAAACATGAGCTCTATCTGCAAGCATTTCATCTGTAGAGGCAAATCTGGGCATTTTTTGACCCCAAAATGGCTGTTTTGACCTTCCAAGGTCATCGAAGGTCAAATTCAAGGTCACCACACAAGTCGCCATATATGACTTTCCATTTGAAAATGCCAATTTCTAAGCTCTATCTTCAAGCGTTCTATGAGTACAGTCCTGACAGCTCCCATAATGAAGGAAAAAAGTGCCGAAAATTTTCCAAGTCCGAAATTTTTTTCAAAGGGTGAAAATATTTTTTTGCCTAGAAATGGCCCAAAATGGATAGTAATGCGATTTGGGGTGAAAAAATTTTTTTTCGCCGACTCGTCAAAAATTCAAAATGGCCGCCACACGGAGATCGGCGATTCCAGGGCAACAAAACTTATACACGTCACAGAGGTATATAAGAGGAATCTTTTTAAGCAAAAATCTCAAAACTGATCAGACAGTTTTTGAGAAAATACAGATCAGGTGCAAATTTGAGCATTTTTCAACGCAAAAATGGCTGTTCTGACCTTTCAAGGTCATCCAAGGTCAAATTCAAGGTCACCACACAAGTCGCCATATATGACTTCCCATTTGAAAGTGCCAATTTCTAAGCTCTATCTTCAAGCGTTCTATGAGTACAGTCCAGACAGCTCCCATTATGAAGGAAAAAAGTGCCGAAAATTTTCCAAGTCCAAAATTTTTTTCAAAGGGTGAAAATTTTTTTTAGCCTAGAAATGGCCCAAAATGGATAGTAATGCGATTTGGGGTGAAAAATTTTTTTTCGCCGACCCGCCAAAAATTCAAAATGGCCGCCACACGGAAACCGGCGAATTTAGGGCAACCAAACTTATGCATATCACAGAGGTATATGAGGGGAATCTTTTGAAACCAAAAACTCAAAACTGATCAGACAGTTTTTGAGAAAATGGCCGTCAAAGTCCAAAATTGAGCGTTTTTCGACAAAAACGGCCGCCATTTTGAAAAAAATGCGAAAATCAAAAAACAAAAAAATACCTCCTTCTCAAAATATTTTTAGGCATTTTTGTGCAAAAATTCAGAAAGATTCGATAGTTAACTTTAAAGATAAAAATGTTAACGCCGGACGGACGGACGGACGACGGACGCAACGCCATGCCAATAGGTTATCGGACCAAAGGTCCGGTAACCTAAAAATGAAATTTTAGTGTATCAATTATTCCTAATATTTTTGATATACATAAAACAATCACTAAGCTAAAAAAATGCATTTTTTTTTTCAAAAAGACTGAATAACAAGAAATAAAAATCAGGAACACCTGTTGTCCAGCCCCATTTTGACTTGCCCAAGAAACAAAAATAAATGGTAAATATACCTGTAAGGACAGCAAAGGGTCAGGAACGGGTATCCTCTAACACGATAAACTGCACTATAAATATAAACAATATACACTGGAACACAATGCTGCAGAAATAACAGATCCAGGATATAACCTCCTAGAAAAGAGGTAGCCAAACAAACAAGTTCAGGATCCATCTCTCCCACCAACACAACAGAAACATGTGAATTTCAAGTCGAAACTACAAATATATATGTACATGTACATACTGTATGTGGAGGGAAAACATGAGATAGACAACATGAAAAATACAACACATAGCATTAAAAATACTGACCAGTCCAATTTACACTCCTCAAATATTGGCACATCAAAACAAGTTTTAAACTAATACAGGTCACATTAGTTGGTATATGCATGTTACAGTGAGCTACCTTCTTGCTAGAATGATATGTATAGTGTGAAACCATTTTAGTGAAATAAAGGCAGCTGCCTTTAATAGCTCTTGGCATGCTTGGTACTACATCAACGGTCACTGACCGTCAGGGTCAGAAGATCACATGACAGATGGGGATTGTGCATACAGACATACATGTATGAACATATAAACTGTTCTTGAAGAATCTGAGCTATCCCAAATATGTACATCAATGTACAACCATATACATTGGGAACTTGACTCTCAAATATACATACACAAATATGTTTGTCTTGAATAGCATACGTTTTGGAAGTATCTGAAAACAACATAAATACAATTACATGTATGCCATAGAAAAAGGAAGAAATGGTCAATCAAGCACCGAATTATCCAACACCATGATAGAACACACCAGCAATACAATCCATCAGGAAGGCAAAGATACATATCACAGTAACAAAGCCCAATGCTTCAAGCACTAATAAAAGGTGTGAAATGTAGGACCCTAAAAACAATATATTCATACCATTTGACATCTAACTCACTAGAATCATACCAAAGTATCAACTCAATAAACAGGTATTTTTTCTATATATATAATACCAACATCAAATATCCCCATGTACATTGCATACTATTATTTTCTTATCCAGTCATCATACTACTGGTACCAGAAGTATGTATAATACTGACTGTTGAAATGACGATGTCGGATATAAATTAGTTTGTTGTACGGTTGTACTACACCAAAATCCTGAATACTAATCATATATGTAGATGGAACATGAAAACAGAATACCGGTACCAGATTGGTGCAGATTGTTGCTGATTGACTCTTTGAAATAAAACACAAACATATGAGAAATATTTCAATGATATGAGCCCTGAGTGTTCCCTCCGACATGGTTTGCTGTTATCTGTAGTATGAGAGGGGTCGAGTTCTGTCGATTGGAGCATACTTGGTTAAGACCTCACCCATCTGACTAGAGCACTTGGTGATAGCATCGCTGCATTTGGCAATCTGCTCCCGAAGATGACCATTTTTGTTGTCATAGGCCAAGTCTCTGACAACTTTACACATCTGTATACAGGCCGACACTAGATTCATACAGGCTCCTGCAAGCAAAAAGCATCTGTCAGAACATCCATGTGAAATATTCATTTGAAATTGTATATATCTATAGGCTACGTATTATTGAACATCTTGATTGCAAACATGATGGTACCTAGAATACACTTGGAAATTTCTTTGGCATCTGCTGGAAGCACTGCTGCTTTTCCAATGAACTGTTCCTCCGTTGAAAACAAGACCATCCCCTTGGTTGCTGCTAATAGTGGCTCACAAAAGTTGATACATCTTTGTTGGTGCAAATCAGTAGGTTTTCTTTTGAAACACTTGATACTGGAAAGCAGACATCCACCGCAAGCAGTAAAGCTTTTGATACAGTGCTTGAACTGATCCTGGTCATATGGTTCCAAGGCATGCTCGCTGGCGTACTTGCAGTAGTCAGTCAGGATGCCGAGGTTCTTGCTGATGTCTGAGCAAATCTGCACAAGTAGCGGTGGTGTCAATTGTTCCCGGTTGGTTTGCTTCAGACGTTGGCAGCTCAGCTCCATGTCGAGGTTAGCTTTACGGAGCTTGTACACATCAATCAGGCCCGGTACTGCTGGCACAGATGATGGACTATGGATCCCGACCAAATATGCTAAATGTGCACAGCACTCTGCCAGTGACACAGTCAGGTCGCAGATGTCCTGTATACAGCCACATACATCCTCCCACTTGGCGGTGACAGAGTAGACCAGCTCGTTGATTCTCGCTGTGACCACAAGTAGACCCTTGGTCTTGGTGACGACCGTGTCACGGTACTTGGGGTATGACTCGCTGTGTGTGGACACGGAATCACCATACACAGGACGGCGGTCGTTGGACAACAGCAACATGTCGGCCACTGCTTGCATCCTCATCTGACCAAGTTTGCAAGTGAGGACGACCTCCCTCGCATGGCTGGTCGACATCACCGCTCTGTGTTCTTGCACCATAGGGAGGGGTTATCTTCTCAGTCTGCAAACAGAGGAATTTACTCAAAAATTACTTTCAACAATTAATGTAATAATTTGAATATGAAACATCATGCAATCATCATAGGTCATAATTTAATATAAATGGAATTATATTCAAATCAGGCACACTGGCACATATATTAAAAATGGTTTTCTAAAATCACGAAAAAGATCTATAAATATCAGTACACAGTCATGTATGCAGACTCTCTATATTTTGAATTTTTTTTTACTAGATATCTGTATCATGCGATATAGATTTATGTATATACTTTAAAAAAAATGAGTAGATCTATATCAAGAGTGTTATGTACATGACAATGTATGCGATATGTATTGAACATAATTGGATGATCACTGGAGCGTTCCATGCAGCCTGGGTACTGCGGCAGATAGGGGTAGCCTACCCAGGCAGATAGATACCAGGCAGAGTCGACTGTGTCAGTGTGTGGCCTATGCGGCTATCTATGCCCTATGCCTACACAGAGTGCAGTTATCCTACAGGCCCAAAATAAAAAGCATTTATTTGGAATCACATAATGAATGGATGACAATTAATATGTTGAATGATTTCTCACTTCACAAAGCCTGCAAAACATCCAAAATTTGAAGGATATTCGTGACGGCTCGCTATTGCGAGAGGCTCCATTCACTTTGACAACTCGAAAGAAACGCCAATTTAGCAGACAGCTTTTTGGGTGTGTTCCAATTCGAACACATAATACACAGTGAACTCTGGGGAAATTACCGGAATGTCGACATCTTCTTGTTCTATGACTTCCCCTTTATTTATTAGCATATATATGAACATGTGAACATATCAGTAATACGTGACAGGGAGCGACATTAACACTGGCCCACTGGCCCCACACCATATTTTGAGCCTGTGGGGCCAGTAGGGGCCACCAGATTCCGTAAGTCACTGGCCCCATTGGGCCAGTATAAAATCTTGCATTCTTTGAATTTTACTTCACAATATTTCACTTCCCTTGAAAGCCTTTCAATGTTGCTTCTTTATGAAAATGCATCAGTGCTTGATATTCAAGTGTGCACTGATTGTTATTGAACTTTGAAAGTGGGGCCAGTAGATTATGAAAGGGGCCAGTAACTTCCAGATGTTACTGGCCCCATGGGGCCACTGGTGTCATATGCCTAATGTCGATCCCTGCGTGATATATTGAAACATTTCACGTAAAAATCGACAAAAGAGGTGTGGTCATTAAAAGCAAATCTTCCATGCGCATGTCGTGTTCATGTGAACTTTGACCTGTGCCAGTTGAAATCCAGGTCAAGATACAATATAGTTCCTCAAATAGTCTATCAAATGTATGCTCCTGCAATGACTTTTGACTCAGTTTTAGAGTAATTTTCAAAATCAAAATTAAGAAATTATAAATCATTCAATTGCTATTAAAAATAACGCATAGATAAGCAAACAAAACAACTGACAAGGAATAACGTCATCTCGTACCCATGCTATATTCAAGTTAAGCACACTTCGTACCCACTTCTCGTACTCTGCACCGTCAAATGACAAATCAGAATGTTTTGTTAGAAATAAAAAACGTCTATCGCACAAGTGGGTGGCTTGTAGAATGACATACATTACATATATGGATGTAAAATTGAGAATAAATAATAAGACATTGTTGGAACAATAAAATTACGAAATTAACCAATAAAAAGATTAGCTATAGCCTATAGGTCTATACAGGCCCCCTAAAAAATGAAGTGTTCCCCCTCAGTTCCTGTGGGGTGATCTCTTCGGGGTCTTCCCTAATCTAGATGAACCCCATGGTCCCTCTGACCTGGATCCACCGAGGGTGTCCCAGTCGTGCTGGACATCTTACAACTCTCGAGCAGTCCAATCTTCCTCCCCAAAATTGGGCGTCCTTGTCCACCTTGGGCTGACCATCGCCACGTCCACCTCACCATCTCCTTCGGGTTTTCTTCTTGTGCCTGGGGGCCCTACCTCCCCCATGGCAGCTACTCCACATACTGAGCCAACCACTGCCTCCTCGACACGAACTGTCTGGATCTTCTTCACAGCCCTGCTCCTCCACATACTGAGCCGACCGTTGCCTCCTCGACTTGAAATGGCTCCTGATTTCTTCACCTGTCAAGCCGCCATGGCTGTGGTGAATTGTCGCCTCCCACGCTCATGGTGGAAGTTCTGAAAATGGATGTAAAACAATGAGTCGTGTCGTCACGTGTGGGCATTCAGGGCACTTGAGACAATTGAAAATATCCTTGTGCTTCTCCTTGTGATGTCTAATTTAAAAAGAAAAATGCTTGCTCACAGTCTGGACAAGTAATCGCCATCCTGGACTGGCCTTGTGTGATCAGTGACCTGGGAATGGGGGAACCTCGCTCCTATGGCCTGATCACTACACTGCGTGGCCGCTGGGCTGGCGAGTGTGCCACAATCCCACCCGTGCTGCTGCATTTTCTGGCTGTATTTTCGTCTAGCTGTTCCTCAGGGCTACGCTGTATCTCTCTCTTCATTGGCAATTGCCTGAGACAAGTCACACAGCCTCTCTGCCATTAGCACTGCGTCTAATTCCTCGACCTCATCAACCAACAGCCCTGCCAGCTTGTCCGCGTGTATCTCGATCAGAGGCTCCCCTGATTTTTCCATCTGGCTTGTGGTCAGGCGGCTGGGAATTTCCCCCCTGTACCTCCTTTTCCCAGCCCTGATGATCTCTTCATAGTCAGTCCCCTCTTGGTATTGTTCAGCTTCACTTTTGTGTGTGGTTTGTGGTTGTTTGACGGCTGCTATACTGATTATCCATGCTATCACTCTATGTAGTCAGTCTCTGCAGGTCTGTCATCTGCGGTGTCTGGATCACAACTGACCTCTGTTGTCTCTGACATCATCTCAAACCGCTTCATATTTATTTTGGTTCCACGACTGTCCTGCCGAGCCGCCCAACTGCGCCGCAGAGCTGCTGGACTCCACCGTAGAGCCGCTTGACTCCACAGCAGAGACACCCGACTCCACTGTTGAGACACACCACTCTGCTCCAGAGCCACCGGACTCCAACGCAGAGCCACTTGACTCCGATCTTCCCGACACCACTGAGGAGTACTCCACCCTGATTCCCTGAAGCACCTTGTTTTCCTGGGTTTTCCTTAGCTTGTGGTTGCTTTTGATCTAACACCTTCTTCTTATCCCATTCTTCCAATCTCCGGCTCTAGTACTCACTGCAGCGCCTTTTATATCTTCGGAGCTCTTTGGCCCTAACACAGCTCTTACGCACTCTGTTCACATTGTTTTTACTGGCCCACATGTTTCAATAAGTCTTTTATGGGTATATCTCTATCGCTTGCGGTATCTCCCCTGAGATTTTTTGAGGAGTCATATGAACATCCCCCTTTGTCATAATGTCTTATTCAGTCTCTAAAGTTTCTCCCTCGGACTCGTCCTAAGACGTGGCCTGGGCTCTCTCGTGAGGCCCCTGCTGTATCTCCACCACAGTTATCTCGTGAGTCCCCACTACCAAATAAGGTCCTGTCCAGCTGGGATTGAGTTTCTTTCTTGGGTTCTTTCTGCCAGCACGCTGCTGTTTGTAGGTGCTGATGAGCCCTTGCTTACACTCCTTGCAGTGTGAACCAAACCCATTCTACATATTCCTGCTCCTGCTGCTATTCCTGTAGTGAATGTGTGTTTTCCCTGCCAAACATCATCAATTTGGGCATACCCCCAGTGGACTTGTGTAGCAATGTCCTGTACGCTGCCATCATATAGTTAAGCTATCAGTTGTCCTGTTTGTTGTTCACAAATGAAGTGAACATGGCTATGATGCTCCTGTTCGCTCTCTCCACCAGCCCATCACTCTGCAGCCAGTATTGTGTCGTCCTTGTTTCCTGGCATTTTAAAAGCTTACCCAACTCCTTCATTAGTCTGGACTCATTAGTAGTGTGTGATTTGGGAGTGTGTATGCCTCCACACATTTGGTAAAATAATCCACAATCACCAGATTATAGCGGTTTCCTCCCCTGTGATCACACCCAGCTCCGGACTATCCATGGTGATCCTGTTGAAGTGGGCCCCGACCAGCTCCTGTCTTAGATGCTAGTGGCCCTTCCCTAGCTTCGAATTCACTCCTTGGCAGGTGTTACACTCCTTGCAACACCTTTTGACATCTCTTAATGGCTGGCCAGTATTACTGCTGTTTCAGCTTCTGCATCGTTCGGGTTATACCCATGTGTCCGGCCAGCTTATGTTTCTGTTCTGTCTTCAGCAGCGTTTTCCTCATCTTCAGTGGTACCACCACTCTCCTCTCCATTAGACTATTTCCTAAAAGCTCCTGTCAAACAAGGATCCCTTCTTGTATGTGAAAGGTCCTCCCATATTTGCCATAGTATCTGAGTGACTACCTCATACTTTGTGTCCACAGAGTCCCTTCGTCTTGTTTTTTCCACTCTATCAATGGCTGGATACCTGCGCCTTCTAGAAGGATACTTTCTCCTTTTTTATGAGAGTGAAATTGTCTATAGTGAGTGTCGCTACATCCACACCCTTTTCTTGTCCCTGCTGGATTTGGGAAAATACACCCCCGATTCAGTACAGGCTGGTGTCAGTGTCCAGGATGAATGGTTGATCCCTGTCTGAGAAGGCCATTACTGGGTCTCGGATTAGCTCATCTGTAGTCTCAAATGCCCCTCCTGCTGTTCCGGCCCCCACTGACAAGCGGTTTTTTTCTTCAACAGCCTTGACAAAGATGCTGCCTTGGCTGCATAGTCCTGAATGAATCTTCGATAGTATCTCATGAATCCTAGGTATGGTCTTGCATCTGGACAGCTTCAATCTCCTTGGGATCACACCTAACACCTTCCGACCCAACATGTCCCAGGAAGGCTATTCTTCCTTAATAGTTCACATTTGGTTGGTTTTAGCTTCAATCCCATCTGCTGTAACCACTCAAACACTAATTGTAGATTGAACAGTGCATCTGATACATCGACCACGGTGCAGATGATGTTGTCCAAGTAGACAAGGCAGCGCTTCCATTGGATACCCCTCACAGCCACTTCCATCTACCTCTCAAATGTCGACGGTGCTGTGGGCAACCCGGCTAGAATTCAGACAGGCCGGACCTCATGGCAAAATCCATCTTCACCTTGTCTTTGGGGTCCATTTCTACCTGTCAGTACTCACTAGCCAAGTCCAATGTCGAGACGTATCTGCTTCCCGTCAGCGTGTCGAAGGTTTCATCGATCCTGGATAAAGGATAAGCGCCACTCAACTGATTTTGTTCAGCTTGTTGTAGTCTTCACAAAAGCATGGTTCCGTCTGCCATCTTCTGTACCTCTGCTTCTATAATCACTTATTGTCTTAGCGGATTCCTCCGCAGGGGGGTTAATTGACAGGGAGTCTCCTGTGTCAATTTGGTGTCTCACCAGTGAGGTTCTGCTAAGGATCCCATCTGGTTTGATGAAGATGTCCCCCTTTTGTTCAGCTGTCAAATTCACTGTCCCCTCCAACAAGTGGAGAACAGACAGAGGACACAAATTCGACTAATGTGACCAATGACACCATCGGGTTAGCTCCTGTAAGGGGTGCATCCCTCGTCTCTGTTGATCTGGTCCCCGCAAACTCCTTCGACAGCTTCCGCCTGGGCTATCGTGCTCCCATGGGCGACTTCGTGAGGATGGAGACCTGGGTTGAGCAATTGCACCCACACCCGACCTCCTGCAACCACCAACAGGCTGTGCCCCATTTGCTGCGTGCACCCATCGCTCATGGCTATCTCAACCAGTGCACCTTTCGTTTCTGGTTGCGATCCTTGAACCCTTCTTTCAACCAAACCTCCGAGCAGGATTGCAGCTCAATTTTCTCATTGACTACAATCCCCAGGATCGACATTCAACATTTTCCATGCAAGAAAGTCACTTCATCTTTGACTCTGAGCTCGGGTCAATGGTAGGCTAATTCCATTTGCAAGTGTAAAGTAGGTGTTTTTGTCACAAAAATGGATTTTGTCCCTCAAAATTGAAACTATACAAAATCAAAATACAGTTACAAAATCAGTTTTTTATTCACACAATTGATTTTGTATCACAAAATTGAGAATTGGTTCATCAACTTCGATTTAGTTGGACAAAATCGAATTTTGTATCACAAAATTGAGAATTGGAATATCAACTTCGATTTTGTTGGACAAAATTGAATTTTGTCATCACACAATTGATTTCGTATCACAAAATTGAGAATTGGTACATCAACTTCAATCTTGTTGGACAAAATTGGATTTTGTCATCACACAATTGATTTTGTATCACAAAATTGAGATCAGAATTCAATTTTGTGGCCTACGCGCATGCTCCAGTTTATATGGGATCGTTCCTTATGAGGGACAAAATCGATTTTTGTGACAAGAACACCTACTATACACTTGGCGCCCCATAGTAAGAGCCTCCAGTCCTAGGACAGAGACCCTCCTCTCAGCTCCAGTTCCATTCTCCGGAAGCAATAGATAGCCAATTCTTGCCACTGACCTCGATGAATGCCCACAGGTCCTGCAAGTTGTAATTCCCTCTTGAGAAATACCTGTGTGTCTAGCATCATGACTGAGCACCCTGTGTTGACTAACATCTCATGAGGCCACCCATTCATCCAGCATGTGACGTGCAGCTGCTGCTGACCTTACCAGGGCTTGCCCACTCTCGCTGTGGGAATAGACATTCTTTCCCCGTGGTTGACGGATTTGACAAAGGTCCCGTTCTTGGAGCACCTCCCGGACTGCTGTAGAGATTCCCACCATGGGGACATCCCCTGTAGCTCCCACCATGACCAAACTCAGGCCGCCGGTCTTCCTTAGCTGATTCTGGTTCCCAGCCAGTGGTCCTGGCGGGCCGCTCCCATCTGCCCCCTTGCTATGACATTGTCATTTGAAATGCCTTCTCCACTGGCATCCCCAGCAGATAACTTGGCTTTCATCCCACCAATGAGCTTGTCTTGATCCCCCTGCCGGAATGGCGAGGGACCCCTGTTGCTAGCCTCATTAGCTGCTCTATTCACTCCATTATTTGTCTCATAAGTGTTGCTGGGTCTTCGTTATTGGGCCCCTGTTTTGGTTCTGCCCTGTTCCAATCTCGACTAGCCGACCAACCAGACTGTTGAGGCTCACCAACTACGGGTACATCCACCGACCCAACCACATCTACCCTGTCAGCGTCCCAGAGGTCATGATTCTCGCCCTCTACCAGATGAATCCCTCCATCTCTTGGTTTCTTGACAGTCTGCACTGACCATCCGCTGACTGCACTCTCGTAACAAGTATATGATTAAATGCATCAACCAGCGATTTGGGTTGGCCCACTTCTGCCAACACTTGCATAGCATTATCTTTGATGAGGTCCTCCTTGCTGACTCAGTGAAATCTCAGCTGCCCAGGCCTGGCTTCTTCTTGGCATTGCCTCTCATTGGCTCTGTTGTACTTTTGTTCCATTGTTTCTACCACCATCGTCCAGTCAGCCGTCTGGGCTATGGACAGTTCATTCAGTACACCCCGAGCCGCTCCCGTTAAACTGCTGACCAGATGCAGTGCTATGAGGTTTGACAAAAGGGCCTCGTTCAGCTGGGGGGGGGGGGGGGTAGAATCCCCGATTATGAGCCCCACTGCTCCTGAATTCCCTCCTGTCAGAGGGTTAGATGGGGCCTCTCTGAGTGTTCAGGCGGCTTCACCTCAACCTACCCATGCCAGCAGGCCTCCGATCTGGCTCATTCCCCTGTTGTCGACCTTATCAGGCCACACCCTGGACCTTGGGTTCAGATCGAAGTTCCCATCCAAGCTCATTACTTCTTCAGCTCCTCAACTGCCTTTCTCAGCCCAGGCTTCCAGGATTTTGATCAAATCGTTCATAGTGTCCCTGAACAGTTTCGGGCAGGCCTTGAAGTAACAATTTCGCCTGTTCCTCTGTCTGTCGTCACTGTTGCTCTCTACAATGGGTCTGCCTTTGACTCTTTCTTATGGCTATGACTTCCTGATGCCCCCACTCTTCCTGGGGGCATCATACAGAGTGAGGTGGGCCTTCAACCTCCCGAAACCCAAACAACACAGAATAACAACCCTCAACCACAAGTGGCCATCCCATACATCACAGGGTTGTCAGAACAACTCCACCGTATCTTCAGTTCCCATGCGGTATCTTCTTACCGCAAACCTTTCAACACAGGTCGATCCTAGTCAAGCCCAAAGACAAAACACGAAAGGAAAAAAAATGTAGAGTGATCTACAGTATCAAACAGGTGTTCGATGTCTGATGTGAACGTCCAGGTGTTCGATGTCTGATGTGAACGTCCTGACCAACGTTGACAACCTACAAGCTAGAAAAATCAAGAAAGCACTGGAAATACATAAACGACGTCCATCCCTCAACCACGACGCCGGAGCCGAGATCTCCCCGGGTACTGCTCAGCATCCTGTCACATGACCTCCGTGGTCACAGGTGATGTGCTGTAACAACCACAACACCACAACAGTGACCAAGGCTGCGCGATGCAGCCGAAACTTCTGAAGATGTTGCTGACAAGATTCTGTGAAGGTAAATTTTTACTTTGAAAAAAAATCCATACTACCTGTTTCCACCCCCCCCCCCCTCCTCCCCGATTTGCTGACACTGCACACTACCACAATGCTATGTATTCTTTAGCCCATTTAATGCTGTCAATTTGTTTGTAGAAGGTGAGGGCCATATTACTGCTTTGACTGAGAACGAGTGGGATAGCTGTTGACTTCTCACAACATGGGGCCCCCAGAAGCCAAAGCTACTTCCCGGTGTAAATAAAGGTGGTACATGTGTAAATTTATCTTGAAAATACTCTTTTCCCCTCTTTCTCCTCCCCCCCCCCCCCCCCCCCACCGCCCCTCATGAATATATGTCCAACTTAAAGTGGCACTATATATGGTATTCTGTTTTCAGGGGATTTCCAAGATTTGTCGGACGATGCTTCAAGGCTGTTCTATTTATCAAACGAGACGTCAGAATACGTTTTTGACCCAGGATCTCTACCAAGCCGACCTGGGCTGACCCTGGGCTGATCTGCACCATTGGCTCGGCAGAAATTCTGGGTCAAAAACGTAATCAGACCTTTTGTTCTATAAATAGAACAGTCTTGAAGCGTCGGCAGACAAATGAAAACAAAAATCCCATAGAGTGCCCCTTAGAATTTTACAGAGTCACAGAGTGATGGTCTTTGAGATGTGATGGTCTTTGAGCAACTCTATCAATACCTCACAGTTCACAAGCTCTGATATGATCACCAGTCAGGCTTCATACCCTCCTACTCCACAGATATGTGCTTGATACATCTCATTGATCATATCAAGCATGAACGGGACAAAGGCAACTTCACAGGTACATTATGGTTCCTCTCGATCTTCAAAAAGCCTTTGACACTGTGGACCATGACATCCTCATTCAAAAATTAAAGGCAATCGGCCTTGAGAAGCCTGTTATAAACTGGTTCAGAGCCTATCTACCTGGTATATGAAAGACAACAGTTCCGAAAGTCTTCCTGTCTTCTGAACTTCAGTCCATTAAGGATGCGGTTAGTGGATAATAAACTTTTACTACACCTAGGGAAGACAGAGTCAATTCTTTTGGACTCCAAGCGTCGACTCCATAATATTGAGTCTCTGAATGTTACCTGTAATGGTCAAACCCTAACCAGTAAAACCTGTGTCAAATACCTAGGCTTTGACATAGACCAGTCCCTATCTGGGTTTTCCGTTGCCGACAAGATCAACAGCAAAACTAACGCCAAAATCAAATTCCTCTATATGCAGACGTTTGGATATCAAATCTAAAAAGCTGCTGATCTCATCACTGGTCCAGTGTCTTTTCGACTATGCGAGTGCCTCTTGGTATTCTGGTCTTACCAATAAATATAAGGATCGTCTGCAGATCACCCAGAATGGGGTGGTTCGATATCCTATACGCCCCCACCCAGAACCCACATAGGGTTCATCAAATTTGAGCAGGTCCGAATGTTGCCTGTGGAAGCCCGTGTACAACAACTTAAGCTAAATCACATCCACAATAACATACACGGTACAGCACCCACTTATCTAACTTGTCCCTTTCACATAAATTCTTCCCTCAACAATAACCGCTCTGGCCCCCTGTCTTTGTTTATTCCTGCAGTTAAATCTTTTGGATAGTCTTCTTTTGCCTATAGGACCTACTGGTGCTGTATTATGGAATAGTATATATGCCTACCCCATCAAGTACAATCATTATCAGTGTCCGAGCATTTTTATTTCAGAATATACATCGATTGGAATCAAACCCTTTCCTTACATTTTAACCAGTTACATCTAGTCATTCTGTGCCTGTACACTTGTTATAGTTATCCCTATCTATCCATGTTTCAATTATTATTTTATAATTTTCTCTAGTCATACTCATATTTGTCATTTTACTTTATTTATGTCTTTACTTACTGTTGTCAATTTATAATTTGTATAATTTGTACACTGCTCCTCTGGCAAGAATCATAAAGAGCCATGGTCTGCATTATCATATGTACGCTGGCGACCTCCAGGTGTACATCGACTAGCTGTGAAATAAGACTCTTCTCTCTGCTAAGTTGGCAGTTGAAAATCAACGACGAGATAGTTTATCGTCTTTCACAATCGTCAAACCAAGTTGCCGAGTGACCTCATCCTGAACCTTGGTGGTATCGACATCCCTCGCTCATCACATGTGAAAAATATTGGCATGTAGGCCTACTTTGATTCACAGCTCAGTCGCGAGCGGCATGTATCAGAAACTGTTCGCTGCTGGAACTTCTCCCTCAAACAGTTGTCAAGAATACGACATTGCATCACCCAGGACACTTGCAAACGTGCTGTGCATGCCCTTATTCTCAGCAAGATCGACCATTGCAATTCCCTACTAGCAGACATACCAGCTTAATCTCATCAATAAACTCCAAATTATCAAAAACCGAGCGGCCCGTCTTGTCCTCCGGCCTATTCGACCCAGGGGCACTGACACTGTAATCCACGTGATGCAACTCCTCCAGCAGCTGAGCAGGCTGCCTGTACGTAAACGGATTGCGTTCAAGTTAGGCCTATGCTGTCTCGTTTTCAAATGCCTACATGGCCGAGCCTCGCATATATCTCAGTGATATATATTCCCAGTCCAGACCGTTACGCCTAAGACAGCCAACCCACCAAGCCCTGTGCATCCCACGTACGTCAAGGAAGATCGGTGCCACAGCATTTGCAGTCATGGACCCACTTTGTAGAATCAACTTCCTCCCACTCTCCGGGAATCCAATGAACTCATGACATTCCGTAGACTCTTGAAAACGTATCTGTGGTGCCTACAATTACACCAACTGTTTTTATATGTTTTTTAAATCAGTTTTTAACAATTTATTTTTCTATCATCACATCCATATAGGCGCCCTATACATTTATTGTCATTGTATTGTCATCGTATTGTAAGCGCATAGATAAAACTGTGTTTTGATTCTGCGCATAGAAGCATTATGAATAAATAAATAAAAAAATAAAATTTATATCTTTACATACCGATGTCAACTTGCAGTATTATAAACATCCAATTAATATACAGTAGGTAATTTCTAATTTATTAGTCATTCCTCCATTTATCCCCATTGTTCACTTTTTTGTGTTGTATTGTTTTAATGTTTACAATTTTATGTATACATTGCAATTTTACTGCATACATTCAACCAATCAATCAGTCGCACACAGACTTGCGAGGACGAATTTATTGGGTACGTAATGCACATGGACATGGAGCGAAAACGTGTTTCAGCGTAGGAATATACAAAATGTGCAGAGGCTGAACCACGTGTTTCCGGTGAATAATATTATAGACTTCCGGAATGCTCGCGTTCTTGTTTATTCCTTGATATTTTGCTTGAAATTTGCAATACCAGCCATAATTCTACTGAGGTGTGTATTTTATGTCGTGAAGTAATTGTTATACATATCGTAAAGTTCAGAATAATAACATACCTGGACAATTTGAGGTATTTTAAAACAAAAATGAGGTACTTCCGTTTTCTTTTGTACACAAAAATGGCGGTAACGGAAGTTTATATGTACTTTTTTGTGTACATCCGGATCACATTCGCATGTAAACAAACCTGAGCCGGTGGGCTATGTCCATTTGGCTGTAGCATATATAGATCTATACTTAGTATGCAAACAAGTGCTGTATTTAACAATTGTAAATCTAATTCCAATGACAAATGATTATGTCCTGATGTGACATTGCAAACGGAGCAGGCCCAGTTCAACCGCAGGTCAAGTTCAACCGCCAGCGGGCCAAAATCAACCGTCCATGTAATCTTGCATAAACACAGGCAATCAAGCATGATACATGATATCTTATCTACCATGGGCCATTGTTTCAATCATCAATAACAATATATCTAAAACCATGAAAACATGGACCCGAGCAATTGATACACCATCATCATGCTGGATGCAATTAGAAATGTCACCAGTTTAGACTGTCAAAACCCCCAGGTCAAAAGAGTGTTAATGGCAATTAATGTTGGCAGACGGGTCATATCTCCCAAGCAGACTTATCATGTTCCCAGGCAGAGATGTCTGGTGTGTAAACTTGTTCAATACCCTTTAGCGTGTTTAGTAGGGTTTACTAACCAGCTACAAGAACCCACCACACCAAACCTCACCCAAACACACTTTATTTCTAAAGGAATTAACAAAATCATTGAATTGCATCCAGCAAAAAATTATCAACGTTTTGTATGTGTTTGCATGTTGTGACATGTGTTGTGATAACATGTATCATGCTTGATTGCCTGTGTTCATGCAAGATTACATGGGCGGTTGAATTTGTCCTGCTGGCGGTTGAACTTGCCCTGCAGTTGAACTGGTCCTACCCCTTGCAAACAGCCTGAGGCTGAGTGACGCGGAGTAACCCTGCTTCACGGTAGACCCGGAGCATCAGGCTGCAGGGCTTCTCCACCTAGTGTTACAATGAGTCCAATGAGTGTTACCTCGTAGACAAGTTATAGATTGTCTAAACAGTTGCTTACTTACTGTCTGATCATGCAGCCCAAGCACCAAGTGACACTTGGCTGGCTGATTGATGGGTCTCATACTCATTGATTGAATGATTTGGTGACTTCCCGGGCTCAGGTCACACCATGGCACAGACCAGTCCAAGCGACGCGCTCCGCTCGCTTGATCTGGGCACAGACCAGCTGCACTTACTACACATGTAGTGCTGTGCACAGCGATAGAACATAGATGCATAGAGATCTATTGATACTCATACTGTCACTGATAATGTGACTGGCTTGTCATCAATAGCTATGCAGCCTGAGAGTGCCGCTTACCTGTTCAGTCAGGCTGATCTATAAGTAGCTGTTATTGGTCAATATCGGATGTGTTGATGAAGGATTAGTGTCCAATTGGATAGGACCATTTTGGCATGTAGAATATTAAAAATGGACAATTTGTGTTGACTCTATTTATAACAAGGTGTGCCTTTTTGGGTACATTATGAGTTGTCTAGCTATGTTATAAAATGGTGCAATTGTCCATTGTATCCCACATATGCTCCCAATTTTCCGAAATTGAACAGGTGAAATGTTAGAACCCTTAATCAATATCGCACATTGATCCAAATACTATCTAGCACATGTGCAATATGAATTTTATCCTGTCAAGTCATGAAGTGACAAACTTGAGTTTTTCATTTTCTTCTCCTTGCATATAGATGGACACTAGCAGTCTAGCATTGTATTTTCAATGACCTTTTGGAACCAAACCCTGTCTATTACCATTCTGACCGCTGAAACAAACCTATCGCAAGCTATTCCAAAAAAAATGTCATGGTAAAGACATGTACAGTACATTGTATTCCTTTATCTCGAACTTAGATAACATACAGGGGATACTAGCTCATTTTGAGTCATTTTTATCAACGCTAGTTGGCCATGATAATATACAATGTAAACATTAGCTGCTGCCTGTACATCAAATCTGATACATGTACACCAAATTTTGCAGATCAATTTATCAGCACTCCAAGATGTCATTGGTGGACCTTGGAAAACGTCTGCTGGAAGCTGCTAAGACCGGTCAAACAGAGGAGGTCCGGGCTTTGATGTCCAATGGAGCGCCATTCACTACAGACTGGGTACGAGCATCTGTGCACAATTATGATCTTCAAATATGACATGGTTGGTGAATATATTCAGAGACTAACTGTGGGACTGTTCAACAATCCTTGATTTGATATCTTGACTTTTTTCCTTGTTTTGTGAAATCCTGGCTTCGATCAGCTTGGAACATCCCCACTACACTACGCTGCCCTGCAAGGTCATGTGGAGACAGCAGAGGTCCTCCTGCGTGCTGGAATCAGTCGAGATGCTCGCACCAAAGTAGACCGCACACCGCTTCATGCAGCTTCCCAGGAAGGTCACAGAGATGTCGTGGATCTCCTCATCAAAAATGGTGCCGACATTGAGGCGAAGGACATGGTGAGTGGTAACATGAACTATATATTATATATTGCCAATTACACTAGATTCATCACAATGATGCTACATGTAATGTTGTAACACAGGTGACATTATTGTACCAAGCTTTATACAACTACATGTACATGTATTAAATTATTGTTTTTAGCTGAAGATGACTCCATTGCACTGGGCTGTAGAAAAAGGTCATGTTGGTGTGATAGAGTTGTTGCTTGGTCATGGATCTGACATCAATGTAGACAACAAGGTATTAGCTTCATATTATCTCAAATTGTTTTCTGTTCTGAACTCATTGTCATGTGACAAAGTAATATGAATATGAAGGAAAATGTTACACATCGTACATTTCGTTGCAGTTTGACAAGAGTCCTGTTGATATTGCCATTCAAAATGGACGAAACGACATTGCTGAGGTCCTTCAACTTTCACGGGTTTGTTGAATACCAAACACTATGTGTTATGAAAGGGTTAAAAAAGAGCATGCATATATGTGGAAGACTTTTGTTCAAGTTTTCTTGTTTTGCACACAGCTGCCGCAGCAGAATGTTGTGGAGGTAACAACCGATCAAACGGTAGTGGAAGAGGTTGCAGAAACAACCAACATAGAAACTCTTGAGGATGGTGTGTATGAATATGATCATTTGTAACATGTCACAAACACAACATAATAATAGAGGTTTTGTACATAAACCGAATAATAAAATGAGCATAATTCCTGCCTCAACCAGTATAACAATAGTGATATGTAAGATTGATAATGCCTGACACTCATTCTGACACCAAGAGATATCAAGTGTGTTTGTTCTCTATATCAGCTGGAGCTCCAGCCTTTACGGTGACTGATGGGGAGGGCACAGAGCAGAGTAGTACAGCAGTCCTTGCCACTCTAGCGGCACTCGCCGAGGCAACTGGGCCACTCAACTCCTCCAGCACGACTAGTGAGACACGTAAATACCCAGTGAATCAAAGTGACCCATCTAACATCAGTATTGTAGGTATCAACAGAGAGACATTGATGCTTATTGGCTCAATTTCAGACACAACAGCCGCGGAAGCATTACACTGGCTGGAATCTCATGGTATAACGATGATCTCAGGCGACGGCCAGACAAACCTTGTGGAGAATGGACAGTCTCTTAGTCTTACAGGTAAGCATGGAAACTGTCCCTATGATGTTGGAAATTATTGAAAGTAAAAGGTCATTTGCAGGTTAATTTGCTCACTTTGATGAAAAAAGCGAAATATGGTGATAAGAAATGATGTACAAATATGAATTACCGGTATATTAGCCTTTGATATCGTCGCTTCTTGTGCATTTTGAAAATATCTCACCTGCTATATTTCAGAGGCTGGAAAGCTTGCCCTCGACTTTGTTAAACAGGTAAGAATGTGTTTAATCACACGCTTATGAAGGTATGACATGTGGTAACAGAGCATGCATCTGAGAGAACTCTGATTTTGTTATATAGAAAGTGATAGTCTCCAATGATGAAAGTGAGCTAACGGCAGAGTCTGAGGACGGTACACCGATGGTCATCCGACTGGCAGGAACTACCAACACTGGTCGGTAACACAAGCTCTCTTCAGTCCATTTTAGTATTATTCACATTTGTATACATTTTTCACCTTACTATGTGAAATATCTTGTGGTTAGAATTGTAAAAATATGCTTTGACCTTCTCTTAACTTTCTAGAAGGGGTGAGTGACCAGGAAGAACCTATGCTCAAGAAAATTAAGCTGGAAGAAGCGATTCCCGAAGGCTACATTCTGGCCAAAACTGAGCCAGACAGTGAATTGTACAAGGATACCGAAGATGCCTCAGTGGAAAACATAGCGACCAACGTTGTGACAGATGATGGAGGCATGATTCTTACGCAGGATGGTGTGATTGTGACAGAGGAGGGATATGTGATGCAGGAAGGACTGGACGGTATCACTGTTCAGAGCGACATGTCGGAGCATGCCACGGACGGAGCGATCACGCAGGAAGGGGAACTGGTTGAGGGACAAATCACTCAGGAGGAGCTACCGGTAGAGACAGAACAACAACAGCTGTTACAGGAGAACCAGGATCACGCTGATGGGATTACGCTACAGGAGGATGCCGTCGGAAGTCTGCTTCAGCAGCAGTCCCCATCAGCAGTGCTGCTCCAATCGGAAGAACCCTCCTCGAATGCGGAACCTCCTAGTCACAATGACGAAATCACTACCGAGGAAATTCATGACTTTGAAGTGATACATAATATTGACCAGCAGGTTTTACAAGTTGATGACATTGAACACGAAACAGCAGAAGGAACTGAGGAGCACGACATGAGAGATGAACTAGATGCAATCACATCAAAAACCTGATGAGTCCTGATAACTTCTATAGACACTGATGACATGGACAGTTGCTATTGTGTTTTTGTTGCTTCCAGAAGACAGGAAATCGTCTGTGCATCATAGACTTGGAAATCTTCGTGTACATGTACAAAATTTGTATATATTTCGCTGTCTGTGTCCAAATTGCAGACCTCATTTGATATGGTTATTCTCATGTCACATAATGCAATACACAACATGTGTGTGGCTGTGTTTGTACTATCCATACTTCGCTGATATTAAAATTAATTCTTCTTCATTGGTATGTTCAGTGTACCTGTACCGTCACTTTCGATAGCCATCACACTCCCATATAAGTATCACACCTTTGCGTACATCTTGGCCTTGCATTCACATAAGTTCATAACAGTCAATGCTGTAAAATTGTGATTATTATTTGAGTATTTTCATTATGGTATTTTTCGGAATGAGGTGGCATGTTGGGACTTGTACGGTAATACAAATTCAGCTACTGGTAAGTCATTCCTGAAATCATGGTGAATTGTCATTTATCATTCACAACAATTATGGCCAATTACCGGTATTTGAATTTTTTACTGTGTGAATAATTATTTATCATGTTTATATTTGAAACATGAATAAAGCTGAATGAACTATGAGCTGTGTGTTTCAGTGAGCTTACTCTGAATGATAATGATGTGATGAAGGGTCACTGTAAATAATCATAACAAAATACTCTACTAATAATAATAACAATGTAACAAAATGGCAAATTTATGGCAAAAATTATAACATGGCAAAATTTATGGCAGACAAAGGATTGAAAATAACCTACAATGTAAAGCAAAAGCAAAACCTAAAATGATTTTTGTCCATATCTTTGTTCAGGTTTGCAAGATCATTTCAATATTTCTCTGTAAATTTCACATGTTTGCTGTTCGAATCATACATACTGTATGTGTCTTTTGACTCAGAAACTTAATATTGAGTTCTCACGTTTACAATGTTGATTCTTCGAAATTAATCGAATCAAAATCAAAATTGATCCGACGATCCTAAACAAAATATTGGGCAAAAATCATTTGAGGAAGGCTATGTTTAATTCTATGGTTTAATCAAGAAATCCTCCAGAGTCAGGATGAGTATTGCTAGTGATCGCTGCTGAATCCTAGAGGTACGCTTTCTGCGAAGGCAGACACACATCAATCTGAATCGCCGGCACATTTTGCTCGTTGTCAGGACACGCGTCTCATCGATCAATGAATAAAAGTCGATTGCTGGCGTCTGTGCTTGGAACTGCAACCAGATTAACACTCAAAGTTCATCAGTTTCATCCACTCAATACACAAATTCTGCCAATTCGTGGGTATGGGCCCACTGAGCCATTGAACATCATGATTGATTGTCATGATCAGATGATCTAGCCAGGATCAGGCCGAATGTACCACGTCCTGGGCCTGCATTCTGGCAAGTCATGATCATGATAGCTGCGTTCATTCATTAAAAAATGTGTGCACATATTGTTAGTTACTTTTGATTAGATATGGGCTATTCTTACCAATGAACAACATCAATATTACGAATGAATTATTACGTATTTTCAGGATCACGATCCCACACTCGCGTTCACGAGCACATTATATATTACACATACGCGAGTGTGGGTTTTCACACACACAAGTGCACTTTTTTGCTTTGCAGTGCGAGATTTCACCCCTGACAAATGTGGCATATACACGTGCATGCGCGATCACCCATACTTGCGTCTGCCGATAATCCACATACACGCACACATGTCTATATGTATTTACGTGCACAATGCGCGTGAACACACGTAGTCGCACGCACAATATGCGCACATTCACGCATGCGTGTATGTGCAAGATCGTGAAAATAATATATATGTTCATTCGAACATGTGGGAGCGTTCACAAGTTGAAGATGGCATTGCGAGCCTCGCCGAGCACGCAGTGCGAGGCTGACCATTCATCAATGTTTGAACGCTGGATTGTCCTCGCGCACCATGAGAGCATACATGCGCACTCACTATAAGACATATTTTTGTGGCACTAAATCTGACAAACCTTGTGCACCACTTATAAATGTCAGTGTGCAATGACAATTTTTATGATAGTTTTCCGAAACTGGTGCCATGATAGATTCATGTTAAGGGATTGTTTTGTTTCCTATATGAAATTAGTCAACTAATGTATGACTCGACAACATTTTGTAAGACTAGGAATCCTGGCTCTGAAAGAAATGGACATTGATGTGATATTCCCACTTGTGAAAGTAACCACAAACTTTGATTTTAATCTAAAAGATGAAGAGATTCAATAACAACTGGTTTAATAAATAACTGGTCCCTGCACAAAGTTTCCATCTGTGACACAAAGGTGTCCAAGTCCAAAAACATCACTTCAATATTGTAAATATTTGTTTGGCAATGTCTGTGATGAACAATGGACGCATTTCTGCTGTCTGCTGTGAAATTATAGATCAATTTCAAATGTAAAAATATAAGCCGTTATTTTCATTTGAAGCATTTTATGTTCAAACGTGTATTTGAGTTCCGTACGGTGAGGCCAAGCCCAAAAGAACGTCACAATGTAATCTGTTTACCATATAAGGCTTGTTTCGTCTTGTTTTATTCATGGAAATATATCCCCTATATTTCCATGTTTTATTCAATAAACACAATATAAATATACTCCCACACCGAATTAAACTTAGACGATTGGTAATAATAGTAATAATATGTTTTTGTGTGCATTATAGTTACTTGAGGCCCCACTGGATGATTTGAATCCCTCATGGTCCATGTCCGGCTTCAAATCATCCAAGGCAGGCCTCAAATAACCATAACAATAATATAACATATTATTGTTATATTAGCACAATGATGTCATATCATCACATAAAGTTTTTTATACAATCCTGTGTTTCAAACATTGACAACTGGCAAGCCTCACACTGCGTGCTCGGCGAGGCTGGTAATGCCATCTACACAATTTGTAACTTGTGAACATAACTAGTGACTGTTCACACATGTATGTGACCAAGCTTGAAAAGTACAGATGATATTTTATAATAAATATGATTTCTAGTGCATAAGCACAAACATAAGTATGAATGAATGAATGAATCTTTATTTTTATTCCCAATCTACATTCTTATATACATTTGAACATAATTCAACCTGCGGAGTTATTCAAATGGAAATGATTGAAAAGAATAGAAAATAACTAGATAAATATTGATTTGATATTGTTCGTTCCAACAAACCATTGCCTCAAACCAAGCAGGACAATATTATATATGGTGTTCAAATAATGAATAAACATCAAGCACCAGACCAGGTGGCGTGAAACACATATAGAGCAGACAAAATAGTAGCTTCACTGTCATTCGATATCATTGGTATGCACATACGGTATATATAAAATAGCACAAGAATAGTAGCTTCAATATTATTCGATATTATTGGTATAAACGTACGGTATATATAAAAGGTATGAAATAAATTGTCAAATTTTTGGGCTTTGGGGTGTCGAATTTCTCCAACCGATGTGAAATTTTATGCCCCTGTCAGTCCACATGAAAACATGCCATTACGAACAGAGCTTAGCAGGTGCAACGCATACCCGGACAGGAGAAAAGTGAGACAACATAATTTTCCTCTCCTATTCACCGCGAACGTTTTCTTGGTTTGCCGCCAACTTGTTCATGAGTCGTGAAGATCAAGACAGAAATTCATACCCAAGTTCACGAATTGTGATCACGGTGAAAATGACAAAATGAATGCAAATCATAAGTTTTGAACTGTGAATCATGATATTCACATGTTCTAATGATTGCAGCAATAGCCCCAAGCCGATAGCACGAAAACAACCAATTGACAATCTGACATTTAGCCTTGTTGTTTTCAACATTGGAGCTTTCAGGCTGTGAGCCACATGATGATGATCATGATGAGCGTGCAGCCCTCAAAATAGGGGAGACCTAAACTGATTTATTTATTTTACAACAATTGATGAACAAGCATCAGCTTATATTAACATCTCTTGTTGGCTCGGATCTTGGCGTTAGGGCGGTCATTAGTGTGGGAGGAAACCAGAGAACCTGGTGTAAACCCACTTGCTCAGTTTGGCAACCACATACCACCTCACATACTGCCGAGGCAGACGACATATTACTGTGATGTCCTATTACCACATTTGGTCAGTTTAATCAAGGGAGAAAAGTAGAGTTTCGAAATGAAATGTTTTGACAATACATGTACTAGCATTTCAATGTTTACTTGAACAAAGTGGCCGAACCTTATACTAGTAGCTGAATATACCAAGCAACTCAACTTAAGGGACTGTCAAAACTCTCTGAGCATTTGTGCCCAATGAGGCTGCTAAACAATATTATTTGTGATGATAATACATATTGTAACACAATATGCTGTGGCATCATCCTCATGGGCCAAGGGGACTTTCAAGACTGAAAATAGTAGCTGCATCGAGTCATTTGTTTTATTTTCAGAAGGCTGATTTATTCATCATTGAGGAAGCTTTCAATTGATATATCAAAACCACACTGGTCTGTATACAACATGGCGTGTCCTGGCAACAAGATGCGATGGGACCTGTCCCCGGATGACATTGCCAAGGAGGCTGATGTTTTGATCGGAAAATCCAAGCTTGTGTATGACAACATTGGAGCTTTAAAAGCAGAAGACTGCACCATCGATAATGTTATCAAGGTAAAACTGTGGAAACATTGTATAATCAGTATGCGCTAACCAGTATAAACATTGCTTTAATCTCCCTCACAAAAATCTGTGCACAAAATAACTTGGGGTTCATGTCTATCTGTTGGTCTGTATTTGATATCAATGTCATTTTTCAGGCACTGGCCAATGACCACAGAGATTACAGCACTCAGAGGAACCTGCTGGACTTTGCTCAGCATGTGTCACATGACAAAGACCTGCGAGATGCCAGTGTGGCTGCCGACAAAAAACTTTCTGACTTTGATGTCGAGATGAGGTGTGCGTCACATGTTATTGATTGGGGTACCTGTGTTCGTTCACATTTATTTATAAGATTTCATTTAATGATTAATTTATATTTTGCTGGTTGAACTTATGATTTATCTGTATTGTCACAGTACCTTAGCTCCCATTCTGTAATGTTTCTATGTTCTATATCTGTACTTTCTAGTATGCGCAAGGATGTATTTGACAATCTTGTTGCTGTCCAAGAGAAATATGCTTCGACTCTCAATGCTGAGGGTAAAAGATTCCTGGAGCGTCTCATCAAACTGGGCCGCAGAAATGGTAGTCCTTAAAGATCTGCCTTGTCAAATTTGTTGAGGACATACATGTAATCTTGAACAATCAGACAGCTTTGTATTGCAATAATTGCAGTTATATTCCATGGAGTCAGACGCATGGTTTTTGTTTTCAACATTTAAAAGGTCTGCATCTGTCAAAGGAGGTTCAGGACAAGATCAAAGAAATCAAAAAAAGAATGAGTGACTTGTCTATTGACTTCAGCAAAAATCTCAATGAAGAGAACACAGTCCTGGAGTTCACGGATGATCAACTTGGTATGATGATTTGCTTTGATGGGAAAACACATTTTGCAAAATTACAGTACATAAATTTATATGATATTGCAGCTCGCCTCACTCTCGTTTCTTACTTTTTGACATCTTTCAGTTGGAGTCCCGGACGACTTTCTGAAAAGTCTGGAAAAGGTATGACTATCTTTGATAATATTCCTTCCTTCTCGTACTACTACGCATATCTATCTTATTGTTGTGGCAGCGTACACTGTTTGAACATTTCCACATGTTTTAGACAGAGGATGGTACAAAAAGAAAGGTGACCCTGAAATACCCTCACTACTTCCCATGTATGAAGTTTTGTCGACACCCAGACACCAGGAAAGCTATGGAGAAGGCCTTCAATAGGAGGTCAGTATCTTAGCAGATGTGTCATGTTGATCATAGGACTTTGATTATATAGGTGTTATGTTACGTACATGTATTGCGTGTCTTTTCTCTCAGGTGCATTACGGAGAACACTGCAATTTTGGAGGAGCTGGTAAAGCTGAGAGCACAGGTAAAGAACGAGAAGTTTCATGTAGTAACATCGTTGGGTGACCTGTATAGTGGTGAATTGGTGTAGATTTATGGCCAACCATACTTTTTTCACAGAAAGCGGCTCTACTGGGATTTGAAAACCATGCAGCATTCGTTCTTGAAATGAGGATGGCAAAGGATCCAGCAAGGGTGAAAAACTTTCTGAGTGAACTGTCCGAGAAACTTCGTCCACTGCAGAAAGCTGAGACTGAACTCTTTCTTCAGTACAAAAAAGAAGAGGTTAGAAATTATGTATTTGGAAGAAATTTCTGTTATGTGTTAACATGGTCTGTTCAGTATATAAATTGATATTCGATTTTTGATGATTTTGTTCCTCATTCAGTGTGAGAAGTAAGGTTATGAGTTTGACAACAAACTGTAGATCAGTGTTTGATTTTGGATGATTTGTTCCCCATTCAGTGTGAGAAGTATGGCTATGAGTTTGACAACAAATTATCCATGGCAGACTACCGCTACTACAGCACACGCGTGGAGGAACGCAAGTATGCCGTTGACCAGAACAAGCTGAAGGAGTACTTCCCTCTGGAGGTGGTCACCAAAGGACTTCTGGAAATCTATCAGGTTAGAAAACACCTGTGATGTCTTACTCGTATTCTATAACAAAACATCACTATAAACAAAACAAGCATCTAATCGTATGTCTTTTTCGTAGGAGCTGCTGAGTTTGAAGTATGAAGAAATTCCAAATGCTCAAATCTGGCACCCTGACGTAACACTGGTCTGTACCACACTGATTTGCATTGAAATTAGGTCCCAACCTTCACAGCTTTGGAGCACTTGTACATATTTCATGCATAAATAAATTGTATGCTGTAACTTCTGTCTACAGTATAGTGTCAAGGACCAGGCAAGCGGTGAACTTCTGGGTTATTTCTATCTTGATCTGTTCCCACGAGAAGGCAAATACGGCCATGCTGCCTGCTTTGGACTACAGGCATGTAATCAGATCATATATACATCTATTTCATCTATTGGCTGTTGGAGCCCCAATGTAGTTTTGGTGCTGTGAGTGCCTATTGAATGGGGTACCTAGGCCAATTGCAAATTTATTGAAGTCATTCGATAAAGACCCACCTTGCATTTCATACCCTCTTCTAGGAAAATTGTTCATGCATAGCGAAGTAAGTATTGTTGACAAATTTTAGTTGCCTTACTGGTCATCACCGACCATGTCCTATGAATATTGATGAATTTTACTCATAAATGATTAAACTGTGAAAATTTTAATATCATCATATGGCAAGGTGGGTCTATATACAGAAAAACACAAACAATTTGTACCTTTCGATAATGTACCCCATTACATGTATTTGTCTGTAGCCTGGCTGTGCCATAGATGGCAGCACCCGGCAAGTCAGTGTGGCAGCAATGGTCGCAAACTTCACCAAACCGACTGATGATGCGCCCTCTTTGCTTCCTCATGATGAGGTTTGTTGTTCCTTATGGTACTATGATGACGCCAAATTGATGTATATTTGCTGAAGATATTACAAATACCTTCGCTTTATTTATAATGGTATATTCCATGAACATTTGCAGGTTGAGACTTTCTTCCATGAATTTGGACATGTTATGCATCAGATCTGTGCGAAGTCAGAATACTCCTTGTTTAGGTATGGAAACTTGGAAAGTGTAGTGCATAAGTACTCTCAGGCCCCAAATCTGTTACATTGAATCTCATGATATATGTATGTGACAGTGTTATCAGAAATCTCTGTACAAGAATCAGTATTTGTTGATATTTCAAGTTATTTGAGTTACTTGAGTATACTATGGGTGTGGCTGGTGAAAAATGGAATTCTGAGTTTGATGGAATACATGTATTACTCTGCAGTGGCACGGCTGTCGAGCGGGACTTTGTGGAAGCGCCATCTCAGATGTTGGAGAACTGGTGCTGGGAGAAGGACTCGCTGCGTCGGATGTCTGCGCACTACAAGGACGGCACACCCATCCCCGACAATCTCCTGGACCCACTGATCGCGTCTAGAACCGCCAATGCTGGCATGTTCAACCAGCGACAAATCCTGCTTGGAACCTTTGACCAGACGATACACACTCGGGAACAGGTGAGTCTTTGTGTCCTGTCATCATTCACTAACTGGAACTAGTTTGTCCAAAGATTGAGTGACAAAACACTCAAGTACTTGCTCACATGACACAGTATTCAATGCTGCAGGCCGACACAGCAGCGATGTTTGCTGAGATATCCAAGAGGATCCTGGGGATAGAGTCGACTCCAGAGACCAACATGTCCGCCTCCTTCGGTCACTTGGCCGGTGGCTATGATGCTCAGTACTATGGATACATGGTCTGATATTGTTCTATGCTATTAATTTGAGAAGAAAAGTTGAGAAAAAAATTTCAGCCACTGATTTGTTTAGCTAAGCATTTGTGTATGAATAAAGTAAATTAGGAGCACTACATGTACATTGATAAATTACTGTCACTGAGAAATTTTCAGAAACGAAAATGTCCATCTATATCCATTCCATAGCCTCCACTTTTATGTGTTTTGCTGTCCCTTCTCACAGTGGAGTGAAGTGTTCAGTGCAGACATGTTTCACTCACGCTTCAAGTCTGAGGGTATCATGAACCCAAAAGTTGGAATGGACTACAGGAACTACATCCTAAAGCCTGGAGGTTCTCTGGTGAGGTCCAATGGAAAGCCACTTGTCACTAGTTCTGGGTTACTAGAATGGAGTGGGTTGAAGTTGTCGACTGTGCAAATGTCGAATCATTTCAATGACAGCCATAGAAAGATCAACCGTTCGCTAAAACCATGGCAACATCATAAATGTCACTGAAGCTTACGTAAAGCCACTTGAACATTTTCCTCACTGATCTAGCATGATTTCACTATGTAAATTCATTTTACTTGCTTCTGAAAGGATGCTGATGAAATGCTGAAAAACTTCTTGGGTCGAGAACCACAACAGGAAGCATTCTTGATCAGCAAAGGTCTTCAGCTGGAGGGACAGACTCAAAACAAACTGTGATACAGCCAGGTGTGTACTCAAATTATGTTAACCACGTATATGTGTAACTATGTTAACCATGTATATGTGTAACTATGGTAACCAAGTATGTGTAACCATGGTAACCAGGTATGATATAGCAATAAGCAAACATATTTTTGCCTGTATGAATGGTATTTATTCTGTATCGTGGACACAATTAAATTGTTTAGAAAAAGTCAACCTCGTTCGATCACTTTTCTAGTGTTTGATATTTTTTTTGCTTTTTGTTTTTATTCCAGATACCTGAGATAACGTACCCACAGTGCTCTTGTACCCCTGATAGTGTTTGTATGTCGACTCACCCAGTATGTCAACATTTACCCTCATTCTTCTAACTTCAGTGTTCACATTTCTTGATTAAATATTTGTTGTCCTGAAATCAATTAAAAATTATGTATATTTCACTATAGATGACATTTCATCATGCCCCTATGTTGTTGTGAGATAGTATTGCTTTTTTGAATCAGTGATCATATACATAGCATCAGAAAACTTGTCGCTAAAATCAAGAGTTTTGTTTTACTCATTGCATACTAATCAGTGCTTAGTTTACCATGTATTTGTGGAATTGATATTACTTGGCATTATGGAGATTTAACTGGAGAATATTTTTGTTAGTTGCACAAGATATGATGTTCCATGTGCATGTAGTGTATGTGGAATACCGATACATGTAGATGTTTGTTTATGCTGTAATAAGAAATAAATAAATATTTCTATGTGCACTCCCATCCATGTGTTGAGGTTGATAAATTCATATAACACATGGACGTATAACAAACATGGTGTGGCATACGTCCATCGGGCATTCCTTTATCAGTTTTATAATCCATCCCCCCATGATAACTTTCACTCTAATTGAGGTGAAAATATGGTATAGAAGTACAATATGATGCAAGCTAATCATTCTGGATTTTGGTAGCAATTATCTCAAAAGTTTTGTTGAAGTAATGCATTGGTTTCCCAATGGGTACCATTGTGATATGTATAAGATTTGTTCCTGAATTGCCAGTCTGCGCTAGGTGGCCATTTTGACTTCGACAGGTCGGCAAAAAATATTTTTTGTTTGAAAGCAAGTTATTATGTGTTTAAGCCATTTCCTGCCTAAATTGTGTCTGTATCCTTACTCTTTGATTGCTTAAAAGCAGAGCTTGTTATTGGCACATTCAAATGGAAAGTCATCTATTATATATGGAGATTCAAGTGGTAACCTAGAATTAGACTTCAATGACCTTTTGAGAGGTCAAAACGGACACTTCAGTCGTTTTGAAAAATAATTCCCCGATTTCAGAGGTAAAAAAATATGTAAAATTGAAATGAAATAATACAATCTTTGCCATTTTAATGGCTAATGTGTGGATTTCCCCATACAACAATCTCTTCATCAGGAATTCATGAGTCATGTTTACTCAATGGAAAATGGCTGGTCATTGCTGAATTCACAAAAGAAATTAATAAAAAAACTCAAACAAAAACCAAATTGACATGGATTCATTGTCCCCGCGCGCCGATGTAGGACATTTGGATCCCTTAGTCTCGCCAACCCTCCGGGGGCGAGACAAAAATGGGCCGAAATTCACATATTGACCTCTTGGGACAATGCATGCGAATAGAGTTCAGGTTTGTAATTTGAGCATACAGGAAGTTATATATGGTGGATCTTCTTGGTGATTTTGATATTGACTTCAGACCTTTAGTGGTAAACATCAAGGTAATGCCTGACCATTGCTATTACAGATGAGCGAGGAATGTGTTATAAGCATATATAAGTCGTATATGATAGATCTATAGTTGACCTCAGATATGACCAAGTCTCAATGTCGCATCTAACCTCAAATGTAAATTGGCATCTGCAGACAAAACGCTTTCAGATAGTGCTCAGGTTTGTATTTGAGTGTACATGTAGGAAATCACATACTGGTATATTAGATCTTTTGATGACTTAGAAGTTGACCTCACATGACCTTGCGTGGTAAGTTGCAAAATCAGTTTTGATCTGAAATGTGTAAATAACCTCTTGAGACAAAACGGCTATGAACTTATATATATATGACCTTGAACTTGATCTTATATTATGTCGCGTGGTAAATCTCAAGGTCACAGTTTGTGAACTACGTCAATTGGCCTATCTTATGGTTGTATTAAAGGCACTTAGGGATCCATATATGGTGGATATCTTGGTGACCTTGAAATTGACCTCAGACTACCTTGAGTATTAAATCTCAATATCACCGTGTTTTTATTTAACTTGAGGCCCAACATGCCCAAGTAACTTGTACTGATTGTTCTATATTCTAAGATTAAAGAGTTGCAAGACGGATTTGATGGTTAGTTTTTGTGTGTGTGAACGAGTAGTATTACGGAACAGTACAAGGGTACATAGTCCAAACTCAACATCACATGATAGCTGGTACAATTAAGTAAGTCTCGTGATCAAGGCTGACCTGAAATGTCCAAAGACTTGTAGATAGAGACTTTTGCTTTATGGAATTTAACTTTAAGAGACTTTTGCTTCATGGAATTTAACTTTACTTCAGATAACATGGAGTACAAAAAAAAGTGTGAGATAAAAACCAATGAAGTAGCGGTTATAGTTTAATAATTTATTTTTTTAAAACAATGTTGTGAACGAGTTTATCACAGTATATAGACCACGGTCACTCTAGATTATTATTTAAAGCGTTGACAGTGGTAAAGTAAAATATATTAAGAGAACACATCTGATCAGTATGGAAGCATACTTTGATCACATCTGCCCATCACCGCTGTCTTCGATCCCCGACGTCCGTGAAATAGGGGTACGTAAGATTCATACACAAAACGTGCACACAGGCGCGCATGAACACCGCGAATTAACGATGCGTGACGTATTATAATGGCCCTACCCCATGAAACCGTGTCGTCAAAGGTGAGGCTGGGTCCGTGTCGTATCACATCGATCGCATCAGAATACGCATGTCGAAGGTGTTTACATGTGAGTGGTGTATGCGTTCATTGCCAAAATAGGTAAAAATTACCGGATCGGAGAGATATTTCACATAGATTATATCACATAAACAAAGATATTTGTGATGTGGTCGCATCGGAACCATTTGTGGTACGTATTTTTCTGGTATGTACATATATGCGCCGGTATACTAGTATTCTACCATGTCCCAAGTATAATACACAATACGCATTACACCTTTATGCAAGAGAAAGGCTCTGTTTGGGCGGGGTTGGGCCTTGTCAGTGTTTGATAGGTCATTGGCAATAACAAAAACCACGCCATGGACTGATGGACACTTCGCCGAATACCCTATCCTGTTAATGCACATTGTACCCACTCTGAGGTCTTTATTACCCGAGGACATTTCTGTTGAATATGATGGACCCTAGAAGGTATATTAAAATATTTATATACATTTCCCCGCGTTTATACAAACACCTAATTAAGTTACACTACTATTTGTAACTATTATCAACAGTGATACTCCTGGCTACTGCCCGAGTTCACAGGGGCGCCAGAAATAAATGTTACGGGCGGAGGCAGCTTTCTCCAGAAGGGCATTATAGTTTTCTTAATAATAAATCGTAAATTAAGAGAAAAAACCTAAAGGGGTATGTGGTAACCCACAAACACTTGCTCACAGACGTGTGTTCTTTTTCACCAAACATTATCCAAAATACTAGTTTCCTACTTTATCATGCCTCATCTACTAGACTACTCCACTTATTATATAATTGTATAAATTAGTTTTTACTCAAATCGATGCGTTGAACTATCAATTAAATCCATTGAAGGTCAAATTCAAGATCCCCCAACGATCATCTACATTTACGAGTATGTTATGACTATATGCTCAGAACTACGGAAGACCGTTAGTGCCAGGTGTGAAAATATATTTAAGTGGCGGCCGCCACATAACTATCTGGCGGCGGCCGTGCTTTAACCCAGCATTTTGGTCTATCCATAGAAATTCATTTTAGAATAAAAAAAAACATTTTATTTGAGATACATTATCGATATTCTAAGTTGATATTATCAAGTTACTAACTCGGGAATTAAAAAAAAAAACTTCTTCCCCCCCCCACCCCCCCCCCATCCGAAAACCAGCATCCAATAGGAGTGGTGCGCGTTAGTCACGTGCAAAGTGACTCTGATTGGTCAATGCCGACCTATAGGCCCCCTATTGTAAAATAAATGGTCCAAGAATGCTTCAATAAATTTAATGAATATTTGTTTGGGTGATGAAATGTACATATTTTCATGTCATTGATTGGTATTATGGACCATAGGGCAACTTTCAATACATATTCCATAGGTAACAAAAACAAAGAAAAAAAGGAACACACAATATTAATCAGAATACGTTGGTGAAAAAAAAAAGAGAAAGAGAGGAACACACAATATTAATCAGATAATTTGACAAATATTTGTCACCACCATCGAATATGCACTGTTTTTATTTGTTCACGTATCCCTTTAACCTATATATCGATGGTAGCAACCATGATTGCAGAGGGCCCAGTTGCCATGGCCACAACAAATAACATGAATTCATTGAAGATCCCTATATAATGCTAAGTGTGGAAGTTAAGTTTTGTTGAATAATTTGCATATCAACAACCGACGCCCCCCCCCCCTCCCCCACATATTACCCCATATAACGTAGAAGATGTCACGACTTTTATTTGGATACTGGGCCTAATTAGCTACATGTATATTGCTTTACAAGAATCATCCTCATATTTCAAGCCGCGGCCTACAGATAATTATGTGGCGGCCGCCAGATAATTATATTTTCAAACCTTGCAGTATCTGGCCTCAACGGACTTCCGTACAGAACCTAATCTCTACCCACAAACGTTTTATCAGCAGCGGCCAATTTCACGCCAGGCCCTCAACAATTACCTCTCGAGGTCATAGCAGGTCGAGCTCGAGGTCACCAAAGGATATCCCATATATGAGTCTTACTATATGCTCATAATAATACCCAAGCTCCTATATACATGCGTTTCGTCTCCAATTTGGGCTATTTGAGTGCATTTGAGCGATTTAAGGCATTCTATCATTCTAACAAACCAATTACATGTAGTTCAAAATGTCATGCATGTGTAAAATTAAATAGGAAGATAATGAATGGAAGTGGATTTTTTGATATTATTTTGCCTTTTGGAACTACATAATTGGGCCCGGCTTCCGAGCGATTCCAAGCATTCAATCTTCATACATCTATGACTTGAAGGGCCTGCTTGTGCGAAATTAGAAAAGAGACTATTGACCAAATTTTGAGGAAACGACCATCAAAGAACAACATTGCCCATTTTTGTCGAAATGTGGAGAAAAATACTCCCTAAAAAGACTTGACTGTGAACTTTAAAGGTAAAAATGTAGACGAGACGCACAAAAAGACGGATGCAACGCCATGTCAATAAATAACAGGACCATAGGTTCGGTAACCTGAAAACTAGATATCAGCGGGTGAACTGGGTATTGTTCAAATTGCCCCGTTACAGGTACAAATCAAGCCAGTATTAATTGTAAAGATTTCAATAATTTTACCAAAGCCATTTATCACAATATCAGATGATCCGACTCATGAAAGGGCACATTTTTGCCCCCGTGCTGCCCCCGCAACAAAAGGGCAGCGGGGGCAGCTGTCCCCCGTGGTTCCGGCGCCTCTGCGAGTTCATAATACTATGATCGCTATACTGAGTAGGCGGCAAGTCTGTTTCGAATTGAGGAGATTGAACTCCAGTGGTTCAATGGTCCATTATTTCACTTTATGAGACAATTTATAGAGATAATCATGAGAGACAGTCCCACGTAATCATATAGGCCTATATTTTGTGCAGTAGTAAAATTGGAGTTGGTCAGGGAAAGGAGATAAAATGACTTCTAGCTACATGTAAAATTTAAAAGCGTTTAAATGTGATCATCATATGATTTCAGTGGGATCTACAACGTTCCAGTGGGTTGATCAGGACATCATCTCTCGTACCACCTTCCGGGAATAGAACACCAACGCAACCAACCATGCAGGCCCTGAAGCTACTCCAGAGTTATCGGCGGATCTTCACCAAAAACCTAATCGTATTCGTCTTCGCTTCAGGTTTCATTATTCTGGGGTACCGCATGTTGGCGCTCAATCAGGCACCTCGGGTCACATATGTCCAAAAACACAGTGAAGTAAAACCTGGTCCTGGACTTGAGCACGACCTGGATACTAATCTCGAGAGCGGATATTTTGATGATGAGGAAGGAGGTGAAAATAATGGAGGCAAAGTTGCAGAGGTTGAAGACGAGGAGGAAGATTCTGAAGAGGATAGATCAGCATACTATTATGGAGGGTCTGACGGGGCTGGTTCTAACGCGAATGAAGACCAACAAACAGAGAACTTATTAGAAGGTGATGAACCTGAAGAAGAGGAACCAGTGCCCCAAATTTCGGAAGACCAACTTATAGAGAACTCACCAGAAGACGAGAATCGCGATGAAAAGAACCCAGTGCAGGGAAATACCCCAGTGGTCAAACCGAAGACACGTTCAAAGGTTTCAAACAAACCCGAACCAAAATACAAAACGATTTTATTCTGGACTAAGTATTACAAGGACCCTTATTTCGGAATACGAGGTCTTGGCCACGAACCTTTTCTGCAAAATCACTGTAAAGTGCACACCTGCAATGCTACCAATGACATCTCGAGGGTCGAAGAGGCCGATGCTATCGTTATGCACATGCGGGATCCCATGTACCCGTTTCCACACAGACGAGGCCCAGATCAACTGTTCGTGTTTTTCCTCCACGAGGCTCCCCCGGCTTCCTTCTACAACCAGCACTTCTCCCTGCGACCCGCCCACGCCGCCGCTTTCAACGTGACTATGAGCTACCGGCGTGACTCAGATATCCCCATGTTCTACTGCGGTGATATCCGATCCCACAAGCGTCCTCACACCTATGAGCTGAAGACGTGGGCCAACAAGACCCGTAACGTCGTGTGGATGTCCAGTCACTGCCGGACGGACAGTAAGCGGGAACGCTACATCAGCGCCCTGTCCAAGTATATAGACGTTGACGTGTACGGGCGGTGCGGTGACAAGGTTTGTCCCAAGTCTGAGGGCACTAAATGCGAGGAGAACTTTCAGTACACGTACAAGTTTTTCGTCTCCGCAGAGAATGCCATCTGCCTGGACTACGTGTCGGAGAAGCTCGGGCGGGGGCTGAGCTACGAGATGATCCCGATTGTGTACGGAGGCGTGAACTACACAGAAGCCCTGCCGCCAAGGTCGGTCATCGACATCACTGAGTACGAATCGCCAGAGCACCTGGCCAAGCACCTGCGACACCTCTCGGAAAACCAGAGCGAGTATTTGAAATATTTCGAGTGGAAAGGCAAATACGGAAGGAAGCGAGTGACAAAAACCATGGCTATGTGTGACCTGTGTGCCAAACTTCATGACCCTACATACCACAAAACTTACGATGATATTGTGAAATGGTGGAAACAGGACACCTGTTCAACTGACTTCATACAAAACCAGATAAACAAAGGTTATGTGTGAATGTTCGTGTTTTTGTTTTTGAATCTCTTTCTGCACATATGTTCTGCAGTCGTTTTTAATAATAAAAATTATGAAAATATATACTGTGATAATTGGTAATAGAACACGGTGATCTTAATCAAGACTGCCTACCAAGGCACACAAAAAATACGTTAAAATTTGGGGTCTTCATCTTGTACAACTAGCCAAATATGAGAATATACCTCAATTTTCTGTTATTTGTGGTTTCAACAAAATCATGGTGGCGTGAAAACTCCTTGATTACAAATAGTAGGTCAAGAATACCAGTTTAATATCATCGTAACATAGATCAGTTATCAATTCAATGTTGTCCACTAAATATATGTCTAGATTTTACCAGAATGTTTCCAAAGTAACAGTCCAGGGACAACACAGAAACTGTCTAAATCGGTGCGTTATGACCTCCATCATAAAAATTAGGACGGAATATTAGTTAACTGTTGTCAGGTATATTATCTAGACAGAGATTTCCACCTTATTAAGGCATTTCAGCAGAAATGCCTTTATGGTTTTGTCAATTTTTTTTTATGGCAATGACTATGAAACTTTGCATGGAGGTTCATATATCACCAGGGACGAAGCCTATTGATTTTGAGGCCGATCCGTCAATTGACCTTTGACCTAGGGCTCGAAATAATTTTAGCTGAGTCATCCTTGAGGCTCTCATGCATATCTCGGAAACGGTGCGTCGTAGAGCGAAACGGACGTTATTTTCGGACTCGTTATCCTAGACAAACATGTCTGAGGGGTATTATGGATGACCTTTGACCTTGACCTTAAATTTTTACGCTGAGTCGGCATTTTTCGTTTTCGTCGATATCTCGGAAACGGTGCATCGTAGAGCGAAACGGACGTTATTTTCGGACTCGTCGCCCGAGACAAAATGTCTTAAGGGTATTAGGGTTGACCTTGACCTATAGGTCTCATTGGGAGTGTGGCGATTTTGCCCTAAGATCGCGGCAGGTGATTGTAAAACTACATGCCATTTGTGTGGCCTTTTCTGTCTTGGCCTTGTTTTGACACGCTCCATTCGAGCGGGCGTTGCTACGGCGACACATTGTAATTTATGTTATTCCAGTAAACTATAACAATGATTTGATTACACCTCGCGTGCGTCCTTCAGTTTGTAGTGTATTATATATACACTGGAAGCTACTCGATCGAGGAGATTGTCCGAGAGAGAGTGCCTAGGACGCACGCAGGGCTCACCATGAGCTTTGCGTTCCCTGGTCAAGAGTAGAGGCCCCTTGGGGCCCTGGGGACAATTTCCATAGGGGGGGGCCGGGCTGGGAGAGACAAGTTGCTGACTCGGGGGCGCAAGTCCTGTGGATCGCCAGTTCTCTCCCTTCCCGGGACGGTGTGACGTAGGCTCTGGCTAGTTCGTCGGACTGTACGGGGTTCCGTCCCCGAGGCAGACCGCGGCTCGCCAGGCCCCTCCAGCTAACGCCGTGGTGATGAACTAGTTTCTGAACGGTGTCCGTAGGCCTGGGCGTGTCGGGTGGGCTGTTACCTGGTTACCGTAAATGTTAGAGTGGTTACCGTGTCTGCAGTGACCTCCGGCGAGGATCCGGAATAGCGGATGCGCGTCCGCAAGGACTTGTGGTGAGAGGACTATCCTCGAGGATCCCGAAGAGCGGACGACAGTCAATAACTTTACAGGAGCTTATCATGTTTTTGCTGAGTCAGCGTTTTTTTTTTTCATGCTTAACTCTGAAATGCCTCCAAGGCCTTTAGGCCTTGACGTCTAGTTTTTCTCAAAGCTACTCTTGTTTTCAATGCATCTGGTTATTTTATACAGTATATAAAAAGCTACATGTGAAAAGACCGCGAACCTCGCTGGGTATTCAATGTAGTGTGTTTTTGTCTGGATTCTTCACCTGTCGTGGACTGTTGTAAGTGTCTGTGTCTGATAAACAAGATTCCCATTAGTTCCAGACATTTACACAATCAAATGTCACCAGTATCACGAACATTGTGGACGACTTGTGCTAATATAACTGTTTTGGAAACGTAATTACAATGTCATCAAATGTAGAGACCTCGTAAAAGGCAATTAGATATATTCGACTTATTTTTGTGCATATAAAACTTTATTTTCACTACAGGAGAAAAGGAAATCTAGACGCTGTTAAGCATAATTACATTCACAGTAGGTATGTGAAGCTTTCCTCTCATCCATTTCATCAATTTGTGTGTGAGGTGTTCTGGATAATGTGAATTCTCGACATGTATCCATATTGAGCGAATTATCTGGATAGGAATGAACCACACGAGAACGTCACAGTCCGTATGTGCATGAGTAAAAATAGCACAAAAAAGTAATCAGCTAAAAACCAGCTGAATTATTAATGTGGTATAGAAATAATAGAAGTACATATATGTATATACAGTTGAGAACTAGCATTAAGAAAAGGCTTTTGTTCCCATTGCAGGACACTATGATGAGGGAAGCGTTGTCCTTGTTTAATAACGGTATTCAGCTCCGTGTGTTTTATTGGAAATGTAAAAAGTATACTAAAGTCAGACAAGGCCTTGATATTGGTAAGAACAAGTGTTTTTAGGATACCGTCCCCAAGGGGCCGATGATCCATCGCCATGGCCTCCGTCGTTTTCATCATCATCCGCTAGTAAATTCACTTTCAAATCCGTTTGATGTAACTGTTCGAAATTCTACATGAAGATTCATTGGACAAAGATGAAGAATTTTGATTGAAGATGAAAATTTTGGATTGTGTTTTGATTGAAATGACTTGCCCATTGGCCCAAACAGACCAATGATTCCAACTATTTACAAGCAATACTACGGTTGTATGTGTAAATAGGGAATACGACAACAGGCAGATATAAATAGTTCAACAAAATCTCAAGGGGTGATTCTCTCATGCTAGAATAAAATGTCCCTTCAACACAAAACGGTGCTAGTTAGGGCCTAAATTTCAATTGGGTACAAATATAAATTTTAATGGTTTTCTGTTGGTGATATTCAATGACGTTGATAATCAACCAACAGTTGTTCATTTGTGTTCATTTGTATGAATGAACTATATCTATATCTTTGTCTGAGATCTTGAACAGTTATTAGTCTCAGACATTGGCACAATAAAATGTGAAGAAAGTACGTACATGTATGTGAATACTTAGTACGGCTCAGCTTGTGCCAAAATAACTGTATATATATCGTATTTTGTTTCACAGCAAGAGAAAAGAAAACTGTACAGATGTTGCTGACCATAATAACTTTCACAGTAAAAAAAGTATCTCCAATTCATCAGCTATGTCGAAAGGTATTCTCGATGATGTGGATTCTCGGCATGTGTACTGACCAAATTATTTGGTTGACAAATGAATCATATGAAGAGAAAATTATAACCTGAATTATTAAACACCACTGCGATAAAAGAGTATATACGGAAGCCCGTTGAGGCACCATTATCTGGCGGCCGCCAGATAATTATCTCTGTAGGAGATTCTTGTTTCGTTCTACAGCGCACCGATTCTGGAACAAGCCTCAAGGATGACTCAACAAACATTATTTCGACTCCAAAAGTGTTTTCTTTGGTGGTATATGGATCTCCATGCAAAATTTTGCAGCCATTGCCTGAAGATATTTGGAATTCAAAAATTGACATCGATCTCATTCTCGGATCCGGCTCCCAAAGTATACCTCACATTTGCATATACACTGGCGGATTTAGAGGGGGTGCACCCTATTGGGCCGTGAAAAAGAGAGAAAAAAAGAAGTGAGAGCAAGAAGCTATAGGAGATGTGGGTATGCTCTTACATGTAACGAAATATGAATGTAATTTTCCTCCTGCGATATTTTTGACCGGGGGGGGGGGGGGGGGTGGGAGGAGGTTGCGGGGGTAGAGCCCCATAATATATTTTCAACAAAAAAATCTGTGACTCAGAAATATGTTAAGGTGCATCACAGCGTTGCATAGGCCTAACACTCGTTGGTCAATAATTATGCAATTGAGTGTCATTAATCATAAGTTATAGGACATATAATATGTAAAGTGACAATGAGTAGTTTTGGGATAAATAAATGTAAATACATGTGCCAGCAACATTTACATGCATGTGTGGGATGAAAAATACTCAATCAGAGCCAGAGAGAGCTCAGAACCAACCACAGGACATGGAAAAAGCTCTGGCTTCTGGGGCAAATGAGCGGGCCCCAGACCCCACGCCGTGTAAGCTACCACCTATCCGCCTCACTTCGCTCGGTCGCTTGACTCCTCTAACCAGCTTGCCACCCCCCCCCCCCCCCCCGCCACCCCTGCAATAATAAATCTAGTCCGACTCACTCGACTTCATACTGAAACTGTCATTGATTGTACACAGGGGGTATTTTTATTTTTTGTTTGTTTCAGACAGAGTTCTGTATAACTCTGGATATAACTCTGGATATCGTCATAACTTTGAAGAAAATTATATCTCATCAACCTTAGAACAGCCTTAGAATGGTAGGACTATTAGACCTTCATTTCTTTGGAAACCTATCCTTCATTTACAACAAAACTAAGCAGCCTTCTAAAGTAAAATTCTACTTATTGATTTCACAAGGACAGTTGTAAAATACACCTTAGAAACCATCTCAGAGACACTAAATTCCAAAAATTTCTCGGGGGGCTTGGGGCGCCCCCCGAACCCTCAGACCGCATAAGGCTTCGCTCGCTACGACCACTCACACTAATTCAAGCTTATGTACATTTAAGAAGAGCACCCCCCCCCCCTATTAAAAAATCCTGGATCCGCCCCTGTGAGCAGTGGTAAAATTTTGAAGACGATTCGTTGAGGCGTTCTCTAGTTATCGCGTGGTAATGAAAAAGGTGGAAGAAAAAAAAGAAAAAGATTTCTGACGAAACCATCAAGGCATTTCTGCCGGAATGCCTTAATTGGCAACAACATACGTCACATTTCTTTGAAAACAAGATTTCTTTTTAAAATAGATTTTCTAGCAGTAGCAAGGCTAATTCTGCAGTAATTACGAAACTTCTGGTCACTATTTACCGACGGTAGGATGTTGTTCAGACATGACATTTCCGAACTGGTCGGAGTGTCATTGATTTCATAGATTTGCTGAATTTTTCAACCACTTTTCACTGATAATAAGCCGTCCGACTTCCTCCTGTAGACGAAAAGACTTTCTTGTCTCAGGACCGTCGTTGTCAGTCAGACCCACGGGGACCGTTATAATCGTCGTGCAGTCGTTTAGTAATAACTTTGAAACGTTTGAGCGAAAATTTCAGCACTGGTCGTCGATGACCAGTCATCAACAAGCCAAACATAGGAGAATGCTAGGTGCAAGGCTATGGATTTTGACTTCAGAAAAAAATAATTTCTTGCCAGTTGTACGCAAAATATGAATATTTATGAACCAGTGCAGTATTGAAGATGGACCAAATAGTCGATCATTATTTCGCTGTGTCAGCAAGAACCGCCGTCTACCATCACTCAACAGAACGCACAATTTTGAGGAGTTTCAAGTGTGGTGTATGTACCAGTATTCTGTGGATTCTCCACCAGACGTGAATTTGTGCAGTGACGGGCCTATTGTATGTGAGAGATGTCTCTGTCTGCTGTTTAAAATGTCCATTAGCCTCGGACATTGACACAATGAAATGCTATTAGAACCACAAACCACCACTACAATGCTGTGCTAACACAACTGCACTGTTTGGCAATAGTTCGTAGGTATGAAATCCCCGGTAACCAAATGCGATTATAAAGCATATCATATTCATCTTGTTTTCTTCAGGATTCCACACATTCCTCATATCTACTGCTAGAAATCCATGAGATGTATTTCTGCTACTGTTAAATGTATAGTGTAGTAATCTCGTGTGTGATGTCTGGTGACTATTTCCTATTTTTTTTTACATATAAATTACGCCAATATGGACACTTTGACATGAATGTACCAACCTATTACCCCGAACGCAAATAGATTTTGATGATGTCAATAGCAAAAATAAATGACAATATATTTTTAATAAATTACAAAACCCAACGAAATCTTTTACACAACTACACACGTATTGGTGCCATCAGGGGCATACATAAAATATAATTGTTTCTACTTTTCACCTGATTGAATATGGAACTATTAAGTATGGAAGATATTAAATATTGAATGATGAGCTATTGAATAAGTTAAAAACGACTATTTATCTATAAAAGACTACTTTACTAGAAAGTTTACTAGAAAATTTACCAGAAAGTTTACTAGAAAGAGCACTCTCGTATCTCAACTTGTTCCTTAGGGCGTCATCCCTGATACTTGTAATTTTGATTCTGTGAGGTGAATGAAAAAGACTGCGTTTATTCGATAGTTGTCTGCAAGTGCATTTGGAGATGTGATGACTCCCCTGGTTTTTATGTTCATCTTGGCATAGTAAATGTTCGTTTGTTTTTTATTTATCTGCGCTAACTGTTATGTGTTCCCAATTGGAAAGAGTTAATGATGCGCTAGGTACATTTTATGTCACGTTGTAGTTTCCGCCCCACTTCCTCTTCCGGTAATATCTTCCTCATTGGCAAAAGCATCATACAAAAAAAACAAAAGCCAGTTTCAGGAAGTGGTCATGGGCAGATGATAAGCTGAGAGCCCCTTAATACACAGCTTTATAAAACCAAATAAAGAAAAAAATAGTAATTTCTGGCGTCCTTTGTAGTGCCCCTGAAGCATCTCCACGGGGACATCGTTAGACAGAACATCGAAAAGTTATGTTGATTTGAGAGGTTAACATTTCACATTCAATGTTATTAAAGTGTGTATTCCCGATACACAGCTTCTTTCGATATCAGACCAAATCTCCTGGCCGATGAAGGATGCTCCTCATGGGCGTCATTAACTTCATTCCCTTGACACTGTCACACATAGTAGTAGCAGAGTGGACCTTGTGTGATTCTCGCCTGAATCATCCCCGTGAGGTGTTGATGAATCATACATTTTACATGTTGCAATAACATGCTGCCCCTAGAGTGGAAAGAAATAGCTAATATTATATACATCTAAAAACCATAGCAGCAATTCACAACTGAAACATTTGTGCACATTGATTCGCTTTATATGCCTCATAGTTTTGCATTTATTATCCAATACATGAAATAAGATATACATGTGATTATACCCGCCCCCCCCTCCAAAAAAAAAAAAATAGAAAGTACAAAAAAATGTTTACAATATACAGTTTTTATTTTCAGCAAATGCTACCAGGATGAAATCTGATTACCCGATGCCATAGTTTAGCGAAACATAAGATGTGATTGAATGTAAGTATAAATGTTCGAACTATTTGTAACTGTATGTCAGATGATCATCTGTCGACGAAAGTAATGCAGGGGATGGTTTTCATACAAAATAAAGAAAAAGCGCTCTATGGTGGAACGGAATATTAGTTAACTGTTGTCAGGTATATTATCTAGACAGAGATTTCCACCTTATTAAGGCATTTCAGCAGAAATGCCTTTATGGTTTTGTCAATTTTTTTTATGGCAATGACTATGAAACTTTGCATGGAGGTTCATATATCACCAGGGACGAAGCCTATTCATTTTGAGGCCGATCCGTCAATTGACCTTTGACCTAGGGCTCGAAATAATTTTAGCTGAGTCATCCTTGAGGCTCTCATGCATATCTCGGAAACGGTGCGTCCTAGAGCGAAACGGACGTTATTTTCGGACTCGTTATCCTAGACAAACATGTCTGAGGGGTATTATGGATGACCTTTGACCTTGACCTTAAATTTTTACGTTGAGTCGGCATTTTTCGTTTTTGCGTCGATATCTCGGAAATGGTGCATCGTAGAGTAAAACGGACGTTATTTTTGGACTCGTCGCCCTAGACAAACATGTCTTAAGGGTATTAGGGTTGACCTTGACCTATAGGTCTCATTGGGAGCTTATCATGTTTATGCTGAGTCAGCATTTTGTTTTTTTCATGCTTAACTCTGAAATGCCTCCAAGGCCTTTAGGCCTCGACGTCTAGTTTTCTTAAAGCTACTCTTGTTTTCAATGCATCTGGTTATTTTATACAGTATATAAAAAGCTACATGTGAAAAGACCGCGAACCTCGCTGGGTATTCAATGTAGTGTGTTTTTGTCTGGATTCTTCACCTGTCGTGGACTGTTGTAAGTGTCTGTGTCTGATAAGCAAGATTCCCATTAGTTCCAGACATTTACACAATCAAATGTCACCAGTATCACGAACATCGTGGACGACTTGTGCTAATATAACTGTTTTGGAAACGTAATTACAATGTCATCAAATGTAGAGACCTCATAAAAGGCAATTAGATATATTCGACTTATTTTTGTGCATATAGAACTTTATTTTCACTGCAGGAGAAAAGGAAATCGAGACGCTGTTAAGCATAATTACATTCACAGTAGGCCCGTGAAGCTTTCTTCACATCCATTTCATCAATTTGTGTCTGAGGTGTTCTGGATAATGTGAATTCTCGACATGTATCCATATTGAGCGAATTATCTGGATAGGAATGAACCACACGAGAACGTCACAGTCCGTATGTGCATGAGTAAAAATAGCACAAAAAAGTAATCAGCTAAAAACCAGCTGAATTATTAATGTGGTATAGAAATAATAGAAGTACATATATGTATATACAGTTGAGAACTAGCATTAAGAAAAGGCTTTTGTTCCCATTGCAGGACACTATGATGAGGGAAGCGTTGTCCTTGTTTAATAACGGTATTCAGCTCCGTGTGTTTTATTGCAAATGTAAAAAGTATAATAAAGTCAGACAAGGCCTTGATATTGGTAAGAACAAGTGTTTTTAGGATACCGTCCCCAAGGGGCCGATGATCCATCGCCATGGCCTCCGTCGTTTTCATCATCATCCGCTAGTAAATTCACTTTCAAATCCGTTTGATGTAACTGTTCGAAATTCTACATGAAGATTCATTGGACAAAGATGAAGAATTTTGATTGAAGATGAAAATTTTGGATTGTGTTTTGATTGAAATGACTTGCCCATTGGCCCAAACAGGCCAATGATTCCAACTATTTACAAGCAATACTACGGTTGTATGTGTAAATAGGGAATACGACAACAAGCAGATATAAATAGTTCAACAAAATCTCAAGGGGTGATTCTCTCATGCTAGAATAAAATGTCCCTTCAACACAAAACGGTGCTAGTTAGGGCCTAAATTTCAATTGGGTACAAATATAAATTTTAATGGCTTTCTGTTGGTGATATTCAATGACGTTGATAATCAACCAACAGTTGTTCATTTGTGTTCATTTGTATGAATGAACTATATCTATATCTTTGTCTGAGATCTTGAACAGTTATTAGTCTCAGACATTGGCACAATAAAATGTGAAGAAAGTACGTACATGTATGTGGATACTTAGTACGGCTCAGCTCGTGCCAAAATAACTGTATATATATCGTATTTTGTTTCACAGCAAGAGAAAAGAAAACTGTACAGGTGTTGCTGACCATAACAACTTTCACAGTAAAAAAAGTATCTCCATTTCATCAGCTATGTCGGAAGGTATTCTCGATGATGTGGATTCTCGGCATGTGTACTGAACAAATTATTTGGTTGACAAACGAATCATATGAAGAGAAAATTATAACCTGAATTATTAAACACCACTGCGATAAAAGAGTATATACGGAAGCCCGTTAAGGCGCCATTATCTGGCGGCCGCCAGATAATTATATCTGTAGGAGATTCTTGTTTCGTTCTACAGACTCCAAAAGTGTTTTCTTTGGTGGTATATGGATCTCCATGCAAAATTTTGCAGCCATTGCCTGAAGATATTTGGAATTAAAAAATTGACATCGATCTCATTCTCGGATCCGGCTCCCAAAGTATACCTCACATTTGCATGTACACTGGCGGATTTAGAGGGGGGTGCACCCTATTGGGCCGTGAGAAAAAAAGAAGTGAGAGCAAGAAGCTATAGGAAATGTGGGTATGCTCTTACAGGTAACGAAATATGAATGTAATTTTCCTCCTGCGATATTTTTGACCGGCGGGGGGGGGGGGGGGCGTGGGGGGAGGGAGGAGGTTGCGGGGGTAGAGCCCCACAATATATTTTCAACAAAAAAATCTGTGACTCAGAAATATGTTAAGGTGCATCACAGCGTTGCATAGGCCTAACACTCGTTGGTCAATAATTATGCATTTGAGTGTCATTAATCATGAGTTATATGACATATAATATGTAAAGTGACAATGAGTAGTTTTGGGATAAATAAATTTAAATACATGTGCCAGCAACATTTACATGCATGTGTGGAATGAAAAATACTCAATCAGAGCCAGAGAGAGCTCAGAACCAACCACAGGACATGGAAAAAGCTCTGGCTTCTGGGGCAAATGAGCGGGCCCCAGACCCCACGCCGTGCAAGCTACCACCTATCCGCCTCACTTCGCTCGGTCGCTTGACTCCTCTAACCAGCTTGCCACCCCCCCCCCCCCGCCACCCCTGCAATAATAAATCTAGTCCGACTCACTCGACTTCATACTGAAACTGTCATTGATTGTACCCAGGGGGTATTTTTATTTTTTGTTTGTTTCAGACAGAGTTCTGTATAACTCTGGATATAACTCTGGATATCGTCATAACTTTGAAGAAAATTATATCTCATCAACCTTAGAACAGCCTTAGAATGGTAGGACTATTAGACCTTCATTTCTTTGGAAACCTATCCTTCATTTACAACAAAACTAAGCAGCCTTCTAAAGTAAAATTCTACTTATTGATTTCACAAGGACAGTTGTAAAATACACCTTAGAAACCATCTCAGAGACACTAAATTCCAAAAATTTCTCAGGGGCTTGGGGTGCCCCCCGAACCCTCAGACCGCATAAGGCTTCGCTCGCTACGACCACTCACACTAATTCAAGCTTATGTACATTTAAGAAGAGCACCCCCCCCCCCTATTAAAAAATCCTGGATCCGCCCCTGTGAGCAGTGGTAAAATTTTGAAGACGATTCGTTGAGGCGTTCTCTAGTTATCGCGTGGTAATGAAAAAGGTGGAAGAAAAAGAAGAAAAAGATTTCTGACGAAACCATCAAGGCATTTCTGCCGGAATGCCTTAATTAGCAACAACATAGGTCACATTTCTTTGAAAACAAGATTTCTTTTTAAAATAGATTTTCTAGCAGTAGCAAGGCTAATTCTGCAGTAATTACGAAACTTCTGGTCACTATTTACCGACGGTAGGATGTTGTTCAGACATGACATTTCCGAACTGGTCGGAGTGTCATTGATTTCATAGATTTGCTGAATTTTTCAACCACTTTTCACTGATAATAAGCCGTCGGACTTCCTCCTGTAGACGAAAAGACTTTCTTGTCTCAGGACCGTCGTTGTCAGTCAGACCCACGGGGACCGTTATAATCGTCGTGCAGTCGTTTAGTAATAACTTTGAAACGTTTGAGCGAAAATTTCAGCACTGGTCGTCGATGACCAGTCATCAACAAGCCAAACATAGGAGAATGCTAGGTGCAAGGCTATGGATTTTGACTTCAGAAAAAAATAATTTCTTGCCAGTTGTACGCAAAATATGAATATTTATGAACCAGTGCAGTATTGAAGATGGACCAAATAGTCGATCATTATTTCGCTGTGTTAGCAAGAACCGCCGTCTACCATCACTCAACAGAACGCACAATTTTGAGGCGTTTCAAGTGTGATGTATACCAGTATTCTGTGGATTCTCCACCAGACGTGAATTTGTGCAGTGACGGGCCTATTGTATGTGAGAGATGTCTCTGTCTGCTGTTTAAAATGTCCATTAGCCTCGGACATTGACACAATGAAATGCTATTAGAACCACAAACCACCACTACAATGCTGTGCTAACACAACTGCACTGTTTGGCAATAGTTCGTAGGTATGAAATCCCCGGTAACCAAATGCGATTATAAGCATATCATATTCATCATGTTTTCTTCAGGATTCCACACATTCCTCATATCTACTGCTAGAAATCCATAAGATGTATTTCTGCTACTGTTAAATGTATAGTGTAGTAATCTCGTGTGTGATGTCTGGTGACTATTTCCTATTTTTTTTACATATAAATTACGCCAATATGGACACTTTGACATGAATGTACCAACCTATTACCCCCAACGCAAATAGATTTTGATGATGTCAATATCAAAAATAAATGACAATATATTTATAATAAATACAAAACCCAACCAAATCTTTTACACAACTACACACGTATTGGTGCCATCAGGGGCATACATAAAATGTAGTTGTTTCTACTTTTCACCTGATTGAATATGGAACTATTAAGTATGGAAGATATTAAATATTGAATGATGAGCTATTGAATAAGTTATAAACGACTATTTTAAAGAGCTGAAAATTTGTCAGTCTCCTATGTGATGTCATTTTCATTCCAAATGATGCACTATATTATATTGAGTCAGTTTGGTTTATCTATAAAAGACTACTTTCTCAAAAAATATACTAGAAAGTTTACTAGAAAGAGCACTCTCGTATCTCAACTTGTTCCTTAGGGCGTCATCCCTAATACTTGTAATTTTGATTCTGTGAGGTGAATGAAAAAGACTGCGTTTGTTCGATAGTTGTCTGCAAGTGCATTTGGAGATGTGATGACTCCCCTGGTTTTTATGTTAAATTTAGTTCATCTTGGCATAGTAAATGTTCGGGTTTTTTTTTATTTATCAGAGCCAACTGTGATGTGTTCCCAATTGGAAAGAGTTAATGATGCGCTAGGTACGTTTTATGTCACGTTGTAGTTTCCGCCCCACTTCCTCTTCCGGTAATATTTTCCTCATTGGCAAAAGCATCATACAAAATAAACAAAAGCCAGTTTCAGGATGTGGTCATGGGCAGATGATAAGCTGAGAGCCCCATAATACACAGCTTTATAAAACCAAATAAAGAAAAAAGTAGTAATTTCTGGCGTCCTTTGTAGTGCCCCTGAAGCATCTCCACGGGGACATCGTTAGACAGAACATCGAAAAGTTATGTTGATTTGAGGGGTTAACATTTCACATTCAATGTTATTGAAGTGTGTATTCCCGATATACAGCTTCTTTCGGTGGCTGATATCAGACCAAATCTCCTGGCCGATGAGATGCTCCTCATGGGCGTAATCAACTTCATTCCCTTGACACTGTCTCACATAGTAGTAGCAGAGTGGACCTTGTGTGATTCTCGCCTGAATCATCCCCCTGAGGTGTTGATGAATCATACATTTTACATGTTGCAATGACATGCTTTCCCCAGAGTGGAAAGAAATAGCTAATGTTATAAATATCTAAAAACCATAGCAGCAATTCACAACTGAAACATTTGTGCACATTGATACGCTTTATATGTCTCACACTCTATGGTGGCAAAACTTGAGGTCAGAACATTGTTTGTTAACAGATTCCTTAATAAAACAATTGGATGCAATAATGTGATGGGATGCGAATAGCGTGATGTTTCGTTATTCATCGAGTATGCCATGAGGACTGGATCTTCCCAACTACCAATAATCAAATCCTTCACCCAGAAACGCCAACAAGTTAGTTTCGTGGTATGTTATTAAATCTTATTTAATATATTGAAATATATTTTCAATAGTGTGAAATAGTGTGAAATGAAAGTAGCAGTTCTGTCAAAGTATACCAATGCTTGATAACGAATGGTGTCGTTGATGTACATTGAATACCATCGAAAAACACATATATTTACAATACCTGTATATACAATCTTCCTGAAATGCATCACACATATACGCTTCAAAAACAGTTAATGGAGTTGAAACTTCAATGAATTGTTTGAAAATACCGAATATAAGTATGTGAGCTTACTTTTTTTTTTCTAACCGTGTTCTCCTAATAAAATGATTATTATATATTTGTATTATGGATATAAAGTTGGCATATTCTCTTTGTCTTCAATGCTCCCTGTGAAATTAAAATAAGGTACCATATCAACTTGGTGACCTAGGAAGCATAACCTACTGTAAGAGAATAACAGAAGGTCTGCCTCACTGTGTCAACTACTCCAACTGTCCAAAGGTGATGACGAACATGAGAGACGAAAATAAAAGATGGAAGAAATCATCGTCCGTTGTTTGTGTACAGAGACGAAGTACCACATGAAGAAGTTTAGTGTCTGTAACTTTCGACACTCGAGCACTCTCTACGTTGATAAAGTGTCTGATAACTCAGATGGAGTAATGAATAGCTGTCATTTCAGATGAAATGGCAATTTATGGCCGACAATGTCATCATTTTACAACGACAGGAATATATGCAACACCGGGATTGAAGCACGTTTTTGTTTGCAGAACGTTGCTCATAGAATGACGGCTATGTTACATACTAGTAATCTTGACCAGGCCATATATTCGTGTAAATCTCTGCCAATGATTATGTTATACATTCATCATATTTCACAGAGACAAGCATGCCTTGCATACCATAAATGCTAGTGTTCCACTTGGCCGTGTCATAAAATTCCGGGTCAAAATACTGGTAAGACAAATACATATTTCAATTTAACATAACCCAGTAGAAACGATGCCTGTTAAAAAAATACCGAATAGATGTATGTGAACTTAGCTTTTGCTCCAACCGTGTTCTCCTGACATAATGTACCAATTTGTTTTCAGGTTTCTGGCCATGCGGAATTTGCTACTTGTTTATACACCTAGTGGTGCATTATGTGCACTCGTCAATGTGATGAACAATTACTTTCTATGCTGTTATTTTTACATTTTATAATCATCGAATATTGATTACTACACCCTGCTTCGTTACGATACGTTTAACTGTTTTTATCAGCACGAGCTATGTGATATTAGTATTCACGTATTCTTCAAATTTTATTATGTGGACAAAAGGACATTTCAAGTTTCAGACACAGGTATATTTCACTCACAATATGCCCCTGTAAAAACCATCAGCAGGTAGCTAATCCAGAGAAAATATCCCCCAATGACCGTAAACTGCAGTGGGGGTAGTTAGACAATTACGGCTGATCACAGACTCTGACCGTGACGTAGTCTATTGTACGTGATGTCTCCCGCCGTGGCCTTGTGCCTGAACAACACTGGAGTCTTCTCAAGGACTCATTATTGATGTCTGGTGCTGAAAGTTCAAATGTCTGGTTAGCTCAGTTTGTATCTGGGCTGACGTCTCACAAGGCGTTAGTTCGATCCCCAGTCTCAGCGGTATATGGTCACCGAATTGGGTAAGTCTTTCACCAAGTTCTTACATCAGGATTGGAGCCAACGCAAGATATTAGTATAACTAAATAATCTAGGTGTAAAGAAATCTTAAAAATATCATTAACCCTCGGCCCAAAATAACGGAATAAAGAAAATACATGCATCAAAACTGTGAAACGCAGATATAGCAAGAGTGTAGCTGAATTTGATTTACAATGAGCAGCGTTTTGGAATTAAGTATATTCACAAAATTAACAGTTTTAAAAAAAAATGCATCATATAACACTTCATTAAAACTACTATATAGGCAGAGGATCAAACACATAATTATATTCATCTACCTCTGCACAAACCAAACTTATGTTCCTGATAGAGTATATTATTTTATTTTTCATAATGGACATATAATTGATATCTCGTATTTATATCTAATATTTCAGGAGGAAATGAAACAAGATAACATATTGGTGACCTGCTGTAAGAAAACACCGCTGCCCCTGTACACACTCCAAATTATACACAGCTCCAGTCTGCCAAACTGAGTCAACTAAATATTTTTAGACGAACATACTCTAAAATATGCAATTATAACAAAGAGTGTAGCTGAGTATAGTTGACGGTTTGTGTATGTGACTCTCCACACTCCTCAACGTTGATAAAGTGTCTGATAGCGCACGTCATATAATGAATGTCTGCCATGTCAGATGGAATGGTAATTTATGGTCGACAATGTTATCCTTTTCACAACGAGAGGATTTCATCAACACAGACATCAAAGCAGGTTTATATTCACAGAATGTTAATAAATGTTGGTTATGAAATGCTGACAATGTCATAAAAGGTTGATCATATCACTTTGTCATATCATCTTGATCTGGAAAAATTAGGATACAAAAATTGGTGTTGAGATGATTTTGTTGAACTTCAGATTATTTAAAGGTTATTCTTATATCAGTTTTCAAATCGAAATAACGCCATATGAATTGTTACTATGAAAAAGTATAAATACATTTTTATACCTCCTACCACTAAAGAGAGGAAACTTTCTCGTATATTCTGACAGTGTGATGTGAGGGAAATAAAACGAGACTGAGTTTGCTTGCAAAAAGTATGCATTTAAAGGTATAATGTTTCAGCGATTACTTTTATGTTGATGGTCAGATCCATGGTTGATGATGTTTATGTATTCCATATTTCCCGAGTCAACTGACGTGAATGCAACTGGAAAGAGTTACTGATGCGCTAGGCAAATTTTCTGTGACACAATAGTTGCCACTCCATTTTCTACTCAGACAAAAGTATAATTGACAAAAGAATTTGCAGACTAAACAAATTTCAGTTTCAAGATGTCTTTACGGGCGCACAAAAAGCTAGAATTTCATATATACTGTATTACTCAATGAAATTGATCCATTCGACTTTCTGTAGATTCGAGTAAATTTATACATTTGATGATGCAATTTTGTGGTTTCTGTAGTTCTTCAACATCCTTAAGCATCCTTAAGCGGAACAAATACTTCGAAATGCTTTCATGTTGAACATATCAAAGGTTGTAAGTAAGAGATGTTCTTGTTTATGCTAGTCCAAAGCGTCATGTCGGTGTTAGATGTATCTTCTAGACGTTATTCTTCATTCACGTGACGCTGTCACACAGCGCTGTTGTGTCTGCTCTATTGTGACACACCACCATGTGTTGTATATGATAAAGATGATACATTCATTAATCGTCGGCGAAAATGAATATGTATATCATGTGAGTCAATAATATTTCACAGAAATGCCTAAAGTCGAATACTAGTATTGAGGGCATTGGCTCATGGCCAAAGTCATGGTATGCAGTAGTTCTGAATTTAACAATTAGTACTAGGCAATCGTGTAAATTATATTAAAATAACTGCAAAATAATATTCACAAAAAGATGATATTCTTGTTTCCACAATTAGTGATTTCGTATTGAGAGATCTATAAAGCACGAGGTACATGCCCGGTATTGCCAGTTTTAATCTCGAATTGACATCCCATTCGTCAAGTTGTGACGGATCAATCCATTATAACAATCGAGTTAACGATCGAGTTATCAATAGGAAGCTTTATCAAGTGAGTGCTACTCGAAAATCTGACATGTCTGGCAGTTATCAGCACAGAGGACTTCATGTTGTACATCATCTGTTTGCATAAAATATGAGTTACTCTTACCATTTCTGGCATGTCTCATGATAACAATACATTTGAATGTTTTCAAATGTCGATGATTCCCATTTTATTAAGCTCCTAAAGGGATGCTCATGAAGTATAATTCAACTTTTTTGTAGCCCCATTCTGGTATTATTTTGCAGGCAATGAAGAGACGCCTGGTAATTGCCTCAGGAATAACCTCACTGTGCCGTTTCAATCTGATTGTTTACTATAGGTACTGGCTACGCCAATGAAGGCAAATGTTGCATATTGACTATCATAATTGATTATGTTGTTATCCATCCTATCAAGAGTTTATATGGTCTATAACAATGTTATCGCGTTTTTGAAGCTATCGCGATTTGGAGCTATCACGGTCACATGTGCTGACATTTAGATTTCAACGTTCGAAAGTAGTAACAGTTAAATGTATCACGTTAACGGTCTGTACGTGGAAACATGCCATCTATTGTTTCCTCGTGCTGACTTTGTAGTTTTGATTGTTTCCTTTTAGCTTTGAATCTTTCTGAGTGCTAACGTGGAAGCCAACATGTAATACCTTCTCAACTTGGAAAGCGGTAACCCTAAATGTTTCAGCCTGTGAACATGATAGGATCAGTGGTTCCACCTTCATATCACACTCTTGATTACATATATTCACCCTTCGGAGAACATGTATGTGATGAAATGAAAACACGTTTGAACTGTACTAGCTAAGCGTGTACATAAAAGCAGAACATTTTCGGCTATATATTATAATTTATTAATTTGTAATTTCATAAATATTATAAAAAAAACATACACTACGAAGCAAACATTTGTTGAGAAGCCAGCCTACCTACAGACTGAGCTAACCAGACGTTTGAACTTTCAGAACCAGATGTCGATAATAAGTCCTTAAGAAGTCAACCACAGGCAGACAGACTGCAGTGTTGTTCAGGCACAAGGCCACAACAGGAGACATCACGTACAATAGACTACGTCACATGCAATGTCTGTGATCAGCTTTAATTGTGTGTGATCAGCTTCAATGGTGCATTTATTCTGTCGTGCTCAACAGAATTGTTTCGCAATGGACATCTGTGAACACCACAATTTCTGGTTGTTGGTATGGAAGTTTTCAATACATTTATATAAGTTGTTCAATACATCTGGTTACTTTAATTTCATTGTGTCTATATTCTGATTCTTAAAAATTCATTTACACCCTTTTTTGCTGATATTTTTGCGATGCTAACTGATATAATGCTATGACTTCAACTCGGAGTCTAACGGCAATTGTCTACCAAACATCTTTCACCATAATTGAATACGTTGGTCATCTTCTCCAAGGTTAAATTTCAGTCCAAAACGGCATCTCAGGAATCTGGATTGCACCCGGAATGGGAGTATTGTTGAAATTTTGGGCCAGAAAATTACCAAATACCAAATTACCAAATACCAATGTACCAAAATGAGGTACACAAACATGTTGATTTCGAAAAATCGCACCATTATAAACCCAAGCAGATGCGCACATGATGTACGTGGTAACCACCTCATTTCTGCAAAACAATCTTCTGACTCAATACATATAATTACAAATATTGTATACATATCTTTTACAAGCCATATTATAGCAGTTAGTTTAATAATTGTCATGTGGCTTTGAACAGCATATTCAAAATAATTGTCATATGGCATGTTAAAGTAAAGGTTTCCCGAACATATTTTACGATTTCAATTCCTATTAATAATCCGGGAGCTTGTATTAAAGTATCATTATTTGATTTATCCACCCTGAACACATGATATGGCGTCGCCGTGGTGCAACCGCAACACGATTTACATGATCTGAAAGCAATAACCCAAATAACGCCATAAATCTACGTTTTTAGGTAATAAATGTTTTGCTATTGCCTACTGTTCTGGTACCTTTCTTTATGGCTCCATTGACACCTGTAGCAGTGGACAGTCGACACATTTCAGGGAGCGAAACTATTGAAACTGCTGAAAAGCTCAATATTAGGGTATTGTGGAACTGACGTGGGTGTCCGTTATACTGGTAATATAGTTCGTCTGAGCTAGCACCTGACACCTAGAAAATGTGAGACTACAATTAAAGTGATATCGGGAGATAGTTATGGATTTCGCCATACATTCCTGACCGAACGATGAAAACATAATATTCATATATCTGCACTTGTATGCCCAAAAAGATACCCCTTTGTCATTGAATTCGTTGCGAGTTGCTGGAGATAGTTTGAGTTTGTTGATACTATCGCCATTCGATTAGTTTACAATATATATATAGTTTTTTCTATCTTGATGACACGTGCTATATCGACTGCGAGCTGAGAAAAGTGGTCGTGTCTGCATTGAAGTAACAGGAAATCCTACAGTCCAAGTGGAAGTAGAAAGTGTCGTGGACAACAGCGGTAATTCTCTTCACCAGAAAGTTACTTATAATCTGAAGAGCCTATGTCATAATGGTTAGTCTGTGGTATCTCCGGCCGATTTATGATGATGATGATGATGATGTTTTATTCGGGAAATGCCAAAATTTACAATACAATATACAATATACATTACATCGGTGAATACATAAAAGGCAAAACCCGGGGCGACTACAAAGACACTTTGTCTGTAGCCGTGTGAACGGTGTAGACACCCCGACTACTGCATCGCCACTACAAAATGAGTATACCCAGCATGCGAGCATGAAATAACATATACATATAGCCATCATGTTGAGTAGAAACAACTCATTTAACGACGGAATGTACGAATTAATCTTCTAGTTATACAAAGTGAGTGAATTTAGACTCAATAGACTAGTATTCAGCCATATAAAACTGCGGTATTCTTTTTCAAAAAGAAATTTTTTGATCGGACTTTCTTCATTTCAGGATTTGTATGGAGCCACGTTTTCGGTCCCTGACACAGGAAACTTCGGTACATTATATCAGTATTGGCCTTTGGTGGTTTGGGGTCGCCGCTGTGCCTAGTTTCATACTCATGGTCATTTCCGGATGCTGGGAACACTATCAGTAGTGGGTAAGGCAAAGTCTTATTGTCAAACTCATGCATAAATTTCAGGACTTTCAGGACTTTACATGAGAGCCTTTCTTGTTTGGAGGAAATGTGTAAGATGTATTGGATATGATTTGTATGTCACCAAATGGTTTCCTAATGTATACAATATCGAACCCTCGTAATCCATGCTCCGAGTATAACTCATTGGAAGGAATCACACGTAAGTCGCTGTATCTCAGGGGAATTGCAATAAGATACCATGAATCAGTAACCTCCCAAGTACAGGCTATTGAAAAGGAATACTGTCAGCTAGGTTCACAAACAGTACTGACAGAATAATGAAACATCATATTTGGTACCAGCACCTTACCACACACTGTGTACAAAGAAAACAATGTTTAACACACATAAGTACCACTTAAGGTGTCATGTGTTTGTGACCGTCAGACATGTCAGGCACTCGAGGCAATAGATTATATGCAGAGCGAGTAAAGTCTCTTATATTTGTATGATACTGGCCAAGCTTCACATTCAGAGTAAACTTTTAATCTTGTCAGGATGGACTTTGAAAAAACAATTTGTTTTAATAAAGCTATTATTTAATAGATACATTGACTTTCGTTATCATTCCGATGTGCCAACATTTTTTTATTACTGTAGTGTATATTCTATGGATTCTCCACCAATTGCGTATATGTGCTGTTATAGAGTGTATTGTAGTTGAAAGACGTGTGTCTGGAATTTGAAATGTCCATTAGTCTCAGACGTATGTTTTCTTTTAAATCTGTTTCTTAATAACTCACAGGTTGCAGGAGTTCATTATCATATTTAGTCTCGTTTATCCTCAGGATATTACCGATTCGTTATGAATCCATTGTTTTAGTGCGTAAACTTATCAAATATCATCTTAAAATGATTATAGTTTCATAGTTTGTTATTATTTTATCCTTCTCAAGATTCTTCGTTGATAAGAGCGACTGAAAAAACAATCAGCTGAAAACTTGGTTTGACTGCATCGTTATAAACATGGACATTGCAATCATGCACAACAGGAGATATATCTCACGTAATTATACACTATATTTGTTTGTCTATACTTGTTCCTATCGATATTGTTTAACTATTGGTTACTGGCAGCAGCATATTTTGTCATATTTTGAAGAGTAAGCAAGTATTAGAATTTTCTGTTTCGTTCACTGACAACCTAGTCGATAGTAAACAATCAAATCGTGTTTTCATTGTAGGGTCAATCCCAAGGCAATTACTAAATTCCCCCTCTCTACACAGTGAGTCTACAATGGACATATATGTATTGATATATACATTACACCCTTGAGAGGGTATAGGAAATTGCTTATGCAATCGTTTTTTCTCTAAGACAGGGTGGGGTCTGATGAAGTAGATACCTCGCATTTGATGATAATGGACATTAATTTATTGTCAGTCTGATGATATGCTGCATGTCACTCTATCCACAACTCAATGCAAGTTTCAATTCAGGTAGGAAAAATTGACATTGTGAGAAATTTGCTATTAATATCCTCAGGATATTACCGATTCGTTATGAATCCATTGTTTTAGTGCGTAAACTTATCAAATATCATCTTAAAATGATTATAGTTTCATAGTTTGTTATTATTTTATCCTTCTCAAGGTTCTTCGTTGATAAGAGCGACTGAAAAAACAATCAGCTGTAAACTTGGTTTGACTGCATTGTTATAAACATGGACATTGCAATCATGCACAACAGGAGATATATCTTACGTAATTATACACTATATTTGTTTGTCTATACTTGTTCCTATCGATATTGTTTAACTATTGGTTACTGGCAGCAGCATATTTTGTCATATTTTGAAGAGTAAGCAAGTATTAGAATTTTCTGTTTCGTTCACTGACAACCTAGTCGATAGTAAACAATCAAATCGTGTTTTCATTGTAGGGTCAATCCCAAGGCAATTACTAAATCCCCCCTCTCTACACAATGAGTCTACAATGGACATACATGTATTGATATATACATTACACCACTGAGAGGGTATAGGAAATTGCTTATGCAATCGTTTTTTCTCTAAGACAGGGTGGGGTTTGATGAAGTAGATACCTCGCATTTGATGATATTGGACATTAATTTATTGTCAGTCTGATGATATGCTGCATGTCACTCTATCCACAACTCAATGCAAGTTTCAATTCAGGTAGGAAAAATTGACATTGTGAGAAATTTGCGAACATAATGTAGAAATCAGGCATCGTAAGAGAGTAATCGTTTTCGCACACAGAAAACATAAAGACGAATTGTGTCGGTAACTGCCAGAAATGTCAGACTTTCGAGTACCACGTGCACTCACTTGATAAACCTCCTACTGATAACTCGATCGTTAACTCGATTGTTATAATGGATTGATCTGTCACAATTTGACGAAGGGGGTCAATTGTTGATTCGACACTTGTATCGCTTTCACCACAACATTAAAGTGACATAATCAATTTTGGAATATATTATAGATCAACTGGCGATTATTATAGATCAACTGGCGATCATATAGATTGAAAAATACACCCCTAGAACACTGCATTTAAGTTCGAAATTATGAAAAAAAAATCCCAGTTGTAAAACAAATTGTTTTTTACTGCTATTTCTGTTGGTTTGGTGTGAATTTCTCAAATTAGTGGCTGTAGTCAAAGTTTTATGCTTGTTGTTAGGCACATTCTAATCGGTTTGTCACGCAAAACCGAAATGGGATTAGGCGAATTAAACTCAAATATCAATCGATCAGCGTTGGTTTGTATTACGAACATATAGGAAGTCATATGTAGCGGATCTTCCGGTTGGTTTGTATTACGAACATTTAGGAAGTCATATGTAGCGGATCTTCCGGCGGTCTTGAAGTTGAACTCATTTTTTGGTAATCATATATAGAAAATCATATATTGTGGATCTCTTATTAGACTCCTGAAGTTGATCTCAGGAAACCTTGGTAAATCTCAAGGTCACATCCAAACAGAAATGATTGGATTGACGTCCCCTGCATATATTAAACGACTGGCGATATACATGTAATTTGTGTTGATATCAGAGCATACAGAAAGACAAACGGCAGATTTTTGGTGACCTTGAACTTGATATACGATAACCTTTTGTGGAAATTGTCGTGGTCACATTCGACAGGAATAATATAAACTGACCAATGCAGACAGAATGTTTGTGGATGAAGCTGAGGTTTGTATTCTGGGCAAACAGAGAGTCACATCAGTTGGTACTTTTGGTTACATTGAATTTGACTCTTCTTTTATGTCAACGCAGCAATTTAACTGAAAACAAATGCATGTCTAACACCGTGCATTTCTCACGGTAACCTTTCTTAGCACTTGAGCTAATTTTCAGTGAAGTTTTTGGAAGTCGAATACTTGAACAAGCTTATGAAAGTACTAGGGCTTCTAATGGTCCTGGCTTCTATTAATAATCTCTCCCATTCGTCATCAGGGAATATCAACAATGGGTTGCATAATTACAAATTCCAACTCGTGACTTATCGTATCTCAGAATAGTAACTCAGTGTTGGAGCAAAGTGGGATATCAGCATTTTGCAAATGTATTTTGCAGATATTCAAAGGTTAGATGTATCCTTTTTTAATATCAATTGTTGAATTAGTAATTATTGCATTCATTCATACAAAAGAATAGTGAGCCATCGTCTTCGGCGTTCGATCACTTCTGAAATTACATTATTACGTTGCTTGAATGATACAAATTCACTACTACTTAAAATTGACAAATGTCTATAATGAAGTTGAACGATGATCCCTTAGTGAATTGTTGAACACGTGGTGTGATACAATGGAGCTGACCCATCACTGTCTTGTATAGTATTGCAACAGAGCTGTGTGATAGTCTCAAGGGAATGAAGTTAATAACGCCCATGAGACACATCCTTCACCGGCGAGGCGGCTTTGGACTAACATCAGCTTACTCAAGAACAGCTCCTGTATCGTGATAACTTTGAACATAAATGTTACCCTCTCAAGTTAACATGACATTTTCAGTGTCCTGTCTAACGATGTCCATGTGGAGATGCTTTAGAACCACATGTACGTGTATGTGTACTGAAAATACTGCAGGCAAGCAGAGAAGGGCATATTCGCATTTGTTTCTGAAAAAAATGTATGTGTTACTGTAAGTTCGAACATAAAAATTCAAGGGGCACTACTGACTCACGACTATTAGGCCTATTGTGCGAATCTGTGCGACATGAAACAGTATCACATGGAAAACTGAGGGATTCTTAGCTGTTTGACATAGCCGGTCTATACTAATAACAACAACGATGAACACTGTGTTCCCTGCGATACTTGGGGCTTCGCGATAAAATCCCGCAAATACCCTACCAATGTGCCTGACAAAAAATGTACATTTCATTATGGATTGACAGATTCAGTTTTTGAGTACAGTTTGTGGGAAATTACCTAAGATAGGCCTAATGGTCAACCACTACCTCGTGTGCCAGTTCTCTTAGGACATTTTTCTACGTGCAGTACGAATATTTCACTCTCACATCGTCCATTCACACATATACTATACATTACTCACTGATATTGGCGAAGCGTTTCCTCACTGTGACCATGCGGAAGCCACGTGTTTTTGTTTATTCACAAAATCGTGTTACCGGATGTGACCTATTTACGCTAGTTTAGTCTATGCTTCAAACTACGCCTCTTTGGGCTACTCATGCACGACTACCGGCCAGTACACAGGTACAGTCACTCAACCGAGAACTGACCACTACGCCGCGGACACACCTTTAAACGCTACAGACAATAATTTCCCGCTAATCTTATAGAAACGTGGGAGATTCATCACTGTATTTGATAGTTCACGTGAAAGTGTCCATATTGACGTAATGTAGCTAAACATGAGAAATAGTCATCAAAGGTCACATATGATCAATCAAAATGAATTAATATAATCTACAGCGTTGAGTACTGATTATCTTGGGATAAAAAGTATTTGATCGTTATGTAGTGTAAGTATCAACCTATTTCCAACAATACAACCAAAGTAGACATTTATTTCTAATGAACATCTCACGGAAACTTTTAAATATTATATTCCCATTTTTATCATGTATGAAATCAAGAGCTCTGACTGACGTCTGATTATGTACTGATGAGTATATATGATGTAATGTAGCTTTGATAAATATGAGGGATAGTAATCAAAGATCAGATATATGATCAATCAAATTGAATAAATATAATCTACAGCGTTGAGTACTGATTATCATTGGATGGAAAGCATTTGATCGTTATGTAGTGTAAGTATCAACCTATTACCAACAATACAACCAAAGTAGACTTTCAATTCGAATGAACATCTCACGGAAACTTTTAAATATTATATTCCCATTTTTATCATGTATGAAATCAATAGCTCCGATTCACGTCTGACTATGTACTGATGAGTGTATGCACGAAACAAACATATCATGATATATTTATCAAAGTGATATTGGCAGGAAAACTATTTTTTCCAAATCAATTACATATATGCCGGTGGTCTCAGAAAAATAGGTTACAAAACAAACTATGCTTGATTAGATGGATAAATCAAGCATATAACAGTACTAGCAGACGCTTTCTTTTGTTTTGTGCGCCACTCAGAGTTACCTCTGACAACCTATTTCACGCTCGATTGGCTCGAACATATACGAGTAAGCTGGAATCACACTGCATCACGGGGTAATGCACCGAGAATGGCGGTAATGTAAACAAACTCAAAATATCTCCACCAGAAACTCGCAATGAAATCTATCAGAAAGGGGCGTCTGTTTGGGCATACAAGCGCAGATATGTAAGTGTTATGTTTTGTTCATTCGATCAAAGAGATATGGAAAACTCCATAACTTATTGCTAATATCACTTCAATATTACAACTGAGGATTCAGCGAAACACAATGGCCGAATATCCACGTTGAAAACGAGTTTTGTAGGTTTGATATTACAATGAATAATATTGATTGTCAGTAGGACATTCGGAGTAAATGTAATCCTGCACATATAAAAGAGCAGTGCTCAGGGACACACATAACGCGTGTTGAAAGAAAACATAAAACCCATAACAAATGTAATTTCTGTGCTGGTCGGGAACATGTCAAATTACCACTTAAAATCAATGAGACCAATTAATCTAAATAAATAAATACTACCAAAGAAAATAATGAATGAACTTGGATACATGATACAGCATGGCTTATCATAGCTAGGCATTGTTTTTAATGGGACACGTTATCACGAAATATGTAGTCGCCTTATTTGGACCTGTAATTTTATGACACGATCGAATATAACATTTTATGATCAGCAGTGTATGTTTTTTTCTGTGAAATATGATAAGTGTGAAATAACCATAAATAGTTCTCAAAAAGGGAGCTTGACAATTATACGGTCTGGTCAAGATTATGTGACATAGCCGTCATTCTATGTGCAACGTTATGCAAACAAAAACGTGCTTCAATTCCGGTGTTTGCATATATTCCTGTCGTTGTGAAATGATAACATTGTCGATCATAAATTGCCATCTCATCTGAAATGACGGCTATTCATTACCTCATGTGAGTTACCTCATGTCGTTGTGAAATGATAACATTGTCGATCATAAATTGCCATCTCATCTGAAATGACGGCTATTCATTACCTCATGTGAGTTATCAGACATTTTATCAACGTAGAGAGTGCTCGAGTATCGAAAGTTACAGACACTAAACGTCTTCATGTGGTACTTCGTCTCTGTACACAAACAACGGACGATGATTTCTTCCCTCTTTTACGTTCGTCTGATAATATTCATTCGAAGTTTCATGCTCGCCCTTATCCCATTACAGTTGGATTAGTTGACACAGTGAAGCCGACACAAACCATGTTCGGTTGAAAGTGTGCAGAAGGGTAGTGTTCTTCTCTTACGGCAGGTTGTGCTTCGTAGATCACCAAGTTGATATGGTATCTTATTTTAATTCCACTGGGAACATTGAGGATGGAGGGCTATATGTCAACATTATATTCATAATACAAGTATAAAACAATACACTATATCTAGAGAACACAGTTGGAAGAAAGGTAAATTTACATATATTCGGTATTTTCAAACAATTTATTGGAGTTTCGAATCCCTCTAGTTTTCTTGAAATATACATGTGAGATGCAGTTCAGGTAGATTGTATACATTGTGGATATGTGTTTGCAACGGTCTTCGATAAACATCAACCACACCGTTTGGTATCAAGAATTTGCATATTTTCGCACATCTGTTAAGTTTTACCTCATACTCTATTATTGAACATAACCTGCATAACATTTGCAAAACAAAATGCGCCTGAATGTCTCAGTCATAATTTCCATATCAGCTCACGATCGCAAGTATTCAGAATGATTCCTCAGACATATTTCAATATGTTCAGTTAATTATTTTTTTCACATACCAAAAAACTAGGCTATTGTCGTTTCTGGGTAACGGATTCAACTATTGGTAGTTGCAGAGTTGCGGTCTGCATGGCATACTCAAGGACGCTACATCACGTTATTGCATCCCACTGTTCCATTGATTATTAATTTGTTCAACAAAGAATCTTCCGATCAAAGCAATGTTCCGATCCGATGTTCAAATGTTCCGAGTTTTACCATCAGAGGGCGCTCATCTTATTAATTTGAATGAAAATTATTACTCTATCCCTTTCGTCGAGAGATGATCAGTTGACGAAACAGTCACAAACAGTTCCAATATTTATACTTCCGTGCAAACACACCGTGCTGATCCATGGCGTCGGGAAATCAGACTTCACCTTGGAAGCATTTACCGAAAATAAAAATTTCAGTATTTTGTACTTTCTATTTTACTTCATAATTATGTTTTATTCCATGTATTAGTTAATAATTGTGATACCATGGGGCATATAAAACTAATCAACGTGCACAGATTTTGAGTTGTGAAGTTTATGGAGTTTAAGTATATAAAACATCAGATTTTTTTTTCCATTCTGGGAGAAAGATGTTATTGCGAAATATACTTATTATTATTCTCTGTAATAATGCATGATTCATGAACAGCTCACGGGGGTGATTCAGACTAGAATCACAGACCCTCTGTAATCACATGCACTCCGATAGTGTTGTTCCGGGGGAGTGTTTTATCTTGGTGTAATGGATATTGTTCATACCATGTGTGAGGGATATTGTTATGTTCATACCAGGCATGCGTACCAAATATCTTGGTGGTAATTGTAATAAGATACCATCGCCTGGTGATCTTCAAAGTACAAACTTCTGGGAAAAAAATACCACCATGGCCGGCGTTTACACATTGCAATATCGGGACACGGGGATATAATTGAAAAATTAAGGGAATTATAGAATGGTTTTGATTAAAATGGTGAATGATTTTGTTGACGGTGTTGTGTTTACTTGAGATGTTTCAGTGGGATTATGACTTATGATAATAGTTACAATGTTGAAGTGTGGAAAATATTCAGGCATCTATTTGATGACATGACATGAGATGAGATATGACCTGCGTGGAGTCACCACGATGCAACCGCAGAATGATTTACATGACCTGAATGCAATAAACCAAATAACATCTAGGTTTTGACATGATAAATGTTATGATATTGCCTAGTATTTTGGTCGCTTTGTTTATAGCTTTTTCAGGAAAAAGCACACATTTCAGGAAGCGGGATTACGTGAAACTGCTGAATATTAGGGTATTGTGGAACTGACGTGGGTGTCTGTTATACTGGCAATACATTCAGTCTTGAGCTACCACCTGACACCTAGAAAATGTGAGACGTCATTTAATTTCCTATATTTCGATAATCAAATTTGAAGAAAATAGAGAGTAGACAGGTAATTTAAAAATATGAAAGACTTATGTCCAGAAGAATGATGGAAATGATTTGGTAAACATTTATGTTCAGAAGAATTACCTGAAATCGGTTTTGCACGACTTTTCGTCCATGGTTTTCTACTACTGACCATGTTTTTCGACGACGCCCATGGTTTTCTACATGAGAAATATTAGGAAGCCCAGATTATTCATGGCATTTGACAGTTTCAAGCTATTTAAACCACATTAATTGAAAACTAGGTGATATATTTTGGTAAATAATGTATTGTAGGCGACTGTAGTTGACTAGAAATAATGATATATCACCAGATAATAGGCAATTATAGATGAAGAGTTATCATGTGCTAAATAATAACATGAACGTTGTTCGAATGCCCTGGGGTTAACGCTGTATTATTATCATGACAGATTGTTGTTCGTGTATTTGTGTGACAAATTCCCGGGAAAATAAATCTAAAGCCCATGGCTTTGTACGACAAGCCCATGGTTGTTTTTTATGATTTGATACAAAGTACCCATGGTTTTCTACAACTTAGAATAAAATTTAAATAAATTATGATTGCTTTCTGGTGTTATTACCGCCATCAAAAGGTCGGGGACATGGCCACGACAGTGAGGAACTGTATGGAGGAACATATAGTGCTATCAGAAACCCATAAGAGAAATGTACTTCCACCAACAAGTAACTTTTATAGTTCCTCCAGACTCAGTCAATCTCCCTCCTCAGAACAGGTCCTGTGTGTAGCCTGTTCCACTCCATTCTGTAAACATGGACCACATCTAACTTTCATACATTTCCCCTGTTCTCGTGGCTCTACAAATCAACTAGCCAGAGTGGAGGGGGCTGTCATAAATCTTAGGTTTAATGGCTCTACACTGTTTTCACAAGTGAAAACAAAATTAACATACGAAAATACTGTACAGACTTGTATGAAATATACTTCGACCAATGAAAATGCTTTCTGGATTCCATTATTATTCACGAGTATTGATCGGGGCTCTCCAGGACCTCACGCCCATACACAGATATGCCTGACACGACTGACACTTTAGCTTCAAGTACATTATAAGAAATGTTTTGATGTGATGTTTTGAACCAGAGTTATCTTGGTTTGAAAGCAGCCTATTTCAATGGAAAATAGTTACAAGTTTCTTGGTTGCATTCTCTTATGGATTTCTGTTGCCATGGTGCTATAGTATTGCTGCAAGCAAAAACACATCACCCATCTTTACCACTAAGATTTCCAAAACTTACTGCTTACCACTGCCGCCATTAGGGTTATAACACTCCTTATAAGGACTGCTTGAAATTACACGAACCCCTAATGGCAACATAGATATATACCATCATTCAATCAGGAAGTTTTAAAAATGAATTAGTGAGTAAGTGTGTTTAATCAGTGTAATTTTGATAACAACATTTGATACAGCTATATCATTGATTCTAGGTAAATGTCTTAGACTTTCACATGAATACGTATTGTCCAAGGACAAATAATCAACCACATCTCACTGACTAGCGCAATGTGAAACAACTTTCAGATGCACATATGCAGTGTTTGTGCACCATATTCATTGCAAATAATATTATTATCACAAATAACCAATAAGTCATTTGATAAGTGGTAACACTACATAAAGCAGTTATATATTTTCTTCATGCTACAGGATCACTCAAAACCAGCTAATGCTCTAAATTTATGGGTTTATATTTTTCTTCGAGTCGTAAAAAACCATGGACTGGTCGTACACTAACCATGGACCCATTCTTTGACGCCGTCAACAACCATGGGCTTTCTCGATTATAATTTGCATTATTGCTGGTTATGTTCAGCAAGTGATATAGATAGATAGATAGATTTATTTTCAGCTTAGATACATAATTATATACTTGCACATGTTAATAGATTTTACTTCAGTTCCAATAACATTTTATAACCTTCAATAATAACAAAAATCTACATAATCATAATAATAGGTAATAGATCTTAAGCTGAAGGACCAAATTAGCCGAAGCTGTCTTCCATTTGGCCCTTTTGGAATACGTTTGAATTATCTCTTGACAAATCTGAGCATCAAAATAAGTACTAAAAACATAACAGTAATAATAATAAACTAGACGTAAAGGCCTAGAGGCCTTGGGGCATTTCGATACACAACACAATCACAGGTGAACTGTTAATTACTGACAACTCTGCAACCAAAATGATTACGTAGATACATCCATTTCAATCCAAGACAACGGTTTCTGAGATATAAATGAAAATAAACTAGATATGGCCGAAAATGAAATATGCCGACTCAGAAAAATAAGTGGTATGCACTGTTTCCGGATATGGCTGAAAATGAAAAACGCCGACTCAGCAAAAAAAAAAAATTGGCCCAGGACCAAGTTCACCCAACATACCCCTCAGACATGTTTGTCTAGTATCACACGTCTGAAAATAATGTCCGTTTCGCTCTACGACGCACCATTTCCGAGATATCGACGAAAACGAAAAATGCCGCTTCGGCAAAAATACTTCGGGTCAAGGTCGAAGTTCATCCATAATACCCCTAAGACATCTTCGTCTAGGTCGACGAGTCCGAAAATAAAGTAACATATATACACACCCTGTCAGCTATACGAACTGAGAAGATCGAACTGTGGCCTAACAAAGCTGGTGAAGTTGTCACAAGGGTTTCTCTTCGTTTTTAGTTCTTATTTCAGCACAGTTACATCTAACTGACAATAGGGTTGTTCAGAAAATAACGTTTCTCACAAAACCATGCCTATTGAAGTTTTTCCCATTATACTATTCCTAATATACCTAGAAACATTTTTTGCAGAATTTTAACAACTCATCCTGAGGTCCCTCAAAGCCTCTGAACATACCTACCGTTTTCACGTTTTTCGTGCCTATTGTCGAAAATGAGGGAATACATTGTTATTCTCCGAAGTTTGGTAAGACCATTAATGTGCATTACTTGACATCTTGATGTTTTTTGCCATTAAACTATGTATCTTACACCTAGAAACATTTTTTGCAGAATTTTAATAACTCATTCTGAGGTCCCTCAAGGCCTCTGAACATAACTACCGTTTTCACGTTTTTCGTGCGTTTTGTCGAAAATGAGGGAATTTCATTGTTAGTCTCCTGAGTTTTGTAAGACCATTAATGTGCATTACTTGACATCTTGATGTTTTTTTTTTCACATTAAACTAGACATCTTATACCTAGAATTTTTTTTGCAGAATTTTAACAGCTCATCTTGAGGTCCCTGGAAGCCTGTGAACATAACAACAGTTTTCACGTTTTCGGTGCATTTCTTCGATATTGGGGGAATCATATTGTTGAACTCAAAAGTTTGATAATATAATGAATTTGCACTAATTGACGTCTTGGGGTATTTTGCCCATTCTACTATTCATGATACACATATAATCAGTTTTTACATAATTCAACAACTTTTCCTGAGTTCCCTCAAATCCTCTGAACATAACTTCTGTTTTCGCGTGTTTGTGCATTTTGTCGATATTGAGGACATTTCATTGTTATTATCAAATGCCTCATAAAGACAAATGATATAGAACAGATCACAGACGAGGCATTTTTGCGACACCACATTTATTAACAGTGACTCAACAGCTTCATGATATGAAATAATTGACACTCATACCCCAACTCAACAGAGTCCAAATGAGTCCATGACACAACACTAAATTGCAGTTGAGAGCATCAAGTTTTCCTGGCCAACTGGTACTTCACCACACATCACAGCTGGCCTTTCACCAGGCTTTTCTTGCTGAAACTGGGGTACTGTTTTCTATGCTGTTCAACACAGCAATAGCCAAGATATTTGCTGGGGTTCTGTGGTGAATTATATCGTAGCAAAGTCCGACGCCTCGCTCAGGTGTGCCATGGACGACTTTCAACGAACAAAAAAAAAACTGTTTAGTAATGACTGAAGAGGATCCACTGACCAGTGCTCAACGGGTCTGTTGAGCTTGAGCACAGTGTCATCCCTTACTACCGCAAGCGTGTAGGGAACACATTATTTATCTTGCGTGAAACAAATGGTTTCAACGAACTTTGTACAACAAATTCGTATATCAAACTTCGTAACCACAAATGGTACCTCACACCCTCACGGAGGAGGTCGTTGTCTTTGCATTGTTCAGCAAGAACCAAAAGATGACTGACAGCATGAAGCAAGACATGCCTAGTTGATTGTTGGCGATGTCAGTACCAGAAGAAAAAACACTTTGGCCTCGGTAAGCCAGTCTTCCGAAAATTTGCCCATGACACAAATTTTAAGCACTTCTCTTCACTGCGCCAGGTTCTGGGAGTGAAAACAGACTGGCTCACCAAATCCATTGAGCAGTGGTCAGCGGATCATGACTTTGTCATTGCTCAACAACTTGTAGTGAAGCAACCAGTTCTTCAGGAGAACTTGATGCTCTCAACTGCGATTTATTCTTGTGTCATTGACTCATTTGGATTGTGGTAATTTGAAGTATGAGTGTCAATTTGTCATGTTATGGAGCTGCTTAGTCACTTAATAATGTGGAGTCACAGAAGTGTCTCATCTGTGACAGAACATATTTTGTTGTACATTAATTGTCTTTATCAGGCATTTGATATTAACAATGAAATTCCCCCAATATCTACAAAATGCACAGAAAAAGCGAAAACGTTTTTGAGGGAACTCGGGATAAGCTGTTAAACTTTGTAAAAAAAATGGTTATATCTATACTATGAAGAATATAATGGGCAAAATACACCAAGACGTCAAAAAGACGAACAAATGAAATTCCCCCAGTATCGACGAAATGCACCGGAAACGTGAAAACGGTTGTTATGTTCAGAGGTTTAGAGGGACCTCAGGATGAGTTGTTAAAATTCTACAAAAAAATGTTTCTATGTATAAGATGCCTAGTTTAATGGAAGAATAACATCAAGATGGTAAGTAATGCACATAAATTGTATTATTAAACTTATGAGACTAACAATGAAATTCCATCAATTTCGACAAAATGCACGAAAAACGTGAAAACGGTAGTTATGTTCAGAGGTTTTGAAGGACCTCAGGATGAGTTGTTAAAATTCTGCAAAAAATGTTTTTAGGTGTAAGATGCACAATTCAATCAGAAAAAAGCATCAAGATGTCAAGTAATGCACATTAATGGTCTTATGAAACTTAGGAGACTGACAATGAAATTCCCTCAATTTCGACAAAATGCACGAAAAACGTGAAAACGGTAGGTATGTTCAGAGGCTTTGAGGGACCTCAGGATGAGTTGTTAAAATTCGGCAAAAAATGTTTCTAGGTATATTAGGAATAGTATAATGGGAAAAACTTCAATAGGCATGGTTTTGTGAGGAACATTATTTTCTGAACAACCCTAAACTGACAACAACCATATGGTATACACTTTAACTGAAACATAACAAGAATTTTCCGTAGTTTAATTTTCAATTTCATTGATATTGCTTTAGAATGACACCGATTGCTCACCATGTCTGTGTAGCGCTTGTAGAAAACCATGGGCGTCGTCGAAAACCATGGACAGTAGTAGAAAACCATGAGCGAAATGTCAGGTGCGCCCCAGTGAAGAAGGCGACAATATTCCGTACAAATGGGATCCAATATCTACGTAAAGACAGAATAGCGACTCTGAGAAAAGTATATATTTTATAAAACGAATTGCTTGTTCATTTCATGCGCAAACATTAATTATTCGATGGAGTTGATATTCGTTCAGTTTTTTATATACATAAATATCTATGGTAGAAGTAACTTATTCCTCCGAAGCAGACCTTCAAAAAGTGATCAACAAAAAAAATCTGTAGCGGTATTCATTAAATACAACCTTATTCAAGAAGGTTTATTTCAATGTACAAGTACTTGTATTACAGCGAGGATGTACATTTTCAACTGAGTTAGCAAATATGTTATGTGAAGTGAAGAAAACCAAACTAAAATGGACTACATTAGCTTTCAGAGCCATGTGCCATGTTTATATGGTGTATATCTTATGCACCAACTGATGCGAGTCCAACTGGAAATAGTTAATGATGCGCTATGTACGTTTTATGTTACACTGTAATTTACGCTCCACTTCTTTATCCTGTCATGTAGTTGGCACAATCATTACACAGACTGGACATAATTCAATTCAGGATGTCAAAAAGAGGGACCCCATGTCTTGTGTGACGAGCCTTTGTTTTCACGTGGTAAATTCTACGTACCAAGCGGAATCAATAAGACATATTGAGCGATTTTAAATTTGTCTAAATAGTAGTGTTTCAGTTTCAAATGTTTTTCTATGGATATGGATACGTACACCACGTGCTTGCTGGGTGTAGAAAGTTGTTCCAAGTTCAGAATAATCGAGTTATTACAAGTGCGGATTCAGCGAAGTACATGTCCGCATTTAGCTCGTTGTTTCGTACGGTTGATATTACAACCATTGATTGCCATGAACACTTAACCCGTGTTGAGAAAAAACATCGTTAGTATGCTGGAATTTCTCATTGACAACATGTTGAATCTGGTGGTTTTATTCTCCAACAAACGGTTGGTATCCCTGTGGATACCAATTGTGCACCACTATTAGCGGACTCTTTCCTATACTCATATGAAGCTGAGTTCATCCAAAATCATATGAAATGAGGAGATAAACGATTAGCCAATTCGTTCAATTTTACCTACAGGTATATCGATGATGTCATATCCTTGAATAACTCTAGATTTGGTGAATACCTTCATCAGATATATCCAGACGAACTGGAAATCAAAGAAAGAACTGATTCTCCAATGTCGGCTTCTTATCTTGATATTTAAAGCAGCTGCCTTCGAAACCAGTCATAATTTTTTTAAAAACTATATCTCATACTAAACATGCTAAAGTAACTGAATGAAACATACTCACATCAAATGTAATGAAAAGAACCAGTTCTCAGGGAAACTTTGATCATTTGAACAGGCAGTCATCGCGTAAATACAGGAACTGTATCCATAATACGCAGATGTAAACAAAGCATAGAAGTGCGAGATAGACTGACAATTCCACGCACATTATGGTATATCACTGATTATTTTCTCACAACTACACTATATATGCACATACGACCTGGAAAATGTACTTGATGTGGACTTTTAAGCACGATCGGAGCATTTGTTTACATTCAGGTTTGATGGATACACTTCGTTTGTTTATTTACAAAACCGGTACAAAATGGGCACGAAAACGGATGAAAGACAACTCGGACGGACTGTAGTCGCCAAAAGTCACTGAGCGCACCTTTTGTTATATTGCATTAGATGTGTTTAACACAAAATTGGTTTTAACAAAAATATTGCATACATTCGAAGGTAGCAGCTTTAACTCAAAATTGACCATAAAGGCAAACTGTGTACAAGGTTATATGACAAACGTGACGATTTTGATTTTCCCATTATCAACTTTCTCATTATCACCAGCCTATGGCGTCTACGTGTCCCAGTTTATCCGTGATGCTTGAGCATCTTCATCATACCAGGAATTCATAGCTAGAGCACAGGTTCTGACTACCAAATTGCTCAAACAGGGATACCAAATGCCTAGGCTGAAGTCGACATTCAAGAAGCTTTATGGTCGTTACTATGATCTGGTTGAAGGCTACGCCAAGCCTTTCACACATATGATGGAAGATATCATCCCATCCTTATAGTTTTGTAAATATATTACCGTCTCGATATGCCAGTGTGGATGTGCCATTGTAAATGTTAATTGTCAATAGGTCAAAAGTACACATAAAACCAATGAATCCAAGAATGTTAAATATATCACTGAAAATGCATAATAATACTGAATACATGTACATGATACAGCCTGGACTATTATCACTAGTCATCGTTTCTAATGGGTGTTGTTATTACGAAATATGTATTCGCATTATTTTGAGGTCGACATTCAAGAAGTTTTATGGTCGTCACTATGATCTGGTTGAAGGTTACGCCAAGCCTGTCACACATATGATGGAAGATATCATCCCATCCTTATAGTTTTGTGCATATATTTCCGTCTCGATATGCCAGTGTGGATATCACAGCGGGTGTCGCATGCGGGGCAGGAGATGCTCACTCTTCCGGAGCACCTGATCTCACACTCAGCTGGCTGGGTCTCTGTGATTTTCACATGGCTTTGACTTTGATACCTTATAGTCGGCGTCATTGGTCTGTGAGCGGTGGTTTTTCGGCGATTACTCCGTCGATAATTCATATATTCCGATGAAATTTTGGCAAGAGTGTTATTTTATACTCGCCTAATAGGGTATGAATTTTTAGAGAGATTGGTGTGTAAACAAAAAAGTTAGTCTGTTTGGCCTATATATAACGAAATAGGAAAACGTCAAAACGTTATCTATAGAATTGCTACGGCGATCGGGGGCGGTCCACGGCCGATTTCACCAGATTTCTACTATGGACGAGATGGGCCAACTTTTTTGCTTCGCATCCAATCTTCTCGAAAATGCATTCCTAATTAGGCGGTTCAGAGATAACATTCCTGTCAAAATTCCATCGGATTATCTTAAATATTGACGGAGTAATCGCCGAAAAAACACCGCTCACAGACCAATGACGCCGACTATAGTATCTCTCGGATTTGACTACTCACACTGATCTTGTAAAATTCGTCCATGGATTCGGTCTTGGAATATGAATTTGTCTGTTTGTCGGTATACATTTCTACTTTTGACCCAGATTTTCAATGGTCAACAGGGTTTGCTTGTCTTTGAAATATGATGAGTTCTCAAATAGAGAGCTTGCCAATAGCCATAATCGTCATTCTATGAAGAACGTTTATTCACTGTGTTTATTCACTGTGCAAACAAAACCGTGATTAGAACCTGGTGTTGCTGAAATCCTGTTGTTGTAAAATGATAACATTGTCGACCATAAATTGCCATTTCATCTGAAATGACAGCTATTCATTACTCCATCTGAGTTATCGCACACTTCATCAACATAGAGAGTGCTCGAGTGTCGAAAGTTACAGACACTAAACGTCTTTATGTGGTACTTCGTCTCTCTACACAAACAACGGACGATGATTTCTTTTGTGTCGTCTGATAATATTTATTCAAAGTTTCATGCTCGTCATTATCTTGGAACAGTTGGACTAGTTGACACAGTGATGCAGACAGAAAACGTGTTCCGTTTAAAATGCGTAGAAGGGCAGTGTTATTCTCTTACAACAGGCTGTGCTTCCTAGGTCGCCAAGTTCATATGGTACCTTCACTGGGAATATTGAAGACAAATGGGATATGGCATTAGTTTATCCATAATATAAAAAATATAATCATACACTATATCATATGTTTTTCAATGGTACTCAGTACACATCAACGACACCATTCGGTATCAAGCATTTGTATATTTTGACATAACTGCAAGTTTTACTTCACACTATTTCAGTTTCACAAGAATGGTAGAATCATCATCACCATTTGCTGACTTTCCACCTCTAATTTCGACCAATTACCATCTCCAATTGAACATCACTCGAAGAAGATTTGTAAACAAAATGCGCCTGAATTTTTCGATCATGTTGTCCATATCTTCTCACGACCACACAGATTCAGAATGAATTCTCAAATATATTTCAACATGTTCAATCAGTTAGATTCCAATATGCCAAGAAACTAAACGTTTGTTCGTTCCTAGGTGACGGATTTAATTATTGGTAGTTGGGAAGATCCAGTCCTCATGGCATACTCAAGGAATAACGTTACGTTCACGTTATCGCATCTCAGTTTTGCCATATCAAGTTTTGCCATAAAAGAACGCTCATATCCTTCTCTATGAAAAATTATTATGTCATGGATAAAGCACGAGAAACAGTGAATTCGTGCTTACGAATTCACGAGCGCAACGCGCGAGTGAATTCGTGAACGAATTCATTGTTTCGAGTGTTTTATCCGACTTAAAATATTGCTCTACAATCACAATGCGACCAGCAGATTACTCGTACATATGTATATTGTTTCTGCTAGATCTATTGCGAGTCAAGCATGACAAAGATGTATTCATAAATAGCCGGCAACCGAGTGAATTTAGATTGCTCAACTCAACACGGTTTTCGGCCCAAGTACTATATCTCGCGTGTTCCTCTATATATTCAATAAGGAGTAAAAAGGTGGCACACGGGTTAAATGCATTCATTTAGTGAGCGAGTAGTATTAAGGAGCAGGGTTTGATGCGTGGAACGTGTTTCAATGGACATCTCCATTGGATGATGGTGAGTTTTAATATATTGTACTCAAAACACACCGAAACAGTGACCTATACCACACACATTCTCGCATTCCTGTTACTGGACATCGACTGGTTGACATTAAATTTCAACATGGCATATAATTGGGACACATTTTTAAATGAAATCGTGGATAGTATGGTCGCATTTAATGCTGCAAACATTCTGAACGATGTTGGAAATTCAACATTAGATGATCTTGAGATTACTGATTATGAACTTGTGCAACATGACATTACATACATCAGTGATCCAATGAATTCGTATGGGGCAAACGGTGGATTCGTGCGGACGAATCCACTGTTCAGACAATGGTGTGACGTCACAACAATATTTTAATGTATCCACAAAATTAAATTAATGATCATCTGAGTCACAAACAGTTCCTACATTTATACTTCCAAGCAAAGACGTGTTATGTTTTGACAAACCGTGTGGAAAGGAAATCTGATCTAACCCTCGTAGCATATGCGGGAAATACAAATTTGTAAACAGTATGACCCCCCCCCCCCACACACACACGCACACATACTTTGCCCCCCCCCCCCACTTTCCTGAGAGGTGGGGGTTTCGAGTATGAATGCACCCCAGTTTTTTTGCGTATTTTTTGCATTAAACTACATATCAGCCAATACGGCTCTAAAACATTCTTTTTTTAATATCCAATGGATTTCTTTGCATTAAATCAGAATTTTAGTGTCAGAAACCGGGACTAATGGATATTCAGTAATGGATATTCTGAGGAAATCAATTATCAATTAGGTGAAACAAACTCAAATAGCAACGATATAGACAACTGAGAAAACGAGTAGATCTGCGTTTCTACTATTTTGCCGATGAAGCATGAGGCAGCAAAGGAGGTCAGGGGAGGGGGGGGGGGGGGAATAGACCCCGTCTGGGAATGTGTGTAAAAATATTACGAATTCTGAATTCCCCAAATCTTTTTTTTCTGATTGAAAATAAGTATATATGTCAGTTACAATAAACCAAGAAGAAAAAATTCGCACACAATTTCTGTGGAAGAAAGCATTCAAGATTGGACAAGATCGATATGGGATTAATCACTGAATGCTCGAAAACTCAGGAGATTTTTTCTTCCGTAAAATGTATGAAATCTGGGGATTGGAAACCAGGTCAGTTAAGAGCCAGAGGAAGCTCAGAATCAACCACAGAACAACCCTCCCCCCCCCCCCTCCACACTTTTCAAATTCGTCCTACCCCACTGACTCTTGTACTTATCGCAGTGTAACAAAATGTGTGTATCGTAATTGCATCTTATTTGATGTATTCAAAAATAAATAACTAAATATGAGGGACACAATAAAGCGTATTAAATGTTTCAGTTGTGAAGTGTGGAGTCTAAGTTATAAAGCAACAGATTTTCCACGATTTGGAAGCATTGTATTTTTTTTTCCGTATGATGCATATTTTTTATTAACGCATGCTCCATTAAAAGAGGATGATTCAGGCGAGAATACTACCCATCTGCCTTCACTTGTACTCCGATAGTGCTGTTCTGGGGGAGTGTGTTATTTCGCGTAATGGATATTGTTCAGAATACGAGTGATGACTATTGTTCATACCACGCAAGTGTACTCAATACCTTGGACGTAATTGTAATAAGAAACCATCTTGAAAGCACACACTCCTAAGAAGTATAAACCAGTAAGACCAGCGTTTACAAAATCATTGCAACATTACTCCCATGAAACACGCCACTTTGTCTATATCGGAACATATGGACATTGGTAAATACGTTTACAAGAACTTGTAATGTTGCACCGAAAGTCTAAAATACTGTCGTATAATGTCAGTGTTCTGGTCTGCTAGGGCACAATTCTCATCAGTTACCAAGAGTGTGAGCAAAAGTTAAACACTTTACTTAATATTTGCTAGTCAACAGTGTGTAGTTGTTTTCTGGCTAAAAGTAGGAATTTTAAAGGAAGGAGGGGAAATGAAAATAACGAATTCATGAAATGGTTGCAATTAAAATGGTTGAATGATTTTGTTGTTCGTGACTGTGTTGTATTTAGTTGTGATGGTCCAGTGTGACCACGAGTTCAATGATCCATATTCTAATATTTAGAACGGTGAAGTTATGAAAACATCGAGGCATCTATTTGATTTATCCACCCTGCATACATGACATGGAGCCGACATGGAGCCGTGTGGTGCAACCGCAGACTGATTTACAGGTTCTGAAAGCAATAAACCAAATAACGCTATTAATCTACGTTTTTGGTAACAAAGTGTTTCGATATTGCCCACTATTGTGAATGATGTGGATGACTGTTATACTGGTAATATAGTTAGTTTTCCAATGCTGGGCTACCATCTGACATCTAGAAAGTGTGAGACTACATTTATTTTTCTATATTCCGATACTCAAATTTGATGTTGTACATAAATCTCTATGGTATAAGTATCTCTTTTTTGTCTTCGAACCAGACCTTGAACACTGAAGTACAATACACAATATTCCATATTGATCATTAAAACCGCATAAAATGACAATGTACTTTTTTTGTTCTTTAAGATATAACCTAGTTCAAGAATATTCAGTCAATGTACATGTACTTGTATTACAACGAGGATGTACATTTTCAACTGAATTAAAACAAATGTTTCATGTGAAGCAAAAACCCAAATTTGATTGGATTACACTTGCTTTCAGACAATGAGCAAGTTTATTTTTGGGAATAACGATTTTGTGGTGTGTTAGTATATCTTCATGAACCAACTGATGTGAGTCCAACTGGAAAGAGTTAATGATGCGCTAGGTACGTTTTATGTTACACAGTAATTTTCGCTCCACTTCCTTATCATGTCATGTTGACACAATCAATACATGTACTGAACAAATCAGGATGTCAGCTAGCGGGACCCCTTGTAGTCTGACGGGCCTTTGCGAAAATCAATAAGACCTAGAAAGCGATTTAAAATTTGTCGTACTAGTAGCGTTTCAGGTTCAACTGTTTTTCTATGGATATGGATACGTACATCATATTGATGCAACCTGTTTTGCAAATTTTCAAATATATTTGAGAGTTTTGTCTTTTATGAGTGTTGTTTTTCTAAAGAATTTTGGTCGGGTTTTGTTCCTATTCCAAAACCTATTTCTTGTTTCTATTTCTACTATATCCCACCTCGGTGTATAATTCATAGACAAAGGGTTTTTTGTGTGGTTGTGATCCAACAACGTGAAACTTGTGTGTTAATATTGTATTTTGTTAAGTATTTCCATATTGTCTAGTAGTTCATTTGTGTTAACAATCGACCTCAAATCCGGGACATGTGGTACAGGAACTTTCGAAATGTCAACGTTCTAGGCAGGTGCTTGGTTGACGCCAATATGTGATCGCTGAGAGTAAAGGAATGTCTTTGATCATTGGCAATTAGTGTGTTATGTAATAAGGTACGTTTTATAAAAGTGACGTTACTGCTCACCTTTTGCATTTCAGCAAATACCAAATAATGGACAATTTTTAACCATAGGTATTCTGTTTTCATTGCACAAACTCGTGAATCGTAATTTAGCGAAATAATGCAGTTATTTTGTTTCCAAGATAAATCAAATGATCCCCTGGGTGTTGATCATAAACGGTCAACAGTGGTCTGTTATAGATGATTTGTTATATAGATGATGAAGTGACGGTGGACTATTTTCAGCCACTATTTCGCATTAGGTGGACATTTTCTGGGAAACAAACGCCTGCAGAAAAACTGATAATCTCATGATCTATCACAATATTTAATTAACACTGTAATCAGACCTGTTATTCTCCTTCAGATCACATGGGACATGGAATTTTTAGGTTACCGGACCTTTGGTCCGATAACCTATTGGCATGGCGTTGCGTCCGTCGTCCGTCCGTCCGTCCGTCCGTCCGTCCGTCCGTCCGTCCGTCCGGCGTTAACATTTTTATCTTTAAAGTTAACGATCGAATCTTTCTGAAATTTTGCACAAAAATGCCTAAAAATATTTTGAGAAGGAGGTATTTTTTTGTTTTTTGATTTTCGCATTTTTTTCAAAATGGCGGCCGTTTTTGTCGAAAAACGCTCAATTTTGGACTTTGACGGCCATTTTCTCAAAAACTGTCTGATCAGTTTTGAGTTTTTGGTTTCAAAAGATTCCCCTCATATACCTCTGTGATATGTATAAGTTTGGTTGCCCTAAATCTGCCGGTTTCTGTGTGGCGGCCATTTTGAATTTTTGGCGGGTCGGCGAAAAAATTTTTTTTCGCCCCAAATCGCATTACTATCCATTTTGGGCCATTTCTAGGGCAAAAAAAAATTTTCACCCTTTGAAAAAAATTTTGGACTTAGAAAATTTTCGGCACTTTTTCCCTTCATAATGGGAGCTGTCCGGACTGTACTCATAGAACGCTTGAAGATAGAGCTTAGAAATTGGCACTTTCAAATGGGAAGTCATATATGGCGACTTGTGTGGTGACCTTGAATTTGACCTTGGATGACCTTGAAAGGTCAAAACAGCCATTTTTGGGTCGAAAAACGCTCAAATTTGCACCTGGTCTGTATTTTCTCAAAAACTGTCTGATCAGTTTTGAGATTTTTGCTTAAGAAGATTCCTCTTATATACCTCTGTGACGTGTATAAGTTTTGTTGCCCTTGAATCGCCGATCTCAGTGTGGCGGCCATTTTGAATTTTTGACGAGTCGGCAAAAAAAAATTTTTTCGCCCCAAATCACATTACTATCCATTTTGGGCCATTTCTAGGCAAAAAAAAATTTTCACCCTTTGAAAAAAATTTTGGACTTGGGAAAATTTTCGGCACTTTTTCCCTTCAAAATGGGAGCTGTCCGGACTGTACTCATAGAACGCTTGAAGATAGAGCTTAGAAATTGGCACTTTCAAATGGGAAGTCATATATGGCGACTTGTGTGGTGACCTTGAATTTGACCTTCGATGACTTTGAAAGGTCAAAACAGCCATTTTGGGGTCAAAAAATGCCCAGATTTGCCTCTGTAGATGAAATGCTTGCAGATAGAGCTCATGTTTGCATTATGAACATATAGGAAGACATATATGGCACAACTAATGATGACTTTGAACTTGACGTCAGATGACCTTGAGTGCCAAATGTCTGACTTGGAATGTGTAAATTGACCTGAGCGGCCTAAACGATTCCACCCAAAATATAGAATATCAAATGCCGCACACATACATGTAATGGTAACATCGAAGTTCATACGGATGACCTTGATTGGTAAATCCCAAGGTTATATGTTTACACCGCAAACCTTGATTGGTAAATCTCAAAGTCTGTTACCTGCCAATGCTGCCATGGCCAAACCAAAATTGTCCGGTAACCTATCTTAGCCTTTGGGCTAATTTTTTATATTGCCAATTAGCAAGTTTATATTTGTATCAATGCGAAGGAACCAGAAATATCCTGATAAAACTGACTTTTAAGGTCCATTTTAGCAGTCAATCTCAATGTTTGTGTAACCGGGGCAAACTCATCTTGGACATACTGGGTCCCTGCGTTTTGCCGCATGCATATCGCTATGGCGGAAATTAGAAAAATTACGTTGTAGTTTTGAATGTTTGAATAACCGATCATATAAATGTGATGAATCTCACTTAGTCGTACATACACTGGACATAAAAAGTGTCGCCCCTAGTCATTTTCGCTCAGTGCAACAAAACATAGTTATCAAACAATGAAGATTGAAGAACGTGTTCAATGATATTAATTTTTTCTCAGCAACAATCAGACATATATATTGCCTCATCAATACTATTTTAGATAATTTTTGGACCCTAATTAGACGGGTTTAAAAATCACTTTGTCTCATAATGCAGGGTGTAACACTTCTTATGTCCAGTGCGTGCACGTCCAACATCCTTTTACCCAAAAATGTCAGACGAATTTTGGTATAAAGGATTTATGATTTATGATTTCCATAAGTGTATGTTACACCACACAATTTGGTTACGGTTTGTTGGAGAAACATGGAGTTTCTTATATCGATGCATACTTGAGTAATAAATCACTGGATGATTTCGTGTAAATGGATATTGTTCAAAGCGTAATTGTAAACATATCATTGCTGGTATAGGGTGACATTCAAAGCACGATTTCCTCAAATGATGTACCACTATCGCCAGCATTTGTTCATAACATCATATGCCGCAAAGACACATGTCTTCTTTGTCTGGATGAAGATATATGATAATAATGGGACATTAACTTTGAATCAAATCTGAATGCTGCAAACACATTGGAAAATGCAAAGGCATGGGAGTCCTTTAGTATGCTTTTCAGCTAACTTCAATGTTCAACAAGAATGTGGCAAATACAAACCTATTACTAGATGTGTGATCACAATCATCTGATAATATATGTATCAATACATTACCGCCAATATCACAAAATTTATGATTGATGAATTGTTGACTGTGTTGTGTTTACAAACATCAGTGTCTCGATGAGTCCAATGAATTGTTCAATGATATTTAGGATTGTGAAGTGATGAAAACGTTATGATATCTACATGTATATTGTTTGTTCACCCTGCATACATGCCATGGAGTCGACATGGTACAACTGCTGAGTGATTTACATGATCTGAAATCAATCTAGAAACTACGCCATCACTCTGCGTTTTTAGTTAATTAATGTTTCGTTTGGATTATGGCTTCCAGTGGACAGCTGGCATGATTCATGGAGCAAAACCATATGGGACTGCTGAAAAGCTTCATATTAGGGTATTGTCAGTCATATGTGGATAACGATTATACTTAATTGTATTCCAAAATGTTTTATCTTACGTTTGCTATTGGCACCATTAAAATCTATTGGTGTAGGTTGATACTTACACTCATAAGATTTTCACTGGAAAGTTTTGTGTTAAAAATTCATGTTCAGAAGAATCAAGCTCAGGAAATTGAAGTTATTGTGATATGATCGACCAAACTATGGGGAATTTAAACATTAAATCAAAATGGACTCTTCAGTGCTAAAGTGTACTCCACCAGCACAGTTTCCTCAGTATATACTGAAAAGCAAAAAATTGAATCCAACGAATTTATGACAAGCCCTAAATGTAAATCACTACATGAAATTATACACAAGAGCGAACAAACACTCTGCTGTTGACCTTCAACAACATTGTTGTTGATTATAAATGATGTTGTGTCCAAGGATATTGCCGTAAAGAGAAAATATATCACAAATACACAACGGCAGTATGGAAGTCTGTCCAGTTCGTCCAACACGGAAAACGACAATACATCGAGAGCTCTTTTATGCAACCAAGTTATGGTATGTGACGTCGTTTTTCATATCCTACTAGTTTATCGCCATATAGTGCTAAGACATCATATCAGTTCATCCTCTAATTACGAAATAAGTCATTCAAGAATTCATGATCTGAAAGGTGTGATTATTGCAAGAACAAGAAATACAATGATTGGGAAACCACCATATAGGCAAATAGTGCAAACTCTATAATGCTATATGTGTATTCCTATTCTTACGTTGACAATGTTCGTGACAGTTTCTGAAACCATTGATCATAAAAATGGTAATTTACCATAACATCCCGAGTCCAAAAATTGGACTATATAGCAGCGGAGTGAAGATTGATGATGAATTATAAATATCAGTATTTTGTTGCAGACATGAAAATCAACTCCGGAAAACGTGTTTATTTCATATAACTAATTGCTCATTCATTTCACGTGGAAAAACAAATTATTTTGAATGGCTTCGCTCTTGCTGAAAAAATTGAGAAGTATAAACCAATAAGATCAGCGTTTACCCAATCATTGCCACATTGCTCCCATGAAACACGCCACTTTTTCTATATCGGAACATATGAACATTGGTCAAATGAAAAAGTTTACAAGGACTTGTGATGTTGTAATGATAGTCTCAAATACTATCGTACAATGTCAGTGTTCTGGTCAGCTAGGGCAAAATTTTCAACAGTTACCAAGAGTGTGAGCAAAAGTTAAACATATTACTGAATATTTGATGGTCAACTGTGTAGTTGTTTTCTGGTTAAAAGTATGAACTTTAAAGACAGGAGGGGAAATGAAAATAAAGAATTCATAAAATGGTTGCAATTAAAATGGTTGAATGATTTTGTTGTTCGTGACTGTGTTGTATCTTGTTGAGATGCTTCAGTGTGACCAGGAGTTCAATGATCCATATTCAGTATTTAAAACGGTGGAGTTATGAAAACATTGAGGCATCGACTTGATTTATCCACCCTGCAAACATGACATGGAGCCGTGGTGAAACCGCAGACTGATTTACAGGTTCTGAAAGCAATAAACCAAATAACGCTATAAATCTACGTTTTCAGTGTTTTCAAATGTTTCGATATTGCCCACTATTTTGGTCGCCTGGTTTATGGCTTCCCGAACACCTGCAGTAGTGGACAGCCGACACAACTCGGGAGCGAAACTACTGGAACTTCTGAAAAACTCAGTATTAGGGTATTGTGGAACTGATGTGGGTGACTGTTTTACTGGTAATATAGTTAGTTTTCCAGCGGAAAGTTGGTCTGAGCTGACATCTGACATCTAGAAAGTGTGAGACTTCATTCAATTTTCTATAATTCGATACTCAAATTTGATGTTATACATAAATCTCTGTGGTATAAGTATTTTTTTTTGCCCTCAAACGAGACATTGAACACTGATGTACAATACACAATATTCCATATTGATCATTAAAACCGCATAAAATGACTCTGTACCGGGTTTCTTTTGGTATGACCTAATTCAAGAATATTCAGTCAATTTACATGTACTCGTAATGCAACGAGGATGTACATTTTCAACTGAATTGAAAAAAAATGTTTCATGTGAAGCATTAAAAGCATCATTTACATTAAACCAAGAAGTAACAATTCGCACACAAATTCTGTGGAAGAAAACGTTCAAGATTAGACAATATCGATATGGGCTTAATCACTGAATGCTCGAAAAGTCAGGAGATTTTTTTTGGTAAAAATGAATGAAATCTGGGGAATGGAAACCAGGTCAGTTAAGAGCCAGGGGAAGCTCAGAATCAACTCCAGGAGACAAAAAGTCACTGGCTTTGCCCCCCCCCCCCCCAACTTTTCAAATTCTTCCCACCCCACTGACCCTTGTACTCATCGCAGTGCAACAAAATTGGTGTATGGTAACTGCATCTTATTTCATGTATTCAAAAATAAATATGACGGATATGTTTAAGCGTATTAATCTTCACAAATGTTTCAGTTGTGAAGTGTGGAGTCTAAGTGTGTAAAGCCTCAAATTTTTCTACTATGTGGAAGCATTGTATTTTTTGCGTATGATGCATATTTTTTTATTAACGCATGTTCCATTAAAGAGGATGATTCAGACGAGAATACTACCCATCTGCCTTTACATGTACTCCGATAGTGCTGTTCTATGATTTGCCAAACTGGTCATAAGTAAATTTTGTTGCGCGGAATGAATGTGCAATTGTATCGCGCAATAAATTAACCAAATATGTACAGTGTTTTTTGACGCGATCAAAATATATTTATATCGTGCATCAATTCAACCATTCATATACCGTCTCTTCATGCGCGGCACAATTAAGGATACTTATTGCGCGCATTAAATCAGGAATTGTATCGCGCAGTAAACCAGCCAATCACGTAAGTTGTTTTATGTCGCGGTACAATTTGACTTAGATCGCGGAGTAAGTCATCCAATGACAACCTGTGAGTTCATGCCCGCAATAAATATCATTTGAAATACATCGCGCATTAAAAGACGGGTTATGAATGCTTGACATATAGTGCAACATAGCTATATTTTGATCGCGATATAAATCACCTCATTTGATTGGTTGATTTACAGCGCGACATAATTCCATATTTATTGTGCGCAACAAAGTTCAGTTCTGAATAGTTTGGCCAACCATACTGTTCTGGGGGAGTGTGTTATTTTCGTGTAATGGATATTGTTCAGAATACGTGTGATGGCTATTGTTCATAGCACGCAAGTGTACTCCATACCTTGGACGTAATTGTAATAAGATACCATCTTGAAAGCACATATTTCTAAGAAGTATAAACCAATAGGACAAGCGTTTACACAACCATTGCCACATTGCTCCCGTGAAACACGCCACTTTCTCTATATCGGAACATATGGACATTGGTCAAATGACAAAGTTTACAAGGACTTGTAATGTTGCACCGACAGTCTAAGATACTGTCGTATAATGTCAGTGTTCTGGTCAGCTAGGGCACAATTTTCAACAGTGTGAGCAACAGTTAAACATATTACTTAATATTTGATAGTCAACTTTGTAGTTGTTTTCTGGCTAAAAGTATGAACGTCAAAGAAGGGAAGGGAAATGAAAATAACAATCAAAAAAAGGGTGGCAATTAAAATGGTTGAATGATTTTGTTGTTCGTGACTGTGTTGTATTTAGTTGAGATGCTTCAGTGTGACCAGGAGTTCAGTGATTCATATTCAATATTCAGAACGGTGAAGTTATGAAAACATCGAGGCATCTATCTGATTTATCTACCCTGCAAACATGACATGGAGCCGTGGTGATTCTAAAAGCAATAAACCAAATAACGCTATAAATCTACGTTTTTGGTAATAAATGTTTCGATATTGCCCACTATTTTGGTCGCTTAAGCTGAGACAATCCAGGGAGAGAAACTACTGAAACTTCTGAAAAGCTCAATATTAGGGTATTGTGGAACTTAATCTGTGATGTGGGTGTTATGCTGGTAATATAGTTAGTTTTCCAATGGCAAGTTAGTCTGGGCTGACATCTAGAAAGTGTGAGACTACATTCAATTTTCTATATTTCGATACTCAAATTTGATGTTATACATAAATCTCCATGGTATAAGTATTTTTTTTGCCCTCAAACGAGATCTTGAACACTGATGTACAATACACAATATTCCATATTGATCATAAAAACCGCATAAAATGACTCTGTACCGGTTTTCTTTAGGTATAACCTAATTCAAGAATATGCAGTCAATGTACATGTACTTGTAATGCAACGGGGATGAACATTTTCAACTGAATTGTAAAAAATGTGTCATGTGAAGCAAAAGCAAAAACCCAAATTTGATTGGATTACACTTGCTTTCAGACAATGAGCAAGGTTATGTCTTGGGGATAATGATTTTGTGGTGTATGAGTATATCTTCATGACCCAACTGATGTGAGTCCAACTGGAAAGAGTTAATGATGCGCTAGGTACGTTTCATGTTACACAGTAATTTTCGCTCCACTTCCTTATCATGTCATGTTTTTGACACAATCAATACATGTACTGAACAAATCAGGATGTCAGCTAGCGGGACCCCTTGTAGTCTGACGGGCATTTTCGAAAATCAATAAGACCTAGAGAGCGATTTAAAATTTGTCGTACTAGTAGTGTTTCAGGTTCAACTGTTTTTCTATGGATATGGATACGCACATCATATTAATGCAACCTGTTTTGCAAATTTTCAAATATATTTGAGAGTTTTGTCTTTTATGAGTGTTGTTTTTCTAAAGAATTTTGGTCGGGTTTTGTTCCTATTCCAAAACCTATTTCTTGTTTCTATTTCTACTATATCCCACCTCGGTGTATAATTCACAGACAAAGGTTTTTGTGTGGTTGTGATCCAACAACGTAAAACTTGTGTGTTAATATTGTATTTTGTTAAGTATTTCCATATTGTCTAGTAGTTCATTTGTGTTAACAATCGACATCAAATCCGGGACATGTGGTACAGGAACTTTCGAAATGTCAACTTCTAGGCAGGTGCTTGGTTGACCCCAATATGTGACCGCTGAGAGTAAAGGAATGTTTTGATCATTGGCAATTAGTGTGTTATGTGATAAGGTAAGTTTTATAAAAGTGACGTTACTGCTCACCTTTTGCATTTCAGCAAATACCAAATAATGAACAAATTTTTCACCATAGATATCCTGTTTTCATTGCACAAACTCGTGAATTAGCGAAATAATGCAGTTATTTTGTTTCGAAGATAAATCAAATGATCCCCTGGGTGTTGATCATAAACGGTCAATACTAGTCTGTTATAGATGATTTGTTATAAGTGACGGTGGACTATTTTCAGCCACTATTCCGCATCAGGTGGACATTTTCTGGGAAACAAACACCTGCAGAAAAACTGATAATCTCATGATCTATCACAATATTTAATTAACACTGTAATCAGACCTGCTATTCTCCTTCAGATCACATGGGACATGGAATTTTTTATATTGTGAATTAGCAAGTTTATATTTGTACGAATGTGAAGGAACCAGAAATATCCTGATAAAACTGACTTTTAAGGTCCATTTTAGCAGTCAATCTCCATGCTTGTGTAACCGGGGCAAACTCATCTTGGACATACTGGGTCCTTGTGTTTTGCCGCATGCATATCGCTATGGCGGAAATTAGAAAAATTACGTTGTAGTTGTGAATGTTTGAATAACCGATCATATAAATGTGATGAATCTCACTTAGTCGTACATACATTGGACATAAAAAGTGTCGCCCCTAGTCATTTTCGCTTAGTGCAACGAAACATAGTTATCAAACAATGAAGATTGAAGAACGTGTTCAATGATATTAATTTTTTCTCAGTAACAATCAGACATATATATTGCCTCATCAATACTAATAGCAATATACTTATTTTAGATAATTTTTGGACTCTGATTAGACGGGTTTAAAAATCACTTTGTCTCATAATGCAGGGTGTAACACTTCTTATGTCCAGTGCGTGCACGTCCTAAATCCTTTTACCCAAATATGTCAGACGAATTTTGGTATAAATGATTTATGATAAGTGTATGTTATACCACACAATTTGGTTACGGTTTGTTGGAGAAACATGGAGTTTCTTATATTGATGCTTAATTGAGTAGCACGATTCAAAGCACGATTTCCTCAAATGATGCCACTATCGCCAGCATTTGTTCGTAACATCATATGCCGCAAAGACACATGTCTTCTTTGTCTGGATGAAGATATTTGATAATAATGGGACATGAACTTTGAATCAAATCTGAATGCTGCAAACACATTGGAAAATGCAAAGGCATGGGAGTCCTTTAGTATGCTTTTCAGATAACTTCAATGTTCAACAAGAATGTGGCAAATACAAACCTATTACTAGATGTGTGATAGTCTTCTTATAATATTGTTCTGATCACAATCATCTGATAATATATGTATCAATACATTACCGCCAAAATCACAAGATTTATGATATATGGGACTGCTGAAAAGCTTCGTATTAGGGTATTGTCAGTCATATGTGGATAACGATTATACTTAATTGGATACTTAAATGTTTTATCTTACGTTTGCTATTAGCATCATTGAAATCTAAATGTATAGGTGGATACTTACACTCATTAGATTTTCACTGGAGAGTTTTATGTTAAAGATATATGTTCAGAAGAATTAACATCAGGAAATTGGAGTGATTTTGATATGTTCGACCAAACTATGGGGAATTTAAACATTAAATCAAAATGGATTCTTCAGTGGTAATGTGAACTCCACCAGGACAGTTTCTTTATTATATACTGAAAAGCAAGGAAATTGAATCCAACGAATTTATGACAAGCCCTAAATGTAAATCACTACATGAAATTAGGCACAAGAGCGAACAAACACTCTACTGCTGACCTTCAACAACATTGTTTTTGATTATAAATGATGTTGTGTCCAAGGATATTGCCGTAAAGAGAAAATATATCACAAATACACAACGTCCAGTTCGTCCAGCACGGAAAACGACAATACATCGAGAGTTCTTTTATGCAACCAAGTTATGGTATGTGACGTCGTTTTTCATCTCCTACTAGTTTATCGCCAGATAGTGCTAAGACATCATATCAGTTCATCCTCTAATCACAAAATAAGTCATTCAAGAATTCACGATCTCAAAAGTGTGAATATTGCAAGAACAAGAAATACCATGATTGGGAAACCACCATATAGGCAAATAGTGCAAACTCTATAATGCTTTATGTGGATTCCTATACTTATGTTGACTATGTTCATGACAGTTTCTGAAACCATTGACCATAAAAATGTTAATTTATATATAACTAATTGCTCATTCATTTCACGTGGGAAAACAAATTATTTTGAATGGCTTCGCTCTTGCTGAACAAATTGAGATTTTGGTGCAGTTGATATTCGTTTGGTATTTTATATACTTGAACATCCATAGTCTAAGTAATTCTGCCGTTAAACCAGACCCTGAACACTGATGTACATACTGATTTTGAAATCGTATGGCCAAGAAAAAGTTCTAAAAAATGTACCGATATTCATTGAATATAAAACAATTCAAGAATGTTAATGTCAGTGTACATGTACTTGTTTTACAACGGGGGTGTACATTTTCCAGCATCACCATAATGTGTACAGTAGACACAGCTACATTTCACACACTGTCTGCCCCTTCTCTGATAAGCTATATGGTCGGGCTTTGTTCCTACTGCAAAATGTATTTTATATTTACTATTCGCATCATCTAAATCCAGCTGTAATGCTGGTAATAGATTGATACTTACATTATACCCCTTAGCCGGCGTCACTACTGGTGGACGTTAAAGTCATAGTAGCAAGGTACCATTATATGGTTTTATTCCTGTTCAGATAAAGGCATTGTGGACATTTGGTGATAAAAAATATGTTCGCGTTAATTGGTAATTAATAACAGCGACATATAATCGAGTATATTGAGCCATTATTGCAATCGCCTTCTCATGCCGATGAAAAACATAGCTTCGGCAGTTTCCGTAATCGTGACGTCAGTTGAGGCAAAATGTGCTTTGATGGCTGGCCAAAAACGTAAAACACGTAATTTGGGCGGTCAGCACAAAGATAGAAAACCACTCCAAAATGCATGAGATTCAAAAGAAAACACGTTAAAGCCAACAAATACTGGACATCTTGCAGTTCAACAAACCTCCCTTCTGGGAGAATAAATAGTACTGATTCTAAATATCAAGACAAGAAATGCCGTTTTCCCACCATCTCACCCGTTCACTTGAATTGTCAAACATACACAACGAGAATGAATATGCGACATGCAGTTTACCTTGCTGGCTACATTTACTTTCAGTACTGCCTCAAATGACGTCACAAACCACGTGACCCATACTAAAATCGTGATCAAAATCTTCGGCAATTTACGGAAAGGGTGCCTATTTGATTCAATATCTCAAAACCCATTGATTGTATTTGTAAAATTCTATTCATAATGGACTAAATGAAAAGCACTTTCATCGGCATGCTACTAGGTCTTTAAAGCAACTGCCTTCAAATATAGGCAATACATTTTCGAAAACTATTTCATATTAAACATGTGCAATTACCTGAATGAGACGTACTCGCATCAAATGTTATGAGTACAACCAGGAAATTTCGCTCATTTTAACAAAGCATAAACGTGCAAGATTGACTGACATTTCCACGCACACCACGGTATATCATTAACTATCTTCTCATAACTACACTATATGCAGATACAAACTGGAAAATGTATTCGATGTGGATTTTAAGGGTAATTTAGGCATTCCTTCACATTCGGGTTTGATGGATACGCTTCATTTGTTTATATATGCGACTGGCATAAAATGTTTGTTACAGCGGATGGGAAGACAACTTGAACAGATTGTTGTCGTCGAAATCATGTTTTTATTAGATGTGTTGCGCTAAAATTTAGTTTTGGAAAAACTATTGCATATTTTCGGAGTCAGTTGCTGTAAATCTGCCATCGAAAATACCATAAACTCAATAGCCTTTTGGCTAAATAGGAACTTATGTACTTGTCATACATCTATTCCATAGAGTTTGTTTTGGTGTCAAATCACCTGTTGTATGCACCTCATTTTCACCAGGCCAAAAACAGGGTGAAAACAAGCCACTGGCCAGGACCCAATGATGTTTCGTTTATGAAGAGCAATGGGTCATTGCAATATAAAAATATTTGATTTTAAATGGAGACTCAAATGGAGGCTCGTCATTTCGCCACCCGGCGACATACATATCACAGACATTTTCATTGCTTGTACTATGAACAAATTACACATTCGGTCAACAAATTTGTTGTGCACAATACTAATTAACAAGCTAGTAGCCCACACCGATATTTTGTAATGATCCCCAAACTGTTCCGCTCGGTTGAACACATGTCTCTGAACCAATAAGCATGCACAACTGATGTATGCTCAAAGAGTGTGCATTCCAAAATAAATGTTTTCCCACATATACACAGATGTCCAGAAAATGATAATACAATAAATTTGTTAGATTATGAAGAATTGTGTCGCGCATCATTTATTACACATAATATTAGCAAGTTTGTAACAATTCTGGACACTCTAAGGACTATCGCGTGGTTAAAAATTAGTATATGAATATAAAATACACGCCTAATATACTTTTGTTAATACATATGTTTTAGGAGTGTTAATTCCGTCCGGTCATTTCTTACCGGCGTGGTATTGGTTAACCACATCATGCATTCCCGCCTTCGTCTCACCCTGATAAATTCCCATTTAAAATGTTAAATTTAATCATTTAAAGTTGGGATCAATTTTAAGATCAGCAAATTCAGCGTTCTTGTTTGTCACGCAAACTTGAAACTACATCTCGAGAGAGTCAGGAATATATAGAAAATATGCACAGTTCGACAACAGATACTCAGAAAATTGCCGTTAATCGAGCATGAAAACACAGTGGACAGATAATGATCGGCTCGCTTACATTGCCGGTTGCCACAGTATCTACACAAATACCAATGACGTCACGAGACTGTGTGTAGAAATCGCTTGCAAGGCGGGCCGCTTTGAGGAAAAAAATGATTTGAATCTTGATTTGGCAACTCAATTTAGGCACGTAATACACATTTTCAGATCCAAATTTGTACGATATCTCATTCTATAGACAAAATAAAGCTACCGCAGAATGAATAAATTTTGTCAATTCTAAAAGTGATTATAGCTTTAACTGTCATGTCATTGAAAACAATATCAAGTGCACTGGTCTGACCAGTGCTTTATTTCCACTTTGCTTCATGTAATGTGTATACAACTGGATATAATACACCAAACGTTGGCGACTTTGGCTTATTATCATGACTTATCGAGACTAAACCAGCTTCCAGACAAAAGCTATGGTTATATCACGGGGATATATCTTCATGAACCAACTGATGCGAGTCCAACTGGAAAGAGTTAATGATGCGCTAGGTACGTTTTATGTTACACTGTAATTTACGCTCACTTCCTTATACTGCCATATTGTTAGCACAAACATTACACAAATGGAACAAATTCAATGCAGAATGTCAACAAGCGAGACCCCGTGTCTAGTCTGACGAGCCTTTGTTTTTACGAGTTTGTACAATCCAATCGAAAATCAATGTGATCTTTAAATGTCACGATCTATCACAATATTCAACATATTCCTTCTGATCACATGGAATTTTTACATGTCAGCAAGTTGCAATTTGTGATCAAGTTTTCCATTGCTGCAATGAAATCCCCTCGCTCTCCAAGTTCTTTCTCTCAAATAATTTCGATTTGCTATGTCCTGAACTGAAATAGCTTGATCAGCAGCGTACCGAACTGACTATTGTGGTTTATTTTAGCAGTCGATATCGGTGTAGTGGTCAGCCTAAGTGGTTCAAACCTAATGAACTTTTTATCAACCGATCATAATGAATGTATGACAAATGCATGTATCAACCATTGAAATTTGGGTGTTCACGTTTATCAACTTTGGTATGGAAAATCGTGATTTTTCATAAGTGCATGCTATATATTGTGGTACAAGCATGGAGTTGTCCTATATTGATACATAATCGAATACTAGTAACGACGTACTTGATAGTTTTGGTTGTCAAGAACATGTCTGTGTGTTTGTACTATTCTGGTGTTTGTTTAATATTCATGTAATGGAGTTTGTTCATATGGTGTAAGTGTAGTCGACATTAACTAGAATTAATTGAAAACAGATATCATTGTCAAGTGACTTTCTGAGAAAAAAACAACTTCCTAAATGATGTACCATTGAAAAAAGGCCAGCTTTTAACACATTGATATCATATTTCCCTTAAAACATTTGTTCTCTTTGTCTGTATGAAGACACATGGGCATAATGGGTACAAGTCAACTTATCTCTGGATGCTGCCCCCACAGTGTGACAGTTTCTCAGCTGGTTGCACATCTGTTCACATTTATATAATTGGTTCACATTCTCACTGGATTACTAGAATGGTTGTGATTTACTCGTAGCCTATAGGCTTCGTGACGGGTTCAGCATGTGGGACTAGAAAAGCTCACTCGTCCGGAACATCTGGTTTCACTCCTGTTTCTTTTGGACCCATTTTGTCTTCATCGCATGTTACATGTATTTATCTTCCTTGTCTTGTAACCTTGTGTTGTGGACTCGTCTTTAATGTCTTTCATGGCTGAATGGTAAATACGAATGGATAGAATGGGAGTTGGTATAATGCTCAACTAGTTTCAAAATTCAGCGAAATTGTGGCCAACAAAAACCCATTAGTAAATGTGTGAAGGTGCGGTATTTGACTTTCACCATGGTGATGTAACCCCCCTCATTGGCCAGATAGGCCTCTGGCACCAACTCAAACATACCATATCTCACTAATGTGCTCATACCGCACCTTAATGTCTCTGGCCCTGTTTTGTGTCTCAAAGAAGGAACAAGAGACAAAGGGAATATAATGTAAAGGAATATAGAGAATAAAATATTTGCGTTTACAAATATATGATAATGTACACAAACATCTGATAATGTATAAAAAAATTCCACCAATACTACGAGATTTAGCAATGAATGTGTTCTTAGTTTTGTGTTTACGCACACCAGTGTCTCCGTGATTCAAACTCAATATTTAGCATCATGAAGTGATGAAAACGTCAAGGCATCTATTTGATTTATTCACTCTGAACACATGACATGGCGTGGCCATGGTGCAACCGCAGGATGATTCACAGGATCTAAAAGCAATAAAGCAAATAACGCCATAAATCTACGTTTTTTAGTTAATAAACGTTTTGATATTGCCTACTACTTCGGGCGCTTGGTTTATGGCTTACTAGACACCTGCAGCGATAGAAGGCGGATAGAGCCGAAAACAATGTAATACGAGTTGGATATCAATCCATTTTCGTATCTAATATATCCGAGTTTACGGTGGCTTCAATCGGCTTACCATTTTGGATAGTTGATTGGAGGCTGCAATTTACTCTGACCATATCCCAAACGGTCTAAGGTTCATGAATGTACTCAGAAGATTTAACTACGTAAAATTGGAGTTCCAATAGATTGAGATCATGTTCGATTGAAGTTGCTTTGGGAAAAAATGTTTGTTCCAAATCAACAACAAATATGCCCGAGGACCTCAGAAAAATTTGTTACGAAACAAATTTTCGTTGAATTAATTAAATCAAACATTTGACAGTGCTAGCAGCCGCTCTAAACTGACCTAGTTTACGCTCGAACATATTCAAATACCTGAGATCGTGTTGCATCATGGGATACAAAGCACCGAGAACGGCGATTATGTCAACAAATTCAATCGGTCTCTACCAGGAACACACACGATAAAATCAGTGAGAAAGGGGCATGTGTTGGACAAATCAAGTGTATATGCGTAATTTTTTCGTTCAGTCAGAAATGCACGGCAAAGCATTAACTTTCTTCCACTAACACTTTAAACAAAGCTCAGTTAACCGCAAAAATGACACATGCAAATATACCGTGAAATCCCAAGTGTAACTTAATAGCAGATTCAATAGCAACATAATGGAAACTCATAGTGCATTATATCGATACTCTGCTGCAGGGGCGTGTCTTCAGGAGGAGATTATATTTTATGGTAGAACTATGATTACTGGTTTATTTTATGTACATAAATAAATTATTTGAATGTCTCTTTTTCAATTTAAAATAATAATCATAATAATGCACTTGCAATAATGCATCTTATAGGCTTTCAACAACTCGGTCTCTGTGACTGCACACTAATTAGCCATGGCAAAACGACATATGCTCAACCTCCCGGGATGCATGAAGTTCTAAATGCAGCCATTCAAGTTGCAAGTACAAACGGTATTGTGTATGGGCTTTTTTGATGAAAGAAGACCACATTATCTTCATACGGGGCATATTATGCCGTCAGGAGGAATGGACTTTCCACGGATTTCAACATGGATCACTAAATTTCGGATCTATGTCTTTTCCACATAGATTTTATCATATCATAGATTTCGTTTGTATTGCACCCCCTGATATTACTAGCTTATTAGCAAAGTACATATTACCATGCGATTCTTGCTGTGAGATTGACATATATAATAATTGAGTCGCCTGCCGATAACTAAATATATAATTTCATATTCTTTATCGTTGAACTTGGTAACGATAGTCGTCTTCTGTCGACATCGGGTAGGCCATTACAACTGAGATTAGTGATGGTAAAAATCCGTGGATGAAACTAATGTATTCATCATAGATTTCATTGATGATGATGTCATGAAGATTTGTGTAATGTATAGAAAAAAATGGCATGGAAAGTATAAACAAATTTCATCTCAAGCCACAGTAAATAGGAACAAATCGAAGAAGAAAATGAGTAAAATGACAGGTTGAAAATATGGCTAAATTTAACACCTTTTATTTCAGCGAATAGTGTATCCGACAAGAACAGGAACCAATAGCAATGTGATGGAGGTTGCCGACGCATTATTAGTATCCGTGCCCTATTCTGGGTACGAATGGCTAATCCGGAAAATCCATTTTCATGGTAGAACTATTGCCCTTGAAGTATATGTTGGTTGATGAAATAATTTTTTTATTCGTTTTGGGTGTGTAGAACAAATTGGTGTTTTTGTGTGGGGAAAATGTTTTACTTTTTGTTTGCATTTTTGTTTGCAAGATTCATGGGAGAAATATGTTCGAATTCGTTCAATTACTCTCGCCCCGATAGGGGGAGAGGATATTGTATTTGGGTCTGTCTGTTTGTTTGTCTGTCCTTCCCCGCGCATAACTCGCGCATAACTCGACGCTCGGTCCTCCTCAATTTTTTTTTTTTAGAAAAATCGAATAAAAATGTTTGCAATGTTAACCGAAAATCACATAATTGGCTGTAACTCCGGATCTATTCAATATTAATTTTCCCAACTATTTTGGTATTTTTCTTTGGCCAATTCCCGATCGTATGCTATACGACCGATGGTCTCAGGACAAAAACTCCCTATCATCGCCCGAGGTCGGAAATTTGTGTGTTCTGAGACTCAAGACCATGTTGTGAGGTCACCTTTCGATCCTGTAAAGCGTATGGGTTGAGGGGACGTGCCTTGATAATGGGAACAATATGGTGAAATTTTACGGCTCAATATTAAACAATAAGATCAAGGTCTCAGAAAAGGTCAAAATCGAAATGTCGCAATAACTCAATAACTTATATTCATTATTATTTTTTTCCTATTAGTTATGTATTTTTTGTTTTCTCTCACTTCGTATGCCTGATATGACTTTCTGTCTCCGGACTATGAGATTGGATAACGGACCCTGTTTTGTTTGCTCGAAATACTTAAAACTGGGTATTGATTCCACGTCTATTTATATGGCCAATTCCCCATAATTTGCTATATGACCAATGGTCGTTCCATCAAAATTCCCCATTATTGCCCGAGGTCGACAAGGTAGGGGTCATCTGCTGAAATCACCGATTCATAATAATTCAAGCAGTAATATATCTGAAACCACCGACAATATTCAATAGAATTAAACATGAAGTATGCAGTATAAATCTAAGAGAGCTTGTGCAGTTGGGAGGTTAAAGTCAAAACAGAAAAATCGCAAGAATCATTACTTTTTTATGATTATTTCTCTCATGATTTCTGTATATTCTAGTGCTAATTCCCGATCATTTGGAATGTATGACCAATGGTCATACGACCAAGATATACGATTATCGCCAAGGTTGGAATGTAAGGGTCATCAGCTCGAATTTTAGTAACTAAATCTGAAGGGGCGAGGGTCTGCAATCTCTGATTGTCTCGTTTCTAGTAGATATTTGATAGTATGAGTATTTAGCAATCTCCTCGGAAACCATATGCAACTGTGGTGTTTAGTGTGAGTCTTAATATAAGTATTTTTCCATATTGTCTTGTTATCAACTGACGTCAACAACTCGATCGACGTCCAATCCGTGACATGTGATTCAAGAAGTGTGACTGCTGAAAGTAAAGCAATGCCTTTGATCGTTGGCAATTATAATCAGTTTTATACTGCCAATATCTTAATTATAACTTTTTGAATTATTGTCCATTGTACAAAACAATGGCTCAGTTGGCGAAATATTATAGCAATAACTCAAATGACCCCCGGGTATGTGTGATAAATGGTCCACATAGGTTCGTTATAGATAACGCCGGACTATTCTGAGCCAGTGTTGGAAATTAGATGGACAGTCTTCGGGAAACGGACACCTGCACCACAACTGATACTGTCATGATTTATCACAATATTTAAATAACATTGTAACCAAATCCGTTATTTTTCGTTCGATTGTGTGACCTAGAATTTTCCCATTGCCAATTGGCAAGTATCTATTTGTTCAGATGTGATAAGAAATACGAGCATTTCGTCCCAATGAAGACCTGTCTGGGTTGCAAATTGGCTTTTTGCTATGGTTCAACTTGTTATGACTTGAGCTGAAATATCCTGATTACCGGAGTACCGAACTGACTGCAGCTGTTAGTGTTAGTACGTTGTTATATATTGCAGTATGATTTCACCCCTTATAACCATATATGTGGGTTCATGAAGTTGCATACAATTTTATCGATTTTGCTCGACAATGGATTTCGAGATCGGAAAACGGACTCGGTTTTGTTCGCTTGGAATACTCTGTACTTGGGTTTTGCTTCCAATTTTTATGTAATCTCGGTAAAGAGAAAGGACAAAATCAATGACAGCAAATCCCTGCTGTGGGGAGATAGAAAGGATCACGTTGCAGTTCGTAAACATTTGGCAGGGAATGTTTCATAAAGTGTCACTTAATGTTTCATTAAGTGATAAGTTGATGCTGGATCGAAACTCCACATTGACATTGAGCCGACAACCAAAAATTAGGGACATCATAAACTATTGTACATGATGTGTGGACTACGGTCGCTCATAACCGCCAATTACGTTCTTGTATTTCTCACCCTATTTATAATTACCACCTCATAATATTCACCGCGTTTATAATTTCCACCCCGTCCATAATTTTCACCTCAGAATTATCACCGCGTTTATAATTTCCACCCCGTTTATAATTATCACCTCACAATTTTCACCCCGTTTATAATTTCCACCCCGTTCATAATTATCACATCAGAATTATCACCACGTTTATAATTTCCACCCCGTTTATAATTATCACCTCACAATTTTCACCCTGTTTATAATTTCCACCCCGTTCATAATTATCACCTCAGAATTATCACCGTGTTTATAATTTCCACCCCGTTTATAATTATCACCTCACAATTTCCACCCCATTCATGATTTCCACCCCATCTATAATTAACACCTCAGAATTATCCCCGAGTTTATAATTTAATTATAAGTTGCAAGTTGTGATCAAGTTTTCCATTGCTGCAATGAAGTTCCCTCGCTTTTCAAGTTCTTTCTCTCAAAATACTTCGACTTGCTATGGGCTAAATTGAAATAGTCTGATCAGCAGAATACTGAACTGTTTTTTTAGGTTTATTTTAGTACTCAATAATGGTGTATTGTTTAATCTTGGTATATCGAATGGGATAAAACCTAATGAACTTTTGATCAACCGATCATAATGAATGTATGACGAAGGCATCATTCAACCATCAAAATTGATGTTCTGGTTAATCGACTTTGGCATGGAAAATTGGGTTTTTTGTTCATAAGTTCATGCTATATATTGTTGTATAATCAAGGAGCTTTCCTATATTGATACATAATCGATCACAACATACTTGATGGATTTGGTTGAGAACAACGTGTGTTTGTGCTATTCTGGTGTCTGCTGTTTCGTATTCATGTAATGGAGTTTGTTCTTATGGTGTGTTACGGATCAACAGTTCGCATTTAACAAAATATGCACTTACGTTGTTTTGCAGTTCGCAAATGAGAATCAGTAAAAATGGCGGCAACAAAATTATGTCAACAAATATTTCTGAGTAAATTTTCGTCACAATTCAACTGTTAAAGCCAAAAAAGCCCAATGTTGTAAGACTAGTTTATTACATGTATAAATTTAAATACATATGGTGTAATGGTCCATCGATGTATGATTTTCTGTATCTCCAAGATAGAATCTAATTGAATTTTTTGCATTATTTTCTGTAGATTGAACCGTCATCATAGAATCTAGCCATCATTCATCATCACCGTCATCAGCCTGATCAGGGTCGTTACGTCAATTGTTATTGTCAAGTTACATATATGTCAAGCGTCACAACATGATGTGTTCCAGCAAGGGCTGAGTCGTTGTTTTTCTTCTGCCATTACAGTACACGAACACTGTCACCTACATGGTGTAAGTGTAGTTGACATTACCTAGAATTAATTGGAAACATATCATTGTCAGGTGACCTTCTGAGACAGAAAAAAACTTCCTAAATGATGTACCATTAAAAAAATGCCAGCTTTTTACACATTGATATCATATTCCCTTAAAACATTTGTTCTCTTTGTCTGTATGGAGACACATGGCATAATGGGTACAAGTCAACTTCTAGATTATCTCTGGATGCTGCCCCCACAGTGTAACAGTTTGTCAGCTGGTTGCACATCTGTTCACTTTATATAACTGGTTCACATTCTGACTGGATTACTAGAATGGTTGTGATTTACTCGTAGCCTATAGGCTTCGTGACGGGTTCAACATGTGGGACTAGAAAAGCTCACTCGTCCGGAACATCTGGTTTCACTCCTGTTTCTTTTGGACCCATTTCGTCTTCATCGCATGTTACATGTATTTATCTTCCTTGTCTTGTAACCTTGTGTTATGGACTCGTCTTTAATGTCTTTCATGGCTGAATGGTAAATACGAATGGATAGAATGGGAGTTGGTATAATGCTCAACTAGTTTCAAAATTCAGCGAAATTGTGGCCAACAAAAACCCATTAGTGAATGTGTGATAGCTTTCTGTGGCGACCAAGGTGCGGTATTTGACTTTCACCATGGTTATTTACCCCCCCTCATTGGCCAGATAGGCCTCTGGCACCAACTCAAATATACCATAGCTCACTAATATGCTCATACCGCACCTAAATGTTTCTGGCCCTGTTTTGTGTCTCAAAGAAGGAACAAGAAGAGACATGGGGAATATAAAGGATACAATATTTGCGTTTACAAACATCTGATAATGTATACAAAAATATGAAGATGTACAAATTCCACCAATACTACGAGATTTAGGAATGAATTTGTTGAGTGTGTTGTGTTTACACACATCAGTGTCTCAATGATTCAAACTCAATATTTAACACTATGAAGTAATGAAAAAGTCAAGGCATCTAGAGTGATTTATTCACTCTGAAAACATGACATGGCGTGGCCATGGTGCAACCGCAGGATGATTCACAGGATCTGAAAGCAATAAACAGAATAACGCCATAAATCTACGTTTTTTAGTTAATAAACGTTTTGATATTGCCTACTACTTCGGGCGCTTGGTTTATGGCTTACTGGACACCTGCAGCGATAGAAGGCGGATAGAGCCAAAAACAATGTAATACGAGTTGGATATCAATCCATTTTCGTATCTAATATATCCGAGTTTACGGTGGCTTCAATTGGCTTACCATTTTGGATAGTTGATTGCAGGCTGCAATTTACTCTGACCATATCACAAACGGCCTAATGTTCATGAATGTGCTCAGAAGCATTGCCTACGTAAAATTGGAGTTCCAATAGATTGAGATCATGTTCGATGAAAGTTGCTTTGGGCAAAAAATGTTTTTTTTCCAAATCAACAACAAATATGCCCGAGGACCTCAGAAAAAATTTGTTACGAAACCAACATTTGTTGAATTAGTTGGATAAATCAAACATTTGACAGTGCTAGCAGCCGCTTTTGTTTTGTTTTGCGCGCCACTCAGAGTGAATCTCAAAACTGACCTAATTTGTGCTCGAACATATTCAAAAACCTGAAATCGTGTTGCATCATGGGATACAAAGCACCGAGAGCGGCGATTATGTCAACAAATTCAAACGGTCTCTACCAGGAACACACCATCAAATCAGTGAGAAAGGGCATGTGTTGGACAAATCAAATGTGTATATGTGCGTAATTTTTTCGTTCAGTCAGAAATGCACGGCAAAGCATTAACTTTCTTCCACTAACACTTTAAACAAAGCTCAATGAAAACAAATTGTGACAAACAATAACTGTAGTGATGGTACATTTATTTTGCTGATCGGAGGAGCTGAAAACCCTATTAATCGCAAAAATGACACATGCAAATGTACCGTGAAATCCCAAGTGTAGCTTAATAGCAGATTCAATAGCAACATAATGGAAACTAATAGTGCATTATATCCGTACTCTGCTGCAGGTGCGTGTGTCTCCTTCAGGAGATTATATTTATGGTAGAAAATGTCTCTTTTTCAATATAAAATAATAATCATAATAATGCACTTGCAATAATACATTTTATAGGCTTTCAACAACTCGGTCTCTGTGACTGCACACTAATTAGCCATGGCAAAACGACATATGCTCAACCTCCCGGGATGCATGAAGTTCTAAATGCAGCCATTTATGTTGCAAGTACAAGAGGTATTGTGTATGGGCTCTTTTGATGAAAGAAGACCACATTATCTTCATACGGGGCATATTGTGCCGTCAGGAAGAATGGACTTTCCACCGATTTTAACATGGATCACTAAATTTTGGATCTATGTCTTTTCGACATAGATTTTATCATATCATAGAGTTCGTTTGTATCGGACCCCCTGATATTACTAGCTTATTAGAAAAATACATATCACCATGTGATTCTTGCTGTGAGATTGACATATATGATAATTTAATGAGTCGCCTGCCGAAAACTAAATATATAATTTCATTTTTTTATCGTTGAACATGGTAATGATAGTCGTCTTCTGTCGACATCGAGTAGGCCATTACAACTGAGATTAGTGATGGTGAAGATCACGCAGATTAAACTAATGTATGCGTCATAGATTTCGTTGATGATGATGTCATGAAGATTTGTGTAATGTATAGAAAAAAATGGTCTGAAAAGTATAAACAAGTTCGAACTCAAACAATAGTAAACAAGAAGAAAATCAGTAAAACGACAGGTTAAAGATATGGCTAAATTTAACACCTTTTATTTCAGCGAATAGTGCAATCATAAATGTTTGAACCATTGACATTACCAAAGTTTCTTTGCACGAAGCTAGTCGTCGTGGGCAAAATAGTGTAGCCATGTTTTTTTTAAACATTTGTTTTGACGATAAATCCAATGACCCCCTGGGAGTGTGTAATAAATGGTGAATATGGATAACGATGAACTTTTCCATGTGGCAAATTTGGAGGGCAGTCCTTGGAAAAGAAGCATCTACTCAAATAATGATAATACATGTATTTTCATCGATCACATTATTCGATCAGCACTAATCAGATCGTTATTTACATTCTGATTGCTTGGAGCTTGGAAGTTGAAATCTTCGTGTATTTCATTAATACAAATATCAAGTATATAATTTCATGGGAAACAATGATGAACCTACATATAACATGATTCATGTATACTCATGGTGATTATATTTTTGATACCGTTCTACAACAGTAGATTTGACTGCTGTGCACTCATGTCACACGTGAATAGTTCTCTTCCGCAGGAAGAAACCCCGTTATTTCGCTATCAGAGGAACTGAAAACTAAGTTGACCTAAAAATGTTACGTGCAAATGTACCATGAAATCTCGAGTCCATGAAGGCGAATATATATCCGGCAATAACAGGAACCAATAGCAACGTAATGGAGGTTGCTGACGCATTATTATTATCCGTGCCCTATTCTGGGTACGAATGGCTAATTTGGAAAATTCATTTTCATGGTAGAACTATTGCTCCTTGACGTATATGTTGGTTGATGAAATAAATTTTTGATTCGTTTTGGGTGTGTAGAACAAATTGGTGTTTTTGTGTGGGGAAAATGGTTTACTTTTTGTTCGCATTTTTCTCAAGATTCATGGGAGAAATATGTTCGAATTCGTTTAATTACTCTCGCCCCGATAGGGGGAGAGGATATTGTATTTGGGTCTGTCTGTTTGTTTGTCTGTCTTTCCCCGGGCATAACTCGATAACATATCGACCGATTGACTTTAAAATTGCAGAGAACAAGCGGAATGGCTCGGTCCTCCTCAATTTTTTTCAAAAATAAAAAAAAAATGTTTGCCATGGCAACCGAAAATCACATAATTGGCTGTAACTCCGGTTCTATTCAATATTAATTTTCCCAACTATTTTTGTATTTTTCTTTGGCCAATTCCCGATCGTATGCTATACGACCGATGGTCTCAGGACAAAAACTCCCTATCATCGCCCGAGGTCGACAATTTGTGTGTTCTGAGACTCAAGACCATGTTGTGAGGTCACCTTTCGATCCTGTAAAGCATATGGGTTGAGGGGACGTGCCTTGATAATGGATACAATATGGTGAAAATTTACGGCTCACTAAATTAAACGATAAGATCAAGGTTTCACAAAAGGTCAAAATCGAAATGTCGCAATAACTCAATAACTTATATTCATTATTAATTTTTTCTTATTATCTATTTTTCTATGGCCAATTCCCCATAATTTGCTACATGACCAATGGTCGTTCAATAAAAATTCCCCATTATCGCCCGAGGTCGACAAGGTAGGGGTCATCTGCTGAAATCACCGATTCATAATATTTCAAGCAGTAGTATATCCGAAACCACCGACGATGTTCAATAGAATATTAAACATGAAGTATGCAGTATAAATCTAAGAGAGCTTGTGAAGTTGGGAGGTTAGTATTAAAAACTGAGGTCGTGGTCGAGAATGAGTTCAAAACAGAAAAATCGCAAGAATCATTGATTTTTTTTAATGATTATTTCTCTCATGATTTCTGTATTTTCTATTGGTAATTCCCAACCATTTGGAACGTATGACCAATGGTCATACGACCAAACTATACGATTATCGCCAAGGTTGGAATGTAAGGGTCATCAGCTTGAATTTTAGTAACTAAATCTGAAGGGGCGAGGGTCTGCAATCTCTGATTGTCTCGTTTCTAGTAGATATTTGAAAGTACGAGTATTTAGCAATCTCCTCGGAAACCATTTGCAACTGTGGTGTTTAGTGTGAGTGTTGATATTAATAAGTATTTTTCTATATTGTCTTGTTATCAACTGACGTCAACAATTCGATCGACGTCCAATCCGTGACATGTGATACAAGAAGTGTGACTGCTGAAAGTAAAGCAATGCCTTTGATCGTTGGCAATTATGATCAGTTTTATACAGCCAATATATTAATCATAACTTTTTGAATTATTGTCCATTGTACAAAACAATGGCTCAGTTGGCGAAATATTATAGCGATAACTCAAATGGCCCCCGGGTATGTGTGATAAATGGTCCACATATGTTCGTGATAGAAAACGCCGGACTATTTTGAGCCATTGTTGGAATTTAGATGGACAATCTTTGGGAAACGGACACCTGCACAACAACTGATACTGTCATGATTTATCACAATATTTAATTAACATTGTAACCAAATCCGTTTTTTTTCTTTTGATTGTGTGACCTAGAATTTCCCCACTGTCAATTGGCAAGTATCTATTTGTTCAGATGTGATAAGAAATACGAGAATTCCGTAACAATGAAATCCTTTTTGGGTTTGCAAATTGGGTTTTGGGTTTGCAAATTGGTTTTTTTTACCTTCAACTTGTTATGACTTGAACTGGAATATCCTGATTACCGGAGTACTGAACTGACTGCAGCTGTTCGTTATAGTACGTTGTTATATATTGCAGTACGATTTCACCCCTTATGGCCATAAATGTGGATTCATGAAGTTGCATACAATTTTCTCGATTTTTCTCGCGATAGATTTCAAGATCGGATAACGGACTCGATTTGTTCGCTTGGAATACTCTGTACTTGGGTTTTGCTTCCATGTTTTATGTTATCTCGGTAAAGAGAAAGGACAAAATAATCAATGACACCAAATCCCTGCTGTGGGGAGATAGAAAGGTTCACGATGCAGTTCGTAAACATTTGGCAGGGGATGTGGTGGTTACATTCATAAGTGTTAACAAAAATCATTTGTTTCAGAAGCATGAAGTTGAATTCTGAATCATCAGACAGAGCAGCCATAGACATCATCTGCTGATTCAAAACTCCACATGGACATTGAGCCGACAACTAATTCGGGACATCATAAACGAGTGTACATGATGTGTGGACAGATTAACTAATACCAGTTGGCCAATAGCAGATTGGGAATAGGTATAGAAGCAGCGGATGATAAAGTAAATAAGGAACACGGACTGTGTTGGGTTTCATGTACGAAACATTTTGAGTTGTGTTCGATTTCCCACCGATTTATCATATCGGAACCTTGAAGCAGCTCCTCATCACAAGAACTTGTTTGGATTGTTGTCACTTCACCTTTGATTGTCACTGTGAGTCAGGCAAATGAGAAAAAATCTGTATTTGTTTGTATTTGTATTTGAATGTATTGGAAAATGTAGACTTTCCCTGTATAACCTCTGATTTTGATATCCACTATTGTCAGCATATAACCCTACGTCATTAATCTCACGTGCAGGTTGTTCTCTGTTCGCCGTAATAACCAAAACCAAAAACCTTTGGAGTAACTCTTTGTTTGTGCAGATACATGATAATGTAGTTCTAAATAATGGAACGTGAAGATGATTTCAGTCTGTTATTGTCAACTGCGCTCTGTTGATTCAGGTTCCTTCTGATTTATTTAATAATGCATTTCCGTCAGGTCACAAGCTGGGCAGACGGTTTCAATGGACTGGCAGTTCATGATACATACATTTTTATGGCATACGCATTTTGTCGCATGCAACATCTAACCGTAATTCCATTAGAATGAATCCTGCTGATATGTACGTGATTTTAAACATAAGCATATAATTATTTTGTTTCCATGTACAGTAATACTAGCATAGACCATCGTGTATTTTTGCCTCATCAATAACTTATTGTACATAAATGTATTACACCCAAACACCGTTCACTGTTCGCCACAATCACATTGTGGTGCTTAGACAGAACATGAGCTTTCAATGGATCATATCTTGATTTTACTCAACACCTATACACATCTGCCCACCTTTGCTATTGCTCCCAACCCCGAGCGACACAAGAATAGATCACAACCTACTAGTGGCTCGATTTCTAGACTGATAATAATAATAATAATATATTGTTCCTTATCAAGCTGTGTTTGTAGGCCTACAGGATGTTGGAATCATCAAAATTTGGCTGTATTCGTGGTAATAGATGGATACTTACATTCACTTTTCAGCTGCTAATTTGTACAGACAGAATACACTAAATATAATGACAAGTTTTGAAAATACTGTGAAAGTTTTACAAAAACGAAATTGGTGCACAAAATTGTCAATAGATCTAACAGAACAGTGACAAATTCATCGGTCCACACAAACAAATTAGATATGGTGTTAATGCACAAAAGCGGTAAAGATTTATTTTTGTCAAGGTAAGTGTCAATTTGATGCTCGTTAAAGCTGTAATAGATACATAGTATGACCGTAATACTTTTAATAGTATTATTATGATCTCTATTATGATTTTACATGCACCTGCGTAACTTTTCTTTCTGCCGAATCCATGTTTTGCTCAAATTGTGTATTCAGTGTTATTATCTGTTTTTTATCAATTCCGTGTTCCGTGTGAGGATAAAGCTAGCTTATCTTTGCTCTTGTACACGAATAATACATTCAAAAGCAAACAATGCATCTTACGGTCAATAAACTGCGAAACCAGTCCGTGGAAGCTAGTGTTGTTCATTACCAGGGACACCACAAGGGACGTGATACAGGAAAACATTACATCAGGGTCAATGTCTGTATATGTGTACGATAAAATGGCTCTATATCTGAGACAGGAAGTACAGTAGATAGACACAAACTATATCATTCATATTACTCATAAGTGCGATTTGAAAAAAATAAGATATGTTTTGAAGACCAAAGATATCTCCTGACGACCTTATACTCTTTTGTGAAGAAACAAAGAATTCGATACACACCGACTGGACGCACAAACTGCTACAATGATGAAACATTTCCGATAGCAGAACATCCTTGAACTAAGCACCACCCTGAATGGCAGATCGCATAACGTTAACACCATTCGGAAGTCTGTCGGATTCAAAAGCAATGAATAATGCTGTCATTTGTTACACTGGCTTGATATAATAGCAAACATCCATAATGAATAAACCGGAACTGGATTACCGCCGTGATCACATTCCCGAGGTTTCATGTTTGAACTAAGAATCTATTGATACTCCTAAATAGCTGATTACAATAGCGCTGCACAGAGCTTCATTCTTCAAATAGATGCTAAACTGGTACAATCCTACGGAGCCCCCAAGAGGACACTACCGAGAGTTTGGAAAATTTGTTTTCGTGTCCGCACGCGATCTTTCGTGTTTCCTCGTGATTTTTTCGCGTATGAATGTGATTTTTCCGCATTTGAACGCGATATTGTAGCAAAACCTTCTCAGAAGTCATGGTCGTCAGCACAATCAAGGCTATCGCGAGGAAACGCGAAAAGATTGCGTTCGAATTTCACAAGGGAACGTGAGCAGATCACGTTCGAATGCGAAACATTGCACGAAAAAAAAAATTCACTAACAGGTGTCATACTGTTCCCAGCATCCTCTGCGCAAAAGCCAGCAGTCGACGCTGTCATTCTTGCCCTATAACATTAAAATTTTTAATATTGTATCCTTACGCCACCAGTTTACGCAGGTTAGTCCGCGATATATAGACCATGATGTTATCAACTACTAATGCAAATACAATACGAGAGAGGTAAACTAGAAGAAGGAAAACTAGAGGAAAAAGCCAACATGACGAGAAAACCATATCGATTTTGCCGGTTCCTTGCACTGCGTAACCCTGTAAACCGTCTGCCACAACTCGGCAACACACGTGAGCTGTTTGTTTACCCCCGAAAGTAGCTCCCTATATTTCCCAGAGTCCTATGCGTGTTGTAGCAGAGATGAGATTCAGCGTGAATCTCGAGCGATGCAGTGTGTAACAGGTGTGTCCTTCACGGGGCTCCGTAAAATCTTTTGTTTGGGTATCATAATTCATAGCGGTCTTAAATCCACACTAATCTCTTGAAGACTGTACTGTGTAAATTACAGATATTTGTATATTTTTAATATATTTATTTTCCTGTTCACTATGAATTACAAGATTAATAAATCATTCTGAAATCTATTTTCTTCAGCTGGTATCTTCCCAATAACAATTTGTTCATGAAGCAAGAAGCGACGAATTTTAAGCGTTGTTTTTGTCCAATTCATATAATTCTTTGTGCTGTCGCGCGTCACTGTTATTTTCAGATGCACCACGTTTTAATATCACACACGTGTATTGTACTGGTCCGTAGGCGTTAACATATATTTTGCCTGATGATGCTATACAACAGTTGGACACACATGTTATCATATGTATCTTCCTATTTCAGGGGTATAAGTAACAAGAATGCAGTGGGATTATGTTTGTGATTTACGTATTGGAGAAAGACGAGATTATTCTGTCTTTAGAAAGACGAGGTTATTCTGTCTTTGAAGTATGATAAATACAACCAACGTGATCACAGACAATGTGAACCCCAAAAACAACGTCTGATGATTCTGGATTGAATGGATATCAGATAAGCTACCTGTCAGTGTATACGTCTATATCACCATTCACCATTGTCACGAGTCGTGCACTGTCGCATTGAGGCTGCACGTAGCCCTGAAGAGACATGTCCGCTGACGGATGATGGGCTCAGAACCATGCCCCAGCATGGTAGGAGACTATGATAACATGTTTCCACGTTTCTGTACGTGTCGCAAATCATGTTGGTATTATGATTGCCGATCGGGTGCAGTCAAACTAGACCCGCTGAGATGGTATAGAGACAACATTCGAACGTGTATGTGACACACTGTCTCCAGGTTTATAAGGATAAATGATTGATCAACCCAGAGTGAGGGAATTTTTGATAGCATTCTTTTGTCAGTCTTGACAAAGACATTAATTCGCAACACAGCTGTGACGTAAGATCATTGTACGACATTAATTTGCTTTGTTGTTGTTTTTTCGAGACCCTCCAACGTCAACAGGGCGAAATGGAAGACGACTTCTTGAGACAATAAATCACAGATCATGTAAATTTCTCGTATTTGCATATCATTTTGATACATGACAGGATATGATGACATGTGTTAAAAGATATTAATACAAAACCTCATCCCTTGGTACAGTCGTTTTGTCAGAACATTTAAAAAAAATACCGATGGTCCTGTATCATATGCATGGTAATATGTTCTGTAATCTTTGATTGACATGTTTCTTGACCATTCATTTATTTTATCAGATTGACCAGAAAACCCATGTGCACGTGTACAGATGAACACAAAATCATGCTGTTTTCGGAATGTTTTTTTTTTTGAAGATTTTCAAATTAAAAAGAAAGGGTTGTTATAAACTATCATATGTTTGTTGTGTAAGCATACTGGTTTATGTGACATGTATCAGAAGTTCAAAGAATTAATTCGTGTCATGAACGTAAGTATCAAACTCTTACCACCACTACAGTCAGACTCCGATGATGCTAATAACAAACGTAAATTACAACATTTTGCAATAGAAACAAAGCCTGACCAAATAGTTTATCCAAAGACACATTGGCGTCATCAGGGGCAGACAGTGTCTTAAATGTAGTTGTTTCTACTGTACACCTGGTGGAATTAGTATACAACTGCCCAACAAACTGTGAAAATAATAATTTATAAATCCGAAACAAACCCCATGGAATAGATATATGACAAGTACATAATTACCTAATCACAAGCCAGAAGGCTACTGAGTTGATGGTATCCTCGGGACAGATTACGTCCGCCAGCAGTGACACGACTCAGTGGTATGAATGTAATATAAGTATCAAACTATCACCACCAATACAGTCAGACTCTGATGATGCAAATAACAAACGTAAAATACAACATTTTGCAATAGAGACAAAGCCGGACGAAATAGTTTATAATTCCGTACCACATAACAAACACTTGTGTTGGTCACGAGGTTCAAATCCAACAGTATGCTCCTATGTAGGATGTAGATGAAAAATTTGCACTGATTCTCGCGATCGCAGGTTATCTATTACTAAGTAGTGAAATGTGATAGTTTATCCTTCCCACCTTCCTAAGGTGCGTTCATCACTGGGCAAGGATTTACCCTACCGATATAACACCGTCCTCATCACCATGCAGTCCTTCTCCCAGTGCGACGTTTTTTTGGCGGTACTGGCCCATTGATTATCATGATTATGTATACAGCATTGTAGGAACCCCCGGTCGAAACGATTACCGTAACGCGCGTTACGGTAATCAAAAACATGGCGGAAGGCCAGTCGCTTCGTATCGTCCATGTTCATTCCAAAAGAAATCACGATTTGTTTTATACACTTGCAGCATTCATATGGGAGTTTGGACATTGTTTAACATTCAGTGAGTTGGACGATTGCCCAACTTACGGTTTTCACGTTTAATTTGACTGACTGTTTTTATCATTTCGTCCTAAATACCATATATGTGGTCATGGTTATGTTTCATTTAAATAATCGTCACTGTGAAATAGCAAAGAAATACAAGAACACACAAACACGGAAATACATGGTCGTACTATCGAGGTCGTCGCTACTGCTCATTGTGAGCTGTTAGTTAATGAAATCTTATTTTCAACACACACTCTTTAAATGTACTGAAACTAAATGGTATATTCTTCATAATTAAGAGAGAAGGGGGGATACGCATTTAATTTCTGTTCGTTACTGAATCGAAGTTCAGCCAGAACTTAAATTGTACTGGCACGCGAGATAAGGCGCCGGTTGGTGGATCAAGGCATTTTCATCTGATAGTCAATACATTGTTGACCATGCACTGTGGTGCTGTATTCCGTGTTTGATTAAAGATGATATCACAGCTTCAAACGGCTGTTGTAGTACATCTGCATTGCGTATCTAAATTGAGGAAATTTGTGTCATATATACCGTATTATCAGCATCAGTTGTATTTTATGCATTCGGTGACCATTATTGATGCAGATACATGTATTTGTGATTTTCCTGCTAATTTGAGACGGTATATGCGAGAAATCCCAGTTATTTCAGAAACAGTACCGATCTATTTACCACATCGCCTGATATATATGTATCACTGTAACTCCAATAATATACCCGATATAACCCGCAAATAACGCAGTTTATATTCGAACCGACTCACCTTCCGCCATGTTTTTGATTACCGTAAAGCACGTGAGCTTTCAATCCCCCAATACACGTAAGGCCTTCCCACCTTCCTAAGGTGCGTTCATCACTGGGCAAGGATTTACCCTACCGATATAACACCGTCCTCATCACCATGCAGTCCTTCTACCGGCGCGACGTTTATGGCGGTACTGGCCCATTGATTATCATGATTATGTATACAGAATTGTAGGAACCCCCGGTCGAAATCCCCCAATACACGTCAGGCCCTACCAACAGCATGATTGCTCAAACGCAATAAAACATAGAAAAATGCATATTGTCGAGCAATGGTGATGTAGTACTAAAACCCTATGGTAACGATATAAATACAAGACATGAAACACTTAAACTGTTGGATGACACCGTTTTGGTCTCATGTTAATACCTCCAAACACCCTCCTACATTTCAGGTCAGTGCTCTCATTACAGCACTTTTTTTTTTTATCAAAGTGACGACTAATCATAAAATACACATGTATGGAAAGCCTTACGTTATTCCCATTTTACTCCCTGTTTTATTTCCGTTGATCCTCAGATCTGCGTCATCAGAATCAGAGGTATCCACCTGGGTTATATGCATCCACCACAGGCTTGGGGATGTCAGAGCGAATAACCTTGATTACATTTGAATGATTCTCGCTGAAATATACGGGATTTAAACATACAGTGGTTATTTTCAAGTACCGTATAATACTAGTATTACTTTGATGTTAATAACTAATATGTTATGTAAAATTAGGCCGAGGGCCAAAGACAGGTTACCGGACAATGTTTAATATTTTAGATATTAACCAGGCCACTGGTTAAATTCAAGGTCAAGAGAATATTCAGCATATATAATATTAAGCATATATCATGTCCACAGTTGATTGCTGAGCTGTAAATTCAATAATCAGAAAGATATCAGCAATTTTGTGCTGTGGCCTTGAAAATGAAAGCAAAGTTCAAATTCAAGGTCATCAAAATATTCAGTGTACATTGTATATCATTTTCTATTTGTCCACAATTGATTCTCAAGACATACAGACAATAGAGGAGCAAGATATGAGCCAGTTTGTCCTGTGACCTTGAAAATGAGGTCAGAGGTCAAATTCAAGGTCATGAGAATATTCAGCATATATCATTTCCTATATGTCCACAATTGATTCCTAAGCTGTAAAATCAATAATAAGTGAGATATTAGCCATTTTCTCAGGTGACCTTGAAAATGAGGTCAAAGGTAAAATTCAAGGTCATGACAATAATTCGCACATATCATTTCCTATATGTTCATAACTGATTCCTAAGCTGTAAAGTCGATAACAAGCGAGATATTAGCCATTTTGTCCTATGACCTTGAAAATGGGGTCAAAGGTCAAATTTAAGGTCATCAGAATATTCAGTATATATCATTTCCTATATGTCCACAATTGATTCCTAAGATGTAGAGTCGATAATAAGCGAGATATAAGCCATTTTGTACTATGACCTTGAAAATGGGGTCAAAGGTCAAATTCAAAGTCATCAGAATATTCAGCATATATCATTTCCTATATGTCCACAATTGATTCCTAAGCTGTAGAGTCGATAATAAGCGAGATATCAGCCATTTTGTGCTCTGACCTTGAAATTGAGGTCAGAGGTCAAATTCAAGGTCACGAGAATATTCAGCATATATCATTTCCTATATGTCCACAATTGATTCCTAGTCTCTAATCTCAATATTAAGTGAGATATTACGCATAATGTGTCCCATTATAAAGCATAGGAGAATTTAACATCGGAAAGTCCCATTTGGGCCGAGTTTGGGCCAAAATGGTCGACTTCGAGCGATTCAAGCGCAACGAAATTTATAGACATCATAGGAGTACATATCAGGAGTGTTATGTATCAAAAAGAAAAAAAGTTACTGAACAGACTTTGAGAAAATGGCCACCAAAGTCCAAAATCAGGCATTTTTCGTCGAAAATGGCCGCCATTTTGAAAAAAATGCGAAAATAAAAAAACTAAAAAATAGCTCCTTCTTGAATTATTTTTAAGTATTTTTGTGCAAAATTTCAGAAGAATTTGCCCGTAAACAAAAAAGATAAAAATGTGGACGACGACGACGACGACGGACGACGGACGCAACGCCATGCCAATAGGTTATCGGACCAAAGTTCCGATAACCTAAAAATTAGAACATAACCCAAACCAAGTTCAACTTCACTACAATCACGTTGTGAGGCACATTCAGAACGAGTGCTTTCAATGATTTAGATATTTTTTATTATAGCTAATATTTTGCCCCTACAAAGGTACGCATGTAAAGTAGAGTACAAGATTAAAGTTATTTGGAGAAAAAGATTATCTGTTCCAAATCAACTGCAAACATGCCTCGTCTCACAAAAGTAGGTTACAAAAAAAACTTTTGTTGGTGCGCCATCGAGTTACCTCTGACCAAGTTTACCCTCGATTGGCTAGGATATGTACGCGTAACTTTGAATCGCATTGCATCAAGGGATACAAAGCTCCGAGAATGGCAGTAATGTCCATAAACTAAGACAATCTCCACCAAGAAACTCGCTACGAAAATAATGAGAAAGGGTCATATGTTTAGGCATGCAGATATATAATATGCAGTACGTTTTCTTCGTTCGGTCAAAAATGTATGGCAAAATCCATTACTTTCTTCCACTTTGATGGCTCAATTTTGGGGTCTTGATTGTGGACATTATAGTGTTATATTTCTTGGCCCAATGATATAATAAATGCTCATTACAAGCACCCTCGATTAGTGTAATTGTTACCACTCGCTGACAGGTCTTTTACTTCTCAGCTCCTTGATTCATTGTGAGAAAGCACAAAAACGTAATGATGATTTTGATATATTTTGGAATATTTGTCGCGTCATGAATCGGAACGATTCACAGGATGTATGAACGACCAAGTGATGTCTCTCTTCTATGGTCCGTTCATCGAACGCTTACAATATGCAATAGTCCTTCGACTTTCCTGCAGCAGAAATGTGTCAGATGAGTTCATTCCAAACGCACTTATCGTTAATTGAAACTATGTCTCGTAAGAGCAACAGATCTAACAGAATCATGACAAGTTTAACGGTTCACACAGCCAAATTGAAAATGGTGTTGATGCACAACGATAAAGATTTTATGCTATCAAACTAATTGTCATCTTGCTGCTTGTGAAAGCCGTATGGCTTCACATTATTCTCTTTCCTTCTCAGTTCTAAGCGCTGAAAATACTCTGGACATAACGAACGTTTAAATGTGTCCCTGATATGGATCTAGTAGCTTAAACAACAACATCGATGGCTTGTTCTATAAAATATAGCAAAAAGGATCGTAATACTCTTTATTGTATTCTTATGATCTTTTGATTTTATGCGCATGTGCATTTTTTCCCTAATGTACATGTTTTGCTCAAATTGGTTTTCCATTCAGTGTTTTCTTCTGTTTCCCTCCAATTCCGTCTGAGAATAATGATTGTTTAGCGTCGTTTCTGTACATGAATAATACATTTAACAAGCAAGGAAATGGCTGAACACATCTTACAATCAAATCAAACGAATAATTCGCAAATGTGTTTTGCTGCAGTAATTCAATAAGAATGTTAGTCAGAGTGGAACATACATTATAGCACTCGAACATTTATATTTATGCCATGTGAAGCCAGTTAGTGAATGCTAGTGTTGTCCATCACCGCGGACTACTGCATAGAAAAGTTTGTACCACGGGTAACACCTTTAACAATAGGCCAGTCTGTGGTCTATTCAACATTGTATTGGGCCGCTCTCTATATTCAAGCTGTATTTATATTGAAATGACTCCATAAACTGACAGATTAGAAGGTGGATAGGAACAAGTTATAGTGTTCGTAAGTCCGAGTTGAACAATAGGATATGTATATCAATATTGACATATGAGGATGGTAGTACAGATTTGTGGCAAAATAGTATTTCCTGATGGCCTTATACTCTCGGTGAATAAACTTTGGTCTGGTAACGAACCGATGAGAAATTTCAACGATTAACTTCTTTTTCAGATACATGATTATTCCCAATAATATGTGATTTACGCTATGTGCAGGATTTATTTGGCTTTTTGCGTTTATTTCAATCGGGTGTTCTACATTATTCTATAATCAGACATTCTACACTTCCTGGACGCCCACATTACTACAATTGTGGAACATTTCCGAGGGTAGATCCGTATATATCAGAACATCCTTGAACTAAGCACCACTCTGAATGACAGACCACATAACGTTAACAACACTGGGAAGTGATGCGGATTCCAAAGCAATGAATAATGCCGTCATTTGTCACACCGGGATATGATAACGGACAACCATAATGAATAAGCCGGGACTGAATTACGCTATGATTACATTTGCAAGGTTTCGTATTTGAAGAAGGCTTTTTAGTAGTAGGAAGTCTATTAGTATTCCTGAACAGCTGATAACAATAGCGTCGCATAAAGTTTTATTTATCAAATAGATGCTAAACTGGGATAACCCGGTGCTTGGGTATTAGGCATTTATATCTCTCCTAAAGCCACATGGAGTTCTTGGAGACTCTACAGTGTAAATGACTTATGTTGTTCCTTGCACTATATATAGTACACAACTAATGTACAGTGGAGAGAAAAAGATATTGGTCTGACCAGCGGATATGTTTTTTGGATTAAGGAAATTTGTGCATATTTTATTTATTGGCCATATAGTTGGTACTCGGGGCCTATTTTAACGAAATTCATTCATCAGAACGAATGTTCAACATATTTTTTATTACATATCATATAGGTTTATATATTAACCTATATGTGTGTCCTCAACACTGGGTTCATCAATATAATGTTACAATGTATTTCATTTTTCCTTTTTGCTAGGCTCTGAGGTATGAACCTTTGTGGAACGAATGAACAAACAGTCCACGACTCACAACTTCACACATTGCCACATTGTCTCTGGATTTGTGAAAGTACGTGAAAAATATATGGCAGATATGATGTATTTCAACTAGACGATTCGGTCACCGACGCCCGCGTAGGTGTATCCTCCTGGAGCCCTATCATCCCTGTTGACCAAAATGAGTTAATTCAGACAAAATATCATTACAGCCAAGCCAGTGTTTCATCGATGCCAGTCATGAAGTTCCGGAATTTAACCATTCTTATTCCATGCAGTAACACTCTTAACAACCAAAATATTCATTAACCTATTATTTATGGTGGTAATAGATTGATAATGGTGGTAATAATAATTGATAATGGTGGTAATAGATTGATACTTACATTCCTACCAAATACTTGTAAATTCCTACCAAGAAGATTGTCACAGAAATAAGATATGAAACCTTGCTCAACACCCCCCAACCCCCGCACCCCACCACCACCCAACATTAATATATGTAATATTAAGATCCTTCCTTATGATTTGAAACTAGCGCTTGGGCCTCAAATGAACCATGCCAGGCTTCAAATCATCCAAGTATGGCCGAAAATCATCTCAACGTATCATGGATACATGTTATTGTCGCTAGCGCGAGGGCCTCAAATGAACGATGTCAGATCATGTCAGGCCAAGTCGGGCCTCAAATCATCTACGCCTGTTATTGTTATATTATTCATTCTATCTTTCCAAAAACAATATGTTTTGTGTATGAGCATTGATCAACATGCCTGTTCAATATTTCATTGATTCCTGTAAAATCCCCCCCCCCCCTCCCATACATACATATATATCGTTACAGATATTCAGTTACAAGACAAGTTAAATCGTACGTAGCACTCTCAATTTTCAATCAAATAACTAAGGCGCGCCTTGGCTACTTTGTAATATTCAGTTTCATCCATGAAGGGACGGCCTGTTCACTATCAATTACGAGATTAATAAATCATCCTGAAACCTATTTGCTACAGCTGGTATTTTCCTAACAACAATTTTTTTACGAACCAAGAAGCAACATTTTAAGCGTTGGTTTTGTCCAATTTATAATTGTGTTGCTCTCTTGCGTCATTGTTATTGTCAAGATACATCACGTTCACCGAACACGTGAACAATCGTTAATATACATGATGATATACAACAGCTGGATACACACGTTATCATATATATGTAGGTATCAATCTATTACCACAAATACAGTAGATTTTGATGATGACAATAACAAACGTAAAATACGACATTTTGCAATAGAAACAAAGCCCGACCAAATAGTTTATCCAAAGACACACTGGCGTCATCAGGGGCAGACAGTGTGTTGAATGTAGTTGTTTCTACTGTACACCTGATGGACTTAGTATACAACTGCCCAACAACCTATGAAAATATTTTAGAAATCCGAAACACACCCAATGGAACAGATATATGACAAGTACATAAGTACCTAATCAATAGCCAGAAGGCTACTGAGTTGATGGTGTCCTCGGGGACAGATTTAACGTCCGCCAGCAGTGACACCGACTCAGTGGTATGAATGTAGGTATCAATCTATTACCACAAATACAGTAGATTTTGATGATGACAATAACAAACGTAAAATACAACATTTTGCAATAGAAACAAAGCCCGACCAAATAGTTTATCCAAAGACACACTGGCGTCATCAGGGGCAGACAGTGTGTTGAATGTAGTTGTTTCTACTGTACACCTGATGGACTTAGTATACAACTGCCCAACAACCTATGAAAATATTTTAGAAATCCGAAACAAACCCAATGGAACAGATATATGACAAGTACATAAGTACCTAATCAATAGCCAGAAGGCTACTGAGTTGATGGTGTCCTCGGGGACAGATTTAACGTCCGCCAGCAGTGACACCGACTCAGTGGTATGAATGTAGGTATCAATCTATTACCACAAATACAGTAGATTTTGATGATGACAATAACAAACGTAAAATACAACATTTTGCAATAGAAACAAAGCCCGACCAAATAGTTTATCCAAAGACACACTGGCGTCATCAGGGGCAGACAGTGTGTTGAATGTAGTTGTTTCTAATGTACACCTGATGGACTTAGTATACAACTGCCCAACAACCTATGAAAATATTTTAGAAATCCGAAACAAACCCAATGGAACAGATATATGACAAGTACATAAGTACCTAATCAATAGCCAGAAGGCTACTGAGTTGATGGTGTCCTCGGGGACAGATTTAACGTCCGCCAGCAGTGACACCGACTCAGTGGTATGAATGTAGGTATCAATCTGTTCATGCATGATTTATGTATTGGAGAAAGATGAAATATGTTACTCTGCCTTTGAAGTGGAATGAATAAAGCCTCCGTGATCCCAGACAATGTGATCCGCCAAAACAACGTCTAATGATTCTGGACTAAATGGATATCTAATTAGCTAATATCAATGCATACATGTGTATCATCATTCACCAGTGTCACGAATCACACACTCTCCCACTGAGGTTGTATGTAACGTATGTAGTTGATGTATGTAAGCTCCGAGCCCTAACACAACATGGAAGGAAACTACGAATATTAAGATCTTCATACTTTTGTACGTGTCAAGTTTGTCTGATAGGTTAGATTTGTGTTTTACTTCATGACTGATATTCTGATGTAGTGGGGCAGGAAATGCTCACTCTTTCCGGAACACCTGATTTCACCTCCTAATGGCCATTTACAGGGGTTCATGAGTTTCCCTGTCATTTTTGTTTTCTCTCACTTCGTATACCTGATATGACTTTCTGTCCCCGGACTATGAGATTGGATAACGGACCCTGTTTTGTTTGCTCGGAATACTTAATACTGGGTATTGATTACATGTCTATCTGGTATAAAGACAACATTCGTACGTGTTTGTGACACGATGTCTCCAGGTTTGTAAGGATAAATGATTGATCAACACAGAATGAGGGAGTTTTTGATAGCATTCTTTTGTCAGTCTTGACAGAGACATTAATTCGCAACACAGCTGTGACGTAAGATCATTACATGACATTAATTTGCTTTGTTTTTACAACATCAACAGGGCGGAATGGAAGTCGACTTAACGAGACTATAAATCACAGATCATGTAAAATTTCTCGTATTTGCATATCATTCTAATACATGACAAGATATGATGACAGGTGCTAGAAGATATTTATACACTACCTCATCTCTTGGTACTGTCGTGCTAAACGATAGTTTTGTCAGAGAAATAATTATAAAAAAACACCAACGTTCATGAACCATAATGCATTAAATGCAATAAATGTTTGTGAGATGTATGGTTGACATATTTCTTGACCATTAATTTATTTATATGTTCTTTTTTTCAAACTGGCCTCAAAAGCTGTTTGCGCATGTGAAGGAAGTAATATACACACAGAGACATTGCCCTGCTTATTTTGTCGACGATATTCGTCATATTACAACAGCAAGTGACCTCGCAGTTTTTGGAATGTTTTGTCCGGAACATAATGAAAATAAAACGTTCTTCCATCCTGTTTTTTGTGACATGCATCGGAATTCGTGTAATGAACCATCTCGTTTTCCAGAAAGCAAACAGTTATCATGGTTATGTTGGTCACGAAGTCCAAAGCCAACAGTTCGTTCCCATGTAGCATGTGGGTGAAAGATTTCCGCTGATTCTCCCAACCGCAGGCAAGCTAAGCAACCAAATGTGGTACTGATATAGGTAATCCTCCCTATTTCCCCATAGTGCATACATCACCGGGCAAGGATTTACCCAGACCAAGATAACATTGTCCCCGTCACCATATTCGCATAGACTAGTTCTACCACTTGACGTTTATGGCGCTACTGGCCCATTGCTTATGTATGTGTTTAGAACGAGTTTATCCTTTAGAACAAGATTTTGCTGATACCAATAGAAAACCTAGCACCAAACACTCATTATTCTATTGATATATCAAAATGACTCGAACGTCGAAAATACTATATTCTCCTGATATAATAAGACACATTACTCGATGTGAAGAAGCAATATCAATCAATCAATCAATCAATCAATCAATCAATCATGAGTGATTGGACAAACAAGTATGGTGTAACAGTGTCACAGTTGATTGCTGATTCATTGTATGTAGACATAAAACCCCGGTACAAGGTACTCGATTTCACAATTCATGGAAACATTTTGACGGGTGCCACAAGTGGGACAGGAAAAACATGTTTTGACTCCTGTTTTTTTTTACAGAAGTTTGGATGTTATGTTAACTTCATGTATTTGCTACCGTTTCCTCATATTCCCAGTGGACCTCTGTCTCTTGGATGAATGATAAATATGTATTGATCGAATACCCTTGAATATAGTTTTCAGGAATGGGAAATCCGTTGTAGTTGTGAACACTTTATGAAAATGTGCAACAACAGTATCTATTACACATACGGATTCACACTTATTACCCTCGCCCCGTAGGGGGGCGAGGGTATTGCAATTGGGTCTGTCCGTTTGTATGTCTGTTTGTTTGTTTGTCTGTCCGCGCGCATATCTCAAAGGAGAATGGTCAACATGAAACTGATAGGGATGAAGCGGTATCTCAGTGGCTCGGTCCTCTCAGAATCTGGTCAAAATCGGACAAAAACTGTTGCCATGGCAACGGAAAATGTAAAAATCAATAATTGACCATAACTTCGGTTCTAATCAAGATAATTTTTTCTAACTAATTTTATATTTTTCTATGGCCAATTCCTGATCATCTGATATATGGCCCGAGGTCGTACGACCAAAACTCTCCATTATCGTCCGATGTCGAAAAATTGGGGGTCACGGTTTTGAATTTTTATTGCCAGCGACGTTTCAGTGCAAATGTCTGCGCTCATAACTCAAAGGCAAACGGTCCGATCGATTTGAAATTTATAGGGCAAGAGTGCTATGGTGGTGGCTCAGTCTTTCTAAAATTTTGCCAAAATCGGATGAAAACTGTTGCCATGGCAACGGAAAAAATAAAACCACATAATTGGGTCTAACTCCGGTTCTACCTGATATTAATTTTTCCAACTATTTTTGTATTTTTCTTTGGCCAATTCCCAATCGTTTGGTGTACGACCGATGGTCGTACGACGAAAATTCTCCATTATCGCCCGATGTCGAAAAATTGGGGGGTCACGATTTCAGTTATTCTTGGCCAGCGACATTTCAGTGCAAATGTCTGCGCTCAGAACTCAAAGGCAAACGGTCCGATCGATTTGAAATTTATAGGGCTGGAGTGCTATGGTAGTGGCTCAGTCCCTTTTCAAATTTTGCCATAATCGGGTAAAAACGGTTGCCATGGCAACGGAAAAAAGAAAATCACATAATTGGTTATAACTCCGGTTCTAATCAATATTAAATTTTCAACTTATTTTTGTATTTTTCTTTGGCCAATTCCCAATCGTATGGCGTACAACCGATGGTCTTAAGACCAAAACTCTCAATTATCGCCTAATTTTAGTTAATAAATCTGAAAGGCGAGGGTCTGCAATCTCTGATTGTCTCGTACTGAACTTGTAAACTTCGTCCATGGATTCGGTCTAGAAATTGAAATTTTTCTGTTTGTCTGTATCCATTTGTGCTTTTACAACATCAATATTCAACACACATACATTTCGCAAGGTTTGTTTGTGATATGGGCATTGCTGTTCCCATCATCAGATCCAATTCAGGCTTTGACGACCAAGCTATTGGATTGTGTGTGCCTTTATAATAGAGATTTCAGAGATCATGTTGTGGGTCATACCAACCAGTAACATGATTTTTCTGGCGCAACACAGTGTAGGAAAATTTGAATTGTATGTAAAGGGGCACCTGATGTTATCTATATGTAGTAATAAAACCTGAGCAAATGCTATAAATACAAGACATAAAAAGAAACAATTCCACTGTGTGGCTGAAGTTGGAATGGTCTCATGAAATTCAGATGGAATGAATGAATGTGTGGATGAAGTTGGAAACCGTTTTGGTCTCATGTAAATACCTCCGCATATCTCTTCCATGTTTTCAGGTCAGTGCTCTCATTTCAGCACATTTTGGAAATGGACCAGACGTCATGAAATACAGATGGAAAATTTTACGTTATTCCCATCTATTCTGTGTTTTATTCCCGTTGACCTTCAGATATGCGTCATCAGATTCATCCATATTCATCTGAAGTGGTGAGACTTGATAATCATCTTCGTAAACTTACCCAACAGTTATTTTGCGCGTATCAGTTGGGATTTTCCAGGATGCACATGTGTATAACTTGATTACTGGAACTGGATAGACGTGGTGGACGTGTGGATCAGTTTTGAGCAGGCGTCATCATTCTTGTTTTTTCATGAAAACACGAATGTGTGTGACAAGACTCATACAGTTCATGAAACTATATCCCGGAAGAAGCTAATATAAGCAGATTTCTCTCAAGTATGATCGAGTTGGATACGTTATCACGAAATGAAGTCTGTAAAATCAACAATACAATCAAAGTGGTCTTGCTAGTTAACATGAAAAAATTAAAATACATATTCATCACAAATCATGCGTTGTATCTGTCTGTTTGACACGCTATCAGTGTGCTGTTCACTGTTTACTTCAGATACGTGTTAACCTTCCTGCAAAAAAAACTTATTAACTAACGCAAATAGTGATCTGGTCTTTGTATATTCCTCATTTTTGGTAAGTATTTTTCCAATATTGATAAGTATTATCTCTCCAGAGATCCAAGATGCAAACTATACTCTAACGCTTTATACCCATGTGAGAAACGTCAAATTTCAAATCCTCGGTGGGAACATTCAGGTAGGGTTTATTGCATATCCTAAAACCAAGGTGGGCACTATTTGACGTAATACTCAGCGGTCCTATGACCCACTAGCTCGGTGTGAAAGTGCGCCTGCGGCTTAAATTTGAAATTCTCTTGATATTTTCAAATGATACCATTGATATTGTGCATTAGTACGGAGCCCCTGAGGTGACATACCGAAAATATTTATTAATCTGTGCACACGAATTAAATTTTCCAACCATGCGCACGAATTACCAAAACCGTGTGCACAATTTAACAATTTGTGGTCACGAATTAACAATCCGTGGGCACGATTTACTATTTCGTGCGCACGAAAATACTAATTCCTGGGCACAAAATACTAATTCGTGCTCACGAATTGGTAAATCGTGCCCACGGATTAGCTATACCAATCCGTGGCCACAAAATACTAATTGGTGTGCACAAATTGTTAAGTCATGCCCATGAATTAGTAAATCGTGCCCACGGCTTAGTTGAGGTAATCCTTTTGAATGATTTAACAATTTGTGCGCACGAATTACTAATTTGTGTGCATGAATTGGTATTTCGTGGCCACGAATGAGTATTTCGTGCCCACAGATTAGTATTTTGTGCGTATTTCGTGCGCGGATTAATAAATATTTTTGATATCTCACCTCAGCGGCTCCGTACATTCGAAAACGAACCCTGAATAAATATACGACAAATTGCACGAGATTAAGGGCTAGTGTCTTGCAGGAAACCTAGTTTGAACAGAGTACGCATTCGCATATATGTCATCGAGTCTACTGCATTTACCATACTATAACTTACATTGATACAACATGAGTGCATTATTTCTGAAAGTTGAAACTGAAAGCTGATAATGCCTTTTGGCGACATTGTACATCTTTGCACCTTTTACCGCTACTCGTTAGCGGATGAAATGTATGAACATGATGAGTTTTCATGGTAATCCTGCTATTTCTGCAAGGTGCATTTGCCAATGGGCATGGATTCACCATGACCATGATCGGTCTGTCCCGGCCTGTTTATATCTGCATGCCAACGCTTTATGCAACAATGGGTGGATGCGTTTGTCCGGTCCTGCCATCTTACCACAGCATTTGTTTTTTAAAATATTGGTCTCAACAACCACATGGAAACAATCACTAAAAAATATTTCTGTTAGTTTCAATATAACGCTTTCAAATATATTAGTGCCTGATTTAAACAGCAAGATATTGCGATCACTTTGATGGATTTGACCGATCAGACAGTGGCTCCGCGGGACTCCCACCGGGATGACTTGTTCATCATCATCATTGCTTGAGCACTGTTCCGAAAGATATCATTCTTGAATGAGAACATATTGCCGATCATTTCAATTGTGAAAATGGTCGTGGGAAAAAAGTTTGTCAAAAAATATTTCGCTCGTAACGGAACCCTTCGTACCAACTTTTTTCACTAATATACTAGCAAGCATGATGTTTGAACATGATCAAATGGGCACTTTATTTTGCAGCAATTTGAAGAAAGTCTAAAATATGGCATTTGTATTTATCAGAATCTGTTCAAATCTACACAACCTCTATGAGAATATATTGATATGACAGGCAGTTGAAAACTTGCAAAAGGGTTCAAAACACCGAAGTCTCTGTATTGATTTTGTACACGGCGCCGGTGACAGGGTGAACAATGCTATGCGTTTTCATAGCGGATTTTTCCCATTTGATGTAGTTGGACGAAATGTTTCACCCAAAGATGTTTATTACAAGTCGAGTACCGTATGTATAGATGTAAATATAGATGTGTACAAGTCAAATCTATGTAGCATGTTAAATTTATATTGACGAGCTCCCGTGCATAATTTTTTTCGCTTTGCGAGAGTAGGAGCTGTTGGGGTTTCCAGTTGATATGGGTCTGGAAAAGGTCTGGAAACTGTTCCATTTTGCGTCTGGAAAGTCCTTGATCTTGTTATCCACAGAAAAGTGGGAACTCTGTGAATATAATTAATGTCATGACCACAGAAGTCAGACTCAAATAAACTTCCCATTCCCCACACTGATATCAAGCTACGCACAGCTAGAGCGACACATGTCTTTTACATACATTTCCTGACGCTTACTTGTATCAATGGCAATATGAATTATTGGACAACATGAGAACTTGCAGGACAGTACACGAAATTAAAAAGAAAACAAACTTCAATAAAGACATAATAGCATATGATAATGCTCTTCATTTACTAGTAGTCTATGAAAAGTTTTCAGTGAAATAAAATGAGTTTTACATTTATATTTAACCAAATAAGTAGTCTTTCCTTAACTTTTCATCACATTTCATTTTGGGTTACGCAGAACTGAACATAGCCAGCAACGTGAACAAGATAAACTGCATGTCGTTTGACGAAGGTGACCGGGTGGGATGGCGGCAATATGACATTTATTGTCTCGATATTTTTATTTAGTACTATTTATCACCCGGCACTAAGGTCTCTTGAACTGCAGAATTTCCAGTATTTGCTGTTTTCACAGTGTTTATGTCGAATCGCATGGATTTTGAGTGTTTTTTTGTTTCCATCTTTTCTACGTTTTTGGTCTAACCATCAGAGCAAATTGTGCCTCCACTGACGTCACGATCAAGGAAACTGCCGAAGCTACATGTATTTCTTTCATCGGCTGGCGATTGTAGATCTAATACTGACTCAATATACTCGAATGTACATTTATGTCACTGTTATTACCTAGAAATTAATGCTAAGATCTATTATCCCAACAAATATCCACACTCTACAATATTTTCATCTCAACAGGAATAAAGCCATATAATGAAACTTTGCTACTATGACTTGTTATTAAATATTGTGATAGATCATGCCATTATCAGTTTTGTCACAGCTGTTCCATCCCATTTGTTATTTAGGTGAGTCAGTTCTACAAATAGGCAATATAGTCTTTTATTTGAATTGGGCTGTCATATTAAGTTTCAATGAAATATTCCACAACACATGTAGTTACGTTTCCTCCATTCAAAGGGAAACCTGGCCCAAATCCAACAGGAATGTCGTGGGAAATGTGTTGGTTCCCCAGGCACTGTTGACTTTTACGTGGACTACAAACCGTGTTTTACATACTTTTTTCCTTGCCGCCGCCTCTGCATTCTAGCGAGACATGCTCCGTGTGGGCGTGTCAGTCGGAACAGAATTCTCAATCTCTGGTGCAAATGATCACATCGTACATGTAGATCAGTTAGATAGCAGGGGGCTCAGTTTAGAGTTATATGATTGTGTGGCTCGGTATAGTCTAAGGTTTCTCATTACATTCTCCATTAAAACCATGAATCTTAACACCAAATCCTATTTGCGTTCATACATTAATGTCAATTAGGACATAATTTGTTTTGTTAAATAAATAACATATCGGATGTGAGATGCTCATTGTTGTGAGACACTCGATACTGCTTGTGACAACGAAGGAAGGGATGACAGAAAACCAAAATTACATAATTTATACTCGTGTTACTATCTTGGGTGTGGCTAACTTGAGTTCATCATATGAAGACATTTGACATCACACCTGTATAGTAGTGCGATGTTTTTCGGAAAACATGGAAAAAACTAATACCTAATTATAGGGAATCGTTTCGCCATACACGATAAAACATCGTTCAAGAAGTACCACTGAAGTTATCTGTCGTGAGTTATTTACATTGGATATGAATTGTCACTCAATGTAATTGGTATGGCATCAACTATCTTGTAGAGTATAGATCCCTTGTCATTAGTTAGGACTTACTGCTATAGTAATGTATGTGATTAATTCAGACATTTGCGATCGAGGTAAATTCATCTTCGATTCTGATCATTAGTCTTAGCGAACTGTAAGGGCATCGTACATTTTGTGAGTTATTGGTGCAAGCTACATATATGTATATTAGCCAATTTCACATATAGTGTATTGTGTGTCAATTAGACAGTATGTACGCCGCTGCATCATTAATATGGCGAATATTTTCATGATTGATGCCGGATATCACTGATTCTTATATAAGCGCTTTATTAACTTTACACACATTCTCTAATTGCTTCACACTATTATTCTACGCAATATCTCATTCCATTTATAGGCTAAAGTCAAATAGGTTCGGATACAAATTTTTGCCCTCCAACAATGTTTTGCATGTAACTTCCGGTTGGATTTCAAATTGTGATCAACTTGAAATTTGATTTGTCCCCATTGGATATGAAACCACAGTATTGTGAAATATATCGTTCACTGGCCGATATCAGGCCGGGGCCGAATTGTACCTGGTGTCGTGTGATTTACAAGCCGGCAGTTCAACAAGAATTGTTTGTTATAGCGATAAAGTCCAATGCCGCATTTATATCTCAAGCCGACACACACACCTACGTCCAGATGATACTCCCAAGTGTCGAATAAATATCCTATATGTTAGTCCAAATGTTCACAACAATATCACAGATTCTGCGTGTAAACTTCTATCGTCTCTGTACAAACACGTCCATTTTGTTCATCAATCTCTGGACAAGTGTGCGGGCCGAGGGACATGTGTGTGAAATTTCCCGCCTTGAGCATGCGAGGTCGTGTGATTGGCTGGATAAATGCTGATGTCATATATGCACGTGTCTGTAATTTTCCATGTGTTAGAGAATATGTGCTTGTGTCAGTGTAGTCAGTGTAAATGCGTATGAGCTGTATTGATTGGGGCCGCGTGGTTGTGTGTGGGTTTACATGTATTGATCGTGTATACACTGAAAATATTACCCAATCAGCGGTTTGTCAAAATATAGTCAAAAACTTGTTTTTCTGACAAGTTTGCAATCGTCGAGTACGTGACTAGTTTTCGAATTACAGTGGCTGGATCGTTTCGTCAAAACCTAGTCATGCCTTCGTCAGAAATTCATATTCGGTTAGTCGGAAGTGATGTCACAAGTGATTACAACCATGACAACACGTGAGACAAAATGACAAGCAGCTGGTTTGTAATTTTGTCTAAGGAATTGATTTTATATCGTTGAAAATCACTGTACTGGTCGGTAATCTGTACAAGTAGATTAGTGTTTTAGCAAATATCAACACTATAGAGCATTGTGATGGAGTGAATATTGAGCTAAAATGTGTTAGATGGAGCTAGATTGCGATTTTAGATAGGCATTATGGCCGGGTATATAACTGCTAATATTGTACATTGTCTCAGAGCTCATGCTTCGTGGATCATTTCTGGCGCTCATTGTACAGGTCGGAGATAAGGCAGAGGAATCCATCGCACTAGGGAATGACCAGGTAATTTTAAAAGATGGTGCGGTTCCACATCCAAATTGTTTTTAGGCTACCGTAGTACCCTTGGTCCGATTAGCCTATATATTGACCTGGCGTTGCGTCCGTCGTCATCGTCATCTGTCTACATTTTCATCTTTAAAATTTACAGTGGAATCTTTATGAAATTGAACAAACACAAATCTAGAGGGTCTACCTAAAAATATTTACGAAGGAGATATTTTTAGGTTACCGGACCTATGGTCCGATAACCTATTGGCAAGGCATTGCGTCCGTCGTTGTCGTCCACACTTTCATCTTTTTAGGTTACCGGACCTATGGTCCGATAACCTATTGGCATGGCGTTGCGTCCGTCGTCCGTCGTCGTCTTCGTCTTCGTCGTCGTCCGTCGTCGTCGTCGTCCACATTTTTATCTTTTTTGTTTACGGGCGAATTTTTCTGAAATTTTGCACAAAAATACTTAAAAATAATTAAAGAAGGAGGTATTTTTTAGTTTTTTTATTTTCGCATTTTTTTCAAAATGGCGGCCATTTTCGACGAAAAATGCCTGATTTTGGACTTTGGCGGCCATTTTCTCAAAATCTGTTCAGTAACTTTATTTCTTTCTGATACATAAGACTCTTCATATGTACTCCTATGATGTCTATAAATTTCGTTGCGCTTGAATCGCTCGAAGTGGGCCATTTTGGCCCAAACTCGGCCCAAATGGGACTTTCCCATGTTAAATTCTCCTATGCTTTATAATGGGACACATTATGCCTAATATCTCGCTTAATATTGAGATTAGAGACTAGGAATCAATTGTGGACATATAGGAAATGATATATGCTGAATATTCTCGTGACCTTGAATTTGACCTCTGACCTCAGTTTCAAGGTCAGAGCACAAAATGGCTTATATCTGGCTTATTATTGACTCTACAGCTATCAAACATCATTCAACAGAGGGCAGCATTGTACTATCAGTCCTTTTTTGGCGGGAAAATTACGTTTATATTGATAACGCCAGCAAAAACAATATAATGACGTCATAAGACTGATAAAGCAGTGCTGCCAGCTGGTGATTGCAGATATTTCTGATAACCCCTGGACATATAGGAAATAATATATGCTGAATATTCTCGTGACCTTGAATTTGACCTCTGACCTCAGTTTCAAGGTCAGAGCACAAAATGGCTTATATCTCGCTTATTATCGACTCTACAGCTTAGGAATCAATTGTGGACATATAGGAAATGATATATGCTGAATATTCTGATGACCTTGAATTTGACCTTCGACCTCATGTTCAAGGTCACAGGACAAAATGGCTAATATCTCGCTTGTTATCAACTTTACAGCTTAGCAATCAATTATGAACATATAGGAAATGATATATGCAGATTATTGTCATGACCTTGAATTTGACCTTTGACTTCATTTTCAAGGTCACAGGACAAACAGGCTAATATCTTACTTATTATCGATTTTACAGCTTAGGAATCAATTGTGGACATATAGGAAATGATATATGCTGAATATTCTCGTGACCTTGAATTTGACCTCTGACCTCATTTTCAAGGTCCAAAGACAAACTGGCTCATATCTCTATTGACTGTATGGCTTGGGAATCAATTGTGGACATGATATAGAAAATGATATACATTGAATATTTTGATGACCTTGAATTTGACCTTTGCCCCTTCATTTTCAAGGCCACAGCACAAAATTGCTAATATCTCTCTGATTATTGAATTTACAGCTTAGCAATCAACTGTGGACATGATATATGCTTAATGTTATATATGCTGAATATTCTCTTGACCTTGAATTCAACCAGTGACCTGGCTAACATCTAAAATATTAAACATTGTCCGGTAACCTATCTTCGGCCCTTGGCCTAATTTTTGTTTACGGACGAATTTCTCTGAAACTTCCCACAAAAGTGCTTGAAAATAATTAAAGAAGGAGGTATTTTTTAGTTATTTGATTTTCCCGATTTTTCCAAAAATAGCTGACATTTTCGTCAAAAAAACGACCAATTTTGAATTTTGGTGGCCATTTTCTCAAAATCTGTTCAGTAACTTTTTCTCTTATTGATGCATAACACTCCTCATATGTATTCCTGTGACGTGTATAGGTTTTGTTGCCCTTTGAAAAAAATTCTCGAATTGGAAAATTTTCGGCACTTTTTTCCTTCATAAGGCCAAAAAAAAAGTATCATGGTTCTGGTTATGCGCGCGTATCAGTTTTAACCCTGCACATCACTCGTTTTTTCTTAAAAACCAAAAAAAAAAAAAATCGCGCGCATCACTTGAGAGCTGAATTTCTTTTTTTTTTTCAGTAAATTGACACCCGTACATCGATTTTGGGGAGATAGTGATCAAGTAAAATGGTCCCAAGTGTCTTCGACGCTGCAAAACTTGGTGTATGGCTGGCCAAACAGAGCTCATTCAACCGGGTAGCTTATCGACAGCCAATTTTAGGGGAAAATGGTTGGCCAGATGGGCCATATTTGACCGGATCAGTCATCGGCCGCCAATTTTAGCAAAAAGAAAAAAAATTTAAAAAAAGGAAATTGCGTTGTCGCATCACTTTTTCGGGGACCACAATAACCAGAACCATAATACTTTGTTTTTTTGGGCCTAATGGGAGCTGTCAGAACTGTACACTGGAACGCCTGAAGATACAGTAGAGCTTGAAAATTGGCACTTTCAAATAGGAAGTCATATATGGCGAATTGTGTGGTGACCTTGAAAGGTCAAAACAGCCATTTTTGGGTCGAAAAATGCCTAAATTTGCACCTGGTAGACCAAAATTGTCCGGTATCCTATCTTAGCCCTTGGGCTATTTTTTTATATTTTCCAATAATTTTTTTTGCAAATCTAAATACATAGACTACTTCAATGTGTCTTGTCTATTCAAGGATGAGAATGAGTCGTTGAAGTTCGTGGTCATAGAGCCCCTGAGGACTTTGGTGGATATGGGATCGGAACTATTCCCTGTAGTCATTGGCGGATTCACCCTCTACTTACTGGATTGTGTGATGAAAGGAGTCATTTCGCATTTGATCAGATATGACCGGTTGAATTGGATATCCGTGACATATATATTGACCAATCACATTATCAATATATCACACTGCTTTGCAGAATTGTTTTGGAAAAAGGGAATAATTTGTGTACTTGTATATACAGGCATGTGCCTTTCTATTGTTGTGCACTTGTATTATCATGTCATGAAAATAAAATGAAATTAAATAGAGTAGTCAGTCTTGATGATGTTTCGACGATCTTTTGACAAATGTGCGACAAACTTGAATATTTGATGAATAATAAATGAAGTTCATTTACTCAACTAACTATTGACTAACGTTTGACTAACTTTCGACGATGACCAAGTTTCGACAACCCAAAACTTGTTGTTTTCAGCATCGTCAGGTGGACGACCCAAAGTTCGTCAGGATGATGACCTTTTGACAAACCGATGATTGGCTAATATTTTCAGTGTAGTGTGCCGTGTCACGTAAGAGAATGAGTGTTGTCATGAATATGATTTAGAGAAAATAGCCGCCAAATTGTGAATGAACGACGAACGGATGACGGAGGCAGTGCCACGCCAATAATTTATCGGGCCATATCAATAGGCAAATAGAATATATAATAATTCACATACTTACTTCATTGTATAGGATCAACTTTGCCAGTCACATCAATCGCATTTTCACTTCTAGATAATCTTTTCCAACCAGACTATTTTCTTATAGATAGTCTGCAATCCTATCTCAAGCATAGAAAGCTTCCCATGAATTTATTCTTCATTTCCTTATGTTAAGAAAAAAACATTGGTAATTTTATTTCGGCTGAGCTCAGAAAGGCAGTGCCTGCAGGAATAAATTTGATTCCATGCTGAGCATAGATTTTCAGTAGAAAAACTTATTCGGTTAACCAGCCAAGAAAATTGCACACGTCTCCTGAAATTATGAATGTAACCACTTTCACGAGGAGGGAGACAGGTGATGACGTATATCACCCCTGACAATTTTACAACATTTTTTACACTGCCCATTTGAGCCAAATACTGCATATTCAATCAGACAGCCATCCACACGAGTCAATTCACTCAGTGATTTCCACAATATGCCATTACGCTGTTCTGCGTTGGCTTTCTCAAATTGCACTCTATTGGACGAAATGTTAGTGACATAGTTTCAACAATATAATAACAACTTTAAAGCAGCTGTCAGAGGAACTATACAATTTTTGTCTAAAGTTATTTCGCTAAAATATACAGTGTTTCCATATAATGCAACCTATTTGTCATTCCGTTTTTGCAGGTATGATAAGTCGCGGTGAATGCACATGTTCAATCTTGCATAATTTGTTGCCCACTGTTGCTGTTATTCCATGATGGCAAACGGACACATGGTTTATAAACAGGACAACAGTCGAAATCTGCAGATGCAGATCGTACTCAAACCAATTCAATTCCTTTGTTGTCCATTATCAATACAGTATATACAGCATAATTGGTTGGCAACCCAAAATTCGTAATCATGTGAAAATGGACACCGAAATATTGCTGTTGTAGACCTTGCTCATTCTATCCGATCTTATTCATTCTTCTATAGAGAGTCAACTTGTAGATATATGTAATGATATCTAATGATATATGCTGTGTATTCGCGGTAGTTCGAAACTATACCATGTAGTGCTTTCTGTACGCTTTGTAAGTTACATTTGTTAAAATCAACATTTGTATACTGATTTGTTGATGACATCATCGGCAGAGATATGTACGGTGGCTCTGAAGTACGGTGGCCTTCAGAGCCACCGTACTGAAGCGACCTGTGTTTGAAAACATATTATCTCCAGCGCTTGACTTATTATCTCGAGTGCTCAACATACTCATGTCGAGCTCTCAACTTCGTCATCACGAGTGCTCAACATAGTATTGTGAGCGCTCGGAATATTAAAGAAAGCGCTTGACATAATGTAGCAAGTGCTCCAAATAATATAGCGAGCGCTCTACATAATTTAGTGAGCACTCTACATAATATAGCGAGCACTCTACATCATAAACCAAGCACTTTATCGCTGTATAAGCAAAGTCTAAATGAAAACGGTCAGATACCTATATTTATATGAGACATAAACTGATCTTGAATTGAAGTGCTGTCTCGAGACAGATAACAGATAAATATTTAACGTATCACCAGCACTCGAGATGAACAAGTTGAGCGCTTGCTTTGTTATGCAGAGCACTCGCTATATTATGTTGAGCACTCGAGTTAGTTAGGTCAAGCGCTCTATTTGAGTATGTTGAGCGCTCGATATAATATCTCGAGTGCTTGCTTTGTTATTTCGAGCGCTCGTGATAACAAATTGAGCGCTCGAGATAATATTTTTTCACACACAGGTCCCTTAAGGGCCACCGTAGATATGAGCTAATATTGTACATGCTATGAAACCATTGAAATTACAAGAATGCTACCCAATACGCGATCTCGATGATGCAAAATTATAAAAACCTTGGTAAGAATCGCTGTTGCCATTTTCTCTCATCGTACGCACTCTTCCAGCAAAGAGAGCACTTCTACCGGTGTAACGCGCTAGCGAAAGCAAAGACCATACTAATTCGAGTTCGTATCCATTGGAAATGTACATTGGCTAAGTAGCTAGGATTATCTATTACGATAATGTGTATGAATAGATAGGCACTAGAAGCCGAGGGAATCAGTGCAAAGCTTTGCTATGCACCCTATGCTTCCTAACACGGAATATTCCAAGGCTAGAAAATCTGGTTTCATGCAAGTAAATTCTTATTCATAACCATTGATCTGTAAAATATCAGCATAATATTTTCTTGTATAACATATTATTCAACAATTACCCATAAATACCTGTTTATAGGAAATGAGAATCAATATTGTACTGAGACTAATTTCTATTACAAGAGGGGGAAGAGCTTGGTAGATGGTTTTGAGTCCTGTTGAAAATTGAAACAATTGATGGCATCAACACTTTACCAGCAATACATCCAGATATTAATGGTGTCAATAACACACATTAAATTTTCAAAATATATTTAAAAATAAAATATAGAATATCCTTTGTAATGTTGATTATAGATTGATACTTACATACAACATTTTTGGAACAAAAACAAAGCCCGACCAGATATTCACGTCCAAAGTCACACTGTAATGACAGACAGTGAAATATAGGGGTTTTCTACTGTACACTATATGAGAACTGCCCAACAACATACTAAAATTATGTTAAAATGTGAAATGAACCCCACGCAATTGGTGTATGGCAAGTATCCACTGACAAGCCAAAAGGCCAGTGTTTCGTATCCTGAGAAGGTAGAGTTAACGTCCACTAGCAGTGACACGGGCTCAGTAGTATAAATAAGTGTCAACCTATCACCACCAACACATCCAAATTTCGATGATAACAATAACCTAAAATACGAAATTTTTGGAAAAAAATTTATGCTCCACCAAATATTCACACTCAAAACCACACTGGCGTCATCAGGGGCAGACAATGTGTGCAATACAGGTGCTTCTACTGCATTGACTTAGTATACAACTTAGTACAACAACATACTAAAACAATTTGAATTATTAGTAACTAAATTATTATTTTTTTCCATTCATAACTTCACGAGAGTAGATAAAATATCATTCACTCGTCTAATAATATCGTTATATAAAAAACCCTGACAATAACTACATGTATTAAACGCGTGTATGTATTACTCAATGTATTGTCTTACCGGCTTTTTCAGCATATCGACCCATATGGGTCATTCAGTTTTTCTTTCCCGGTAAATAAGGAATAATTCCTATAAGTTACCTCCACACTCAAATTATTCTACATATCTGCGATTGATATAGAATATGGAAACATGAACGAGTGAATTGATAATTGGAGACACAACACTCGAAGGCAGGGTTTTGGTTGTTATATTAACATATAAGAATCCTTTCACGCCTTCGTGCTATTTTCATATTGTTGTTATAGATGAGCCTATTAGAATCAAACTACTGTGAGTATATTGAGGCTGTTTTTCTGTTGGCTAAGTGCCTTCTCAACACCGAATGCTTCTTAGTATGGTTTTTGTTTATGCAGTGGTTTTTTTTTATATAACCGTGATGACGATGTCAAATAAATGTAATACACGGTAATCATTACTTTGTTGAAAGTATTTCCTCTGAGCAAAACAGACTTTGTAATCGACACATGGTTTCGTGGATGGGGCAATATATATGCTTGGTAATATGCATGATCGTAAACTTGTTAATACAACCAAATCAACCCAATGAAACCTGATACTTTAGGAACAGAAGCATGATTCTTTGACATAATAATAATGTGAATTGATGAATAAGTTTCAAGTAGAGAGGGAGTTTCTAGGTATCGATTTGTCGCCCTTCAGCACGTTTGGTAATTATAAGTACAGAGTACTCAAACATGGAAGGCTAACTTCAGTGATACCCCTCACCATGGAAAATCAAGCATGTCTTTGAAAGCTAACCTTGACAATTCGTTTCCGCCTAGCTCCGTCCATTCCCTCCAGGGACATTAAATTATAATCAAATACACTTCGCCACTAAAACAGGGCAATGAACCCACCATGGGATTGACTGCCTCCTCTAGTTATCGGGTCGAGACACTCATCATGCTCAGTCGAACACGCAGCATTAACGCATCACGCAACTTGCACCTCAATCGAACCTCTTTGAAAGTGCTACACACAATTCGTCTCACCAGAAAGCCAGTGTAATGGGTTCCGTCTTTCATAGCATATTGCAATATGGAAGCAAACATTTGTAGATCACATTGACAAGGTAAATTCAAGCAAAGAGTATGGGCCAAAACAGTGCCTCAACTGTTGTCTCATATAGAGAACGTTGGAAGTGATCATCACAATCCTGTCTAAATTCTGTTTGATGCCAGGAGTAATCAATTTACATAAGCTACGATAATATCAACACAAACGCTTTGTCAAAATTGATAAAATCAGAGAGATGACAATAAAGCACCATCTCCAATAAAAAATAGCCGTTTCCATTTCCCATTTCTGATGGCAAAGAACGATGTGCGCTCCCTCGACTGCGATCGATGTTGTCCATTCAAATGTAATCCTCACCTCATTCCAACGGTACATGCGTCACTGGTTAGGTATTCACGCATACCGAGACAGAATTGCCCTCCGTAACTTTCAGGTAGAATAGCTTACGATGGTGACGTTGGTGGGGCCAAAGAGATTGTGTAATTGTGTATTCATATATAGCCTGTTGAATAACACTAATGTCATTTTGCAATCCGCCAAAAAAGGAAAGCATTCAGCACTGTCTGGAAGCGATCTTGAATGATGGAAGACAAATCCCATACAATGATGATGTAGTCGGGTCTTGGCACTGGAAGTAATTAACAACTATTATCATATTACAGACGAGGTTCAGCCTGTCTTCAAGCTACGCATTGTGCGTGGTGTCTAGACACATATCCGGTCATAATTCATCGCCACTTTCACTTGAACATTGGGAGGGGAAATTGTATGTCGGTTTTCAGGTGACAAAATTGGATTGAGATTAGAGATGCGCCTGGCATGACACAAGTGCCACGTGTGTGTGAAAAAAATGGTCAAGCGTTGAAGATGTCTAAACAACTTGTTATTTCTATGTAAATTATCAAACCGACGGCCAGTTGGAGATGTGTCAATGTTTATGATTCCAATTAGAAAGGCATCTCATTGGGTCATATTTTTTGTTCAACTAAAAGTTTATGGGTTATCGAACCAAAGGTCTGATAGCCGATTGGCATGGCGTTATGTCCGACTTCATCTGTCGTCGTCCAAATTTATATTTGTAAAGTTTATTTTGAAAGTTGAAAATGCAGCCGTTTTCGAAAAAAAAACACCCTCTTCCTTTATTCTGAATACCATTTTCTCAAAAAAAACTCTTCATACAGTTCTGAGCCTTTCGTTTCGAAAGAGTCCCCCTATTTACCTTTGCCAAGTCTATATATTTAATTACCCTTAAATTGCTGGTTTGCGTGTGGTGATCATTTTGATTTTTCGTAGGGTTGGCGAAATTTGTTTTTAGCAGAAATCAAGTAACTATTTTTTTTTAGTCATTTCCACCTAAAACATTGACACTTTCAAATGGGACATTATATATTGCGGTTTCAGCAGTGATCTAGAGTTTGACCTTGAGTGACATTGAAAGGTCAAAACATCCTTTGTCGAAACACGATGATTTTTGGACTTTGGCAGGCATTTCTCGAAAGCTGTTCAGTAGTTGTTTCTCTGATTGCTGAATAAGGCTTCCCATATATATCCCTGTTATGTTTATGAGTTTTATTGTTTTTGAACCATCTGTCTACATTTTAACTTTCATTTTTCATCTTGCACATTGAAATGGGAAATCATATAATTATGTTGATTTCAGTGGTAGGTCAATACTGCAACTTTGGCAGGAACAAAAGTAAAATAGTTGCGGCTCAACACTATACATTTCTCCTGTACCTGTACAGTAATATTTTTAATCATGGTATGCCAACAAAAGAAGTATATAAATATAAATTAGAAATTCGAGGGGATATTTCATGGTTTGGTAATGGGATGCAAAACTAAATGTAGATTGGAAATCTTGCAAGCGTTACCTGACGATATGAATCGATTTTCAAGACAGTCACATATTTCTCAAGCTGTGTAAATATGCACACCAGTCTCGAGTTGGGCTGCACTATGATTGCAATATTCAATTACTTGGCTGGGATTGTGTTGCCGGTTGAGTTATCTCCGATGTTTTTTCTCGATAAAAATAGTATCAGTATGATTTGATTGACAAATCTTGAAGGTGGAATTGTAGTCATAAATGAGGTTTTGAATCGTGTGAAATATATGCAAAGCAGTAGCTTTATATTAGATATGGTGTCAACCAGGTAACTAAAATATTCACATATTGACGAAGACACCGAACCATATCAAGATAGCTGGCGTGTACAGGGAGGTATGTTGCTTTCGTTCATTTGTGTGTATTGATTGGCCCGCAATGTATGTTATTTAATCTGGGATATAAGCTTTGAAATATCAAAGGTATGGCCATGTCGGCATAATCCTTGCTAAACCCCATGTGCATATGCCAATGGCGACAAATGACATACTCTAGACACAATGATGTTCCGTGATAACATGCTGTTCGAATGGGATTGTTCCGGATTTCCAAATTGTTTCAACAACTGTAGCAACACATATATTGTATACGCTGTCTGTCCCCGATGACCCCAGTTTGTTTTGAATGTAAATGTTTCGTTTAGCTTTGTTCGTTTCCCAAAAAGGTGGTATTACACTCTTTGGTTATATTTCAGGTTTGATATAATATGCATGGTGACAAAGTGGTTGTATTGGCGCTAATTAAGTGAATGAAAAGTTCCCTATCAATTATATTACACGTCGTGAGTTTAACCAAGCCTGCTAATTCTGATGCCTGAAGCTATAGCTTCCATTTGGACACACCAACGAAGTCGATCTCACCAAAGACGGCCCAAGTATCATACACGGCGCTTAATACTACTCGTCCACTAAGTGATAGCCATTTAATCCATCTGTCACCTTTTTAATCCTTATTGAATATAGAGGAAGGCACAGCGTATGATACTTGGGCCCCAAAGACCTCAATACTGAACACTCATAATCAACATGGAATCAGTTTCCTAATTTTTGGTAGATATTCATCTTTTCAATGTACTGGTACATGTATGTATAATATGAAAGGAATATGTAATGATCTGCGTGTTTACAATATTCCATCGGTATACTATGAGCACGCTGAATAATTCACGCATTTCCCTTGTTGTCATTTTCGGTGTAAAGACAATTTTCAATCATCACAATGGATGAGTTATTATTAAAGACCGCATGGCGTGGAGTAAATTAGACAGATGTACTTTGCAAACACAGGGCAATGAACCTGTCCGTTGTCATGACAGACTATATATGCTATCCAGTTATCGAGCAGAACACTCAAGCATCCTCAGTTGAGATTAGGGCCATTAAACTAATAAGCTTCTTGCACCTAAATTGAACCAACTTCATTTCCACACATTCCATCAATCTAATACAGAGTTCAATTTAACAGAGAAGGAATAAACAAGGGTCAGTCTACAATAATTTGCCGGCACTCCAAAATATCAAACATTTGGTATCAGACAGGCGTTATGAAAAGTAGCATTTGTTGGCAAGGTCAAAGTTATGGGTAATAGAATAAAATCACTATATTTGTATATAGTTAATATTAACAATATACAATATGCCTACTCATAACATTATACTTTTGCATACTTTTCTATTTTCTATTGCAAATCTTAGCAATCTACCCCAATGATAAATTCTGAGTCCACACATGATTCTGTGCATTTGCTTGCTTTTGCAGCGGTGCGATCTTTTGAAATCAGCATGTTGGTATGAAATACACCCTCATGTATCTTCTGGTCCAAAACTACTACAATACCTCCATTCTTGATGCTCGTAAACACGGTCAAATATGCTTAGATTCTTGAGCTGCCGTTTTGGGCTGAAATTTAACATTGGGGTAGATTGACTGAACATATGTTACATATAGTCATAAACACAATCATGAACTCTTTGAAAAACTGATTTGATAGTATACTCAACCAGCCCTTAAGGGTTGTTACAGTCTTTAGACTCGTTTTGTAACCTGGGATCATTGATTTCTTAACTATATGTATGAACTGTATGATATTGTTATGATGGTCTCGAATAAACTATCTAATATAACCTGGATATTGATTGTTCTGGTTATAGACCAAAGGGGTGGTTCTACGCTTATTCACTACGACAGTTAGTGACGGATCAAATGACAGGTGTTCATTGCCGACTCCAATGGGCAGGGACTCGTAATATGTTTGTCCTCACATTTTCCCCCTCATTGTCTACTGCAATCATCGTGAGCAGTCAAGGTTGTCAACTCAGAAAAACAAAATGGAACAATTACGTTCAATACCCGCTTCAGAAAGAGATATATTCCATATGTCAACTTATAACAAATTGAAGCAGTTCCAACAAATGACAGATACACCTAAATTTCTGATGTATTTTATTTTAAAAATGTTTTCCAATTTCTAACTGCATGCTAACTGGAACTCAAGGTTAATTATTAAATATTTATCTGTATTTTTGAACATTTATTTCAAAAAATAATTTCTGACCATAATAGTCGGTAGTACACGAAACCAGTAGTGATGATCGTTAAAAGTTCGAAGTGTTGAATTATGGCCCTTTATAATATGTTCCGAATTGAGCATACTCATACACCATGAAAAGTTGAGCATGTCTTTCAGACCCAACAAACTTCGTTTCTGACTCATTCTGGACATGCTGATCAAGGACATTAAAGCTGCTGCCTTCGAATGTATGCAATATTTTTTTCACATCTCATGCAATATAACAAAAGGTGTGCTGAATGATTTTGACGATTACAGTCCGTCCGAGTTGTCTTTTCATCCGTTTTCGTGCCCATTTTGTACCGGATTTGTAAATAAACAAACGAAGTGTATCCATCAAACCCGAATGTAAACGAATGCTCAAATCGCGCTCAAAAGTCCACATCGAGTCTTTTTTCCAGTTCGTATGTGCATATATCGTGTAGTTGTGTGAGAAAATAATCAGTGATATACCATGATGTGCGTGGAATTGTCAGTCTATCTCGCACTTCTGTGCTTTGTTTACATCTGCGTGTGATGGATACAGTTCCTGTATTTACGCTAGAACCGCCTGTTCAAATGAGCAAAACTTCCATGAGGACTGGTTATTTTCATTACATTTGATGCGAGTATGTTTCATTCAGTTAGTTTAGCATGTTTAATATGAAATACATTTTTCAAAATTTTTTGACTGGTTTCGAAGGCAGCTGCTTTAAAACGGTAATTAAATACTGTTTGCCACTAACACAGGCCAATGAACTCACCAGGGGATAGACTGTCCCATACAGTTATCTAGTAGACAGAATCTTTATCCCCCATTGAACACACATATTTATTGGATCACGCCATTTGCACCTCAATCGATATGATCTCAAAATGTTATCCATAATTTCCCTCACCACAGAGTCTCTTAACAGGTGTGATTGCCCTGCCGTTCAGAGCGTACATTAATATTGAAGGGGGCACGGCTGCATATATCCAGGGTAGGATTACCAATAGGTATGCCCCCTTGCAGATATATATGACTAGATTAAAGATAAAACGAACATATTTCAGCTGATTGTGATGTCCGAATTGGTAAAAGCATGAATGACCAGAAACCAGAGCTCTCCAATCGAACTGTGTGATTCCCAGTGAGAATGTAGATGCACGATTTACACTAGAAGTGATCACGCTGGAAGCACTCAAATGCGGTACTAACATGGTGATCGATAGCTATTAGCTATTGAAAATCCACCGGTAATGTTGCACACAACATTGTACAGAAATGTATTAGGTATATCTGTAACGCTAAATATAATGATCACACATGTTATCTTTTCAAAACGCTTGGTGTTCTTAAACTATCTGATCTTTTCAATTTACAGCTGTGTAAATTCATGTATTTACATGAGAATAACCACCTACCACCGCCTCTTCTATCCCTCTACCAATCCAATACCGAGGTACATACTCACTATACAAGACGCTGTAATAATCCACATATTAACCATAGATTGTCCGAATACATCGCAAAAACATTTCTTCACAAAGGTCCAAATTTGTGGTTACAGATCCCAAATCAAATTAAGGATGCATTATCTATTAAATCATTCTCTAACAGGTTAAAAAAATATTACATCAATTCGTATTGATCCACCGTCGTCATCTCTTTGATATTCATGCAAATTACTTTATATTCATCATAAACTACTATAACAGCACTGAAAGGCACAAGTCAATGGGCACTGCTAACCGGTAACCTTCCAATCGCTAACCTTGCAATAACTCTTCTATCAGAATTATAAGCCGTTTGTGGTTATTATCAATAACTATATAAACTGATCAACTCACAGATTCATTTTAATCTCTGGAGTAACCCCAAACTATATTTGTATATATATATATATGCGTTGTAAACTATTACTGTAAATATGATCAACGAGTATAGTTTGAAAATAAATTACCTACCTACCTACAACGATACGTAAGTATTTATTCAAGACCGAGACGACGTTGTCATCAGAAATAATACGGATACACTTTCGTTTTACTAGCTAATATTCATGGCGCCAAATAAAATACTATAAACATATGGTTAAATAACCTTTTTGAACAACATAATTTTAATTCTGATATATATGGAAAACCTTTCAGCACTAGCTGAGCACTCGATAGTACTCTACATAACCAGTGTTCTGGAGGCGTGAAGAACTGACAGTCACAGTGATATGATAAAAAATCTCACCTAAATGACTCGAAAAATACTTGAGTCATTGCGGTGGGTATTTGAATACTGATACTGCAGTATTATTAACAACTGTTCCTAGATCACATGAGGGATCCCGGTTGTTGTCCCCCAAAGGGCTTATTGCGCATGGTGTTTAGACACATATCCGGCAGTAATTCATCGCCATATTCACTTGAACAATGGAAAAGGAAACTATGCGTCGGGTATATAAGTGAAAAGATTGGATTCCTATTGGAAGTACGCCTGGCGTGACACAAGTGGGCAACTGACAACTGAGCGTTTCCAAGATTGGTTCCATGAGGCCATCGAAGAAATTATCATATGGGTTGACGGGCTGTTGAAGGTGAACGAAGAATAGGCATCTGTCACAAAGACATAGAGAAAAGACATATACAGTATTCAATATACAATAAATATTCAATATAGCAAAAAAAACAGCAAGGTTTAAGCTTTGAAATATATATGCATACATGATAGTAAATAGGTGATTCCATACCTCGAAATGTTCTATGACACTAGGAATTTTCACTGCATGTCGCACAATACTATGAATCAAGCATTATAAATAAGCATGACAATCTCATATTACACTGCACGATAACGTCAATATCCAGTTACCCTGACAAATATTATGATACCGATTGAATCATCCAGGATGTTTTACAACCAAAAATAAATTTTAAGAATAGAGTTGATGTACAAATCTTGAAATGATAACAACGAACAGTTTTCATATGCAAAATATAAATGTAAGGCAGTAACATTATATCAAGCGAATTCCAAATCGGCATTACCAGTAGCCTTAATTTTGCGTGGTCGTCTCGTCTGCATACCAGCTCTGAACAATTCTGAACAGATTTTGTTCTCCGGTGTTCAATTCCGATAACAGCTTGAGAGACTTACTCAGTTCGGGCAACAACAAAATATCATACACTATCATTTCAACCGGGTAATATGTTTCTAATACTTTGTGCTCTATCTCTCAAGATTGACAACACGACTCTTCCTTATCCCCGGCCTTTCAGTCTACATATTGAACACGCACGTGACTTATTCAACATCTGCTCCATCATAATTGTGCAGAGTAAACCTACCTTCGATTGTTTTTCTTTGCTTTTTATTTTAGGTTTTTTGTTAGGATTCCCCCTGAACTCATAATCCTTTTGGGATTGCTAATATTTCAGGAAGACAAGTATTCACTAAACAGTGATCATGGTTGTATTAGAAAAAGATCGTGATGTCATTATTAAACATTCATGTGCCACCTTTTTAAATCATACATGTCTGTGTGGGTTTCTTTTACATACATACCTCTGTAAACCTACCACATATACCCTAACCTGTAACATCTGTAACATGTGGCAAATAGGCATTCCCTTCTACAAGTGGAAATAAAACTTATGCAATGATGCACCATCATATGTTGAACAGGCATGCAGTGTATGATGCTACTCTCAGCACTGGTATTGCCCCAATAAACTTCTCCGCGTGTGAGATATAACTAAAAACTGCACCGGCAGGTTTGCAGGTGTTTCGCACCGATTCCTTCGATAGCCTAAAGAATCTTTACCTTTGATGCTTCACCATAACAGATAATGAACAAGGTATTGATTCAAAGTACGATTGACCATGGGCGGGAATTTAGCATTTTTTGATTGACCATGGGCGGGAATTTAGGAATTTAACATTAGCAATTATTTTACATTACTGCATTACTTTTTTTTACAACGTGGGCAACCAATGCTGGCGTATATTGTCGGACAGCCTCACGTCGGGTGATATAATTTTGAATTTAGAAAGCATTGCACAGTAGGGAAAACTTTATTCATAAATAACCAGGAAGAAAACCCTCTACATACTAAGTACTGATCGAGGAAGCGAAACCCAGCCTTCCCACATGCACTGTGAGTGTCACTGCTTCAAGAGCTACCAGTCCATAAATCCAGCGGTTTTGTTGGAACAACGAGACTGCGGTTGAGATGAAGACTTTTTCATATGAGGGCACACTAGTGTTTGCATATACTTGGTGAGCTTTGTAAACTCTAGTCGTGTTTGAGTTGACAAGCTGGAACAGGTGGAGTGGGCGGGTAATGATCATGGTGGTACAATGCAATGCCAAATGTCATGGCACAACCTTTCACTACGTTATATCCATCATGATAATTCGTGAGCTATCTTGTGTAGGATCGCCATTGATATACTAAATAAAATACCGTAATTGTATCATTAGGAAATTGTTTCCAAAGGGCTCATACACTAGCGGCATGTCAACACATAAGAGAAATTGTTTGCCATATATCTTTTCGTCAAAATTCATTGTATTTCATAATGCAAAACAAATATTTCAAGGTATATGGAAAGGAAATGCAGAACACGTCGATTATGTTGATAACAAACCCAAATAACATTGTTAGAATAAGAAATAAATGAACCAAACTGAATATTCGCAGCCAGAGCCACACTGGCGTATGTAGTTACTGAGAGCATTTAGGCTTGCTAATATTCGATGATAAACAGAATTGTCCACATAATCCTATTCCTATGAATGTTACCATGTCTGTTTACTTGTCCACCCACACTGATACCCACATAGAAACATACAGAAACATCTAATATATATATACATATATATAGAAAGTAATACAATATTATCATGATATTCTTAGGGCAGACATACTTCTTCCCCAATACCATAAATATTGGCAGAAACCTTTTTTTGTCAATTCAATTTTTGTTTAAGAAACAAATACGAGAGGCCATAGGCCACACACTTGCCGGAGCGATTACGTAATTATGACGTCATTTGTCGTCAATTCTATACTGCAAACTTACTGTGAATGGAGTTTTTGAATATGCATGATAAAATCGTGTTTATATGAGTTATATCATAACCAGACAAGATCATAAGATCTTCAAATAATGAGTTTCCTTTGCAATTTCACTGATTTGTTCTCACAAATATGTCAATCACGTCAAAACAGATACATCGATTGAGCTAAAAATTGATAGAGACCATCATATAATATGCGTATTATTATTTCACATATGTTCTGCTAATTACAGTCCAATATCTTCAAATTTGAGTGCACTGTGGATGTTTGGAAGTTTGCTGAAAAGTCGAAAAATTGGTATGACAGGCCTTACGTTTATGACGTCATAGCGGAAAATCTGTCATGGCAAAAAAGTATCGGACAGTAACGTTCTAAACCAGAATTCAACGAGCTTTCCAATGGTGCAATTCGCTTCTCTGTACGACAAATACTTTTTGAAATATAGCCCCATTTTGAAAATTGACGTTTTACGTCATGACGTCATTGACGTTGCACGTAGTGTGTTGAAACTTAGTATATGGCTGGATATAATTATTCCACATACGTTCTGATAATTACAGCCTAATACCTTCAAATTTGAGTGCACTGTGGATGTTTCAAAGTTTGCTGAAAAGTCGAAAAATTGGTATGACAGGCCTCACGTTTATGACGTCATAGCGGAAAATCTATTATGGCGGAAAAGTATCGGACAGTACCCTTCTAAACCAGAATTCAACGAGCTTTCCAATGGTGCAATTCGCTTCTCTGTACGACAATTAGTTTCTGATATATAGCCCGATTTCAAAAATTGAAATTTTACGTCATGACGTCATTAACGTTGCACGTAGCGTGTTGAAACTTGGTACATGGCTGGGTTTTACTATTCCACATATGTTCTGATATTTACAGTCCAATACCTTCAAATTTGAGTGCACTGTGGATGTTTGAAAGTTTGCTGAAAGTCGAAAAATTTGGTATGACAGGCCTTACGTTTATGACGTCATAGCGGAAAATCTATCATGGCGGAAAAGTATCGGACAGTACCCTTCTAAACCAGAATTCAACGAGCTTTCCAACGGTGCAATCCGCTTCTCTGTACGACAAATACTTTCCGATATATAGCCCCATTTCGAAAAATGACGTTTCACGTCGTGACGTCATTGACGTTCGAACAATCCCCGTAAAACTTCGCAGTTTGATGGAGGATACCATTATATATCCGTGTGTTGAATTTCAGAAGTATCGGATTAAATGTGACTGCTGTGTGAATTTCTGAAAATTCGAAAAAAAATGAGATGTCTGGTGCATGTACAGGACCTTTGGTCATGAAACAAATTACCACCAAAAACCGGGAATTGAACTGATCCCTCCGCCGGTCCGTCATCCCCAAAAGTTCTGATATAAAGTGGCCTGTCGCTTGACCCAGACTGTATTTAGACATGAGTTTTAGACTTTATTATACCAGTTTGACACCTCTGAGTCGGAAAACAAAAGAAATATTGTTTGAGATGTGCATTCGGATATATATATGATATACTGTACTAATACGCGACCGAGTGTGTATATTTAGAAGGGGACATGTCCACAGGGGGGTAATCGTTTCTACAGCTTATTGTTGTGTGAATGGATTGAGAATCAGATTCACCCCACTGCTCTTTCTACTTTGATATCTCGGCGAGTTTTCAATTTATTCCAAATATGAAAAGTGGACCATAAACTAGAAGTATCACTGCAACTAACTGCATGAAATGCTTTAGAATTTAATGTTCAGTAAATTTGTGAAAATCGGAACCATGAAAACATAAAAAGTATATGTTAAATGAAGAATTTTCATAGGATTCTGATTAAGTTTTGTCAATTCTATAGTTCAAACTTGCTGTCAATAAATTTTTTAAATATGCATGATTAAATCGTGTTTATATATGTTATATTATAACCGGACAAGATCATAATATCCACAAATGATGAGTTTCCTTTGAAATTTTACCAATTTGTTGGCACAAAAACGTCAATTACGTCGAAACGGATATATTGATTGAGCTGAAAATTGGTAGAAACCATCACAGGACGACTCCACATCGTTTGCATCTGTTAGATCTGCAGTAAATGGTATTACTTTGAACATCTGACACTCAAAAGGCCTAAATGTTGGTCTGAAATCACGTTTGACGTCATTATGACGTCCGATTCCAAAAATAACAACAGATTTGGAAAGTACTCTCGAAGACCTTTCAAACGAGCTACTACTCGATATTTTTGCAAGAGGTCAAGGTCAAGGTCATTTTTGAGGTAAATTTCGACCTCAGTCGCTTGCAAAGGCTATCGCTCATACGCCTTAGGTGTAAATGCAAAAGTTGTTAGGCTAAGTGAGTGCAATACTGTGGATTTACTTTCGTGTCTCTATCTTGCTTAGTTCCTGAGATATAGTGACCTACATGGTTTTCACTTGCGGGTCAATATTGACCTTGACTTTCGACCTACGACCTTGAAATTTCGTGTATCAAAAGAAGTCATCCTTGCTTATTGACAGGTTTATCATTGGATTTTTACGCACATTATTGACGCTTTTATCAGCATGGACAGCTTGAAAAATGCAATTTGGCTTATAATGGGACCGATTTCGTTGCCATAGAAACGTCAATTACGTCATAACGGATTGACCGATCGCGCTAAAAATTGATATTGACCATAAGGGAAAGGTCCCACATCGTTTCAAAGCATCAGATCGAAAATCGGAGGAGGTGACCTCCAAGGTCAAATATTCGACCTCGGGCGAACTTCTCTAGGTCAAGGTCAAATGTCAAGGTCAAGTCAAGAAAGATAGAACTCGAGTTTATCTACAATATGAGCTTGGTTTGAAGTCTCTAGGACCATTAGAACCGAAGTTATGGCCACTTATGTGTTTTCGACGTTTTGCTTGACCTTGACCTTTGACCTAGACACACCAAAATAGGACGTTTTCTGGCCGGTATTCTACAGATTCTGCACACGTATTTTGGAAGCTTTTAATCAAGAACTGTGGACGCTAGAGTGCGAACAAACAAACACACAAACACACAAACACATCCACAAACCGATCAACATACTTGCCGAAATCTTTAGATTCCGGCAAGTAATAACAATCAGTCTCCATTACGTTTTCACTTGAAATTCATCTCGAATACTTTATACGCTCTATATTCCCGTGTTTTTTTTGCACTGCAAAATCTCTCCAAGATCGAGATCAAGTCAGATTAAAGAGACCGAATTGAATTTGTGAACAAGTGGTTCAAACAGATTACCATACTTGCTGATCCAAGCCACTTTGATGTGTGAATTGGTGCACAAATATATTGTAACAGTTGCATTGGTCCCATTTGCAGTTTGAGATAAAAATGTGAACGGGGAGTTTTTTCTATGTAGATGGTGCAACACAGATGCCATAATTTTACTGAAGTCGTTCATCTCTAAGATTTGAATCAATTTCTGAGGATCTGAATTATCGTTATCTTCTGGGTATCTCGATATCGAAGTATTGCACAGCTGACGGAATACACACAGTGTAGCTTTCGCACATTCTGGTGTTTATAGATCATGCTGCCCTTTGTATCCATGGTTTGACAACAACAGGAGCTCGTGTGTCATGCAAGATTGAATCCATACATTTACTTTACCTGCCTGTGTGAAACACATACCTCGTGACTTATCGCTGTTGTGGTCACAAACTGGTTGAAGGCTTTAGAAATGTATCAATAATTTGCATATCCCGTATCAGGTCGATACGGGATTTGATGAAATTGTATCAATTATGTGCGTATTTTTTTCCATATTTATCATCAGCAATTCATCTATCATTATTCTACTTTTCAGCATGTGTGTTAAGTTCTACAGTGCAGTGCCACAGTCTGATTTTATTCACATTGTGGGAAGAATCTACCCTCTTTTGGTCGTTGAGGATAAATAAAGTTAATTCCGCGTAAACAATGTTAGTCACATGTAAATAAAGTTATTTCTGCATAAGTAACGTTTTTTTCTGTTTGAATAAAGTTTCTTACGCGGAAATAACATTACTTACTCCCGCTGTGTGTGATATACTAACCAAATACTGCCTACTCGTGCTTTCATTTTTCCCTTGGTCGTTGGGGGTAAATAAAGTTATTTCCACGTAAATAATCATCACGCGAAAATCACACACACCTGCGTAAGATTTACATAATATTTACTTAAAACTTGACCTGTCTGTTTTACTTGACCTGTAAAACTTGGTCTGTCTGCCGAATGAAAAACGCATGAATAACTTATGAATTACGTATATCGCGCATATATCACGAATTACCTAAATTTCATGGCTGTGTGACATAGCCTTGACACTACCGCAACAAATAATCCTGAGTATTTACCGTACATCCAGTGGTTTTGCTTTCGCGTGCATAGTAGCTCGACATTTCTGTTTGAATATATGCATTTGCAATTAGTTTGAACCACTGCATTTACTATAATAATTCGAATTTATATTCACTATAGGGCATCCAACAATTCTGAGAAGCCAGAGGCTTGTATGTTACAGCTTCACTTTGGGTGACAGAATTTTGAATTTGTGAAGCACTAATCAGTAGGGAAAACCTCAATCAAACCTAACCAGAATGAAAAACCTCACTTACTACATGTAAGTGCCGGTTGAGGAAGCGAACCGCAGACCCCATGCATTATGGGCCTTTCTGGTTCAGGAGCTACCAGTCCATCAATGTTTCTGTTGGAACAACGAGACTGTTTTGGGGTCCTTCCCCTATGAGGCAACAATAGTGTTCAAAGGTATTTGGTGAGCCTTCCCTCAACATGGTCTGCGAGAATGGGCAATCTAGTCATGTTCGAGTTGACAAGCTGGAACAGGTGGAGTGGGCGGGTAATGACCATAGTGGTACAATGCAATGTCAAATGTCACGCCGCTGTATTTTTCTAGCGCTGTATTGAACATTATATGTGTGGGATATGTTGCTCGATATCTCCATTGATATGCTGAATAATATATGTTAAAGTCGGCGCATAATTTATTGGCGCGAACATATCTCATGAAATCTCAGAAATTACTTACTTGTATTATATGAAATTCAGACAACGTTTGAACAAGACTGTGACCAAAGTTGCTGACGTGAATTTGAAGTTTGTTATTCACACAGAAAATAATTATTCCAATAAATACAGGTTTAAATGGGATTGTATCATTGTAACAATGAGCGGGAAAGCGGAGAGTTAAAACAGTGGTGAATGCCGATGCAACAGCTCATTAATGCAAAGGAAAATCATTGGTCTGACCAGTGGTGTGCAACGGACTGAAAAGCAACATGTGATGACTCATGCTGTTCAAAAACTGATAGTGGTCACATTTTGATGACCCGATAGGCTGAGAATGTTGGTTTAATTTGGGTGTGAAACTGCATGTCAAGCCGAACAGGACAAAAATTATATACTTGAATGCAGTACATTGTTATCTCGCTTACAACAGACGAACATATTCAGTTTTCATCAATATATAAATGGGGTGTCCACCCTATAATATGGTGTCTAATTTTTTATCCGCTTTGAATCGTGTCCGGCTATGCTCACGTTGCCCTGGCCTCTGAGTCCAATTAAAATCCTCTGAGCTCAGCTCAGTTTTGGTTAAGGGACTGTCTCAAAGAAGCTATGGAACAAATAGCAGAAAAATTACGCTGTTGATCATTCAAGGAAAATTTTGTTCCTGGTAATATATTTTCAACGTACAGCACATATGCCCATATTCCTTAACAGGTGAGCAAACATACTCGTACCCTATGTATACATATAATGTATATGAGCGAAACATGAAGTCGTTGTTCAAAGTCATCGACGAGATCCACATTGATCGGGTCGTAATACATCTGGGTGAATCCAGGAGTTCAGATTCGGACTGAAGAATTACCGTGGATATTGTGTGATGTGATTTCTTCAACGCGAAATATATTCAAGCACGAGTAATAGAATGGATTACTATCATTGTATTTTCTTTGAGAAGGCCCCTATTCAAATCGGCTATACCAATAATTTGTGTCAATCCCAGACAGCATCAAAATGGCAAGCCAGAATTCCCATGTTAAAACCCCATAAGGAAATATATTTTCCTGAATATACCGACGAGAAACGCACACGACAGAAAAACAGCCATTGTTTCACAATGGTCATGGTGCCGTTTTCACTTTATATAAATTTCAAATAATACAAGTCAGTATGTTCCGAGATATGACGAGATAGGTTCGCGCCAATAAATTATGCGCCGACTTTAATTGTGTCATTGGGAACTTGTTTCTGAAGGGCGCTCACGTTAGAAGTATGTGAATACATAAGGAGAATTATTTTGTCATATTTTCCCATCATAATTCATTGTACTATATATTGCAAGAAAAGATTTCCAGGTATATGGGAGGGAAATATGGAACACTTCGATTATGTTGACGATGTCAATAACAAACCTAAATACAACATTTTTGGAATGACAATAAAATAGAGCCCGAACAAACATTTACAAAGCCCATGCCACACGTTCATTTAATAATATTCATTTAATAAAGAAGCGGAAAATATGATGAAAGTGTGTAGTAACTGAGAGCATTTGGGCAGGAAAGACCACATAATTATATTCCCTTAAAAGTTCCAATGCCTGTTGACTTGTCCTCCTACACTGATACCCACATAGGCATACAAGGGCATTTAAATAATACATATACATGTAACATAATACTATCGTATTATAAATCGTTCTTTTCGTGTTAGCTGTCATAATGCAGCCAGTCCTTTTTCTCCATAAGGAAACCATATATATAGGCAGAAACTTTCGTTTTAATGTCATTTGAATGTGTGTTTGGGAAAACAAAGATAACATTCTGTACGCAGTATGTTATCACGTAGATTCATCTAAGATATTATATACCTGCAATATTTTTTTTTTGCACTGCAATATGTCCCCAAGATCGAGATCAATAAAGTGGCAGGCTGAGGAGTCTGAACTGAATCTAAATTCAAAGTTGAACAATCCTCAGTAACAAGTGGCTCGAATATATTACCATAATTGCTGATCCTGGCCACTTAGCTGTGCGAATTGGTGCACAAAGATATTGATCATCACAGTTGCATTGCTCACATTCGCAGTTGGAGATAAGAAGGTGAAAACTCTTTAGCAAAAGTGGTTTCTTTCATGTTGATGATGCAACGTCGATGTCATCATTTTACTGAAGTCATTAATGTTTAAATATTCTCCGACATGTATTGATACATGTCGGAGCATCGGAGAGCTGGATGAATACAACAATGGAGGTTTCGCAAATCCTGGTGTTCATGGATCATACTCCCCTTTGTTGCTATGAAATGAAAACAAGATGAGGTCGTGTATCATGTAAGATTATATTTATAATGTACATTACATTTTGGCGTGAGATACATATCTCGTGACTTACGACGGATGTGGTCACGAACTGGTTGTAAGCTTGAGTAATAACTACAATTAAGCATTAATTGTATTTATGATTGGGATGGGGAATGGGTTCAGAGTTGTTCAATCCTTAATTGCATGGCGAATGCTTACCCCCCGTGAACATTACAATTCACGCATGCGCATAGAACTTATCTGCTGACCGCGCATCAAAACAAATCAGAACAAAATTTTTTCTCGCACTTTCCTGGCCTTTTTTCATTACTTTAACGGTGGACTATGTGCTCTTATTAGCCTCATCAAATGGATTACACCACCAGGAATCATATCAACTAAATCACTTGGATAGACAACTTCGCTGCTTTTGTATTTTGTGTGATATAAATTCATCAATTGGCCGATTGACCTCGCGGGTCAGCGCCATAGTTATGGCTGGCCCCACTGCCCCGACAAAGTGGATATATATATAGGCCTACCATTGTTGGCTTCGTCTGGCCGCACGGCTCAGCTCCATGGTTTGCGGCTCGCTGATACGTATCAGGTCGGATTTCGATAAAATTGTATCAGTTATATACATTCATTTTGATAAGAAATTATCATCGGCTGTTCATTTTGATGAGAAACTATCAGTATTCCGCTCTTCTTGTTTTTCGTGTGTGTTAAGTGCTACATTTCAGATTTCTGATATACTGAACAAAAAATATTAACAACAAGACAATTCCATGAAGCTACAGACCTGTTCAGATTCCGAGGACAAAAATGCTCAGTATATAGATTTGGCATACTGCACCAATTATTCTTGATGTCAGTAATAAGATGTCAATTCATACGAACATATAAACGAGATCAGTATGTTATGCTTGCAGAGGTGAAAACATTCAAGGAGGCCAGAGATTAATCATATACAAAATTCACATAATTAGTTCTTTTAGCACATTTTATCATGATCCTGTCTTCCCTTCCATAAACTGTCCCAGTGAGGATCAGATTTAAATGAGATTACTAATGAGACATTCAATTTCGTATCCAATTATTTTTCATTCGGTTTATGTATTTCAAAAGCACCTGCTATGATTAGCAAAATATCATCCCAGTGTAATCATCATTTTAGTAGAGATGTGTGCATGCAGGATAGAGTGAACATCACTCATATGATCACGCTATTCCAACAAAATGAAATGCATATATAAAGTCACAGTGAGTGGCTGACAGATAAAATATATAGCCATGGTGGGTATATATTTTTGTCAATTTATCAAGGTACATAACCGATAGTATTGTGCATGTCTCGATTTTTTTTATAATCAGCTAGGATTTCATTGTAATTGGGTAATAATTATTAGTAACTGGGATATGGACACTGATACTAATCTGTGCTATTTCTGACTGGACATATTCATGTACAACTGAATTTATAATGAAAATGTATCCCTAAACTTGGTTCATGAAGATTTGGTTCACGAAGCCAACTGAAATTCTTATGTTTTGCCATTGGAAACGTTTTGTGAGTATCGAGTCAGCATGCAATAAGTGATAAATTTATATATCATAAGAATTCATCCTCAACAATACGAAACTGGTATTCATTTCTACTTTCACTGTGACCGGGCTTGCGAATAGACATGGAACCAATACCGAAGTATGAATATTGTGAGTCTGGTATCCAATTTCTGAGCTTATGTTATCTGAAAATGGTAGATTTCAAGGCTCTGTATGAACCCCTTTATGGAGATGAAATCAGGTGTTCCATAACGATTGAGCATTTTCTGTCTCTCCAGTGACACCCGTCATGATTTCTCAGAAATTAATATACCAATATGTCCTGCTGAAAGTTCATCATAGGTTTATTTATCAATCAAATATATTGCGTAAAATGGACATTCTAATGGTGCACAAGTCTGTAAGATCTGGTGGGTGGGCTAGGTGGGTAAACGTCAAAACGGTGCAATGCTCTATCCATCACACTATGTGCGAGATGTCTCGGATGGATCTTCAGCGAGATGTGGAAAATGGTGTACAAAATGGTGTATGGTGTACAATACAATATGTGGTGTTTTTACACGGTAGTTTTCATTATTATGCCTTTCTTGTTATGATTATAAAATATATTGCAACGTATGAAATATAGCAATATGAATGCAACGATATATACTGGTGACACATAATGATCAAACAAACCCACAAGCACATATCACATAGTTATACACAAGCTGTTCGGATAACAATGCCAATATTGCGCGGAAAATAGACATGTCTCCAAGTTATGTGCCTACCAAAATGTAACCGACTTACGAAGTGATCCTCTTCCTATAAAACTACCCACTTCTCTTGTGATGACCACCTGCGCTGACGCTAACAAAGGAGCCAAGCTAGTGATGAAGCAAGCAGAGGTTTAATTGAAAATACATGTACATGACATCACACACGTTTTATGAAATACTCCTTTTTGTGGTATCTGCTATGATGTTACCAGGGTGGTTCCAAGAGCCCGAAACATATTTTTGAGTACAGACGAATTATTGCGCGTTATTTTTCAATTGAACAGGTCATTGATATATAGATATCAATGTTCAATATAAGACACAATCTAAATGTATTTCCAATGTTGTATACATAACATAATTATTCAGCTATATCAAATGACAGTAGCCAAGGATACGGATACTGCCGATGACTATACATCTGTTCAAACTCAAATATTTTGCACTGCAATATCTCTCAGATCTCTGTCGATATCGAAATAATTAGTATGGTAGATTGAAGGGTCTGTACTGAGATGAACAATCCTCGGTAACAAGTGGTTTACTCAGAATATTTTATCATAATTGTTTATTCTGGCCACTTTACTCTGCGTCACAAGTGTTTTCTCCCCCTTTGTCTAATATCGCTATTTGATCAAAACATAGATGCCCTCATTTTACTCAAGTTTTTGATTTTTAAAATAAAAAAAAAACATTTTCATTGATGATTTCATGATGCCTGTTTGCAAACAACAATGGAAACTGTGAAGATACAAACAAGCGAGCAGTCTTGTGTCCGTTTGGCACCATGAAATAACAACAACAGTAGTACTCGTGGATTATGCAAGATCAAATCAATATGTTTACTTTTTGTGCTTGTGTCGCAGCTGTGTTGAAAGTCTGTCAAGTCTATCAATGTTCACTGTGGTGATACTGGATGCACTAACGATCGTTAGTGCATCCCGCAATGGCCGACAGTAAACACGATCAGTTGGGTTTTTAACCCTATTCTATCAAATGACACGTCCATTTGTGATAAATGGACACTCTGAAGGTAGCTTAGTGTTTTGGTCAAAGACATGCGTTGTTATTTCAAGCAGATCACGCTTCTTTGTTTAGATATGTTGAGGAAAAGAATTAGCGATAAGATTCACCAACGACAAAAGTGAGATTCCCTAACGATATAGGCCTAATACGTGTATGTTGTAATACGTCCATATCATACACCATTGTGAATTCGTTGATTTATGCGACATAAATTAGCGAATGTCACATCAAAAATAGGAAATCTGTATTAGAAGATCATCTATACACATCAATACGTGTCAATTGGTACTTTATTTCACGTTTAACATTTAAAATAACGTAGATTTGAATTAATAAAGAAAAGATCGTTAGTGAATCTTCACATGTTCGTTAGGGAATCTTCGATTTTACAAAAACAATCGTTAGGGAATCTTTCGGCTTTTTTCAGACGAGTTTTTCATGAACAAACCAACAAAAATCGCCATGTATTTGCAACGAACGGTTGTTTCGTGCGCATAAGCAGATGCATGTGTGTATCGGTCACAATCGTAATTATCGGGAAAATGAACAAAATTCAAACGAACTGCGAGTGGGTTCGCCATTGCGGGATGCACTCCAGTCTCACCACAGTGAATGTTTACGCATGAGTTCGGATTTCGACTGCTTCAGTGCTTCATATGTGTTATTTGTTGCATTTCGGCTGGCCCCGTTTTGTCAATATATATTTGAATCGATACCATGTGTGCAAAGATATAGAACGATACCGTTTAGCATCGCTGTAATATAAGCAAAGACAAACGTGAACAAATAGAGCAAATTATAGTACAACTGGAGAGGTGGAAATAACACCGCTCTAACGAAGAGGAACATCGGGCGCAATATTCACGTAATTTGTTCATCCCGCCACACTAGATCATTTATCCACGTCTTGCACTGAACTGTCCCGGGAAGGATCAGACATGAATGAATACACTTGTTTATGTTATCATGCGATTTACTCAATATAAAAAGCCATCTTATCTGAAAGCTGCAGTGATACAGACATATCAGTTAGGTATTGGATCTGGGAGTAGTTATCAAATGTTCTCAGGTCACAGGAGGGATCCAGGTCGCCTCCAGGCTTTTCATTGTGCTTGGTGTCTAGACACATATCCGGTCATAATCAATCGCCACGTTCACTTGAACAATTGTAGGGGAAATTATGTGTCGGCCAGTTAGGTGAGAAAATTGGATTGAGAGTGGAGTTGCGTCTGGTATGGCATAAGTGAATTGTGTGTTGTGTATATTCATGTCATTGTTTGAAAAACAGTCGTCAGGAGGTGTGCCATCGTTGGGGTTTTATGAGATTAGATAGGGTTAGTAAGATCAAGTATTTTTTGAAAATCCAAAATGCTCAGAGCCTCAAATAGATGGTTTGAGCTAGTGATCAGATGTTAAATATGTGTCACCTATTATACTTATCATTTCATATTTTTCGCTCATAACCAGAAAACTGTAATATCATGTCGACATCATATGTTGTGTGTTGTTTTTATATGTCACCTATATATAATATTAGCATCGGTTTGCTCTCCATATTGTTATTTATAATAAACTGAGTGCCTCCAGGAGATGCCGGCAGGATGTGTACAGATTGCACTCATTCTCTTTGCCGTGAGTTGCTAACGGATCAGATGTATCCGCATGATGTATAACAAAATTGTGTTCTCATATTTTACATAAAAAACGGTTTCAATAAAGATCGGTAATCCTTTCTAATTGGTCAAGGTGCTGTGTGCCAATGGCAAATTTTCATGTGGTGTTTTTTTTTAAAAACATGACTATGTAACATTTGCAGCTTAAATCAATCAATTCGGTGCAAGGCTGTATTGTCTGTTGGTGAATGTTATCAAGTAGTTTAAAATAAAAATCAGATTTCCCAGCATGACTGAAATTAGCAACATTAATAAGTATGATATCTGAACATACCTTTAATGATGGCAATACACTTTGTAAACATACCTGCATTAAATTTCCAAAACTTATGAAGTTTATGAATGCATTTATCTGATATTGATTATTAGCCCTCAGCCAGTCATGAACATAGCTTTATTATGAGAAACTCATCCGAAACTGTAGTGAATTTTATTTGTAATACAAAACAAAATGGATCGGAAATAATACTGAGGGTCTAATGTACGTTGATAGAAATATTTGGAACATCTTTGCATATATTAACAAAACAAATCCCTACCAGTATAATAGAGCGTTTGAGTAGGCCTGATGCGTTGAATTGAGGTGTAGGTACCAATATGGTTGATCCGTGCCACCTCCGCACGATGCATACATCAACAAGCAAGGATTACCCCAGACCATCATTGTATCGTCCCCCGTAACATTTCCATACACTAATTCTCGTCTGTGACGCTGATCGCTGTATGGCAGATACAAAATATATTCAACAAGTATCATATCCTGCGCTTTCTTTCATATTCAATAAGGAATACAATGGTGACAGACGGATTAAATGGCATTCATTTAGTGGGTGAGTAGTATTGAGGCGCAGCGTATGATACTTGGACCGTCTAGGATATATATGTATATATGTGTTATATTATGGTGCCTTCACTAAGCGCGACATACCCTCTGTTGTTCTTCATCCCATAAACTGTATATTGGACTCCCCAACACCCAATATTTGTATAATATTGTGTAGTTGTAGTTGTTTCTACTGTATATAAGATGGAATTGGTATTCAGCAAAGTTATCAGCAAAGTTATTGCTATAGGTCGATATAAACTGTCTACAACAATATCTTTCAAGATACATACCTGTATTCCAACAGAACTTGGATCGAATCTTTTTAGAAATGACGCATCCGTGTGTTTCCGTGTGTCAGGACCATAATATAAGACAGATAGACAATGGTACTCGTGGTCATAACCACGCGCTCGCAGGCAACAACAAACCACGGGCCATTCAACCGAGCCTGTGCTCTATCTGGCTAAGACCACTCTTTCCATCCTCTATCCAGTACTTATATTTAACATAATGTATAATTATTTTAGTTCGCACCAGGGCCATATTTTTAATACGGTCTTCTCAGCCAGACCCTGGCTCTGTATGTGGAACCTGCCCGTAATGACTGCAAGTGTACAAACAGTGTATGCCAAAAACTACACATGTTTGTTCACTTGAGTCGTTTTCATCATTGCCGAAATTTAATCCGGATGGCGTCACAGACTGACTGCACCGGACTATGTGCATACGAAGTCATACTTGGGGGCCGTGATATCTTATAATCCGTGCAGAGCTTTTTTACGCTCTTCAAGGAGCTGGCTTGTGTAAAGGAGGATCCAATCCTGTAACAATACGATATCTGTGGATGGCTGCTCTCAGACGGATTTTGACGTACGGCCTGGGCTGTGTAACTCAATCTATTAAATCAATTGACCTTTTAGAAAAGTGCCAAAGTAAGTTCATCAACTCAGCGTTGGTTTTGAAGACTACGAGTAGGAATACCCCGCTACTATACGCCACATTAAAAACACTGAAGAGACTATCAATGAACAACAACGGGATATTCTCAAAACATGTATGCGGCACCAATCAGTGGCTTAAAAATTTTACTCGTATATATTTTCTCTTAACACCGTGGATAAAATTAGGCCAAGGGCCAAAGATAGGTTACCGGACAATGTTTAATTGTTTAGATGTTAGCCAGGTCACTGGTTATATTCAAGGTCAAGACAATATTCAGTTATATAATATTAAGCATATATCATGTCCACAGTTGATTGCTAAACTGTAAATTCAATAATCAGAGAGATATTAACAATTTTGTGCCTTGAAAATGAAGACAAAGGTCAAATTCAAGGTCATCAAAATATTCAGTGTTTATCATTTTCTATATGTCCACAATTGATTCCCAAGCCATACAGTCAATAGAGGAGCAAGATATGAGCCATTTTGTCCTGTGACCTTGAAAATGTGGTCAGAGGTCAAATTCAAGGTCACGAGAATATTCAGCATATATCATTTCCTATATGTCCACAATTGATTCCTAAGCTGTAAAATCGATATTAAGTGAGATATTAGCCATTTTGTCCTGCGACCTTCAAAATGAGGTCGAAGATCAAATCCAAGGTCATGACAATTATCTGCATATATCATTTCCTATATGTTCATAACTGATTCCTAAGCTGTAAAGTCGATAACAAGCGAGATATTGGCAATTTTGTCCTATGACCTTGAAAATGGGGTCGAAGGTCAAATTCAAGGTCATCAGAATATTCAGCATATATCATTTCCTATATGTCCACAATTGATTCCTAAGCTGTAGAGTCGATAATAAGCGAGATATAAGCCATTTTGTGCTCTGACCTTGAAAATGGGGTCAGAGGTCAAATTCAAGGTCACGAGAATATTCAGCATATATCATTTCCTATATCATTTCCTATATGTCCACAATTGATTCCTAGTCTCTAATATCAATATTAAGTGAGATATTAGGCATAATGTGTCCCATTATAAAGCATAGGAGAATTTAACATGGGAAAGTCCCATTTGGGCTGACTTTATGCTAAAATGGCCCACTTCGAGCGATTCAAGCGCAACGAAATTTATAGACATCATACGAGTACATATGAGGAGTGTTATGTATCAAAAAGAAAAAAAGTTACCGAACAGATTTTGAGGAAATGGCCGCCAAAGTCCAAAATGAGGCATTTTTCGTCGAAAACGGCCACCATTTTGAAAAAAATGTGAAAATCAAAAAACTAAAAAATACCTCCTTCTTGAATTATTTTTAAGTATTTTTGTGCAGAATTTCAGAAAAATTCGCCTGTAAACAAAAAAGATAAAAATGTGGACGACGACGGACGACGGACGACAGACGACGGACGACGGACGCAACGCCATGCCAATAGGTTATCGGACCATAGGTCCGGTAACCTAAAAACACTACCAGGAAAAGTCATGCGTCCGTGTGCCGATGTCATTGAGTATATATTCGATTAGAATTATTCTATTCAAATGAAAAGCAAACGGTTACTTCCTCGACAAGAAGATGGTCTTGTTGACAATGTGAAGGTAATTTTATTCAACGGTTTTTACAACTCACACTTACTGCAGCTGCTACTTTGTCCGTTTTAATTTATTTGTGTTATGTCTATTTTTTACCATGTTTACAATTGTACATGTCATATTCTCTCTTGTTCAGGAGGCTTTACTAATAACAAGTAACCTACAGTGGAGAGAATTATATTTGTGGCCAGCGAAAATATGTTGGGATGGGAAGGTTTATGTGATTAATAGCCTTAATTTATTGGATTAAGTGCTCATTATTCTCCATATAATAAACACAGAAGGACATATCTATAGATCAATGGCTTTAATTTTGCCCAATGTTCTGGATCAAGATGATAGTTTATGCGTCTATTTTGGTGTAAAAAAATATCACCTTTTTTTCCTCATATTTTTTTGCATCACATTTTATCACTTTCATACGTGAATTATAAAAGTTGGCAACCTTTTGTAATTATTCTGCCAACATCAGAGATTTAGCTCAATATTGTTTTTGCGCTACTGTATGCATATGTATTACGTTAAATCAGCAAATATCGTAAAGCTCTCACAGTGTTTGCGTTTATTCACAAGATTAAATTGTAAAACCTCATGGAAACAATCAGAAATTTTATTTTTGAAAGTGCTGTGATTACTATATTTAACAAATGATATCAGGACCGGGCCCACCCATGCCTACCCTCCATGGGTCTGTTTTTACCCAAAGTTAGAAGACCAGTGCGACGCGCTGGCCAATAATAATAATAATTATGTTGGTGGTGTTCATATTGGAGATTGAACGCCGAGATTGAACATTTGTCGACAGGTGTCAGCATATGATCGATTGAAACATGAATGGCTTGGAATGGCTTGCATCATCTACGCTCCAAGAATGGAACACAATTATCTACCATCCAGTCAATGAGGAGTGTATGCAAAACACGCCAAATCTTCCCTGTTCAGGTAGAGTATACAGCCAGAGTTTCACCGAACAGTGTCACGGTACTGGTGGTACTTGTACTTGAGGTAAGGGGGCGCCGTAACTCGATGATATGCCCCTAGACAGAAACCCGGGATCGGGGAAATCCCCTACTCTTTACGATAAATCCCAAGTTATCTTTTAGGTGCCAGATACCATAGACAGTCTCTGACACCACTCGGCTTTTGTTTTTACCGCCAGTCGGGCTGCACTGGCGTGGGAGGTTTTCAGGCACAAGTGGCGCTGAGCGGACTCGAACCGACGACCTGTAGATCATGGGCCGTGCGCTCTGCCACTGCACCATCCCGCCTCCAAGGTACTGGTGGTACTTGGTACTTGTACTAGGGGTAAGGGGGCGCCATAACTTGATGATATACCCCCTAGACAGAAACCCGGGACCGGGGAAATCCCCTACTCTTTACGATAAATCCCAAGGGATCTTTTAGGTGCCAGACACCATAGACAGTCTCTGACACCACCCGGCCACTGCACCATCCCGCCTCCAAGGTACTGGTGGTCAGAATACATTCATCTCTCATAGCCAGGATACCAAACATGTAAATGGTGTCGATACTATGATGGCCGACATCGCCCCTATTGGTTTATGTATACCCGTTCACACGCTATCGCGGCACTGAATTCATTCACATGTGACAACATTTAAAGTCGGCGCATAATTTATTGGCGCGAACATATCTCATGAAATCTCGGAACTTACTGACTTGTATTATATGAAACTCAGGCAACGTTTGAACAAGACTGTGACCAAAGTTGCTGACGTGAAGTTGAAGTTTGTTATCCACACAGAAAATAATTATTTCAATAAATACGATTTTAAATGGGATTTTACCATTGTAACAATGAGCGGGAAAGCGGAACGTTAAAACAGTGGTGAATGCCAATGCAACAGCTCATTAATGCAAAGAAAAATCATTGGTCTGACCAGTGGTGTGCAACGGTCTGAAGAGTAACATGTGATGACTTATCCTGTTCAAAAACTGATAGTGGTCACATTTTGATATCCCGGGAAGGCTGAGAATCTTGGTTTATATTTGCGTGTGAAACGGCATATCAGGCCAACAGGACAAAAATTATATATTTGATTACAGTACATTGTTATCTCGCTAAACAGACGAACATATTCAGTTTTCATCAATATGAATTGAGGATTTGGGGGTGTCTAATTTTTTACCAGCTTTGTATCGTGCCCGGCTATGCTCACGTTGCTCTGGCCTTTGAGTCCAATTGAAATCCTCTGATCTCAGCTCAGTTCTGGTTAAGGGACTGTCTCAAAGAAGCTATGGAACATATTTCAGAAAAATGACAAAATGTTTGTGCTTGATTGCGCTGTCGATCACTCAAGCAACACTTTGTTCCTGATAATATATTTTCAACGTACAGCGCATATGCCTATATTCCTCAACATATGAGCTAAAATACCCGTAACCTATAACACATGTATACATACATGTATAATATGTATGCGCGTTACATGAAGTTGTCGTTCAAAATCATCAACGAGATCCACATTGATCGGGTCGTCATACATATGGGTGAATCTAGCAGTTCAGATTCGCACTGAAGAATTACCGTGGATATTGTGCGATTGTGATTTCTGTAATGTGAAATATATTCAAGCACGAGTAATAGAATGAATTTTTATCATTTTCTTTGAGACGGCCCCTATTCAAATCGGCTATTCCATTGATTTGTCTCAATCCCATACAGCATCAAAATGGCAAGCTAGAATTCCCATGTTAAAACCCCATAAGGATATATGTTTTCCTAGATATACCGAAGGGAAACGAACACGACAGAAAAACAGTCATTGTTTCACAATGGTCACGGTGCCGTTTTCACTTTACATAAATTTCAAATACAAGTCAGTATGTTCCGAGATATGACGAGATAGGTTCGCGCCAATAAATTATGCGCCGACTTTAGTTGTATGACTCGCTTTCACAGACCGGGCTGACATTTAGTGTTTGGAGGCCCAAGCCTTCACATTTATCGCAAATACTCAGGCCAAGCCCTTATAGACGTGGAATCAATACCCAGTATTAAGTATTCCGGTCCGTTATCCAATCTCATAGTCCGGGGACAGAAAGTCATATCAGGCATACGAAGTGAGAGAAAACAAAAATGACAGGGAAACTCATGAACCCCCAACTTATCCTATACACAGTTACGACTTTATCCCCCAGATATCTCAGAAACGGTGCGTCGTAGAGCGAAACGGACGTTAATTTCGGACTCGTGGCAATGGACAAACATATCTTAGGGATATGTTGGGTGAACTTGAACCAATTTTTTTTATATCATAACTCGGAAACGGTGCGTTGCAGAGTGAAACGGCTGTTGTTTTCAGCCTCGTGGCAATAGACAAACATGTCTGGGTGAACTTGACCCTGGTTGACAATTTTTTGCTGAGTCAGCCTAAAACTTTTCTGCTGAGTCACCATCTTGTATATTGGCAAATTCTAGTATAGTGAAACTAATGGTGGAGATACATATGAATTTCCCCAAGGCATCTTTGACGTAGTTATTTTTCTGGATAGGTGAGTTGAAAACGATTTTCTGTGTCAACAGTACTGTTCCAGAGGATTCTGTGAATTTGATCTCTAGTCATGCACAATCTGCGAGCTGACGTGGGTGGAGTGGGCGGCTAATAGTCAGGGTGGTGCAACGCAATTTCATACTACTGTTTTGTGTTCATTACAATATATGTGACACTGAGTGAGATACATAATGACAAACTTGACGTACAGAGGCAGCTGCGCAGTTTGTATGCCAGTGCAAACAGTATCTCCTTAAAATTTGCCCATTGTTCTTTGCCAGTAAAACAGTATCTAATTGAAATATGAGACAGGAGATTTTATTGTACTTATGTGTGGTGTGAATATAACGAGCAAGATATATCAAAATTCGAGTGGCGTATTATATCGAAAGTGTTAGGGTATAGATTCGTATATTCGTATATCAATATGTTCTCATCAAATTACATCGAATCGTTCGACGTCAAACAACACAAAACTTGCTATCCATTTATGCAAAGATTGTCAGCATGCCAAAATGTAATTATCGGTGAATTAAATAGTAATATGTGGGTGCAACACAATTATATGTGGAAACATTGGGTTTAAAACCCTGTATGCTGAGCGTGGTGATCTGTGGGTTTGATACCTGAAATAATGTTATATTCTATTCTATATCTAGCTTTTCTCGAGATGGATATTCACGGAAATGTGGAATAATTTATGGTAGTTGTGTCCATAAGTTTACGGATATTTTCGTCATATTTTTCATTATAATCTTTTTTTTGCCAATACAAAAGGTGTGTAGAAGGGAAATATGTAATGATATAACATAATGGTGATAGTGTAGTCACCGATGTATATTATTATGGTATAACAATGACTGAATAAACAAGAAATTATCAAATATATATACATGACCAGCAGCTTGGGTAACAATACCAACTTTCAATGAAAAGCAGATACGACGTCTCGACATAACTTGATCACCAATATCTAATTGACATGCGGAATGATCATTTTCGCATAAAGGTTACCACTTCTGTTGTTCTGACCACCTGCGCTGACATCCACGCAGTAACAACATAGCCATATAGCAGAGGCGGCTAAATTGAAAATACATGTTGGACATCACACAAGTTTCATGAAACATCTCCATTTGTGTGATCTGTCATGATGTTATCATGTTATATCCTAATACTGAAACCATGAATATTTTGTGTTTTTTTTTGTGAATTTAGCATCTTTTTAAATATACAAATATTTCTGTTCAATAATGACTTAAGATTTATTTCCAATACTGTATACATACTGTTTGGCTGCATTATAATATATGCAATAGATGTGGTAAATATGGTTATTTTTCTGATTGATAATATTTTTGTGGAACTTGGTGGCATGGGTACAAACTGTGCACCATTATTGGCAGACCTGTTTTTATACTCATATGAATCAGATTTTATCCAACATTTACAACGAGGAGGTTCTAAGAAACTAACATGTAATTTTAATTTCACTTTCCGATACATGGATGATGTATTGTCACTAAATAATCCCAAGTTTGGTGATTATTTGGATGTCATATATCCTAAGGAACTTGAAATTAAGGATACTACAGACTCCGCTAATTTTTCCAACTATCTAGACCTGAGGTTGGAGATAATAATGATTCTAACCTGTCAACTAGATTATATGACAAACGTGATGATTTCATTTTTTCCATAGTAAATTTCCCTTTTCTAAGCAGCAACATTCCTATGTCACCGGCATATGGTGTGTTTGTTTCTCAACTTATACGCTATTCCAGAGCTAGTTGCAAATATGAGGACTTTGTCTATCGGAGTGCCCAGCTAGTCTCTAAACTGCTGCGACAAGGATATGTTATACCAAGACTTATAGCTGCGTTTAAGAAATTCTATGAACGTCATCATGATCTGGTTGATAAATACACCAAATTCATGTCTGCCATGCAACTAGATTTATTTCCATGTTAATTTTGGGGAATTCATGACAGGTGCCACTAGTGGGGCAGGAAATGCTCACTCTTTCCGGAACACCTGATTTCACCTCCTAATGGCCATTTTGGGGGTTCATGAGTTTCCCTGTCATTTTTGTGTTCTCTCACTTCGTATGCCTGATATGACTTTCTGTCCCCGACCTATGGGATTGGATAACGGACCCTGTTTTGTTTGCTCGGAATACTTAATACTGGGTATTGATTCCACGTCTATCCACTGCTGATAGATATATGTTTCTTTAAGTTCAAACGTTTAATACTGTAATATCTCATTCAATCTCTGTCAATATTGAGAGAAATGGTGTGGCAGATTGGAATAGAAGGGTATATGCCGAGCGGAACAACCCACGGTAACAAGTGGTTCACTCCGAATACATTATCATAATTGTTGATTTTGGCGACTTCGCTCTGAGGTCACATGTGGTTTTCACTTTTGATCTTTGTTTCAATATTGCTGTTCGTGATCTGAAACTTAGTTCACTGGAGTCTTGATTTTAAAATGAGATTTATTTTGTATTCTGAGGGTTTATAAACTTGTTAATAGCTTGATACATAAACAACGGAGGCCATAAAAAATACAGAAAAAGAATCGTCCGAGTAACAGCTACAGTAGCTCATGTATTATGCAAGATAAACCTATGGGCCTATGTTTACATTTTGTGTTTGTGTCAAACACACAACTCGTGCCTTATCGCAACTGTGGGCACGGAATGGTGTAAAGAGTGTAGTGTATCAATATTTTACGCATTAGTTCGGATTTCGACTGCTTCGGTGCTTCATGTATGTTTAGTGTTTGATTTCGGCGGACTGATATATTTTCCCACAAACAAGTTCTATTCGAAAACTACTCTATAGTGTGGACAAAGCCACATGACTTTGTATATTGAAGAATTGTTCATGGTGTGTTTATACATGTCACACTTTCATCAGACCCCTTGTTGTCACTATTTGAGTCGATACCAAGCATGCTGAGGTAAAAAACGGTACCATTTAGCATTGCTGTATTATAAGCAAAGACCAATATGAACAAATAGGAAAAGGACACCGTTGGAGAGTGGAGAGTACGGTGGCTGCTATCTGCCAATGTTTAATTTTTCTGAAAAAATTTCGAGGGAAATAATTTAGTTCGCGATTTTTATTGCTAAAAGAAATAAATTCGTGAAAAAAACACGAGTTAAATTATTTACCTCGTGAATAAAATTGCTTTGACAATTTAATTCGTGAATATAAGAATAAAACTCGCGATTTTTATGGCCTCAGCAATATTATTCGCGAGGGAAATAAAATATTTTTATAAAAACGGACAGGTTGAAATTTGTTTTCGAAAATAAAAGATATTGGCAGATAGTAGCCACCGTAGGAGAGAGCATTATTATAACACCCTGCGACATATCTTAAGGCGGTGATTGACCTAGTTCTTTTGTCTAGGGGTCAGGTCATGTTATTGTCACCGACTTGAGCTCAGAATTTTTGGACAGAACATCGACACACGCTAAGAAAAATGCAATTTGATGCAATATATAGAGTAACTGAGGGGGATGATACGATGTCCGACATACTACTGACAGTTTTTGTCATTTACAAATGTTAGTAACGGTTGATATTCCCCATAATTAAGGTTTCTTCCGCCTATATTTACCCCGATTTTGACAAGGTGATCACATTCATCGTCATTTTCAAAAACTTCCGGACATTGTGTTTCAATAATCTCTACATGGGAGTTACGATAATCATCTCAGGTTATATCCTATGCATATGCACAAATATATTGTAATTTTTCTGTTATTCCTAAATTACGAGGATACCATCAACTCAGTAGCCTTTTGGCTTGTGATTAGGTACTTATGTACTTGTCATATATCTATTCCATGGGGGTGTGTTTCGGATTTCTAAATTATTTTCATAAATTGTTGGGCAGTTGTATACTAATTCCATCAGGTGTACAGGTGTACAGTAGAAACAACTACATTTACCGCACTGTCTGCCCCTGATGATGCCAGTGTGTCTTTTGATAAAGTATTCGGTCGGGCTTTGTTTCTATTGCAAAATGTTGTATTTTACGTTTGTTATTGGAATCATCAAAATTTGGCTGTATCGGTGGTAATAGATTGATACTTACATTACTCCACATGTTTGCCGTGTCACAGATTTGAGTTAAGCGTCACCAACTTAAGATATTAGTTTTCGAGAAAAGGACTGGTATCTCTCCACGAAAAAACGTAAAAAGCAGTAGCCACCACGAATGTGCAATCAACGGTCTGTATTGCAACATCATAATGCAAATGTTTATATCATTTTCTTTTCATAGTTATGCTCGAATTCATAATTGGAAATGAGCAATAGCAATTCAAAATGTGGCCCCAATCACAATGTGGTCCCAGTCGAAGCTGTAGCTTCGAAAAATAATTATATCATTAACCCGGTATTACGAAATGTTGTTGGGATGTATACTACACAATATATTACTACATGCGGACCACGGTTCGCTACAACCATAAGAACTCATTGTACACTTGCACTCACTCAAAGAATGGGTATGTTACATTCTATAAAATGTATACCTAAGTCGGTGACGCTTGACTCAAATCGGTGTCACGACAAGCATGGGGAGTAATTTGGGAATATTATACTGAAAAATTACAATATATTTGTGCAAATGCACAGGATATATGAAACATGATTATCGCAACTCTCGTCTGGATATTATTGAAATACAATGTCCAGAAGTTCTTGAAAATGACGATGATTGTGATCACCGTGTCAAAATTGGGGTAAATATCTGCGGAAGAAACCTTCCTGGGGAATATCGACTGCTAATAACATTTTGTGAATTACATAAATGAGCAGTAGTATCTCGGACATCGTATCATCCCCCTCAGTTACTGTATGTATGCCTCATATTGCAGAAATTGAATTATTCTTATGGAGTGTCAAGGTTTCGTCCAAAAAATCTGAGCTCAAGTCGGTGACAATAACATGACCTGACCCCTAGACAAAAGAACTAGGTCGTCACCGACTTAAGTTATGTTGCATGGTGGTAACGAAGTGAGGAGGATATTGGCACAATATTAACGTAATTTGTATATCCAACCATTTTTGTTTGATCTATCCTACCCTTGCGCTGAACTGTCCCAGGAAGGATCATACATGAATGGATACACTTGTTTATGTTGTCCTGCGATTTACTCCCTTGAGTAAAAATTATATATATACATTAAAAAGGCTCATTCAATAGCTGCTGTCTCATCCAATACCTGCAGGGATACACAATATATCCAAGCAGGGGTACTGGACTTTTGAGTAATTGACATATGTTGTCAGATTGCAGGATGGATCTAAGTTATCTTCAGGCAACTCACTGGGCTTAGTGTCTAGGCGATAGTTCATCCTGACATACATTTAGAACAGAATGGCAAGGGAAATTGTGTCTCGGTTATTCAGTTGAGAAAAACTGGATTCAGATTGAATATGCGTCTGGCATGGCATAAGTGATTGAATGTCTTGAAAACTCACAACATATACAACATTGTATCAACATATTAACAGCAGCCATTATGAGTTGTACCAAACTTCATTTTTTGTATTGATTCGATGTATGCATCTTGTTATATATCCAAACACCTTCCCCATGACTATTACAAAAATATGTCAGTATAAACATCATTCAGGCGGATATGTGTACAGAGGTATTCATCCAGTAATATGATATGTATATTTATAATCCAAAATGAAACCCCCAGAGACTGGTAGTAAATGCATATTAACCTCTGTGTGTAAAGTTAAATGAACAGGTATAACCCTGTTTCCTTGATATCATATGAAATAGTTGGTTTCTTAGACAGAGTCAAACAATACTATCTCTCGAGCAGTGCAGAATACACACAAGGTCAGTCTCACGTTACACTGCATGATAATTGCAATATTTGATCACCTTAGAAGGTAATTTGATGTTGGTTGATTCATCCTTCCTGTTTTGTGAAAAAAAAAGTATTTGATGGACAAACCTTGAGGATGGCTTCATAGATGTGAAACGTGGAAAATATATGTAATGTACCTGTATCACTAAGATGAAACTTTATATAACGTCGGTGAGACAATTTGAACAACTTTGCAAGATTGCTAATTAACGAAAAGGACAAGAGTGAAGTATCGATATGTACAGATGAGACGTGCATTTTCGAATTAATGTTCAGAGTAACAGCAAACTCACATGCAGATATGTACATGTGGATATGCATTCCCATCAATCTGAAAACTATCACCTGCACATATTTGTAATAAGTTAAGGTGACAAAATATACACATTGAACAATGGCAAATTTGGTGTTGCCATACATTAAACTTACTTTCAAACAATTTAACATTGTGGGACATAAATTCATATATTATGTGGTAATACATTCCATTCAGGCAGATATGCTGAATATGATAGCCGAAGTTCAATTTCGAGTCAATATGAACACTCAACTATTTGGCATCAAGAATCACCATTGCTAAAATCGTAATGGCCATAGTTATCCCAGTCATATAGAAAGTACTGAAACTATTCGCTTTTCAATATCATATTATTTTCTGAAAACAACCGATATCTTTCTTCAGACTATATTTTCGAATATTTCAAAAACTATTGGTATTCCCATGGGTACAAACTGTGCACCATTATTGGCAGACCTGTTTTTATACTCATATGAATCAGATTTTATCCAAAATTTACAATGAGGAGGTTCTAAGAAACTAACATGTAATTTTAATTTCACTTTGCGATACATAGATGATGTTTTGTCACTAAATAATCCCAAGTTTGGTGATTATTTGGATGTCATATATCCTAAGGAACTTGAAATTAAGGATACTACAGACACCGCTAATTTTTCCAACTATCTAGACCTGAGGTTGGAGATTGATAATGATTCTAACCTGTCAACTAGATTATATGACAAACGTGATGATTTCAATTTTTCCATAGTAAATTTCCCTTTTCTGAGCAGCAACATTCCTATGTCACCGGCATATGGTGTGTTTGTTTCTCAACTTATACGCTATTCCAGAGCTAGTTGCAAATATGAGGACTTTGTCTATCGAAGTGCCCATCTAGTCTCTAAACTGCTGCGACAAGGATATGCTATACCAAGACTTATAGCTGCGTTTAAGAAATTCTATGGACGTCATCATGATCTGGTTGATAAATACACCAAATCCATGTCTGCCATGCAACTAGATCTATTTTCATGTTAATTTTGGGGCGGGTGCCACTAGTGGGGCAGGAAATGCTCACTCTTTCCGGAACACCTGATTTCACCTCCTAATGGCCATTTTTGGGGGTTCATGAGTTTCCCTGTCATTTTTGTTTTCTCTCACTTCGTATGCCTGATATGACTTTCTGTCCCCAGACTATGAGATTGGATAACGGACCCTGTTTTGTTTGCTCGGAATACTTAATACTGGGTATTGATTCCACGTCTATTCAAATCGCTATCCACAGTGTGACATTGAGTGACATATCTCACCTCCAGCCAATAGTTTGAGCTGGCGAGTAACTGTCAGAATGGTCGCAACCATTCTGCGACCATTAAACAACTATTTCCAATGGCAAATACTGTGACATGGCTTATGCCAGAAATGGTATAAACCAAATGTGGATATTGAAGAACTCCAAAGAGTTAATACATAACCTTAAATCTAATTCATTTTCCACTGTTAGCAGCATTCGAACATATGACTTTTCCACACTGTACACTACTATCCCTCATACTAAGCTGAAAGGTTGAAGGATATTATTCAACAATCATTTTTGCACATGAATGGCAAAAGACGATATAAATATCTTGTGGTTAATCACAATTCAGTTTATTTTGTTAGAGAACACACTGACTGTGCTACTAAATATAATGAACATGATATCGTTAGTATGCTGGAATTTCTCATTGACAACATATTTGTTGAATTTGGTGGTGTTATTTTCCAACAAACGGTTGGTATCCCTATGGGTACCATTTGTGCACCACTATTAGCGGACTTGTTCCTATACTCATATGAAGCTGAGTTCATCCAAAATCTTATGAAACGAGGAGATAAACGATTGGCCAGTTCGTTCAATTTTACCTACAGGTATATTGATGATGTCATATCCTTGAATAACCCTAGATTTGGTGAATACCTACATCAGATATATACAGACGAACTGGAAATTAAAGAAAGAACTGATTCTCCAATGTCAGCTTCTTATCTTGACATTTATCTCGAAATTGACCATAAAGGCAAATTGTGTACAAGGTTATATGACAAACGTGACGATTTTGATTTTCCCATTATCAACTTTCCTGTCTTGAGCAGTAATATCCCAGCATCACCAGCCTATGGCGTCTACGTGTCCCAGTTAATTCGTTATGCTAGAGCATGTTCATCATACCAGGAATTCATAGTTAGAGCACAGGTTCTGACTACCAAATTGCTCAAACAAGGATACCAAATGCCTAGGCTGAGGTCGACATTCAAGAAGTTTTATGGTCGTCACTATGATCTGGTTGAAGGTTACGCCAAGCCTGTCACACAAATGATAGAAGATATCATCCCATCCTTATAGTTTTGTGCATATATTTCCGTCTCGATATGCCAGTGTGGATATCACAGCGGGTGTCGCATGCGGGGCAGGAGATGCTCACTCTTCCGGAGCACCTGATCTCACACTCAGCTGGCTGGGTGTCTGTGATTTTCACATGGCTTTGACTTTGATACCTTAGTATCTCTCGGATTTGACTACTCACACTGATCTTGTAAAATTCGTCCATGGATTCGGTCTTGGAATATGAATTTGTCTGTTTGTCGGTATACATTTCTACCTCATATTTATTATTTGATGTTCTTTTATCTTTGTTCATAACTTTAATATAATGTCGACCTCAAATGTTGAATCCACGTGACGCCCATGTACATTAACAGTATTGGTGTCCTGAACATATTTTGAACCGTAAACTGAGATGCCTTTGAGCTAGGATATGCAGATTTGCACCCAATTTTCTTCCCGCGAGTGGCTATCGAATCGGATGTATCCGCTTGATCGGTAATCCTCGCTAATTTGTCAAAGTGCTTCATGCCAATGGCAACGTTTTATGTGGTGGTTTTGCCTGCATATATCTGCGTGCAACAAGTGCTAGTACGGATGCTAGAATATTCGTCATGGACATTCATCTTGAACAATTGATATTGTTGGATATTTCATTCCGATTGCAAATTGAATTGTAATTATCTGTATTATCTTCATTTTGTGACTGGAAGGTTGGTGGAAGGTCAGTCAGAAAAATTGCTTCCTGCTGAACTAATATATATCCTCATAACTAGCCACTTTGAGCACTTTGTTATAACAATCACAGACCAATCATTTCTTTTCATGCCTGCCTTTTCTGTTGGTGAACGGTATCATATACAAAATGGTCACCATGAAAATATTTTGTGAGAGGTGTCATTTGCTAGCATGATTGAAGTTGTAAACATTCAGAATGGAATTGGAATATACCTTCTATGGTTGAAATACACTTTCTATACGTGCCTATACGAGATCTTTAGAACTGGTAAAGATTGTGAATAAATATATATGATGGATTTGATTGTTTCACAGCCTGAAGACATTCACGGAGGAAGTTGTTCTATGAAATACTCACCCGAATCTCGAGTTTTTATTTGTAATGCGAAGCAAAACAAATCTGTAATAATTTTAGAGGGACTGATATACGTTGATCGGCGTATTTGGAACACCTTTACATATATGAACGAAAATATATCCTTGCCGCCAGCAAGACAAAACGCTTGAGTTGGCCTCATAATAACTCAAATCGAGGTGTAGGTTCCCAAAGGACGTAGACTTGAGATTTGTACTGAATCCATCGACCACGAGTGAACGAGGTGGGCGATCAAATGTGGTACCGATATAGATAATCCTTGCACCTCCCCACGGTGCATACGTCTCCGGGTAAGGATTTACCCGGACCGAGATAGCATCGGCCTCAGTAACAGTCCCATACAATTGTATCCACGTTGCTTGTATCCACGTTGAATAGCCTCGCTAGCAAAAATTCTCGTCATGAGAACTTCCCATAATTATTAGTGTATGACAATGATTGTGACTCACTCGGTCAAGCTCAGATCGAATTGTCTGGGTCTTGGCCAAGTAGAACCGGGACCCAAACATGGCTGATTCGGCGTCTAAAGTGCCATCTTTTTCTTATTTTGGGTCCTGTTTGCTGCAGATCATTTGCGGCCCACGAAACATGCAATATGGGTGGAATTAATGCTAATGTCGATGCAAATGTCCAAGTGCATTTGTTGAACTTGATCTCAAAAGGCATAGCTCAAGTGGACATACCTGTAACTTTATATATATTTCAAATATTATTGTATTTTGTCTCTTGAAATAAAATATCTATCTATCTATCTATCGATATATGTGTGGGACTTCTTGTGTGTGATCTTTATCAAAATACTGACTAATTCATATATATTGTATTGTTCGATTATGATACTGTTTCCGAAGGGTATATAAATTGATGACAATTGGTGGCCACCGTGGACAGGCATATTTAACTTTCGTTTAATATGATTAATGCATGATCGTCTCAGAATATAAATATATTTGACGCAATATTCTATATTTTGTAACTTTAATATATTCTCAAATTTCTTGAAAAAACAGCAACAATATTTCAGCTATATTATCGCATGACTACACACGGGGTTGAGATACACGCAAGGAGCCACTATCGATGACTTTATATTCGTCCGAGTTTGAATGGTTTGCACTGCGATATATCACTCAATCTGTGTCAAGATCGGAACCAACGGTGTGGCAGATTGAAGAGTCTGAACTGAATCTGTACCAAGTTGGACAATCTTCAGCAACAAGTGGTTAAAATACATTACCATAATTGCTTATCCTGGCTACTTTGCTTTGTGAATCACAGAGGGATCTTGACATGCAGAGGGATCTTGATTGTCAGTGCTGCAGTGCCGTCATTAGCAATTTGAGTTGAAATGTGAATACCATTCTGCCCAAGAGGTTTTTTTTCTGTTTCAATATTGTTGTTCTCAATTAAAATGTAGGTGTTTTCCTTTCACTGAATTTTTAAATTTCAGGTTTAACTTTTCATGTATGCTGTTTGTTTGAGAAGTTGTAGACAGTTTGATACATGAATATAGCCAAAGAATACGATCAAATGTGGTAGTCACTCGTCAGGGTGTTTACGGATCATGTCCCTTTGTAGCCACGAAATGACAACAACAATGAGGTTCCTGTTTGCCACCAGGATCGCCACCATGTAATTCGGGTATAGATAAACCAGAGAAACAGTCTACTGTGCCATAAACAAACAAAAACGTAATAATGTTGCATCAAAATTTTGTCATGTTTGTTTTTGCATAATGGAGACAATGAACATGACGTTTTTTGCACTTTTTGGGCATAATAGACTGTTTCATAGCCCCAAAAGCACATGGCATCAGCAGGTACCCCATAGCTTATGTATTATGCAAGATCAAATTTATAAATTCATATTTCGAGCCTCTGTGAAGCAAACACAGCATTTCTCGCAGCTGTGCCACGAACGACTTGTCAGTTTAAGAAATGAATCAATGTTTTGCATAACACGCATCAGGTCCAATTTCAATTACCGTAATCGTACAAATTAATTTTGAGAGAAATTATCAATAATCCACGTTTCATGTTAAGTAACTTACATTTCCAATGTCTGAATATTCAACCAACATAATGTATCGATGTATTAGCGATAATACAAGAATGTCATGAGACTCTATAAAGTAAAACAAATATACTGTTCATTGTTTATACTTGACCCACATCGTCATACCCCTTATGCCAATATATGAGTCAATATCTAGTTCTCATGTTTTTTTCTCACAACCTGTTCTGTAATCCAAGTGGCACGAACGACTTGTAAGTTTAAGAAATGGATCAATGTTTTGCATAACACGCATCAGGTCCAATTTCAATTACCGTAATCGTACAAATTAATTTTGAGAGAAATTATCAATAATCCACGTTTCATGTTAAGTAACTTAAATTTCCATCGTCTGATTATTCAACACAACATAATGTATCGATGTATTAGCGATAATACAAGAATGTCATGAGACTCTATAAAGTAAAACAAATATACTGTTCATTGTTTATACTTGACCCACATCGTCATACCCCTTATGCCAATATATGAGTCAATATCTAGTTCTCATGTTTTTTTTTCTCACAACCTGTCTTGTAATCCTAAACGATTGACGGACAGTACATATGAACAAACACGTGCAAGGTTCCCAGTATAGGTACTTATCTTTGCTTCTGTATTTGTCGCCTTAATAATAAGGGTGACATGTTATGTGTTGATCATGTGTATATCATTTGTTATTAGGGAGTCAAGTAAGTCCATGGGCGCACCCAACTGAAACTGCACTATCTAGATCGCATGTTTTTTTTCACCTGTTTTGTAATCCCATACTATTTACGGACAGAAAACAGTGATGGCAGATTTGATCCCAATTGAATGACAGTCAATAATACATATATAGACTATTTATATGTGTGATGTATATTATATGTGTGAACCACAATTACAATTACATTTAGTAATATATCAATATATTAGGGTGATTTGGATGGAGTTCACGCGTGCAATGTCTCTGAGATGAGATTAGAAAAAAGTACGAAATACAGCAGTTACCTTTCCATGTAGTGGGTAAACCAAAGCCGTTATACACGAAATAATTGATCCTTTCAGAAGAATAATATCATTTGCATGATGGTACGTCCTACTGCACAAGTTGTTGGCATTTAAAGCGTATAAGCTAACCCATATGAAATCCATGGGAATGTTTTCCCCCTCAGACATCCTTGTGTAAAATTTTTCACTTTATGCCCATTTGTAAGCTACTTTTCTTCTGATCTTTTAACATGTTCTGGCCCACGAATAGGCAGCAACACACCAGATGAAACATGGTTCATGTAGATCCATAGGCCTAATACGATATGCCGATGATTAAATAACGTAATAGGCGTGCACATATAGCAAACGGTATTAAAGTTGACCTTTTTCTTTGCACTCGAAAAAAAGTTTATTAACTTGACCAAGCCAGAAATCATATACACTTTTTGTGCGTTTCTATACTTTTTTGTGCACAAGAAAGAAGGAACGTTAAATTCAAAACTTCGTGTACGTCGTCACTCACGAAGGAGTCGGGTGTTGACCCAAGAGGTTCTCGATTCCAATTAGATACAGTTCCCAGGTGTGGACCGGTGGTAGAAAGCAGACCGCGAAGACAAACAATGTTCACTAGCGATGTACCTGCCATTATAGTAGCGAACATATTACCAATACATATAGATATCCTGGTGACCTAACTGAGGTACTAGAGCTGATGGGTAGGGATTTGGATTTCTTCAGATTGAAGAGAGAATACAGATTACTTTGAATGACTAAGATTAGATCACTTTAGTGGTTTGTTGAATTGATGATATGATACTCTCCATTATCAGTTAGCAGTATCTCCGAGGATATTGTGTACTTTATATTCACGATATATGTGGGGTACAATATGCTGAATGAAGGACCATTTATTGTGCGTCACACTGGACGCTGTCCCAGTGTTTGTAGGATCTATTGTGATTTCACTGTGAATTTTTCCGTCCTGTGTGGCATCATAGATGGAGAAAAAAAGCGTCATGACATCATTTGCAAAATCATCAATATGTGGTAGGCCTATTTTTGTAAATAGGGAATGGTTTTGGAAGGATGCAAAAAGTGAATGAATCATTTTGTAGTATTCTTCAAATAGAAGTTTCTCTTTTCCCATGGATATTGTATACAGTTTTGTATGATACGTTTCACATTATAATACATTATGATCGTTATGTAAAGGATTGTGTTATGATCACTGGTCACCAACTCAGAGGTAGCCTTATTCAAACAGAAAGGTAATTATTTCCGACTGCCGCTTAGCACTGAGTGCAGTTCAACACATACTTCATCTATTTCTCAGTTGACTCACGATCTCACAGCGCAAGTTTTTCGCTGACTGCGGTTTTGTTATTTTCATTCATTCATTCGTCCATATTCATTCATTCAAAATACATTCGAACTCTCAACAATTAGTGATTAATACATCAGATAATATCTCTTTCTCTTGTTCTATCTAGTATATTTGTTCAATGCAGCGACCATCTTTCCCACGCTCGATACACCACATTACCTTGTTGAATAGTTTTTCACAAAGGACTATGCATTAATAGATGACTAAACAAATTTGGGTAGAAGTAGAGTATAGCGTGCCAGATTCAATTCGTCAATGGGACCACATTTTTTGCTATATAGGGGAAAAAATGTGGTCCCATTAAATAAGAAGAGTCTCTTCTACCATAAAAACACGCATACATCAATGAGGATGTATTATAATTATGCAAACTTCCCTCCATTTCGATGTGACGTCATCGAAACTTGTGCAAAATTAATTCAGAAAGAGGCATATCATGACATCATTCACATGACGTCACAGGGAATGCCTCCGGATTGTTCTTATTCATTGTTGTGACATGAAATTAAACGGAATGAACGTAATATTTATAAGACATTAGTTTTGAGTTCTTTGGTATTATATGTGATTCATTCTGTGTTTCTGCTTTGAACTGGACCACATTCAGACATAGAGTATATACATGTGAAAAGAAAGGAATGAGCATAATATTCAAGACAATTGTTTTATATCCAATGTAGGATAATAAATGCTATTCATTCTGTGTATTTACCAAAATTGAGAAAATCCCCCAGCCTTTTATTCGCCCTAAAATATGTGTTCAAGTTTATTTTTATGTTGGACCACATTTTCGGTTATAGGAAAAAGTGTGATCCCATTGAATAATTTTATTTGAGTAAAAACTAATGGGACCACATTTTTGTCTATATGCAAAAATGCGGTCAAGATTATGTTTTATGTTGGACCACTGGGCAAAAATGTGGTCCCATTGAAAACTTTTATTGGAATATAAATGTATTGGGACCACATTTTTGGCTATGGGCAAAAAATGTGGTCCCATTATCTTTTTTCAATACTGAATGAAAGTAATATCCAAAGACAATTGATTTTGGACCACATTTTTGGCACTATACAAAAATGTAGTCCCATTGAGAACTTTTATCAGGAATATAAATTATTGGGACCACATTTTTGTCTATAGGCAGAAAATTGTGGTCCCATTTTTTTTTCAATACTGAATAAACATAATATCCAAGGACATTTCTGTTGTACCATATTTTTTTGCCTATTTAGAGCTTAAAATGTGATGTTGAAAATTGCTTTTGGCCCACATTTTTCACCTATTTAATGCTAAAATTGTGGTCCCATTAATTTGAAATAAAAAGTAATGGGACTATACATTATTAGTGATGGGGAAAAATGTGGTCCCAGTTATCATGGTAATTATTCCTAATATTGAATGAACATATATGTAATCTTCAAACGCCAATAGCTGTTGGACCACATTTTTGCTTATATCCAAAATGTGGTCCCAATAATTTTATTGGAAAAAAGTAATGAGACCACATTTTTCAGATAGGCCTGTAGGAAAAATGTGGTCCCAGTAGTTATTGCCAATACTGAGTGAACTTAATCTCCAAAAGACAACTGCTCTTGAACCACATTTTCATATCCCCAAAAAATGTGGTCAAAATAATAGTTTCGATCCATTCTGGTGAGGGGAAATCTCTGGGGTATCCCCTTTTCCCTAATTTTGCCGCCAGGGAGCGATCTGGACAGTCAACACAAAGTGACGTTATCGATATGCGTGCACACACAAAAATGTCTGCAAAAACAATTGTAAACTTTTCATTGAATAAGAGTGAAAAAAGGCATTGAATTTATTTTTTGGCCCACATATAAGATCAAAAACATATCCAGATTGGAGATAAGAACGTTTTCTTTCATTTGGGACCACATTTTCGCCCTCTATAGGGGAAAATGTGGTCCCAATAATGAATTGCATTTGGCCAGCTATGCTATACTTTTACACAAATTCGGAACACGAACAATACGATTGCAATGCCTATATTCCACGAAAATGCCAAAATACCCGAAGTCTGATCGACCTACAAGGTGATTCGTCTCCCAGAAAGTTGACATATTTAAACTGTTAACCTGCATGAAATATCACCACACGATCAAGCCTTGTTATGGTACAATCCCAGAACCGAAACATATATTCACAGAAACATTCGTTTCTTTTGTCACTTGAATATTCGTGCAATATATTAATATTCAATAGTATACATATAAATTGTATACATTCTTCTTATAGACGATTATCCATCAGACTGAGACATTGAATTAGCTACGGCAGATGACCACGCATCTGTCGAAGTTCGAATGTTTTACACGGCAATATCTCCACAATCTCTGTCGAGATCGGAACCAACGTACTGAAGAGTCTGAACTGAATCTGTACCAATTGAACAATTCTCAGCAACAAGTGGTTCAAACACATTAGCATACTGTTGATCCTGTCCACTTTGCTGTGTGAATTGTTGTTATTTCGATCTTGATTATCACAGTAGCATTGCCCTCATTTGCAGTTGGATGTGAGAACAAGGATAATTTTGAACACTATTGGTTCTTCCTTTCCGTCTTTGTTTCCGTCTTTGTTGGTGAATGAAACGTGTATGGCTTCCTTCTACTGAAGAACTGAATCGAATTTTACAATTTAAATCAACTTCTTACTAAACTAAGAGTTTGAGAAGTTGTCGATCGCTTGATACATTAACAACAAGTGATGGCTCAATAAATACAAACACTGGAGCTTCCGTCCATCCTAGTGTTTATGGATCAGGTTCTCCTTTGTCATCATGAAATAACAACATCAGCCCATGTATTATGCAAGGTTTAATCTATACATTTACATTTCCTGATTGTTAAAAACACACAGCTCGTGACTTTCCCTAGATGTGGACAGGAACTGGTTGTAAGTTTGAGAAGAGTATCAATGTTCCGCATAACACGCATCAGGTCGGATTTCGATGAAAAAAATCCACTTTCGTGCGTAATTCCTGCAAAGACATTTCTATCAATATTCCAGTTTTTCAGATGTTTTCTCATCTTGGTTCATAGTGCCACATTTCAGAAGTTTGATATCTTGCACCACAATATAAACTATTCAATAATGTGGACACAGCTACACAGCTTGTACATTGTATAAATATTGTTGCTTTTTATATACTTGGCCCATATCATTGGGCCTTTGTTGCCAATATTTAAGTCGATATTGTGTCCTCCGGATATCTAAGATGGAGGACATTAAACGTCACTGTTTACAATGTGCTTTATTATGTGAGTAGGCCTCATATTTCATACTAGAGTATCGATGCATGTGGTAAATCTGTATTCTAGAAATTCTGGTGTCGTCGTGCTGAACTACACAATTGGAAGACAGATATCGAAATTTAAGTTCAGCTTTTTTCACCAGAATTGCCTAAATATGGCTTGAATTTTTTGACGGAACCCATGTGTACTAACTGCAGCAGTTAACACTTACTAGTGTGTATACATGTACCAAAGCCATTATACCGGAAACCATTGATCTTTTCCGTCGTTTTGGTACATTCTCCTGCACGTTGACATAGGAGGTGTATAAGCTAACCCGTATGAGATCGATATGTATTTTTCCTTAGATGTCCTTGAGAAGAAGAATATAAGACGTTGTTTCTGAGCTTTCAGTAATTCCCAGCATGCTTGTTCATACAATTCTTTACTTAATTGACTCGCGTGTTGTAAGAAACTGTTTTTCTTTCGATACACTTCCTTTTCGCCGACAGATAGGTGATGAAATACGCAGCCTGATTCTAATAGAGTTATATTACAATATGGCGAAGCACCATGAGCGTGCAATTTGGATCGTGGAGAGAACGAAGTTATTATATGGCGAGCAGTGCGCACACTTGAAAGGGCAAGTTGAATTTTTTTCGTGCATTTGGATCAACTTGAGAAAATGAGGAATCATATGCAGCTGGTGCATTGATATTCGCTTTTCGTTTCTAGAGTTTAATTTTGCGTCGGTGTGTGCGCGAGAACGAGGGAAACGTTAAATTATTTAAAACTTGCGCGGACGCCGTCGCTCACGAAGGAGTCGGGTGTTAATTCCAGGAGGTTATCCGTCCCAATAGACACAAAGTTCCGAGGTGTGGACCGGTGGTAGAAAGCAAGCCATGGAGAAAACCCTTGTCTCTGGCGACGTGCCTGCAATTCTACTAGCAACACGGCGGAAGACGAAGACGTGCTGTCAGCGGTCTGGTGGTAGTCGAGGGAGAGGAGAGAAAGAGAGGGAGAGAACACAGGTGTCTACCACTTCTCGTCCCCTCCGCGCCGCGCCACGGCTGCCTACGCCCGCTGTTAGACACGCCCGTCTCCCTCCACCCGCCATCCACACGCCCGGCCTCCTTTACAATTCACAGACCTCGCCGCCGGCTTCGATCACCCGCACCATAATTCTAACCACACTCTCCTGACATTTGATCGTGACGGAAAACTTCCATTTCATTGCAACTCACGAAATCTGGTTTCATAAAGGTGTCGATTTCTGTCAAGTGAAACCTGCGAGATCAAAAAGTGACCGAATTTTCTTCCCATATGGTGGACATCTTGACTGGAGATCAAAGGAGAAGCGACATAGTCACATGAGGTGTTCTGAACGATTGGACCTCCTACTTTTCATCAAATTGTGAATGCTGGAACACGATTTAAACCAAACGCCGACAATTTCAAATAGAAAAAAAACACGAGAAAAAAAACAATCTGCTTATTTGGATTCATCTCTTTACCTCGGGATGTGGTGATAAATGATGTAACTTTGGAAATAACAATCGCTTCAGAAAATGGCATCAACCACGGAAATTCCACAGACACCTTTGATGTCTGAAACATTCTCCTATCTTGACGTGACAAACATTTCCGGATATGGGAATGATAGCTTCAATTATAGCATTATGGAGATGTATCCCGATCCGTTTGCTAGGCTGGAGGTCAAAACAATATTCATCTTACTGTATGGAATAGTTTTCTTGATGTGTTTCGTCGGTGAGTAATCCATAGTTTAATCTCCGAACTGTTGAATGTAGCAGACAATATGTTGCCTGTCCGGTGCATATCCACCGTGTTTCTTTAATTGACAGCTGCGTGTGTGTTTTTATTGACAACTGTGATTGGTGTTGGTAACAAGAAATTTTAGTCGTATCTTTTTCATGATCTGTAGAATGTCTCAAAACATACTAAATGTCACATGATTCCCTCAAGTACTATATTTCAATAGATAAATACCATTGTATACGAATCGGAGTCGATAGGATGTACAATTCACAATCACAGAAGGAAAAATATGTATCAAGGAATGAGGTATTATTTGTTGTTTTCTTCATGGCTGTTGTAGTCTTGGAATAATGGAAAGTCTACTCGTTTGCTTTGAGTAATTTGAATACGGTCTTGTCATCTATTATGATTGCGAAACTTAATGTCGGGCGCAGATGTTGCGCACAATGATTCGGTAAAAAAAATATAGACATGAACACAATCATAATGCCGTAATGGATAAAAAGATAAGATGGAACGAATACAGAACGAACGAGTTACGCCTTGAATCACACTTCATATTAAATTTACAGAAGTATCTTGATAAAATAACTTCAAAACACAATAGACATTACAATTAGTAAAGCATAGCTTGTAGTTTTAGTGTTTAATACAAAATATTTAGCTTTTTCAGGGTTTTTTTTTATATGTATTACTATGTCTTTGGTAATGATAGGCACCTCTAATTGTTCGTATGTCATCTGAACAGACCCATCATTCAATTTGCCAACCTTCATCAGAGCTTTTTTCCCTCAGTTTGACTTGAGAGAGCCAGTGTTTGCTCTAAGGATCGCAAAGACGCATTGATTTAGATGAGTGACTTATTGATTGTCTGTGGTAACACGACACTGAGCCAATCGTCCACACTGTGACTGATTGGTACACAAAGGGGACCGGCCATGTTCGCACGTAAATTAAGATCAAGCACACGGCAATGACTGATCCCCCAGTGGAGTAGGACTCCAGGCGTAAAACGACCGATCGCTCCGTGAAGAATTGTGACATTGACGACCGGAAATCCAGGCGGATGCCACACGAACCGACTGCATTATTCTTCCTGATTCTCCGTCCGCAAACGAAGAAAATACACGGCATTTGCTTCGACGGAAACATGACGTAATTTGAAGAAAGGAAGTCTAGGGGAAAAAAGGATGATCTGAGCAACTGCTTCCGTCATTTACTCCGAAAACTCCTTTGCGGCAGTCAAAGAATGCGACTTGACACACAATGCAGACTCTTCAAACCATGCCGGATTCTGCGCGCGGAGAAAAAAAACAATTGGTTTGGGAACCTCGTTAACCAAATCGTCCACTCATTCTTCTTGATTTCGTGTTCCGTGTTTATCAAGTTTGCGCTGAGAGGTTTTATCAAATTTGCAGACAGTGACGCATGTTGACAACCATACCTGATTGGTCGTCTTACCCCCGCGGCCAACAACACGCTATATTGTGCTTGGAACGAGGAACGACTGCTAACTAACACGCTCCGTAGGTGCTGCAGAGTCTCTAATGATGCTATTGTATATTAATGTCCCCGGGGAATTGAGACAGGAGTAGGTTTCGAGCGTTTATTGCCCAAACGCGGTCACTTCCTCTCGCGCACACGGCTATTCTAATTTACTTTACTTTGAAATACATGAGTCGTCAGATGTCAATGGACACACATTCACTAAGTAACCGTGTAACGTGGGACCAAGCTTTAAAGCGGGATCAGAGAAACCAACAAAAAGCTCTGACCTTTAGCTTTAGTGTTATATAACATGTGATGATCGGTGTCGTCCTTGGGCATGGGATAATTATATACGACATATTGCGACAGGAGATAATTTTATACGACATATGCCGACACTTGCGACAGATGATGTCCGATATCACCGGAACAGTAAAAATGTCTTCCAAGAGGGGAGGTTTTGGGGGACAACGGTACTGGAAGGAAACCATACTTTTTTCGTGAGCTGTGAGTTGAGGTGGTTACATGGACAGGTGAGAAAATGTACGTTTCTGATGTTGAGTCTGTCTGAGTCTCCTCCTTTTTGTGACTTTGAATCGTGTAAACGTTCGGCTGAGCGTGTTGGGAGATGTGAGAACTGTGGGTGTGAACCCCCGAGAGAGCGATTTGCACGGACATCCAAGAGGTTCACTCGTGTAATTGTTTGGACAGTTGTCCCTTCCATCCTCGTAGGGTAATGCACCTTGTCATTGATCACGTGACCCAGTTAGTGGGATACGGCTAAATACAGAATTGCACCTTAATGGTACCGCCCTCTCGCTGTGAGGAACACGATACTAAAATCATTATTCCATAATTATCGGATATACCACCTCTCGAGTACGGGTATTTTTTCCCAGCAAGGGATAGTTCGGAAATGTTAATCCGGGTGGTCCGACGGAAATCGTGACCATGGTAACGTGTGCTTAGGTTTAAACTTACGTTCTCACATGTCCACCCTATTTTATTTCACAATTCCTAACGTGTATTGAGCAATAACACATGCCTCCATCTTGGCATTCTATAAAAGGGCACTAATATTCTATTCTTGGAATCTCAATGTCGCTTTTATCGTTCATACCCGGTCGTTGAGAGACCATTCGATGTAGGTAGTGCACTGATGTTACCATTCGGTATGAATTCATCGACATTTGCCAATGTTTATTGGCAAACCATTGCTTCCCATATCATATCATACCTCTAGACAAATTATGCAAACATATATTTTCCAATACATGCAATTAGGTAATTGGGCGTGGAGACAGCGTTGTTTTCGTAAGGTCCAAAATGATAATGACATTTGACAGCTTTTACGAGATCAGGGTTTCGGACGTGGCGGAGACGATTGCTTGCCACGCGGAAGAAACCCTAATGGAGAAACAAAGTATTTACGGAAGCCAAAGGTGCGCAATTAATGCCAAATCCTAGACATTTACGTGTAGCGCAGAACGGCAGCAAGAAAGCATCTCAAGCGATCCACAGCATCATCGCAGGAGTAGGTTCTGCTTAAATGCCAGGGTCGAGAGTGATGTTTTCCGGTGCTTCTATCAAAATGCACTGTGTGGACAGGTTGATGATATATGGCTTATCTCCGGTCACTGATCCATTGTGGTCTGGTGATTAACGTTCGGCCAAGGCGTCGTTCGGGGGCGGCCCGAAGTCCGACCCGAGTCTTTTATGATCGGTCAAGGCGGAGATTTATCATCCACCAGCCTCGTGCGATATCTGCCATTCTATTGACGCGGAGACGTAAATCATGCATATGTGTATGTATTGTATAGGTGTGGGTAATGCGCGAGATATGGACGCCACATTTCTTCGCTGACAAGACACTGAAAGTCGAAACTATAGGCTACTGTTGACGCTCTTCCCAAGTGACGGTTCCCTTGCACAGTCTAGAGATGAAACCCGGTTCAAACCAGCAGCAGATATCTGCTGAAGCCCAACAGAACGTTTGTTGATCGTTATTATTCCCATGTGGCTATTTACTAATTATTATCAATGTTCGATGATTCGTTCGTTATCACAGTAGAGGGATGCGCACGAGTGTACTTCTCGGGTCTGATGCGAGGAAGGAAATGACCAGTGGATGGGTAGGAGATAAACTGCTCGGGGCAAAAATAGCAGAGAATCGCCGGCAGTGGGAACTGATCCTTTCCACTTCCGCCCCCGGTCTCCAAAGGGACCACACCGGTCAGGTCATGACTCCTCCCGAGAACGATCTGGGGCTTCCCCAAATCGAATACGTCCGTACGATGGAAAGGGAGAGAAGCAGAGCCAATTTGCCGTAATGAAGAGCAGGATGTTTAAATAATGTTTGACATTCGGGGCACGCCAAACGACGACATGTATGATTCCGGTCCCAATAATAGGATGTTTTGCTCCGAGCTAAATGCAGACGATGGTGCATATTTAGGTGTTGTATGACACCTCTCTTATTGCACTGTATCGATGCGCATGGTCATGGCAGTTAAGATTTATATGCTGTATATGGAGGCCTACCATGTGTCTATTTCTGGTGTAACACGTCCAATTTTTTTCTACATGAACATAACAATCATACCAGGTGTTTCAACATGGCACCACGATTTGCATCCGCTGCAACAAATAGCACATAAAGTTGCAATAAAAATGAACAGTTTGGAGGGCAGTGAACTAGATTTACTACGTGTTCTATAATGCAAACGGCTCGCCACGAGAGATCGCACTGGTACAAACTGAGCTAAATCGCGCGCCAATCCCACGTCGGCAGTGCGTGTTTCCAGAACTGACCACCAAGGAATAACCGAGTGGACAAGGCAGCAGGCTGGAATTGTTCAGCACTTAATGACAATTATACCCCCACCTTACAAGGAGTGGAAGGTGGCGCCCACTTCTCTCTTAGTGTCCCGGTAACGTGCTTGATAATGTCCATAAATGCCCGGCCTTCCTGCCTATTACTGGCGATGGTCCTTGTCCTTGGGGTCGAATGAATGCCAGCGTCACTTGTACTACGCCTCGTCAGAAATTAGACGAATTCCCGCAAATGTAATGATAGTCGTCAGAAGTGGCCGCTAACAATACAGCCGCAAATGACAAGTAACTGAAAGATAAACAATAATCTGAATCGACTATTGCTACTTGCTATGAATAGCCTAAGTAATGAAGGATATTCCACTTGTCATGTCTTCATTAGGAATATGATCTGCGCGATCATTGCTATTTGCTTCATCAGTATAATTCGATATCATTTATCGGATTTATAATTAGTATTGCTGAATACTAATACGCTCTTCTGTCACGTTGACTGATGACGTAGGAATCGACGTTGAACGAAGTAAGTTGTCGGCGATGACACGATACCTGTGGCATTACGGTGTGTATTCACACAGTCTGTTACATGCATGCAGGTGCGCGTGTACACGCTGATCTACACGATGAACCGCATGCAGAGAACGCGACAATCGTGACTCTGACGTTGCCGATCTGTTCCCTGAATAATAAAAGATTTTCTGTTCATACATTATTTTTATGAACAATTAGAGAGGATATTGCCAGAGGCCAGCTTTCTCCTCTCGATTCAAGTTGTGGGTTTTACTGCGCTGTCGTTCGGGAGGGAAGCGTGATCACTAGAAAGGCGAGACCAGCCGTTTGATGAGGATGGTGTGTAGTTGGAACTCCTCGCCACTTGTACACATCACGTATGGCAACATAATAAATTTTGCTTTCCAATAATCAGAGAAGCGAATAGTCAAGTGTTCCTGCCTGCTGTTTATTATTATCACAGCGCTCGGAGTATTATTCGAACGCATGTAAAACTATCGCACGATAACACGACACTTTCAAACGTACGAACGGTGTCCAAGATCGGGCGAAGTTGAGTTAAACGCTTGAGTAGAATGTGTTTTATGGGTTAGACTATCAAGCTACACCGTGATCAAGTGGTGTACGTTAGTACAGATCGTTCACACTAGATTCTAGACATGAGAAGCTCGATTTTAGTTCCCTTTCAATATCTTCCTGTCCTCCGTCACATTCTCTCGAGCTTTTCATCAGAGGATGACCGCTGGCGGTTCCGCCGACTCGGTGACCTTGGAGGGTCAACATCCCCGGCGAACTCCCCGCCAGCCCGAGAAACATTCCCACGTCTAACACAATAACGACATCGACGACCGCCGCCGGACAAACTTCACATGTCAGGTTCACATCACTTCTTTGAACCCGGATTTGGTCGGTCTTTAGTCAAGAAAATCGGACAGGATTGGAAATCAACGTCCGTCGACATCAGACACCTTATAAAATGGTTCGACGCGGTCATACTCAGTGCAAAGCAAATGTAATTTAACTTCAGACATATTCGTCAAGTGTTGAATGTGTCTGTCCAGTATGTAGTGTCTATCAGTTAACCATGCTCTGTTTGGGCATTAATTCGTTAAGCACGCAACACACTTCATTCACCGTTTAATGAACACGATGTCAGTATATTATCAGGTGTGATAAAGCAATTACTTTAGACGTGTTCACTGTATGAAGTATAAAACCGCTCTACAAATATACATGATGTGAGGCAGCACAATACGCTGGTTTTCATACGATAGTTGAGAGCCTTGCAACTCATTCATCGTAATTCATTATATTTTTCTTAGAAACACGAGACATGGGAGAGTAAAGTGTCGCAAATGATATTGTCTTTCTCACCAGCCACTTGGCTAAAGAAGCGAGGAAGCTATTATTAAATTTTCATTTTCAGGGCTTGGTGTAAGGATCGTAACCTGTCTCACAAAGAGTTGCAGTTATCATGTATTACTTTTTGAATGTCAATACAGGATATTATTCATTCACACGGTATTATACGTCTCAATGTCAGTGTGAGACCTAAGCTTTATACATCACCAGATATCACTGATGTCTGCGTTATGTAGCTGTGTAAGCACTTCCGTTCGACGAATTCAGTATAAATACAATAACGTGTTACCACATAGAACAATTTATCAACTCAGTAGCCTTTTGGCTTGTGATTGGGTACTTATGTACTTGTCATACACCTATTTCACGGGGTTTGTTTCGGATTTCTAAATTGTTTTGATAAGTTGTTGGGCAGTTGTACACTAATTTACGGAAGAGGATTAGGGCCACCAAACTAAAAGTTTTTTTTTCTATTTGTCGACTTACGTAACTCGATATATCGACTTACTATCTCGATAAATCGAGATATTATCTCGATATATCGACTTATTATCTCGATAAATCGAGATATTATCTAGATAAATCGACTTATTTATCTCGATAAATCGAGTTAATTATCTCGATAAATCGACTTATTTATCTCGATAAATCGACTTATTTATCTCGATAAATCGAGTTAATTATCTCGATAAATCGACTTATTATCTCGATAAATCGGGTTAGTTATCTCGATAAATCGACTTATGTCTTAAGCATTTAAAGTTCAAGTAAACTGGAAATATGGAAATATGCTTAGAGTCACATTATTTATATTGGACACTATATTGAGTAGGCTTATATGATCGACCATTATGACGTTAAATATCGTCAGAACAAACTACCGAAATAAAAACTATACTGAAGTTATTATATCATATCTCTTCAAAGGATGCAATATGTTCATGAATGAAATTGGTATAATTGTTTTCTTTTTTAAATTATTTAGCTATTAAACATGGAATGATGTATATTCGTAACGTTATCTGGAACGGCTTCTTCAATTGGATAGCTTGGTATTATTTCAGTGATAAGTGTAATGACTGTTAGACGCCATATAATTTTCAATATGAGTAATCAGTATATATTCTTTATCCTATCGTTTCCAAGGTAACCAATGAAGTGGTATATGGCTTGCCTATATTACGGTCGATGTATTTCATTTTACTTGTACTTTAAATGTCTGAGCCATAAGTCGATTTATCGAGATACGTAAGTCGATTTATCGAGATATGTAAGTCGATTCATCGAGATACGTAAGTCGATTTATCGAGTTACGTAAGTCGATTTATCGAGTTACGTAAGTCGACAAATAGAAAAAAAACTTTTAGTTTGGTGGCCCTAATCCTCTTCCGTACTAATTCCATCTGGTGTACAGTAGAAACAACTATTATTACACACTGTCTGCCTCTGATGACTCCAGTGTGGCTTGGATGTGAATGTTTGGTCGGGCTTTGTTTCTATTCTGAAAGTTTTTGATATTAGGTTTTTTATTGGCATCATCAAAATTTGGTTTACAGCGGTAATAGGTTTGATGTATACATTACTTATGATACAGTCATACGAAACCAAGCTCATAACGATTGTTATCCTCTCTGATTCGGTGTCAACTTAGTTCTTATAATGTAGGCTGGTGACATATTCAGTACATTTTCCAACAATTTCCTAATTTGTGCAGGCGAAATCAGGAAATGGAATTTGAAACGAACACAGTGGGAGTTTGCTAATGCTTCTCTCCGAAGCACCGATTTCATACATATTTATCGAACAGCTACTTGGCATCTTGAATAACCAGTTCCTCGGGGAAGCAATCGAAGGTTCTGATACCGTCGGATAATCTCACACGGTGGATTTTGTCGAATCAGGGATAGCACTGACCTACTGAGCATTAGCGCATGTTACATAACTGGGAGTTATTCAACAGTGCAATGCTTTTCATCGTCAATTTCGACTTATTATCTATTGTTTATATAGTGTCTAGCTTTTGATGCCGTATAATGATCAGAAATTATAGGTGACTTAGCGTCGTGTTATGTTTTTGGTTTTTCACGCTTGTGGTAATAAATGGCAGCTTTTCCCCGGATTTAGCACAGCCGGAACGCGGCACTTGTCAGTGCTTAAATATTGATGGAGGAGAGCTCCGGCTTGTTCCAAGTGTGTACTTACTGTCATATTTATGCCTACCAGCTATTTACCATCTTGCAGACACCCTGCTTGAGACCCAGCATCGGTAGCAAAAGAAGAGATATATTTTATCACGTTCCTACTTGTTCTTTGTGTTGAGGGTGACAAGTTGCCATTTCTGACGGATAATTCCAGCAAACATGTTTAAAGAGAGACCTGTGTTTTTTTGTTCGTCTGCAACAGCATATAGCCAGTCTAAATTTGGGAGCTGTCTCGTTTGGACTGGTGTATTCGCAGATGTTTCTCCAGTAATCTTGGAGACGTAATGGTCATCACAGCCGTCTTGGCGATCAAAGAACCGTCTCACGAATGTGTCAACGAAACACTCCAATGTATAACTTGGCTATATATCCAGGTTTGTGTCTTCGGTACTTGTCATAGTTAGCACTCTGGGCCACAACGCAATCTCAACCACAGTGTTAGTGGAGTCCTGAGTATATTTGTTCTATTTTTTTGAACTCGCTCATGTTTTGACCCAGGTGGTATCAACACTCCGATAAGATATGTAGGCCTATTCATTAGGTTAGGTAATAATACAGCGATTCTGTTAATAAGTCTTGGTTCTTGCGTTAAATAATTGGATTGACCTATCATCTTCTGCGGCGCTGTATCATTAATGAGCAAATCCAACGCGCATACACAACACACTTGTACTGTTCGAACAAAAAATTAGGATCGTGAAGATTTGTTGCATTTATTTGCGTAAATTATCAGCTGTTGTTATCATTTTCGATTCAAGTCGAATACAGCGTATTAATCACGGGCTAACAATAGCACGATCTCGAAAACACGCCAATCAAGAGAATGTCTCTTCCTATGCTTATCATTGTTGAAGTCACATTTTCCGGTCGAGAGAGACGATACTACGAGGGGGATCAGAATTGAGAATAAATATCGACGATTGTTTGTCATGGTAAATTGTTTGTTAACTTCAAAGGTAAATTGCGATTGTTCGAATAATTGTTCGTAGTTCTGCACTGAAATATTGAACCAAGCACAAGATAAGACTGTGCTCTTGTTTTGCTAGCGGTGGGTGGATGCATTGAGTTAGGTAAGGAATAATCTCCATGGTATACGGTCGGGTGATCAGGTGTTCCAAGTGTAATCACTTAGTACGAATGTGGGAGAAATGCCTGCCCACGCGTACATCGGAATGTGACGCGTTTCACGACCGGAGAAATAATACTTACAACAGGTTCTCATCAGACTGTATTGATTTCTTTGCTGAACGTTTTTTTTTCTTTGCTGTCGAGCGCTTATTACAAATTTTAATTTGACTCGAATCCATGTCCTCCACCGTGCCATGTATTTATCTAAAGCCGACACATCTCTGCGCCAATAAACGAGAGCACTTCGGTCGATGGCAGTGTGTAGAATGCTTTGAAATGCTTTACCGCATCCTCATCCTTGAACAGTGAAATGTTCAAATTTCCTGCAGTGCCGAGACCGTCCAAACGACAACAAAGCGTAAACTGTACTGTATTGGAAATTTGAAAGACTATCCTCTGGTAGTGCCTGTAAGGATGTAGATTTTGTTTGCTTACTCTGTTTGTCTTCTATATAGACTGCTGGCTTGACGCCACTGAATTGCACATAATTATTTCATTGTCAACACGGCGTTATTATGCCTTCTCGAGGCCGAGGGTTGTACTGATCAAAAGTTTACTATGAAAATGTGCAACGGTAGTTGTCGAAAAACATGTATATATGAAGGAATTTGATTTCGGCTGTCGTGTTTTTGAAAGGAATATGCCAATCGTGGCAGCAGAACGAAGGACTTAATCCAAAGATTTCGACATTTGCATTAAAATTTAGAGAGGAAATATGTGCTTTAGAATCGAATAACACGTCAATATTCCGACTGCAACACACATAGGTAGAATGTAATATTCCCATTATGAATGTGTGTACGTAACAAACAAAATATATGTATCCACAAAGCTGCAGGTTTTTTTTTTTACACATCTTTATATTTATCGCGAATAAAATAACATAGGAACAATTTTGAAGGGATACAAGCAGGTGAAGGACTGGTGAAATCAACACTGCGGTAAAATTGAGACCAGCTTTCGCTGTGAGTGCAGGTGCTCTGACCTAATAAAGTGGAAGAATCCAATATACAGAATTTGCCGAATATCCTCTTCAGTCCGAACATCCTTGAGGTCACTCGCCACGGCTGCCAGTGACAAGAGTGGACTCGCACCAACTTGAAGCTAAATTACCCAGCTAATGAAATCAACCTTAATTAACCAGATGCCGTGCAATAAGCACAGCGAAAACACAGCTGGCTGAACAAGTTACAAATGTTTAATTTAGCATGGTTTTCTTGTTGGTAATCAGGCTGAGTCTTCCATGAATTGTTGTAGAGATAATCAACCGAACCTTTTTGAAGTATATTTTTTTCATGTTTGTGTGAGAACAATCGAATTACCACAAAAATCACTCTGTGTATAGATGGTAATTTCTTGGTATATGAATTCCCGTAGACCTCCTTTCTAAGAATCACTCCTGGTTTCATAATCACATTTTTAACGCAAACTACAATTAAATTGCTCGTGCTTGGTATTTTGCAGGGAATCTCCTGGTACTAGTGGTGGTGTTGAAACACAGAAAGATGAGGACGATCACGAACTTCTTCCTGGCGAATCTGGCAGTGGCTGATTTGTGTGTGGGAATATTCTGTGTGCTGCCGAACTTGTCTCACTTTATTTCCCCCACCTGGATACTGGGCAAGGTTCGTGTCTTTTTCTCCCTAGATTTCCTAACAAAAGCAACGCTACATATTACTTTGTGGAGTGTTGCCCAATGATACATTCTGATTTTAAGACAATGATAACATGTTTCAGGTCATGTGCAAGTTGTATTATTTCATACAATCGATGAGCTACGCAGCTTCTGTGAACATCTTGACCATTATCTCGGTGGAGAGATTCTTTGCCATCATCTATCCCTTGCGAAGTAAGCAGCTGGCGACGATGTGTCTACTACGGTTGGCGGTCCTGTTCATCTGGATAATTGCTGGTAGTGCAGGCATCCCCTATCTGATAATATATGACACGATGGACATACGGGACATGACTTTCTGCTTGCCACAAGAAGGATTCAACCCGCGCACGTACGTGACGGCACACTTTCTGTTTGGTTACGTCATTCCGCTCTGCCTGATGACGGTGATGTATTCCTGCATCTCTGCCGTACTGTGGCGCTCCAGTCAGAAGAACGACACCATGAAGGCAGGTGGCGGCAGCGGGACGACAAGCAGCGCTAGCACCGCTTCCAAACCTTGCTATAACGTCTTCAGCAAGAAAAACGTCAACGGAAATCACGTCAAGAATGCTGCTGCTCTCAATGAAAACTTCGAGATGCGAGACAAGCGTCACGTTTCGTCGAACGATAGCGGAAGTGGTGGTGATGAACAGCAGACTTTGGTGGACTCAGCCAATCGGAGGAGTATCGCGACGCGTCTTCTGAAAAGAATGGACTCCACATTGAGCGAAGATATTGAAACGAATGATGATGAAACTGAAACTGAGGTGGATTATGAGGACGACTGGCCAGGAAAGGATGGAACTGATCGATCATTTCTGCCGGATCTCAGATCGTCGTTCAGACTGAAGAAGAAATCAAAAGTAAATGGACTCAACAAGAATGGCTGCCACGAAGAGACGCCCCCGATTGCCACAATTCGCCAGCCCGTTCACGTGTACACAAAGAGGTTGGTGGTGAAGGGTCGCCAGAAGAAGCAAGAGAATGCACTGGTTGCCAGGAGACGCGTCATCCGACTGCTGTTGGCCGTCATCATTTCTTTCGCGGTCTGTGTACTTCCGTATCACATCCGGGTGCTTTGGCAGAACTGGTCGGACAGGGCTGACGCGACGTTTGCGAACGTACTTATTACTCCCATCACATTCGTCATTTACTACTTGAACAGTGGTCTGAACCCGCTATTGTATGCATTCTTGTCGGACAGATTTCGCCAATGTTTCGTGGAAGTTATGCGATGTACGGACTACCGTGTCAAGCGTCAATACAGTGTCAGTAATAAAACTAGCCATTCGGTGGCATGACTACACGCCCGTCACAACACCGGCCTGCCGACCGTGGCAGCAGAACGAACAACTTAATCCAATCATGGACATAAACTTGGACGCGTCGGTCCGATGCGAATTGCTGTTGTATAGAAAGGACACTGGTCTGTGCTTGTATCTAAGATTGCATTTATACGGCTGTTTTGTGAGTCGGAATCGGGCGTGGCAGAATTTAATATACCCCATTCTCACGCCTGCACCGGATGTACTGTCTGTAAAGATCATATTCGACAAGACCACGTCCTATATGGCAGACTCTGCACCTAAATGGTAGTAACAAAAATACAACATGCTCAGAAAGGAAGCACATCATGAATGGTCTCGATATTGGACCCAAATCAATAATGTAACTACCCTTGGTCACAATCAACAACACCGCACAGCTGGGGACACGCAAGTGGATCGCAAGTTCACCAAACATATATTTGCTATATACGGTGTGCAATATTGCAGGTTAACCTTGAGTTTTAGTCCTGCAACTAGGTTGAACTTCAAAATTAGTGCTTCTGGTGCATAAAAAGTTGCGAAATATATTTCTGATTAGTACAGATACCCTTCGACGTAAAGACGTCAAGAGCATTTATGTGATTAACGAAAACGAAATAGACTTCAAATTGTAAAATGAGGCACTTAGCACCCAGTAACTTGTTAATATTGCAATTTACGGGCGAACAGTTCACGCTATTATCGACATCCAATAATCCATAAAACTGTATATGCATCGGTTCATATTGTTGAAATGAGTAATAAATATGTTGTTCCTGTGTTTATCGATTATTCGTTGTATGTCGAGAATTTATTGATATTGAATAAATGTTACAGAATCAATCGACGGTTTATGTTGCCCATCCAAGCATATGGAACATTGCGAACATCACTCACACCACATTAACGTAGAAATGGCATGATTTACGTTCATCAACTCACCCATGATTCACCAATTCCAAATACAGATCAAACGTACTATTAATGTGTCAATATTGGGGGGGGTTGCATTGTACGATCGCTTTCACAGTTTTGATCAAACCGCCATTCTACTCAGTTTTAATTCACATGGTACTGCTTGAATAGACAAATTTTCCTGTGCAAATTATACATTTCATATAAACTCCTGCATGTGACTATTATTAACACATGTACTGTAAAATGCTATCCAAACAAAATATCATTTTGAAACAACCATCCACGCAATATATATGTGTTTCAAAACAGTGAAAATGCGTTTTATTACTAATCCGGTGTGATTAGCAATAGCTCATATTTTGGACATCCAGATTATATGTATTACGCTCTGTCTTTGTTTGACCAGCCAGCGATAGCGATGGGTTGTCGATGAATGGCAGCAATCAATGTGCCTGGGTCTAATTCTGCTGACCTTGAGCACGCATCTCTCCCTGGAATGGACCCGAGTGATATACCAGACATTAACAGCAGCTTCAAAGAACCTTTTAGACTTAATCTCTGGCTCCCGAGTAGAACCAGAGGCTTTTGCGTGTAAGATCAAACTGGGGACCACTTGAATTGCAAAATGCCAATTTCCTGGAAAAATTGGGCGAGACGCGCCTCTTAAGCTAGTTTTCTATTTCATTCAATGCACTTCTTATTGTAATCGTCGGGGAATAGTTTTCATACAAGACTGCTAACTTCGACAATTTGCTCCATTCGCATTGCTATTGAAAATCAATGCAATAATGTAAAAATGTGCAATTCTCTGAAATGATATTCATAAGGATTACGGGAACTTCATTATATCACTCAGTGAAGTGTCTCTCTTGCCATATCGGCGTATTTTGTCTATACGAGCACCCAATTGGAAACCCCATAGGGGTATCGCGACAGTTTATTCTATGGAAGGGAATCACATATGTACTGGAAGCCAGTGCCACTGTAGGAACCCCCGGTCGAAACGATTACCGTAACGCGCGTTACGGTAATCAAAAACATGGCGGAAGGCCAGTCGTTTTGTTTCGTCCATGTTTATTCCCAAAGAAATCACGATTTGTTTCATACACTTGCAGCATTCATATGGGAGTTGTTATATAGTTGTTATTTAGACGTTGTCTAATATGTTTGTCTCAACTTACGACATGCACGTTTTTTTCGTCCGAGAAAAAATGTATCTGGATTACCGTAAAGTCATCAAGTTTGGCAGCTGTGATTACCGTAATGTTTAGGACTGATTACGGTAACGTGAGATGTCAAAATACATATTTCGAGTGATGTAAGTATAAAAGTAGTGCGTGCTGCCTCTTCCAGTGCATATAATTCATAATTTAGTATAATCTTGATCAAGATGGAACCTAGGCTATTTGCGATAACTAATAAAAATCATATTTCATGTGAATGTGCATAGCCAGGGAAAATACCCACAAGCCAAAGGACGCACATACATTTGATCATTCTTGTTATCTATTCATGTTATCTATTTTACAGCAAACATGTCCGAGATGAATTCGATTCAATAATAACTTTATTCCATTACTTTCAAGCCTACAAAAGTACAACATACAACAAATACATGTAGAAATGAAATAGTGATAGGTGGACCAGAAATGGAGATCTGGCAAAGACGTGACCTGAATACTTATCTTATCGGTAAAACAAGTAGTAGTCAATAGTCATTAATAATATGAATATAATAGCAATACAAAATAACAGCGTGACATTCTACACGGGGTACATTTTGAAAGTGGGTATTATGCTTCATGATTAAAAAATTTAAATAATTGAAACACAGCGCAAGACTGGCCAAGGATTAAACATGCTAAATATATGTTGGTGTATAAAGAAAATAAATACTAGTAAATTGATGAGGGTATTATTGTTAAGCCAGGAGATGTTGTTTTAGTTGAGTGGGTGAACGTTTCAATTTATCAGGGAAATTTGACCAAACCTTTGTGCTCTGACCTTGAAAATGAGGTCAACTTCAAGGTCATCAGAATATCCCGTATATATTGTGTCTTATATGTCCACAATTGATTCCCAAGCTCTAATGTAGATAATAAGCGAGATATTAGCCATTTTGTGCACTGGCCTTGAAAATGAAAGGTAAATTCAAGGTCACCAGAATATTCATCATATATCATTTCCTATATGTCTTCAATTGATTCCTAATGTCTAATCTCAATAATGAGTGAGGTATTAGCAATAATATGTCCCAATATGAAGCATAGGAGAATTTAACATGGGAAAGTCACATTTGGGCCAAGTTTGATACGTACGAACTGGCCTAAGAAGTCAAAACGATTGTACATGACCTTATACAAGCATAAAGCCATCTATTAGTGACCAGGAATTTGAATTTATTTGAAATGACCTTGATAGCTAAATCGCAAGGTCACATATGATTGACTTGACATGAAATGTGTAAATTGGCCTCTGCAGACAAAAAACTTTTAGATGGGGCTTATAAATGTTTGCGTTATGAACATATTGGAAGTCATGTATGGCACTTCTAATGGTGACCTTAAACTAGACGTGAGGTGACCTTGAGTAGTAAATCTCAAGATCATGTCTGTTTTGAAATTTGTAAATTAGTATTTCCAGACGAAATAATTATCATGATAGAGCATAGGTTCATATTTTGATCATACATGTATGTGATATTTTTGATGGCATTATACAATCTCAGTCATTCAATATTATTTCGCCTGCAATTTTAAAACTGAAATTGTCCGGTAATCTGCCTTAGTCTTGGGCTAATATATTATAATAGTGGTACGTTGTTTTTATCATCTACCCAATATACCTAAATACCCAAGATGTGGAATATAACATGGTTGTGTTTTATTCAAATAAAGGTCGTATTATCAAGGTCGTCGCTACTGCTCATTTTGAGATGTTAGTTAATGAAATCTTATTTTCAACACACATTCCTTGAATGTACTGAAAATAAGTGGTATATTGTCCATAATTAAGAGGGGGGGGGGGGGGGGGTACGCATTCAATTTCTGTTCGGTACTGAATCGAAGTTCAGCTAGAACTTATATTGTACTGGCATACAAGATAAGGCACCGGTTGGTGGATCAAGGCATTTTCGTCTGATAGTCCATAGATTCTTGGACCCACCGTGGCGCTGAGTTCCGTGTTTGACCAAAGACGATAACACAGCTTCAAACGGCTGTAGTAGTACATCTGCATTGCGTATCTAAATTGAGGAAATAATATAATATCAGCATCAGTTGTATTCTATGCATTCGGCGACCATTATTGGTGTGAATACATGTATTTGTGATTTTCCTGCTAATTTGAGACGGTATATGCGAGAAATCCCAGTAATTTCAGGACATTTTGACAACACGTTACGGTAATCTGCCTGACTGTGCCGTCCAACGTTACGGTAATCACGTCTAGAAGTTACGGTAATCTTTCCCAAATTTTAAAATCCCTCTTTACTCGGATCAAACTCTACAACACGTTTCAGAAACAGTACCGATAGATTTACCACACTGTGTGATATATAATATATGCATCACTGTGACTCCAATAATATACCCGAGATACATCGCAAAAAACGCAGTTTATATTCGAGTCACTCACCTTCCACCATGTTTTTGATTACCGTAACGCGCGTTACGGTAATCGCTCCGATCGGGTGTTCCTACAGTGCGTGCACTTGACACATTTTGACCACCTCACTGGTCAGCTGGAACACCAACATTTTCATGTCTGACAAAATCGTGAATATTTAGAAAGATGTATATGGTAATATGAAGTGTATATGGTAATTCTTTTCCGAGTGCAGAAATTTTAGTTTCATGGGTGGATCCAGGATCCGGGTTCTGTGGCCTGCCCAAGGACCTCAGAAGCTGAGAGCTGTTTTATGTTCTATGGCAGCTTCCTGGCCCCCCCCTTGCCTATCACAAGAATACCCAGTGATATCCCTGTTCTCATTGTAATTGAAGAAAATAATTGTGATTTTTTAGCCTGCTCAATGGCCCCAGAACCCAGAGTCATTTTTATGTTTTGTGATAGCTTCCTGGTCCGCCTGAATATAAATTCCTCACACACCACTATGATCACTGTTCTCGAACATGTTTCGACGTTTTCTTTCCGGGGCCCTCACCCGCCCCGTCCGGATCCGCCTATGGTTTGTGGTAACATATACCAATAGAAAAGTCGTATTCAACAAACACCAATGGTTTCCCGGGATGTTTTGCTTCCATTTAGTGCATGTTATACCGAATGCCTACATATATTTTGAAGAATTTCAAAGAGTTAGACAATCTCACTGTCGTTGTCTTTGCTCGTCCAAGGTACATGTAAGTTCAAAGCAATCGATCCTGTCAAGAATTGTTTCGCCATGACTCCAAAATGATTTCTTGTTGTGACAGTGTTCATCGATCTGCATTTTACCTTAACTGCACTTTTAGGTTGTATCTTATTTTCCCCTACATTTGTAGGCCTAAGCATCAAGGAAACGATGGATTGATATCCAATCAGATTTCTATCACACTACCATTGCTTCACTATAGTGAATACCCCGTCATTTATTTCACAAGTAGAATATGGTACCAGACCCAATTTTGAATGCGTATTCATGTTTTCATACATGCGACAGTGATAAATTTGTTTAAATGAATATAAAGACTTGTATAAAGAATTTGTTTAAATGAATAAACAGTTATGACATGACTCCACTTCTCGTAACCAGTTACAACTCTTGATATAGCACTTTACTTCTAATGTATCTGCTAGCATCACTCATCCCGAGTGTCGTGATCATTCCAGCTCCAGGGTGTGGACACGAAAACATGGAACACTCAAAAATGTGTTCTCACTCGAGAAGGTTCGGGTAACTACAATGCTATGAGGCCGCTCCTTGGCCTGCAAAGGTTCTGTTGTTCTTGCTTGTCACATAGGAACATGTATAGAGTTCCGCCTCTTGGTATATTACACTCTTGGACCAGAGAGTGTAGAACAGAGAGGTTTCACTCCACCGCCACCATTTTGTATTTTGAACTGGTGGCACTCCTGGCGGATGGATGTGCTTTATGAATGAATTTGTTTACTACTATTACTACGACATGAATTTATGAATGAAAGAATATGTTAATATAACGAAATGACATAATTCACAAACGTCCCTGAGGACGACGAACTACAACACCGCATCCAGCCGCCAGGATTACAGAGCTCCATGAGACAAAATGGTAGACAATAGAAATTTGCAGAGTGAAACCTCTCTGTTCTACACTCTCTGTTTGGACTAAACTCTACTTCAGTCTGCGACGATACACTAGGGAAAGTGATTTTCCTGTGTTGAATCCGTGAAAAGTGAGATTGCAATATATAATGGATCCAAAACTGTGTAACGTACTGGCAATTGAAGGAACAATCACATGCTCGCCAAACGTCTGTATGAGATTCACATCTTTATTCAGAATACAGTTCCGTGATAATCGTTTTGTTTCTCTGTACTAGATGTTCGTGGGAATTTAACAACAATTGCTAAAGCTCTGCGAAATCAGGTTCTCAGATATATCAGAACTTCAAAAATACATGTGGATTATTTCTCTCTTCCCATTTCAAGTTTCAATACCGATCATTACTTGGAAAATGTTTGTTGTTTTGTTCACATCAGCTTTGGTAATAATAGCACTGATATAGTTCATGTGTGTTCGACAAAATTAACTTGTCATGGAACTGGTTTAATTTGAAAGGCACGACATGCGAAATGTATGATTGCTATTTACGTGCTAACCAATAAAACACCATTTTTAACTTGGAAAAATATGTGATATCTTACTTAAGTACACTGTTGCTATAGGCTTCTTGTCAAATCGAACACAATTCATGTAATCCTGTTTGCTGATCGATGGACTGAAATATCTAGGGTTTTGAAATGTGTTTTGTATGAATTTTTGTATCATCGTATATAACTTACATCTATTCTATTGGTAAAGATTCCGGACTACAAAGTTATTTTATGAACAGCATCTAGTATGTTTAGCAATTTAAATGCAAAAATGATACACATAGTATTTGGATAGAGTATGCAAGATAGAGTATTCATTCCTCTTCTCGTTTTCCAGAAGAAAAAAAACAGCAAGAGCTTGCATTTCAAGTTACTGAAATGGAAGAAACTTCACGGCATGTATAGTTTTTGTGCATTACATGTTGTACGCAGAGCTCCATAAGCGAGGTCCGCTGTAAATGTACTCCATTACAAACAACATCTTGTTGATAGGAATCTTCATACAAATTCACATGGTCCCTGGGGAATCAATCCACAAGTTCTGTCAGTGGGGCCACTTTATAAGGATTTTTATTACAGGTGTAAGTGTCGTCGCTTTCTGTTGACGTCTTTGGATATCCGAAGGATAATCTCATGTTTACCAGCGCAAGTAGCTCAGTGTAACTGATTTCATTATAGATGCTTTTTCCTCGTCCTCGCACACAAAGACTCAGTGATGAAACGTCGATGCCCGAATGTTCAGCAGTTGTTCGACATTATATTCATATTACGCACATAACTAGATTTTTGGGGGGTTCAATACATTTTTGGGGGTTCATGAGTTTCCCTGTCATTTTTGTTTTCTCTCATTTCGTATGCATGATAGGACTTTCTGTCCCCGGACTATGAGATTGGATAACGGACCCTGTTTTGTTCGCTCGGAATACTTAATACTGGGTATTGATTCCATGTCTATTATTATAAGTATGTGATAATTATATCAACGTGTAATGTTTTTGAAAAAAAATGTTTATTGCCGCACAAGTTGCGGAATGAGAGTCAGTAGATCATACTTCTTGATATTTATTGTTATATCACCGTAGACGTGGAATCAATACCCAGTATTAAGTATTCCGAGCAAACAAAACAGGGTCCGTTATTCAATCTCATGGTCCGGGGACAGAAAGTCATATCAGGCATACGAAGTGAGAGAAAGCAAAAATGACAGGGAAACTCATGAACCCCCAAAAATGGCCATTAGGAGGTGAAATCAGGTGTTCCGGAAAGAGTGAGCATTTCCTGCCCCACTAGTGGCACTGTCTTATCCATGCTATTTATATGCGAGGTCACAATTAACTGACTGTATTGCAAAGTCATATACACAAATGCAATCAATTCAATACATGGCGTGTAAGAAGCAAACAGGAGGCAATGATATTATATCAAACGATATCATAATGCACCCGTATAATATGATTACTAAACAATAGGCTAGACATTTGAAATGTTTTAGGCAATACGCCACAAGATTGTCCATACAAATCAGTGCAAATGTCCATTTATTCAGTCCCGAGATCACTGCATTATAACGCACAAGTATAGAATGGGTGCATACTAGTTATACATTACAATCGTATATGGTAAGGCAGTGCACTGTATGTACGTACAATTTTAATGAACTTTAGTACTTGAACTTCGTTTCCAACCGAATACGAACAAAAATGCATATAATTTTAACAACGCACACTACAAAAAGGGGGAAGATGGACAGTGATGGACGACATAGTTAAGACTAAAGATGGTCCAGTACCACTGAGTTACTAAATATTATCATGGTAATGATAAAAGTTGCACCTTGTGGATTTCAAATTGAAGTGGAAGAGTGAATTTAAAGCTGACTACCAATGCCTGACCATATCCGGTTCGACTGGTCCAGATGGTCAACAAATATGGTACTCCTCGGGTCCCTCATCATTAATGGAACAACTTTGTCACAAACAATGTAAATAAATTACAACAATCATGGACATCCGTTGGTAGATCGTATAATTTCTGCCAGAATATAAATGTTTCGGTCACTACTTCGACTGCACGCAAGAGATACAAACATCTGGTGTAATATGGCCTGCCATCCGTATTCTCCAATTGGCTGAGTAGAACCGATCATCCGATGGCATTCTGGTGAGAAGTTCGGTGCAGATCGATACTGCATTACAATGTATCCACAGGAAGACATATCGGCCTTATCATTACCCGTTTTATGTCAATGAATGGTGATTTGTTCTCCTGCACCAATGGATCTAAATAAATAAAGATCCACATGCAACCACCCTTGAAATTGTCCACACGAAACATGTGAGTACAGTACGTTTTGCATTCTTGCCTTGGTGCACTTGGTGCATACAGAACGTGCATCAGCTCATACTCCTATATTTCACCTGTCCAGACAACATTTTGGGAAATATACCACTTAAGGAAGTAATATTTATTTGGTAAATATCTGATGGCTATTCAAATCAAAATGTAAACTGAAATATAACAATAACAGGTTCCGTGGAATTTGAAGTTCTCATGGAGAAAACAATTTTTGTTGTTAGTGGTAATTTAAGTGATGTAAAATAACTCTTACGCATTGGCTGACTGAGCTGGATGAAGAGTGCGAACACCCACGATTTTCAAGTGCAGATAGCCTGTCAAAGATATTATCCTTTCCGGCTTAAATCATATCAAGGACGTGTTTGTTCCAATTTGCAACATTTTAACACATCCACGATGTTTTAAGTGATGGGATATGAACATTAATGCAATCTCACTGTGATCTCACTGTGGTACGTGGGTGCATACATATTTCTGACCATCTAAGTCTGTTGGCAAAAACAGTGTTTTACAACATATCACCTGCTTTCACTTGATAAGTAGCAGAAACCCATAAGTAGCATTATCAGATATGTCCAACAGTCTAAAGCTCTTCCCTTCAACAAACGAGATTCAGACAATAATATGATCAGATATAGTACTTGAGCACATCATTTCGGTCATACTCAATATGTCCTGGTATGCGATTTCCCGGGCGATTTATGCTAATTTTCTGGAGCTGCCACAAGGCATATAGACAGTATATATTACATAGTTCATTCCATTGTGTCAGTATTATCAGTATTGTCATACATGAGTATGATGGTAGCTGACCAACAAAGGTTTACTCAACACCCTCATATCCTCAAGAATCAGTTGGGCATTGGTCATCCTTGCCAATGTACAATCTAAACACAATCTTTTCACACTGCTTATGATACAAAGATTTGATATTCCGCATGAGCACACGCGTTGTTTGCGATAGGTTGTACAGTGTGCTTGGTTTGAGTAACAAATTTAGACCTGAAGAGAGTAGCAGTAATTTTGAGACAAATAGATATACATCACAGCAAAATTATGTGAAACATGGTCCTGACGCATTCCATCGAGTGTGTTTACTGAGGTGTCATTTATTTTATCATCAGATTTGCTATCAGGGACAAATATTGCTCAGCGATTCCATCTGAAGTTTGCCATTTTCGCACACACTGCAATATAACACTATTGTTTCCTGCCATCCAACACGGGCTGGTTCACTCCGGATTAAAGAGCAGTCGCCCACTTTTGTTATTTAAGACGATATGTCGTCGAAGAATATCGGTATGCCTGTTCCATCCAGTAGGTTTGTTTCTTTTCATGCACTTCCTGTAGGTAGTATTCGTTAACATTGGACCAATTCACCAGAATAAACCAAAATATTTGATGTTGTAAGAGATGCTTTCTGTGAAAAGAGAACATGTCTTGATTCACAGACCCCATCGCAGCTGCTCCACCCCTGATCAAGCGTGAAGTGATGACATACTTTGTATATCGTAACAAATGTTTGGTAAGCTTAATTTCCTATTCCTATTATAACAATGGAACCAATACCATGTGCAAGTAATACTGAGTCCAATTTCCAAATTCGTTTTCCAATGTCAGACAAAGTCGGTTAATTTTGAGGAGTGCATGCATCAGCATATTATAACCAATACAAGATGTTGAATATGCCAATAAAAACCACAAAATTAAACGTTTTCAGAAGAGAAATAGACTCAAATCAAATATTCACACACAAATACACATTAGATTTTCATCAGGCTTCCAAATACTTCCCAATTTACATATTCTCAAAATGCAACATGTCTTACTGCACATTTGTCATACATTTGGTCTACTTATCAACCAGTACCATGCCGTTTGCCTTCTAAAGTCTTCAAGGGGTTACATTCATTTTGAATCTCCAACCGATGATCCGATTGTTTGAAGAACAAATAAACTATAGTGTCTTTAACTTTGAATTGTTCACTATTTCTATATGATAAATTAGTGATTTGTTTGATTGAAGTGTGGTTGTTTTATATCCTCCTCTCAGTAGAAGTTGGATTAATTCCCATTTCATTTCATACAAGTATAAGTGCAATTCTGCCAACAATGATGTAAAGTTTGTATCCAGCGGAATACCAATAATTCTGGGGCATATCAATTTTCAAAATACCTGTACCATGTTATACTGCAGTGTAAAAAGTGAAAAAGTCAAATGGTTTGATAGTTGTTACTGCTGAAAGTGAGTGACCATGTTTCGAAGAGTATTTTCGCTCCAGGTCAAACTTTTCAGACATCGAAAAGAGCTGAAATGTGGCCGATTGTTTTCCAGCGTCTCCCTTCAAATATCAGACGTCACAAAATGTGAATGGACATATCACACACACACCTGTTATGATCATAATACCACTTGTAAATGTTGCAGACGTGTAAACGACTCATAATTATACTCTAATGAGTGTGGGTAATATCACATATCATTTTGTTCGGCAATTTGTCTCCTTCGGAAACTACCCATTTTATATTGTATTCATAGCCTCAGGATGTGCGTGTCATTACATAAGCAATGCATTTTCTTTCACTAACCGAACTCGTTTAATTTCATTATAATTCGTTAGACATGTTTAGATCAACATAGGCTTTGATGATTGCAAGTAAATGTGAATTCGAACATACACGACATAAAAGCTACGTTTCTTTGTGGCGCGATAGATGGGAAATGAACCGGGAAAATGTTATCACGGTGGAACAACTTCATCAGGATTACAAATTTTCATGGTGAAACGTACAACTACATTTCCCAATTCCAAAATGCTTCCAGAACGTGTATTTGTGTACAGAGTAGTGATTCATTCTCGCTGCGTCATGCCTGAATTGGTACATTTTAAAATTCAAAATAACAATAAAAACAGAAGTGTAAGAGAATCACAAGATTTGGATTGCAAGATCCGGTAATGTCTGACCAGCTGTTTAAAGTCATAGTAGCAAGGTACCATTATATGTTTACATTCCTGTTCATATAAAGACATTGTGGACATTTGGTCATAAAAAAGGTGTTCGCGTTAATTGGTAACTAACAACAGCGACATGTAATGGAGTATATTGAGCCAGTATTGGAATCGCCTTCTCCAGCCGATGAAAGAAATTGCTCCGGCAATTTCCGTAATCGTGACGTCATTTGAGGCAGAATGTGCTTTGATGGCTCGCCGAAAACGTAAAATACGTAATTTGGTGGCCAGCTCAAAGACTGAAAATCACTTCAAAATGCATGCGATTCAACAGAAAACACGCAAAAACCAGCAAATACTGGACATCTTGCCGTTCAACAAACCTCCGTTCTGGGTGAATAAATAGTACTGATTCTAAATATCAAGACAAGAAATGCCGCATTTCTGCCATGTCACCCCTTCACTTGAATTGTCAAACATACATCAGTCGAATGATTATGCGACATGCAGTTTTACCTTGCTGGCTACATGTACTTTCAGGTCTGCCTCAACTGACGTCACCAACCACGTGACCCACACTAAAATCAGGATCAAAATCTTCGGGAATTTACGGAAGGAGTGCCTATTTGGTTCGATATCTCGAAACCCATTGATTGTATTTGTAGAATTCGTTCGAATTTATTGAAAACTATTCATAATAGACTAAATGAAAGGCACTTTCATCGGCATGCTACTAGGTCTTTAACCAAATATATTCAGGTGTCTTGCAAATTGACCGCCTCCACCTTCTTGTCAGGAAATGAACCATGGCTATTTTAAACGTATATACACATATGCTGTAGCTTCATATGTATCCACACCATGTTGTATAACTGAGCTAATAAATCGATACATGTGATTTTTGTTATAGTGACTATTTATACACAGTGCCAATACAATGACTTATTAGTGCACTTTGGTTAAACAGCAGAAGGTCACAAAACACAACATGGGGCAACTAGGGCACTACATGGGGCAACTATATATGGATTATTATTTTCGATGTTAAGCCCGATTAGCTGATGTGTTTTCATATCAACACATTCCAGAATAAACCATTATTCGTAAACTATATCATCTTGGTCGGTAAGCTGAGAACTCCGAAACGACACGAGACGAGTTAATGTACTCAATGAAAAGCACAGTTGGTAGAGACCTATCTTGATGGTCACACTAAAAATAATCATCTTATATAAAATAAAACGAGAATATACTTCTTGAAATTTTTCATTTAAGAAAAAGGGAAAAAAACAAATTTCTTACACAAGATGGTACAGCTTTTAAGATTTTTTTCTTCTTATTACTAGTAATGTAGAAAATATTTCTGCAAAGAAGTACTAATATTTATTTTGTAGAATAAATTTCTTGATTTTTGTTGCTCAAAAACATTTTCTCTGTATATCAATGAATATATTTTGGAATCGTCGCCCTATAAACAAACACAATCGTCTTAAGGGTTAACGTTATAAGGATAAATTTTGACCTTGATATAAATTTTTTTCGCTGATTTGGAAGAATCAGGACAATATCCGTATCTCGCATTCTGTGTGCATGTAAACCCATATCATTAGGACTATGTTTTCAGTGAAAAAATAGTTCCTGTTTTCAGTACACCGCGTTCCGAATACTGTTTCATGTGTGCTAACAAGGGTAGAGTCTTGGTTCGAAATGGATCTCACATGATCTGAGCATTCAACCAGATTGCTTTGATGCCAAAGACCCATGTATGCTTTAGTTTTATGATTGGATGTGTTACCGATACTCTGACTTATCTAACTCGTATACTTAGCATACTCCATCTGAGAGTCAAACGGCAATTTTGTACCAAATTTCAGACTTCTATCGCAAAAAATGGGAGAAGTTGTCAAAAGGGCTAAAAAGTCACATAACGTGATTTTGGGGACAAACAAAAATACACCCATTGTTTCATGTGAGAATCTCCATTCATGCCGAGTTGTTTACTGTGAGTTTAACTCAAAGTAAACAAAGGGTGTATATTTCTTTGTCCCCAAAATCACACCGTGACGTCATGTGACTTTCCAGCCCTATCTATCCTAATGTTAAATTTCAGCCCAAAACGGGATCTCTAGGAGATGAGCATATCCGAGGATTTAGTCCTATTCACATTCATCAGGATTCGAATTATTATTGTAATTTTGGACTAAAAGACACATTGGGGTGTATTCTACACAAACGTATTGATTTCGAATGATTGCACCACTACAAAACCGAGCAAATGCATAGAATTGTGTGCGGACCCAAAAACTAGATGACGGGGCTAAATTTAACATTGAGGTAGATTGAGGTAGATTGGAAGACAATTGCCGTTTGACTCCAATATGAAGAATGACAAGTTTTAAAACGACACCATTTAGCATCGCAAAAATATCAGCAAAAAACAGTGTAAACAAGTTAGTAAAATCAGAGTATAATCCTTGAACTGTCTTTGTGGTATAGTTTTATAAAAAAAAAATCTTTTCGCTTTTATATTCGGCCTGTTTGTGAGTTATGGTATGGATATGAGGCCTGATTCATGTTGTTGTTCTGTATACATTGTATTAGAATAGATAATCAGATATTTTCTTGCGTTAAGAAAATCATAGTGGTCACATGACCAGTCACATGACTAACCAGAATGAAGAAGACAATATGGCCTCAGTACCCCTCAAAATATGGCATGTATGCACAACATGTGGTGTGAAAACTTATTCAGATAAGCAGGGCACGGGATTTATGGAGGTCAATTAGGAAAATAGCCGTGAAAATGACACTGTCACTATGCCATTTGAGCGCAACAAAAAAATACCAGCTCCTTAGTCTGCGTGTCTAGCGCTATAACAAGAAATTGATAAGAAAACCCCAACTCAAAATAAGAAATATTTTATTGTAGTAATGCGATTTTTTTTCTGGTAAAATCAAATCATTTTGAGAAACATTTTTTTAAACAAAAGAACCAGCTTTTCTTAATGTAGAAACATTTTCTTGATAACTTGTCAAGAAAATATTTCTTCACTGGGACCCTAGAAAATATAACTTTGGACTAGAATTTTTGAGAAAATATATTTTTAGTGTGATTTATGGGGAGTTTCTTAGCCACTTGGTGTAATTCGGTAATTTTTATTTCATCAGGGACAAAACAATCATTCTCTGGAATACCATCATGCAAGCACAAACACAAAACTACATTCTTTTATCACACTGTAATGAAAAGAAACATATACGTGAGATAATGGTATGAGTTGATGACAAATTCGTTCATTTACGTGAACACTAAAACATCGGAAATCCGAATATGACCAGATTCCAAGACAACGTCATAGGAGATGAGAATATATACACTTACACAATAAGTGTTCCAGTGCTCAACACTAAAATCTACTTAAGGGAGGATACACAAGGGAAAGTCATTTCCTGGAGCTAAATCCGTAAAAAGGGCAGTACAATTCTAAACTCCAATGGATTCAAAACCGTGTAATAATTTTGTTGAGGTTCGGAATTGATCGATCTTTCTGAGAAAGGCTCTCGAGTACACAAGTGGTTTGAGTTTGAACCGACCCAATCAGATGTGCGAAACGATTATAAAACAGCTACAAATCAGGAAATTCCCTTTCTCAGGTATATTAAATATTTGAGTATTGCATCTTGTTTTGGCTATTGGAGCAGAAAATTTACACGAACAGTCAACTGCTCCCCAAAAGCCTGCATGGGAATCTTTATTCAGAATACGGTTCCATGATAACCGTTTTGTTTGTCTGTATTAGATCTACGTTCGTGGGAAACAACAACTACTACAGTTCTGCGAAATCAATGTCTCAGATATATATCACAACCTCTATTCTCAAATAATATGCACGTGGGACGATGGTTATTATTTCCTCTTTTCATTTTAAATTTCAATAACCTATCATTAGCTTTATAGTAATAATCACACAATATATTGCATATGTGGGTCGACAAAAATAAACTATGGAACTGTTTATGGAACTGGTTTACTTCAAAAGGCACTTCATGAAATATGTATGATACATATACGTTTATTACCCAATGAAGCACCATATTAATATAAACCCTGCCAACTATGGAAAATTCCCAAGTACACAGTTGATATAGACTTCTTGTCAAATCGGACACAATTCATGTAATCGTGTTTGCCGATCCAAGATTTAAAAAATCTAAGGTTTCGAATTGTGTTATGTATGAAGTTTTATATCATCATATTTCTTAAGAATATATATGGTATATACGAAATAAGAATTCCAAATTACAACTTTATTAACCAGAACTAGTCTGTTTAGCAATTAAAATGCAAAAAAGATACATGTGCTAAATCCAGTAGTCATTCCTTTTCTCGTTCTTGTCAAAAAACATAGCAAGAGCTTGCATTTCAATTTACTGAAATAGAAGAAACTTCCCGGCATCTATAGTTTTTGTGCATCACATGTTGTACGCAGAGCTCCATAAGCGTGGTCCGCTGTAAATGTACTCCATTACAAACAACATCTTGTTGATAGGAATCTTCATACAAATTCACAGGGTCCCTGGGGAATCACTCCACAAGTTCTGTTGAAGAAACTAAAGTGGGGCCACTTTATAAGGATTTTTCTATTTCAGGTGTAAGTGTCGTCGCTTTGTGTTGACGTCTTTGGATATTCGCACAAATACTTCAGTGTAACTTATTTCATCCAACACATACAAAGATTTAATGATCGATGCACGAATGTCCAGCGGTTGCTCGGCAATATATTTATATCATACACAGAGCTAGATCATGGCAAGTACGTGGTAATTATATCAACGTGTATTGCTTTCGAAAAGATCGTTTTAACACCGGAATGAGAATAAAAGTCAGTAAATTGTTAACCTTATCATACTTATTGATACTTATTGTTATATTCCTTCCTTATCCATACGATACGATACCTATGCGATATCACAATTAACTGACTGTATTACACAGTCATATACAAAAATGCAATCAATTCATTAAATGGCGGGAAAATAGTAAACAAGTGAATAACTTTGTCAACATTAACAGAGAAATAGGACATGTCATTTCATCAAACTATATCAAGAAGAAATTGTGATTACTTGTGGTGCATTATATGTACGTTCAATTGTAATAAACTGTATTACTTAATTTGCATATACAAACAAACACAAGGAAAAATGCATATAGACTTAACAGTGCACATTACAAGAAGATATACGACAGAATTAAGATTAATTATGGTCCAATACAATTGAGTTACTAAAATATTATCATAGTAATGATAATAGACGCATTTTGAGGTTTCAACTAGAACTGGTTAAGTAAACTTAAAGCTGATTAGCAATGCCTGACCATATTCAACTCGACTTACAGAGACGTTCAGCATATATGGTACTCCCCGAGTCCCACATCATTAATGGAACAATTTCTCGCGAATAATGTACAGAAAAAACAACCATCATGGACATTGTTTGGTAGATCAGTTATTTGCTTATAATGTCTTTAAGAATATACATGTCTCAGTCACTCCCTGGACTGCACTTAATTGAGAAACGCCAGAGATACAAACATCTGGTGTAATATAGCCTGCCATCCATAATCTCCCATTGGCTGATTAGAACCGATCATCTGAGAGCGTTCCGGTGAGAGATACAGTGGAGATCGATACTGCATCACGATGTATCCACAGGGAGACATATCGGCCTTATCGTTACCCATTTTCTGCCAATGAATGGTGATTTGTTCTCCTGCAATGGATCACAGGATACACATAAAACTACCCTTGAAGTTGTCTTAATGAAACAGCAAGTCCACAAATGGTTTTGTGAGTACAGCATATGCATTATTTACTACTTGGTGGACACAGAACGTGCATCACTTTATACTGTTATAAACATGGAAACAATACACAAGTATAAAGTGTCCGAGCAAAGAAAACCAAGTCCATTATCCAATCTCAAGAGTCAAGTGTCAGGCAAAATCGAGAAAATTTTGAGAAATTTCATGAACCCCCATATATTACCATAAAGGGTCACCTGTTCACACAACATTTTGGGAAATATACGACTTAGTGAACTGATATTTCTGTGGTAATTGTCTGATGGCTATTTAAATCATGGCTGTAGAATATGTTTTGTGGAATTTGAAGTTCTCATGGAGAGAAAAAAATTCTCGTGAGTTGTATCTTATTTTTAATATTTACTCTTATCTAAATTAAGTAATGTGAAATATGTAAAATCACTCGTATGCAATGGCCAACTGAACCGGATGAATAGTTCGAACAGTTTGAACAATGAACACGCACAATTTCAAGTGCGGCTTTACGAAGATATCATCCTGTCCCGCATAAATAAGACAAGGACGTGTTTGTTCCAATCTGCAACATTTTAACGCACCCCCCCCCCCCCCCCGATGGTTTAAGTAATGTGATATGCTCATTACTGTAACATAATCGCGGATAATATGTTCAAAAGCGACGTTCTCACTCTGGTGGATTTATAAATAATTCTTGCAGTCTAATAAGTATGATTCTTTGTATAAGTGGCAGAACTCTATAAGTAGCAATGTCAGGCATATCCAACAGTCTAAATCTCTTCCTTCCGACAAACGGGACTCCGACAATAACATGATCAGATGTGGTGCTTGAGCACATCAATTCGATTTTATAATATTATTGAAAAAGTCATGGTATGCTGACCAACAAAGATTTAAGTAACACCTTCATATCCTGGACAATCAGTTTGTCATTGGCCCTCCGTGTCTAAGGTACAATATAAATACTCTCCTTCCACATTTTTCTACATTACAAGCGTTCTGATACTTCGCATGAACATACGCGTTCACATGATATGATTTACAGTGGTATTTGTTTTTAGTGGTAAGTTTAGATCTGGAGAGAGAACAATAATTTTGAGACAAACCATCACCCTCACAACAGAATGAGGTGAAACATGGTCAAGCTGCATTTCCATCGATTTTCTGTATTGATGTCATATATATGTATTTTATTATCAGACTTGTTATTCTGGACAAATGCTGCTCAGCGATTCCGCTGATGCTTGTGTTTTTTTTTTTTTGTGGATAAAATATTTGGTCTGGCTTTAGTTCTATTATAAAACTTGAAATCTAGGTATGTTTTTGACATCATCAAAATCTGTGTTTTATTTGGTGGTAATAGGTTGATGTTACATTCATAACTCTACTGTTCGGAATGTGTGTAGGCCTATATAATAGAGATGATGAATTGAGCCAAAATTATGATGAATTATGCTAAAAATTTGATTATGTTAAATAGCATGGTAATGACATTCATATACAAACACACATTGGCTTCATCAGGAGCAGACAGGATGTCAAATATTTCACAGGTATTTTTCTAAATTCCCCGAAATGCAACATGTCTTCTGCATATTTGTCATAGATTTGTTCTACTATCAGTGCCATTCCGTTTGCAATTTAACCATGATGTTCAGAAGAGGCTCCGCTTTGAATATGTTGTGTATCAAAAAAATATACAAATGAATAAAAACGTCTTACCCATATATATATTTTCCACATATTTAATGCAACACACATGTCAAAATGGGTTCAGCTTTTGGGGCCTGTTCTTCAGGCTTCTGGGGGTTACATTCACTTTAAATCTCCAATCGATGATCTGATTATTTGGAGAAACGGTCGTATCTTTAACTTGGGATTATCCGGAGATAATAAACCATGTTTATATGGGAAATAAAAGTTTGATTATTTTTCTTTAATCCACCTCTCAGTAGCATAAAAACAATTCTGCAAATAATGATATCCTGCCCGGGAAATACCAATTGTTCTGGTTCATCTCAGTTTACAAAATACCTGTACCATCTTGCCCCTAATTGTGTCATCAAAAAAGATGACAGGGAACTTTTTATTTGAAGTCGACAATTTAATTTCCTATGAGGTACTGTGGTGTAAAAAGTAGAAAAGTCAAATGATTCGAAAAGTACTGTATGATCCTGGTCAAACTTTCCAGACATCGTAAACATATGAAGTTTAGCCTATAATTACTGGATTGGGATATTAGTCAAGTGCCCTGATGTGGCTCTTATATATTGCCTACACGTGTTGTTTATTTCTGATGTCTATTATGCATTGGTACAACAGTAGCATTTAATCAGGTTTTAATGTTTCTCTAAATAATTTCGGGGATGTTATCACATAATTTATTCCTATTGGCCTAAGTGGCTGGGTAGGGGGACTAGTATAGTATTGGCTGTTTCATCGTCACTTCCGCCTGTGCGGTCTATTTCTCTCCATTTACTTTCCCATCCATCCGACCCTCAGAAATTCACACTACGAAATATCAGATTTAATGTTTTTTGGGTTTTTTTGCTATATACATTCAACTCATAACACCCCCCTTAGTTACTGTATGTATGCCTTATATTGCAGAAACTGCAGAAACTGAATTTTTTTCACGGATTGTCGAGGTTTCGTCCAAAAAATCTGAGCTCAAGTCGATGACAATAACATGACCTGACCCCCTAGACAAAATAACTAGGTCAGTCACCGACTAAAGATATGTTGGTGTGTATTAATGTATTCGCATGTATTTGTGTGAATGTATGGGATATTAGTCTAGGGCCCTGATGTGGCCAATAAATATTGTCCACACTTTGAGTTATGTCCGATGTTTAAGCATTGGCACAACAGTAACATTAAATCAGGTTTTAACAGCGTCCTTCTTCAAATATCAGACGTCACAAAATGTAACTCCGGCGCTCTCAATTTTGACCCTCACACCAATTGTAATCTTGTGACTCATGCTTTAATGCTCCCATTACCCGGACGCTTTCATTTATGGTCCTAATAACACTTTGAATAAATGACTTATCATTGTGCCCTAATGTGTGTAGGTAAGTATAGAATAGACGACGAACAGCAATAGGGTATGACGAATACACGAGTCAAGGAATAACGAGTGTAAAGTCATACCCTAGGTTGCGAGTTGTCTATTGTACTTGTACCACAGGTGTGTGTACGTGGAATAGACCACGGTCTGGCTTATTGTTATAGGTGTCGATCGTGGTAAAAGGTGTCAACCGTGGTACAAGATGTCAACCGTGATACAATATCATTTTGCTCGGGAATTAGTCTACTTCAGAACAGGGTTGGGTTTTGGACAGTCCAAAACATTGTCCAAAGCCTGTCCAAAACACCTTTTGGAAGTCCATAACTGTCATAATACAAGTTGTATTATGACATGCAGCCATACACGAACAATTATAGGTCATCTCTAACAAGAGTTTCACGCATTTTTCTCCATGTTTTTGGCGTTGTCTGTGACGACACTGCACAGTTGAACCGATCCTTTGCAGTCTTGACTGATTCCTCAGGAAGATTTTTGCAATTCTCTGCTGACTTGGTCATGGAGCCGGTGTCATGGTAATCCAGCAGGTATGTTTTGTTTTCCACTTGCAAGCAACTGGCCACTATAGGCTCATTGTAGATGCTGGACCAGCCATCATGCACCAAGGTAGCAGTTTTGCCTCCATCACTGATGACAGTTCCTCATTGCCCTTGTCCAACAGTGGACTGCCGATAGATTTACGTGTTGAGAGAGTGTATCGGAAACGAAGCATGGGATGGCCTTTCGAAATTGGAGATGTTCTGCTCCTGCAAGAGGTACTAGTATGTTGCATGTAAAGGATACTTTTGCAATCTCCATGTCTAGTGTTTGTCCATGCCCAGTTGTGTTGTGGCAGCAGCGACAGCTATACGTTTGGGTGGTGGAGACTGGGACCTGAGTCGTCTCAGTCCAGAAACTCTCGGTACAGGTTCTAAGATATCCTTGTCAGTTTCCGGAGTTGTTTTCAAGCACTTACTGTGATGGGTGGGCCACGAGTCTCTGTGCTTTGGCAGATTGCTGGTGTCCACATTTTCTACACTTTGTCAATAATTTTAAGATGTTCCCAGATGGATTTATGTGGTTTTCCGCCCTTGAACATTTTGGAGCGTGCTTTGTACAACTCAAGTTGTTGCCGGGTACAATATTTCCATGAATATGCCACAAACATTTATCGCTTCTTTTATATACTTGCACGTGTGACTGACATGAATTGTATACACAATTAGAAGTGTAAATCATACAATTCCAGAGGAATATTGCACCCACCAGGAAGTGGACGTAAATGTAAGTTCGAACATACGACATACGACATAAAAGCTACAATTCTTTTTGGTGAATGGAAATAAACTGGGAAAAATTTTATCACGGTGAACCTCAGGATTACAAATTGTCATGGTGAATTTACGACATTTCCCAAAGTGTTTCCAGAACGTGTGTTTGTTTTCATAATGATTCATTCCCGTCGCGTCATGCCTCGATTGTAGATTTTAAAATTAAGAATAACAATACAAAACAGAAGTGTATGAGAATGACAAGAATCGGACTGTCAGTAGTGTGTAAGACCAGCTGTTTAACCAAATATACTCAGGTGTTTTGCAAAATTGACCGCCTCCACCTACTTGTCAGGAAGTGAAGTCAGAACCGTAGCTGTCTAAAAAAGCTGTATATACCCTCGCATATTCTCAATATTGTAGTTTCGTATGTATCCCCACCATGCCCTATAACTGAGCTAATAAATCGAATTGCTTTATCGACTTGAAACGTCCTATACATGTGATTTTTGTTATATAGATGATATATGCACAGTACCAACATAATGACATATTTCGCATTAGCATCCGCCGATGCTTGGGTGGACCACACCCTCGTGTAGAACATTAGTGCACTCTTACTACAAATATAAAGGTCACGAAACACAATATGGTAGGGCAACATCTATATGGATCTTTTCCGATGTTGAGCCCGATTAGCTTTGTATAACTGGTCGTTATTGCTCTGGCACACATAATGCATTATTGAAACATGTCTTTTCATATCAACACTTTCTAGAATAAACCATCATTCGTAAATTATATCATATTGGTCGGTGAGCTGAGAACTCAGAAACGACACGAGACAGGTCAGTCTGTGTACCCAATGAATTGCACAGTTGCCAGTTTTCTATCTTGGTAATTAATGGGGAGTTTCTTTAGCCACTTGGTGTAATTCGGTAATTTTTATTGCATCAGAGACAAAACAAACATTCTCTGGATTATCATCATGCGATAATATGACACACAAAAATGCATTATTTTATCAAATTATAACGAAAAATACTCTCCCTTGTGCAATTGTATCACTAATTCGGTAAACGGGAGATAGTGGCATGAATTGATGACAAATTCGATCATTCACGTGTAGCAGAGAAACATAACGAGTGTAAGTATCAATCTATTACCACCAATGCAGCCAAATTTTAATGATTCCAATAACAAACGTAAAATACAACAATTTGCAATAGAAACAAAGCCCGACCAAATACCTTATCAAAAGACACACTCGCGTCATCAGTCTCTCGTTATGTTTTTCTGTGTGTACATTAAAACATTGGAAATCCGAACATGGCCAAATACCGGGACAACGTCACACGACATGAGAACCCATACGTTTCTACAATGTACAGTTTTACTATCATAATGATCTCTCACACCCTTCACATGCAACGCCCAATCTCATAGGTGTGATTCACAACGCCCACAATATGAATGTATACCAGAATGTAGGTATCAACTGTCACCGACACAACAACCATTCAGAGCACGTCTCAAATACAACTCAAAAAGACCCCCTCTGGAAGCTTTGACCGGAATGTAGAAATATTATCATCTGGACATATCATATAATCAGCATCAACTTCGATCAGAATCTGATATCAAATTCGATCTGAATTTGTATCAGATTTTTGCTGTATCTGGTAAATTTGATACCTTTAAAATCCTCAAATTCCTGACAAAAAACAAAAACGGTCTAGGATTCATAACACATATATTCCAGATTTTCATGTTTTAATATGGTGGATTGATTTGATAATTTCAATACATGCACGTTGAAATATATGACTTGCAATCATGATTGAAAAGAGTAGGATATCAGACATGATGCCCTCTAAGAGACCCAAGTATACCCTCGGAATTAGCAGTCAGTCGCAACATGTGAACGACCCTCTTTATAAATATAGACCTGGAGAAATGTCATATGTGATAGGGTGGATACCAAAAGCACTTGACGTGTGCGTGACGATATCTCGTTGTAGACACACCAGCCGCCAATCACAAGCGACTGCTCGACGGATATGAAAGAAGTAACTTCTCAAACAATTTGTGCAATCGTTTCTCATTCCGAGCACCAGTTGGGTCAAACTGGGCGATGCCAGATAAGATGATGTATGACATAGTTAATGCGATTTACAGACGTTTGACACTCCTGAGGGTAGGTGTTGGCGCGTAATTCTTTGGCACCCAAAAGGACAATGATGTATCGTTCTGGTACTCTGGCGGCGATGTATTGTTTCAGGCATTTTCGTACCGGATATGAAATCTGCTAAATTTCTCAGTGATTTTATTGTTTAATCACGACCAGTAGTTGTCTGAACATTCCATTCATTGTGACGAATAACAGACACCGGTGACTACTAATTACCACAGTGACCACTAATCAACACACAATCACTATAGTTAGCCTGTGATTTGTCATTAGCCTGATTCATTGTTACGTCAATATTTGTCACATGTCGAATATACAATTGCATCTGAGGTACACGAATACATTTTGCGGTACGCGTGATTAACGCATGTAGTTAAATCCTACAACTATGTGTGATCACGCATGTATTTCTACATGAGAAAATATACTCTAGGTTACTCGATCTCATTTCTGCCCATAGATGAACGATAGGTATCCATAGAAATCTCAATGACATGGCGACGGTTGTCCAACTAATTTCACGCCACCGATTCAAAGTTGTGAACTAATTTCACGCCTCAGGTTGAATTTGGACAACTGTCATATTACTCGGAAGCAATGAATAATGGAACGGTTCGTCTTTGCCCGCCAGACAGCTATAGTATGTGCTGGGAGCAATTCATCAAGTTCGTATGTTTTGTATGTCAAACATACAGCAAAATCCCATGTTATATTGTCAATTGTTCACACAATTGTTCACACATTGTTCACACATTGTCCTTTTAAAATTAAATTAACTCATCATGTATTCCGTAATGGAAAGCATCTTGTTGGGTTGCACGTGGAAGAATATTACAAGTAAAATTGTGGGGATACATGCTACACCCAGTCTGTTGTACAATGTTCATATATATTTTTGATGTGTGAGGATTTAGTAAGATTTCATAATCGGAAAATTTCACGGGTCAGTTAATATAAAAAAAAACCTCCCAAATGCAACGGGCTGCGTACTGACCTGAATTAGCTGTGATGAAATGACGTATTGGTGAGCACTGATGTCGTCTTTGACCAATGAACTACATACCAACGAACTACATGAAGTAAATAATGATGATGAACATATAAATCTAGAACCTTCAATACAACCATTTTACGGTGCAAATAGAAAAATATCGAAACATTTGTGGATTTGTGGAACGAAAGAGACAGATAGCTTGTAAAATATAGTTATTTTATATACATGTGGTTGCACACTTGATGGAAGTAGCTCACAAACTACCAAACAATCTAAAAGTCTGACCTAAACCTCATGAAATAGAAGTATATGTAGTATAAGTATATATAGTACTCAATCATAAAAAGGCTACCGAGATGATGTTATCGCCGGGATACATATAACTTGAATGCTGTGAATGCCACAACTTTGTCTACTATCGTATTGCCATTACAACTGTTCATGCTGTTAACAATTGCACAATTTTCACAGTGTTCCACTTGAGCTCGTTCGACTTTTCTCCTAAAATAACATGTTTCCATGTTGCAAGTTATTTCAACGATATCTTTTTAGCTATTCAAATAAGTTTCAATATGACACATGGAGTCCTTGTTCCCAGGGAAATCATCTAAGAATTACATTGTGATCAACGATCTTCAGAAAGGAACTCACATATGAAAAAGGCAAACCTAGCCAGTAATCATGGCACGGAATCTGACATCCCAGACTCCGCGTTATTCGGTGTGACACGAATGAACTACGCTTTGTCAGGAAATTGGTTTTGAAAGGTCTTGTTCAGATTCTTGCTTATTATGCAAACGTGCACACTGTTTGTTACACCCTATGAATAAGACACTCCCGAGTGCGAAGCTATGAATAGCACAGTCCGGAGACAAGTGTATTTCTATACATGGATGTGATGCAGAGCATACTTGACAAAAAAACATTAACTGTACTAGTTTAATTGACCTCACGACGGTGTATGCTTTGAGTTGTTTGTCCGAGGGGATTACTATTGTTCGGCAATATTTGTCCGAGGTGTACGCTTCACAGAAAAGGTGTTCGACGATGACAGTCGTAAGGTCAATTACCACCATCCCTAACACTGGTTTTAAGTGAATTAATAAACGTGGAATCAATACCCAGTATTAAGTATTCAGAGCAAACAAAACAGGGTCCGTTATCCAATCTCATAGTCCGGGGACAGAAAGTCATATCAGGCATACGAAGTGAGAGAAAACAAAAATGACAGGGAAACTCATGAACCCAAAAAATGGCCATCAGGAGGTGAAATCAGGTGTTCCGGAAAGAGTGAGAATTTCCTGCCCCACTAGTGGCACCCGTCATGAATTCCCCAAAATCAACATGAAAATAGATCTAGTTGTTTAAGAACCAATGAAAACATCGGTTTATTTGTATGATGTTGTCATATTACAAACAATGCTCTAAGTTTTGGTGCACCATGCCATTCTAAACATGCGAGTTAATATCATGTGTCCACATATCATACTACTGCTGGAAGACACTACATTGTTTTATAGTGTTGTACCAGATTTTAGTATTAAAACGTGAATTACGTCATAACCAATGGGTGGTTCTAAGTGAAAATCAGTAGTTAGTAGTATCTATGATACATCCTAGACCACCAAACCTACGATAACCATGAACATTTTGCAAATATCATGTAGAGAAACATGATATGGCACGAATGACGTTTGACGTCAAATGACGCCAAAGGACGTCAGATTTTGAAATAATACCTTGTAAATGAGCAACTACTCGAATACCTTGTAAATGAGCAACTACTCGATATATTCAGAACAGATCAAGGTGAATGTCATTTTCAAGGTCACATTCGACCTCAGGCGCTTGGAAAGTCTTTTTTTCCATTTGTTCCTGAGATTACCTACTTGATTTTCACCTAAAGGCCAGTATTGACCAAACACCAAACTGTAATTTCACTTTCTCTTTTGACTCGGAATGAGCGGTTGCTTTGTCGCAATTTTGTGCATTCTTATTCGTGAAGTGTTCCATATGAGAAGTGGACATGCATGCTCCTGACAACTTCAATGTAGATGTGGATTGATGTTTCATTCATAGATGCATGCACACTATAGCTGGAACCATTTTTCTTGGTGTATCCCAAAACGCGATGCCATACATCCCACAAATTAAAAGCTTCAGATCCAATTCGTATGGTGTCCGATGCCGTTCATTGGCTGTTTCGTGACGGAAGGTAACAGCGAAAGTGCGAAACAGTAACGTTACAAACAACGAAACGGTGATACTTTTGTATCGCAGTTTTGTGGTTTCGTCTGACACTTTCGTTCTTTCCTATCGCCTTTTCTTCCTTTTGTATCGCACTTTCGCTGTTTCGTATTGCTCTTTTGTCACGATACAGCGAAAGGGCGAGTGGACGCCATCGGACACCATAACTTCCAGATATGAGGATCTCTCCTCATACCCCAGTGCCCACCAAGTACCCCATTACGACAAGAATATGTCGTACCAATAACTGGTTTTTAAGAAATGATATGAACGTCATCATAATCTGATTTTTCAGAACAGTACTTTCCGGAACACCTGAGTTCACCTCATCATGGCCCCATATGGAGGGGCATAAATTGGTCCCAATATTCACTTCACTTTTCTACTGCACGTGAAATACACGGAACTACATTGTGAGTGCACTCCCAAAACACTCACAATGCTGCAAGGCCAGTGTGCGTAATGGTATGCGTTCATCACAAATTGTTTTGTGACGAGAAGAGGGGTGAAGAAGACCGTTAGAATTTCTGCTGAAAAAAAAAATTGAATGACATTCGTCGCACTAATCCACAACGAAATCTGCTATAAAATGTCAAGCCTAGCGCAGACGTTGGACAGTTACTCGTATCACATAAAGTAGGATCAAACACTGAACTTCCTTGATCAAGAAACTATTCATATCATTCTGTGCGTCCAATATTTTCTCATTGAAGACTACATGTTATAGGCAGAGAAACTAGATAAATTTTCTCACACCCTCATCGGACAGTGAACGCTTGCTTTAAAAATAAGCATTATGAACGGGCGTTCTCCGTTTTCCTACCTAGCGAAGCAGTACATCACCAACTGCATTATTACATGGAGCTTGCTGATTATCAAATATGCCTACCACCGAAATTAGCTCATTTGGCCCACAAGGTTATGCGATCGCTTGTAAATCAATCATGTTGATACTATTTTGCTCAATGCCCTCCACTTTCTCGATTTACGTAAATTAGTTGCCAACAAATTAGAAGCACATCCATCAAATCCCAAACTGTAGAAGGTAATATGCAAATATGGCAATAACGGGCAACGACTTGGAAACCCACATTAGGTCTAGGTGATTGCTTGCATAAATTATGGGATGAAAAGTGGTTTGAGTTGTTTGGTTCATAGAGCGGCGGTGACACTCTGTAGGCTGGCCATTTCATCTTGAAATAGTATTCTAGTTATGTTTGTATCGGCGATTATTTTGCCTCCTTGTGGTCATAATACTTGATATTGGTTCAATGTCAATACATTTAAAACAACACATGCATCTTGCGCTTTAGTAGAGAAACTGCAAATATATTAAACTGAAATTCGGCGAAGTCTGAATTATATTAATGTCTACGTTGAGTTGTGAGGTTCCAGAAGCTGTCTGCCTGCAGTTCACAATAGCAACAGTTACGACATGATATTCATGGACTGGAGTCCATGACAACTTACAGTTTTGGCTATAGCCAATAACCTTGAAAGTGTTATGTTTTCAGGTCTTCAGACTGAAGTATGACGCAAGCGAAAAACGCAATTAGGTACCAGTGCTGAAACCATCAATAAGCTGTCAAACGACTTTCTGACCGACAGCTACCGAACGAGTTGATATCTTTTATCCATGAGCAGCAAAAATGGCCAAAATGGAATCATTTTTTTTGCGCATCACTTATATAGTGAAGTACAATGCTGTCAATGTCTGAATTCTGTCAAAAAAATAATACGTATGCTAATCAAATACTCCCAAAATTGTTCCCAAGAGATAACCAGAATCCCCGAGGAAATCAGAGTGTTGGGCAGTTGTATACTAATTCCATCAGGTGTACAGTAGAAACAACTACATTTACACACTGTCTGCCCCTGATGACGCCAGTGTGTCTTTGGATAAACTATTTGGTCGGGCTTTGTTTCTATTCCAAAATGTTCTATTCTACGTTTGTTTTTGTCATCACCAAAATCTGACTATTGGTGGTAATAGAGTGATACTTACATTAACTAAGTTTCAAGTTCATTTGACATACATCTTATTTTGGCACAAAACGCATCTGTGAGCTCGGTGAAGACGTTCTGCGCCTCATATTTGTTTTTGTTACATTCATACATGTGTGGGAATATGAGGTAGGAAAATTATGAAAAATGCAATGGTGGTGTAGACTTCCGTTTCCAAATGTTTGTTGTTTGTTATTGTACACATTGCTCGACGTTGAAAAGCAATCCAGAATAATGGACATAATCTTGAATTTGAGAGAACATGGTAAAGTGTGTATATATTCATGCCTTCAGAGACCGCTTTGCACATTGTAGTTGGCATAATCTTGTGTGTTTGAGCATTCAAGGTCACATCAGTTTAAGTTGAAGGTCACCAAAAGATGCACCAAAAAATTCCTATATGTTCATGCAACAAACTCAATGCTATCTTCATTTGTTTCGCCTCTTGAAATCAATTTGTTCTTCGAACTCATCCACTCAAGCTCATCCAATGCCAAACTTCATGAAAACCTATGTGGTTACTTATACACGGATAATGCAAACTACATCTATATCTAACTTTACATGTGATTACCTAACCCTCACATCTGTATCAGCAACCATACATCTGTGTATTATCTCTGATTATACACACTCTGTCAATAGGAATGTACGTCGTTAGTTTCCCCCGTTTAGCCAAACGGTATAAACGGCCGTTTTCCCCGTTACCATTTGTTTTTAATTCTAAAAAGATATGGAACTATTCCATCGTGTCACCACAAAAACTTCTAAGAAATAATGTTAAATAATACTTCGAATTTATTTATACAATGTGGGAAACCACCACTCGCGTGTATTGTGGGAAACCAGACGCTCGTGATTCACAGCTTCACGTTGGGTGACAAATTTTTAAATTTGGTAAGTATTATCCCATCAGGTTATCAAAATGAGAATTTAATAACAACAAAAATTTACACAAAAAATATTTTAAAAATTCCAAATTCTAAATAATTGGTTTGTGGTGATTATCCCATAGTATCGCTGTAAAAAAAATCGAACATTCCATTGAGTGGTCACGAGGGAGAAAACGTTTTAAATTTGTTTCACTATCCGTGAATGACAAAAGTTGTCAAAATTCACACACAAATATTTGAAAAAACAAAAAGTTTGTGAGAACTTATCAGCACACAATTTTTTTTCCACAAGATTGCATCAAGTGCTCACATAAAATACTTCCCTCTTGAATTAATTTCAGGTATTTAATTATTGTTCAAACTTATTAGGGGAATATGACAATAAACAAGTGAAAGGCGGTGCAAATAAGTGACACAAAGATGTACAAGCTACCAAAGTCGGTGGGTGAACACGGAGAATGTATTCTGCACGGCTTGCCACTGGTGTTTTCCATGATGAAACTATTTTTGCATCCCTGGCACATGCTGTCTTGATTATCCGCTCCAATAATTCGAGACTGTCAAGGATAAAATCGGGGTGATGTTAGTGAACGTCGGAACCATTGATTTTACTCATGCGCAAACACGATGATGATCTGTTTTTACTCACCATGTGTTTTTCCTAATTAACCGTGATTTGTCGGTCACGTTCATTCATTACACAGTTTGATATGTGGCAATTTTTCATCCTTTGTAAGCAAATCTTTTTTATCATTATCGCTTCCATAACTAGAAATACGTTTGTGCTTCAGAACTAGTTCAGAAACAAATAAAGTGTTCTTCTGTTTGAGTTATACAGTTTCTTTTCAGATTTTCCATAGAAAGCCATTCTTTGATCTCATTGCAGTGTAACGGTGGCTAGAAGCAGCCTTGTTGTCTGATTGGCTGTTTCATGTTTCGGATTATAGACTGTCACGTGGAAGCCAAATGCTTCCAATATATCCCGTTATATCTGGCATTTTCCCTCCAACGCTTTTGTGCTCCCTGCAATCTTGTTACTTCATGTCATACATGTCTCCTAACATACACAATCATTGTGATGATGGCTAATTGACTGTTCAATATTCGTACTTTCTCCGTTTTTTATATTCTCATATTTTTCTCATGTTTTTACGCTCCCCGATCTATTTTTGTATTATTTTCTAGCCATTCCTGGTCATCTGGCTATATTGATTAAGTGGCGAATTTGGTCACGTTTCAGGTCTCAGAACTATTGAGGAGCTAGTTTTCAAACGTTTGGACAGTTTTCGTTCAGGAGATATGCCTTGATTATAGAAACAACTCTGTGACATTTTGGACCTCAAAGTTGAACGACAAACTCGAGGTAATAGAAAATGTCAAAATCGAAAAGCTCCACTTATATCCATGAAAACATTTCCATTATTTTTTTTTCTATTTGTCAGCCCCCCATTAATTGATACATGGCCGTCATCAGATGGAATCACCGATTTGTGAATTTCAAATAGTTGTAATCAAAAACAACTGACAATATTCGAATCAATATTGAATATCAATAAATTCATCATAGATCTGAGAACGTTTGTGAACTTTAGGTTCTCAACCGACTCATGGTTGAGAAAAAGGTCAAAATCGAAACATCACAATGACCGCAGTTATAATTTTCCGTGCTGTCTTTTTTTTCTATATGACCATGATTTGCAGTGTTGACCTTACAATCTACGGTTTCATGCCATAATGCGTTTCTACCGAACAGTTTTGGTCGCGAATTTAATTGTGACGACTAAAAGTGTTTAAATCGCGACCAAAATCATTCAATCCACGACCAAAACGTATTCGCTGCGGCGAAAACATTCTTGCCACGAATTAAATTCTTTTAGCTGCGGCAAAAACATTACCGTCGCGACCAAAATCATTTTCGCTGCAGCGAAATTGTTCTCGCCGCGATTTAAATACTTATAGACGCGACCAAAACATTCTCGCTGCAGCGAAAATGATTATTGCCGCGGCGAGAATGGCCATACTTGTTAGAAGGTTTTTCTTTCATCACCTCAAAGAGAACAACTGATTTATTATTGCAATCATCGCCGCGGCGAATATTATCGCCTCCGTACTAATTATTCTCGCTGCAACAGAAATGTATTGGTCGCGGCAACAATAGTTTTCGCTGCGGCGAGAATGTCGCGGCGAGAATATTTCTGCTGCAGCGAAAACGTTTTGGTCGTGATTTTAATCATTTCCGTCCTCAGAATTAAAGTCGCGACGAATACTCTTTAGGACAAACACATTATGGCATGAATCAGCCACTGTAACAATCTATGTCTGTCATTCACTGTGTGACTAATTTCAGAAGAAATCCGATTTAGCCTGTCTACAGGACAACCTTAAACAGATTGTGAATTGTGACGTCCAGAATCAAATGGGAATTTCTACCACGATGTGTCATTTGGCGCCGATCTTCCCTGGCCTTAACAAGAAAAAGAACTATGTATCACGTTTTGAGACAACCAGTCACGATCAATTTATACAACAGATAAATGTGTATCACAAATTCTACATATCTGCAAATACCGTATACGTTCTGAAACAGGCACACTGTATAATGGCGACATAATATAATGTATATCTACAAACCCACAAATTGATATTCCAAGCCCAAATAAACGGACCATGTTTACGAATTCAGTTCCAGTATGAAATACGGGTGACACTATCACTATCGGAGTCGAGGCCTTGTGATTAACACACATTGTGCTGAGACTAGGTGCTGTGGAAGAGTGGGTATCCCCTGCTCCGCAATGTCCACACTGGCAAATCGAGACGAAAATACATGTACAAGATCCATCATCCATCCAAATAATTGTCAGAAATTAAATGTACACACACTGAACATAAGAAGTGACACCTCCTGCATTTTGAGACAATTGTTCCATTTGTTTGATAACTCTGTTTTTTTGTACGTCGACTAAGCGAAAATACTTCTATCCCCATAAAGAAACTTTCTGCATGGTGTGAGCGTATGCTATTTTTGAAGACGGTAACGTGCATACAGTGGGTAATTCAAAGCAAAAAAAAATCTGCTTAATATTTGGTACATTAGTATAATTCGCCAGTTTGGTGGTTGAGTCGGATATTGTATTCAAAGAGAAACTGAGGAACAAAAAGAAATTTTTATTGTAATTTGTTCAGAAGTACGAAGAATGTCTAATCATTTCTATGGCCCTGACATTGGGCGACATTTTAACATGTGACATCTAGTCATCCATACTTGCTCTGGGGCGAGTGAACTCTTCACCGTGAGGGAAATTGGTTTCAAAGGTCGAGCTTGGCTTATTATCTTTGAGCTGCATACCAGAACAGGCTCCATTACATCCTGTGAATATCAAACAAAGCCCGTCGGGAACAGCACATCATAAAGGACATAGATCTGGCAGGTATACCGACAATGAATGACCCTGACGATACTACATCAAGCAACATAACATTTCCACAGCGTTGCGGTCAGGTGCAGCTCATGCTATGGAAGCCCATAGGTGACATGTGCGGGAAAAAAAATTGGTGTTTTTTCTATTAAAAACATTGCACGTTCGAACGTAGAAAGTTCAAAGCTACCACGATCGCACGTGGAAGCATCTAGCGGTATCACGTTCGCACGTGGTAACTTTAAAACTTATCACGTTCGCACGTAGAAAGGTTTTAGGCTTCTACGTTCACACGTAGAAAGTCCAAAGCTACCACGTTCACACGTGGAAACATTATATGCTTTCACGTTCGCACGTACACACTTCAAAACCTACCACTTCCGAACGTAGAAAGATGTAGGTTTCCACGTTCACATGTAGAAAGTTTCAAAGCTACCACGTTCAAACGTGGAAGCATTTATACCTTTCCACGTTCGCACGTAGAAAGATTTAGGTTTCTACGTTCACACGTAGAAAGATTCAAAGCTACCACGTTCACACGTGAAAGCATTTGATGCTACCACACCCAAATCTTTGCACGTGCGAACGTGGTAGCTCCTGAAGTTTCCACGTGCGAACGTGGAAGCGTTAAATGCTTCCACGTGTGAACGTGTTAACCTAGAACTTTCCACGTGTGAACGCAATAGCCTAAAATGTTTCCACGTGCGAACGTGATAGTGTTAAATGCTTCCACGTTCAAACGTGCTAGCTTTTTGCTGGAAAATTTTTACGCGCATGTCACCTATGGGCTTCCGTATCATGCAGTTGTGGACATATATTATGTATTTTATGCTATTGGAACAGGCATGTTGATTGTTTCGCATTATATGATGTATGTGCGTGCTAGCTGCTTCAGTCCTGATGTAATTATTTTGTGTTATGTGTTGTACAGCATGATCATTACACCATTTCAAGAGCTGACTGTTATTTCTGTCTGGAGAAGTTTTCGTCACCCAGGTCACGATTTTTTTCATAGAGATATTCATAGTCCATGCCATGTATATGTCATGAAATGTATCTCATAATTTGAGCATTTACTTCGTTAAGAATTGAATTAGGATGCGATATTGGGGGCGAAAATCTATTATCGTTATTCTGGGTTTATGTCCACTGCCATAATATGATGCCTCGAGCTTGGGAGTGAAGGGATAACCCATGCTAGAAAAATGCAAAGTCTTATTCGTCTGTGTAAATGAACAAAAAAATTAGGTCCACAAATTCTGAATTGATTCTGTGATATCCTTGAAGACCCTGAAAAAAAAATTATTGTGTAGAAAACTAAGGTATCCGGTAAAATCATTTACTATTAATAATGAATTCAGTAAACACTATGTCATACAAGTGGGTTCCATTGTTCACGCTCAAAAGAGCCTAAATGCCAACCACACATTAATACACGGAACATGCTTGTTCGTGAAAGACAATTCTTTCCCACCGTGCATAATGTTGAGTGATAAAATCGTTAATCTTAGCTAGCCAGATTTCTACATAGTCTAATTATTTTGGCTCTCATGACTGGATATATTTCAGAAATGATTCACATGGCAATATATTCCAGGACTGGTGAATGCCATATTTATCAATTTAAGTTATGGATTGACCTTGACTTGTTGAAGTGGTATAACTAACATTTCATGATGCCAATGGAGAACCATAAATGTAACACATTTGGTATACATGTAAAAACAAATCCCACCAAATATTTACACGTATACATGTATATCCACCAAGTCCACACTGGTAAACTATTATATATGAAAGTAGTAGACATGGAACCAATAACAAGTGAACCTATCAAAACTAAATTCGTTATCAAACATCACAAAATATCAAATTCGTATTTCAAGGCGTTTCAACAGGTTATCATGGATTATGATATGTTTGCTCGCAATATGCTATAGTAACAAGTAATCAAATCGGAAAATAAAGTAGCAATAGCAATATTAGGAATTTCGATTTGTGAACTGAACTGCACAAGAGGGTTGTAACATCGTGTGATATCTTAAATAAGTGTGATAAATTCTTAAATACCTCACCTCCGAAGCAAATATAACTGATAACCCCAAGACGGGTACAATTGTACGTATCAACCTATTACTAACAATAAAACCAGAATTTGTGAATAATGTTAGTGAATAGAGAACTCAATGAATACATTTAGGAACACCCGATTATATGTTTTTTTTTTCTCTTCATGTGTTGTCCCGAAACAATTATGGCTTGTTAATCACTTTCAATATTTCCCCAATCTTAGGTAGCGAATCAAAACATTTTTGATATTTATCAAAACACACAACCGTTTGGAATGAATAGAAATATGGCTGGCTATCGTCCGGATAACAAGGTCTCAATAGAGTTTCCATGAAAAGCTGTTCTTTGATCTTGATGCCAGAATGTTGTGCGTGGAAGTCGTCCTGTTGTCTGATTGGCGGTTACATGTCTGGGACTCGACAGTGTCACGCGGCAGTCAAGTGCTTTCGATGTCCACATCATTATATCTGACATTTCAGCCGTCTTCTCTTTGGCTCCACTAAATACTAAATCTACCTCCTGACACTTTATTTACAACAATTGACGAAGATGATCATATCATCATATTTTGTTGCTTGTTCCTCAACACATAAGTGTACAATAGTTATGACACTTGAAGACATGATTTGGCAGTATCGATTTCTTGTAGAGCCAGAAACTCTTCGAGTAGGGACTACGCAAATACGACACGCAGCAAATTTTTACCTTACTTCATTAACAATCAAAAAAATATCTGCAAAATGAACAAAATGGGTCTAATGTGAGATGATTTGGTTGGCGAAGTGCTCACAAATTATATTACATTGTAGTATAATTAGATTGAATTCCACTTGTAACGTCATGAAATTCTCATTAATTTTTATTTTATTTGGCATTTAATAAGTTGTTGAAACTGTTCAGATGGCCTTGGTAACGTTGTGACGAAATGACTTACTGAAATGTGTGTATTAACCTTTATTTTTAAAATCAATTTCATATCTCATAGTGAATGTTTTCTATGAAGCGTTCAGTATAGTTCCTGAAACGATATAGACACAGCTACTTCTTGGCATCTGACACCATGTTAAGAATTTTTTTTTGAGGGGGGGGGGGGTGTTTTTGGTTGAACAATATATTTTGGCACATCATTTCTGAAGCATTCACATTTATTATTAATTCCCATTTATTATTATTGAATATGAGACTAACGATCCAGGTGTCTAATTTCTTTAGTACACTTACTTTTGTATACGATGGAAATTTTGTATTGCCCTCCTTTATTTGTCGCCATGGAAACAGTTACAAGGCTGTTGGAAAGGAGTTGCGGAAATTTCATATAAGATTTCGATCAGATTTTAAATTTTTTTAATGCATTTAGATATAACAATAGTCAAGCATATGCAATGAAATTTGATGTTTTTCAGGGATACCATGCACGTGTATTTTGTACGTTAAATTGGTATGATGAATCGTATGTAGATTTATGAATACATAAATACATTGACATATAAATACAATTGACTTACACTTAATATCTTTTCTTAACACAGATTCGGTGAAATCAAAATTGTTACGGGTAAATTAGTATATTTCTCTGTGTAGTAATGCAGTAATACAACATTAATTAGGACATGTCTGAGTAGGTAGGCAATGAAATTGCAGCTAGTAGCTCCACTACTAATATACTCCGCCTAAAATTCCCAGGACAAATTTGGACAGAGAAAAGAATAACGCATTCGATGACGAAATGAAATTTGTCTGTGTCTCAATTAGTTTTATCCTGTCCATACCTGGTAGGTTTTTATATTCTGACGTGTGTCTGGATTTTTGTCAGAAAGATTTGAGTTTTATTACTTGTACTGATACACTTTTGATTGTGTTCATTTGTGAGATCTTCATCAAACATAAAATTGTACTGTTCTATGATGTACCTGGAACCTGATGGTTAAGTGAGCGAATAATTTACAGCACATGACCGTTGAAAAAAACAGAATAGAAACAATATATATGTATAATGCGTATGGTATCAGTGTTAATAACATTTTCATGTAGATCTCAAACCAGTTAAATTTAATATAATATGGGATGGGATCAGATAGTGTTAGGGGCTTTTTTGTCATATTTCACAATTTTCGTGCAGCAGGAGACAACTCTTGTATATTCTCAATTTCTTGTATATGTTTATTTTCTGTGACTCAATAATGAGAGACATATCCTTCAATACATGCGAATATATCCGTATAATGTGTATGATATCAGTGTCAATAACATTTTCATGTAAATTAGGGGCTCCCCGCATATACTTTTATGAAATGTCGGCCAAGGACTCCAAAGGTTCACAGAAGAAATGCACAGTGTTTGCCGAATTCCAAACATATGAGAAAGGGTCCTGTAGTCCACCAGCAAATTACCAGGTTTAATGACTATTACAAGCATCGAATATCCATATTGCAAATAAAAACAAATCCATATTGATGGTGATGTCTTGAAAGACATTTTGCAGTTATAGCAGTAATTACGGAGTATATGTTGACTGCGTTTATGTTCATTCGGTGATATTTATAATTGATGTGTTTGTGTATTTTCAATAATTTATCTCAATATACTCAGTGTGTGATAGAGCATCGTGCTTATCTGATTCCAAACACACTGGATGTTTTCACGAATTCGCATACGTACATAAACCATGCCCTTTTTCTGTGATGTGGTTCTGCCACTATTGCGGTTCACCATGCCAATACATGTTATATATTTGTGTCATGTCAGTATTGTCAGCATGAAAATGAACATTATAATTCTGTGTTCTGGTTATATCCCTGATTTCCGTGAGTATCAGGTAAGGATGTACGCTCCACCTTGACCCACTCAGAGGGGCTATAACTGGGAATTCATTGCATGATTTTCATAATTTTTCATACTTGCATCATATGGCATTGTGCATTCGGAAATAGAAATTTGGGATCAAATATTCCATTAATGTGGAATTGTAGGTAATTTTACCCGCAAAATACCTGAAAATGGTAAAATGAAAAATATTGAGATAAGTCGATTTATTGTCTTATATCTCGACATATAGAACAGTTACATTTTAGTGGCTCTAATCCTCTTCCGTACGACTGAGACACTGTGGTGAGACTGGATGCACTAACGATCGTTAGTGCATCCCGCAATGGCGAACCCACTCGCGGTTCGTTTGAATTTTCTTCATTTTCGCGATAATTACGATTGTGATCGATACACACACACATCTGCTGATTCTTATGCGCAAGAAACAACCGTTCGTTGTAAATAATTGGCGATTTATGTTGGTTTGAGCATGAAAAACTCGTCTGAAATAGAGCCGAAAGATTCCCTAACGATCGTTTTGTAAAATCGAAGATTCCCTAACGAACATGTGAAGATTCCCTAACGATCTTTTCTTTATTAATTCAAATCTACGTTATTTGAATGTTAAACGTGGAATAAAGTACTAATTGATGTGTACAGATGATCGTCTAGTACAAATTTCCTATTTTTGATGTAATATTCGCTAATTTAAATCAACGAATTCACAATGGTGTAAGATATGGACCTATTACAATATACACGTATTAGGCTATATCGTTAGGGAATTTCACTTTTGTCGTTGGTGAATCTTATCGCTAATTCTTAACCTCAACATACCTAAACAAAGAAGCGTGATCTGCTTAGAATAACTACGCATGTCTTTGACCAAAACACTAAGCTACCTTCAGAGTATCCATTTATCACAAATGGACCTGTCATTTGATAAAATGTGGTTAAAAACCAAACTAACCGTGTTTACTGTCCGCCATTGCGGGATGCACTAACCGGTGTGAGAGGAAGACCTTAAATCGTTTTCCAGGCAACACCAGTCCATGCATGCCATCACCCAACATATTTGTTTGCAAGTTATTACCAGTCATTAATATATTTGCATATTGCCCACTGGAGGTTATAACTTGATTGACGTGTCCCTATTTTTTTCGGCAACCGAACGTATTAATAATCAAGGAGTTTGGGTTATTGGAAAAATAGTGTGATAGATTTCAAATACATGTATCTCACTTATCTGTGTGCACCATGTGTTATATTTGTCTAATGCGACTGCAAGTACTGAATGCCACGTAATAAAGATGTGATTATATTGGTCCCGGTGATAAATAAGAATAACTGGAAACAATAGGAAATGGGTAAAATTCCTACCTGTATAGATGAGAGCATATTGGTATGAATTGTATAATTAAACCTAATATGCAACATTCATTAACAGTTCTTCTCAAATGTCTCAATGCGTTCTCTTAAACATGCCGCAACGAAAGAAATTTCGGCATTCTACGCCGTAATGTTCTCAATATTCCACCCACAGGTGTTATTTATTACTGTCTGATCCATATGAAACAAATAACGGTGTGCATGTAGTACTAACATACAAAAGGTTGAGCCCGACCTTTAAAAGCAATTACCCGACAAGGCGTAGTTTCTTCGTGTCACATCAAGTAACCGATTTCGCGTCATGATTACTTATGTGGTTTGTCTGGTTTCATTTCTTTGACAATTACGTATTTGTGAAATGGAATCTTTAGATATACAGTCAGTATGCTGCAAATTTATGTGAGACGAACATACATTTCATAAGTATCACATTTAATTGGATTTAAATACTAATCTCATTTAGCCTAAATTATGCTGGTATGACTATGGTAATTAAAGTGATTGTACGGTCATTAATTAGACGCGATCTGGACAAATTTTGTATGCAATCAAATATATATCATAGCATACCGTATTCTATATTAATAATAATAATAATAATAATATGATGGAATTGACATGAAACTGTACAGGAGTAGTACTTCATTGTCAGTTCTAGAGAGAAAACAATACATCATTGCCATTCTGAGCATGATATCAGATACAACCATCATTTTCACTCTGATCCTCGGAAGTGGTAATTTTGCAGTGAGATCAATGTGGCGGGGGAAGGAGCGGGGGGGGGGGGGGGGGGGGGCGGGGGCAATCGTGATACTTCGAGCTGCGGTTGAGTGACGGTTGCTCAAACTATTCCAGAACAGTTAATATCTGGCGAGCTCTGGCTTGTGATAGGCGGGCAACATGTCTACATGTTGAGATCTTATCACGCCCACGTCGTTCCTCAATTCTGTTAAATTTGACATAATTGATAACTGTCATTTCTTACAGTGGCTGATATATGCCATAGTTTTATTCTTTAGTTTTCATTTATTTACGATATTTTTCAGACTCATGTTATACACGTACTTAATATTAAATACGCGTACTTAATGTTTAAATACGCGTACTTAATATTAAATACGCGTATTTAATGATAAATACACGTAATTAATATTAAATACGCGTACATAATATTAAATACGTGTATATAATATTAAATACGTGTATTTATTGTTAAATACGCGTACTTAATATTACATACGCGTACTTAATATTAAATACGTGTATATAATATTAAATACGTGTATTTAATATTAAATACGCGTACTTAATGTTAAATACGTGTACTTAATATTAAATACGCGTACTTAATATTAAATATGCGTACTTAATATTAAATACACGTACATAATATTAAATACACGTATATAATATTAAATACGTGTATTTAATGTTAAATACACGTACTTAATATTAAATACCAGACAATTAGATATTTTATTTTTTTTGCAGCGCCATGTCGCTTGATACATACCTTGTTTCACAAGCCATACACAGCAACATAACCACATCCAATTTTTGCTAATTTAATATTAAGTACGCGTAATTAACATTAAGTACGCGTATTTAACATTAAGTACGCGTAATTAATATTAAGTACACGTATTTAATATTATATACGCGTATTTAATATTATATACGTGTATTTAATATTAAGTATGTGTATTTAATATTAAGTACGCGTATTTAACATTAAGTACGTGAATTTAATTATTTTATTTTCTTTAGAATGTCCATCTGGAAAAAATAAATAAATGAAATCTGAAAAATAAAACTATGGCATATATCAGCCACCGTAATTTCTCTTTGATTGATAATTGACAAATTTAAAGGTTTTATTTAGATAAGTTTGAAAGACATCCTCATTGATTGCGTTCGTTTTTCATATCTTTGAATATATTTTGTATAGAAAATACAATTCGACTTGATTCAGTGTGGAACATTGTAATGACCTAAAAGATTTCACACAGAATATGAACACGACACTTCGTTATCGATGTTAAATCTTGATGTAAATCGAGTGAGTCCTCGTTGTCGAGACTGCTAATATGGCAAACAAAAACCTGAATTTAGCATTTGGTCCTTGAAAAGTTAAGCTCAAGGTCAAAGGTCATCCATATTACCCTTCAGACATGTTTGTCTATGGCGACGAGTCAGAAAATAACGTACTCTTCGCTATACGACACACCGTTTCCGAGCTTTCGACCGAAACGAAGGCCCAAAGGTATCGATCCCAAAAGCAACAGGGTTCTTCCCTGGAGGTATATGTACCTCCATGCAAAGATCTGCAGCCACTGTATGTATACTTTTTTAGTTATCGCGTGGAATTTCATCCTCACGGACCTTGGATCCAGCTCAAAAAGTACGCAGCACATCTGTACAATATGCATGAGTATGTTCGTCCAAAGTGTTTGAGTCTGTGCTAATTGATCAAATATCACGGTGTATGAATCCATTGATGTCAAATAGACTGTCAGGGTTTAGGAAAGGCTATAGCTGCGAAACTGTTCTAATTGATATGATGGAAAATTGTAAGAAAGCCCTCGACAACAAACTTATATGTTCAGCTCTAATGACAGACTTGTCAAAAGCTTTTGACTGCCTATCACATGGTTTACTGGTAGCGAAACTTGATGCATATGGGTTTAGTGACGATGCATGCACGTTGTTGGGCAACTACTTTAGTGGACGTGAACAAAGGGTGAAGCTTGGGGACAATCGAAGTGATTGGTTAACAGTAAAAAAAGGCACAGCTCAAGGCTCAATGATAGGTCCTTTTGCCTACAACATATATTGTAATGATCTAATGTACTTTATGGAAAACATATGTGATATATATAACTATGCAGATGACAATACCATTTGTGTTACTGGTACCAAACTGGAAGATATCATTGATAATCTCACCAAATGTGCAAACTTGGCCATAACATGGTTTAAAAACAATGGTCTCCAGGCAAATCCTTCGAAATTCCAATTCATAACATTCAGCAAACAGTTTATGGATAGTCCTCTGACTATAGGTGATATAACCCTGGAACCTCAAAAATGTGTTAAACTACTTGGTGTTCACATAGACCACAGTTTGAACTTTGATGTACATGTGTCTGAAATTTGCAAAAAAGCAGGCAGAAATCTTACTGTAATAGCAAGACTGTCGAAAGTACTGGGGGAAAAGCAGAAACTTATGTTGCTCGAAAGTTTTATATTGTCTTACTTCAACTACTGTCCACTAGTCTGGCACTTCTGTAGCGTAACTAGTTTGAAGAAAATCGAGAAAATACAAGAACGTGCACTACGATATGTTTTCAATGATTTTAAGTCATCATATGAAGAACTGAGAAAGAAATGTGAAAAACCACTGTTGTATGTACATAGGTTGAAACTCATAGCGATGCATGTATATAAAACGCTGTGTCATAATGTTCCTCCTTATATCGATGACCTTTTCCATGCGAAGGAGAAAAAATATGATATGAAAGATTCTAGTATTGTCAAAATACCCAAGTATAACAACGTAAGTTACGGAAAAGAAAGTCTTAGATACCAAGGTTCGGCCTTATGGAATAAACTGCCTACCACAATTAAATCTAGTGAAAATTACAACACATTCAAAAGAATGATAAAAGCATGGACAGGCCCAAACTGTGCTTGTACAGTCTGCAAAGTTTGTATTTTGAACCAGCTGTGATGCGCATGTGATGTTTCTATAGTGTATAAATATATTATGCACAACTGATCAATGTATGTTCATTTGTAAATATTTTCCTCTCATTGTACATTCTGATTATGATCATGTCGGTAAATAGCCAATTGGCTAATGTTTTATGTTTTGTTGATCCGACGTTAAATAAATCTTATCTTATCTTATGAGCTGTGGTGAAAGTTACAAGTCAATCTGTTCAGGCATTTGTGGTGAAAGTTACAAGTCAATCTGTTCAGGCATTTTTTAGTTTTCAAGAAGATAAAAAATCTGCTAAAACCATCAAGGCATTTTTGCCGAAATGCCCGAATCATGTATATACACACCGATATACATCTTGAAGATGTAAAGAGGTTACCAGAAACCAGAAATCCCGGAATCGGGCAAAGCACGACTCCGATGTAATCAAAGCCAGCCACAAAGTGGACACACTGAACACAAAATCAGAATTTGTAATGTCGACTATTTCTGAAGTTTCTACCGTGGGTCAACTACAGAAATGGGTACAGTGCAAGCAGATTACTGTCAGAAATGGGTACCGTGCAGGCAAAGTATCCAGGCATAAGTTCTGATGTTGGAGAAATTGTCGTGAAACAAGGAGTAATAACGCATATCTCTCAATTATGTTGTGGCAAAATGTTAAGCCTCTGTCCCATATCAAGCTTTTAGGCCAAGGTGAATGCGGATAGATCGGGAGTAGATATCTGATCACAATCCGATCCCGATGACTACTGATAGCGCCCAGTGGGGGTCCGTTGTCCTGGTGCGCCATGGTGGTTTTTGACATGCCAAAAACAACTATGAGACCCTATGTCTGATCCTTTGTCACATGATGCTCAGATGATGCCAACACAGTGTGGAGGCCATTCAACCCCGATGGATATCGTGTTGGTATCGGGGAGCATCGGCCCTATATTATGGGGTTGGGTCTTAACAACACTGCTACGGAGATCATGTGAAAAAGACAAGATGCATGAACGTTCAGTTCGGTGAACTCGTCTATAAGAACAAAAAAAGGAAACTAATCGAAAAATATAGGTAGTTGAAAAAAAAGGTAGTTGAACGGTGAATGAAGAAGTAACATGAGTTCGTAGAACATAACGGAGAAGACGGGGAAATGTCATATAAAATTGTGTGGATATTAAAGCACTTGATTGCCGCGTGATAGTGTCGAATCCCGACATATAACGCCAGTCAGACAACAGGGCTGCTTCTCCGCATAACACCCTGGCATCAAGATCAAACAATAATTTTCCACGGAAGATCTGGTGAGACTTTGTTCAATTAGAACAAAACTGAATCAAATTTCTCTTTGTACTAATTTTGGATCATAAACAAATTTACCGATTCGCTGTTATAATTTCGATATTTTATGTAGGGAAATATCATTTTATCAACTTGCCTTCAAGGGTTTGTTAGGGAGGTTGGTCACATATCAAACTGTAATGAATGAACGTGACCGAAAAATGACGCTTCATTAGGGACAAAACATGGTGAAAGGAACAGATCACTTTTCCGTTTGTGCATGAGTGAAATCTTTGGCTCACAAACATCACCCTGATTTTACCCTCGATAGTTATGAATTATTGGAGTGAAAAATCGAGACAGGATGTACCAGGAATACAGAAACATGTTCATCCTGTGAGTCGCAGGAACCAACTCGAGGCACCAGAAATATGGATGATTGCTTGGATGGATGGATGGATGGATGGATGGATAAGACGGCAACGTCACTCGTAGTTATATACGTAACTCGTAGATATATTGAAGACGGTTTCATCAGCAGATCTCGGTGTTTTTTTTTTTACTTGGGGACATATATCACCTTGTCAAAGTGGTAATAGTTACGTATTTCAACACCCACTTAGCTATCAAGGATTGAATTAGGATTTGAGATGGAAAAGGACTTTTACTACAATATGAAACTGATAGGTTGCACTTATTCAGATGTGCATTTATACGTTTTTTCTAATCATAAACGGTCACCATAATAGCCTTTGGCTTGTGATTAGGTATAACCTATTATACGATGTACATGGGAATAAAACCCTTGATTAAATGGCACCGGTTTGTATTGAGTGATATTACAGCTCTTTGAGTGTGGCTGTTTAACCAATGAGTTGCTCAGAATGGGTAGAGCACATTTGAAATACCTGTAATTGACCTCTAAACAGCGTTATCAAACACAATAACTTCAACAATCACCATCCTTATGGCCATATTATGGGGGTTCAGGAAGTTCCAAACAATATTATCGATGTTCCCTGAAACTTTGAGATTGGATCGGCTTTGTTTGCTCAAAATACGTTATACAGTACTTAGGTTATGGTTCCATGTCTATGACTAATAAAACACATAGCCACATATATGACGACAAATCTTTATCGCTGCTGTTTGAATTACCAAACTTTTTACCTGGCATGAAACTGTACTGCAGCAGCACTCCTTTGTCATTTCAAGCGCCTAAACGATGCATCATTGGTATTGTGATTATGATATCTGGTCCAACCATGATTGTCACTGTGCACTACGGAAGTAGTATTTTGAAGTTAGATCAACGTGGTAGAAAATTTTGATATAGTTTCAGCTGGGGTTGGGTGACGTTTGCACAAACTTTTGGAGCAGTTCATATCTGGCGAGCTCTGGCATGTGATAGGCGGGCAACCTGTCTTCTTGTTGAAATCCTGTCACACACACCGCGAATGCTTTCAATATCAATTCTGTATATATTTGACATTTTTTCAAGATATTTGAGGACAGAGTCACTGCCATTTTCTCTTTGAATGTTGACGATAATCCCAAGGTTTGAAAGATAACCAGTTTGAAAGATAGTGTGACGGTTTTCGGCCAAGAAGTTGTGTTCGGAGAGGTATTTAGTACATGTTTATTGGCTGCTGTATGTGGTTGACAGATGTTTTTTGGTGTTTTGATAGGCTTACAACTGACTTGATAAGTGTATTATGTTCGGTAAAAGTTCGGGTATTTTTCGGTCGCTTTGGTTGCTCTTCGGCTGAACTCAGACTTTGATGGTCAAAATACGCGATTACGTGAAAGTGTTCCAAGACGGATTTGGAACAATGCATTTTGTTACGTGGCGGTCCCTGATTGGTTATCAATCATAATTATTCTTCGGTAAAAACCTCAGTTTTGTTTGGTTGGGGAGGTCACATGACACCTACCCCAAAAAGTATAAATACAGCCGACTCACGGGAATCAGCGTCTTTTGAGCCTGGGACACCGGCCAGTTCACTTCGCCGAACTGATATTCCTGACCGCAGAGGCCACCGAAGATGTCATCTCTAAATGCATTCACACCAATTTCAACCGACTGTATGATTCGTCAATAAACCTCGAACTGTAGTCGAGAGTTGATCTTTGAGTCGGCCCGGCCGACTCCATGTTTGGGTATACAGATGAAATGACACCGAAGTTGGAAGAATTTCAAGAAGTAGAGTCAACGGTAGTAGTATAGAATTGACTGAAAGACCAGTTGGGTGGAAACAAAGCTGATAACGTCTGATATTGCTCAGAACCAAAGCCGTCAACTGAACATCCTGCCGAAGAAGAAGAAGACAAACTCCAACCTTATGGCCTGCAGCCACCAAGATGGCCTGCAGCCGGAGCACAAGTAAACAAGTGAATGTTTCTTGTATGCAATCTTTCATGAGTAATGGTGGCTCTGTACATGATTATACAGCCAAAAAAAATCGAGAACATTCACTTTTTGGTAAACGGACAGTTTTTGGTTCCCAAATGTCATTCAATTACCGTATCGGTCCTTATAGTGCCACGTGTCCTAATAGTACCACGCCTTCTTCTCCTCCAAAAATGTTCGATTTTTGTAACCTTGTATTCCACTTCATATCTTTCTAATAAACTCTTGGAGTGTTCCAATCCAGATATGCATGTCATTTGAACCGTAATCAAGGGAATTGAAGGCAATATGTACATTAATCAGCGATTTTCCTAAATTTGACATCAAATTTCACCTCATGCAGGAGGTCTTGCTTTGGCACGCCGTGCTACTATTAGGACCAATACGGTAACTTGGCAAGTTAAGAATTGGGGCCTTAAAACGGATTTTCTTTTAGTTTGCAAACGGTATATTATTCTATGCTAAGTTCTAGAAAAATATCCCGAATACCCTCGTTCTAGCTAATATCACTAAACACGACCCCGAGCGCCTCCATTGTCTTCTAGTTTGATTACTTTATCAAGTCACAATATGAGAATACGTGTATTCCACATTCGCTTCCCAAACAAAAACAGTTGCTCGCAAAAAATCAATGTCAGGAGGGCATTATTGCTTCAAAACATTTAACGCAAAATTCGTAAGGATACGGACTTTTACGTTGAATATTTAGTGATTACATGATTCATCTTGTTGTGACCTTGACATCAGAAGACCTTGATTGAATGATAGTTGAGCCATGTTTCTTCATTTTATTTTGTTGGCATGGCCTAATGGTGAATAATCAACCCTTATATGTGCACGTCCTTCAGATGGCATTTTTCTGCCGCGTGTGGAAACGAGACTCTAGACGCTACTGTGAAACAACAATGTAATATTTCCCATTCGCTGATTAGCTTTCCATTCTATCATCCAAAATGAAAGGATTTTTCCATTATAGTAATGGTCATGGATGAGGGTCTACAGAAAACTAAAAATCAGATGATATACAAACAAGGAGCACCACCCACATATATCTAAACCCATTGGCTTCTAGTTCAACTCTAGAAACTCTCGTATACTTCTCCTCACAGTCTTCAATGTTAGGAGGGCATTGTTAACAGTAGACGCAAACATTTCAGCCGCGTGATATTACTTTGAGCTTGTAAACATAGCAATATGTTTTATCATGTTAGTTCCTTGACCTCACATAACTTTGATAAAATGATATCCACTTGCCAGTTGAGCCATATTTCCTCTGGACAGGTTTGCATGTTTCACTTGTGCTTTGTCGAAATGTCCTTGTGACGACGGATGGTACACTTACGTGAGCACGTCCATCACTTGGTATTTAAGCCTGTGGAACTAACGTTCAGATTGCAAATCCTTACTCATATGTTGAATGCATCAGGGATCATAACAATGTAATGAAGATACTTCCCATTCGCTGATGAACTCTCCGTTGTCTGATTTGGCGATGTCCATATACATCAGAAATAAATGGTTTATTCTACTACAGTTTGATGACACGAATGAAGGTCAATATATAACCCCAAATTCTCTTAAATATAAACAAACAATATAACACATTTATATCAAAATCCGTATTCAGATTGACTTGTTTCATTTCTCGGAAACTCACCTTGTTTTATTTTGCTTTGCTGAATTCTGAATGTTACACATAGCTGGCATTTTGCAGTCAGGGAAGTAGTAATTAAATCAATACCGGAATCAGCCGTTACATCTCATGTCCATGTCATAAATAAGAATGAAGTACGCCAATGGGCAGAATAAAATCGCCATATCCGTCGGGTACAGTGAAGATTCGGCGTCCATATTTACGTGTGAAGAAGTCTACGACATCAATGTTTTGAATTCTTGATGACTGCTGAAACATCACAAGGTCTTGATATATACTACATTTCATTTCCAACAACATAGTACTTCCGCCTTCAACGAGAAAGTAGTCCAGCCAGAAATATAGTGGACTGACGATGCTAATGTTGTCAATGAATTCAGCTATACCACCATAGTATTAGTCATACCACACCAGATGTATTTTGATTCGTTTGAGATTGCCCTTTATCATGCCTGCTAATAATTAACTGATGCAATGTACATATTCAGGCGGATTCTCTATAAATAAAGTAATATATTTGTATCGAGACAAGAAATCACTAAAAGCAAACTTATCAGAAAAATTAGCCCAAAGTCTAGGAAAGTTTACCGGAGAAATGGTCAGTGTTAAACCACAACCTTATTCACCGGTTGTTGAGCAGTTGTATATAATTCCATCAGGTATACAGTAGAAACAACTATTTCACACACTGTCTGCCTCTGATAAGGCAAGTGTCGTTCGATGATATATTCGAATCTTAGTTTTGGCAACTCGTCTCAGGCATCTAATACAACGTTCAAGCATGCGTGAATTGTCATTCTGTAGAGAAAATAACGCTTCTGCGGAAAGACTACATTCGCAATTGTCACAATAGTATTTACTTCAGCTCAAATGGCGCACCAGATTCGTCTTGCGTCGTCGGTGCTTAAACACAAATGCCTTTGAATTGCTAACGATCTCAAGGACGTAATCAAGCGAATGTCTCAACCAACATTATTATTATTGAACGAATATACTGTATACTCCAATGACAAACTCATTTCCATTGGTACATCATAAGCCCACATTATATGTGTGGTTGGACAAAACCCTGGAAGTCATTATCTGGTGTTGGGAATATACGAAGGCTATGAACTTCTGGTATACAATACATGTGGGGACTTACACAGTAGCAATCCACATTATCCATTGCCAATTTCTGGCCCGGTTATCTCCATATATTGCTCTGAACAGTAGACAATACTCGTGTATATATGATTTGGTAAGTGGTCGCCTAGAATATATCAGAAAAACACAGTATTCTTGCTAGAAAGAACAAATATACTTTCGCTTTAGCAATGAGGAAAACAGTCATCAGAAATTCAAACCGCAGTTGTCGTTTATCTGTAAATATCGGATTCGGAATGTTACGAGACACTTCACAGTTCCCGACGGATTCCACGGTTGCCAGCGGTATTTTCTTGATGATTTATGAAGACCTTCCTCTGCCCATTGGCGTACTTCATGTTTATTTATGATGCGGACATGAAACGTAATGGATGATTCCGTTATTGATTTAATATTTTATTTGCCGGCAATGTGTATATTTCAGCAAATCCACACATAATGAGGTTTCAAGGATATAATATGACAATCTAAATCTTAAATACTATATGTTGCCTGGTTTTTGGTCTGCAATTTGGGCGTTTGTCTTAAGTATAGTAGAATAATGGTACTACATATTGAGGTATAGATCATGCATCATCAGGCCATTTCGAAAAAAAATACCATATAAATGGCCGAAAAGGAATATGGCCCAGCTGTCAACTTGACTTATTCCAATCAAGGACATCTGAGGTCAATGTCAAACAAAACTATCCATGTCGAAATTCTCGAAAGCTTACACTAGCTGACTAGCAAAGGGCCTGTTAATATTGATTAAAGTATTGTTCGTAAAGACAAAGACAAGCATGTGCATGTTATGTGTGTGTTCCACATTGAAAATGTATGTGTGTATTCTGAGGAACAAAGCCTGGAAGTCCTGTCTTCCTATCGTCCACTTTAAGAGACACACACCACACAGACATACTGTCGAAATTTAGCATCGATAACATCGCGCTGGTTCATATACATGTACTGTGAAAATGATTTCAGGTCATTACAATGTATCACGCTGAATTACTGTGGATTATATGTTCCATATACAAAATAGACTTTACAGGATATGAACGATAAATTGATTATCAATGAGGATGACATGCGAACTGGTCCAAATAAAACTTTTATATTATCAGTTATCAATCAAAGACAAAATGGCAGCGACCCTGTCCCCACATATCTCGAGAATATCACAGAATTGATATCGAAAGCACTTGACGTGTGCGTGACAAGATCTCGCTGTAGACATGTATCCCGCCAATCACAAGCCAGAGATCAAAAGATATGAATGAAGTAACTTCTCAAACAGTTCTCATAACTTCTCATAACCCCAGCTGCACAAGTCGTCGCATGAGGTGAGCGAAGCTGGGTGTTTTACAGGCCGTTGACCTGACTGCAAAGACCATTATTATCGAGACTCACAGTGATAATGATGTTTGGATCTGAAAACGATGTATCGTTCTGGCGCTTACACTGACATTGATGTACTGCTTCTGTGCAGTTTCATGCCAAGTCGAAAGAACGTTAGTTGTCTGTATGATTCGATCACTTCTATGATGCCTGAGTATCGACCAACTAATGGTCATTTCCCGTACTGTGCTCGCCACAAATGCATCTAATGAACTCAGGTGGTTTGAATCATATTTGCGATTCATGTTTGCTATTTAAAGTTGGAATCAATTTTAAAATCAGCCAAATTTAGCAATCTTGTTTGTCACGCCAACTTGAAAGTACATCTCGAGATCGGGAATATATAGGAAATATGCACGATTCGACAACATATATTGAGAAAATTGCTGTTAATCGTGCATGAAAACAGTGGACAGAATGATCGGCCTATCTACATTGCCGGTTGCCACAGTATCTAGACAAATACCAATGACGTCATGAGACTGTGTGTAGAACTCGCTCTCAAGGCGGGCCGCTTTGAGGAAAAAATTGATGCGAGATTGACTATAGACAAATCAAAGCTACTGCAGAATAAATACATTTTGTCAATTCTAAAAGTGATTATAGCTTTAATATAAATACTCATACATTTATTTATGCCAATCTGGTTGGGATATTGGACATCTAACACTGATTTAGTTTGACCCTGCTCACCTGAAATATCTGGTGAATGTAGTGATTAGTTATGCTAGTATTATCATTGTTGAGAGCATCGACAATCAGTTCACAATAGTTGAAATTCATGTCGTTAAAATTAAATCTAATTGACATTCATGTATCGAGAATACATACGACAACATGTCAATACCACTGTACAATACGACAACATTTCTATCTACAAAGATGGAGGAGTGAGGTTCCACGAGAATGCCAGTGGCATCAAGACTGTTGTCCAGATAAGTTTATACCCTCAGACTCAAATCTGCAAATCACTTCTTGTATTTGCCACAGAACTACCACAGGCAATGAATAACAGAACGATTCGTCTGTTCCTTCCAGACATATATACTTGTGATGGCAGGAATTTATCAAGTTGGTGTGTATTCGCATACCACAAAACTTCATCATTTGAATATAAATGTATATACAATATAATACCACATATCTGATTGCATGTTATATTGCTTAGGTCTCTCCTCACAATTGATGACTATGACATCATTTGATGAGTGTGCATCTTAATTGAAACTTCCTGCATCGAAATCAGTTACAAGAGTACTTGTCATGTTAAGGAAAACGTGACACTCAATGACCTTGAGTGCTCAAACTCAAAGCTATGGCCACCACAGAATGTATAAATTGTTCTTTGATAGTATAATTGTTGGAGAAATGAAACCAGACAAATAACACCAGTAATTCTGACACATAATCGAATAATTTGTGTGACACGAAGACACCAAGTCGCGAGAAGACACCTTTGTCTCGACATTGCTTTTAAAGGTCGGTCTCACATTTTTGTGAGCTTGTGATGCGTGTACACTGTTATTTATAGTGTATGGATAAGACTGAACATTATTAGCTAGACTATTGCGAACGACATAGTTACAATATATAATAGAGTGCCAAAACGTGTTCCGTCTGTTGAAAGTTGAATAAATGCTGAGTAGATATTTCAGTTATGAAAATGTGATCACTCTGCTCCCACATATACTTGCTAAATGCTTGAGCGTGGTATATCCAAAGTATGGGATAGGGTGTACAATTTCACCTGATTATGTGGCACTGATATCAGGGACTGATTCTACTTTGCAGTCTATGCTTGATGCTTCGTGTAAATGGAATATTCAATGGCGACTAATCACCCTACCAAATGGCATAGAACGTTGACTCACCTAGTTCTATTGTTTAGGGGTCAGGTCTTGTTATTGTCAACGCTGTAAAGTTAACACATTACTTGAATTCGTGTTCGTTAAAATCACGAACCATTCATTCGTGTTCGTTTGTGAAAAATCCACTGCACCCAACATAAGTGAGAATGTTGTTCTGACTTGAATATGAATGGATGAGAAAGCAAATAATTGACATTACCTGACGATTGGTATAAAGTATAGAAACACTGTGTTCAGAAACGATATATTGATATCATGTGCTCGGTATGACAGTGTTGGTAACATATTCATATGTTTTTCAAATCAAGTACATTCAGTTAATCATGACATGAAAAAGTAATAATCTTCGATTTGATTTGATTTATTTCGGTATCACAAAATATAACATATAATACATACCACATGGAATCACTATATATAATGGTCATATTCTACTGCTTCCGCAGACAAAATGGGTTCAGTACTGGTATCTAATTATAGTTTCCCCAACGATAGACATCATCTATGGACAGGAAAAACCTAACACCTCTTTGGTTATTAGCTCCAGCTCAAGTTGTCCAAGTCATGGACCATTTTCCAAAAATGTCAAAGGTGAGCGAAGCATGGCAATTCGGTCCGTAGCAGTGAATCACGCTTTTTACATATATATTCCTACAACATATATGACATGTATACATTCACTATTGAATTCCGACACCCCAATTTCGATTGGCAGAAGATTACACTGTTATGTCCTTCAGGCGAATACTGTTACATCATGAAACACACATTTCTTGGGAATAATTGCGAATCAGATTGCGCAAAAGAAAACAAACAACAACTTGGATTTCTCATGGTCTGCTACAAAGTGACCAATCAAAATACAAAGATTGATAATGTGTGGACTGGAGGGAACACACGAAATCACTTGCAAGGCAACACTTGTCTACGAATGCCATTACCCACACATATTTGCTTCTGGGTTGTTGCCTGTTATAACGATATTTGCATAGTGTGCACTAGAGATTACATCTAGTTTGGTGTGTGTGTAGTTTTCATATGCAATTACACATTTCCAAGACATATGCAATTACACATTTCCAAGACAGGGACAGTAGGGTTATTACAAAATGGCGCGATAGCTCACATACGGATCACTTGTCCGTGTGGCTACAGAATTGTCTGGTGTGATAGCCAGTTCTGAAGTCACGTAATAATAATGTGAAATATCAATAATCTTAATAGATAAGAACCACACCATTATAAACCAATATGAAATAGGTAAGTTCATATTTATATAGTAGTAGTATTTTGTTTATTTTGATGTCACATATGCATCGCAAATAAGTCGTATTATACATACATTAAAGTGTAGTTCCCAGTCCTTGAAAGACTTATGAATGACTCTACCTCCGGAACTACGTTGCATTAACAAGTTCAATCAGTGCTTCAAAACGAAATAAGTTTACGCCTTCCCCCACAAACTGGTGCCATATCTAATCAAGCCTTTACATTGACTTGCCATCAGAAAACATAGCTTCCCTCCTCCATATGTATCCATGAACTCATATATCGATTGATAATAAAAGTAACAGAAAATCATTTCTCATATCGGTATAATATTTGCTACTTGAATTTCGTTACAAAGTTTAGACAATCGTTCTTCAGTCAACGATTCACGAAACTCCCCAATCTTCTGATCTTATATATTCGTGTATCGTCGCGTTTCTATATGTATAAGGAGTATTCTCATTCTACGTTGAGCGAATATATAGACCTCTCATACCTATTTACATTAATAATCACACAGGGATCCACCTCAATTTTTAAATAAACCGCCTCTGTGGCCGAGTGGATTGGATTGGTGGCTCTTGAAGCAACGAAGCTCAGAGGCGGTAGGTGACGCGGGTTCGATCCTCGTCACCGGCACAAAGTAGGTGGAGTTTTCATCCTGGCACTGCAAAGGTTTCTCCATTCGAATGTGCTTTCCAAATTCAAAATTGTCACTCGACGGGGGATGGGAAGACAGGCAGAATTGCCAATCATCATGGACCGTCGTTAAATAAATTAAATTATTATTATTATTATTATTATTATTATTATTATAAAGTGTAAGTTCTCAATATCGGCTTACTTCTGACCTTCAAATTCCATTTTTCGACACATAATTTGTTTGCATTTTTCAGTAACCAACGTGATATCAAATCTTCTAAATTTAAAGCACACGTAATATTAAAGATATCATTACACCAATTGTCAACATTAAGGGTCAAACTTCAAGGAAAGATTCTATTAATTGATTCAGTATCATATCAAATCTTCTAACATTGAAGTATACGTAATATTAAAGATATCAATACACCAATTGTCAACATTGAGGTTCAAACTTCAAGGAAAGATTCTATTAAATAATATATTACCATCCATACAAACAAGTCTGATTCAGTATCATAACATCCTACACGTTATAGAGAGCCATCCCATGCAGTGCTATGAACCCCAAGAAAAAGCCGCATGGCCCGATCTATAAACTTATTTTGAATGATTCCCATACCGCCATACTCCCTCACTAAAATGTTAAATCGACAGCACACCAATTTCAAACAATTTGCTGTATGCGTTATAAAAAAGCTCTACCTGCTGCATCTGACAGTAAATTTGTACAAACATTCAATTCAAGATATTTCCAAGTTATTTGTATTGGTTTATAAAATTACTGATTCTAGAGCCTCTCGCTCAAAAGTAAATTGTCTCTGGGATACAGATTTATATTTCGGTACAAAATGCACAACTGGATTTTTTTTATATTGAGCATTAGTCGCCACTGAGTATTCCACTTATACGAAGCATCAAGCATAGACTGCAAGGTAGAGTCACTTTCTGATATCAGTGCCACCAGGAACCCATAAGAGAGACTCTCTTGTGGCTTTCTGGTGCCACATAATCAGCATACAATAACGAACTAACAGGCTCCTGGTCAAACTTTACACCCTATCTCATACTTTGGATATACAGCGCTAAATCATTTAGCAATTTCAGTATATGTGCTAGAAGAGTGATATCATTTTATAACTGAAAATTCTATTCAGCATTATTGTCCTTCGCAATAGTCTAGCTAATGATGTTAAGTCTTATCCATACGCTCTAAATAACAGTGTACACGCATCACAAGCTCACAAAGTTGAGACCGACCTTTAAAAGCAATTTTGCGACAAAGATTGGAGTCTTCGTGTCACACAAAGTAATCAATTCTTTGTCAGAATTACTGGTGTTATTTGTCTGGTTTCATTCATTCAACAATTATATACTTCATGAATCTCACACTTCACTGAACATAGCAAGTACTCTTGTAACTGATTTCGATGTAGACAGTTTCAATAAAGATGCACACTCATCAAATGATGTCATGGTCATCAATTGTGAGGCGAGACCTAAGCAATACAATATGCAATCAGATATGTCTTATTATATTTCAATGTACATTGATATTCAAATGATGAAGTTTTGTGATATGCGAGTACACACCAACTTGATAAATTGCTGCCATCACACATTATATTTGTCTGGAACGCACCGTTCTGTTATTCATTGCCTATGGCAGTTCTGTGGGAAATTTTAACTGAGAGATGAAGTGATTTGCAGATTTGAATCTGAGGGCGTAAACTTATCTGGACAACAGTCTTGGTGCCACTGGCTGTCTTGTGGAGCCTCACTCCTCCATCTCTTTAGATAGAAATGTTATTGTATTGTACTGTCATATTGAAATGTTGTCGTATATTCTTGATACATGAATGTCAACTAATTCCAGTGACGGATCTAGCATCAGGCGCATCCGGCGTACCCCCCCCCCCCCCCGTTCGTGAAGAATGATTGTGAATGTAATGGTCTCAAAAAATGCCCCAAATTCAGTTTTGTTTACTCAAATAGTCACTGTGTCAATGAACACAGATTGATAACGGTACATTTATCTCTATATGCTTGTGTCGGTGTCTAGATCATTGTGTGATGCACAGAGAGCAATCGGTGTGACCTCCCAGTATTTGAAAGTTGTAGATTTATTCTGTGTCAGACATCCGAGGAGAATGTTGTTTCACACGCATCCATCCGTTTTGCCATAAACTTTTGGAACCAGGCCAATGTTACGCCTGAACCCAGGACATTGTTGATCCTTTTGCCGATGTCGAGACAATTTCTTCATATACAAGTATTCGAGTATAATTTCACTGAATATCGTTATTGATCATCAAAACAGATATAAATGTACGATATTTGAATGAAAGAATGAATAAATTACAGTCATTCATGTAATTTTATCGCTGAGGAGTACCGAGTTTGGAGTAATATTCACTTTTTTGCATATCCCAGGAATAAATTACTGTTGTGTCTTTGCATATAGTTTCAACACCATTCCTAGCTGTTATTTATCATCGAAATAAGTAGAGTCGCGCGTAGGTTAATGGAAAAATTAATATTTTCTGACGGCATATGTTAGCTCTGGAACCAGTATCGTCTAACGTGGGGATACCCCTGGATCCAGTCCATGATACTGCGGGAGCCAGAATATTACATGGAAGCAAAGGCCACTATACTGTAATGCTCCTCTTTAATGTCTCCTGAAAACACTCCCAGGTGCTCTCAGAAGACAACCATTTTTTCCGGGGGGCGTACGAGCCCCTAGACCGATAGGTTTACGCCTCTCCGTTTCCAAATTCCTGGATCCGCCCCTGAATTCTGAATTTCAACTAATGTGAACTGATTGTCCATACTGTCAAAAATTATAATAATAGCATAATTATTATAGCATAAATAATCACTACATTTACCGACTATTTCAGGTGAGCCGGGTCAAACTAAATCCGTGCTAGATGTCCAATATCCCAACAAGATTGACATAAATAAATGTATTATTACTTATATTATATAGCAAACAGGAATCACAATATGATTCAAACCATCTGAGTTCATTAAATGCATTTGCGGCGAGCACAGTGCGGGAAATGACCATTAGTTTGTCGATACTCAGGTATCATAGAAGTGATTGAATCATACAGACAACTAACGTTCTTTCGACCTGGCATGAAACTGCACAGAAACAGTACATCAATGTCAGTGTAAGCGCCAGAACGATACATCGTTTTCAAATCCAAACATCATTATCACTGCGAGTCTTGATAATATTGGTCTTTGCAGTCAGGTCAACGGCCTTTAAAACACCCAGCTTCGCTCATCTCATGCGACGACTTGTGCAGCTGGGGTTATGAGAAGTTATGAGAACTGTTTATGAAAAGTTATGAGAACTGATTGAGAAGTTACTTCTTTCATATCTCTTGATCTCTGGCTTGTGATTGGTGGGAAACATGTCTACAGCGAGATCTTGTCACGCACACGTCAAGTGCTTTCGATATCAATTCTGTGATATTCTCGAGATATGTGGGGACAGGGTCGCTGCCATTTTGTCTTTGATGGATAACTGATAATATAAAAGCTTTAATTGGACCAGTTTGCATGTCATCCTCATTGATAATCAATTTATCGTTCATATCCTGCAAAGTCTATTTTGTAAATGGAACATATAATTCACAGTAATTCAGCGTGATACATTGTAATGACCTGAAATCATTTTCACAGCATGTATATGAACCAGCGCGACGTTATCGATGCTAAGTTTCGACAGTATGTCTGTGTGGTGTGTGACTCTCAAAGTGGGCAGCTATGAAGATAGGAAGACAGGACTTCCAGGCTTTGTTCCTCAGAATATACACATACATTTTCAATGTGGAACACCCACATAACATGCACATGCTTGTCTTTGTCTTTACGAACAATACTTTAATCGATATTAACAGGCCCTTTGCTAGTTAGCTAGTGTAAGCTTATGAGAATTGCGATATGGATAGTCTTGTTTTGACATTGACAACTGAGCCATATTCCTTTTCGGCTATGTATATGTTTTTTTTTTCGAAATGGCCTGATGATGCATAATCTACACCTAAATATGTAGTACCAGAGCATGCTCTGCTATGCATAGAACAAACGCCCAAATTGCAGGCCAAAAACCAGGCCACATATAGTGTTTAACGTTTAGATTGCCATATTGTATCCTTGAAAGCTCATATTGTGTGGATTTGTTGAAATGTACACTTGCTTAATTTGGTATAGGGCTTTGGATATTTTGTTGTTTGCATGGGTGAGGTGATGATGATTCATTGAAAACCAGGCCCATGCATGGCGGAACCAGGCCTATGCATTCTCGGGAATTCCATATATAGGTTGTTGGGTAGTTGTATACTAATTCCATCAGGTGTACAGTAGAAACAACTATATTTAACACACTGTCTGCTCCTAATGATGCCAGTGTGTCTCTGGATAAACTATTTGGTCGGGCTTTGTTTCTATTGCAAAATGTTGTATTTTACGTTCGTTATTGGCATCATCAAAATCTGACTGTATTGGTGGTAACAGATTGATACTTACATTCATACCACTGAGTCGGTGTCACTGCTGGCGGACGTTAAATCTTTCCCCGAGGATACCATCAACTCAGTAGCCTTTGGACTTGTGATTAGGTACTCATGTACTTGTCATATATCTGTTTCATGGGGGATTGTTTCGGGCAGTTGTATACTAATTCCATCAGGTGTACAGTAGAAACAACTATATTTAACACACTGTCTGCCCCTGATGACGCCAGTGTGTCTTCGGATAAACTATTTGGTCGGGCTATGTTTCTATTGCAAAATGTTGTATTTTACGTTCGTTATTGGCATCATCAAAATCTGACTGTATTGGTGGTAACAGATTGATACTTACATACACCAAGCCGCGACTCGGAAGGACCGTGATGCAGTGCTAAAAGCCGCATGGCCCGATTTATAAACTTATTTTGAATGATTCCCATACCGCCATACTCCCTTACCAAAATGTTAAATCGACAGCACACCAACTTCAAACAATTTGCTGTATGTATTATAAAAACGATTCCAACTAGAGCTCTACCTGCTGCATGTGACAGTAAATTTGTACAAACATTCAATTCAACATATATTTTCAAGATATTTGTAATGGTTTATAAAATTACTGATTCTAGAGCCTCTCGCCCATAAGTAAATTGTCTCTGGGATACAGATTTATATTTCGGTACAAAATGTACAACTGGATATTCTCATATTGAGCATTATTCGCCACTGAGTATTCCACTTATACGAAGCATCAAGCATAGACTGCAAGGCAGAGTCGCTTTCTGATATCAGTGCCACCAGGAACCCATAAGAGAGACTCTTTTATGGCTTTCGGGTGCTACATAATCAGCAAACAATAACGAACTAACATGCGCCTGGTCAAATTTTACACCCTATCTCATACTTTGGATATACAGCGCTAAATTAGCAATTTCAGTATATGTAGGAGAAGAGTGATATCATTTTTACAACTGAAATTTCTATTCAGCATTTTTTGTCCTTCGCAATAGTCTAGCTAATAATGTTCAGTCTTATCAATACGCTGTTAATAACAGAGTACACGCATCACAAACTCACAAAATTGAGACCGACCTTTAAAAGCAATTTCGCGACAAAGATTGGAGTCTTCGTGTCACACGAAGTAATCAATTCTTTGTCAGAATTACTGGTGTTATTTGTCTGGTTTCATTCATTCGACAATTATATACTTCATAAATCTCACAGTTCACTGAACATAGCAATTACTCTTGTAACTGATTTCGATGTAGACAGTTTCAATTAGGATGCACACTCATCAAATGATGTCATGGTCATATGCAATCAGATATGTCTTATTATATTGTAATGTACATTGATATTCAAATGATGAAGTTTTGTGATATGCGAGTACACACCAACTTGATAAATTGCTGCCATCACACAATATATTTGTCTGGAACGCACCGTTCTGTTATTCATTGCCTATGGCAGTTCTGTGGGAAATTTCAACTGAGAGATGAAGTGATTTGCTGATTTGAGTTTGAGGGCGTAATCTGGACAACAGTCTTGGTGCCACTGGCTGTCTTGTGGAGCCTCACTCCTCCATCTCTGTAGATAGAAATGTTATTGTATTGTACTGTCATATTGAAATGTTGTCGTATATTCTCGATACATGAATGTCAACTTATTCTGATTTTAATGACACGAATTTCAACTCATGTGAACTGATTGTCCATACTGTCAACAATGAGGTTCCTGTTTGCCACCAGGATCTCCACCATGTAATTCGGATATAGATAAATCATAGAAACAGTCTACTGTGCCATATAATACAAAAACGTAATAATGTTGCATTAAAATTTTGTCATGTTTGTTCTTGCATAATGCAGACAATGGACATGACGTTTTTTTGTACTTTTTAGGCATCATAGACTGTTTCAGAGCCCCAAAAGCACATGGCATCAGCAGGTACCCCATTATAATAATAGCATAACTATTATAGCATAACTAATCACTACATTTACCGGCTATTTAAGGTGAGCAGGGTCAAACTAAACCCGTGCTAGATGTCCAATATTCCAACAAGATTGGAATAAATAAATGTATGATTACTTATATCATATAGCAAACAGGAATCACAAATATAATTCAAACTATCTGAATTCATTAGATGCATTTGTGGCTAGCACAGTGCGGGAAATGACCATTAGTTGGTCGAAACTCAGGCATCATAGAGGTGATTAAATCATACAGACAATTAATGTTTCGACCTGGCATGAAACTGCACAGAAACAGTACATCAATGTCAGTGTAAGCGCCAGAACGATACATCAATTTCAAATCACTGCGAGTCTCGCTAATATTGGTCTTTGCAGTCAGACCATCGGCCTGTGAAACATCAAGCTTCGCTCATCTGATGTGAGGACTTGTGCAGCTGGGGTTATGAATGAGTGACGTTTGCACAAACTGTTTGAGAAGTTATTTCTTTCATATCTTTCGATCTCTGGCTCGTGATTGGCGGCTGGTGTGTCTACAACGAGATCTTGTCACGCACACGTCAAGTGCTCCCGATATCAATTCTGTGATATTGACATTTCTCGAGACATGTGGGAACAGGGTCGCTGGCATTTCTCCTTTGATTGATAATTGATAATTTAAAAGCTTTATTTGGACCAGTTTGAATGCCATTCTCACTGATAATGAGTTTATCGTTCATATCCTGCAAAGGCTACTTTGTATATGGGACACGTAATTCAACGTAGTTCAGCATGATACATTGTAATGAAATGAAATCATTTTCACAGTACATGTATATGAACCAGCGCGGCGTTATCGATGCTAAACTTTGACACTATGTCTGTGTAGTGTGTGGCTCTTCAAGTGGGCAGTTATGAAGATAGGAAGACAGGACTTCCAGGCTTTGTTCCTCACAATATACACATACTTTTTCATTGTGGAACACACACATACCATGCACATGCTTGTCTTTACGAACAATACTTTAATCAATATTAACAGGCCCTTTGCTAGTATGAGCTTATGAGAATTGCGATAGGGATAGTCTTGTTTTGACATTGACCTCAGATGTCCTTGACTGGAATTCCGTCAAGTTGACAGCTGAGCCTTATTCCTTTTCGGCCATGTACGTGGTATTTTTTTTCGGAATGGCCTGATGATACATAATCTATACCTAAATATATAGTACCATAGCATATTCTGCTATGCATATATAGAGCAAACGCCCAAATTGCAGACCAAAAACAAGGCCACATATACTGTTTAACATTTAGATTATTATATTTTATCCTTGGAACCTCATTCTGTGTGGATTACCATTCCTGAAATCTACACATTGCTGGCAAGTAAAATATTAAACCAATAACGGAATTATCCATTACGTTTCATGTCCGTATCATAAATAAGCATGAAGTACTCCAATGGGCAGAGGAAGGTCTTCATAAATCATCAAGAAAAGACCCCTGGCAACTGTGGAATCCGTCGGGAACTGTGAAGTGTCTCACAACATTCCGAAGTCAATATTTACAGATAAACGACAACTGCGTTTAGAATTTCTGATGACTGCTGCCTTATTGCTTAAACGAAAGCATATTTGTTCTTTCTTTCAGGAAGACTGTGCCTTTCTAATATATTCCACGTACCACATCATATATACACGAGTATTGTCAACTGTTGAGAGCAATATATAGAGAGCACCCGGCCAGAAATTGGCAATGGATAATGTGGATTGCTACTGTGTAAGTCCCCAAATGTATTGTATACCAGAAGTTCATAACCTTCATATACTCCCAACACCAGATAATGACATCCAGGGTTTTGGCCAACCACACATATAAAGCGGGCTTATGATGTACAAATGGAAATGAGTTTGTCATTGGAGTATACAGTATATTCGTTCGAGTGATTTTTTTCCTATTATGTGATCTAGGTGACCTACATATGTACAATGGCACCCAAAGCCAGATTATTGTTTATGTCCACAACTGCATTGCATTATCGAATGTGTATGACGTTTCGACAAATGATGATTATCGGTATAAATAGTTCTGTTATCCCTAATATTTGGTACAGTACAGACTTACATACATACATGGACGTAAAAGAGACGTCCATGATGCATGGGATGTTGCTGATATGTGGCATGTATGGTATGCATGGTACATTTATGGAATGATCCATTGATCCAGGAAAACAAATCACCATTTAGTGCCATAAATGTCTAATGATAAGCTATATTATGTCTCCCTGTGGAAACATTGTGATGCAGTATCGATTTCCACGGAACCCCTCACCAGAATGTAGTCGGCGGATCGGTTCTACTCAGCCAATGGGAGATCAGGGATTGCACTTTATATCACAGCAGATGTGTACTGAACCATAGAAAGTATTTAACCAATTGTAATTGCTGTATAGACAGGTCTGCTATAATTTAACACCGTTTTGTACCTCGCGTGGTATTTTTTTACATTGTTATAACTTATGGTCACATTATTTCTCATATGAAGGTTGTGGTTCGTCAGCCACAGCGAAATATCTTTATCCCCGCACAATGTACATTCCATGTGAATTATACATAAAAATGCACAAGGAAGAAAGGAATCAATGCAACTGTTTTAACAAAATGGATGAGTTTGTAAGATATATCGTGCTAATATTTATTCATGTCTTGTTTGTGTATTCATAAAATGTTATATTTATACGCCGTGAACGGAAAATGATGTAGACAAACAAGGAACTGGAGTCATGTACAGTTGTCACAAGGAACTTCATGAAATCATAGCGCTCCCAAATAAACCGAAAATCTTGCATTTAGTTTTGGGAACCTAAAGCTTGGTGACATCATCGACAGAGCGAGTGACGCAACTTTGGTGTACAACAAGTCTTAGAACACTTGAGAGGTATGCTGGATAATGCTGGATCCATCCCATGTAGTGCCAGGTACATCAGACACCAAGCACTCTCGTATTGGATGTGGTACACATTGGGAAGCCAGTGTAAGGTATTGAGAGCCTCGAGGTGAATGATGAATGACAAGCACGAGGCTTGTTTCTATAATCTTGAGACAGTGTATGATATATCAATATTTGGACTTCATATATTACTTATAATGCGTAGGCTATTTGGGAGTTGGATATAATACATTTTTAAAAGTGTAAATTAAAGTACTATTGACGTCTCAGGTACTGTAGCGTTTGACCAAGTCTGAGTCGTCTAAATGGTTCTGCTCTGCCACTTAAATACACCTAATATACCTGATACTGGACATCCAAAAATTTGACTAACCTCACTTGACCATGAAGCTCCACGGGAACCCAGAGGTCTTTGACAAAGGAGATGGGAGATTAAATTGATGGACCGATTGACTCGTAACAGCAGGTGTTATTGCATTGGTTGTGCTAATTTTTCACCAGGCGTTTATTATGCAAACAACACTTCAAGTTACGAAAAATTATATATCAACAAATCATATTTGTTCCATTAAAAGTGCACCATGCAATAATATACATGTAGTTTTGAATATTGATTACCTTTTTCCAAGCATCATGCAATATTATCGATGAATGATTTATATGATACTGAATTGTAATTGTTGGTATTTTTAATGTACATCGGCAATAACGTATGATTTGTGTGGAAGAGGTTAGGTCCGCCAACAACTGAACAACTCCTTTTTCTCGATGTCGATGAATTATAGCTAGGATATTCACACCATAAAATGTCGACGAAATATACTGTGATATCAATCCATATAAGTCCAATGTGTTCGCTGATATTGGTTGTTCCCCCAAAATGTAATCACATAGAGGTAATGTGTTATGAATTACAGATTTTCAAAACCGACTGCAAGCCCTGCTGTGCCAGAGCCTGATTCACATGCCAAACCCAAGTAGCTGACCTGATGGTAGCTGACCTGATTACTGATGGTTTTGCTTGGCCTGACGGCATTACTGCCATGTATACTGGGGACGATGGACTAAATAGTCCGAAAAAATAGCCCAATGGCTAGAAAATACTAAAATGGTAATTTGTACCACCAAATGTTCTCGAAGTTTAAATTCAAGGTCGCCAATAAAATCCTCATACATTCGTCCGTTTGAATATTCCAAAATGTAAGTTTTATTGTCAGAACCTAAACAAGGTCATCGAAGGTCAAATTCAAGGTCACCAATCAAATCACCATGAACGATTTTCTATTCGATAGTGCCATTTTCAGATCTCTTAATATCTACTCTCTAACTGTAGAGTCCATACAACCCTTATAATATAGGAAAATGTAGCTTCTCTGATAGCTTCTCTGAGTATCTGAAACAGTTTTCCAAACGTAAATTTTTAGGTCACCGAAAATATGGTCCAAAAACATATTGGCATTGCGTTGGGTTCGTAGTCGTCCGTAGTCGTCATCCATCCACATTCTTATCTTTCAAGTTTTTACAGGCTAATCTTTCTGAAATTTTGCACAAGAGGGTCATATTTTTAAAAGGGATTTTATATCATCGGGGGGGGGGGGGGCGTTGTGACGACGTGGTGGCTACACAAGTAGTGACACCACAGTTATAGCACACAGATGCTGGCAGACTCATAAGACATTCGGGTACACTCCTGTAATGGGGTATACCTTTTTACCGTGGGGTAAAAAAAATGGCGGCCATTTTGGACGATAATGACCGATTTTGGCATTTGACGGTCGTTTTCTCAAAATATTTTCAGTAATTTTTATTCTTATTGATGCACAGCTGCCCTGTGATGTGTATAAATTTGGTTACCCTTGAATCGCTGTTCTCCGTGTGGCGATCATTTAGATTTTTTTCGGCAGGTCGGCGAAAAAAAACATTCTGTTTCAAAACAAGTCACTATTCGGTTTGGGGCCATTTCCAGCAAATAAAATGAAACAAAATTCCTTCAAAATGGGAGCTGTTCGGAGTAAACTCTTAGAACACTTCATGATGAAGCCTAAATATTGGCACATCCGAATGGGAAATCATATATTGCGAATTTAGTGGTGACCTTGAATTTGACCTTCAATGACGTTGAAAGCTCAAAATTTGCCTTTTTTGTGGAAAAACGTTCAGTTTGGACTTTGACAACCATCTCTGTGGCTCAACATTACAAATTTCTCTAGTAACCTTTCTCAGCCCTTGGTCTATTTTTGATTGCTGGAAATAGCCCAAAACAGACAGTTACAATCTCAAAAGAATCTCAAGAAAAATCTATGCGATCGGTATCAACTGGCTTAATATGCCACAGAAAAGAGACATTATAATGGGTATGAAAGCTGCAAAGCCCACAATAGTAACAAACAAGACCATGCATACAAGTCCTTGAAGCTTATTCAGCCCGTGCATATACAAACATGTATGCCCGCAAACTCTTTGGCGTGGCAAGAGCAATCTTCATATGTTGCTAATATAACATGTTGATATTCACGTGAAACAAATATATGAAAGAGATTTGAAGAGAGAACTGATGAATGTCAGTCAGTATTTCTCGATTTCGATTAGTCTGTTAAACCTATCCAGTTGTTATAAATGTCTGTTTGAGGAATATACTGTTCGTTGCGCCATATGGTAGCCAATTCTGAGCCGTTCAAGCGAAATCCTTCATAGTAAACAGTAGTCCCTTTGTTGAGCCATCCTATCCACCATGAGAACGTGCCCATGGTAATGATCACGTGGTCACATTGACTTAGAATTGCCATATCTACTGCAGGTCTCTTGTTCATTGAGAACGCAAACGTAGCATTCCATGACTTGAAGAAATCTTGACACCAATCTATGTCATCACTTGCAACCACGAACTGTACCGTGGAAAATTGATTCGTGAACATGGATATCGCTTTCTCAAAATACAATGTAGAGGGAAAGTGAAATCCCTTGCTTATTCCCAATTTATAGGTCAACAAATCCCGGCGTCGCACGTGAATGCCGACACGAGTGAATTGTGTACCAGCCCTGTCGGAAGGCACGGCCATCTGTAAAAACGCTGATGCCTCTACAACTATATCATCGTGAAAAGTGTACTCTGCTCTGATGTCTTTTTTGATGTTTTGGAAATAAAGCGGCGATTGCAAGTAACAACAAACACATATTTCATCTTCCGGTACATTTTTCAACATTCCTATTGATGCAACAATGTCGTGACGTATTTCGCTATAATGTTTGATATTTTTGTGAGCCATTATATTAAGTTCCAGTCCCTTGAAAGCATTTTTCACATGGTTGGGCGGTGTGATCAGAAATGCAGTTCTATTGGTCAAACTTGCAATTCCTTTCATGGAGGCATATTCGAACATCTGGTTGCCAAGTTTGCCTCGAAATTTACAGGAGGTAATGTATTTCTGAACTGCAGGTACTTTCGTGAGTGGACGTGTCCTGTTATGGTATAGAAATGGAGGTTGCTCTGAGAATCCAACCTCTTGTAAGTTATCCGAATTATATCTCAACATATATATCCCACATGTGACCCAGAGACATATTCCGGTTAGCATGGCAATTGCCACTGTGGAATGAATGCATCTCCATGTGCCGGTTGATTTCATCATAAGGTCGCACTAAATGCGCATTGATCTGAAAAGCGGGCGGAGGCTGAGTGCGATTTACTTCAACAACATACTTTACTGCATGTTATATCGAGTACACCTTCTGTTCAGAGGGATGACTGGAAAATCATGTGCATGATGTACATGTGGTAGTAGTAGTTGTAATTGTATTGCCATTTGACAAATTTTCCCCAAAAATAGGATGTACACAAATATGTGATTCATCGATATTATTGACACTTTATTGATCCGACTTAATTCTCACTAATAGTTTATCTTGCAAGTTTTTGATGTGTCGGTATTTTGATTTGCTATGGATATCTCAGTCGGTTTTTGGACAGTTTGGTGCGGATTTGTTCCTATTTCAGAGTTTTCTAGTGGCTTCAATACGATCCTGTGGATTTGGTAACAGGCCTGTAATATCGTCGAATCCAATATTCTGCTGATTCATACAAAAGGATCGAGAAGCCGATGGTGCCTGTCAATCTCTATACATATTAATATGAATCGATTCCTTGATCAAGAAAATAAACCAGTATTCTGACAACGTGTTGCTACATTTATCGGACAAAGTCACAGATCTTTGTGAAACGTGTTCACGACATGAGAGCTCGTGGTGTACTGTGTTTATTATCACAGTGTAGTTATTGTCAAGTTGTAGTGTAGTTTATTGTTGCAGTGTAAGACATTGTATAAATGTGATTGTCAATTTAAACGTGGGATCATAAAGTATTTCTTGCGCATATATATCTTTCACCATATTATTGTATACTTTCCTTCCTGTCGGTAAATAAAATGACAATTGTTGCTGTTATTTTCAGGTTACCGTCGTCCGTCCGTCCGTCCGTCCGTCGGTCGTCCGTTCACATTTTTATCTTTATACAGTCGAATCTTTCCGAAAATTGTGCAAAGAAATACCTAAAAATATTTCCAGGAAAGTTTTGTTTTTTCTTTTCTGATTTTCGAAATGATATATGCTGAATATTCTCGTGACCTTGAATTTGACCTTTGACCTCATTTTCAAGGTCAGAGCACAAAAATGGCTAAAATCTCGCTTATTATCAATTTTACAGCTTACAAATCAATTTGGGACATATATGAAGTGATATATGCTGAATATCGTCATGACCTTGACCTTTGACCTCATTTTCATGTTCAGAGCATAAAATTGCTAATATGTCGCTTATTACCGACTTTACAGCTCAGGAATCAATTGTGCACATACAGGAAATGATATATACTGAATCTTGTCATGACCTCGAACTTGACATTTAACCTCATTTTCAAGGTCAGAGCATAAAATGGCTAATATCTCGCTTATTATCAACTTTACAGCTAAGGAATCAATTGTGAACATATAAAAAATTATAAATGCTGAGTATTACCGTGACCTTGAAGGGTTGATATGACCAATTATCAGCTGCATTTAAATCAATGTTAAATTGGGCAACTTCGGATGTGCGTTTCACCTTTCAAAAAAAAATTATGGCTTAACGGTTGACAGGGTGTGATAGTATAATCATAGTACTTCAATAAAATCTAGGTCACTATAGAGCATGATAGTACCAATTTTTCATAAAATGGCGCTGAACAGGACCCCTGGCAAATTAGCTCGTGTTCAGATCGCAATTGCCGACATAGCATACATTCAGCAAAACCTTTCTCTACTCCAAATCCCGAGAAATACCGGATTTTTGCTTTTCCCAAAACCAGACTTCCACACGCGCAGAATAAATCAGCACGTGGATCAATATCGCTTCGCGTTGTCTGACCTTTGACCTCATTTTCAAGGTCAGAGCATAAAATGGCTAATATCTCGCTCATTATCAACTTTACAGCTTAGGAATCAATTGTGAACATATAATGAACGATATATGCCGAATATTTCATGACCTTGAATTTGACCTCATTTTCAAGGTCAAAGCACAATATGGCAGCTTGCTTACTATCAACTTTACAGCTTCCCCCGGACACACGACATGATTAAGACGTCTTATTACGGTCGTTTTCTCGTCGCATTCACTATGACGGTCGTGACTGAAAAAAGACGTCTTTACGACGTCGTTTTACTACTGGTAACACGGATATAGGCCTTCATTATTTCGCACAAGGAATATGTTTTTGAACTTCTTGTCCTACAGCTAGCTATAATCTACTGAACATTTAGATCTACATGCTGTTGGCCTTTGAAATTTAATCAAAGGGTTCTCAAATGCACCGCTCTAGATGGAAAATATCGGACTGTTTGTATATATATACTCGATACGAGTTCTCCCCATAAATACACTTGAAGTTTCGCGGTTCAGGAATATACACAGCCTCTACCTGCACTGATCGTTGGGCTGTTTGTTTGGATCATTTACAATCGCATCCAGCCGGCAGCGGATGACCCATCCTCATATCGAGATAGAGGGCTGCTAGCCTATCAAATACTGAGCTCTGACTGCCTCCGGCCTTGAGTGGGGAAGCACATGTGTCCCGCGCGGCGAGCCAGCAGCCACAGATTTCTGTGTCTCACAGATCATATACCAAGATATGTACAGATCCAGAACGAGTGCAAGTCAGGTCTTTCTCTAAAGACAACTTTCGGGGTGTTTCAGCAGCTCTAAAGATGTCTTTAATGGTGGCAAGCAGTGTCGTCTATTTAGCGACTTATAACATCGTCCAAAAGACGTCTTTTTACCGTTATGTAATAGACGTCTTTTCACTGTTATATAAAAGACGTCTTTTTACTGTTCTCGAAACGACGTTATTTTTCTGTCTGACGTCTTTTAGCTTCGCATACAAGACCAAATGAGACGTAAATAAGACGTCACCAAATGACGGAAAAAAAGACGTCTTTAAGACGTCATGTGCCCAGTGGGTTAAGAATCAATTGTGAAAATGTAGTAAATAATATATGCTGAATATTGTCATGACCTTGAATTTAACCTCTGACCTCATTTTCAAGGTCAAGCCAAAAATGGCTAATATCTCACTTATTATCGACCTTACAGCTTTGCAATCAATTGAGCACATATAGGAAAGGAAATATGCTTAATATTGTCTTGACCTTGAATTTGACCTCACTTTGAAGGTCAGAGCCCAAAATGGCCAATTTATTGCTTATTATTGACGTGGCAGCTTGGGAGTCAATAGTGAACATATCGGAAACGATATAAGCTGAATGTTGACCGTGAATTTGACCTTTGACCTCACTTCCAAAGTCAGAGCACAAAATGGTTATTATTTCGTTTTTATCGGCTTCACAGCTCAAAATGATTATGCTGAATATCTTGTGACCTTGAATTTGACCTCATTTTCAAGTTCAGGGCACAAAATGGCAAATATCTCACTTATATCACTTTGCAGCTTAGGAATCAATTGTGGACATATAGGAATGATATATGCTGAATATTTCCATGACCTTGAATTTTTTGACCTCATTTTCAAGGTCAGAACACAAAATGGCTAATATCTCACTCATTATCGACTTTACAGCTTAAAATCAATACTTGACATGTAGAAAGTGATATATGCTGAATATTCCCATGACCTTGAATTTGACATTTGATCTCATTGCCAAGGTCAGAGAACAAAATGGTTAATATCTTGCTCATTGTCGATTTTGCAGCTTAGGAATCAATTGCCATGACGTTGAAAGATGGCCATGACGACCTCATTTTCAAGGTCAAAAGGCAAAAATGACTAATATTGACTAATATCTCCATTGACTTAATAGCTTGGGAACCAATTGTGGACATATGGGAAATTATATACACTGAATATTCTGATCACCTTGAATTTGATCTTGACCTTATTTTTGAGAGTTCAAAATGGCTAATATCTGCTTATCATCGACTTTACCATGTGTTTACAGCTTAGGAATCAATGCTGATTATTCTCATGACTTTGAAATGAGAATACCTTCCGGTATGCTGAATATTCTCGTGACCTTGAATTGACCAATGACCTCATTTTCAAGGCCATGGGACTAATGAAAGCCTAATATCTAAAATATATATTGTCTGGTAACCTTTTTTAGCCCTTTGGCTAATTTTTTTTATTGTATCCCGACATTGAATGAAAAGGTCAAGGTCAAATTAGTATCGGCCATCTGTATCTAGCCTCACTGCATACGGGGTTGAGAGTATTTTAGTCGGGGATGCCATCCTGTCTGTCTGTTGAATTTGAAATTTTGTCACGTATTTCATTCAGATTGAAGTTCTCACTGAAATGCCAGGGCCTCGATTTTCAGCACAAATGCATGTATCCTCCGATGAGCTGTTGTGGTTTAATCAGCGCTTCTATGGCAACACAAAATCCCATTATGAAGACAATAAATAGTTAATTGGAGACAAAAAGTAATTCAATGAATCCGCCGCCAAGACACTTCAAACTGAATTTCAGCAATTTGTTGCTGCAGTAACCTATGAGATTTTACGACCACAAGTCAGAGATCAAGGTTCTATCCAGTTTAGACACAGTGTTGGAAATTGGATACATGTCAATATATCTCAGGACAAAGAAATAGGAATACATGAAGAACTAACTGATGAATAAATCAATTTATTAGGTTATGTCATAAGTTCTCAAGATCGAAGTCTACCGGAGATCACTTTGAATATGACCTTTGTCAAATGCAAACTCCTCGTTAGTAACATTTTTATTTGTAACCTAAGGTTACTTGAGCATCATAAACTTGCACATTACCTTGACGTAGTGGGATTTTTTATGAGAAAAATACGTGCGATTGACATAATACAATCTCATGTAAGCTTAGACGTCACCCGTGACAGAAAGTGGTATCCCCCGGTGCGTCAATAGACGTGGAATCAATACCCAGTATCAAGTATTCCGAGCAAACAAAACAGGGTCCGTTATCCAATCTCATAGTCCGGGGACAGAAAGTCATATCAGGCATACGAAGTGAGAGAAAACAAAAATGACAGGGAAACTCATGAACCCCCGTAAATGGCCATCAGGAGGTGAAATCAGGTGTTCCGGAAAGAGTGAGCATTTCCTGCCCCACTAGTGGCACCCGTCATGAATTCCCCAAAATTAACATGAAAACAGATCTAGTTGCATGGCAGACATGGATTTGCTGTATTTATCAACCAGATCATGATGACGTCCATAGAATTTCTTAAACGCAGCGATAAGTCTTGGTAAAACATATCCTTGTCGTAGCAGTTTAGAGACTAGCTGGGCACTTCGATAGACAAAGTCCTCATATTTGCAACTAGCTCTGGAATAGCGTATAAGTTGAGAAACAAACACACCATATGCCGGTGACATAGGAATGTTGCTGCTTAGAAAAGGGAAATTGACTATGGAAAAATTGAAATCATCACGTTTGTCATATAATCTAGTTGACAGGTTAGAATCATTATCAATCTCCAACCTCAGGTCTAGATAGTTGGAAAAATTAGCGGATTCTGTAGTATCCTTAATTTCAAGTTCCTTAGGATATATGACATCCAAATAATCACCAAACTTGGGATTATTTAGCGACAATACATCATCTATGTATCGGAAAGTGAAATTAAAATTACATGTTAGTTTCTTAGAACCTCCTCTTTGTAAATGTTGGATAAAATCTGATTCATATGAGTATAAAAACAGGTCTGCCAATAATGGTGCACAGTTTGTACCCATGGGAATACCAATAGTTTGTTGAAATATTCGACCACCAAATTCCACAAAAATATTATCAATCAGAAAATTAACCATATTTATCACATCTATTTCAGTATATTTGTATGGGGCATCAGAGTCGCCTTTAACAAAATAAGCGGTATTATATTTAACTACAATATAGTGGTACCGACGTTGTCCCTTTTTAGAGAAAAACGAATTATTGATTAGTTTTTTAAGCTGAGATTTCAGTTCAGAATGAGGTATAGTTGTGTACAAAGTGGAGACACAAATGTTTTGATAGACGTTACTTTTGAAAGTGTGTGAGAATGTAGATATTCCAATAAAGATTTGGAATTTTTTAATATCCACATTTGGTTTATACCACTTCTAGAATAGATGGTTTCAGAGTACTTTTGGAGACCCTGTTTAATTTTAGACAATATAGTAGTTAATATTTTAGAAAGGGCTTTGGTAGAACATGATGCTGAACCTGAAATATATCTTTGTTTGTGTGGATTTTTGTGCAACTTTGGGATCCAATATAAGTTCGGTAGATTAGAATCTTTACATGAGGTAGTAATACCAAACGAATGCAATACAGACAAATGATTTGATAAGATATCCTGTTTGGGCACGGTAATGGCTTGGTATGTACTATTGGAATTAGTATTGTTGGCAATACCCAGTTCGTCAAACAGGCACTGTATATAGTATGCTTTACAAACAAAAACAACATTATTAGAAGCTTTATCTGCAGGGACAATGACGAACCTCTCTTGAAGTTTCAACAAACTATTAGTAACCACGGGATCATTGAAGACAGAGCTATATTTAGTACTAACTGACTTTGACAAAACATTAATGCGTTTGTTTACCAATGACCTAATCTGTTTGACCCATTCTGACAGAGAATCAGTTTCTGCCTTTTCTCGCTTTGTCCATTTTCTGGCATGCTCCTCAACTGCATCCATGATTAACTTAAAATTGTATCTCCATGAAAACGACGTGGGCTCTCTATATTTGGGACCTTTGGACAAAATGTCTTTCAATGATTCATTCTCCACTATATTGAGGTCGCCTGAAATAACATGCCCAACTGGATCGTGTATGAACGGAGAGTTAATGCAAGTGCAGGAGGGTGGGTTATGTAAGAGATCATCAATATCCAAATCATTCAATGTTTGTTTGTAGTTGAAAATCTTGGAAGCAACAGATTTGGTCAATGCTGATATATTCAGTACAGGAAAAATTATCATAATGGCGAGAATTAAGAAAATAATTGCGGTGGTCAGCTTTTTAGGCAAATTAACTGAGAACCAATAAAACGTCGAAATTGGTATCAATTGGACATGACACCAATTTATGAAAGTACATATTTCCAATTTATAGGTCAATCAGCATGATACATTTTGCAATGTTCCCCTCGTAGCCCACTGTGCCGGTCAACAATGTGTCAGCGGGCAACGCAATGTTGACTGCTCTGACGAATTGTTCACCGCCACGGTTGAATGACTTTGAAATTCACAAGCGGCATTCAGTATAATGAAATAAATAGTGAATATTTTATGGAAGAACATGACGAAATGTCCCCCCTCGAACACAATGTTACCTTCGGCTTCGCCTCGGGCAAAATTGTCTCCTCAGGGAACATTTCACCATCTTCCCCTCCATACCAGTCACCATTTATCTAATATTCTGTAATATTTTTACGAGCCATACATACATCAAGTTCCAGTCCCTCGAAACCCTTTTTCACATAGTTCACTGTGGTGAGACTGGATGCACTAACGATCGTTGGTGAATCCCGCAAAACGGACAACACACGCATTTCGTTTGAATTTCCTTCGATTGTTTTTGTAAAAGCAAAGATTCCCTAACGAACATGTTAGGATAAACGATCTATTCTATATTCATTCAAATTTACCTTGTTTTAATGTTAAACGTATTGATACTTACATTGAAGTACAAATTGGCATGCTATGATGTGTACAAATGAACTTTGGCTGTGAATAACATAATCTATTGTGTATTACTGAGTATTGTGTTTGCATGTGTTTAGGTATATGGTATGTGATTATTTGAATTTGTTGCACATCATTACAATTTTCAGTATCACATGAAGCTGAAGCTTTGTTTGCGGTAGGTTGAAACAAAAGTATATACATAGGTGCATTTATCTATTACAAATCTATTTTCAATGTGACGTGTTCAAAGTGTCGATAGGGTAACAGCACCGTGCATCGACCTATACTGTAGGACACCGGTCCTGTCCGACAGCAATTTTTGTCATTGTGACAAAGAGCTCTCGCCGTGGTGGGTCGCATGTTCTTCTACGGAGTGCTGAACAACCTCACAGGAGGTCACGAACCCAGGCTTACAATAGTATTACATATGACAGTCTGGAAATGGAAAGGAATACTTCAGTGTAAATTAGTCGTTAGGGAATCTCTAAAATTCATGAACATATCGTAAGGGCATCTCACTATAACGTTAGGGATTCTCATCACTAATTCCGTTTGTCATTATATCTCAATGAAAACTCGTGATCTGCTTGGAATAACTAGCCATGACTTTGACCAAAACTCTAAGCTACCTTCGACATATTTATTCATAACAAATGGACCTGCCTTTTGTTAAAATACGGTTAGAAACCAAACATACCATATTTACTGTCTGCCATTGCGGGATTCACCAACGATTGTTTTTAGTGCATCCAGTCTCGCCACAGTGATAGTTTGGCGGCGTCATGAGAAATGCAGTTCCGATGGTTAAACTTGCAATTCCTGTCGTCGAGGAATATTCGAACATCTGATTACCAAGTTTGCCCCGAAATTTGGAGGAAATTTACTGCAGGTGCTTTCGTCCTCTCTCATTCGCTATTCACCCACTGCCACTAGTTTGTTAACTTGGTTATATAAACTTCATAACCATCCTGGTTTGCCTGCGAACTAGTTGAGGTGGCAAGATTGTGTATATAATATTCCCATGGAACAACAAAATGGAAGAAATATATATAGAGTTGATGGCTGAATTCAAGTCAGCATTCCGCGATTTCGACTAGTCTCTTAAACCTATCCAGTTGTTATAAATGTCTTTCTGTGGAATATACTGTTCGTTGCGCCATATGGTAGCCAGTTTGGAGCCGTTCAAGCGAAATCCTTCATAGTAAACAGTAGTCCCTTTGTTGAGCCACCCTATCCACCATGAGAACGTGCCCATGGTAATGATCACGTGGTCACATTGACTTAAAATAGCCATATCTACAGCAGGCCTCTTGTTCATTGAGAACGCAAACGTGCCATTCCATGACTTGAACAAATCCTTACACCAATTAATGTCATCACTAGCAACCACGAACTGTACCCTGGAATATTGATTCGTGAACATGGATATCGCTTTCTCAAAATACAATGTAGAGGGAAAGTGAAATCCTTTGCTTATTCCCAATTCATAGGTCAACAAATCCCGGCGTCGCACGTGGATGCCGACACGAGTGAATTGTGTACCAGCCCAGTCTGAAGGCACGGCCATCTGTAAAAACGCTGATGCCTCAACAACTATATCATCGTGAAAAGTGTACTCAGCTCTGATGTCTTTCTTGATGTTTTGGAAATAAAGCGGCGATTGCAAGTAACAACAAACACATATTTCGTCTTCCGTTAAATTTTTCAACATTCCTATTGATGCAACGATGTCGTGACGTATTTCATTATATTCTGTGATATTTTTCTGAGCCGTTATATCCAGTTCCAGTCCCTTGAAAGCATTTTTCACATGGTTGGGCGGTGTGATCAGAAATGCAGTTCTATTGGTCAAACTTGCAATTCCTTTCATCGAGGCATATTCGAACATCTGGTTACCAAGTTCGCCCCAAAATCCACAAGAGGTGATGTATTTCTTAACTCCAGTTACTTTCGTCAGTGGACTATCTTGTTATGGTAAAGAAATGGAGGTTGCTCTGAAAGTCCATATCCTTGTAAGTTATCAGAATTATATCTCAGCATATATATCCCGCATATGGCCGAGAGCCATATTCCGGTAAGCATGGTGATTGCCACTGTGGACTGGATGCATCTCCATGTGCCGGTTGATTTCATCATAAGGTCGCACTAAATGTGGTATAAATGAACATGGACCTGAATGGGCAGCAAAATCTATTATTACCTGGATTGCTTAATTTACTACATGGCAGATAGAATTTACTGTGACTCCCAATTGAACACCTCACTTCGTGACACTTCCGTCGCTTCCTAATACATAGGGGCCTACTAAACTAGGAAGAATGGAGATAATCATGTACATTTGTACAATCATTTATTCATATATTGAAACACGTAACAGCAGATCTATATATCGTTATATCATAACGAAAATAAATGAATGTAATTAAATAGTTTCCATTGTATTGTATCTTGCAAATAACACATCAAGTCATCCATACTATTAAAATGCAATAATATTTGAAGTGTCGGTAATTATCGAAGATTTTTAGCTAACAAGCTCATATAGACTGATAAGCTATAACTGCCAGGTGTTGTCATGCATTGTCCATCCATTCACATCCATTTTTTAGGTTACCGTACCTATGGTGCAATAACGTATTGGCATGACAATGCGTCCGTTTACATGTGACGGTTCTAGGGGTCAATATTTCTTCTACAGTCTATTTCGGGTCAATTGAGTTATATAGAGAGGTCGTTGAGTGGCTGTTGCTAGTTCTCGGGGTAGCTAGGGGCACTTCACGAGACTCCGGTGCTCCAGCTGCAGGCCGTCTCAGTTGTCTCTGGAACTTCGGCTGCAGTGGCACTTCGGGCAACTCCGGTACTCTGGCTGCAAGCCGTCTTGGTTGTCTCAGGGATTTCGGCTGCAGGGGCACTTCGGGAGACTCCGACACTCCAGCTGCAGGCCGTCTTAGATGACTCGGGTGAGATAATTCGGGAAGCTATTATGCTCCGGCTGCAGGCCGTCTCGGTGGTAGCATGTTCGGGTCTGCAGCTGCTAGTGTTCCCGAAGTAGGGATCACCTTTCATGTAGTTCGGTGCTCAGCTCCTTCTCTCGACCTTTTCTTCTTTGGTTGTAAGTTCGGTTGATAGCTTGGGTTCACAGCTATCTCAGACGTTATAAGCTTTGAATTCAACCCGACTGGTCTTCCAGTCCTTTTCTCTTATTACTTCAGTTGAATTTATTTCTATAAATTATCTAAGTTCACTTCGGTTGTCATTTCATCTGTATACCCGAACACGGAGTCGGCTGGGCATGGTCAAGGATCAACTCTCGGCAACAGTTCAAGGTTTATTGACTTATCATACAGTCGGTTGATATAGTTGAGCATTCATCTAGAGATGACATTTTCGGTTGTTCGTCCACTCTTAGGCCAATTTGACTAGTTCTCCACCATGAGAACGTGCCCATGGTAATGATCACGTGACATTGACTTCAAATACCCTTACCTACACCAAGCCTCTTGTTCATTGAGAACGCAAACGTGCCATTCCATGACTTGAACAAATCCTTACACCAATTAATGTCATCACTAGCAGCCACGAACTGTACCCTGGAATATTGATTAGTGAACATGGATATCGCTTTCTCAAAATACAATGTAGAGGGAAAGTGAAATGCCTTGCTTATTCCCAATTTATACGACAACAAATCCCGGCGTCGCACGTGGATGCCGACACGAGTGAATTGTGTACCAGCCCAGTCGGAAGGCACGGCCATCTGTAAAAACGCTGATGCCTGTACAACTATATCATCGTGAAAAGTGTACTCAGCTCTGATGTCTTTCTTGATGTTTTGGAAATAAAGCGGCGTTTGCAAGTAACAACAAACACATATTTCATCTTCTGTTAAATTTTTCAACATTCCTATTGATGCAACGATGTCGTTACGTATTTCATTATATTCTGTGATATTTTTCTGAGCCGTTATATCCAGTTCCAGTCCCTTGAAAGCATTTTTCACATGGTTGGTTGGTGTGATCAGAAATGCAGTTCTATTGGTCAAACTTGCAATTCCTTTCATCGAGGCATGTTCGAACATCTGGTTACCAAGTTCGCCCCAAAAATCCACAAGAGGTGATGTATTTCTGAACTCCAGGTACTTTCGTCAGTGAACGTGTCTTATTATGGTAAAGAAATGGAGGTTGCTCTGAAAGTCCAAATCCTTGTAAGTTATCAGAATTATATCTCAACATATATATCCCGCATATGGCCGAGAGCCATATTCCGGTAAGCATGGTGATTGCCACTGTGGACTGGATGCATCTCCATGTGCCGGTTGATTTCATCATAAGGTCGCACTAAATGTGGTATAAATGAACATGGACCTGAATGGGCAGCAAAATCTATTATTACCTGAATACTACATGGCAGATAGAATTAACTGTGACTCCCAATTGAACACCTCACTTCGTGACACTTCCGTCGCTTCCTAAGACATAGGGGCCTACTAGACTAGGAAGAATGGAGATAATCATGTACATTTGTACAATCATTTATTCATATATTGAAACACCAAACAGCAGATCTATATATCGTTATATCATAACAAAAATAAATGAATGTAATTAAATAGTTTCCATTGTATTGTATCTCGCAAATAACACATAAAGTCATCCATACTAATAAAATGCAATAATGTTCAAAGTGTCGGTAATTATCGAAGATTTTTAGCTAACCAGCTCATATAGACTGATAAGCTATAATTGCCAGGTGTTGTCATGCCTTTTCCATCCATTCACATCCATTTTTAGGTCACCGTACCTATGGTCCAATAACGTATTGGCATGACAATGCGTCCGTTTATATTGTAACGGTTCTAGGGGTCGATTTTTCTTCTACAGTCTTATTTGGGTCAATTGAGTTTTATAGAGACGGTCGTTTGAGTGGCTGTTGCTAGTTCTCGGGGTAGCTAGGGGCACTTCACGAGACTCCGGTGCTCCAGCTGCAGGCCATCTCGGTTGTCTCTGGAACTTCGGCTACAGTGGCACTTCGGGCAACTCTGGTACTCTGGCTGCAAGCCATCTCGGTTGTCTCAGGGATTTCGGCTGCAGGGGCACTTCGGGAGACTCCGACACTCCGGCTGCAGGCCGTCTCAGTTGACTCGGGTGAGGTATCTCGGGAAGCTATGATGCTCCAGCTGCAGGCCGTCTCGGTGGTAGCATGTTCGGGTCTGCGGCTGCTAGTGTTCCCGAAGTAGGGATCACCTACCATGTAGTTCGGTGTTCAGCTCCTTCTCTCGACCTCTTCTTCTTTGGTTGTGAGTTCGGTTGATAGCTTGGGTTCACAGCTATCTCAGACGTTATCAGCTTTGAATTCAACCCGACTGGTCTTCCAGTCCTTGTCTCTTATTACTTCAGTTGAATTTATTTCTATAAATTATCTAAGTTCACTTCAGGTGTCATTTCTTCTGTATACCCGAACACGGAGTCGGCTCGGTTGGGTCAAGGATCAACTCTTGGCAACAGTTCAAGATTTATTGACGAATCATACAGTCAGTTGAAATAGTTGAGAATTCATCTAGAGATGACATTTTCGGTTGCTCGTCCACTCTTAGGCCAATTTGACTAGTTCGGCTGAACCGCGATGTGCTCTGGTGGGTGTCCCAGGGTCAAAAGGCCCTGACTCCTGTAAGTCGGTGGTATTTATACATTTCGGGATAGGTGTCACGTGACCTACCCCAACCAATCAAAACTGACATTTCTAGCCGAAAAAAATTTATGATTGATAACCAATTACCAAGCACTTTTACGTAATCACGTATTTTGACCACCAAGGTCTGAAGTCGAAGAGCAGCCAATAAAAACGAGCTTTTATAATCGTATATATATACACAGTTAGAATCAACTTAAAATTCATTTAACGACCATAAAACATCATGTAACCACATATATCAGTTCCAAACAGGTGACAAAACTTCGCCGAACACAATTTTCGGCTTAAAATCATTACAATATTTTCCTCTTCAAAATTTACCTTCGAATATTTCTGAAATTTGGGCAAAAACACATAAAAATATGAATTACTCGAAATTTTTTTTAGTTTTTTTTCATTCTCGCATTTTCCCGAAAAGGCGGCCATCTTCGATGACATTTTCGGCCATATGTATGTAGTATATTTGAATATACTGTTTAAGTTTCGTTTGGGCATATATTCCAAATAATGTTTCTTTGTTTGTTTGGGGGACATTATCATCTGTTTTCTTACCTATACAGTGAAACCTCAATATTAAGGTCAGTGAGCAGACTGACCTCAGATGACCCGATCAGTGGGGTGACCTTATTTAAGGGATAAAAACTGGTTTGCCATGATGTTTGTGACGATTAGAAACGCTCGAGGGACTGTGTCGCAGATTTGAGACCGACCCGAAGGGGAGGTCTCAAATGTGGCGGCACAGTCCCGAGGGCGTCTCTAATCGCCACAAACGTCATGGCAAACCAGTTTTTATCCCGATTATAACATGGCATTACATTTTAATTGTGTCTTAGTTGATTTCCATATGTTTTTGAGCTGAAATAACGCTCATTTTGCCTTCGAAGTGAATGAAGCTGCAAAGTTTTCAACCTGGGAAAAGCCCACAGTTTTGGTCCGGAAAGAAAAAGATCCATAAAATAGCCATGACAACGCACGTGCAGAAGCGCATATTACGTAAACAAAACAACGACGTCATGGCAACCAGCAGCCGGTCTCAAATGCCGGTCTCTAACACTTATAGGGCGTGTAAGTGAGATTTGAAACGTCACGTTATTTTACGTGATTTGACCTTTCTGGCGACATTTGATTTTCCCGCCAAATTTTTGGGCCAATTCGTGAAATTCTACATATTCGAACTCCTGCAACTTACACGGAAATTATCGGAAAATTATCGCATGTTCGTACTTTGATCATGACCCGTTCCTACGATCACTAACGATCTAAATATGCATTTTTCATAAGCATTTCATTCCATTTAAAAGGGATGAAAAACGTATGTTTTTATGTTCCAAGGTCATGACCTTGACGGGAGAAAAAAGCTCATTCTCTGGAAACTACGTGACTAGTATCCAAACCGTCAGTGGTGTTTGTGACTATATATGATGTGGCATATGTTCTGTACACTTTTTGTCATAACATCACAAAAATAATCTTGTTATATTGGAATATGGAGTCCAAAAACATGCTGTGAAACACAACATAGATCGGGGGCAAATTGACTATGAAAAAATATACCCTAATTATTCGAATCAGTGGTATGCTGTAGTTCAGAGCTAGCTTAATAAATAAAATAATTGATTGTAACACTATTCGTAATCATATTTGTGTATGGTGCTTCTGAAATCGAGCAAAATCAGCAAAAATGACCACGTGGCAATGTTTGTCACCACTACGTACCTGAATACGTCATTTTACGACATATGAGAACGAGACTTACATGCCCTATTAGAGACTGGCTTTGGCTGCTCAAACATTGCCGCATCGTGGATATGGATACTGATGCCATGTTATAATAGTTAATACAACCTTCGAAGAGATATTTATATGAACACACTCAAGTAAAGATAATCATCAAATTTTATTAAAAGGAAATTGTTGCGTTACATTGTTTGTAAACGAAAAAGCAATTACTTCAAAATTGGGCATTGATTGCTAGCACGAACATTCATAAAAAAAATTTCACTTCAAAACAAAATATACAGATAGATTGTTACAATCAAACTGAATAGAGAGAGAGATTATCAGCGGGCTTTTAAACACTTTTAGTTTATCACACATGTGCGTGCCCGTGCGAGTGTGGGATTAAGGATAACATGTCAAGTCTATTGTCGGCAAAAAACCCACCAGCGATGATATCTTCCTGGCGCCAGTCAGCCGGCAATACATGTGATCTAGATGATGTACAGAACAAACATTCCCGCTCGTGTGTCACACATCGCTGATCACCAGCCAAGGGGCAGATCTAAGACATAATGTATAATTCTTTTGTTCGCACCAGGGCCATAGGGCCATATTTTCAATACGGCCCTCTCAGAAAGGGCCATAAGGGCTGTAAATGGTGTCAGATAGCGTCAATGTTCCAGCATCTGTAATGAAGCCCTGGGCGAGTGTACAAGTTGCTGAACTGGGACAGCCGACCAGCAAAAAAAGACGTTCTTTTTGGCGATGTGATCTTTGTGGCGATGTCCGTCAGATATCCAGGGGCACATTATATGGAGCGTGTCTATGGATTGGTACTGACTATACAACAACAGCATGTACTGCACGAAGGAACACTTGTTGTCCAGGGGTTAGCTTCCAGACTACTTCTTCTTTCTCTTCAAGACTTCTTTTGGAATTTTTTGCCTCGTTTATAGAGATGGGATATTTACAACCTCATTGTGCAGCGTTATGAACAACATTCTTGCTTCTATGTCTAAAAAAAGCCCCACGTACTGAATGGAGCTGGACCGAAGTTGCTTCGACAGAAATAGCTTATGGTGTTCATATTCATGTCATCAGAAAAAGGTGTGACTCCACCCCCGCCCTCACTCCGTTGAAATTTTGTTTGAAAATATTTTAGTTTGTTCTCCAAGTGATCATTGTTTCCACCTTGACATCGCTTTTGTTCAGGCTGGTGTAACGTCGTCAACCGCTGGAGATGTCATCTTGTTCGAGATTTTGTTTTTCATAAAGTATAGTGAAGGTATATACATATTAATATGAATCGATTCCTTGATCAGTAAAGTACACCAGTATTCTGTCAACGTGTTTATCGGACATGTTTACGACATGATAGCTCATGGTGTACTGTGTTTATTATCACAGTGCAGTTAGTGTCAAGTTGTAGTGTAGTTTATTATTGCAGTGTAAGACATTGTACAAATGTGATTGTCAATTTAGACGTGGGATCATAAAGCATTTCTGTGCATATATATCTTTCACCATATTATTGTATACTTTCCTTCCTGTCGGTAAATAACATAACAATTGTTGTTGTTATTTTCAGGTTACCGTCGTCCGTCCATCCGTCGGTCATCCGTTCACATTTTTATCTTTAAAGTTTAAAGTCGAATCTTTCTGAAAATTTTGCAAAGAAATAGCTAAAATATTTCCAGGAAAGGTTTTTGTTTTCATATTTTCGAAATGATATATGCTGAATATTCTCCTGACCTTGAATTTGACCTTTGACCTCATTTTCAAGGTCAGAGCACAAAATGGTTAAAATCTCGCTTATTATCAACTTTACAGCTTACAAATCAATTTGGGACATATAGGAAAGGTATATGCTGTAAATCAATTTGGGACATATAGGAAGGGTATATGCTGAATATTGTCATGACCTTGAACTTGACCTTTGATCTCATCTTCATGCCCAGAGCATAGAATGCCTAATATGTCGCTTATTACCCACTTTACAGCTCAGGAATCAATTGTGCACATACAGGAAATGATATATACTGAATCTTGTCATGACCTCGAACTTGACCCTTAACCTCATTTTCAAGGTCAGAGCCTAAAATGGCTAACATCTCGCTTATTATCAACTTTACAGCTTAGGAATCAATTGTGAACATATAATGAACAATATATGCCGAATATTGTCATGACCTTGAATTTGACCTCATTTTCAAGGTCAAAGCACAAAATGGCTAATATCTCGCTTATTATCAACTTCACAGCTTAAGAATTAATTGTGGAAATGTAGTAAATAATATATGCTGAATATTGTCATGACCTTGAAGTTAACATTTGACCTCATTTTCAAGGTCAGAGCACAACATGGCTAATATTTCGCTTATTATCGACCTTACAGCTTTGCAATCAATTGAGCACATATAGGAAATGATATATGCTGAATATTGTCTTGACCTTGAATTTGACCTCATTTTCAAGGTCAGAGCCCAAAATGGTCAATATATCGCTTATTATCGACGTGTCAGTTTGTGAATCAATAGTGAACATATGGAAACGATATATGCTGAATGTTGTCATGACCTTGAATTTGACCTTTGACCTCACTTTCAAAGTCAGAGCACAAAGGGCCATTATTTCGTTTTTATCGACTTCACAGCTCAAAATTATTTATGCTGGATATCTTGTGACCTTGAATTTGACCTTTGACCTCATTTCCAAGTCCAGGGCACAAAATGGCAAATATCTTGCTTATTATCGACTTTGCAGCTTAGGAATCAATTGTGGACATATAGGAAATGATATATGGTGAATATTCCCGTGACCTTGAATTTTATGACCTCATTTTCAAGGTCAGAACACAAAATGGCTAATATCTCACTCATTATCGACTTTACAGCTTAAAAATCAATACTTGACATGTAGAAAATGATATATGCTGAATATTCCCATGACCTTGAATTTGACCTTTGATTTCATTTTCAAGGTCAGAACAAAATGGTCAATATCTTGCTCATTGTCGATTTTGCAGCTTAGAAATCAATTGCCATGACGATGAAAATTGTCACGACGACCTCATTTGGAAAATTATGGAAAATTATATACACTGAATATTCTGATGACCTTGAATTTGACTTGACCTTATTTTCAAGATTATAACACAAAATGGCTAATATCTTGCTTATCATCGACTTCACCACGTGTTTACAGCTTAGTAATCAATGCTGATTATTCTCATGACTTTGAAATGAGAATACCTTCCGGTATGATGAATATTCTCGTGACCTTGAATTGACCAATGACCTCATTTTCAAGGTCATGGGACTAATGAAAGGCTAATATCTAAAACATATATTGTCTGGTAACCTTTTTTAGCCCTTGGGCTATTTTGTTTATTGTATCCCGACATTAAATGATGTTTCACATTATCATGGCATCGTAGCATCGGCCATCTGTATCTAGCCTCGCTGCATTCGGGGTTGAGAGTGTTTCAGTTGGGGATGTCATCTTGTCTGTCTGTTGAGTTCGGAATTTTGTCACGTATTTCATTCAGGTTGACGTTTTCACTGAAATGCCAGGACTTCGATTTTCAGCACAAATGCATGCATCCTCCGATGAGCTGTTGTGGTTTAACAGCGCTTCTATGGCAACACAACATCCCATTATGAAGACAATAAGTAGTTAAATGGAGACAATAAGTAATTCAATGAATCCGCCACCAAGACACTTAAAACTAAATTTCAACAATTTGTTACTGCAGATCAAGGTTCTATCCAGTTTAGACACATTGATGAAAATTGAATACATGTCAATATATCTCAGGACAAAGAAATAGGAATACATGAAGAACTACCTCATGAGTAAATCAATTTATTAGGCTTATGTCATAAGCTCCCAAGATCGAAGTCTACCGAATATCACTTTGAATAATACCTTTGTCAAATGCAAACTCCTCGTGAGTAACTTTTTTATTTGTAACCTAAGTTTACTTGAGCATCATAAACTTGCACATTACCTTGACGTAGTGGGATTTTTTATGAGAAAAATACGTGCGATTGACATAATACAATCTCATGTAAGCTTAGACGTCACCCGTGACAGAAAGTGGTATCCCCCGGTGCGTCAATATCAGTCAATGCTGATATATTCAGTACAGGAAAAATTATCATAATGGCGAGAAGTAAGAAAATAATTGCGATGGCCAGCTTGTTCAGGCAAATTACCTGAAAACCAATAAAACGTCGAAACGTTTCCATGGTATCAATTGGACATGGCACCAATCTATTGGTTAAGTTCGGCGACCCCACGATAAAAAGGTATACCCCCTTCCTGGAGTGTCACCGAATTGTCCTATTAACCTGCCATCACGTTCACGCTATAACCGTGGGGTCACTGATATGTAGCCACCACGTCATAACGCTACAGTGCTTTCCCCTTTCGGAGAGACCTCGTCTCCGAGGTCAGCTATATCCCACTCTTGAACCAGATCACAAGCCATATCAATCCACACAAACATGGCGGTGATGTGACTCAACAGCGGGGACCGAGCCGGGAGCGACGCCTAGAGAACCCTGTGATTCGAAAGGTCAGCACCAATGTAAAGTTTGACGACCCCACGATAAAGAGGTATACCCCATTACTGGAGTGTCGCCGAATGTCTTATAAACCTGCCAGCACGTTCACGCTATAACCGTGGTGTTACTACTACGTAGACACCACGTCATAACGCTACACTATGAAAGTGCATTATTCCCAATTTATAGGTCAACAAATCCCGGCGTCGCACGTGGATGCCGACACGAGTGAATTGTGTACCAGCCCAGTCCGAAGGCACGGCCATCTGTAAAAACGCTGATGCCTCTTCAGCTATATCATCGTGAAAAGTGTACTCTGCTATGATGTCTTTTGGATGTTTTGGAAATAAAGCAGGATTGCAAGTAAAAACAAGCACATATTTCACCTTCCGGTAGATTTTTCAACATTCCCATTTCGTTCTATTATACCTTATGTTGAAATCCCCGCCGCTGATTGGTCAATCAGCATGATACATTTTGCAATGTTCCCCTCGAAGCCCACTGTGCCGGTCAACAATGTGTTAGCGGGCAACGCAATGTTGACTGCTCCGACGAATTGTTCACCTCCACGGTTGAAAGACTTTGAAATTCACAAGCGACATTCGGTATAATAAAATAAATAGTGAATAGTTTGTCGGGGAACATGACGGAATGTCCCCCCTCGAACACAATGTCTCCTCAGGAAACATTTCACCATGTTCCACTCCAAACCAGTCACCATTTTTCTGATATTCTGTAATATTTTTACAAGCCACATATATCAAGTTCCAGTCCCTCGAAAACCTTTTTTCACATAGTTCACTGTGGCGAGACTGGATGCACTAATGATCGTTGGTGAATCCCGCAAAACGGACAACACACGCATTTCGTTTGAATTTCCTTCGTTTTCACATTACTTACGATTGTGATGAATATACACAAACACCTGCTGAATCTTTTGTGCATATCACTTTCGTCACAAAGACGCGGCGATTTACATCGATTTGAGCACGAAAACTCGTCTTAAAAAAAGTCGAAAGCTGCTCTAACGATTGTTTTTGTAAAAGCAAAGATTCCCTGACGAACATGTTAGGATTCCCTAACGATCTATTCTATATTCATTCAAATTTACCTTGTTTTGATGTTAAACGTATTGATACTTACATTGAAGTACAAATTGGCATGCTATGATGTGTAAAAATGAACTTCGGCTTTGAATAACATAATGTATTGTGTATTACTGAGTATTGTGTTTGCATGTGTTTAGGTATATGGTGTACTAGTATGTGATTATTTGCATTTGTTGCACAACATTACAATTTTCAGTATCACATAGAGCTGAAGCTTTGTTTGCGGTAGGTTGAAACAAAAGTACATTTATCTATTACAAATCTATTTTCAACGTGACGTGTACGAAGTGTTGAGAGGGTAAAAGCAACGTGTATCGACCTATACTGTAGGACACCGGTCTTGTCCGACAGCAATTTTTTTCACAGTGACAAAGAGCTCTCGCCGCGGTGGGTCGCATGTTCTCCTACCGAGGAGGTCACGAACCCAGTCTTACAATAGTATTACATATGAAAGTCTGGAAATGGAAAGGAATACTTCAGTGTAAATTAAATAATAGGGAATCTGTAAAATTCATAAACATACCGTTACGGCATCTCACTTATATCGTTAGGGAATCTAACTAATTAAGACATTTCGGAAGAAATGCATTTATGGTTTTAGCAGAATTTTTTTTTCCTCTTTTCTTTCTTTTTTCTTTTTTTTCCCGCCGTATTGGTTTCCGACCAATAACTTCAGTTTGCCTCGATATATCTTCGCCAAATTTTTCAGCATCGGTCAGACATATTATGTGGAAGAACCCTATTGTTTTTCAGCCGGATCCGAGGTCCGTGAGGTCCGTGAGGATGAAATCAATGTTGTTTTTTGGACTTTGTTTCCGCACTATAACTCAAAAAGTATGTAGGCAATGGCTGCAGAAATTTGCATGGAGGATCATATATCAACAGGGAAGAACCCTATTGATTTTGGGATCAATCCGTTAAATGACCTTTGACCTAGAGGTCGGAAGAATTTTCGCCCTTGAGGTCATCCTTGAGGTTTCCTGCAGATCTTGGAAACGGTGCGTCGTAGAGCGAAACGGACGTTATTTTCGGACTCGTTGCCCTAGACAAACATGTCAGAGGGGTATTGTGGATGAAATTTGACCTTGACGTGAAATTTTTCTGCCGATTGGGCATTTTTCGTTTTCGTCGATATCTCGGGAAACGGTGCGTCGTACAGCGAAACGGACATTATTTTCGCACTCGTCGCCCTAGACAAATATGTCTAAGCGGTATTATGGATGAACCTTGACCTTGACCTTGAATTTTTCTGCCGAGTCCTGGAAACAGTGTGCCGTAGAGCCCATGGTAAACATGTTATAATTATTATAAATTAGTTTTAACACCGAAATGCCTCCAAGGAATCTTTAGGCCTTGACGTCTAGTTCCGTTTCCGTTTATCTCAATGAAAAATCGTGATCTGCTTGAAATAACTAGGCATGGCTTTGACCAAAACGTTAAGCTACCTTCGACATATTTATTCATAACAAATAGCCCTGTCATTTGTTAAAATACGGTTAAAAACCAAAAAGACCATATTTACTGTCTGCCATTGCGGGATTCACCAACGATAGTTAGTGCATCCAGTCTCGCCACAGTGATAGTTGGGCGGTGTCATGAGAAATGCAGTTCCGATGGTTAAACTTGCAATTCCTGTCGTCGAGGAATATTCGAACATCTGATTACCAAGTTTGCCCCGAAATTTAGAGGAAATTTACTGCAGGTGCTTTCGTCCTCTCTCATTCGCTATTCACCCACTGCCACTAGTTTGTTAACTTGGTTATATAAACTTCATAACCATCCTGGTTTGCCTGCGAACTAGTTGAGGTGGCAAGATTGTGTATATAATATTCCCATGAAACAACAAAATGGAAGAAATATATATAGAATTGATGGCTGAATTCAAGTCAGCATTCCGGGATTTCGACTAGTCTGTTAAACCTATCCAGTTGTTATAAATGTCTTTCTGTGGAATATACTGTTCGTTGCGCCATATGGTAGCCAGTTTGGAGCCGTTCAAGCGAAATCCTTCATAGTAGACAGTAGTTCCTTTGTTGAGCCACCCTATCCACCATGAGAACGTGCCCATGGTAATGATCACGTGGTCACATTGACTTAAAATAGCCATATCTACTGCAGGTCTCTTGTTCATTGAGAACGCAAACGTGTCATTCCATGACTTGAACAAATCCTTACACCAATTAATGTCATCACTAGCAACCACGAACTGTACCCTGGAAAATTGTTTCTTGAACATGGATATAGCTTTCTCAAAATACAATGTAGAGGGAAAGTGAAATCCTTTGCTTATTCCCAATTTATAGGTCAACAAATCCCGGCGTCGCACGTGGATGCCGACACGAGTGAATTGTGTACCAACCCAGTCCGAAGGCACGGCCATCTGTAAAAACGCTGATGCCTCTACAACTATATCATCGTGAAAAGTGTACTCAGCTCTGATGTCTTTCTTGATGTTTTGGAAATAAAGCGGGGATTGCAAGTAACAACAAACACATATTTCGTCTTCCGGTACAGTTTTCAACATTCCTATTGATGCAACGATGTCGTGACGTATTTCGTTATATTCTGTTATATTTTTACGACCCATACGTATATCAAGTTCCAGTCCCTTGAAAGCATTGCTCACATAGTTGGGTGGTGTGATCAGAAATGCAGTTCTGTTGGTCAAATTTCCAATTCCTTTCATCGAGGCATATTCGAACATCTGGTTACCAAGTTTCCCTCGAAATCCACAAGAGGTAATGTATTTCTGAAATCCAGGAGCTTCAATCAGTGGACGTGTCTTGTTATGGTATAGAAATGGAGGTTGCTCTGAAAGTCCAAATCCTTGTAAGTTATCCGAATTATATCTCAGCATATATATCCCGCATATGGCCCAGAGCCATATTCCGGTAAGCATGGTGGTTGCCAGAGTGAACTGGATGCATCTCCATGTGCCGGTTGATTTCATCATATGGTCGCACTAAATGTGGTATAAATGAACATGGACCTGGATGGGCAGCAAAATCTATTATTACCTGAATTGCTTAATTTACTACATGGCAGATAGAATTTACTGTGACTCCCCATCGAGCACCTTACTTCGTGACACTTCCGTCGCTTCCTGATACATGGGGGCCTACTAGACTAGGAAGAATGGAGATAATCATGTACATTTGTACAATCATTTATTCGTATATTGAAACACGTAACAGCAGATCTATATATTGTTATATTATAACAGAAATAAATGAATGAGATTGTATTGATAGTTTGTATTGATTCGTCTGTATTCTCACGCGTGGTTGTCTTACAAATAACACATCAAGTCACCCCATTGTGTTCTGTTAAAATGCAATAATGTTCGAGCTGTCGGTAGTTATCGAAGATTTTTAGCTTACCAGCTCATATAGACCGATAAGCTATAATTGCCAGGTGTTGTCATGCATTGTCCATCCATTCACATCCATTTTTTTTAGGTTACCGTTCCTACGGTCCAATAGCGTATTGGCATGATAATGCGTCCGTTTATATTTTCCTCTTCAAAATTTACCTTCGAATATTTCTGAAATTCGGGCAAAAATACATAAGAATATGTATACCTAGATATGTTTCATTAGTTTTTTTCATTCTCGCATTTTCCCGAAAAGGTTGCCATCTTTGATGACATTTTCGGCCATATGTACGGTGTATGAAAATGCTAGGCCTCGAATTGCTAAAAAACCCAAAACGTAGGCCCAAACTGGCACCTTTGATACTTTGCTCAAAATCTATTCCGTAACTTTCTCTTTAATTTCACATGTGATGGTTTAGCTTCTAGCTTTTGTATATAGAGGGTAGATTTTGAATCGCTCAGACCTGAAATATAGGCCAAAAATTGTCAAAATGTCTAACTTCACGTGTGAATGATATTCAGGACTGTTTAGTTTGAGTGTAGAGGATGAAGACCTTGAATCCCTCGAAATGGCCGAAATGTAGGGTCATCAGGCCCCAAATTGCCAAAATTGCACCTTCTGGCATCGTGTTCGAAATCTATTCAGTAATTTTCTCTCTAATTTCACAGATAGGTAACATCCAGGACTGTATAGTTTGTGTGAGAAGAAAACTGGCCTTGTGATATCTCAACAGGCCTGAATGTAGGCCCAAACTGGCCAACATGCACCTTTTGGCACTTTTGCTAGAAATCTATCGAACACTATATTGAATGGCATTTAGAACTGTTCAGCTTTTTATAAGAAATAGGGACTTGAATCACTCTACAGGAGACCTCTCGGCCTTGAGTGCTCTGCTGTAAAAATTCAAATAGTAGTAATGTTGAAATTCCAAAATTGATCCAAATGTTTGTAATCAAATGTCAAATCTATGGCCACTATACAAATCATCATATATGATTTCCATTTGAAAGTGCTGATATGTAAGCTCTATCGTCAAGCATTCTATTTTTTATAATGTTATTTCCCATTATGAGGAAAAAAGTGCTGAAAATTTTTCAAGAATGTTTTCAGAGCAGAAAACAAATTCCTTTTTTTACTGGAATGGCTTGAATACTGACTCAATTTGTGACAATTTTTATTCATCAATCAGTCGAAGAATCAATCTGGCCGCCACACGCAGACAGGAGATTCAATGGGAACAAACCTGATACACATAAAAAAAGTGTATGTACACAAAGCTAACTTTTTAAAACAAAAAAAAATCTAAAACCTGATAAGAGTACAGTTGCAGCAGTTCTCATTATGAACGAAATAAGTGCAATCATTTATTTCACCTGGAAATGTCTAAAAACGAATAATGACTTGATTTGGGACAAGAAGAATTTCTTTCACAGACCCGTCCAAAAAATCAAAATGGCCACTATACCGAGACCGGCGATTCAAGGGTAAGGAAACTTACATACGTCACAAAAGTATGTACGAGGGATCTTTGGAAACAAAAACCTCAAAACTGTGTGATCAAAATGGCCACCAAAGTCCAAAAATCGCCTTTTTTCGTCTAAAATGGCCGCCATTATGGAAAAAAAAACGAAAATGAAAAAAATCACTAAAGAATACCTTGATCTTGAAATATGTTTAGGCTTTTTGTGCTAAATTTCAGAAAGATTTTAATACTAACTTTAAAATAACAAAAAGTTGATGACGACAGACAAACGAAGGACGGATGCCGGACAACACGGTATCGGTATAGCCCCCCTGACATCCGGCATAGCGGAGCCAAAAAGCCCGAAATAGCCACAATTTCAATTTGTTTCACATTGCTTGAAATCTATTCAGTGACTTTCTCTCTAACTTCAAGTGTGGATGGTATTTATGACTGCTCAGAAAGTCAAAGGTAAGGTCAAATTCAAGGTCATCAAACATCCACCATATATGACTTCCTAAATGTCCTTAATACATGCAAAAACTGTATCTAGAAGCATTTTGTCTACAGGGGCAAATTCATATATCGCGGATCTTTAGGTAGTTTTGAAGTTGACCACAAAATGCCTTGAGTGGTATTCCGAATGTCACATCTGACCTGAAATGTGTTAATTAGACTCTGTATACAAACAACTGTTGATAGAGCTTAGGCCTAAAAAAATTAATTTTCTGTTTCTCGTCCTCCTATTTTTTCAAAACTGGGTAGGGAGGGACTTTTTATTTTTTATTTTTCATTTTTTATTTTGCAAAAATACCGTCCTCAGCTTAAGAGAAAATTGGGTAGGGAGGCACTTTTTATTTTTTATTTTTGGTGGAACGAAATTTCACACATATGAAAATAAATTTGATTTATTGATTGATTGAAAAACACTTGAACACAGACGCATTGAAGCCCAAATAAATCCCAAATAAAATAAAGCCCAAATAAACCTTTAGAATTGAAATCATGTGTAATACATGACTTCAATTGATTCATTTCTGGCCATTTAATTGAAAAAACAACTATTTTGGATTTGATACTAGTAATGACGTGAAATTAGTAATATCTAACAACGAAACGAAACTGATTCAAAAATGAATGCTGAATTGTCAGTTTTCGGTATTAGGAATTCTTCGTACAAAAGGACTATATCACTGTGACATGTTTGAAATTCTTATAAGCTGCAACACAGTTCGCTCAGTTACTACCCTGCTTTGGTCCATTTGACATATGACAGGATCAAGAGTACCAATTCTCACATAGTAATGGAGACTGATGTGAGAATTATCATTGTCACTCTCGTAACTCTCACATAATGACTGATGTGAGAACTACCATTTTCACTCTGGTAACTCTCACATAGTGATAATGGCTGATGTAAGAACTACCATTTTCACTCTCGTAACTCTCACATAGTGATAATGACTGATGGGAGAACTACCATTTTCGCCCTCGCTGGAGCTGCTTCTGGTATTGTCATTAGATGGCGCGATGCAGCTGAAGGTGGATCCTGCTTGATTTGTACTTAGTGTGTCTGGTACAAGAGCAAGTGGGATGGACATTGCAGGCAGGTGAGACACATTGATATTCAGATTGTACAGAAGGCTGTATTCGAGGGGCCACTTTATAAGTATCTCAATGTTCAGTTGTTACAGAAAATCTAGACCAATACAGTGATACATACATGCTTGTTTAAACCTGGTTACAGTGAGAACAAGAATAACTTGGACAACAATGCATCGTTATAGACGTTACAACTGGCTCGACTCATAACTGTTACCTAAAGAAGTGGCTTCCATAGTCCAAAGTTCATCGGATTTTCGTCTCTTTATATAAGTTGTTTATTGTGTAAGTTTTGTTGCCCTTTAATCGCTGGTCTGGCCGAGTATGTGGCCATTTTGTTTTTTCGACAGATCGTTAAAAAAATTGGCGTGATTTCAGTGGTAACTCCGAGTTTGACCTTCAATCATCTTCAAAGGTCAAAACAACACTTTGGGTGAATAAAAATTGTAGTCTAACACCATACATTTTTACTGTAACTTTCTTAGCTCTTGGGCTATTTTATATAGCACCTTACATCGTGAGGGTTCTTTGTCATGAGCCCTGAATATTTTCTCGAAAATTGACAGATAAATTATATACTTCACTGAAACAGCAGATGTTGTACAGTATCATTCATGAATTAACCGAACCGTATTGACAACAATGAATTATGTCTAATTTCTCACTAGTCGTTCATTTTGACATTAACGCATTACGCATCGATTGCAGTTTTGTTTGATTGGCTTGGCAGTATGATATAACATTCATACACACATGTGTTGTGACAAAATCATAAATAATGCATGTATAATTAACATTGGAATGCTACCATACCACATTAACACATTAACAAAGATGACGATCCTTATCCTCAAACATTGACAAGTTGTGCATACATATCGATAATAGCAAATCCATATTTTTATGACGGTGCCGGTGTAAACGGAATGGTAGTCCCAATAATACATGTCCACAGGACTACCATTCCTAGAAATGGTAATCCAGTGGACTTTCTATCCTAGGGACAGTGATCCTGGGAAGTCCTGGGAATATAGGTCCTAGGTTAGGAATAGTCATCCGCGTCGGGCTTCTATTCCTAGATACCGACGTCCTGGGACTCCCATGCCTAGGCACCCTTGCCCTGGGGTAATATTTTCTTGCAAACCTCTTTGTAAATGCATTACCAATGCGTCACCATTAACCAAAGTTTCATTTAACATGACATGAGCGCTGCTTTGACATTAAGTAGTCAGCAATATTTATACATGTCTTTACCTTACTGCTGCCGTACTGATGGTTACGCGGTGTAACCATAACCTTAAGGATGCTTATCAGTCAGGATCCATGCCTTATCAGCAGAATTCTGGTATGTTTTGTTTGGCCTATAACTCTGCAGTTTGGTAATGGATTGCGCTGAAAATTGTTGTGTAGGTTCTATCCACGACTACAATGCTTGTCCAATGGCCATATTGAAGACCCAGTCGATATTCATACAGATCCTGAACGTTATACACCGCCAATCAAATGTAACTTACATAGAAAACTGACAGCGTTTTAGGGTACAGTTTCTTGACTATGGTTAGATTACCTATCATAGAACAATAACCTACTGCCTGTTTTGGGATTTACCTAAACACTTGATGGGAGTTTGATGGTGAAAATAGCATGTTATGTACCATCCGCATTGAAAATACACTGGGCAAAAGAAATTGATTGTCAATCGTATTAATAACGTCTATATCCGTTGGCATTGTAAACTCAACCGCAAACAACATCAAGAATTCAGCGACTCCAATATTTTCTAAGTGCAGTATAGAACCAAAATCACAACAACATCTAACTCCTGAGTACAACGTTCTCGACAGCTGAGCATTGACGGTATTTGCCATACGAATAATCCGCTGATCTGTACTTAGCGCTTCACTGATCAGCGGCACAAGACATTTTTGCGGGATTGCAATAGATATACACATTTGCGCATCAATTTGACTTGATTATCGATAGGATACTTAAAATTTAAAGGTAGGTTATTGATCACGGATATGTACACTCGCTGCAGTTAAGAAACTACACCAAGTAATGCTTCGTGTACGCAACGTAAGTTACATTTGTTCAAGCAACATTCAACTCCATTTATATACTAAGTTATCAATGAAATCTTCAATCTCTTATTCAAGCCAGCTTCATAGATATATACAGAATATATATTCCAAATTTCACGAAAGTTTGTCATGAAATGGCCGAGATATGAACCAAAACTGCACGTGGTATGAAACCATCGAAATTAAGTGGATCGTGCTCGATACTCAATCTTAATAACCAGTAAACGTGCAGGTAACTGCATTGATTATACTTTGTATAAATGCCAGTAAATGTAACCACAGGCTAAAATAGCACATACATGCTATAGATAATAGATTACTGTTATACATTGTGGCATCAGATGTTCCTCTAAATGTCAATTTACACCGAACTTCCACTAAAACTGTGGAATGAATATCGTTTATTTTACATCGCATATCACACAGAGTATTACGAGCTCATTAAGATGTCAGCCATAATCTTTGAACATTCATACAACCAGCAGTTTTAAAGAATTGTACACATTTACGAGTCAGGCATTCTATCTTATGTACCCTTGGAGAGAGACAATGCGTTTGTATTTCATGACATAAATAGAAAAATTGGTAATCTAACCCAAATGTTAAATTCAGCCCCATCATTGAATTTCTGGGTCCATGTACGATGGTGTGCAATTAATTTCTCTTGCAGCGATGCAATCTTTTGAAATCAGCATGTTTGTGTCAAAAATACCCCTGTCTGTCTTCGAGTCGAAAATTACAACAATACTTCCCATCCTGGTAGATGTAAACTTGGGTGGAAATTAATGGGTAGATTGCGAACTTCTTCACTTTTTGATATATAAAATTTGTTAGAAAGTTGCCGATTGACAACAAGGTGAAGTATGCCAATAACACGATACCATTTAGCATCGCATAAATATATAGGGAAAACAGTGTGAATGAGTTTTAAATTCGAATATGCACGAAGAAAAGTTTTCGACTACAATGTAGATCAACATAATGGGCGCCAAAAACTTGATGTATTTATTTCAGAAGTGTGAAAAGTGTGTATGAAAAGTGTGAAAACATGAACCAGGGATGACATTTTGTTGCTCATAAATCAGCGATATGCCTAGGTATCGACATGTATCTTTTTTAGTTACACTATTAGTTTATTTCTCCCAATGTTAAGGTAGTGGTTATTATTTGTTTTGGTTTCTTTCATTGAACACGCATTATCAATTTATAAAGTTACAAAAAATATCACATTAAAAGAAAGTGACAAATGTAAGGTTTGACCGAGCTTCTAACCCTCAGACACATGAACAACAGAAACATAGCCACAAGGGCCCAAGTATCATGCACTGTGCCTTCCTCTATATTCAATAAGGATTGAAAAGATGACGGATTAAACGACGGATTAAATGACATTCATTTAGTGGAAGAGTACTATTTATGCCCCTATTCCACACTGACCAAGAATCCCACGAATCGCTACGAATTGATAATTTTTGGGATTCGTAGTTGAATCGTAATCAGTTCGTGAATTTCTTAACTAATCCCTATTTATTCGTAGTCCGTTCTTGCAATTCTTGAGCGATCGGGAATTCGTGGCCAAAGTTTTGAGCTGTTCATTCGTGGACCTTCGTAGGTATTCTTAAGTCATTCGTGGTTCGTGAACTCGTGGCTAGACCACGAATTGGATACGAATACTGTCACGAATCCCACGAATACACGTCTTAAATGATTCCCAACGTTCTTGCAGTATTCGTAATCGATTCTTGTAAATCGTAGTTAATTCTCGGCAATATTTTCCGTTTCTCCAGCAGAATCCCTGCAATCATCCCTGTGTCGTACCAGAATCGTAGAGCGTCACGTTTGGGACAAGAAATTGGCGAAATTCCACGATTCCTCGCGAATCCTAAAATTTATCAATTCGGGGCGATTCGTGGTCGGTGTGGAATAGGGGCATAAGGCGCAGTGTATGATACTTGGGCCGAAACGAGCAAGCATTCGATCATAACGCATGCAATAACTCACCCGCAGTCCTTGAAGTCACACGCACTATCCACACGTCCACCGGGGGCAGCTGACCGAGACAGTTTTTTTCGCCAGCTCACGAGCATGGCATGTCAGTGTAAATGGTGTGTACTATTTTTGCGAACATGGGGACCTGCATTCCTGTATCTTCAAAGGTCAAAGGAATGCACGTCCTCTAGGATAAATAGTCCATATGCGATGCACGTGTACATACATATAAAACAACGAAGGATATGGACTACTATTACTGGGCTCATATGTACTAGGACAACCATTACTGGGCTGATAGGTCCTAGGATAACCAATACTAGGAATATAAGTCCGGGACAACCAATCCTAGGATTGAAGGTCCTACGAATCTAGGTCCTAGAAGAATTACCAATCCTAGGCATGCAGGTCCTACGGACCTAGGACCGCATGTCCTAGGACCGCAGGTCCCTGGACTACTACACTGCGGACTACCATTCCTTTTACACCGGTTTAATTTTAAGCTCTTAAAACTTCTCGCTCATTCATACACAACTGAAATCAACATATTCCTTTAAACCATAATCAAGTGATTTTCTTCAAATGAGATTCTTCAATTGCTGCACCTTCTCTGTGGCAAAGCTATAAATTCTCGAATGTCCTTGGGTTTATTTCACCATTCATACCGTACAAGAACAGATTTCAAACTGTCTTTATAGTGTTTAACAAATTATGCCTGTCGATTTGATTGTTTGAGACCTATCGTCTGATACCTGTATGACACAACATGTTTTTTTTTTGCCGGAAAAGTGACCTGAAACACTGAGCATAGCTTGTTGGGAATGGATGCTGTGATATGAATGATATATATCCAAACTTGGAAATGGGAAAATACACATTTCAGAGATCATATAAGAATGGCAAGCTGTGAAGCTCAAGTCTTGGGTCGCTTCTTTGCCAATCAGTTACTCCTCTACATGGCGATAACCACAGTTGATCAGTTAATCGCAATGACATTGTCTGATCGTACCGGTATTTATCATGTTCCAGTTTAGGTGCTTCGAGCGAACAAATGTCATGTCATTAGGCACATATCATCAGGAATTTCTTGCGATTGGCTGGAATATTTGGTTACATCTTACTCACCATGTTCAATTGTAATTATCCCGGTATGATGAAGTAACTACTATTATCGACATTTATTAGCTACTCGTTGACTCGCTAGCACTCTATGTTCCTCTGTTGATTAACAAATTGATGATTCCTCCAATGACTGGTGATATTACTGAGCATTATCAATTGCAGGACTACATCTCGGCATTATATTATTTGTGGATATTTAGATATTGCTACTGATACTCTTGAGGTTGCATGATGAATACAGTATATTCAACTGATACGCAAATTAATTAATTTTGAGCATATTCAGATATGGTTTTAATAGAATAACTCGAAAACATATTCTAGTTGATTGGGCTTAACACTAAACGCAGTCAGAGCTCACTTGTTTCAGGTTTGTTTGGCAGGATTATAGTAGTTCGATTGCAGGATCCCAGTGTCTAGTCCGACAGTCCAATCCAGTTATTGAAAGAATCCCGTTTGGGAATGTATTGTTCATGACGCCACACAGACGCCAGGTACGAGCCGTTACGCGTGGATCGTTCGTAGTAGACTGTGGTGCCACGGTTGAGCCATCCGACCCACCATGAGTACGTGCCCAGTGTGATGATCACGTGGTCACACTGGCTCGCTATGGCCATGTCTTCTGGTGCTGTCCTGTTGACAGAAAATGCAAACGTAGCGTTCAAAGGTTTCAATGACTCTATACACCAGTCTATCTGGTCGCTCACTACGAAAAAATACACATTAGAATGCCGTTTTTGGAAGTAGTCTATGGCCTTCTCGAAGTACGAGAGTGGTGGGAAGTTGTAACCTCGCCGAGCAGGACGTGAGTTGATGTCGAACCCGATACGCCGAATGTGAATCCCAACTCGGACTAATCTACCTTCCCGGGACACTGGTGTTACACTCTGTCGGAATTTTGATGCCTCTGAAGTAATGTTGTCGTGAAACACGAATTCTTCCCGTATACTATCAGAAATGTCATAGAAGTAGTCAGGTGACTGCAAATAACTACAGATATATATTTCTGGGTGGTTCTCTGCCTTTAATCTGCGTACTGTCTCCCTAGTATGGTTACGGTCTTCATGAAACTCCCAGACCTTTTCCACATCGTAGTTTTCCGTTACATTTACATGCATCCCTTTGAATGCTTCTATCAGCAGCGGAGATATTGTTTGAACAACTGGGGTTCTATTTGTCAGGTGAGCGATCCCTTTTAGTGATGCATATTCAAACATGTTATTTCCGAGTCTCCCTTTAAAACAACAGATGACATATTTCACAATATCGCTTGGTTTGGTTTGATCGACGGGTTGTGCTGTGGATGTTTCGATCCCCTTTTTCGATCCCCTTTGGACTTTCATTGATGTCTTGGTCACATTTTCGCTTATTCTCTCTGGTGTCGCAAACTGAGTCCGAACATCTAACGGCCTCTGGTTATGTGTTGTCCAGAAAAGATAAAGCACTGCTCCTATAACAACATACCCAAGCAGACAACAAGCGGGTTTGTACTGGTGACTCTTAGTCGTTTTATGAGACTGTGGTACCTTTTTAATATCCATTTTTCAGTAATGTTCAGTATTAGTGGCATCACGCAAATCGTTAAAGTAACGCTTTTGCATTTTAACGGCTGTATGCTTAGTACAGGCGTTTCATCACGCATTGCATCAGCGTGCATGTTTCGGTTGAATTCACGGAAATGTGGTGATAAAATGTACCGCTCTAAACGACGTAACGTAGGCCTGCATGTACTAGTAGTACCTTATGCTATTATGAAATACAACATGACATTGCGGGGTTCGGAACCAAAACAAAACTTGTTATTCTATGATAATATTATTGACATATCCGACCGTACATTATGTCGATAACCAGGAAACAATATGACATATCCTTAAAATATGAATGAAATGTTTGTTTGAATCACTGGATGATCTATCTCATATCATTCAAACATTGAAATACATCAACCACTTACCACCAATGCTACAATATTTTTATTAGAGCAACAGTAATGAAACATTTAGGAATTTAAAAAAATTGGCCCAAAGGCTAAGATAGGTTACCGGACAATTTTGGTTTGGCCATGGCAGCATTGGCAGGTAACAAACCTTGAGGTTTACCAATCAAGGTTCGCAGTGTGAACATATGACCTCAAGATTTACCAATCAAGGTCATCCGTGGAATCGTTTAGGCCACGCATGTCAATTTACACATTCCGAGTCAGTCATTTGGCACTCAAGGTCATCTGACGTCAAGTTCAAAGTCATCAAAGTCTAAATTTTTTTTCAAAGGGTGAGTTTTTTTTTTGCCTAGAAATGGCCCAAAATGGATAGTACCGGTAGTATGATTTGGGGCGAAAAAAAAATTTTCGACGACACGTCAAAAATTCAAAATGGCCACCACACGGAGATCGGCGATTCAAGGGCAACAAAACTTATACACGTCACAGAGGTATATCAGAGGAATCTTTTTAAATAAAAATCTCATACCTGATCAGACAGTTTTAGAGAAAATACAGACCAGGTGCACGTTTGAGCTTTTGTCGACCCAAAAATGGCTGTTTTGACCTTTCAAGGTCATCCAAGGTCAAATTCATGGTCACCACACAAGTTGCCATATATGACTTCCCACTTGAAAGTGTCAATTTCTAAGCTCTATCTTCAAGCATTCTACGAGTACAGTCCTGACAGCTGCCATTATGAAGGAAAAAAGTGCCGAAAATTTTCCAAGTCCAAAATTTTTTTCAAAGGGTGAAATTTTTTTTTTGCATAGAAATGGCCCAAAATGGATAGTAATGCGATTTGGGGGGGGGGGGGGAACATTTTTTTTCGCCGACTCGTCAAAAATTCAAAATGGCCGCCACACGGAGACCGGTGATTCAAGGGCAATAAAACTTATACACATCATGAAGGTACATAAGGAGAATCTTTGAAACAAAATTCTCAAAACTGATCAGACAGTTTTTGAGAAAATGGCTGCCAAAATTCAAAATTGGCCATTTTTCGACAAAAATGGCCGCCATTTTGCAAAAAAATAAAAAAAAACAGAAAATACCTCCCTCTCGAAATATTTTTAGGGATTTTTGTGCAAAATTTCGGGAAGATTTCGGGAAATTTCTTTAAAGATATTAATGTTGACGGACGACGACGTCGGACGCAACGCCATGGCAATAGGTCATCGGACCAAAGGTTCGGTAACCTAAAAATAGCCCAAGGGCTAAGTAAGGTTACCGGAGTTAGATATAACACTTTTTCAGTAAAAATTGCTGCTTTGACATATCACATTCACTACAGGTTAAATTCAATGTGACCAAAACAGTACATGATGTGCATATATACCTATATACTCATATTACTAATCTAAGCTTCATCTGCAAGCATTCTGTCTGATGGTCAATTTACATTATTCACGTCGAATGTTACTTCGACAATTACCATTCAAGGTCATATAAGATCAAGTTCAAGGTCACCAAATGATGTCCCATATGAGATCTCCTATATGTTTACATGTGTATATTGCAAACTTGATGTATATGTACAAATGGCCAAGATGCTATTTTGTGCATATCATGCCAATGGCCTAAAAGGAGTAGTGACTTGATTTGAGACGATTTTTTTTTCGCCGACTAGTCAAAAAATCAAATTGTACAACAACAAAACTTATACATGTCACAAAGGTACATAAGGAGAATCTTTTGAAATAAAATTGTCGGAATAGGTTTCGAGAAAATGGACCGTCACGCCAAATTCCAAAATTGAGCGTTTTTGGAGGAAAAAGACCGTTTTGACCTCTCAAGTTCATTGAAGGTCAAATTCAAGGTCCCATTTGAATGTGCCAATACTTGAGCTCTATCTTGAAGTGATCTAGATGCTTACTCCATACACCTCTCATTATGAAGGAAAAATCGAGTGAAATATTCTAATTCCATGAAATTTTTCAATGGGCAAAAAAAAAATTTTTTTGGATATGGCTCTAAACTACGGAACCCCTAAGGAGACAAATCGAGAGTTAAGGGAAAAAAATTCGCGTTCGAGCGCAATCTTTCCTGTTTCCTCGTTATCTTTCTGCGTTCGAATGTGATCTTATAGCAAAACCTTCTCAGAAGTCATGGGCATCAGTACAATCAATGCTATCGTGAGGGAACGCGAAAGCTTCGCGAGGGAACGAAAAAGATCGCGTTTGATGAAAAAATCATGAGGGAGCTCTTCTTCGAGTAAACGCGAAAAGATTGCATTCGAACGCGAAAACTTCGCGCGGGAACATGACAGAAATTTTGTTTTCACTCACAGGTGTGTCCTCTTAGAGGCTCCGAACAAGACCAATAGTGATTTGATTTGGGATGACATTTATTATTTCGCCGACCTGTCAAAAACTCAAAATGGCCGCCACATGTAGACCGTCGATTCAAGAGCAATGAAACTTATACACGTCTCAGAGATACATAAGGGGAATCTTTTGAATACTCCTTGTCTTAACTGTTTTTGATTTGGGATGAATTTTTTCCCCGACCCATCAAAAAATCAAAACTGATCAGGCAGTTCAAATTTTCCAATGCCCGAAATATTTTTCACTGGAAATCGCTCCAAACCAATCGAGACTTGATTAGGGATGACTTTTTTTTCGCGGGACAATTGAAAAATCAAAATGGCCGCCACACGCAGACCGGCGATCCAAGGGCAACGAAACTTATACACGTCTTAGATGTACATGAGGATAATCCATTTCTGGAAACTTGGGGGGAATAATGAAATAATTCGCTGGAAATGGCTCAAAACCAATAGTGACTTGACTTGGAATGACATCTTTTTTGCCGACCACTTATAAAATCAAAATGGCCGCGACACGCAGACCGGCGATCCAATGGCAACGAAACTTCTACACGTCTTAGATGTACATGAGAGTACATGAGTATTTTTGAAAACTTGGGAAAATAAAAGAACTAAAAAATTTAGCCGGAAGGCTAAGAAAGATTATCAGAGAAATTAATAACGTTGAGCCACAAAAATGGCTGTCGAACTCCAAAATTGGGCGTTTTTAAATGGCCGAAAACAATTGCTTTTCGCTAAATAGTTTCCCAATAGTGACTTGATTTGGGATAGACATGTTTTTTGCCGACCACTGGACCTCTTAAAAAACAAAATGGCCGCCACACGCAGACCGGCGATTCAAGGGCAACAAACCTTATACACATCTCAGAGGTACATGAGGGGAAGCTATTTTTGAAAGTAATAGGAAAAACTAAGAAAAATTAGTCCACAGGCTGAGAAAGATTGTCGGAGAAATTCATAATGTTGTGCCACAAAAATGGCTATCAAAGTTCGAAATTGAGCGTTTATTAACAAAAGGGTCGTTTTGACCTTTCAAGGTCATTGAAAATCTAATTCAAAATCACCATTTCCCATTCAAATGTGTCAATTTTCAAGCTGTATCTTGAAGTGTTCCAGAAATTTAGTCCATGAAGGTATGGTCCTGAAAAATATGGAAGACATTCTCCAAAAAAATTTCGATGGCAAGAAAAATATTTTTGGCTGGGAATGGCTCAAACCAAATAGTGACTTGATTTGAGAGAAAAATATTTTTGCTGACCTGCTGAAATCAGAATGGCCACCGCACGAAGACCGGCGATTCAAGGGTATCAACAATTATACACATCACAGGGTACATATGAAACGTCTTATGCGTCAAAAAGAAAAATTGAGATCAGAGGTCAATTTCAAGGTTATCAAAATATTCGGCGTATATCATTTTTTATATGTCAACAATTGATTCCCAAGCTGTGGGGTCAATAATAAGCAAGATGTTAGTGATATATTTGTGCTCTGACCTTGAAAATGATGTCAAATGTCAAATTCAAGGCCATCAAAATATTCCGCATACATCATTTTCTATAAGTATGCAATATATTCCCAAACTGTGAAGCGATAATAAGCGAGATACTAATCATTTTGTCCTGTGACCTTGAAATTAGGTCAAAGGTCTAATTCAAAGTTACGAAAATATTCAGCATATTTCATTTCCTATATGACTACAATTGATTCCTAGTCTCTTATGTCAATATTAATTAAGTGAGTTATTAGGAATAGGGTGTCCCATTATAAAGTATAGGAGAATTTAACATGGCAATTGCCCACTTCGAGCAATTCAAGGGCAACGGAACATGTCACAAAGGTACACATGGGGAATTTTTTCAAACAAAAATCTCAAAACTATTTGAACAGTTTTTTTTATAAAATGGCTGCCAAAGTCAGAAATTGACCATTATTCGACGAAAATGGCCGCCATTTTTAAAAAAGCGCGAAAATATATAAAATAAAAAATCCTCCGTCTTGAAAATTTTTTATGCATTCCAGAAAAATCCGACTGATTTTTTTTTCAAAGATAAAAATGTGGACGACGGTCGATGGACGACGACGGACGCAATAGATGCCAATAGATTATCGGACCAAAAGGTCGGTAATCTAAAAAATATCTTTGGATATATTTTTAGGCTTTTCTATGTAAAAACTCAGAAAGATTCGCTCGTAAACTGTAGAGATTTAAATGTCATAGGGTTATTATTGACATCCAACGAGAGGTCCATACGAATGGTGTTCGAGTGGCACGTAATTTCCCTCAGAATTATCTGCAATCACCAGCTGGCAGCACTGCTTTATCAGTCTAACGACGTCATTCCACTGTTTTTGCTGGCGTTATCAATATAAACGTAATTTTCCCACCAAAATCTACGTCATCAATGATTACAGACGATATCCGTTCATGAATTCGGCGCCAAAAAGGACTGATAGTACAATGCTGCTCTCTGTTGAATGATATTTGATAACCCCCTATTGTTCAAAATGATATCACCTGTACCGTTTGTTGGGGGGGGGGGACTGTCCCCGTAGTTGATGATCCCCACTTTTTTATTTGCTAACAGGTTGGTATCACCGCGCAAATTTTGTTACTATATCTAGGCATCCATATCTTCCTCCAAGATAGTTTTGAGTTACTTCCTGACTTTATTGGACTTTGTGTAGCGGCTTGAGCAGTCAATAGGGAAGTTGATGCCTAGATCTGGAGACCTAGACCTACATGTATATTTTAGACAAATGCATATTATAGACAAATGCATGATTTATTTCTGATAAGACAGACAGCCTACTTTGAATCTATTTGCCAGACAAAAACAGATTCATGCTCAAAACATCGAGTCTTTCAAATTTTCGGTATCCGCCTTCCTGATATTTTGACCGACACCATCTCATAGGATACGCCTCTGCGTTTGTACCGGATTGAAGCACATATAAGGACTTGTTCTTGTATGTGGACTTGTGCGTTATCACAAAATATCAAAAATTCAAAACGTGTTTACTGAAAACGTCCTTATATCCGGACATAAAAACACCCCGTTTCATATAGAAGGACACTATATACACAGGTCTATATAAACCGAAGAGTGGGAGCCTAATTAAACCCCTGGCGCAAATAATTATGTCCGTTTGGGTGACACACAATTCCATGTAGGTCTATAACACATACATTTGACATGTATACAATTTGATTCCAAGATCACAAGACTATATGTTCGAGATTAATATGCTGCACGTGGTAGTGGTACGTGCTATACGTGTTTCACTAAATATATGGGTCACAGTCAATCATTCCAGTTGCGTCATTTTTCACAACGTGTTATCATCGACATGAAAAATGTCCTTATATGTGGGACATGTCCTTATATGCACGCTAATACGGTAAGCGGTGAATAGGGTACTACCATCTACCGAGTGAAGCCAAAGTACCTTATGTTTGATGATTCGATAGAGGGCGCTGAAGTAGTGTGTTGAGCATGTCGTGTTCGTTTGTCACTGGTCGAAAACAAAACATACTTCACTTTCAGCCCAAGCTTCAATATGGGTCTCTTGGACTCATTCGATTTCCTTGACGATGTTCGTCGTATGAATAAAAGACAGGTATGATATTGTTCAATCTTGATAAATGTGATCCTAGATAAAATGTTCGATAACAAAGAGTGCATATGTTACCGGTTGTAATTGTGGGCGATAATAGAGGTCACCGTCAAACTACCGATTAAACATAATTACATATTTTCATTCCGGCACTCCCGCCACCCCCCCCCCCCCCCCCCTCCCAAATCAAATGAGAATATGTGATAATGTGTTAATATCATAACACAATGAAAACTACGGTGGCTCATATTCGCCAGATGGAGGAATGCAAAATTTTTTCCACAGCAAAATAGTAGTACACCGTTTTATTTAATGCTCTAATTCACACCATAATGATAATAACGTTCTAATTTACAGCGTATTAGCGTTTTTATAGTACATGTATTAGCATGGATGACGGCCGCTAGGCAGTCCGCGCAACTCGTTTTTTGTACCCGCAGTAAAACTGAAACTCGGCTACTTTCGATTTACCCGAGTTGGGTGGGTCTTTTTAACAGGGGATTTCAGCCAATCAGGGATGATCTTTATCAAAATAATGCCGGATAACATGGTATGAGGTATCTCTGCAGTCGATAATCATGTTGCCGGGACATTTCGACCGGGAAAACGGGTGAAAAACTCAATGTAAAGTTTTGAAAGTTGTAAAATTGCCTCATTACGGCGGCATTCGCCAATAAAACGATGATTAAAATTAATTTCAGAGTATCTTTTATCCATTAAAAGTAGCAGAACTCGCGAATGCAACCGTACTGATGCACACCATGTGATTTAAAGCGAGTGGGGTCGAGTACAAAACCGGCCATTAGTGGCGAAAGTTTTTGGTTTGTGACAAAAACCCCTATTATCGCCCACTGGTCGTATCTGTTATTGCATGTCTTTGAGCAGTGAAACCTGAGGAGATTGTTGTCCCTACCGCTCTGGATTATCTAGTACAAAATATTTATGTAAAAGATTGATTTCTCTTGCGAAAACCACAGACACATGAATGTATTTAGCTCATTTGATTTTCATTTAAGAATCCTGCACCCCCCTCCCTCCCCCACCTAAGTTACAGACACTCACTCGTGAGTGTACTGAATAGAATATGCTTATAAATAGATATATAGTATATTTTTCACATCTCAACATTTACAGACAAAATCTTTCTAGATGGACACCATACTAGACAGTTACTTGTCAAGCTTGTGTTTTTGATAATGTTGCTATTGAAATATAAAAATATTGGAAACCGTGCATATACATAATGTATCAGAACCACCATAAAATATGATATCCAGAAAAATAATGTTGTGACACAGTGCATTATTGCTACTGTATGGTAACAAAATGTAGTTTTTGATTTGACAACAGTTAATATTGCATAGCACCTTCAAAACTAGGATCTAGCTTTTCCATGTGAAATGAATAATTACTCGATTTTGTGATGGAATTATGTGATACATGTATTAAAATAATTATTGGTCTAGGATTAATCATATATTTATTAAACTATTGATTGAGTTTCAGTGATTATCAGCTCTCCTGTTATATGCTAATATAGATCTACATGTATGCAAATAGAACGGCATGCAACCACGGAAAAGAACAACAATTGATGAACAATCATATGCTTATACATGTACTAGTATTACCATCTCTTGTCACCTCGGATCTCGGCGTAAGGGTGGCCATTCATGTGGGAAGAAACCAGGAAACCTGGTGAAAAGTTGAAAATCCACGTTTTGGCGACCACATATCACCTCACATATTCTAGTGATTGAACCCGTGACCAAACCGGCTGTATTGGTGAGAAGTCAGCCCATATACATGTATATACTGTTCCTAGAGGCAACCACAATGATTTGATACCTATCATAGACATCTCTCTGGTTCACGTTGTTCTTACAGATGCACATCTTTTATGCGGCCTGAACACACCAGTGATGATTGGTGTTATTACATATTAACGTAGTCCGCTACAAACATGTAGGTAACGGAGAGTCAAAATTTAAAAGTCATTCCTTGAATATTATCTCTTCAAAATTACATTATTTTATAGAGTAAATGATCAGCATCCTAATACTGAAAAGAAAATAGGGGGTCACCGTGCTCGTTTCTTCTACATGTTTGTTCAAAATCACACACATTTACCTATAGTGATATAAATTCTGGCATTTTTGCACATTTTTTGGTCCATACTCACATCTTGCATCGTGTTTTCTATGCGAACGGATACGGTGACCCCCTATTTTCTTTTCAGTTTTAGGATGCTGAACAGTTACTCTATAAAATATGTCATTTTGAAGCTCTAGATTACGTTGATACAGGTATTTATTTTAAAAAACCCTTTGACCCCCTTCCCTCACTGTTTGGAGCGGACTACCTTAATCAAATATAGCACATGATTGTTTTTTTTAATCAGTTGCAGTAGATGCAATTTAAGTGCCACACTTGTGTGCAACCTTTCCTGGTACAATTTCATTGAAGCAGAAAGTTGTGCCGAGGTCAGTTCAGTGACACATATTAATTATCAAATTAATTAAATTAATCAATTAATTACCTTCCACTTAGACTTCTATTCACCCACCTGAACATCTACAGGCATAGAGACTGGTCAGTCATTCCAATAAATCTATGAAATCATTGTATTCACTGAAAACACTTGTATTGTTTTTATTTGCAAATTATTGTTTCATTTTCGCTGTTTTATTCCCCTCGGTACCTGTATTACAGAGGCCACCATTCCACCTACTGGTGTCATAGGCTAGTGTAACTCACATATGTTTTTCACACACATTCTTATGTTTCATTTGACATCTTACATGGATATGTACCTCAAAAAATAAGAAAGTTGTGACTCATAACATTAGAGTTTCAATTTTTCACACTTTTTGAGTTTTTTTCGGGTATTGATACCCATACGGTACCTGCCTTGTAGCTGCCATTACTCAGTGTATGGTCTACATAGGTCAAAAATGGTTATAGTTCTTGTTTATAGACATCCCAAGCTTCAATATGGCACCTTACATTCACATTTAGCACCAATAATAAAAAATGTGTCATCCATGCTACATGTATAAGACTTATACAGCATTATAACGCTGCAATACAGCGTAATAATGCTCTAATTTACAGCATAATAATGCTCTAATTTACAGCGTAATAATGCTCTAATTTACAGCATAATAATGCTCTAATTTTTAGCATAATTACACTCTAATTCACTGCATATTTACACTCTAATATAGAGCGTTATGACGCTCTAATTTACAGCATAATTACACTAATTTACAGCATAATTATATACAGTGTTATAATGCTGTATTAGAGCATTATACTCTAATTTACAGCGTAATAACTCTCTAATTTACAGCATAGTTACGTTCTAATTTACAACATTATAACGCTCTAAATTACAGCATAATAACGCTCTAAATTACAGCATAATATCGCTCTAATTTACACTGCCAGAGGCATCATCGGACCTGCTGGTTCATCAGCTCAATCATATGTAGGGCAATCTCAAAATCACTGATCTAGGTATGTTTATTACAAACCACAACAATGGAAAAATGATAGAAGGATGAAAGGTTACACTATAAATTAGAGCATTATACGCTCAAAATCAGAGCATTATAACGCTGTAAATTAGAGCATTACTAGTATAACGTTGTAAACTAGGGCATAATAATGCTGTGAATATTTGTTTTGTATACCTCAATCAGGCGAATATGAGCCACCATAGAAAACAGATCGCGGGATTTATTAAAATAGCTTGTAAGTTACAAGTGGTCCTATATCTAGATCTATTATTCATACAGTTTGCTGGCTCTGCGCCGCTCAGGCTGTTATTCATTAGGACATTACCATACGGTGATTATTACAGGCTCCGCATGCTGGGTTGCGAATTGGCCCAACTCTGCACTGGACACCGGAAATCTTAAATTTGACTCAGCTATAGACAAATCACGAGTATAGTCTGTCGCTCCTGAGCTGTCCACTTTGCCTGAGTACCACCCTGCTGTTTGCACTGAATATTGAAAAGCTTTTGAAAAATTCAAACTTCCATAATCTATACATTTCTTACGGAGTGCAGCTGTTTCCTTTTCAAATAGTAAATTGACTGAACAGTGAACACATTTATAGGACATCTCCTTGATAGGTCGTCAACCTATGGATGTTTTAATAACCACATCAAAATTAATTTTGATGATAGACTGATTTTTTGAGATAATTTGTGAAATTTGTGTCTGGTATCCTTCTCCAAGATTAATTACATACAGATGTTAAATGATACATTTTCTTTTTGAAATTTTACAGTTATACTACCAAATGCTGAACTTTGGCATGATTGTGTCATCAGCCTTGATGATATGGAAGGGTTTGATGGTTGTTACAGGCAGTGAGAGCCCAATTGTTGTTGTGCTCAGGTACGTGAAGGAGATATCATAAATCTGGCCTTGTGAATGCCTAATAAAACCCTTTTCAAGTGATCTTCATTCAGTGCTATTTAGGATATTACCTGTGTCTCTAATCCCATGCTAATTCAAATGAAGAATTTGTATATGTCTAATCACCAACGCAGTGGCAGCATGGAGCCAGCATTCTACCGTGGAGACTTGCTCTTTCTCACCAATTACGAGGAGGAACCAATCCGAGTCGGTGAGATCGTCGTCTTCAAGGTCGAAGGTCGAGAAATTCCCATTGTACACAGAGTGCTCAAAGTTCATGAAAGGTTTGTTGTCAGTAACTCAGTTATGGGATATTCTCCAATATAATTATCTGCTGAAGGGTTCAGATTATCTACAAATGGATTTATTTTTGGGTTATCTTGATGGTTCACAATCATGTTGCTCCTTGCAGAGAGAATGGAACGGTGAAGTTTCTGACGAAAGGTGACAACAACCAAGTAGACGATCGAGGCTTGTATGCTCCAGGACAACTCTGGCTTCACAAAACTGACGTCGTCGGCCGTGCTAAAGGGTATGTACCAGACTGTCAGTTCAGGATTCCATTACATATCAGTGTAAATGTTGTGGTTATTCTTTATCTGATCTAACTTACTTTCATCCAATAAACAAATACTGATGAAAGATCACAATAATATTATACATATACTAGACCCACATGCCTAATTTTCAATTTTGTGTCCTCGTGTGCAGTAATATTGACAATAAAAATATATATACTAAACACACATGCCTAATTTTCAATTTTGTGTCCTGATGTACAGTATTATTATTACATATCGAGACAACAACAAAGTATAACCAAAGGCCTTTTATGTATTCCTCTGATTATATGTGTGCATTTTCTCTGTTGCAGATATGTGCCTTATGTGGGAATAGTTACCATTCTAATGAATGACTATCCAAAATTCAAGGTATGTTAATGTCATGTGGTAATTATTCTCCATATTATTGACCAAATAAAAGCTATTGTTAATGATGCTGCAATCTAAGTGTTATACAATGTAATAAGATTTTATGCATCTAATCTACAAACAGACAGAAATGTTTGTATTACACTCTAATGAACAAAAATGTTGTTTTATCACTGACCAATGATGATGCAATGACCATGCTCCTGTATCTTCCAGTATGCTATCCTGGCACTCTTAGGACTGTTTGTGCTTGTACATAGAGAATGACCCACCAGATTAGTGACCAGTATCCATTACATCCTACTCCCCCCTCACCACCTATCCAGCATAGATGAACAGACAGATGTGCGGACGTGTCATCAACAGCTGATGTTTACTTGCACAATGTTCAAACCTGTATACATTTTAGTATATTCAAATACGCTGTGAAGCAAAATTCATCAACAAAATTTGGAAGTTATTTTGAGGAATAACAGGTGATGATAACTGTATCAAAGATAAACCATTCTTGTTATGTGGATGCATAAATCAAAAGTGTGCTAGAATCATCAACAAATTCATTTGTGTAACATAAGTCATTTGTAGTTAAGTTGAGAATCAGGCGTTTGCTAGCGGCTTGGTATAACGCAATATCACACCAGTATTTATATGTTAATGGTACTTCTTAGAGTGCTTTAAATACTTGACAAGAAAGCATAATTAATGATGACACTGTGTCTGTACATGATCCTTTAAACTATTCATTTGAGATTTTTTGTTTGTAATTGTGTGTTGTAATAAAACTTTGTCCATTCAAAGACTCAACAAACTTGGTTTGACCTTCTGTAGTTGATTTTCAACAGATAACTGTTGAGATACATTTGTGGATAATTTGTGGTCCATTGTTGGGTAATCAACCAGGCACAATGTCTAGTGACATTTAGTGATCATACAGCCAGAACCAGGAGTTCAATGCATGTACATTGTAGCTGCATTTGTCAGAAGATTGCTAGTCAATGGTATTCACGACCACAAATATCTGACATTGTAAATGCTTTCATAATGATCAGTGTTTTTCATCCAAAAATTGAAGGTTATTCCTCAGTGCACACAATTGTATCCCATCGTGAAAGAAAATGTTCACATCGTCCATTTCTGTATGTGTTGTTGTTGGCCTCTCAGATATGTTTTTGGTTGCCAAGAGTGCGAATATGATGTGTTCTAACTATACAAATGATGTTGTTATATTTTATCAGCAGTGATGTTCATATTATAATTGGTGGAAGTTTGAAAGGAAAATATGTATTTGACAGATTGTCTAGAGCTGTATATGTGTTTCGTGGGGAAGGTTGACCTGCAAGTCCATGCTTTATGTGGTGTGTTTGGGGGTGGATTGTTACAAGAAAATCAAAGCTTAAATTGTATCCATTGTTTTAGATCTGGACAGTATTTGTGGACAAGAGATATTGTGTCTAGTGAATAAACATGAAGCTAGTTTTTCGCAAAAATATTTCTGATTGAAAAATGCCAGGACAGAATGATACTACATGTACTAAAGTACTGTATACTGACTGTATGACTAGAAACATGTACATTGACCTTTCTCCAATATTAGATTGATATTGTCATTATTCAAGTTTGAGGTTATGATTACTACATCTATTCTGATTCAAATCATGTTTTATGTATGTGGCTTACCATGCTTATTTTATGCCGTTTGATGTTATTCAACACTGTCAGTGACGGAAAAGCTGTATTCCTGCTGATGTAAAATCTTCGTCATCGTGTGAATGTAAATAAAAGTATGTCACTAAATGTCAGATGGTTTATTGTTTAATAATATAACACAATATCCCACCAACGATCCTGTAACTACCTAAAGATATATGACTCTCATCAAATAACTGTGACAGGCAAACAGCAGCTTCTCTGGTTTATTCCATGGGATTGTGTAGACAATGCAGCATTCTCTAGACAAGTACAGCTAGTTATTTGCCAATTCCTACCATGCCTAAAGGTGATTCCATCTATGACGTATGTCATGCATTTTACGTCTGATTTGATGGGAGTTGACTATCTTTGCGTAGCTATAGGATCGTTGATTCCACCTAATTAACACAATTGTTGAAAATTACAGTTAGCTTTACAGCTGAACCTGAAAAATAGTTTGATGATGGAAAGTTGACCACACTAATGCTTACAACCAGTGAATACTCAACACATAAGACAACATATTTTTATAGTTTAGGGTAATATGGATTTGAGACAAATTAAAATAATTCACTTGGTAAATGTTTTGACTAAAAGGATTTATTGTATTTATGTACAAGTTTGAAATACTAGGGTGTTTGTTGTGTCAAGTTTTCGCATAGTTGTCCTGCCGGTCATGAACTAATGTTGGATGAACATTTTATGGAGGGGAGATTTCAAAGCCCTATTGATTTTCATGAATTTGGGTCATATTTTTTTACCGAACCTGTGGACCAATCAACAATTAGTAGGTAGACACAATGCTGAATATGTGAACTCAAGGTTGTTTGAGGTCATGTCCAATGTCATTAACAGATGCCCAATACATGTATTATGACTTCGCCCATGATCATGAGACAAACCTAAGCTCCATCTTCTGGTCTGGTCCAATAGATAATTGGTAAAGTGAACTTTGGCCGCCTTTCGAGCATATCGAACAAGTCAAGCAAAACCATGCAGAAATCTCGCCATTTTGAACGAATAGATCATAACATGTTATTTCCCATTAGAAAAGGAAATGACTTACCTTTTCGATGATGTATGATTGATCCTTGTATGTGGAGAATAGATGCACTTAATGAGTTGTTGGACCCCCTCCTAGCAACCTTAATCATGAGCTCTTGCAAAACCCATTATAAGTTAAACATCTCCCTAAAATGCAGATTACGTTTCATAACAAATCCATATTTATACAAATATTTATGTAGTAATTTTAGCGACTGTTACTCCCGTCCCTCCCGCGCACTACACATTTCCACAACAAACATTCATTCTACATGACCTACATACAGGACAAGTACACACTATACGATCACAAGCATAAACTCCATGTAGTCATGGTTACATACACAGGTCAAACCACGCACCTGCGGCCCCGCTAGCTCAGTACACTCGGCCCCGTTTACTCGACCTTGACCTTCACATGCACTGACTTCTAAACATAGAACTTGACACACATACTCCATACATCACGTGCACACATACAGGCATTCCAAGTATTGACACGAGCCGGGGAAACCCACTTTCCCGGTGACATCAGCGCATTGCACCACACATTCAACCTATCACAACACCGCTTACACTTGGCGGGAAATTACACAGCCACATGGTCCCTCGGCCCCAGTTTACTGCGCAGAAGTGAAGTGAACATCCCAGTGGCAGGACGTATATACAAAAGTTCCTGTGAGACTGTCGATATTAATATATATAATCTATCGGATATATGTGCAAGTTGTATAAAGGACTATATTAGGAATATAGAAATATAGACTGGGATATCACCCGACGTAGGTGAGAGTGCGACCCTGATTGTGCGTGATTGATCATCAGTCTTTATCACCACAATAAACAGTTAAATTGAAACTGCCGGCTTATTGTATCACACGACGACCCAGTTAAACCGGCTTGATATCGGCCGTGAACGATATTCGTCTCATTGGCGCCGTTCGACCAGGATCTGAGCTAGTCTCGGATTATCGACCCAGACCTGACCGGCATTGATGGCATTGGCCCCGGGAGCCTCCCGCGGTGAGCCACTCGACCCTACGGATGATGAAGTGACGATCAATCCGAATCCGGCCTTCCGACCTTCCGGCCCTCGCTCAGTTGCCATGAGCGATACAGTTCCACTGTCGCAGGAGCAACAACCGTCCGGCCTTTTCGACTCCATTGGCGACCATTCGTCCCTGAGATCGTTTTCGCCGCCTACCGACCTGGTGCAGGAGTTCCTAGACGAAGACCCGCTCGACCCGTCACATACAGTAAGTGACATTCTGCGTGCGCACGCTAGAGCGTACTCGGCCACGCCGGCTAGAGCGACCCAGAAAAGTGACTTTGCCGACAGAAACTATACGCGCTCACGTCAAAGAGCGAGCGTAGATTGTGATATCGACCCAGAACAATTAGCAGTGGACGTTCGGCCGGTAACCATAGACACGTCAATGGTTACGCACCCACCAAGTAACTCTCGGATACGACAGTGGGTTTGTCAGTCTGACAATGTTCCGGAATCGACCCCGCCGAACGCTTATTCGGCCAATCGACCCCTGGCGCCGTCCATGACGCCGAGACAACACGGCCCCGCGCCAGAAATGTACTCACGCGTACCGACCGAGCCTACGGTGGTAGAGTACACACGACCCAGCCAGACGGGAGCGACATCCGAAGACATCCTGATGACGACCGCTACCCGGATCGCGACGCCGCTACGACAACAACGACCCAGCGACACAATGGCGGAACCTCGCGCCACCATGCGACAAGCGCGACCCCGACAAGCACCCTCGACATCAAGTCGCCGACTCTGCGACCCCGACACGCCGACTTCCGACACACGCGCTCCCGCGCCGACCACGCACCGACCATCGCCGACTACCGGAGAACAACCGCGCTTCGATCCGTCGCAAGATCAAGTTGTGTCTGCTCCGGCAGAAAGTGTTGTGCAAATGATCGGACCTCCGATCTCACAATCAGTCGGAAACACCAACGGATATGGTGTACCGCCAGTCGGATACCCTGGCGCAACAAGCGGTGTTCCAAATGGAGTAGCTGTCGGATACTATTCACCGCATGTCGGCTACGCGAACCCACCGCCTGGATATGGTGGCGTTCCCAGCGTGATCGCTGACACCGGCTATCATGGTACACAACCCGGATTAGTGTACCATGGTGTATGCCCGGATGGATCGGTATACCGATATCCACCACCGGCTGTATTCCCACCCTCAGTCGGGATACCATGGGTGACGCCTCCATACAGTCAACCGGCCCCCGCTGCACAAGCACCACACGACCCCAGCCACACGACGGCACCACCCGCCGCATCGCTCGCCGTCTCCGCGACGACAGCACCGACCGCCCCCGCTAACGCGACCCCGATCGGCCCAGATACGACGGCTCCGGCGACTTCGGCTGTTCCGACCCCGACGGCCACTACAGCGACTACACCAGTTGCGGTGAGTGTTGACACGCCCACGCCACAGAGACTCACGTCTGAGCCCCAAACGTTGGCTACGGCTAAAATGGCTCAATGGCGTGCGACCTTTAAGGAGGGCAATCTCACTCAATACGTTCGGAGTTTCGAACAATTCGCTGCGGCCTTTACTTACTCCGACCTCAACAAGACGACGACCTTCCGGAGCACGCTACGCGGCCGCGCTGAAGCGCTAGCTCTCAATATCCCGGTCGCAACTCCCTGGGGAGAGTTCCGTCGCCAACTCCTAGAGGGCTGGGAACCCGAGCCCCGTCGACAGTCCAAACGGGACGATTTCCCGTTCCTCAAGCGGGAACGAAAAGAGGACGCGGAACACTACATGGAGCGACTCCAGGCCCTGGCGGAGCAAGTGTTCGATGACGTTACACCAACGTCGCGGCAACGAACTATAATCGCGCAATTCGTGAACGGCCAACCCGACCCCATTGCCGATAAACTGTGTGCCCTCACTTTTAACAGTTACAGTGAGGCACTTACGGCCGTTCTCAAGGTAGAGAGTCGTCAACAGAGGACAGCCAGAGATCGACATCGAGGCACACGACGTGCTGACATTTCCGCAAGCGGATACGCGGAAGACGACCCTGTCAATGAGGAACTGTCCTGTGCCATGGGACAAGTCACTCAGGGGGAAACACTAACCCCAGAGCAAATTGCGGCCTACTACGACCCCGCGGACAGTGACACTACCGGCCTACAAGGTTGCGACGAACACTCAGTGCCAACCAGCTCACGCGAGTGGGTGGCCGAAGCCTTCCAGTGCGTCCTTAGTGACGAGAATGGACTGTGCGAGGAAACGGCTATCTTCTCTGTCCTACGAACAACGGCCCCGATGAAAGGTGATCGACCCCCGCAACCCGGACGACCCATGGTGTGCTTCTTTTGCAAGAAGCCCGGCCATCGCTGGATGCGATGCTTTCGGCTTAAGGATGTGCTAGTACGTAACGGCATGAAACCGCTAGCATTTCGGCCCAATGGTCCCGGTACTGACAGAAGGACAGCTCAAGTGTTGTCAGTACCTAACCAAACCGGTAACCAAACTAAACCGGCCCCACCAACACCTCCGACCCCGTCGTCAAACCAGTAGGGGAAGGTGCTGAGGAGCAAGGACCTTCCAGACAACAGGACAACGTTCCCCGCTCCACATCTGCGGTTGTCACGACTACTGTACCGGTAACGACACCAATAACGACCCCGCAGCCGGCCCAGCCCACACCTCAGCTCCTTGAAGGGGTGTGTACAAAATGTCAAGCTCCGACCCCGAAATCGGCCTCTTTTCATGAAGGGGTGTCCGCACCGCGGCCACAGCGACCACCACGTGGAGACCGTCGTCCTGAAGGGGTGTCACCCCCGACCGCCAACGGCACCGGAACGGACAGCATGTCCGAGATCGAGTGGATCTCCGACGACGGAGGATTCTACGCTTTTCCGAGTGGACCGGAATCCAAACTGCCGCCTCTGCACACACTCTTCCGGCCACCGCTAGACGACCCCGAAATTCCGGCTGTCATCAACAACTCCAGCGCCACCAATCACAAATGCTGGAAGTTGCCGGTACACGTCGGAAACAAGACGATAAAGGCTGTACTCGACTCCGGAGCGCAGATCTCCCTGCTCCGACGCGATCAGCTACGTCACGTCCCCGCTGACCAGCGACATTTGCGGTCTACTTCGGCTATTATTCGTGACGTCACCGGACAGTCAAGCCCGATCGATGGACTGATCGACCTCTCAATACAGGTCGGAACTAACCATATGGTCGTAACCTTTTGTGTGGCTGACATACATGACGACATGATTCTCGGCATGAACTTTTTTCGGCAAGCTCACGCTGTAGTGAATTACGGTGAAGGGACGATACAGGTGCACAAAGAAATCCTGTTCGCCCATAAAGACATTGAGGCCAATGTTGTCAGAATGGCCGTGCGACGAGCTGTCACCGTCCCCGCACGCAGCGAAGCAATAGTGGAGCTGGTCCCGACTTCCCGAGTTCGAGTTCGACAACACCCGAGGATAGTCCAGCCACTTACGACCTTTCCCGAGGAAACCGACCTCATCATGGGGAGAACACTTACGACCCTGAATCGGCAGTGCGTAAAGGTGTCGGTAGTCAATCCAGCAGATACCGGCATTACGCTCACCCGTTCCGACCCTGTCGCCATAGCAAGCCCTGTCGAAAGTGTCGTCGGAGCCCTGCCACGACCCGGAGAGGAGCCCGACCCGGCCACGGTAGACGCCAGTCACTACTGCGACCTACCGCCACATCTACAGGAAATGGTGGATCGCGCCGGACTAGCGCCGGAACAGCATCGGCGTTGCGCCAACCTGGTTCACCAATACCAGGACACATTTATGCACCCAGACGGCCAACTGGGACGGACCCAAGTCGTCCAGCATAGAATCGACACCGGCAACTCGGCCCCAATTCGACAACGACAGCGACGCGTCCCTCAGGCGCAGCAAAGCATCATCGACGAGGAGATCGACAAGATGCTCCGCTTGGGGTGTATTGAGCCGTCCGATTCGCCCTGGAGCGCACAGGTAGTGCTCGTGCGGAAGAAGAACGGACAAGTACGCTTCTGTGTCGACTATCGGCTCCTGAATGACGTCACCCGCAAGGATTCGTATCCCTTGCCCAACATTCAGGACACTCATGACGCCCTGGCAGGCGCCAACTACTTCTCGGCCCTAGACCTGGCCTCTGGCTACTGGCAGGTTGAAGTCGACCCCAGCGACAGACCGAAGACTGCCTTCGCCACAAGGAAGGGACTCTATCAGTTTAAGGTCATGCCATTCGGCCTTAGCAACGCCCCGGCAACCTTCGAACGGCTTATGGAGACCATACTCCGTGGTTACTTGTGGACCCGGTGTATGTGCTATCTCGACGACGTGATAGCTTACGGCAGAACATTCGACCAGGCACTCGCAAACCTGGAAGCGGTCCTGGATCGAATCAGATCGGCAGGCCTGAAACTTCAGCCCAAGAAGTGTGAGTTATTCCAACGGGAAATCTTGTACTTAGGGTTCATAGTGAGCGGCCAAGGAATCCGAGTCGACCCCAACAAAGTCAAAGCCATCAGAGAATGGCCGACCCCGTGCGAGATCACCGACGTCAGGGCTTTCCTTGGTTTCGCCAACTACCACAGGCGATTCATCAAGGACTACGCTGAGATCGCTGAACCTCTCGTAGCGCTTACCCGAGGTGAATGCCACTTCACTTGGGGACCGGCCCAGCGACGAGCTTTCCAGCGACTCCGCGACGCCCTCATCAAGGCGCCCAAGCTCGCTCATCCGACCCAGAATCCGGAGGACTACTTCATCCTCGATACGGATGCAAGCGGCTTTGCTGTGGGAGGAGCCCTCTCACAAAGGGTTGACGGGAAGGAGATCCCCATCGGGTTCGCCAGCAAGACCCTGTCCCGGACCCAGCGGAACTATTGCACCACCTATCGGGAACTACTGGCAGTAGTTGAGATGGTGCAACACTATCGGCACTACCTCTGGGGTAGGAAATTCCTCCTCCGAACCGACCATAGCTCGCTAAGGTGGCTGAAAAACTACAGCGACGCCGACGGCATGCTCGCTAGGTGGCTCGCCAAGCTACAGCAGTATGACTTTCGGATAGAGCATCGACCCGGAAAATTACACGGTAACGCCGACGGCTTGTCACGGTGCCACAGTTGCAAACACCAAGACTGTCCCGGACGACTCGTCACACCTCCGACCGACCCGGAAACAAGTTCCGGAGAACTTCCAGTTCGTCGGATAACTGTTGTTCCGACCCAGACAAGGGCAGACCTCCTGGACAGTGATTCGATAACATCACCGGTCTTGCCCCAGCTAGTTTCGGCACGCCAAGTTGTTCGAGTCCGTGCTTTGGACGCCACACTTGATGGACAAAAGTGGCTTTCGGACTATTCGACCCAGGACATTGTCGCGGCACAGCAAGCCGACCCCAGCGTCGGAAAAGTGCGGCAATGGATACTAGCCGGCACCAAGCCCGACTCACGAGAAGTCGCCCGCCAAGGAGAGGAGGTAAAGACACTTGTTTCTCGCTGGAACCTCCTGGCGCTACAAGACGGTGTGCTAGTTCGACATATAAAACCCGACCCTGCTGGACGGCCCGTGGTGCAAACCGTGCTCCCCGTAGCACTCAGGACACAAGTTCTGCACCAACTACACGACCTCAAGATTGTCGGACATCTCGGCATACAGCGTACCATCGAGAGAGTCAGGCGCCGATTCTACTGGCCCGGCTTGGCGCTGGACGTCGCCCGCTGGTGTGCCCGCTGCCCGCAATGTGTGACCCGCAAGGGTAAACCGGCCCCAAAAAGATCGCCCCTGACACAGCTACCGACAGGAGCGCCGTTCGACAGAATAGCGATGGACATCCTCGACACCCACAAGGTCACGGGAAGAGGCTATCGGTATGTACTAGTCGTGTCGGACTACTTTACGAAGTATACTGACGCTTTTCCGCTACGGCGACATACGGCCAAAAATGTTGCCGACACCCTGGTGAATCGGTGGATAGTCTACCACGGTGTCCCCAAAGCGGTCCATAGCGATCAAGGTACTGAGTTCGAGTCGTCCCTGTTCCGGCATGTTGTGCGTCTACTGGGCGCTAAGAAGATTCGTACGACCCCATACCGACCCCAGAGCGACGGCCAAGTTGAGCGATTCAACAGGACATTGCTCAACATGCTGAGTGCGTTCGTCAGCGATCGTGCAAACGATTGGGACTTGCACCTGCCATATGTGTTAATGGCCTATCGAACCTCAGTACACTCGTCCACGGGATGCACCCCGCATCTGATGGTGTATGGACACGAGTGTAACTTGCCAGTCGACCTCATGTTTCCGACCTACGACCCTGAGCCTCTACCTCCGTGTGGTCCGGAGTATGTGGAGTATTTGCGGCAAGCCATCAGAACGGCCCACGGTTTCGCCCAAGACCATCTCGAGAAAGCGGCAATTCGGCAAAAGATGGGTTATGACGCCCACGCGAAACCACGACCCCAGTTTCAACCAGGCGAACTGGTCCGGTATTATTATCTGCCACTCACGCAGAATAATAAGTTCGCTCGGCCCTGGACTGGTCCCTGGAGGATCATCGACCGTGTAACCGAGGTGGATTACCGAATCGCCCTGGTTTCCAACCCTCGGAACACTCGTGTTGTTCATCTGGATGTGCTCAAGCCATACGAAGGTGACAACCAAGCGGCCCACATCTACTCCGACCCTGTACGACCCACGTCGTCGTCAAGCAAGTCCGACCCAGAACAGTCACCCGACCCCATGGGACTTCTCAAGGAGTTCTATTACCCTTGGGAGGTAACAGTCCAAGATCGACATACCAATTCAGACCAAACAGCAGAGTCTGATTCGCAAACGACCCAGGATCGTCAATCGCGATCTCCGACTTCATCCGGCTCAAGTCGACATCGGCAACGGAAAAGATCACACAGATCAAGTTCCGACACACCAAAACCGGCACGCAAGACACGCAGGCAAAAGCCTGTGGTATCTTCCGACCCTGAGACAAGCGAGGCTACGCCCCCGCCTGCACGACCAAATCGACCCAGACGTAATGCACGCAGACCGGCCCGCTACAGATAACCCCGGCCTTGTTATCTGATTGATATCATTGATGATGAATTACGCATGTCTAATGGACTATGATATCATGTCTTTCCCAATAATAATATATTATATTACAATAACAATATATGCATTTAATATGTACAAGATGTCAGTGAGGCAAATTCGATATATACACACTAGATATGATATTATAATTATGATGCTGGTGAAAAATTGGTTGCGTTATGATATGTGTTTCGACCCCGTATAACATGTACCATTGATCAAGGCGTATGTTACGCACTGACTAAGATTATCATGTAAAGCTTCAATCCATGTGTCAGCCGAAGAGGATAATAACCAGTCACACCGTGAGTAAGGCCACTTAGTTGTCGAAGAGGTGATAGTGTGATTCGTTCTGGAGTATGCGTCGACAGAGCCTCTACTCACTCCATGTAATATTCGGAGGAACGGCCCAGTGGTACGGGAACCAGTCACGGAAAAGCTATCATGCCAAGATGCGGCCTGTCACCAAATTCATCACCCAAAATATTCAAAGCGCCGCGGTGTGACCGACCCAGATCATTGCAATTTCGACCCCTACAATAATTGCGGCCCCGTCGTCCTGTGAACTGGCTGAAAATGAATGGAACGATGTCCGCCCCTGTGAGTGATTGATATTCATATCTCAGCCTTTAATAACTGTGTGTCGTCTGTGAAACAGCAACTCGACCCCGTAGTTTATTGTGCGCTAACTTGTGGGAGAAGGAATGATGGACTGATGAGTTCACAAGGCACGCACGAGCGCTAATAAACATTTTAGCTGTTTACAGCACCTACATGAAGTCGCCCCTAATAATTACAATAGTGAGTCGTCGGGCAAAAAGAGCCCAGTAATCTGAACAGTCGACTAGTATAAAAAGACAATGATTCGGCACGAGTTATCCAGGGGACGGCAGATGGACATACGGAAATCTGGACAGTGTGAGGACACCCCTACTGTCGTAATGGACTGACCCAAGAGGTCAGAGAAGGATCGCCCCGCGTTTCCTTGACGACGGCCCCGCCTTGCTGTGTGTACGCTTGGAACAATGATACATAGCGTAAAGACGTTTTCTATACATATAGAGAACGCCCCCCGGCCCAGTTCTAAGAATCGAGATGCTGTCAGCATCTTTGTGTACGGCATTGAAGATTAGCGGCAATCAGGTCACTTGTGCCTGAGACTTTGAAGGAGGAAGACGGACTTGAAGTTTCGGCTATTGAGATACAGACTATTGTTATAGAAACTGTGCTAATCGAACAATACTTATCGGCCTATAGACTGTGATATCATTGAAATCCTGGTCACAAGACTTTGGAGTTAATTCGGCTTGTATTATCGGCATTTGAACTAGGCTGGTTTTGAAGAAATCCAGACTTTGTTACAGCCAGCCTAGTCAGTACTTGGGAAGTACTTCGGCTTAATTTCGGCCCGTCAGCATGGCTGACAAACCCGGAGACGACCGGGAAAATAGCGACCCAGGTGACAATCGGCCCCGCACAGTTAAGTTGGACGGCGATAACATCACCGTCCAAGTGATCGACACCGGGGATGAATCGGATCATCCTATAGTCGTCCCCGACAACGAAGTTTCGTCCGGCCCCGACTCCAAGTGGACGACCCAGAGCAGCTCGAGTCACTCCACAGAGACCTCGACGAGCGTCTGCCGCTTCATGGATCCGGCGAGTTCGCGGCCGATTTCCAGTTCCTGCGGCAACACGGCAGACGTTTGGCGACCCGCTCGCTTCCCGGCCTGCAGGCACTACCCGGCCAGAATCCCGACCTCACAGACTTCCTACGGGATGAGGACGCCCAGCGGCTCCCGAACTACCTCGGATTCCACGAGGACTTTTGGACGGCTCGTCTCGAACAGGCCGCCCATAATGCCGACCCCTTGCTTCTGCCGTCAGAACCGGAGGAGCACCTTCCGACCCTGTCACTCGCCCGCGCTGACGATTTAGCGCACCAGTACTTGCGACTGATTCGTCGGGAGTACCTGTCGGCCCTGGATCACCACATCAGGCAGGCAGAATATAACGGCCTGTCTGTCGGCTTTGGGATGGGTGCTCTGCATGAGCGCCACCAGCCCACGTTCCCGGACGCCCTGTCCGAAGAGAATCTACGGCTTCGAGTCCGTGTGACTCAGTTGGAGGACCAAGTCGCCCACCAACGACAGGAAATCACTCGGCTTCGAGCGACTTCGACCCCGACGCCATCGGAGGCACAAGCTCCGTCGACCCCGACCACACCGACCATCCCGGGGGAGTTGTTGGCCACGATCGTGTCCATCCTGCCCAGACTACCCCCGGACGAACAGCTACAGCTGATGCGGCAGGCATCGCCAGCGGCCCCGCCTCCTCCCGCCAGCAGGCGTGAACGGGAGGACAAGTAAATACGACCCCGAACTGTTCGGCCCCTTTGATGCGGCCCCGAGTGACCAAAACAATTCTGGTCACGGCATATATATATTGTAAATAGTGTACATATACATTTAATATCCTAGTCATGGCTTTTTGTTTTTATACATGTAATTTTAGTTAAATTTAATCTACATTTTATTTCAGTTCAGTAGACTCTTAAAGTTATAGTTCCGTTTCGCTTTGAAACGTCGAGGAGTTTTGTTTATCATTCCATATCATACATTCCATTCATTGTTGTGCATGTATTTGTATATGTATCATCGTAGAGACGGCTGACGGACTGACTGCTGACGTTTATTTTGACAGTTAGGAATTTTTATTGTATGAAGTGTTTTCGCATTTCGCGCGGCGTGTGTGTGTGAGTGCTTTTGGGTTTGACCTTTAGGACTTTTTAGCTTTTTATTGTTTAGTTTTTGGCGACGGTAGGGTCCGGGGAGGGTAATTCCGAGGGCGTAGAATTAATGAAGGGGTGTTATGTAGTAATTTTAGCGACTGTTACTCCCGTCCCTCCCGCGCACTACACATTTCCACAACAAACATTCATTCTACATGACCTACATACAGGACAAGTACACACTATACGATCACAAGCATAAACTCCATGTAGTCATGGTTACATACACAGGTCAAACCACGCACCTGCGGCCCCGCTAGCTCAGTACACTCGGCCCCGTTTACTCGACCTTGACCTTCACATGCACTGACTTCTAAACATAGAACTTGACACACATACTCCATACATCACGTGCACACATACAGGCATTCCAAGTATTGACACGAGCCGGGGAAACCCACTTTCCCGGTGACATCAGCGCATTGCACCACACATTCAACCTATCACAACACCGCTTACACTTGGCGGGAAATTACACAGCCACATGGTCCCTCGGCCCCAGTTTACTGCGCAGAAGTGAAGTGAACATCCCAGTGGCAGGACGTATATACAAAAGTTCCTGTGAGACTGTCGATATTAATATATATAATCTATCGGATATATGTGCAAGTTGTATAAAGGACTATATTAGGAATATAGAAATATAGACTGGGATATCACCCGACGTAGGTGAGAGTGCGACCCTGATTGTGCGTGATTGATCATCAGTCTTTATCACCACAATAAACAGTTAAATTGAAACTGCCGGCTTATTGTATCACACGACGACCCAGTTAAACCGGCTTGATATCGGCCGTGAACGATATTCTTCACATTTATGAACATGTATGTAGTGTCTAAAATGCCCAATAAACCAGCCCGAGTTCAGGCTTCTGCAAAAATGATAGCAACCTGTTTTGCTAAAGTTGCCACTGGCTCCAGATCAACAAAATATTCCTCTCTGAATCTATTTGTTTGAGCACGTAATGACATTATACATATTCAATGGCACTGGCGTCGGAACCGGGGGGGGGGGGGGGGGGGGGCGGGCTCTGGGGGCCCGAGCCCCCTAACTTTTTTGATAGTGGGGGCTCGAGTATGTTTGGGCCCCCCCAGATTTCGCGAATTTTTTTTGGGGCATGGAAATACAGATCGCCAATACGACTCTAAAACATTATATATAGTATACATTTCCAATAGATTTCATTTAATTGAATGAAAAATCACATGTCTCAGAAACCCATGGACTATGCGTAATGGATCTACTGAGAAAATCATTCCGGTTATTAAATCACGGGAGAGTTTCCAAACCTGACTCAACTAGCGACGATATAAACAACCGAAAAAAGAGTAGATCCTCGATTGGACTACTCTACGGTGAGGCGGTGAAGCAGGGGTGGCAGGAGAGGGTGTCAGGGTGCGCTATATAGGCCTACCCACACATCCCCGTTAGGAAAACTGTACAAAAAAAATTAAATTTCATTGGTTAAAACTTGAGAAATATATGATTCTATCGTGAACCCTGTCTGAATTTTCCGAAAATGTTTTCTGTTTAAGTATATTTCGTTTACCTGAAACCAAGAAGTAAGAATTCACACACAATTTGTGTAGAAGAAACCAAGCAAAATTAAACAAGATCGACATATGGCCTTAATCACTGAATGATCAAAATAAAGTAAAAAAAATATTTTAAAAAAGTTATGGAATCTGGAGAATGGGAACCAGGTCAGGAGCAAGGATAAGTTCAGAATCAACCTCAGAACACCCGAAAGCTCTGGCTTCTGGGGCCCGCTTAAGGGCCCCAGACCCCACGCCGAAGACTGGCTCCCTCCCCCTGCTCAGTTGCGATTTGTGTATATATTTTAGACCCCCTCTCTGGGAGGTCAGACCGCTTGCGAGGCAATCTGCCACCCCTATATAGAACACAAATACAGTCCACCTATTGTATATCGCACCCATCTGTTCTGCTCAGTAACTTTTCATGGAGATAATAAAAGATGAAGTGGCTTGAATTCTTTGGGCCTCCATTCGAAGAAAATTAAATTCCTTGGTACCCCACAAAAATAACACTGAACTGGGCCCAAGGTACACGCCAGGAATGTTCTGAGAGAACACCAAACTCCAAAATTTTCTCGGGGGGCTTACGGCCCCACCCCCCCCCCCCCCCCGCCCCCCAGACCGGACATTTTTGGGCCCCCCCACTTTTCAAATTCTTCCTACGCCACTGTTCAATGGGTATCAGGGGCGGGTTTAGGGAGGGGCAAGGGGGCCATGCCCCCCCCCCCCCCCAAGAAAAAAAGAGAAGAAAAAAAAAAAGAGGAAAAGGGGAAAAAGAGAGGGGAGGAAGTGTTTTCAAGATACATTACACCGGGAAGTAGCTTTAACTTCTGGTGCCCCATGTCGCGAGCAGTGTGTTCATTCTATAACCAACCCACCTATTCTCAGTGGAAGCACTTTATGCCTTTCACCTTCTATAAATGATTTGAAAGCATTGAATGGCCAAATGCACTTAATCCTTTGATGGGGTCCAAAACCAAGTAATATTTTAGATCATATTTTGTTTCAACTACAGTGATCATGCATTTATGGGTGTTAAGTAATGCTTGATAGTTAGACCCAGGAGAGCTCTGGGATGCTGTATTAGGCACGTGAATACCCCAGACCCCCGGCCGACAGGGGCCTGCTTCAACTTCCTTAACAACATTCCAGAACTAGGCTTTCCCTCAAAATCCTAGATTTGCCTGAATCAGCCATGCAACACACTCTTTAGGGGGATGGGAAATGGACCAAAGGAAACCTATAAAAAACACCGCTGCATATCCCTTCAGCTTCTGGGGCCCTCAAGCGGGTACCAGATCCTTGGTCTTCACCACCTCGCTTCACGACATTTCATATCTTGGCCATCCAATCAGAACCCTGGATTCACCCAAGATCAGGTATTCATAAACTCACCATGGATATTGGACCAAGGAGAGCCCTAGAACACATCATTGGGGATGCATAAACCTTCAGCGTCTGGGGCCCTTGAGCGGGCCCCAGACCCCCGGCCGACAGGGGCTTGTTTCTTCTGGCTTAGTTGCATTTCACAAATGGGCCTTCTCTCAAATGCCAGATCTGCGCAGAATTAGCCATGCAAAAACTCTTAGGGGGATGGGGAATGAACCAAAGGAAACCTATAAAAAACACCACTGGGCAAGCATAACTCGCTTCGCAATATTCCATATCTTGGCCCTCCTTCAGAACCCTCGTTCCACCCAAGATCAGGCATTCATAAACTCTTTGGGACCATGAAATTGGTCCAAGGAGAGCCCTAGAACACACCATTGGGGATGCATAAACCTTCAGCGTCTGGGGCCCTTCAGCGGGCCCCAGACCCCCGGCCGACAGGGGCTCGCTTCGCTCGCCGCTCTGTCGAACAAAGGTTTTGCCCCCCCCCCCCCCCTTCCAAAATCTATACCCGCCCCTGGGTATGGCCAACATAAAGATCAAGAAACAGAAAAGCTCACACACGAACCATTTGCACAATGAAATGTCATCCACATCGTTCACATTCCCGTCATCATACCATTCTCATCACATCCACAATGTCATTCATGTATAGTGTTTTCCACATCTTCACTCGAACGGGAGTCCGTGCCCAAGGTCGATCATGTCATTGTGATCAGCTGGTGATCTACAAACATTGCATTCTTTCGGCATGTTCCCGTTCAATGGACTGCTGTCATTAAAATAAGTAGTGAAACAAACTTGCATTTCTTCTACTGTATTGGATACTTTTGATTTCTCCCTTGGATCTTCACTTGAAGGCTTCCATATTTGCCTTGTTTGGTATGCTCTTGGTTCTTAATTGATACATCGGGGCTACTGATCCATGACAAAGTCTATCTTTTCCCGGTTGTCTGATTTTGTAGTCACCAGCTGATTCCCGAGCCATATCCCCAAACGTCTTGGGAACATTACTGAGATAATTCAGTAACCTATACGGCAATTACCATTTTGTGAAAATATAGGAATATCAACAAGCAGCTTCAAGAGCAATGCTGGAGAAAATATGGGCCCAAGTAGCGCACCTTACTTAATTTAATCCGTCTGGGACATTTTTAATCTTCATCGAATTTAGAAGAAATAGTAAGATGCGCTAATGCCCAAAATATGGCAACGCGGAAAATCATGTCCGAACATTAATGAATGCGTTATGAATTTCAATCATAGCGCGACATCAATGAACAAAACTCCACAACGTACCATGTGAGCCCAAAGAGTAAAATGCCACTCTTCTCCAGTTTTAAGTTACTGGCGTTGCGTCCGTCGTCCGTCCGTAGTCATTACCTGTTTTGAGCCATTTCCAACTTTTTTTCACCGTAGACAAATGTATAACTGCCATCCAAATTTCCCTTCATAGAAACTGTATTGTAGGGGAACTTATTAGGGACATTCACTTTTTTAAAAATTATTTTTGAATTAAAGCAACTGCCTTCGAAACTAGTCAATATTTTTTTTAAAAACTATATTCCATATTAAACATGCTTAATTAACTGAATGAGACATACTCACATCAAATGTATTGACTATAACCAGTCCTTTGGGAAATTTGGCTCATTTGAGCAGGCGATTCTCGCGTACATACAGGAACTGTATCCATCACACGCAGATGTAAAGCATAGAAGTGCGATATAGACTGACAATTCCACGTACATCATGGTTTACCACTGATTATATTCTCATAACTACACTCATATTCACATGCGAACTGGAAAATGTACTCGATGTGGACTTTTAAGCACGATTTGGGATTTGTTTACCCATAAGAGACTCGATGAATACACTTCGTTTGGTTTTTTACAAAACCGAAAGACAACTCGGACGGACTATAATTGTCAAAATAATTGAGCACACCTTTTGTTATTTTGCATTAGATGTGTCTCACAGATATTTAGTCCTGAAAAAAAATATTGCATACATTCGAAGGCAGTAGTTTTAACTTTGTTGTGAGGAGAGATTTACTTCCTGGGAAAAACTTGGGAATCAAATATTTAAAACCCGGAATGAATATTAAAACCTGGAATTAAGTTTTTAAACCTGGAATTAAATGTTAAATCCAGGAAATAAATATTAAAACCTGGAAAAAAAATGTTTAAACCCGGAATTAAATATTCAAACCTGGAATTAAATATCAAATCCTGGGATTAAATATTAAAACTCGGAATTAAAACCATGAAATAAATGTTCAAACCTGGAATTAACTGTTCAAACCCGGAATTGAATATTCAAGCCGAGAATTACATATTTAAGTCTAGAATAAAGTATTAAAACCTGAAAATAATTGTTCAAACCTGGAATTAAATATTCAAACCCGGAATTAAATATTCAAACCGGGAAATAAATATTCAAACCAGGAATTTAATATATGAAACCGGGAAATGAATATTCAAACCGGGAATTAAAGCAGATGCCTTCGAAACCAATCAATATGAAAAAAACTATATATTTAAGAAAACTATATTTCATACTAAACATGCTAAACTAGCTAAATGTAACATACTCACACCAGATGTAATGAAAATAACCAGTCCTCAGGGAAATTTTGCTCATTTGAACAGGCGGTTCTCGCGTAAATACAGGAACTGTATCCATCACACGCAGATGTAAGCAAAGCATAGAAGTGTGAGATAGACTGACAATTCCACGCACATCATGGTTTACCACTGATTATTCTCTCACAACTACACTATATATGCACATACGAACTGGAAAATGTACTCGATGTGGACTTTCAAGCTCGATTTGAGCATACATTCGGGTTTGATGTAAACAAACTTCGTTTGTGTAAAAACCGGTACAAAATGGGCACTAAAACGGATGAAAAGACAAATCGGACGGACTGTAATCGTCAAAATCATTGAGTACACCTTTTGTTATATTGCATTAGATGTGCTTAACAAAAAAAAATGGTTTTGAAAAAAATATTGCATACATTCGAAGGCAGCAGCTTTAAATATTGGAACCTGGAAATAAATGTTTCTGGGCTTTGATAATTATTTCCCGGTTCTCACATTTAATTCCAGATTTTAATATTTAATTCCCAGTTTGAATATATTATTCCAAGTTTGAAATATTTAGTTCTCACTTTTATTTATTTCTACGGAAAAGAGTTATATCCTAAAGAATAATAAGTTGAATGTCCCTTATAAGCTTCTCTATTATGGAGTAATCTCTTAGAACATTTGAGTTACAGCACACTGGGAAGTTATTTATTGCGGTTTCAGTGGTGACCTTGAATTTGACCTTTAATGACATTTAATAAAGGTCAAAACGGCCTTTTTGTTGAAAAGACATTTTTTTTTGGATTTCGGTTGCCATTTTCTCGACATCTGTTTCGTAACTTTTTCACTAATTGATGCATATGACTCCCCATATATACCCCTGTGATGTGTATTTAAGTTTCGTTGTTCCTGAATTGTCAGACCTTAAAAGGTTCTTGAACCTTAAAAGGTCAAAACAGCAATTTTTGTGAAGAAAAAACAGTTGAGGCTCAACACTATACATTTCTCCGGGTAACCATTCTTTGCCATTCAGCTATTTTTATATCACCGTCCCTTTGGTCCGATAACCTATTGACATGGCGTTGCGTCCGTCGTCCGTCCGTCGTCCACATTTTATCTTTACAGTTTACGATCAAATGTTTCTGAAATTTTTGCACAAAAATACCAACAAATATTTCAAGAGGTAGGTATGATTTTTTAATTTTTGCATTGTTTTCATTTTGGACTTTGCAATATTCAAACATCTTGTATGTTGATATGGGATAGTCCCCACAAACTGATTTTTTTAGAATTTAAACTTTCTCCTACAATTGTTGTAGGCGAATTTTTTTCACTTTGATAAAAAAAGTCAATTATTGATATTTGGAATCTTCAAAGTTTACAATTTAATCTTTCTGAAAGTTTGAACCAAAATACCAAAAAATACAGGAAAAACGAGGTATTTTTTGCTTCGTGATATTGCATTATTTTCAAAATGGTGGCCAATGTCGATAAAAAACGCCCAGTTTTTGACTTTGCACTATTCCAACTTCTCATCTGAGTCCGCTTGATGGTATCTTTTGAATGTTGATGCTGCGGGATAGTTCCCACCAACTGATTTTCTGGATACCGGACATATGGTCCAATAACCTATTGGCGTGGCGTTGCATCCGTCGTCCGTCGTCGTCCACATTTTTATCTTTAAAGTTTACGGTCGATTTTTTCTGAAATTTTGCACGAAAATTCCTAAAATACTTCAAGAGGGAAATATTTTTTTAAAATATTTTATTTCGCATTTTTAGGTTACCGTACTTTTGGGCTGATAACCTATTGCCGTGGCGTTGCGTCCGTCGTCGTCGTCCATCATCGTCGGCGGCGGTGTCGTCGACGTCCGTCTATATTTTTATCTTTAAAGTTTCAAGGTCAGAGCATAAAATGGTTAATATGTCGCTTATTATCGACTTTACAGCTTAGGAATCAATTTTGAACATATGGGAAATGATGTATGCCGAATATTTTGATAACCTTGAATTTGACCTTTGGCCTCATTTTCAAGGTCAGAGCACAAATTGGCTAATATCTCGCTTATTATCGACTTTACAGATCAGGAATCAATTGTGTACATATATGAGATGTGCTGAATATTCTCATGACCTTGAGATTGACCTTGCACCTCGTTTTCAAGGTCAATGCACAATATGGGTAATATCTTGCTTATCATCGACTTTACAGATTCGGAATCACTTGTGCACATATAGGAAATGATATACACCGAATATTTTGATGACCTTGAACTTGACCGTCGACCTCATTTTCAAGGTCAGAGCACAAGATGGCTGATATCTCGCTTAATATCACCTTAACAGGTTAGGAATCAACTGTGGACACATAGGAAATGATATATGCCGGATAGTCTCATGATTTTGAATTTGCTCTTTGACCTCATTTTCAAGTTCATAGAACGAAATGGTTATTATCTTGCTCATCATTGACTTCACAGCTAGGGAATCGATTGTGAACACATAGGAAATGACATTTGCTGAATATTGTTATGACCTTGAACTTGACATTGGTTTCAAAGGCAGGGCATAAAATGATCAATATCTTGCTGATTGTTGACTCTACAGTTTGTGAACCGATTGTGTACATATAGGAATTGATATAAGCTGAATATTCTCATCAACTTGAATTTGACCTTTGACATTATTTTCAAGTTAGAGCACAAAATGGCTAATATCTTGTTTGTTAGCAACATTACGGCTTAAGAATCAATTGTGTACATATGAAAATGATATATATGGTGAATATTGTTATGACCTTGAATTTGACCTATGACCTCATTATCCTTCATAATGGTAGCTGTATGGAGTAAACTCCTAGAATATTTCAAGATCAATGCGTCAATTTTGACATTTTCCCGGTAACCTTCCCTAGACCTTGGACTAATTTTTCAAAATGCCAAATTTGGACTTTGATGGCCATTTTCTCAAAATCTACTTGGTAACTTTTTTTCTAAATCATGCATGAGACTCCCCATATGTACCTTTGTGAAGTGCGTATAGTTTCGTTGCAGTTGAATCGTCGATCTGCGCTTGGCAACCATTATGATTTTTTGACGGATCTGCCCCCAAATAGGCAAGCAAAAATTCACCTTTTGAAAAAGAAAAATTGGACAGAAAAATTTAGCCACTATTTTCTTCATAATGGGAGATATAGTTTAGATATTGACACTTCCAAATGGGAAGTCATACCCAGTCAACAATTTGACCTCACATTTACCTCACAGTTATCTCAATTTCAGAGAACAGCAACGTCACAGTGTGACATCGTTGTGACCTCAAACTGTCACTCCTCATCAAACTCACACTGACCTCACAGGTGTGACGTCTCTAGCGGCGCAAAATAGAGAAACGTCATTTCATATGATATGGATGCAGATTCGGAAAGAATATTAACATAGGTGCCATACATTACGCATATAGCGTCCATAAGGCTGCACAAATGGTATTTCATGCCTGATTTTATGTAAAAGTCATCCATAATGCACGCCCAACTCAAATTCCGACTTTTCCAATTAATTATTATATTAATTAAATATCGGCCATTTTTAATATATCATAGTGACATCACGACAATATCACAATTGTGATGTCATATCTGAGATGTCATCGTGTTATCACATCGACCTCACACCTTTGAGGTCACAATTATAAAATCCCTATAATATCACAACTATATCACCTTTGTTATGCCATTATGTCTGAGGTCATGGTGACATCACATCGACATCACACGATAGAGGTCACAGTTGTGAGATCATTGTGATAACCCTGTGGCATTATAAATGTGACATCAAAGGTGTGATGCGTATGTGATATCACTGTGACGTTTCGTGATGTCATGTGTTGACTGAGTATATGGCTATATGTGTGGTGACCTTGAATTTGACCTTTGATGACATTGAAAGATCAAAACAGCCTTTTTAGGTTTTAAAAAATTTGCACTTTGTCTTGCACTTTGTCAAAAATTACTTGAATCTAATCATGTTTGAGATGCTTATTTCAAAACATGCCAGTTGAGATAGTTGGTTTTTGCATTGAAACATGGAGCGCATTAAATTCCTCATAAGGTCCGATCTATAAGCCAGAAAGGCCCAAAATGACATGATATACACCAGAAATACTTCTGATAATAGGCAGTCACATCAAGGGGTTTCGTTTTGTGACTTTGAGTTTGACCTTTAATGAATCTGATATGTCAAAGCAGCAAAATAAGTTGTCTGTACCTGTCTCCGGTAACCTTTCTTAGCCGTATGGCTATTTTTCCGTTATAGCTCTCCGTATCACTACTCCTAGAATGCTTCATAATATAGCTTAGGTGTTTACACACTCAGATGGAAAGTCCCATATGGCGATTTAGGTGATGACCTTGAATTCGAGCTTGAAACGTCAGAACAGTCATTTTTGTGAAGAAACATCATTTCGGAACTATATAGCTTAACACTACATTTTTCCGGTAACCGGTAGCAGTTTTACACCGCTACAAAAGTGACTTCAAGCGAGCAAACACACAAAATTATGTACAGACCCAGCATATACTCAGATTGTAGAGATCCCATTTTGGGGCTGAAATTTAACATTAGGCTAGATTGCCAATTTTTTTTCAATTTTCGTGATAGAAGTCTGAAGTCTGGTCGAAAATTGCTCTTTGATACCAATTTATAATACGATAACATTTAGCATCACAAAATATCAGCAAAACACAGTGTACGTGAGTTATAAAAATTAGAGTATATGTATTGAAAGTATGTGGGCATTGCCTATAATATTATTCAAGGTAAGTTACACTCCGTGTATTTTGTCTCAATTGTATAAAACAATCCTCAACATCTCCACCAATCATTACACGTGTACCCTGCACGTGCTTGAAAAGTCAACGCCGTAAATCAATCCAATGGATAATTTGTGTACGACGCGCCAGTTATTATACTCGGATTTTTCTAACTCGTTTACACTGTTTTTCGCTAATATTTTTGTGATGCTAAACGCTATCGTTCTATAACTTGGCATACTTCATCTGGGAGTCAAACGGCAATTTTTTACCAAATTTCAGACAGCTATCGCGATAATTGAAAAAGTTGGCAATCTACCTCAATGTTGAATTTCAGCCCAAAACGGGATCTCGAGAATCTGAGCATATTCGAGGAATTGGTCCTGTTTACATCCATCAGGATTCAAAATATTCTTGTAATTTTGAACCAGAAGATACACTGGGGTGTACTCTACACAAACATTTTGATTTTGAAACATTGCTCCGCTACAAAACCGAGCAAATACACAAAATTGAGTGCGGGCCCAGAAATTAAATAATATGGCTAAATTTAACATTGGAGTAGATTGCCAACATTTTCAATTTTCGCGATAGCTGTCTGAAATTTGGTAGGAAATTTCCGTTTGACTCCCAGATGAAGTGTGCCAAGTTATGGAACGATAGCATTTAGCATCACAAAAATATTAGCGAAAAACAGTGTAAACGAGTTAGAAAAATCCGAGTATAGGTTATGACAGGTTTTAGTTCTATAAGTGGCGGGGATCAGTACTCATGTAGAATCTATTGTTTTTGAGCTGTTTGTTGTCACAAAGTCCAGTCAGTGTCCTGGCAATACCCTTCCAACTTTATATGTAGCCCTCGGTGATATGCGGTCCAGATGTGTGACTGTTAGACCGATTATTTCGCCAATTTTCTGTCACAAATTAGTAGAGCTGTCGCTCCTACTCGTGAGTTTTCCTGTAATTTACCTAGCCGAGTGATATAATCGTTCACCGGTAAATCGCTTACGTCGGTTGGTGACAGCCACGAAATAAACTTTATGGCTGAAAAATAAAACCATCTGAAAACCTTCTGATATGCTGGTTAGTTTACCATACCAGCGAAGCAGCGAACTATTTTAGATACACTCGCATTGCCTGTCTGAATTAAAATACCGAACCTATAATAATAATAATAATAATAATAATAATAATAATAATAATAATAATAATGTTGATTTCAACAGCACATATAATATTTACAGACTATTTTACAAACATATATGCTGTTGGGGACAGAACGTAGCCATGGGCTGTATTCCCGTACTGCCCTTTAGAAAATAATAAAAGCAACAAGAATATAATACGTGAAGGATAGAAAAAATGAATAAATTAACGATTTGTACTCCATGTGTGTGAGTCATCGAGCGCGACTCCGTGACTGACCCCACGCAGCTCAACGATACCCCGAAGAGATCTTTGAAGTTTGCTGGCGAATCTTTCTGAAAATTTATTCAAAAATCCCCAAAAAAATAATTTAAAAAGGAGGAATTTTAATTTTTGGGATTTTCGAGCTTTTTCAAAATGGCGACGAAAAACAGCCAATTTTCGACGAAAAACAGCCAATTTCTGACTTTGGCGGCCATTCTCTCAAAAACTGTTCACATAGTCTTGATATTTATTTTAGAAATATTCCCCTCATGTACTTCTCCGATGTGTATACATTTCGTTGCCCTTGAATCGCCAGTCTGCATGTGGCGACCATTTTGATTTTTCAACAGGTTGGCTAAAATATTTCTTCCAAATAAAGTCACGTTTTGAGTCATTTTGAACCAAAAAAACAATATTTTCCCCCCTTTGGTTTTTTTTTATAATCTTTCCTTCATAATGGAGCTGTATGATGTAATTTCCTAGAACACTTCAAAATAGAGCTTAAATATTGGCAATTCATATGGGAAATCATATATTGCAGACGCAGTGGTGACCTTGAATTTGATCGCCAATGATCTTGGAAGGTCAAAACGGCCTTTTCTTGCTTTGGCGGCCATTTTCTTGTCTTGGTGGCCATTTTCTCGAAAACTGTTAAAGAGTTTTTGCTTCAAAAGATTCCCTTTATGTACCTGTGTGATATGTGTATTTTTCGTTGCCCTTGAATCGCCGATCTGCACGTGGCGGCCATTTTGATTTTTCGACGGGTTAGGATTTTATATCCCAAATGAAGTCACTATTCGTTTTGAGTGATTTGTAGCCAAAAATTTACAAAAATTGTTTGCTCCCCCTTGACAATTATTTTTAACTTAGAAAATTTCACCCCTTACACGGGAGCTGTATGGAGTGAACTTCTTTAACACTTCAAGATAGAGCTCAAATATTGGCACATTCGAAAATCATGTATGGCGAATTCACAGATGACCTTGAATTTGACCTTCAATTACCTTGAAAAGTCAAACGGCAATTTTGGTAAAGAAAGTTGTGATTTAGCACTAACCATTTCTCCGGTAACCTTTCAGGTTATGACTTATATCATACACTATACGTATGCATTTCATTGTACTAGTGTTCGGAATCACCCGTCGTAAAACTGTCTTTTTAACTATGTGCTATCTGTTGGGGTAACAGGAATGACCGTACGAACAAATCAGTATTTCAGATTTAGTTGACACTTGGTGGTACTGCCGTTATCTCTCGTTCATTTGAACACACACGCAAACAGTGCAGAACGACATTCTATTTTTATTCGTTGGACAAACAAACAAACATCAAGTGATTGTCGTTTTAATCTATAAACTGATAATGATAGAAGAATAACAAACTTAAACAATGTTATCTGTTACCGATGTGTTGTATTTAACCATTTATGATAAATTAGTTCAATAAGGTTAATTATGAATAGAGCCAAGTAATGAGTGTACACATATCTATTTTTTCCGGAGATGGCAGGTCCAAAGTGCTACCAACTTGTTATAACTTGAGAAGCGTGAGAAATCACAACCTCTACAAAATTCCACGCGATCTGGTTTACAGGGACATTTCATTTTGTAAACTGTATTTCATTTTAGATTAACAAAGTACATGTGCATATCGCTGGTTATTGTTCATCAATTCCGACTAACTCGTGGCTTATGAACATCCTGACGTTGTGTTGTAAATAATGTTGTGAAGGGATGTAAAAGACCCCTCAGAGAAGGACCTATATGTACGGTACCCTGTCAGTGACAGTCTCAGAGGACCAAATTCCAAATTGTGAAGCTCTTCAATAATGTGTATAACGTTGGTAAAGTGCTATATAAGAATCTGTTTTTACATTATGTATATCATGCTCTATTATAACTGATAGCAGTCTAAGAAGTTGAACGGCGGATTTATCAACCTGGAGTTTGATGTACGGTTATTTTTCCGCACTGTTCAAATACCTGCTACCGATTGACAATGCTACTGATACAGTTTATTGATAAAAGGTCAGCGAATGTCGTTTGTCACTCAGTCTGAGTGCTGATTATGTATTGTACGTGTACATCGAACTCCTCGAAAGTCATCTGTGTGCAGAAAAAGTACGACAAAAAAAATGGCTCAAGTTGTTGCAGAAATCATATTATTTATATGATTTTTTCGACTTTTTTTTTTTTTTTTTCTTGGAATATGATTGAGTTCTTCAATGACAGGTCACTGACCTAACCTGTCTCGGTATCGAAATAAACAATTGACATGTGTTAAAGAGGTTTTCCACATAAATAATATTCCATTGTTACATCTGAAAATGTGATTATATTTTTATATATATATACATGTAGTATAAGAAAATCTACGTTTGTATTTTTCTTCCCACAAGAATTTATAGCGCCTGATATTTTCCTGTTTGAAATTATTTAGTAGTATTTTGTAATTATCATTCAGTATTACTGCATTTTCCATCCACTTTTAATTATTTCTAAATCACACAGTTTAGGATTACAAGATTCTGTATTTATCCGGATCAACTCTCACACGTCACAGGCTAACTGGGATCGATTAAATGCTCATATTAAAAAGGGATAAACACGTCGACAAAATAGAGAAATATCTACGTGTATGATGCATTTTTATGTAAACGAACTCGCATAAATCTGGTTCAGCGACTGACCCCATTCGTCTTGTTCTGCACGCTTTCTCACACATAAAAATAGCCACCATAAGGCTTCTGGAGACAGTCTTTACTGCTTGTTTTTTGTCTGGGATCTTCTCAGATTCTTTGAAGCAGCAGCTAGGAACCAGAGAAAAAAAGTCGAAACAGAAAAAAAAACTTTGGCCTCCACCTTTAGCGACCACTAGGTGCATTCTGTTCACAATTTATGCGCGTGTTTAATTTTTCTGTCGGCGGCTAGCATCATTAGCCAGAGATCCCGGACTGTCATGTACTGGTTCCAGACCCGGATGACGAGTGGTGGGGACCGTCCCTGGTGCTGACTGGATCCCCTGCCTGGATCCCGCGGTCGTGAGATATCATGTGCTAACCGCAAACATACATTTCATTGATGCACAAATAACGTGCTATATAAGCCTTACTGAAGAGTTCCAGCTCGGAGAAGAAAAAAATACGAATACAAGACGATCTTGGTGTTCTCTGTGAACTCCGATGTGGAGAAGGCTCCGAGGGATGACAGCGTGCCGTTGGTGTGTCTGTGTGTGGCGGTGTGACACTGGGGACGTCACATTATTGGCATGGCCGCTGTGCTGAGTGTACAGCATTGGAGCGAACACGAGCTCTGGCCGTCCTGCCTGTGTGCCCGCCTGCCTGGAGAGGTTACCTCGTGTACTTGTACCCTGGCCAGGAGCTCTGCTCAGTACAGCTGTCCGGAACGTCACAAAAAATGTCCTCAACGCTCCAAAAAACCACAGAAAATATATACGCTGTAACAACAGCATGAACTGCAGAACTGTGGAATATGTTTTTGTATACTTTGTGTGGATATTGCACAAGCAATGAAAATATATTAATTATGAAACGATTAGCGGTACTGAAAGTTCCATATTTATCCACGACAATACAGAAAAAACTTCCGTAATCCATAATTTATTTATTCATTTGCTTTATAATATATCATGAAAAGCGAGTTAAACTTATTTCTATGTACATATTTTTAAATAATGTGCGTCATGATCATGCGTAGTTTAGGTTGAGACCCTTATTTTTTTTTCACGGTATGAATAACTTGGTATCTTATATGATCTTACTGAAACTTGAAACGCGATGCAGACTTCGATAATTAGTGGGAAATTAGTGAGGAAAAAAAAATTAAATCGGGATACACTACTGAATATAATTCGTAAGTTTTTTCATCACTTTTGGTAACTTTTACGGTGGACTGCTGAGGCGGGCTGCGATGTTTATCTAAGTGTCTCTCCCATGACCGAGGCCCGACCCCGTTGAGCAAACAGACTACATCATCATCAGCATTTAGTCACTCGGCACGGAGCCTCACGGCCGCTGGTTCAGCTGAAGGCCTGACTTTTTGTAGTAATCTGAGCAGGACACTGTTTTGACAAAGACTTTACGGGCGGATTTCGCCGAAGATTTAGGGTTGTTTTTTCCCGACTTTAAAGTGGGTCCGCATGTTTCAGGGTAAACCTCTCCGGACACGCGTCTATATCCCGGTATCTTCTCATGACTATCAGATAGGTTCCAATTTCTAGATCAAAACCGCCCGGACAACACAGCTTGATTGTTTGTAATAGGGGTTCAAAACCCAGAAAACAATTTCAAGGAATTACAAAACTACTTGTTGACGGCCCTAGACGGTGATAATTAAATATTTGTATGACAGCTTGACAATGTGGTAGTCGTTAGCGGCCCGCCGTAGTCATTGAGATATACACATCCAAGGAAAACACCCCAGCTCTGACAATGCTGTAATCGTTTTAGGATACTTTTAATGGATAAAATACGACCTCTCATACATGTACATAGACTATATATATATTTACGAAATGAAGAATCATAATCCTATGTCGGTTTTCAATTGATAATAAACAAATTTGAACAACTTATTGTTGCTGATGTATCCATGAACCAGGAAGCCAATTAGTGTGAAACCACGACATCAAAACAAAGAGAAATTCTTGCGTTCATTGTTGTCATGTGCCCGTGTACCCGAGGACTGCAGTTTGGACCACGCGGTAAACAAAGGGATACCCCGAACTTATACAGAAAAACAACACAGAGATCATTATTCAAACTAGTATTGCCTGGACAATTCTATTGTTTGTGTTCAAGATTTGATTACCGAATTTAGCTATTCAATGCTAGTTTGAATACGGTTCGCCCTGACTTGGTCCACGTAGATAATTAGGCTAGATCCTCTGGGTGTCCGGTCACATCAACACGGGGACCACACACGGACATCATCCGCGTGTACTAAGCTTGTTTGTGGCGGGAATAATATACACAAATATAAATACTTGAGGCAGTGTATTAACGTTATATAACTGCTAAAGCTTACGTTATATAAACTGCTTTTTTCAAACAGCTAACAGGCAATCTTATCGTGAAATGCATGACGCAATGGACGGATAAAACGTCCTGCTGACTATGACAATATATAGACGCAATATTAGCTGTGATTGCTGGAAATACAGAAAATTGTCAGTTTTTCCAATGTTTTCAGTCATCCGTACAGTGATTTATTATATCAAGCACTATATTCCATCGCATAAAGTAATATTTCAGTATTCCACATTGCACTATTCGGTTCCTCGATCAATGTTATTGCAATGATTTTGTTCTCAAACTTGCAGTGAGTTGCATATTTAAGAGATGGTGTAAGTATGACATAACGATGAATACAAGAAACCAAATGAATCCAGTTCGATAGATCCTTTTACCTACTTTTCCATGAACGGCTCACAGACCAAATAAAGAGAAGAAAAGATCTCACAGAGCAGAAAAATAATACATCAACTGAACAATGCCGAAATGAACAAATTCAAGTTCAGATACATATCAGCCACATCATAGCAGAAATACATGAGAGAGATGTATCCCCCTTATGTATTTCTGATCAGAGTTTATGTCCAACAAAGCAGTTTTATAGCCATATATAGTATTACATTGGTTATGATGATTATCGTTTATAGCCACATATAGTATTACATTGGTTATGATGATTATCGTTTATAGCCACATATAGTATTACATTGGTTATGATGATTATCGTTTATAGCCACATATAGTATTACATTGGTTATGATGATTATCGTTTATAGCCACATATAGTATTACATTGGTTATGATGATTATCGTTTGTATTCTTCGAAAAAACAGTTGTAACATTAAATATGTTGTTTAATTTTTCGCATTTATTTTAAGATTCTTAAACCATTTCATCTATATAGGTAAAATTATAATTAAGAAAATGTAATTGAAAACATAGTACATACATAACTTTTTCCAACGATGCATAGCAAAATACATAACATAATCAGGTCCAATTCATAAGATTGTTTTTCTATTTCTAGCTAAACTTAGTTTTGAAATATGGTTCACACGTCCATGGATAGAAACCTTAGTATCCACAATGGAAACGTTATTAGTATTCCTTATAATATTCCTTGAAATATACTGAATCAAAATTGCGTCTTATTCTTCTATTCTGGTTTGTTTATTTCACATGATTGTGACAATATTATGAAAGTTTTCTGATGAAACAAATCAATCGTGCTGCTGACCACATTTCGTACACAAGGTGACTGGTCGCTACTTGTACTCAACGTTGTCGGTCGACACTGATCTTTTCACGTTATTTTCTGTGTTACGAAACTGTAACACCCCCGGACCACCCACCCCTCCCTCCCCCTCCAATGATACGGGACCTGGAAAAGTCGATCCATGTCACGTACCGTACCTGTCCCAATGACGTTTTTACGTCTTGCTTACCCGATCTGAACTATGGGCGATGTACAGTTATACCATTTATATATATTTTCTACTTCTTCAAACCAATTCCCAACATTCACATCATCAATAACACATGTATTACTTTTTGGACAATCACATATAATTCGGTATAGAATAGAAAGATAACAAGCGATTGTGTAAATCAAGAAGACACACTTTTCAGAACAATGGGCAGTGGTTCACATTGTTACAAGTGTTCTGTAATCACTGTCAATTAACCTGCTGACTTGGCGTGATTATTAAGTATCACTTGATACACTTCCACAATTGTTTGCTTGAGAGTGTTTCCATTTTTATTCAGGATTCACGCGTGTGTGTGAAAAAAACCTGCTCAACAAACAGGGGAAACATCGACAAAATCTAAGCGTGTCTAGTGAACTATTTTACTTTTGGTAATAAATATTTTCAGTTTAGGTGAAATTGAGTTATATTTTAACGAACTAAGCGCCAACAGTCCACCACAGGCCCAGGGCAATACGACCACCCACATGTATTTATGAAGCCATCTGGACCAAAATAAGAATAAATATAATGTGGTGTACATGCAGAAGCCAGCCAGAGCAACCGCAAATTATATTTTCCGCGTATATAAATTTAAGCTTAGCTCATCATAAATATTTGCATGTATATGAAAATACAGGGTGTTTCATCAACCGTTGTTGACAATTTTCATTCAATATATCCATTGAAGACAAAAATTTCACATGTATGTAATAACATGATATAATTGACTGAGTCTGAATTAATGCCAATCCATGCGATAAGTAGTTGAATGAAGAAATGTCAAGGTAACTGGCTAGTTTGGTTTTAAACTAACATTTTGACGTTGCTCGAAAAATGACAAACTTTTTGAACTCAAAAAGTAAAAAAAAGTTTTTAAAAATCCAGTAAAAAAAGAGTCTGCTCGTGGTGGCGTGCGTGTATAATGGATCAATACCAAATTGTACCATATTGACAATGACAGTTGTGTATCACTGTGTGAAGCATATCTTTAGCATTAATTACAAATAGACTGTTATGGCAAAAGTCAGACTTACGATGAATCCAGGAAAATTATAAACTTTCGTGAATGTCGAGTCGTAATTGATCAAAAACCATTAAGTCATCATTGTATCAGTCAAAGTGATTGTCCCATTGTCAGATTAATCGTTACAGATATCACATGAAGTGTTGATAGAAGAACAATGCAGTTTTTCCGCTGATTGTGCAATATATGATTGTGCGACACCCAGTACGTTTACAGTTAGCGATGAATTCCTCAACCGTACCTCCCCCTCTCGCCAGCCCACCCCCCGCCCTCCCCTTACCGGGTATCTCCGAGATTCTCAGCACCTAGAGCCCGGTGCGTTATCAGTGGCTGAGTCCTGGCGGCGGTACACGGCGTTCCGTGTGTGTCATCTCGACTTTTGCCCACTGCCATTGTGTGGCCCGAGTATAAAAGTCGGGCCAAGCGCCGGGACAAGACAAGACCAAGAACGCGCCCGCCTAGTTAATGTAACCTAGCGACGCCCAAGTCCTCACCATGGTGTTGAGGTGCGTCCTTCTTCTGGCCTGTACGGCCGGAGCTTTCGCAGGTAAGTCAATTTTTTTTTAAATGCGATATCCTGGTTTGCTTTGTTGCAAAAAAAAAAAAGATGCTGTCGCACGCATGCAATGTTGATCGTGGATACTTTCCGGAGTTGTTGATATGGAAACGACATGAGGAAAACGCACAAAGGAATCAGTTCGCGCGCAATTGGACATTCACATGGAACAGGAATATTCGCGGATAAAATTGAAGTATTTATGCGATTTATTATCGCCGTATGTAATCTGCCATACTTTATATTTTTTGTCTTTATCTATGAAAATCGTACATTCGACTATACTGGAATTGAATTAACAGCAATATTCGTAAAGCCAAATTGTCCTTTGGGCTTCACAAAAATTGAAAATAACAGCGAATATTCTTGGAAATTCGTAGAGCAATGGGCAACTTCCATCATGTTGCACAAAATATCACGAAAGTTGTAGCCAAACAAATCTTCATTTCTTACTAAAGCACTTGAAAACTGTGATTATGTTAGTTGTTATTTGGCACCAAGCGTGTGATAGTTCTGGTTTTTGCACGAACCAGAAGCAATTACACCCTGTGACGATGACTCACTGAGTGCGCCGCGCACTGTGAATGTACTCGCGAATGTGCGCAGATAATCAGTGGTCCAGGGGTCAACCACAGGTTGTTTGTTCCTTGGACCTACTTTTAGGAATTAAATCCCTTTGTTCTAAATTTGGAGGCCAATATATTTATAAGCAAGAGCACAAAGTTCGCAGTCTTTTATTGGGCCTGTGATACACTAATTGTAAATTGATCATCTGCATAATAACTTTATCTCAATGTCAACATTTGTACGGCTCATATATATTTATTTGCCACTACTAGAACAAAGGCCTATAAATATGTATGTAGCAAATGTCGAAATTCGCATCAGCTGTTCCGAAAAGCACACAAATAGATAAATGTTTGGTGTTACGTGAACAATCACAAACATATCGTAATCCAAAGGGCAATGTGCAAGGAACGATTACTTCGTTGCGATAATTTTACTTGCATACCAGATCATTTGCTGAATTTTCATTCTGTATTAAAGATAATTTTTGCCGTAATTATTGCAATTTGATCGATTAACCTTACAATGAATTACCATTCAAACTTCATATCCGTTCCACGCGCAATTTACTATATAAATAATATACATGTATAGTCTAAATATTTATAATCTTCAACCAATGATTTACACGCTTCTTCGTCTTGTTGTTTGCAGGTCCTGTCAATTTCAGGGATTTAGGAAGCTCGAACACATGTGCAGACACATGTCCAGGTTAGTGTTCTAACAAATTACAAATTAGTGCTTTTGCTCAATTTATACGTGTCGTTTTACATATTAAATAATAAGTATAACATCTGATAACTGTCATGAGAGAAATTATATGTAACGAGCAGAGAGATGGGGAAGTAGCGACACGAAAAGTCAGCAAGTAGCACTTACTGGTCGTTAAAAGGACAACTTGTGATTAGTTCAAAGGACTTAATCGATAATGTTAGCATTGTTCTTGAGTGATTGACAGAAATCGATCACGCGCTGACATCAGAAATAGATGACACCCCCTCCCCCCATCCATCCTCCGCACTAGATAGCTGTTTATATCTGGAGCTATTGTATTGTTGTTGACCTGGATAGTCACTGGTACACCAGGCACACTACAGGCAAAACTTACTGTCACTGTGCACGTGCCCCTCTAGGTGCTCTCTAGACCCAGAAAGGATCCTGACAAATAAACCACTTGACCGGGTGCGCCCTCTCTCGGCCATCAACAGCACTTATGTAAATAATTAATGGCCTTTTGAAGGACTTAGAACAATGGAATATGATATTACTTATGATCTTTTATCACGTGAACTGCCTCTTATTTCTGCGTCTTCTGTTGATTGAAGATATAGATAGCGTTACTTGATAGATGTTATCGGAACCTCACAAAAATTTTACAGAGGATTAACTTTGAATTGGAAACAATGGAAGCCCCTGGACAATGAGGAAATGTAGACCAATTCCCATATGTCCTTAAATATGAGAAAATATTTCTGAGTAGATCGAGCTGAAAAATAGTATATCTTTTGGCGAGAAATTGTCTGGAAATAAAGTGAAATTTATTTCAACAATATACTAATGTGAGAAATAAAAATAAAAAATTAACTTAATAGCCATTGAAATGAATATTACACTTCTTGAACTTTCTGGAAGCAAGAAATTGAATATTCAAGCGGCAAATCGTCAAGCTAGTCAAACTGAACTAGACAATTAACCTATTAAAATATCCGTACATTCAAGAAAGGTGCATAAAACAGTACATACAATTACTTCCTTACACATACATACATTAAGTTGGTTTGATACGTTTTAGAATCGTCCAAGTTCGCCTTGGAGACCGGCAAGACATACGAGTACAGTTACGAATCTGACGTGAAGACACACGTGGCTGGAGCCAGCGAGGAACACTCGAGTCTCCATGTCCGTGCCACGGCTCTGGTCGAGGTCCTCGCCCCGTGCGAGCTGGCCCTTCGGGTACGTCGTCATAACGTGTCCGGCTCCAGTCTGGATCAACTTGTCTACAGCGTTTTTGTTTCCATTGTTCCAATGTAATATATCCATTCAGAAAGTAAAGAACTTGAAATGGAAATTCAAGATAATATTTTATTTTGAACTTGAATGAAAAATTTCCCGCCCCCGTTGCCCCCCGGCAGCTGTCAGACGTGTCCCTCCAGGACTCTGACCCGTCCCAGTACGAGAGCCGTCAGCATGTCGACCAGTCCTGGGACTTCAAGAAGGCGCTCCAGGAGCGATCCATGCGCTTCGCTTTCGTCGACGGACAGGTCCAGGCCGTGTGCTCCGAACAGGGTGATGAGACGTGGGTCAAAAACATCAAAAAGGCCATCGTTTCTGCCTTCCAGAACACACAGACGACACTCTCCGCCAAGAAGATAACTGTCGAGGTCAGTTGATCTTGGACTTCAATTTTATTCTCCTATTTTTGATATGCAGTTATTGTTTGCAAATAATTCGATGGTACTGTTATTGTTAATTATAAGTAAGTGAAAAATAAATTAAATGTAAACGTTGGCCTCGTTTGCAGAGTGACATTGCCGGCGAGTGCCCGACCGAGTACGAGGTGGAAGGAACCTCGTGGGGCACGACCACCATCAGGAAAACCAAAGATCTGCTGGGCTGCACGGAGCGCAATGGTGTACTCAGCGCATTCCAGGCCACTCCCTACAGGGTTGAATCTGTAAGTCCATCGCCATGTTCAACATTGAAATTACTCAACGTTGACGAGTATGTAACTTGAGTTTCATTAAATTGACGAAATAATGTCTTCTCCGGATAATATTGCAATTTACGCTCATTAAATAGCCTAATCATAACAAAAAAATAATGTCCATGAATGGGCTATTGCAGGCTATCCAGTCTCTGCCGCTGATGAAGAGCACACATGAGTGCACACAGAAGTTCAAGGACGGAATCCTGCGCGAGAGCGCGTGTACAGAACTGCACGTGTTCCGCCCATTCTCCCGCCACAACAACGGCGCCGTCACGGAGGTCACCTACAAACTCACCTTCGACAAGCAGAGCAATGGCGTCTCCACCTCTCAGGGTAGGCATTTGAACCAAATTATTAATTGACAAAAATTATTAATTAAGTTGATCATTTATCAAATAGGCCTGTATATGTAACCATAGTAGAATTCTAGACTGGTGTCACCAAAAGCATCGGTATGTCTCTTTAAGGTCAAGATCACTTGAATGCGAAATAAAAAAAGAAACAAATATAGTAATAGCAAATTGATCTTCATGTCTAGGATCTGTGGTGCGCTCGAGTCTGCTCTTTGAGCACGAGCTGAGCCGCGTGGACCCGGCCGAGAATCTGCGAGAAGTCGAACAGACCCTGACGAAACTGTGCCGTGACACCGAGGAGGAGGTGGGCGCCCGCGTGCCGCGTGAGTTCATGGAGCTCGTGCGCCAGATGCGCCGTCTAGACACCGCCAGCCTCGCCAGCTTCTACCGCTCCAGCTCCACCACCTGCTCCAAGGCCAGGTAACACCCAGTTGTCATGACAACCATGGCAAAATAGTCATAAACATTCAATGACGCTTCATTAGTACTCATAGATATAGTAAAATGCAGATAAGTTGAGACATACAATGTACCTCGGTTTACAGCACGTTCGTGCGCGATGCCATCCCGCTGCTGGGCTCCACTGCCTCGGTGGCGCTGATCCGTGACATGATCCTGTCCAACGAGCTGAGTGAGACTCGCGCCGACATGTGGCTCACCTCACTGTCCTTCATCGCCGAGCCCAGCCGCCAGCTGCTCACTGAGGCCACGGTCAGTCTACATATGTACACTGAAATACCGGGATGTTAATGGCCGAAATAGGAAGCTAGAAATGAAGATCAACTGATAATAAGAAAATTGTTAATATCTTATTGTATTATCTTGTACAGCCTCTGCTGAGAATGCCGGCTAACCTAAGGAAGAGTGTGCTGTCGATCTCGACTCTGGTGCACAGCTACTGCCGCAGCAACCCCGACTGTGAGAGCCACTCCGAGGTCTCAAGCATCATCAGGATGCTGGAGGACAACCTGAACTACAACTGCCGCGCCGAGACTGACGAGCAGCACGATGTGATCCTGATGTCCCTGAAGGGCCTCGGCAACACAGGCCGTGCCAGCCAGGTGGTTCCCACGCTCAACAGGTGCTTCCAGAACGACCAGCTCAAGATGGAGATGAGGATCGCCGCCCTCCAGGCTTTCCGCCGCATGGCGTGCGAGGCTGATGTGAGTAGACCATTCAATTACATATATTTTCCCAGAAAGATTGAATTGAATAAGTATTTGGTAGACGAAAATTATAAAATGCACGCAATGCCTTTCATGATATTGGTGATATGAATGATTTCTACAGACCTCAGAGGCAATGAATACCCTGGCTAACGCTATGGAGGACTCTGAGCTGCGTATCCATGCCTACATAGTGGTGATGCACTGCCCGACTGAGGCCACCCTGGACCGCGTGCAGCAGGTGCTCGCCAGCGAGGAGGTCAACCAGGTCGGCAGCTTCATCTGGACACACCTGACCAATCTGATGGAGACGTCTAGCCCACACAAGCAGAACATCCGCGCCATCCTCGAGAACGAGACACTCATGAAGACCTTCGACGTCGACAAGAGGAAATTCTCCCGCAACGTGGAGTGGTCGCTCTTCAGCCAGCTGGTCAACGCCGGCGCCACGGGCGAGGGCAACCTGATCTGGTCGGAGAAGTCCTTCGTGCCGCGCTCAGCCACCCTCAACGTTACCGTCGACATGTTCGGCGAGAGCATCAACCTGCTTGAGATTGGCGCCCGAGTGCAGGGCATCGAGAAGACGCTCGAGTCAATCCTCTCCAAACAGGAGAACACAGTCGAGTACTCTGCCGGACAGCTCGCCAACCTCGACCGCACCGTGAGTCCACTTGAATAATTTGTTCTAATAGCCCAGTAATTAAATTACACAATCGCATGACATCACATGTATTTGCAAATATACACGTACGTTAATATGTATTTACTTTTTGCCTTCACAGTATGACCTGAAGCGCGATGACCCGCAGGCATCCTACTATGTACGAGTCTTCGGTAATGAGATCCGCTACGACGACATCCACAGCTTCGACCTGTCGTCCATCAAGGACAATCTGAACTACCTGGACTGGCTGATCGAGCTGTCCAAGGAGCACAACTTCGAGCTGACGAAGAGCCAGATGTTCCTTGATGCCGTGCTCGAGGTGCCCACGGCCGCTGGTCTGCCACTGAAGCTCAGCATCAACGGAGCCACCACCATCAACATCAACGTTAACGGCAAGCTGGACATGCGCCAGATGTTCTCCTCCCCCTCCACTTTCAACATCGACGGCTCCATCAAGCCAAGGTAGATACCCGATTATTTGATGAATTTGGATACCTCATAATTTGATTTTAATTCTGAAGGTTGTCTAACTATGACATTTGAATGATCATTTGCAGTGCTACCATGGAGATCACTGGTGAGATGGGCGTGGACGCGCACGTGGCCCGCACCGGCCTCAAGATGCAGACCATGCTGAAGACGAGCACAGTTTCCGAGGGCAAGATCCAGCTGCAGGATGGCAAGATCTTCAACCTCGACGTCACTGCTCCCAATGACAACACCGAGATCCTCACCGCCAAGTACGTGTCAGACACATGTCTTAATCTTCGTGGTACGATGGATATATTTTGTTATTGCATTTACTAAATTAGTTGATAAAATTAACACACTGCACAATTTGATGGTGATGAATAGCAAGCACATATTTTCAGCACGAGATATCGGCACGGTTTCATTTGCTGAATCTCATATGTGAAACGTATGATGCAGAATATTAATTAGTATTTCGAACATTTGAATTTATTTTACAGCAACAAGTTCTTCATCACGTACCGCGAGAGTGACCGCCCACAACGGATGATCACGGCTGACAGGATCGACAAGAGCGCCTGCACGTCCGCCAAGTTCGCAAAGGTGACTGGTCTGGAGCTGTGTGGAGAAATGTCCATTCCCAACGCCTACAAGCAGGAGGATGTTCCATGGTTCGTGCTCTGGGGCCCGGCCAGCGCCAAGGTGGTCCTCAATAAGAAAGACAGCCATGACAGATACCTGCTCGAGATCAAATACGTCAAGGAGAGGGTGCGTGTTATATTTGCCTCTTGGTTACTATTATTAAACAATATTCATTATTTCGTTACCAATTTATACATTTTGTATTACGTATCTTACTCCCGTGTTTTCTTTCCTGCCAGGCCCGACGCAATGGCATGACAGCCATCACTGACGTCGCTCGCTTCTACCACAACACTCCCGGCTCCCGAGTGAACCGCGAGCTGTTGGTTGACTTCCGTCTGGACCGTGCCGACCGTCAGCTCAGCTTCAACCTGGACACTCCCTGGACGAAGGCCACACTCCAGTCCGGTCTCACTAACACCGACACCCTGAAGCGTGCCTTCGCCACGGCCACAGTGGACGAGCACCGTGAGTACTCAATCAGCGCCGAGGTCGAGATCGACGAGAAGCAGTACCGCACTGACTACTCTCCCAAGTTCGAGCTCAGCATCCCAGGCATGGACAAGATCGTCTTCAACGGCGGCATCAGCCACAGGCCCGGCAAGAAGGGATCATTCAACATGGCGCTCAAGAACGTCTTCGAGGAACCCATCAAGGTGTCAGGTATGTTGCCTCCTATGTTACGAACAAAATTCCTCAGTTTTAATAAATGCAAGTAAGATATATGCCAGTTGTTGTATTCAAAACATCTATGAATACCCGATTGTTCATTGCAAAAACTGCAATGTGTTGGTGGTAACAAATTATATATAAATACCATTGTCTCTACAGGATCGATGCAGGCTGTTCGCGAGCCGAACATGTTGTACGAGACCGAGCTGGACTTCTCGTCCCATCTCCTGAACGGCAAACTGTCTACGTCCGTGTCACACGCCCTGGAGCAGAGCCGCACCGTCTCCTCCAACTTCGACCTGGAGTATGAGTACAGACAGCAGCCAAAACAGTCCCTGCACTTCGAGGAGACTTATGTCGACAACAGCAACGAGAACAGCTACAACTTCAATATCGACAGGTGACTACTTTATACATCAACATTACATACATGTAAATTATTATTATGATTTGGCCGTGCCAAATTACAGATATAGTAGAAAAAATATTGAAATATCGATTTCTATGCTAGCATCTAAAGGAATGAGATACAATTTTCTTAATATTATCTCTCTTATTGTTAATATATAACATTATTTATATTTTGATAATAATAATTTCATCATAATAAAAATCGTGCTTTATTGCGCCTTATCGTTTTCTAGTTTTTAGTAATTTTTCCTGAATGTGTTTTTCAGCCGATGGTCTTCGACTTTGCTGCCCCGATACAACGGCGACGTTCACTTCGACACCAACGTCAACCGCCGATCGATGAGCACCAACCTCAACGCCGGCTTCGACGACCGCCGCCGCATCATCTACGGAGATACGGGCGCCTACGAGATGGGCCCAGTGTTGAGATTCGAGGGCGAATCCAGATTTCAGTTCCCGTACAAGGTAACTTTCAAATGCATAGATATATAGATGCAGAATCAATAACATCAATAATATAACACCACTAACTGGTAGATTTTTATAAGCGTTTACATTATTTCACGTTTATCATTAATGATTTTGAGGTAATTGCTTGGAAATGTTATAAATAATTTTCGCCTCAGGATATCGACCACTCTGCACGTATGACATACCTGCACAGCGATGACGAGTTCAGCTTCTTGGTCAGTGGAAAGCACCAGGCCATTGAAGCCATTGCACAGGCCACAGTCAGAGGGATGACCAGCCAGCCACTGAACCTGCTGACAGAAGCAAAACTGAAATACCCCGGCCGAGACATGAGCATTGCCAACACGATCGAGGAACGTGCCGTCAAAGAGTTCCACCAGATCCTGAGCATCCAGCCTGGAGAATACCAGGAAATCCAGGTCAACTCTGTGTACAAGATGGAGCCCCGTCATGAGGTCACATCCAACATCATCATTCCCAATGTGCCACAAATCACGCTGAAGGGTCATCTGAAGCCAGTGCTGAGGAATACTGAGGCACATGCTGAGGTCATCTATGATGGCCGCCAGTACCTGGCCGATACCAACTGGAGACACCGCGGAAATGCCAACAACTTCAACACGGAGGCAGACATCACACTGACTTGTCCAGCACAGAGCGTCAGTGCCCATGGATCCTCCAGACGTGTGAACAGTGAGGTGACGACGACTTTCGAGACCAAATGGGATGCCGGCAGAGACGAAAACAAGAAATTCGTCCTGAGCAGCAAGATCAACATTGAGCCAACCACTCCTGGAGTCGAGATGGAAGTCAACCTCTACCCCAACCACTTCATGAGCGTGAATGCCAACGGCAAGTACGAAACATCTGGCTGGTACAGAAGCAACTCTGATGTGGAGGGAAATCTGGCTTTCCGTAGCTCATTCGAAAACTTCGAGGCGATCACTGCTTCATTCCTGCATGACAGAAAACCTAGGCAGTACAAGAATACAGCAGAAGTTTCCTGGAAGGCGAACAAGAAAATTACTGGCGAACTCATCCTGAAGAAGAAGGGAGACTGGTCGAATGTTGAGAGCGAGCTTTTACTGACAACTCCATTCCGAGGTTACCGCACAGTCAAGAATGACCTCAGCTACAATGCGGCTGGAGCAACTTTCGAATCCACACTGAAGACACAGGTGGAGAGCCAGGAAGTGACCATGAATGTTGAGGGTGCACTAGACATCCCCAGCCGCTCTCTGAGAGGTGCTGTCGCTTTCACTAGTCCCTTCGAGAAGTACGAATCACTGTCTGCCTCTGTGGGTCACAATGACAATGGCCAGAATATCGTCAGCACCATCGACGCAAGCTGGGCAAGTAATCAGAATGTCGCAGCTCGAGCCAACATCCAGTACCAAGTTGGTGGACCTTCGGTGACAGTGAATGGCGATATGTCCCTCACAACACCATTTGATGGCATCAAGGAAGCAAAGGTGATTTGGCAGCATGAACACAGCCCAACCCTCGCCAAGAACGTGGCCCAGGTCGAGTACGAGGGAACACCCATGTACAACCACAACTTGGACAGCACATTCAGGATGACTGGCCGCCAGATCAATGCCAACATTAAAGCGACCATGAAAGCTTACAGCCTGGATGAGATTACCATCACCCTGGACCACAATGCAGCATCTGACTACAAATCAGTGAAAACTGACGCCTCCATCCAATGGGCACCAAGCCAGACCATCACATACTCACATGACTTCAGAATGTCAGAGCCTCCTGTTGGCAGCCTAACAATGAAGTTCACAAGTCCGTTCGAAAATCTGGAGAGCATCAGCTTCAGCACCAACAACAACAATGAGCGTGGACGTTTCATGAGTGCCAGCGAGCTGAAATGGGGCAACAACCAGAAGATGACCCTGGATTCCGAGATGACTCTGAATGGGTTTGAGCTTCAACATCAGGCCAGATTCACCAGCCCCTTCCGAGGTGCTCGCAACATCGTCCTGACCATTTCCAACCAGAACCAGGATGGCATCTGGATGAGTCACGCTGACGTCGACTATGGCAGGCGAGTGGAGATTGACACGCAGTTCAGCAAGGGGTGGAAGAAAATCGCTGCCATCACAGTGAAATCTCCATGCCCATACTTGGAGCAGGTGTCACTCAGTGGAGACATGAGAGGAAATGTTCGCAACTTCCGTTACAACGTCGAGCTGCAGCACAACCAACTTCCTGGTACACTCACCTTGGCAGGTGTTGCAAACACAGCTGACATCAATGACATGAAAGTCACGGCAAACTTGGACACTCCCTATGATATCATGCGCTTTGTAAAGGCTGTCTACAATCACAAGAAAGAGGGTAATACCATCCATTGTGATGCCAAAGTTGAGCATCCCAACTACAAGGGAGCAATCACAAATGATGTCACATACATTGCTGGACGATCCTATGCCACCAACACTGTTGTCGAATATCTAGAGGGTCAGAAGATAGAATTGACAACTGACATTGCACTCACTCCTAAGGTAGCAGGAAGGATCGGATTGAAGACTCCAACTGACAAACTGAAAGACATCAATTTGGCGTTCAACCATGAGGGTACTGCCAACAGCTTTGCTACTACTGGTGAATTCAACTATGGTCCACGCGAGAAGATTGCTGCAGAAGTCAACTTCAACATGAGAGGCAACACTCTTGGTGGAAGTGCCAAGCTGACGACTCCATTCAGTGAGGTACAGCAGGCAATCCTGACAGTGAACCACGATGGCCCAATGACTGCCTTCAAGAATGATGCCACATTCGAACTGAATGCCCAAACTGTATCTGGCAAGAGCGAGTTCAATCTGCAAGGAACAAGCATGAACATGAAAGCCGAGGTTCAGACACCCCTCGAGGGCTATGAGACCATGACAATGGAAGTGACTCACGAAGGACCATATGCCAGATTCAGCAATAACATTCTGATGACAATGGGCAACAAGCAGGTTACCGGAAGCTCAAACCTGAGAATCCAGAGAGCTGGACTGAAGGGTTCTCTCTCCATCAACCTCCCAGTCGATGCCCTGAGAGACTTCTCGGTAGATGTCGATCATAGTGGCCCATGGACGGATCTGAAGAACAAGGTTATCGTGGTGTACAATGGCAAGAGAATGATCAGCAAAGGAAGCTTTGAACTCCGTGATACAAACCTGAATGGCCAGCTGGTTGTGAGAACTCCATTCGCTAAAGCCAGAATGATGTCACTGGAGCTTCAACACCAGGGTCCTATGACACATTTCAGTAACAGCGCAACTGTAGGCTACAACACCCGTGAAGCATCTGCAAGCAGTGAGTTCAGTCTGGTGGACAACAACATGAACCTGAAAGCGGAAGCGAAACTGCCATACAGACCACTCAGAGAGATGAGCTTGGAGGTCACCCACCAAGGTCCACTCACAGGATTTAGCAACAATGCCATCGTCAAGTACAATGACAAGCAAATCACTGGGTCATCCGAATTTGGAATGCAAGGCAACAGACTCAATGGCAAAGCTGCACTGAATATTCCGGAACATGTCATGTCTGTTGATTTCAACCACAGGGGTAGACGCACCAACTTCAACAATGACGTGACACTGGTCTACAATTCAAAGTCTGCAAGTGGAAACAGCAAGTTCCGTCTGAATGGCAATGCCATGACTGCAGAAGCATCCGTTACTCTCCCAGAGAAGAGCATGTCTGTTGTTGCCACTCACGAGGGTCCTTACAATAGCTTTAGGAACAGTATGACTGCCATGTATGGGTCCGAACAGATTCAGGCCAGCAGTGAAATGAATCTTGCCGCCAACAACCTGGTTGCAAAAGCAGCAGTTAATCTGCCATGTCCCAAACTGAGATCAGCATCCTTCGAGCTTACTCACAATGGACCTGCAAGAAACTTCAACAACAACCTGATCATGATGTACAACGATAAACGTATGGAAGGAACAAGCCAGTTCAGACTTGACGGAAACACCCTTGCTTCAAGTGCATCATTCTCATGCCCACATCAGCGAATGAGTGTTGAAATCAATCACGAGGGACCTGCCACTAACTTCAACAACAATGCTAAATTCAACAGGAATGGCAGAGAATTTGCTGGACAGTCTGAATTTTCCCTTCGAGGAAACGAGATGCTGGCTAAGGCTGGATGGAAGTGTCCCAACAATGAAGTTTCTGCAGAGGTTTCACACCATGGTCCGCTTAACAACTTCAACAACAATGCTCTGTTCAAGTACAATGACAAACAAGTGTCTGCCAGCTCAGAGTATTCACACAGAGGTAACTCTTTGAATGCCAAAGCCACACTGGTTGCCCCAGAACACACAATGTCTGGTGATCTCACTCACACTTTCACAGCAAATGGCTTCAACAACAATGCCCTGTTCGTGTACAACACACAGAGAATGACTGGTAATTCTGAGTATTCCTTGAGGAACAACAACATGCAAGCCAAAGCTTCTCTGATGTTCCCGGGCCGTCGTATGTCAGCAGATGTTAACCATCAAGGCAGCCTGAGGAACTTCAACAACAATGTTGAACTGCAATACAACAGCAAACGAGTGACAGGAAGCTCAGAGTTCAACCTCAATGGCAACAGCATGAATGGCAAAGCAGAATTCAGTTGCCCAGACCACACCATGTCTGCGGAGGTCGTCCATAATGGTCCATTCACTGACTTCAATAATAATGCTGTCCTGATCTACAATGGCCAGCAGGTGAGTGGAACATCAATGTACAAAGCTGAAGGTGACAGGCTGAATGGCAAGGTGACATTGAATGCCCCATCTGACGTGATTGAGATTGAAGGTACTCACTCCGGACAACTGAGGGACTTCACAACTGACGTCAGTGCCAAATACAACAGACGAACGGCCTCAGCAAATGCTCAGTTTGCTTTGTCTGGAAACTCGTTGAGATCAAAGGCCACACTATCACTGCCAGTTTCAAATTTGCGCAGCATCTCACTGGAAATCAACCACAATGGTCCAGCAATGAACTTCAAGAATGATGCTTCCCTGAGGTATGGCAATGAGGAAATCAGTGGCAAGACTGAATTCAAACTACGCAACACCAGACTCAATGCCCTTGCTGAGATCAGGATGCCAATTGCCAGCTTGCCAGTGCTTGGTGCTGAAATAACACACAATGGTCCAGCCACTGCCTTCACAAACAGCTATGTGATCATGATTGGAAGTGACAACATCCGAGGTGGCTCTGAATTCTCTCTCCAAGATACAACAATGCGCAGCAAGGCTAACCTGGAAACTACCTATGACATGCAGCCAATCTCCATTGAGGTCAACCACAATGGCCCTAAGAACAGCTTCAACAATAATGCTGTGTTGAAATATGGCAGCAGAAAACTGACCGGAAGCACTGAGTTCAGCCTCGTCCAGAATGCTCTTGACATCAAGGCAAATCTGGATTCCACAATTGAAGGCATGAGACCAGTCACATTGACACTCAACCATGCTGGACCTATTGATGACTTCAGAAACAGCTACATTGTGACATATGGCAGTAAACAGGTCAGTGGCAACAATGAGTTCAGACTTCGTGGAACATCCCTGACTGCTAAGATGAATGCAGATGGAACATTCGGCAGTCAGCAGCCTCTCGTGATTGAAATCACACACCGAGGACCAGCCACCAACTTCAAAAACAAAGGAGTGGTTCGTTACGGCCAACAGCAGTTCGTAGCCAGCAGCGAATTCAGTCTGCAGGGTAACAGCATCCGAAGCAAGGGAGATATGCAGACGTCGTTTGCCCCAATTGAGCCTGTATCAATGGAATTCACACACGAGGGCCCATATGAGAACTTCCAGAACAATGGTATCGTGAAGTATGGTAGCTACCAGATCACTGGCAACAATGAATTCAGACTGAGTGGCAACACTATGCATATGTTGTCATCCATGGAAACCAACATCGGTGATGTCAAGCCCATCAGTGTAGAGGTCAACCATGATGGTACATCAACAAATTTCAACAACAATGCTGTTGTGAAGTATGGAGATGACAACATCAGTGGCTCCACAGAATTCAGCCTGCGTGGAACAGACATTCATTTGAAGGGCAGTGCTGATTCTTCATACAGAAAGATCAAGCCAATGTCCATAGAATTCACACACAGTGGTCCAGTGGAAAAGTTTGAAACCAATATCCAAATGAAGTATGGCATGAGGCAAATCAATGCTGAAACTCAGTTTGGCATTGAGGGCAACGCTGTCACTGGTGCTTTCAAGATGGATACACCCTTCAGCCCAGTGCAGAGATTCCTGGCGAAGTTCACTCATAATGGCAAGAACTGGAGGAACTTTGAGAACACTGGTTTCATTAAGTTGAATGAGGAGAAATATACCAGTCAGTCTGAGTTCAGATGGTTTGGAAAGATCTTCAAACTTTCAGCTGAAGTTAATGTTCCAGAAGAGTACTCCTTCAAGGTCAACCACAAGGGTGTAATGAACTCGTTCAGCAACAACATGAAGATCAAATACCCAGGTGAGAAGCTTGCTGGAACTAGTTCCTTCAAGATGGAAGACGACAAGATCGAGGCCAGAGCAAACATGGAATCCACAATCCGATCCTTCAGAAATCTGGATGTCGCCTTTGATCATATCGGTGATGCTAGCAAGTTTGATTCTTCCTTCAGCCTGGAGACTCCACTCAGGAACTACAGAAGTTTCAGTGGACGTGTCAGTCACGAGGGTAATCTGGCTAACTTCCAAAGCAGTGGAAGTCTGGCAATGCCCTTCGATGAGTTGAACAACCTCGCTGCAAACATCAACCACCAAGGGGATGCTAGCCAGTTCAACAATGGAATGTCTGTCACGTACAATGACAAAACTGTCAGCGGAGCTCTCACCTACAAGAAAAACAACAGGAAATTTGAGGTCGAAGCCACTGCCAACACACCATTCGAAGGCTATGAGAACTTTGGGGCATCTCTCGACCACACTGGCAACAGAAGAAACTTCCAGAGCAATGGCGTCTTCACAAGTTCTATGCCAGGATATGAGAGATTTGCTGGCTCACTTGCACACACTGGTGACCTGAGCAACCTGAAGACCACTGGCACAATCTCAACCCCCATCCCCGGCTATAACGATTTCGGCTTTGATGTTGAACACAATGGTGGACTGAATGACTTCAAAACAAGTGCTGCTGTGACTTCATCTGTGTCAGGGTATGAACGGTTTGCTAGCAGTGTTGAGCATAAACTGGATGCTGATACCATCCGCACTGTGGCCAACGTGGAGACGCCATATCCAGGATATGACAAGTTTGGCGCCAGCTTCGACCACACTGGTGGGTTCAGCAATTTCCAGACTTCTGCTGGAGTGACGACGCCAATCCCAGAATACCGAACCTTTGGCCTGTCTGTCAAGCACTACGGCAACATGGATGACTTCACCACTGGGGTCGAGGCTACATCCAGCGTACGTGGACATGAGCGATTCACTGGCAGTCTGCAGAGGACTGGAGCACTGAACAACCTGGAGATGGCTGGCCAGATTGAAACACCCTACCCTGGCTATGAAAACTTTGGCCTCAACCTGAAACATAATGGTGATCTTCAGAACTTCAGATCAACAGTTGAAGCAACCACGTCCATGCCCGGCCTTGACCGATTCTCGGGATCATTGACGCATAATGGCGACCTCGAGAGATTCACTACCAGTGCAGAAGTCAGGACGCCAATACCGAACCATGGCCAGTACAACCTAGACATCAACCATGACACTTCCAGGAATGTCGAGACTTCTGTGTCACTGTCATACCCAGGTAAACAGTACAACTTCAACCTGAATCACCAAGGATCGGCCAGAAACTTCAACACTGACGTGAGTGTCACGACCCCTCATCCTGGCTATGAATCATTTGGCCTGACAGTTAACCACAATGGCGAACTCACAGACTTCACCCACAGGGGAACGATCCGCCTCCCATTCCGAAACATCCCTGAGATCATTTATGTTCTCAGCCACAGGGGACAACTCAGTGACTGCAGCTCATCTGCTTCAGTAGAGTACATGGGACAAAAGATCGAGGGTAGCTCGACATACAAGATCACCAAGACCTGGAGTGAGGCTAAGTATGAAGGAACTCTGACTGCGAGCAGTACATACAGACAGCTTCGTGACTTCCAGCTAGTTGCCAGCCACAACCGAAAATCCACAGAGAAGAAAGGTGCACTGGATGTTACCCACAACGGCGTCAAGAAGATCGACATGGATTACGAATACACAACTGAGGGCGAGAAGAACATCAACATCAAAATCCGTCAACCTAGACCGATTGAGACGAGGATCAACTTCAATGCTGATGCCCAGGAAGTCAGAGGAAATGCCATGTTCAACTGGCCTCAGACAGCGTCTTTCAATGGAGAGATCAACCTGAAGAACCTCGACAACGAGAAACAGCTCAGTCTCCAGGCCACGCTCCCATCCAGAACTGTCGCCCTGACAACTGGTTACACCAAAACGGCAACGTCATTCAACCACAACACTGACGTGCAGTGGGACAACGGCGAGGACAAGAAGCTCAGCTATGCTCTGGAGTTGACCAATACTGAGAGACGAAGCCAGAATGAGTACAACGGCAAATTCACCATCAGCTCTTCGAAGATCAACGGCGAGGTTACCATGGCCCACGTGTGCTCACCAGGGCGTCAGTACACATCAGAAATTGTTGTCCAGACAACCAGCCGCATGGCCATGAAGAGCGAGCTGACCATTGAAAACCCGAGGTTCACTCACAAGTTCTCTGTTGAGCACCCAGAAATCCGAAGGGTAAGTACTATTTTCATATATTCATAAATTTAAGACGTATGATGGAATTATATTATATTTTCCTGAATGGTAATGGCACATAATGATATGTTATAATATATTGCTTTTAAAGGGTGCGTCAATTACTACTGAGGGCCGCATTGATGAGCTGGTCTCAGACGGCAAAGTTGAGGTTCAGTATAATAGGGAAGTCTTCACCATGACTGGACGAATTGCTGATGAATCAACGCGCTCGACCAAGAAGTGCACAGCTGCCTTCACACTGGCTCACCCGAACAGCCAACTCGACTACCAGTATGCCCACACATACGAAGACAACGGTGATGAAGTCAGCATATTTGTTGAGAAGAAGTATTTGTTGGCCCGTGACCAGCAGTACAAGATCGCATCGGCCCGTGCCTCAATCAACAGGCTCCGCAAGGAAATGAACATGGAGGTGAAATAAAATTCTCAGATCTTAATAACCATTCAAAACATAGTGAAATATTTGTTTTCCAATATGTCAGATAAATATAATTTCTATATGGTGAAATTTTCAGATCATCAATCCTCTGGACACATTCCGAGCTAGTGGTCGTCAGACATCGGCATCTAACGGAGTCTATGAATACTCTGGCGAAGCCTCGTGTGACCACGGATCCTACAGAGGAGAGCTGAGCATCAACAAGGGAAAGAGCATTGATCTCACACTCTACGGCACCGGAGGTATGTGTTTTAGATCAGTTAATTTCTTTACCATCAATTCTTCCTATCAGTTGTTTTAATCTAGTTTCATTTTAAACAGTATGTGTTTTACTATACAAATCATTGTTATTAGAATCTATTATTGGTTTTTGTGGTCAAACTAATATAAATGTGTGGATTTATTGAGCCTGAGATAACAATATCCCACAGATTTCGTGATTGAGGCCAAGGTCAACCGTGGACCACGAGCGATCAGAGCTGAAGTGTCTCACACTTCCTCAGGCAACAAGGTTCAGGACATCGAGTTGATGCTGAGGAAGGACGAGGACCGCCTGTTCACCAGCAGGAACTTCATCCGACCCGGGATGATGCAGGATGTCAAGGATGCTTGGCCTGCCACCAGCTTTGGCCACTCCAGTGACCGCTCTATGGAACAGTTCATGAGCGCTGCCTCCGAAGAGATGGACCAAAAGATGGGATACATCCGCCGCAACGCTCGACCTCTCTACAGGGCCCTGATGTCCATCAAGAATGACATTATCTCCACTTACCAGGAGGTGAAGGCCGAACTCAACCAGATGTACAACAGCAACGACTTCCACATCAAGGACATCCATCAGTGGTGCCTCAAAGCCGTCGAATGGACAAGGTATATAAGTACATCAACGCACAAATGGTATTCTGCTTCAATGTTAGTGGATATATCCTGAGCATGTCTGATTCATGTTAGATTTAATTTTCATTTGATCCTCATTTCAGGAGCACGTATGATGACATCAAGAGACGTACACAAGCTAACTACACCAAGGCTCGTGCCGTTGTCGCCGATTCGACCTCCAGGATGGACGAGTGGATGCAAATGGCTGAGGATTTAGGAGCTCGCTTTTCTGACTTCTCAGTTTCTGTCTGGTCCGAAGTTGAAACCAACCTCAGAGGTGAGTTGTATATGAAAACATCAATTCATATAATTTAAAATATGTGCATTTCCGTAGTTTTAAATTCATTTGGATAATACAAAAATAGTTTTTTTAGTATCTTCATATGACATGACATATAAATATAACATTACCTTATTCAGATCTAGCTGACACAGTGCGCAATCACCCGAGCGTGCAGAGTGCCCTGGCCCGCTTGCGACAGATCGAGCTGCCAGAATACCTAACAGGATCAGGGGTTCAGCAGGGCGCCGCCGCCACCAGCGCCTCCAGCCGGTCTCTGTGGGAGAACCTCATGAGGAGAGACGACGTCAATGCCGGAGTCACCTACATGAAGAACCAGATCAAGAACGTACGTATATCACACGCAACAACCTTTTCTGAATGCATCGACCCATTCACGACCAGATTCTGATGATATGAGTGGAAAACATGGAATTAAGCATTGTATCCAAACGACACTACCGTCATCAGTGCGATTTCTGTATTGCATTTAATAATGACTCATTTGAAATGTTTTGACTGATGTACTAAATATTGTGAATCCCAAACATCCTCTTGTTTGGCTACAGAGCAACATCGTTTCCCAGTACCTGGAAGTCCAGAAGACCATCGATGAGGTGATGGAAGACATGCGCCAGAACGGCCTGAAGACGATCCGCGCCAATGTTGTTGGCTGGCTGAAGGACTGGCTGCAGACGAGCCGAGACAGTCTCACCTACGGCCAGGGCAACCTGGAGTTCACACTCTATGTGCCTCTGCCACTGGATGACCTGCAGACCATCCCGACCATAGACATCAACATGAACCAGTACATCAACAGGATCAAGAATATGTACAGCTACTACATGCCCAAGTATGACTGGACCTTCTGGGACTACTACTATGCCTACAAACCGAGCAGTGACGTTCGCGACATGATCCCGCCATTCAGAGGTATTTAAAAAATATTCTAATTCATGTATCATTTACATGTGAAACTAATGCTTGTTCATGTAATATAAAACAGTCTTATTTCGGGTGGTTCATTTTCATGAATTCGGTGTTTCAGCTCACGCCAGTCTGGTCGGAAACCAGCACTACATGACATTCGACAAGAAATTCTACGAGTTCTCTGGCGAGTGTAGCTACCTACTGGCACGTGACTTCATTGACGGCACCTTCAGCGTGATTGTCAACTACGAGCGAGTGGACAGCCGCTCAGTGAAGAAATCCATCACCGTCATCAGCAAAGACAAGACCATTGAGATCTTCCCCGAGGGTCAGGTAGTCGTCGACAGCTCCCGCACAGAGATGCCCATCAGCGTGGACGGCACCAGCATCATCCGCGACCACAACCAGATCACCGTCAAGAACGACAAGGGCGTCAACGTCATCTGTGACCTGTACCACGACCGCTGCACAGTCGAGGTGACTGGCTGGTACTTCGGCAAGACCGCTGGACTCCTGGGCACATACAACAACGAGCCGATCGACGACACCACCACCGCCGACCACAGACGCCTGGAGAACATCGGAGAGTTTGCCTCGTCATGGGCCGTTGGACAGAGATGTCGCTCGACCAACTCTGCCATTGACATCAGCAACGAGGTGATCCCTGGAAGCCGTCGCTACGAGCTCTGTGCCAGATATTTCGAGGAGGAGGCCTCGCCATTCAGAAGGTGCTTCAAGATTATCGACCCAGCTCCATTCATGAAAATGTGCCTGAACTCGATGCCCAACAACGTCAACCGTATGGAGACTGAGGAGGACACGTGCGACGCTGCCTCTTTCTACGTGGCGGAGTGCAAGGAACGCGAGGTTGATCTTATCATCCCCACCACCTGTGGTGAGTATTGTGCACAATAACATGCAAAACATAGTTGAGTATCGAATATAATCCAAATAATTTGTATGGTTTTTTTTATATAAACAGATAATCATTTGCAAATATTTCCATTACAGTGAAATGCGAACTGGAGAGTGGTCAGAGCTTCAGCGAAGGAGAAAATGTGACGATCACTGGCGACCAAGTCCCCAACTCTGCCGACATCGTCTTCGTCATCCACCAGAGCGACTGCAACAGGATGATGGTCGACAACCTGAAGGACATGGTCGATGACTTGGAGAAGGTCATGAGGACCGAGGAGCTGACCAACAACCGCTACGCCATTGTCGGCTACGGTGGCCAGGGACAGGAGGCCGATCCACTTGTGCACACGATGAACGGCCAGATCTTCGAGACCCGCGACAAGATCCTGCTCGGCCTGGAGAACTTCCACACAACGGCTGGAGACCGCGAGGACGCCATGGGCGCCGTCAGGTACGCCGCATCGCTGCCTTTCCGCGCCGGCATCTCCAAGAATATCATCTTGATGCCATGCAGTGGATGCCAGAACCGCAACCCAGTCGTCTTCTCCGAGCTCCAGCAGGTGTTGGTGCACAGAGACATCAACTTCCACGTGATGATGCAGTATCCATTCCTCTTCAAGGGCAACCGCAACGCCGGCACTGCCTACATCTTCGGTAAGTCAACGCATATTGCACATGATAATAGATCTGAACACCCATTTCTTGATTTGTTCCTGCATATGACTATTATTGACTCTTGCAGGCGTGGACAAGGAGACGGTGTACACTCGCAAGGACGCCGGCACCACAGAGCTGACTGGTGACCCAGAACTGCGATCTCAGATTCTCATGCCCAAAGACTTGTGTGTCGCCCTCACCGAGGAGACCGGTGGATCTGTGTTCAATACTCTGCAGTACATCAACAGCAGACCGTTCATCCAGAAGCGATTCATGGACGTGCTGGTTCGCGTGATCGCCGACAAGGCCGAGCCTTCCCCCTGCCAGATCTGTGATTGTGTCCCCGACAGCGTCGGCGCCGGCAAGTCTGTCTGCCGCACCTGTGAGCGACGGAATACCATCTACGATGTGAGTAACTCTTTAAAACAATAACTTTTCTGATGCAATATTATCTGTTCATGGCTAGTTCTTTGCAATATATAGGCTCCTACTAGTCGAAAAGCAAACTAGTCGAAAAGCAAGCCTAAGCATGTGTTGATTGGTATGTTGCAGCTGATGCCTCAGTATCCTCAGCTGCCTGAGATCGAGTTGCCCGAGATCGTCACTCCGCCCACGCCCAACAAGCCGCCCAGGAGGCCAAGAATCAACGCCAACAAGCGCAACATGCGTGAGCGACGCCTCAGGAGGCAGCATCAGAGCTAGTCGTCATAACGTCCGCCGCGCCTAACCAACCCCAACGATGTTCAATGGATATGACTCTTCTTTGTACATAATAGACATTCCCCTCCGTATCAGAAAACAACTATGCAGTTAATTTATGACAGTATTTATTACACGCAAAAATAGCACAGAACAAAAATATATGTGAAATATACTCAGAGTTTCTTCATGCCAAGAGTTATGTAATTATTGTGCCTGCTGCATAAATCATTGTTTAATCATTTTAGAAATAAAAAAAGAAAATCAGTCTATATTGTACTATTTATTGTTAATATACGAGTTGTATGCATCGTATATAGCACACAAATTTGTGCATAGCTCAGTGTTTGTATAGTATTTGAATGTAAAAATTGCTCAATCTGTGATCATGACGTACTCAGTATCAATGCAATGCAATGTAATGCAACAGTTAGTCAGCTTCCAGCCTCCTAGAGTTTCCACATCCAGACCGTAGTTGCTGTAGAAATCTGTTTGGTTTGAGTTTTAACACCCTAAGCCAGTTTGGCTTGTCTTATGGCATTTAAGGTTTGCAATATTGATACAAAATGCATTTAACTTTTTCTCTGTTCATAAAATTAAATCTGTTCATAACAAATTTAAATATGTTTCAATTTATGAAAACAAAATACATGATAAATTCGGCATTTTTTAATCATTGTAATAATACATGTATTCAAAATAAATATAATTTATTTATTGTTGCCGATAATACTTGTAGCGTTTTCACTCGGATCATTATAAATGGATTGAGCACTACCCTGACCTAGCACCAACCAATAAACCCATCAAGCACCATTTGGTGGAAACTTATTTCATTTCTCGTAGCCAGACCTGACACGACACCAACAGAAGAAATAGTTCCAGTACCACAGTCCCGAAACTTATCATACATAACAAGATGATCTCGAGGCTGGTTCTAGTTGGTGTCTTGTTGGGTCAACTACCATCCACTGTTAATCAGAACATCAATGAGCTGCACGAGGTAGATATATTACCAAACATATGTGACTGGGTGCTCTATATTGGGCAGATTCATTCCGAAAAGGTTTAGAACAAAACATTTTCTAAGTGGAATGGAAGTGTAGAAAAGAGCATTTCGCAATATGGAGGAGAAACTGATAGTCTGAGATAGTCTGAAACTGAGAGTTCCAGAGAAACGCAACTGCCAGGAATGCATTGACATATAGCCTAATTTAACTTTAAAAGTTCTCAAACAAAACAATATCAAAGGAAAACCACAGAAATAGAAGCGAAAAACTGACTGATAATGGTGATAAACTTGGGATCAACAAAAATGATATGAGACCTGAAACTGAGAGTTCGAGAAAAACGCAATTACCAGGAAAGCATTGACATATAGCCTATTTTAACTTAAAAAGTTCTCAAACACAACAATATCAAAGGAAAACCACGGAAATAGAAGCGAAAAACTGACTGATAATGGTGATAAACTTGAGATCAACAAAAATGATATGAGACCACTTCCTACTGTTTTTGAAGAACAAATTGACGAGGCCACACAGTCATTCTTTGGGCTGCGTTCATCCTTACTTGTAGGCCTACCTACCTGCAACCGGTAAACTCACCGTGACGTCAACCTACTCCAGCTTTATTTACACAGGCCGGCTCTTCTTATCCAATGGACTTCCTACTAAATTCATTTCTCATAATCTGATTAATCACTAACGTTTCTGAATTATATTCTATGGTATTATTTGCGACGATGTCACGCGCTCATAAATCACCCGATCACTGAAAGGAACGGTAAATTACTGCATTGAGCACCAAAAGCATGTAAAGTCCACCTGTGACGTCGCTCTATTGTCTCTCTCTCCAAATAGGTAATGGAGAGCTGCATGCAAATATTGGAGTGATGTGTTTGTAGTATTGGAGTTGAGCTCAACTGTGAAATATTGAGAGAATTTTTGCTCGCTTCATTGATTGCAAAACAACGGGATTAAATCATGTGTACATGCATGTATGTGCAGTATCATGAGTATTGCCAATTGACAAATTGCAATTGACATGTAGCCACTCATGCTTGAACTCTTCTCCCATAAAGCGTACTTTGGCCAGGTACCTTGTACTGCTCCATAAATACTACTCGAGCACTGTACACATAACATTTAATCCGTGTAAATAAAAAGGTGTGCCTTTTTAATCCTCATTTTGGCCCAAGTACCGTACACTGCTCCTTAATACTACTCGTCCACTGAAAACATACCATTTAATCCGTCTCGCACCTTTTTAATCCTTGGTGAATATAGAGGAAGGCGCAGGATATGATACTTGGGCCCTTATGGCTTATGCCACAACAACGAGCAGCACCCGTTACTTGGGACACTACGAGCCATCCATCCTACATTCGCCGCATCCCAAAATTCGCCAACTCGATATTATCAGAACTTAGAAGCTCTATTTGTGCAAAATAACTTACTGGAACAGAGATTGGATATCAGAGTCTCGATTGACGATCGAACTTGTTAGTTTCATTTACATTAGAAATCTTAAAATCCACGTTGGCGAATTTGGGAATGCGGCGAATTTGGACGGATGGCTCGTAGTCTGACAATTCCATATAATATCCATTATTAGTTACATGTGAAGCAATATCCAATTTCGCAATATCCATCGCATTGTGTGTGTGCTTATCCAAAAGAAACAAGAAATGTCCCTGCAAGATATAATTATATCCATGGCATTTAAGCTATCCAATTTTTGAAATATCCATGAAATCGTGTGTGATTATCCCAAGTTATGCCTGCAAATTAGAATCATATCATGTGGGGATTATATTTGGGGTGGTGGACTTTACATTAGTCAAAGCCCTCGTTACACTCCATTACACATTAGTATTGAAAACCTCGGGCTTCGCCCTCGGTCCCCAATACCAGGTAATGGAGCGTTCCTCGGGTTTTAACTACTACGTATTTGAGTCGATCAAACCTCTCGTGAATATGGAAAACAAACACTGACAGTATTTTGGTATTGTTTTAATTAGTACTCTTTCAACATGTATACCAAAATATACAACGAATGACGAAATGTATATAAACAACAACCTGAAATTACTGTTGATCACTTCTAGGTACAGATAAATAACAGCTTCGACTGATCAAGTTATAAGAATTACTTCCAGAGGTAACTGGCTCATTCAGGGATATACATCACACAACAAACACAGGTAAAGATTGTCAACAAACGCACTTGCTTTTAACATATACAATAGTGAACACCATTTTTATAACATTGTGTATACTTCTGCCGCAGGAAACGTGTATAACGAGATTCAAGTGCAAGGTCATCACACAACTCGATTGACAGTATAGGATCATATACATTTCAGCCCTGTATTTCTCTATGATGCGACTCACACATTTTCGGACTGACACACTTGACCTAAGTAATACTGATTCATTAATATGTCCATTCACAACTCTGAACATCACACTCTGGAATAATAAGTCAGTAACATCTCAAGTCGCGGCCCCGTCAGTGCACGTCCATGACGAGATTGTGCGGTCTGGTGAGGAACACAGTAACGGTTGCTAGGAGACACGTGCCCAGGGTGCGGTCCAGGTATGCCGCGAGGGACGGGGCGGCGTTGTACATCGCGTACACGGGCTCCTCTGGGCGGGTCGGACGTACTGCACTACCAAACACCATATCTGGACCCAAACTGTGGTGGAGAGAGCAATAAAAACATAACCTACGAGCAAGAAATAATAATTGGCCATCTGTTATTATATCATTAGTTATTCAAATATACATCTGATAATTTAGTTCTGACTTGACCACATACCTGGACCCGTCCAGGCGGACCCAGAGATCATTGAACTGCGGGTACTTGAGGCTGCTGGCTGGCGTGGTGGGCTCTGGACAGCGGGTCCGGTGACGCCGTCGGCCCGGGGTGCTACCACAGCCGTGTCTGTGCCGCGTCCTATACATTTCACATGGACATTGGTGATCATCAAAATACATAATACTAACTGTTGTTATGAAATTAACAGGCGCCGGTATAATTGTATTCTTACGATGACGCATACTGTATTATAACGCCCTCATGTAAAACTTGAATCCTGTGCCTATGTAGGCTTCAATCATATCTGAGAACTGAACAACAATGAATTTTCACATTCTACACTGAGTAGCTGTGTTGCTGACCTGGTCCTGGTGTCGTAGTATGGGTCGAGGCTGTCTAGGCTCCCACCTGACGGTCTGTCCTCTGGAGCCAGATCTGCCATCAGCGGGGGATACTTCTTCCTGCGGCGGCGGTGGCGCTCCCTGTCGGTGGAACAGCACGTCACGTGACATAGGTGTAATGATGTAATGCGGTGACACGCCTTTTTCTGGACATATCAAACTCGTAGCATGATTTTAATATCATATACACCTGTACACCCACAACATTCTGGTGGGCATTCCCCTACATGTGAAGCGTCTCCTCCCATTGAAAATCTATGTACACTGAATAGGCCCCTAATCATATTCCAACACTGTCTCACGTTGATTCCGTGTAGACCTTTGTATGGTGTACGATGGCGGCCATATTACATTCTCGCTGTCTCGACTTGAATTTTTCACTCGAGTTAAGAGAGGTCGATGCGAGAGGGCGAGGTTACGATGCGAGGGGTCAATGCGAGGTTACGAGAGGTCGATGCGAGGCCACGAGACTGCGATGCGAGAACACGGGGTTTAAAACTCGCAACCTCGCATCGACCCCTCGCAACCTCGCATCGACCTCTGGCAACCTTGCATCGACCTCTCGCAACCTCGCAACCTCGCCTCGACCTCTCGCAACCTCGCAACCTCGCCTCGACCTCTCGCAACCTTGCATCGACCTCTCGTAACCCCGCGTGAGACACTTTTCCATGACGCGCAAATTAGTTTTGTTCCAACTGGCCGCGGTCTCAACTTCACGTAGGCCTATACAATGTATATACATGGTAGGCTTATTTCTACGTAGGTCTTTAATAGTTCCAACGAAACTGGATTGTCCCAGGGTTGCGATGTAACTAGGTCTTTGAAGTGGGAATCAATTTTAAAATCAGCCAAATTTAGCATTCTTGTTTGTCACGCAAACTTGAAAGTACATCTCGAGATAGTCAGGAATATATAAAAAAAATATGCACAGTTCGACAACAGATACTTAGAAAATTGCCATTTTTCGTGCATGAAAACAGTGGATAGAGAATGATCGGCCTGTCTACATCGGCCAGTATCTAGACAAATACCAACGACGTCATGAGACCGTGTGTAGAACTCGCCCGCAAGGCGGGCCGCTTTGAGGAAAAAATTGATGCGAGATTGACTGAATCTTGATTTGGAAATTCATTTTCGGCACGTATTAGGCCCAAATTTGTACGATTTCTAATTCTGTGGACAAAATAAAGCTACCGCAGAATGAATAAATTTTGGCAATTCTAAAAGTGATTGTGATTATAGCTTTAAATGACTGCAACCTCGTGACCGCATCCCTAATCCTCCACTTTTACAAGAATTTCCATAATTTTTTGCCACGCTATGGTGTTATATCTGTAGATGTACATGTATATCACTTGCTTGTCTTATGTTGTCAAATGATAAAACGCGAGAGAGCTAACCATTGGTAGATGAGACGGGTGGCACGTGACCACGATTTGACCAATGAGACAACTTGTGCAGGATGAAGAAGGCATCATTGGCGGAACGAAGGTGGAGGGGGGGGGGTGGAAGATGGAAAGCTGAGAAGGGATCTGTCGAAAGATAAACGGGAACCAGCAGCTCATATATGTCATTCACGTTCGCATTGTATTCATCGGTGCAGGCCATAATACATAAGTTTTACCACTCATTTATATGGTGTGGAACTATTTACCCGACCGCTAATGTGAGTTTTTCATGTTAAAGTTTTCCCAATCGTGCCCTGCTTGAAAAATCCCCTGCCTGTGTGTGAGATACAAAAACAGCCAAGTTTTACTCATGCATATTCCTTTTCGATTGAATGAACGACGCCCATTTATATTGACACCAAATTTGCTACTGACAGCAAGTTCGCCAAAGTTGATTTCATCCAAAAAATATATTTGTATTCTTTGTTTCTTTTCATACCAGTCATTAAACATAAATTTTTATTTATATTATTACCAACAAACTCAACAAATTGTTTTCACAATTCATTCTTACATTCATTTGTTTTCGTCTTACAACAGACATTTTCCGTTTATTATATTATTGCCACTGATTTGCAAAGTACAATTTTAAAAAGATATCATTTTACACCATATGTCAAACATGTAATCGAAGGAAACTAATAACAACCAGACAATGAGAGATTGCGACTCCAACTCATTACCTATTGCACGTTGGCTGAAATCATGGTTAAGTCAACTCTAAATTCCGAATATGGATACATCTGGTGCTGTCACCCATCTTAGATCACTCATAATGGACATGCGCGAGCGCAACAGGTTCCATGTGAGGTTGCGAGAGGTCGATGCGAGATGGCGAGGGGTCGATGCGAGGTTGCGAGAGGTCGATGCGAGGTAGCGAGTTCTAAGCCTCGTGTTCTCGCATCGCAGTCTCGTGGCTTCACATCGATGTCTCGTCACCTCACATCGACTTCTCGCAACCTCGCAACGACCCCTCGCATCGTAACCTCGACCCCTCGCATCGACCTCTCGTAATCTCGAGTGCAAAAGTCAAGTCGAGACAGCGAGAATGTAATATGGCCGCCATCTTACACCATACCTTTGCTAACATTTTCGTGATGTACATACATGTATGTATTAGCCGTGTACATACCCGAGGTCGAGGGTTTCTCCGGGTGCCGCGTGCTGGACTTCGTACCCTCGCTCTCTCAGCGCGTCCAGCACTGTGTTATTGCCCAGGAAGTGACCTGCTCACAGACAAACACAGAAATCTGAGTGAACATTTCAAAATTTGTACAAAAACATAAAATTCGATTACCAATAACATATTTAGCCTAATTTCATCAGCTATCATCTGATTGATCATCTTGTAACGCTACATTGCTTGTGAAAAAGTGCGGTATTGCAGCATGTAGGCTACACGTGAGAATGCCACATCATTGCAATGTCGGATTATGCGAAGGTTGTCAGTGCTCTAAGGTCGAAAAAAAACCTCATCACATTACGTACGAGAAAAATATTATACTTGCATGCAATCAACAAAAGATTACAGAATAGACAGATCGACACAAAATAGCCCTGCGTTGGGCATGCAGCCTAGTACTACACAGAGGCGGACACAAAATTCCTCAAAGGAGACAGTTGAGTAAACTAACGAATGCAACAGGCGTGGGGTCTGGGGCCCGCATAGGGCCCCAAAAACCAACGATTTCTAGATGCTCTGTGGTGATATATGCAGCTCTCAGAGCTCGAAAATGTGTTGCTATCAAGCAGACATTTTTTTAATTATCATACTTTCAAATCAACAATGATTTTATTCATTCATTAAAGTGAAAAATAACTATCAAAATAATATTCACTGCTAGATGCTCAACACATTAACGAGTGTGATGATTCTCTATTGGCATATACACTATACATAGCGGTCTGGGTGTTCTGGGGGCGCCGTAAGCCCCCGAGAAAAAAAATGAAATCTACTCTCTGTACGGTGCTCTATGGTGTATGTCTGGGAGAGTAACTGCTGATTTCCAGACACTTTCACAGCTGGTATCTTTTTTGCATTTTCGAGGAAAAGTCACGTTGAATATATATATAAATAGTATTTATGCATAAAAAACTGCATCATAAGTGGCATAAAGAACAACAAAAAATTATTTATAAGTTACTTCACCCGTTCACTCAATATGTCCCAGCTTGTTTTATTTCCCAACTTGATTTCACACTTTTGTAATTCAATTGACAGAAGAATTAAGTTTGTGTTAGAATAATACAACAAGCAGGCGTGGGCTCTGGGCCCGCCTAGGGCCCCAGAAGCCAACTACCTCTCGATGCTCGGTATCGAATTTTTAGGCTCTCAGAACTGGAGATGTGAAGAAATGTGAAGCAATTCCACGAGGGTGCTAAATAAAGATCCAGCAAAATACAGTTTGTGCAACGTGAAAGAGGGGCAAAATTAAAATTTTTATGTCCTACGATTTTATGATTTTGTCACATGCACATGTACATATGATAATAATTAGTATATATAATATATTCCGTATGCAAATTTGTATGTGACAAATGAATATATTCCAGGGTGAAACAGGAACAAAAGACACATATACAAAAATCGACCTAGATGCTATCATCAGGATCCTGAAATTAAAGGGGCGCGCACCTCATGCTCTCCTCCTCCTCAAAATCCACATTGCTACATTTAGGTTATACCCAGAAGAAATAAGTAATGCTACTTCAATATTGTCAATAGCGATTGCTAGTTTATTTTTCATGAATTAATGAAATATGTAAGAACAATCTCAAAATTATTGGTCCGGCCATGGCCGGAGTGGTCGGAGTGGTGTCTACGCCACTGCTGCCAAGTGATAGTGGTCTCTGACATCACTTCCTGCTCAATAAAATGCAATAGTGGGCCCCATGCATTTGGCTTTGTCATTGTGAATAAATGACGTTTCCTCGCATGCCAGATATCAGACGACGACAACAGCAACTTGTCATTGCTCAAGATATGAATGAAAAGTATAATATAATAGTTATGAGTAGTTGGTTCGCCCACCATGAGATTTGAAGGGGTTCAGCCAGCACATAGTAGATTCAGCCTACGGCCTCACCCACTATGAGCTGACTTCACCCCTTCAAATATCAGAGTGGGCTCACCAACTACCCATTACTGTATATTATAGCCTAGGTCTTGTTTGGGATTAGGTCCTGAAGGTAGGATACTATAAATGGTGGGGATTGGTTACCTGCACCGAAGGCGAAGAACATGCTTTTGTCGGGGTTGTTGGAGAGGAGAGAGTCGATACGGTCGGCCATGCGGTGGTTGCGTTTGTAGATGAGCTCGTTCCTGAAGTAGTCGTCGATCTGTCGGGCGGTGAGGCGGTCGGGCGGGGCGAGCGAGGCATTCAGCAGGCTGGGCACCTGGGCCGTGTCCTGACTGAACAGCACCGAGTCCAAGTCCCCGCAGTTGTAGTGCGTGATGAGCTCCTCGCTACTGTAGGAAGATGCGCTCTGCCGAGGGCCGCCCTGCTCATGTCGCGACAGGGTCTGGTCCAGAGCGAACAGCACCTGTAACAGGGAGCATGCGACTTAGAGCATTGTATAAGAGAATTTGATAGTCCAACCATAGTATCGCTTTTTCTGATGCTGAAATTCACCAATATTGTCTGTTGTCTAAATACTCGTGTATAAGATATTTATAAATCTACAACGAAATCTAAAACAACTATTAAAGGTAATAGGCCTACGAGCAAATCCGGCACATAACGTCAGAAATAATGTTTTCTGTAGTTTGCTCGAGTATCCATTTTAAGTTTCTGATGACTTATACGGAATATACATGAATACTTCTTGTAGGGGCTCTAAAAACTTTTACCGTCTCGATCTGTCATTCAGTTTTCAAACACCATAAATGGTTCAAATGGTCGAATTTGAAAAGAGAGTTGACAAGTTAATTACTAGTCGGTAACCAGTATCTTTGAGACTTTGGGCGCTTTTTTATTCCTTTTTAGAACTTTGATGCCATTTGGCAGCCCGCATCTACACGGTATATGAACTACACATACATATAGACGACTAGTGAAGATCTACTTATAATGTGCATGCGAGCTACAAAGACATGGTCTATCCAGGCTTTGCGTGTTTTGAACTCAAACGGTGTTTGTCTGTTTTGGGTTACCGGATATGTACAAACTCAAACAGACACAACAATCTCCCCCAATAATGTTGGCAAATGTGTTATTGTTGCAACAAGTGTTCCTGAGCTTTCAAGCTGCCAGCTATACGTTTCTAACGGCGTATTTTTTGTTGTTATACACAAAATGTAGCCAACTGCATGATCATTCAGGAGAGAACAAGAGGATCCAACTCTGGGTATGGTAGAGACAGTAGAGACACTGAGATATTCATAGCCTGCAGGATTCTTGGTTCTATTTACAAACGCTCGCTGTTGGCGGTTTGATGCCAAGTCGTACGTTAGGACACTTAGAGTGGACAAAGTATGTCCTTATGTATCGGCTTTTTGCTGGCCCTTTGATGTGCCGCTTTCTGACAGGTCACAGAAAGGTGTTCGAGATGTGTTCATCAACAGTGATAATAAATCTGCCCAGAGTAGCATCTAAAGCACCAACAAAAACATCGACTTCTGCACAATGTCTCGTAGCTGAAATTTGCAATAAACGTCCGTCCATGCCGCAACAAAAAACAATTACTTCGGGTTTTCTTCTTCAATTATGAATCAAACTTTTGCACTGGTTTGAACCAGTAAACTGGCCTCCGATATGGTATCTGGGTCCCCTTAGATACATGCAGGAGGCCGCTGGGCGCAGGCATACAGCCAAACAGATTACACTCGGAGACAAGTAAATCCCCAAGTGGGCACACTACAATAATTGAAATTTGCCCAATCTGATTTACGAAGTCGATCCCCGCCGTTGCTGTTATGATAATCCCGTCCAGACGCACGGAGTCACGCAGTAAAATGACATCCAACCAATTACAGAGGCATTTACTGCCATCTGCCCGTACAATTGGCTGGCGTCTCTGGCACTTCGGCCGCGGGCATAGCCGTCAAACCTGTCGCCTTGGAGACAGTTCCGCCATGCAGGAGACACAGCACCGGTCAGGCGACGTCCTTGGAAACGGCGGGTGAGGGTCACAAATAACATGTCACCACAGCGCCCTTCTATACATCCCTAAGTCCTTCCCATCAAAAGTAATGGTGAAAGGATCTGTCTACTGAATGTTACTGTTGTTAATAAACATAATTATTGTATGTGATGTCCATTACATCGCCTGTTTAGTTCGCCGATTCAAATGCGTAATCCATAACCAACCGCTGACAACCACGGCAATGGAAGATCGAGAACTCTGACAATGCCAGAGGGAAGGAAATTACACAGATTCGAAACATCTGAACGGTCTCCGTCACATCTCTGGTTACAGTCTAATGATACAGTGGGTTATCTCCTGATCTGTAAGACACAGCCCGTCGCCTGAAACATGGCTTCTTGGCTTCCTCGGGGAAGCCATATAAGTTGACAACTGTCATCAGAGAGACCGGTCTTATGTATTTCTGCTGTCATGTATTCAAAGAGAATCTGGTTGAGACGACTGCTCTATAAATGGAAAAAATCGGTGTCACAATAATCCATAACCAGCTGCATGTATTGAAATGGAACAAGACGTTTGCCTTCCGAACAAAAATAATGTAGTAAATATACATTCATATATAACAAACTCAAGATTCCCGTATAGGCACTGTGGATGCATCAAAACTTTTTGAAAAACAAATTTGAGAAAAATTCAAGTAACTTAAAATAATAATCCTGATTGCATGAAATATACATATATTCCCACAATCCATATAGTGATCCAGATCAAACGCCAATCATGGCATGTGTTTTGAAGGTAAACACGAGAATATACGAGGCTCCCAAGTCTTTGATCTTAGAGCTATATAATATCTTCAGCTACCTGAACATATCATCGCACCTATTGAAGCGTGAAATAACACTTGATGTTTTTGCGATCGGGAAACTTTAACCCGCTTTTTATCCCCAACCCAAACAGCGATCCGAGAGGACCCGTATCTCTGGTAAACATTACAATCGAGTTTATAAATCTGTCTGCTCGTCTCGCAATACCGTAGATAAGGGCGCTGGTCGGTGGGAGGCACGTGGAATGTGGCCCGTGATAACGGCTCCTTGCCCTGCACACCGCGCCCGGGAAAACTCCATCCTCGGTCTCAACCGTCGTGTCCGTCAGAACCCCAGCCCTAACACTAATCGCTAGTTACAAGTTCAGCCGTCCCCTTATCTCCTCGTGTACGCCTTCGTGGATACGGTATAGGCCTGTAACACTGACGTGGATATAGCTGAATAGTTCTGCTAAATGGACTTATAGGTGACCGTCCTAACATTTATGGAATATCGTTAGAGTTTTGACTCATATACGTGCATACGTGTAAGTCTGATTGTATATTTCACAATCTTTTATGTATAATCTCAGTTTTATCAAGCAAACGAAATGGCACTCTTGACTTCGGACCTCCTGACATTCAGACCCTGACTTGTCGCTCTTTATTAGATATTCCTTCATGTCAGGCACAATTCCAACTCCATTTCTCAAACATTCAAGATTCTTTATGCGACCATTTAATACTTCACAGCTCTCAAAACTAAAGATCTGCCTTCAACAGTGTAAATGATGCAATCTACAGCATCACAAAGTCAGTATAAATCACGGAATATATCGCACCAATATCTGGAAAAGTCAGATGGGTTGGCACAAGAAGGCTGCTTCCCGTCACACATCGAATCAGAGATCATTATTACACGAAGTTGCCAGCGTGTTATCCCTCAGGTGAGACCCACGTCTGTACATCAACGTCTTTGAAGTCTGTACGAAGAGGTTCCAGGTAGACAAACATTAGCCCGAGCTGACAAGGAGCTGTAACGGATTGATACACGGTCGGGTATCGACAGTTGCGGCGGGCACCTGTCATCGCCGGGACCCGGGCCATTCTCACCTGGGCCGGGGCAATGAATCACTGCACGGGCCCCGCATGGAGCCCAGCCTGGACTGTTTGTCTTGGAGCGTGCTCTGGCGCACCTGTTGGTGCTTGGGTGTGATGGAATCGACATAGCCTTTTTTATGAGTAAGGTCTGTTATTCTATGGTCATATGGCATATGTATAAAGTTTTCTGTGATATACATGATATTATATGTACGTAAAAGTTAAAGCCTGATTAACTAAAAAGACAACAACGCAAAAATTGCCGAAATGAAGAAAGGACAAAAATGAAATTACGGTAACCCCATTTCAAAATGTTAAGTAGTATCGAGTGTCATAGCCCAAGAGTCAACTTTTATACCAGAGTCTGAGAATGTGGACACAAACAAGAGTACAGGTATAACGGCATGCTTCTTTGGCTAGAAGTCTGGACGTATATAACCCTGGAAATAGTCTAGATACACTATCATCTAGCATCGTTCGACCAAAAAACACAGACTGCGATGGAGTTGTTGTTACTTTTAAGTCGTATTAAATACTTGAAAGCACAGGTTTGCCCAAGGCTATGTCTGGCAACGGAAAGGCTGCCCATCAACGCGGTCGCCAAGTCTGAGCTACAAATCAAACACGCAACAAATTATAACGAGATAAATCTATAATACGGTTAGATGCAATCCTATCCTCTTTTGTACCCTGTCTAGACTACAAGCACTTATCCCCGAGAAATTTTTACACGCTAATGCCATTGTCCAATGGGGATCACGCCATGTTCCGTCTTTTGAAACACTGCACACAAGGAGGGTTCGAGAATTGGTTTACCTGAGAGAAGTTGAGTGCGTTGAGAGGCAGACACTGCTCGGCCACCTGTTCCACAGCCCCGGTCCGCTTGTCCAGCCGCTGGGCCTCCTGCGCCAGGTACAGGTCGAGGACGGGAGTGCCTCGTGACCTGATGTCCGTCTTCGTCAGCGAGTTGACCATCAGCATGAGCCAGACTGGCCGCTTGCGCTCCCAGTTGCCGGTGATCGCGTTGAAGAGGTAGTCCGGGTAGAGGCCGCGACTGCGCTGGTCCGAAGTCACCCACGAGGGCATCATGAGGCGGACGTGGTCCAGGTGCTGCTTGAGACGCTCGTACAACGGCCGAGGCAGCACGTCGGCCACCCGCTCACCCCGGGGCAGCAGCTGACAGTTAGCGAGAGATGAGATCGTGTAGGGGTCCGTCAGGTCCAGCTCGAAGTACACTCGGTCGGCGCGGTAAAACGCGTCCTTCGTGTTCTCCGGAATGTACGACCACACACGGGAGTGCGGCACGTGAATCGTCCCGAAGAAAAACGACGGAGGGTCACGCTTTAGTACCCACAGGAACGAGTTCAACTGACTTTGCTGAAATGAAACCGAACAAAAGAATATTATGTATTAATATTTATTCTCGATATTTCGCCAAAAATTAACTCTTTCTCAAAACTATGCCATCATATTGCGTGTGTTCCTACATGTACATGACATACTGTCTTGTGCTCTTGTGGTTTGCCCGCTTTGCTTACATGTATGTTAGAGTAATTCTTCACATATTTACACTTTGACATACTTAACAAATTCTGTCTACCGCATTAAAGATATATCTATCAATTTTGTCATTATAAAATGTGTAATTTGTACAAATACTGAATATCTCAAATAGATCGAGTTTGCATTTTGTGTTTGAACACTGACAATTTTGGGCTTCAAGCCTGTATGTGCCTAGCGTAAGTACCTCTCTAGTCCTTACCGCGAAACGAACAGAGGTCAAAATTCTCGAGCCATACTCAAATTTGAGGTCAGCCTTCAAGACCGCCTGCAGCTACACGCATAAAACTCTAAGCACATTTAAATAAGGCTTTTGAAAAGTTCAGCTAATATTTACATCACGGTGTTACAAGTCGCGCTAGAAGTCAATGCATTGACGCGGGGGATCTCGACTTTTCACACCATTCTGTTCGCCAGGAAAAAAAACTGTGTAAATGGCAATGAATGGATGCGGAAAAATATTGTTCTAAAATAACAATTTATTTATGATCCAGGTGTTTGTTCATTGCTGAACAATGGTTCCCTTTGCCTCGACACTGGAAGGCAAAAGGGCAAGTTATTATTTTCGTATAGTTTAAACAAACACTATACGGGCCTTTCTGCTCCGGTTTTCATTCCACATATATACTGATAAGTGTCACTTTCGGGGGCACGTTCTTCAAAACAGCCCAACCGTGAGATATTTGATTGGATGAAAAATGCCGCTTTGTGTATTTCCATAATTTAATTTATGCTACCCTTCTAAAACATGAAAATAACCCACTGGAATGCGGACTTTGTATTCTAAATCTGTACGTATCTGAATTCCCAACATATGCACTAAATGATACCCCAGCCGAAGTATGATAAACATGGAGATACATGTAGGCCTACATGTACATGTATATAAACCACCAGAAAGTTCCGATACGCATTTCGTTACGATTTGCACAAAGCTAAGTAAATGTGACAAAGCATATTTGCCGAAGTATTTTCCGTCTGCTCCCTGTGTTTGTTAGGGATTTATGTACAGGTCGCAAATGTTTGTTTGCCAAAATACAGTATATCAAGTATACCGAATGTTTTATCGATGTATGTGATTGACTTGAAGGTTAGGTGATAAATAGGCCGTAATCTACATATGTTGTATGTACAACCAAAGTAGCTTTGAGGTGTGAATGGGTGCATCTGTAATGACCGCATTTTTGAATTCTAATTAATGAAGAGCGTTAGCCTACTCACTCAAAAAAGAGACTGAAACTCATCATTTTACAAGTTTTTGCAAGTAGATATTTTGTGACATTTTCTGAGTCATCAAGGCCTACCGGTGAAGTTTGTGAAAAGTCAAGAATTTTAGCCATTATTCGAGTGTACATGTGGCTGTGGAAATAGTTATAACACATTAAAAGTTAACGGCCTCGGGCCTTCTTTACACACAGGTCATCGATCAAAATACAGCACTCCACGTTAGCCTGGTTATAACGATCTTGCCAGACCGCAATCCTCTTGAAATTGTATGTGATGATATAACAGATTACAGACGCCGGCAGGGAGTGCGCCTATCATGTTCGATTTGTTACATACCTCGTGTGTCTTTTGACATGTACGTGAGGTTTTCTCTTACTACGAGGAACACGGGTTGGTGTGAATATGTTGTAACCCAGGCTTTAACGTTACGATAGCGCGTGTGTATGAGGGCTAGAAATAGTCACACGAATATGCTACATGTGCAGACATTTTTGCATGTTCTATTTGTGAGTAAATGTAACATATGCAAAGACAAGAGTAAATTAGGCTACGAAACATTTTAGGGACTACATGTATATCTGTAGAGTGTGTACTCACGTTTGACTTGGTCTGGCACGGAGCGAGGGTGTCGCCGTGTCCGGAGTGACCCCGGGAGGAGCCTGGGAGGGTGGATCCGCGAACCTGTCCCCTGGGGAGCCGCCCAGCATCCACCACCCCCGAGCCCGTGGCCCAGGGGTACGCGAGCAGTCCTAAAACACACACGAGCGTCCCGCCCGAGACGAGCACCATGGCCGAAACGGTCCCTCGAGGTCACCGGGCGACGGCGGCGCCCCGCGACCCTAGAGACGGCCGCTGGGGGGTCAGACCAGCGCCCCGCGGAGGTCGGACACACACAGGACACGCGGCCACGTGACGGCGGCATCGAGTAGATCCCGAACTCGGGACATCAAAAACACACACCCGGGCGAATCCACCAGCTTGTGTCAGTCAACACGTCCATGAGGTCATTCCGTCCGAATTTCTACTTAGCCTACTGTTCAGCGCGGTTTTAGCAATGTGTTGTTGAAATACATACATATCATTTCACTTGTATTCCTACTTTCGTGTATCCATGATATGACGCCTACGACAATACGATGGGTTTTTGTTGATTAGAAAGTTGTTGGATTCACCCATGCCGCGTGGGTGTTAGTAATTATATGGGGTATATCACTTAGCTGCCTGCCAACATCGTCAGCTGGCGGTTGGCAGGTACACAGCACGTCACAACTCCGCCGTCAATCTCGTCACTTTTGTGTTTGTGGAAATGACTCCGACTCACACCAATAACGCTAACTTTTATATCTTAGTGGAAACAACACACGGATGCTCAGTTGCTGTGTTCCTCACATTGAGCTCGGTCAGCTCTTCCCTGTACTTGCAAGCTTCTCCCCTCTTTTCTCGGCGGTAAGTCAGATTCTTAGAGGCCGATCGGTCCATTTCCAAGTTTTCACTGCTCTTGTTGTACCAATAACAGCATGGTTAGCCCGGTACTTTTCTCGCTCACGGCGAAGCCCCTTGGCCAGCGCCTCTCCGCCGCTAGAAACTACCTTTGAAGTTCGCTAAAAGTCCAATCCCAGCTCTGTTCAAATATCGTAACTCCCCAAGTGCAGCAAATTGAGTTGTAATTTGATGATTTGGGCCACTTTTTTCGACAACACCCTGGCCCCCTAAATCAGAGTGATTCTAGAGGGGGAAAGCAGCACGAGCACGCATAGACTGGAGGTCTGCAGCACATCACGATAACAGACCGAGGGGCTGACTACGGGAGCGTGGCAGGAGCGGAGCCGAGCCGGGGCCGTGATTGGTCAAGACGGGCGGGTCACAAGGGCGCACAGGGGCACCTGCCGTGACCGCCGCAAGTGGCACTGACTGGCAGCTAGCTCATTGCTGTCACAGACGGCCAACGAAGGAAGTCGTCAATACCATTGTGTGATGACCGGACATGCTAACTTCTATTGTCCACTAGTTCGTGAAGAGTGACAATTTTGTTACCCCGGCAACAATAGATACATTATCGGCCGGCCGAATATCCGTTGTTCTTGTGTTGTGTAAAAGGACACCTCCCCAACAATGCGATAAAAGACAAATTATTCTGTGAATGAGTGACATAACCTTAATAGCTCTGACAATTCAGTCACAACACAAAGGCCAAGATGTCAGCAGTGGCGTCTCTAACCATGAAGACAGAACCCGGACGGAAGCCTGGTATAGTATGTATGATAACGACTTAGGCTACATTCATATAAAACTGATATATATTTCTGTACAACCACACGTACAGATATTTTTTTTTTAAATGCGTGAAAATGTATTTATTACCGCCTACTGTATACATGCTGTGCACGTACAGTAACATACATGTATATGACTCCATTCAACGTAAAATAATTGTACTTCATTCTGCAACCAATCCAAGATTACTCCATTGCCTCAATCGTCGAACTTACAGATCAGCTAAGAAAAATCAGGGCATTATCGGTGGATTTCGCACCACTTGTTCCAAGAAAAAAGCAGAAGATCGAAGTTTGTTTACCCAAGTGAAGATCAAAGCGCGGGAATGGCTCAACGAAAAAAAATTAGCCCAAAGGCTAAGATAGGTTACCGGACAATTTTGGTTTGGCCATGGCAGCATTGGCAGGTAACAGACCTTGAGATTTACCAATCAAGGTTCGCAGTGTAAACATATGACCTTGGGATTTACCAATCAAGGTCATCCGTATGAACTTCGATGTAACCATTACATGTATGTGTGCGGCATTTGATATTCTATATGTTGGGTGGAATCGTTTAGGCCGCTCAGGTCAATTTACACATTCCAAGTCAGACATTTGGCACTCAAGGTCATCTGACGTCAAGTTCAAGGTCATCATTAGTTGTGCCATATATGTCTTCCTATATGTTCATAATGCAAACAGGAGCTCTATCTGCAAGCATTTCATCTACAAAGGCAAATCTGGGCATTTTTTGACCCCAAAATGGCTGTTTTGACCTTTCAAGGTCATCCAAGGTCAAATTCAAGGTCACCACACAAGTCGCCATATATGACTTCCGATTTGAAAGTGCCAATTTCTAAGCTCTATCTTCAAGCGTTCTATGAGTACAGTCCTGACAGCTCCCATTATGAAGGAAAAAAGTGCCGAAAATTTTCTAAGTCCAAAATTTTTTTCAAAGGGTGAAAATTTTTTTTTGCCTAGAAATGGCCCAAAATGGATAGTAATGTTATTTGGGGCGAAAAAATTTTTTTTCGCCGACTCGTCAAAAATTCAAAATGGCCGCCACACTGAGATCGGCGATTCAAGGGCAACAAAACTTATACACGTCGCAGAGGTATATAAGAAGAATCTTTTTAAGCAAAAATCTCAAAACTGATCAGAGAGTTTTTGAGAAAATACAGACCAGGTGCAAATTTGAGCGTTTTTCGACCCAAAAATGGCTGTTTTGACCTTTCAAGGTCATCCAAGGTCAAATTCAAGGTCACCACACAAGTCGCCATATATGACTTCCCATTTGAAAGTGCCAATTTCTAAGCTCTATCTTCAAGCGTTCTATGAGTACAGTCCGGACAGCTCCCATTATGAAGGGAAAAAGTGCCGAAAATTTTCTAAGTCCAAAATTTTTTTCAAAGGGTGAAAATTTTTTTTTGCTCTAGAAATGGCCCAAAATGGATAGTAATGCGATCTGGGGCGAAAAAAATTTTTTTCGCCGACCCGCCAAAAATTCAAAATGGCCGCCACACGAAAACCGGCAGATTTAGGGCAACCAAACTTATACATATCACAGAGGTATATGAGGGGAATCTTTTGAAACCAAAAACTCAAAACTGATCAGACAGTTTTTGAGAAAATGGCCGTCAAAGTCCAAAATTGAGCGTTTTTCGACAAAAACGGCCGCCATTTTGAAAAAAATGCGAAAATCAAAAAACAAAAAAATACCTCCTTCTCAAAATATTTTTAGGCATTTTTGTGCAAAATTTCAGAAAGATTCGATCGTTAACTTTAAAGATAAAAATGTTAACGCCGGACGGACGGACGGACGGACGGCTAGACGGACGGACGGACGGCCGGACGGCTAGGTGAACGGATGGGCGTTACGGGCGGACCCAATGTTAAATTTCCTATCTTAACTTTCCCCATAAGTCCTGAAAAAATCCCCATAAGACCGCACTTTTGGCTTAAACTGTGGTTGTGGGGCGTTTTCAGCTTTATTCCCCCTAAGAAATCCCCAAAACTCCGTTCCGTTTGCCCGGACGGACGGACGGACGACGGACGCAACGCCATGCCAATAGGTTATCGGACCAAAGGTCCGGTAACCTAACAATGCCGTAGCACAACACAGGAGCGTCTGGAACAAACAGGGTCGCTTCCATTTCGTGTTCGGTGTTTGTCGATACCACAATAACACTGCACAAGGTCTCAGCACACAAGCGCGAGTTCTGGGTACGTCATCAACTCTATTATCTACTGAAACAAAATTTGAGACGACCAAATTTCTCGTATTATTTTAGTCAAGCAGTGTTCAAGAGTTTCATTCACCCTGAACCAATTAATAATAAGGGAAAAGTTTCATACGTTAGAATATATTCAAGTATTAATATTTATACAACCTAATAATTCAGGTCCAATTAGGCCTAAATTATTCCTAATAAACCCAGTTTTGTTTTGAATAATTTATTTATTACTGAGACGAATTCTGTGTACTCCCGATTATAAAGGGTACTTTATTACCCCTTTTTCATGTACTCTTCTACTCCGTGTCATTTTTTGCTGTAACTGAGCGATGTCCGTGGTTAAACCCTTGCCCTCACTTTCATGTTATTTTTATTTTCCGAAATTCGCCAACATACCCCGCCCATTCCCGTCGAGGATAATGATAAGTCGAAAAAGTCATCGCACTTCGAAGCGTCTATTGAGTGTAACAGAAGAAGTGGAAAGATTCGAATGGCTGATGTATTGTGTAGCTGATGGATGTCTCCCGCACGTCCCCGGCCTCTATTTGTCCCGCTGGGCCTGAGAACCCGCGACCCACCGTACCCTGTAATTAGTCCGGGGTATCTCCTTCTCATTAGCGACAGAAAAGGGCCTCTGATAGGTCGCCACTTGTGGTTCCGAGTATCAATGCAAGTATATATAAACCCAACATTTTTCAGAATGAGATATTAACCCCACCCCACCGCCCCCCTTCCCCCCTCCTGAAACCAACACTGTTCAATCTCGAGAGTGGAGAAGCGGTCATACAATTTCTCAAATATTTATAGAAATATTTCTCTTTAACCTTTGCCTTCTTAGGTTACCGGACATATGGTCCGATAACCTATTGTCGTGGCGTTGCGTCCGTCGTGCGTCGGTCGTCCGTGGTCCGTCCACACTTTTATCTTCAAAGTTCAAAGGCGGATCTTCTGCCTAAAAATATTTCAAGAGGGGGTTCTTTTTTTAGTTTTTTTTAGTTTTGCCTTTTTTCCAAAACGGTAACCATTTTTGACGAAAAATGGCCAATTTTGGACTTTGGCGGCCACTTTCTCAAAAACTGTCTGATCAGTTTTGAGTTTTTTGTTTCAAAAGATTCACCTTACGTACCTTTATCATGACATATAAGTTTCTTTACCTTCAATCGCCGGTCTACGTGTGGCGGCCATTTTGATTTTTCAACGAGGGGGGACTTTTTCCCTTCATAATGGGAGCTGCCAGGACTGTACTCATAGAACGCCTGAATATAGAGCTTAAATATTGGCACTTTCAAATAGGATGTCATGTATGACGATTTGTGTGCTGACACAATTTGACATTCGATGACTTTGAAAGGTCAAAATAGCAATTTTGGAGTTTTAAAAAATGCCAAAATTTGCTTATACAGACGAAATGCTTGTAGATAGAGCTTATGTTTGCATTATGAGCATATAGGAAGCCGTATATGGAACCACTAATGATGACCTTGGCCTGTGATGACCTTGAGTGCTAAATGTCTGACGTGGAATGTGAGTCTTGAGCGCCTGCACCTAGAGGTTGGGGTTGTATTATAAGCGTACAAGAAGTCATATATATATATGACACATCTTTTGGTGACATTGAACTTGACCTTAGACGACCTTGACCTTAGAGGAATTTCAAAGTCTTGCCTGACCTGATATGTGTAAATTGACATCTACAGACAAAATACTTGTTAATACAGCTTATATGTGCGTATTATATTGTATTTGTATGTATTATGTTTGTATTAACATATAGACTGTTATATGAAACACACCTAATGGTGACATTGAAGTTCCCAAAGGTGACTTTGGCTGGTAAATCTCGAGGTCACATGTCAGTTACAATGCAAATTTGGTCGGTAACCTATTTCAGCCCTTCGGCTAATTTTTTTCGCAGTCCTTCAATTATCATATGAGGCCGAAAGAAACCTCGATCTCCACATTCCAATCCATACTGTAGGGAGACTGGATTGAAGACAAGCTATCCTGAGGCTAATACTGTCGATAAACGAATTTCATCGAAACCAGTAACGATGTTTACAATTTCATCAAAAAAATGTAATACGATCATATAATATTATTGCACACTGAGAATTGATGATTACTAAAGTCAAGTTCAACACAAAACCTCGGACGATTTTGTTTATAAATTTATTCCGATTCGTCAAATCAATTTACTAGTAACATTTTATGTCTTTCCATCTCGTTCAAATCATATTTTTTCATATTTTTTGTAGCGAGAATGTGCCAAAGTGAGTTTTTTGTAAGGCATTTTGTTTAATTATATAGTTGTTTTAAGATTTTTATTATTACATTACTATATTTATTTTATCAAATAATATTTTTCACTTGTTATTTGATACAATAAATAGATTTTGAAGTAACCTGTATTTTGTCTGTTCCAGATAGAAATATGTTACACACTTCTACGCGAAAAAAAAATGCATGAACCGGTACTCAAAAAATTAGCCCAAAGGCTAAGATAGGTTACCGGACAATTATGGTTTGGCCATGGCAGCATTGGCAGGTAACAGACCTTGAGATTTACCAATCAAGGTTCGCAGTGTAAACATATGACCTTGGGATTTACCAATCAAGGTCATCCGTATGAACTTCGATGTAACCATTACATGTATGTGTGCGGCATTTGATATTCTATATGTTGGGTGGAATCGTTTAGGCCGCCTAGGTCAATTTACACATTCCAAGTCAGACATTTGGCACTCAAGGTCATCTGACGTCAAGTTCAAGGTCATCATTAGTTGTGCCATATATGTCTTCCTATATGTTCATAATGCAAACATGAGCTCTCTCTGCAAGCATTTCATCTACAAAGGCAAATCTGGGCATTTTTTGACCCCAAAATGGCTGTTTTGACCTTTCAAGGTCATCGAAGGTCAAATTCAAAGTCACCACACAAGTCGGCATATATGACTTCTCATTTGAAAGTGCCAATTTCTAAGCTCTATCTTCAAGCGTTCTATGAGTACAGTCCTGACAGCTCCCATTATGAAGGAAAAAAGTGCCGAAAATTTTCTAAGTCCAAAATTTTTTTCAAAGGGTGAAAAAATTTTTTTGCCTAGAAATGGCCCAAAATGGATAGTAATGTTATTTTTCGCCGACTCGTCAAAAATTCAAAATGGCCGCCACACTGAGATCGGCGATTCAAGGGCAACAAAACTTATACACATCACAGAGGTATATGAGAGGAATCTTTTTAAGCAAAAATCTCAAAACTGATCAGACAGTTTTTGAGAAAATACAGACCAGGTGCAAATTTGAGCGTTTTTCGACCCAAAAATGGCTGTTTTGACCTTTCAAGGTCATCGAAGGTCAAATTCAAGGTCACCACACAAGTCGCCATATATGACTTTCCATTTGAAAGTGCCAATTTCTAAGCTCTATCTTCAAGCGTTCTATGAGTACAGTCCGGACAGCTCCCATTATGAAGGGAAAAAGTGCCGAAAATTTTCTAAGTCCAAAATTTTTTTCAAAGGGTGAAAATTTTTTTTTGCCCTAGAAATGGCCCAAAATGGATAGTAATGCGATTTGGGGCGAAAAAAATTTTTTTTGCCGACCCGCCAAAAATTCAAAATGGCCGCCACACGGAAACCGGCAGATTTAGGGCAACCAAACTTATACATATCACAGAGGTATATGAGGGGAATCTTTTGAAACCAAAAACTCAAAACTGATCAGACAGTTTTTGAGAAAATGGCCGTCAAAGTCCAAAATTGAGCGTTTTTCGACAAAAACGACCGCCATTTTGAAAAAAATGCGAAAATCAAAAAACAAAAAAATACCTCCTTCTCAAAATATTTTTAGGCATTTTTGTGCAAAATTTCAGAAAGATTCGATCGTTAACTTTAAAGATAAAAATGTTAACGCCGGACGGACGGACGGACGGACGACGGACGCAACGCCATGCCAATAGGTTATCGGACCAAAGGTCCGGTAACCTAAAAACCCTCAAAAACACTATAATATGGTACATTCCTCAATGGCGAACAAATCATGAAATCCAAAACTCGCTTGGACTCCCGTGATCCAATTTGGGTCTTACTAGTAAATCAACATTAGAATACACTGACATTTTTTCTTTTTCAGTTTCAGAGGTAGGAGTTTAAAATTTGTTGTTTATGCCAAATGGGAAAAACTACTAATATGTGTAAATACATGAATACTTTGAAAATACGTATTTCAAAATTCATATTCAGAGTATTAATTAAAAGTTAAAAAGAGTTGAGTTAGAAGTTATGTTCGAATGAAAAGTTGATCCAGTCATGAACTAAATCAATGGAGAATATCTTGTAAGCTCCACTTGACACGTAAATCCATAATACTGTTTCTTCAAACAGGCAAAACTACTTTTTTCTTGAAGAACATGTACACGTTTTGTGTGCTTTAGGTATTGATTATAGCATGTATAACGTTTTGCCGGCGTTTGGCAGTCTGAAGTCATATTTCATGTATAAATAAATATGCAATGCAAGGCTTATGTTTTGTCACACATGACTTCATGTATGCAATGTTTTGTAAAGCAATATAATTTCATGTATGTAATGTTTTGAGAAGTTTTAGAACTGAAAATCCGTAAAAAGATCAATGCATTAGCGTTTACAGCATTTTTATTACAATATTTACTAAAGATTCACAATAATATGACATATAACACACACTTTTTGTCTCACATATCTCCAGAAGCAAGATGGGATTTCCATCAACATGATTTCATATTATATTTTGAGGAAAATATATAGTGGATGCCATATAGCTACAAATAATACAATGAACAAACATACATGTAAGTCCAAAGCTGTCAAGTTTGACATGTAAAATATAAACATTCAACATAAACTCCACCACACACACACACACTTCCGCCGCTGTAATAATAAGGTTGCCATGGCGACTGATGAAGCTAGAGGATGATGATGAGGTAAGCACTATGGATGACGTCACGGATGAGAGGGTGGGGTGAGTGGGGGTCTAGAGGTTACTTGCCCCCGCGCCCTGGTTTACCACCCATACCCTTGGGCATCTGACCACCACCACGACCACCTCCACGTCCTGGACCACCCCGACCGAACGCACCTGCAACACACAACATATAGATTACGGTTCACAATTTGATAGACACACAATCTCAGCACATTTATGATTGTGTGCTGAAGGTGGAAAGAAAATCTGCTAACTATAAGAAACGCTGATTCTGAAATGATAAATGTTGCTCCAATCACGCTAATATATGATAAGATTGTGAGCGGAATCATTCCGATTCTCCGCCCCGGTCTGCACCCACTCCTGACATAAACTTCACAAGAGAAGAGAATTGCAGGACATTGTGACTGGCCTCCACATCGAGTTCCTCTATCTCCCTCGATGGAGCAAGCTACCATAGAAAGTACAGCCTCCTGATAAGAACTGCATTTTCCGATTCGTCCACTCTCCCATTCACAGGTAGGCCGAGTGAATTAACGGTCACGACCCGTCAAGTGCTGAATGCCAGGAACACACGCAAAATGACAAAATACACTGAACACTTGCTAAACTTATCATTCTGTGCATCGAATATAGTAATAACAGGATGATTACTCTTGAAAGGGTAACAACACCTTCACGCGCAGAATATTCGGAAAGGGGGAGACTTAGTCGGTGTCATGTAACCACGGTAACCAATCTCCGGTATATATGCGATTGTAAAATGTGCCTTTTTTACAAGACCATACCGCTGTCTATAGTACTGTTGGTCAACGGGAATTTCACAGATGTTCATTTGAAAACCCTGACTGAATCATAACAATCACGACGAAAGTTTTGTCGTCGAGAATTGCATTCCAAGTGTTCACACAAAAATGGCGGTGAGCAAATATCTGTTCATTGGTAATTGTTTTATGCCAAATATATTATTCCAGACTACTGACAAACTTTGAATTGTCTCAAGTCTAGACAAGCAGCCAATGCGATGCCCACATGTTTCATCAAAATCAAAAACTTAATGTTTTACTAAAAAATTTATAATATATATTTGCTCGACCATGTATGGGAAAAGGTCAGCTTGAAACCAGACTTCAAAACAATTTCCGACACAATTTGGACATCATTATTTACGTTAACAGATGTGCAGTTTTTAATTGGAATGTTAAAAAGTCGGTACAGCGTCTTCTGTTCTACCTCCAATGTCAAGTCAACAGTTATTACTGAAAATATTTGTCGAGTGCTCTGCTCGATTTTAATTACATTCGGACCTTGTACATCAGGAAGTGGTTGCAAATCAGTGGAAGTTCTGCCAAATAACTCCTTATGCAAATCAGCGTTCTAGTGTTGCTCGCCCCGTGGAGTCAAGTTAGTACATACTTGAAACAATTCACATTTGGCATTATAACACGGAGCTGTCAGGCGCGGCGCCGGACTGAGCGTAACCAAGGCACTCTTCCACTCGACAGGGTCACTGAGGGTCTAAATGAGACCCTTCTTCCGACACTCACACGCCATAGACCCGAATATACCCACACATCACGCGGTTATTAACGGCCGAGTGCTCTCTGGAGCCAATAATACCGCTCTCTGCCACCAGAGGGGCCACCAATGTCACGTGTCGAGTGTTACCAGGACAACAGAATCATGTCTCCATGTGTCAGTCACATGAATATAGTATATGATCAGCTTCAAAGCATACGGAGCTCGTTTGTATAATAGCAGCACGTCCAAGAGATGCGTACACATGTATTCTGACCACAGACACTGACGATTCTCTGTCTATCATCCTGCCACTGGCAGCCAGTATTGGATATATTGGACATTGATATTAAATAACGGATTCGTGTTTTGATTGCCTGCGACAATCTCCATGACATTTACTTGGCAATGGTTTGCAATAAGTGCAATAAATTTAAAGCCTCAAACAATAAATTTAACCCAATGTGTAATCAAAGTGTGACCCCTTGTCAAGACATGTTGTTTGCCACACGAGGTTATCCTTGTACACCGACCACCAGGCAAGCTCTACAGTAACTGACAGACGTATGTCAATCGTTTCTCACAAAACAAGGTACTAGTGATGTCAGATGAAGAGCGAGATGCGCTTTGAACTTCGTTTATGTATTCACAAATACCGGTAAATATAACAATCTTTCGTCGATGTATCTAGGGACAGGGGCTGATTCTGATTGATTGGCTGGCGCATAATGGAAATCGTTGGAGAAAAAACACCGCATATTTGTGGTGTAAATCTACACCGGATTGCTATTCTGGTGTATGCGGAGTTGTCATATTTATCAGACACAGGCCTATGTATAACTAGTATCTGCAGTCCAACAGGCTACCTCCGACAGCGGCTCCAGCCAGGGACCCGCTCTGTTATACATGGCCAGGTAACCGCCGACATGTGTGCTTCAGCAGGGAACAAGTGCAAATGGCAACATACCAGAAAATGTCCAGAAGTTTATCACCTTGCTGGAGGTCACAAATTATATATGCGCGAGATTATGTTTTGCTTTCAACTGACAACCGACAAGTATGAATGTCTGACATATACTTTACCGATAGCGAAGGGTCATCTTTCACCTGCTATCACATGTAAAACTATACCAATGAATACCCGAGGGCTTTCTAATAAACTACATGTACATGGTGTTGCCGAGAAATAGTTCTAAACCTAAAGGTTAAAAGGATTCACATTCTACAACTTAGGTTGCATAACTTTTGAAAATATACAATGTACAACAGCGGTAATTAAAGGTATCTCTCCCTGGATTCGAACTCAGCACATTTGGTAATTGACCAACTTTACGTTTCTCTATCGTCGATGAAACTGTTTGGGGGGACTATTGCAGCCGGCAGCTATTGTAAAGTCTATCTTGACATGATAAACTGGCAGATACCTTATCAAACCCATTAAGCCTCCACGCTCAAATTTCACGCATTTCTGGTATCTGGGCTGTTTGCGAGGCTCTGTGTCAGGACTTCCTGGGGAGGAGAAAGGTGGCGATCCATGGCCATAAGTTACGATCGGCATAATTATCACTGCCCCCTTGACAACGGTCCTGAGCTGACTAATTACACGTGGTCATTAATGTGTCAATTCCCTGAGTGACACAATCATATGTGGATACTGGAGGACAAGAGACGGTTTGAGATTAATATACCGTCACCTTCTTATCGCCCTCTGTCACCAATATTATTGAACATTCCTAGTTTTAACTCGACTATGGAGCAGTAGATACATGTATCACATAAAGTGAACGTACATCTCTATATCTAGGCCTTGCCGGCATATGAAGTATCATTTATGAGGTATTATTTTGCATCTACCTTAACCACATGTACTCACTCGTACAAATCTATCCTCCAAACTAGTTAAGTAGACATATATACATGTACAATTGCAAACGGATCCCGAACGTATAAAACTTTAATCACGAATGTGATTACGGGAGCCACACCTATCAATCACAACTCTCCTCCCCCATCAATACCGACCCATCTCACCTACATGTATCTGTAACAGTACAGTTAGCCGCCCAGTACAAGGCACACGTGTCAGCCTGTTCCAGGAACACCCGCACCAATCCGGATCAGGTATCCAGACAGCGGCCAGGTGGCTCCATGAAATCTGGATCTGCTAATGGTTATAGCCATCGATCCTGACACTGACAGCGGCTTTCAACCCTGGAGTGAGAGGGAACAAACACTTCACGCAATCTGACAGGTCCGGGCCATGGAAGTCGTCGATCACTGGGCCGAGATTACCGCTCTATTTGTGAGTTACACACAGGTCACAAGCCGGTACCTCTAGCCAGCGGGGCCCAGGTCGGCAGGGCATCTACAGGGTATCGGCAGGTCATCACATGTACGCCCTGGGCGGGACTGGTCAGCGCGGATTCATGAATGGACGTTAGCAGAAATCCATAAAAAAAGAGTTTCTTACGATAGACATAAATGTACGTGTAATTCAACCTTGTGAGTTACAGAGAAACTGACAATACTTGAACTGCAATTTACACTAAATTTAATCACTCGCACACCTACATGTACAACAAACATACATTTACATTATCTTTTGGGGCCAAAACTTTTTGAATAGTTACGTCAACACAAAAAGTACGAGTATTTAGTACATTGCATCTGGTGTCCACATTGGCGGATTTACAACATGTAGCCTATATCTTCTCAAAGTAACGAGCGACCTGTCGGTCATTGGTGCAGATTTGATGGTGCACAAACTGTCGATGATCTGATGAATTGGCTTTCCAAGAACGTGAGAAGATGTTGTGGTCAACAGTTCCCTCTATCAAGCTCACTGGATCTTTCGGGCTGGAGTCACGGGGTGTGACCGACAACAGTACAATATACATGTATAACTTTCATACAACAAAGCTATTTTATTTTCCGCTTTTGTTTCAATATAAACATGTGCTTGTCTATTTTGGCATTTTTCCTTGACATAACTACATGACATTATATACTAATATGTATGATGTAAATCCCAGATATTGAAGAAGGAATATATATTACCACGACTAAAGTGTAAAGCTAAAGTGTGTTATCACTACCATATGAAGTCTTACAGTTACATGTAACTTGCCAGCTTTGAAGATCTGACAGGTTTGAAGACACTATCCTGGCACTCCGTCTGACAGAGTAGCCCCAGTCTGATAGCACTGACTAATTGGCTAAGTCTAACACCCGAGAACAAAAGCTTAACTTTCCCACTTTCCCCTGCTCGTGACTTAGATTTACAAAGTATTCTAATCACTGCCGCTTGGAAACTAGTTTCGAGACAATGTGAGCAGTGTAAAAATTCTTTGAAGTGAATGTGGGAACGCGCCTGTTCTGTGTGGTCTGACATCTTAACTAAGTGCACTTAGAGAACACATATTTCTGTGCATTTTTCAAGGTAATAGGTACGTGGGGCAACACAACTAATCATAACAACATCATAATAAGGAGCACGAGAAAAAAAATCCTGTGTTGCTCAATATATTGCATAACATATTTGAAATAACTGTTCAACCTGAGATATTCAAAATTACGAATGAGTCCAAACGAACTTTAAGTCTTCCTTCTTTTCTCGGGTCAAGGGTCGTTACTCCCAACCGACAGGGGACCACACATTCTCCAATAGCACACTGGTCAGAAAGTGCGCCATAATGTACACAACATCGTTCAAGTTTGGAATTTTGGAACCCGATACGCAAACAGTGGTTTATCTTTCAATAAACAGCTGACCCTGTATTTGATAAGGTCAGCAAGATGAGAACCCTTCAAAAGCTTGTAAGATATTTCCTGGAGTGTTTAATGGATCTGACTATGTGGAATGTACCACCCCTGAAGCAAACAGGCACAATGTCGTATGCTACATGTGGCTTCAGCAATCAATTACCGGATACTATATATTGTAAATATGGATGTTCAGTAATGGATTTTCATACTGCAAATGTCTACAACCGTACATTATTCAACGTATGATACTTCAACTAGGGACATAGAATCAATTTCCAACATATTTGACTTCGTATTTGTTTCCATGAAACTAGAACATTACCATACTCCGTCTCTTGTAGAAAAATGTTCTCTTTTTTTCATGAGCGTTTATTAAAGATAATCTTATTTTCTCCCTTAAAATCAATATTAATATACATAACTTCGAATATGAATAGGTAAATATTTACAAAACAAGTCTAATGAGTTATAATAGCCAAATCCATCTATGTGTGAATCGTGGGGGCAGGTCTCAGAAAAACCACTGTTGCAAGGCACCAACGAGCACATGATGATGTAACATTTTACTATCATAATGCTCCAGAAGGGAGTGTCTGCCAAACAAAGCATTCTGAATAAAATCCATCCACAGGTGCATGATGATACCACATTTTGCTGTCATTGTGTGGTGAATGTGAATGTCGACAAACATTTGAAAATCTGAAATAAAACATCTGTCAAAAATACATTTTTCTATCTTGACCACTCAAGTTCAACTCAATAGGCCAAAGCCCATCTAACTTGAAACTCAAACAACCATGGGTTTTTTATTTTTCAATTCCTCCGTATCTCCATAACTGAAAGTCATCAATCTCAATGCAAGAACCACGCGGGATAATCATATCAACAATTCTACCAGATATTAACTTATAATCAAGCACGAGAATACACATATTTTTTGCGGGTTCGTCAATAAACAACTACTTTCAAAATCCTTGTGAAAATAATTGATGTCCTTTTTGGATGGATATCATATTGGATAACATAATAGAAGTGTGGATATCCGGATAACATAATAATAGTGTGATTCTCTGTACTTCCCTAAGTGGCATAATGTGAGGTACATTTGAGTCCTCCATCAACGAAGGATATTATATGGTGGAACCATACATTCAGGGCAAGAGGAAGAAAGTCGTGACAACTCCTCTCTTAGTACCACACATCTTTTAAGACCAACACGATAATAACACCCACAAAACAAAATGTAATATTTTTATTTCTGCCCATGATATATGATAAAGACGACATATTTGTATATATTTGAAGCTGACATAATGCGAGCAACATCCTTACCCCTTCCTGGGCCGCCACGCCCTCGTGCACCCCCGCGACCTTTGCTGTCCCCACGACCTTTGTTTTTCTGCATGGCCTCCTCCTTGACCATGTCGATGACCTCATCTGGGATACGCAAATACTTGATGGTGCTCCCTCGAATGTAACACTCTGGCATCTTCCAGAAACGATCACCGTCCTGTCATATGGTTATTTTTGGATACAAGATACAATTAACATACATTCAAATCCCCTTGCAAATTTGGACAACATAGTCAAGTACATAGGTGTAAAACAAAACAAATAGGGACCACAGATGGTGAAATCAATATTCTGAATTGTAATGAAAATTACCCGGGATGTGCATATGACTTCTCTCAAATTGATATTCATCCAGTTATCACAGCTAACGAGATGTCCATTATAAGTTTCTCCATTTTTCAACTCCACTAACTGTAAAAGATGAAAATGGTACACATTCATAAAAATGAATCATACATTGTGCACTGCGGGTCCAGGACTACCAGTGTTACAACATGTACAGTATACTCAGTTCATCATTAAAAGTACTTTCAACTTCCAATACATACAGATTGGCAACCTATCACCACAGTGTTATCGTGTTTGGTGCTATTTCTTGTGTTTTATACTGTCGAAAACTAACAACTGAGAAGACATTTACAAGAATTAAATCTTTCGAGGTGTATTTCTTCTCTCTAAAGTGCAAGTGTTTTCTTTCTTGAATAATATGACCAAGAGTAGTAACAGTGTATATGTAGTATCTTTCTTGTTGTCATCCTGCTGCCATTTTCACCAGGATATTGGATTTGACCACGCAAAATGGCCATGGACAAGATGACTCAGAAGTGCTAGAAATACTCAAGCAGCTGTCAAACTTTTGAACTTGTCGTCATTTAATTTTAGTGTGGGCTGGTACCCACTGGCAATCCTAGCAAATCTGCAGCAGGGGAATTCATTCTGCAAACAAGTACTTGTAGCTGAGATTTGAGATTCATATATATGTGAATCTCAAATCTGAATCAGCTACAAGTACTTGTTTGCAGAATGAATTCCATCCAAGATTGAGTCAATAATGCTGATGTGGCTGAATGGTAGGGTAAAAAAGTCATGGCTGGTGGGAAGCCTACTAGTGTACCTAGTTAATTCCACAGCCGTAACACTGTCTGAGAGAAAGGACTACTACCTAGTACTAAGTAGTCTACTGTCTAGAGTCTAGACTAGTACTATGATCAGTATTGTTGTTCATGCTGTCAATAGGTTGGTTGATAGGACATTCTGGCAGTTGTCTGTATCTCTGACATATGTAACATCATGTGGCATTGCTCACAAATCAGTGATCAACTCTCGGAGCACACTTGCATTAGCCAAGTTCGCTATCACAATACGAGCCGTCCGTCCTAAATTCGCCGCATTCCCAAATTCGCCAACAGGGTTTTCGGACCTTGTAATGCAAACGAAACCAAACAGTTATATCATCAATCGAGACTCTGATATTCAATCTTTGCACCAGCAGTTTGTTTTCCATAAAACGAGTTTCTGGGCCCTGATAAATAATGAGTTGGCGAATTTTGGGATGCGGCGAATTTAGGACGGATGGCTCGTACACATAACAAGTTCGATGTCACGAGGTGAGTGGAGTGGGAATGGATATGTCACAAATTCTGACAGCAGTGAATAGTAGTCACACGAACTAAAACCAACCAATTGACAATCTGATATTCAGCATGTTCTATAAAATAACAGATTCTGAGATTGTCAATTGGTTGTTTTCGGTCCGCATCGTCATGCGCACACACCATGTGGCAGAATAGTCAACCAGTTGACGGTGGCCATTCATTGGAAGAAGAAGAAGAAGAAGAAGAAGCCACCGTGGGACTAGTGGTAGTGCATGGACTAGTGAATGGTGGGCGATATTTGAGGTTAAAGATAAATATCTTACCATGGGATGGTTCACAGCAGTTCGTAAAAGTGATAATGGCAACTGAAATATACAATCATTATTATAATTATAAATAACCATCTTAAAATAATGATATAACCCAAATAAACATGAACAAAAGCATAACATTTTACCATTTTGTTTCGTTCAGGGACCGGGAATTATATTAAATACCGACCTATTGTTGTTGTTGTTGTTGCGTAGTTTCCTCCCAGGTAAGAGCCCCGATTAAAATCGATGGTGTGTATACTTGATACAGTTCCATTAAAAGTTATTTTGGCTCGGAGCACATCCAAGATGTACACCCAATCCACGGAGATCTTCTCTGCTCTGGATAACCATATAACACATCAGTGTCTCTGCAGAGGCGTGGGCTAGCAAGAGCTTCAGGGATGTGGTTCGGATCCAGCAGGGCTCACATCTTGTCCTCCTTGTCCAGCTGGTCCCAAGATACGCCGACTTCACTGAGGCATGCCTCGTGGTTATGCCACACCACATCAGTGTCTCTGCAGAGGCGTGGGCAGGCAAAAGCTTCAGGGATGTGGTTCGGATCCAGCAGGGCTCACATCTTGTCCTCTCTGTCAAGCTGGTCCCAAGATACGCCGACTTCACTGAGGCATGCCTCGTGGTTTTGCCACACCACATCAGTGTCTCTGCAGAGGCGTGGGCAGCCAAGAGCTTCAGGGATGTGGTTCGGATCCAGCAGGGCTCACATCTTGTCCTCCTTGTCCAGCTGGTCCCAAGATACGCCGACTTCACTGAGGCATGCCTCGTGGTTATGCCACACCACATCAGTGTCTCTGCAGAGGCGTGGGCAGCCAATAGCTTCAGGGATGTGGTTCGGATCCAGCAGGGCTCACATCTTGTCCTCCTTGTCCAGCTGGTCCCAAGATACGCCGACTTCACTCAGGCATAAAACTATTGTGGCGATTTTGCCCTAAGCACGCGGCAGGTGATTGTAAACATAAAAGCCATTTATGTGGCCTTTCTGTACTTGGCCTTGTTTTGACATGCTCCGTTCGAGCGTGCGTTGCCACGGCGACGTATTGTAATTTACGCTCCAGTAAACTATAACAATGGATCGATTTAACCTCGCGTGCGCCCTGCAGTTTGTGGTGTATTATATATACACTGGAAGCGACTCGATCGAGGAGATTGTCCGAGAGAGAGTGAACAGGACGCACGCAAGGCTCGCCATGAGCTTTGCGTTCCCTGGTCAGGAGTAGTGGGCTCTTAGAGCCCTGGGGACGATTTCCATAGGGAGGCCCGGGCTGGGAGAGACAAGTTGCTGACTCGGGGGCGTAAGCCCTGTGGATCGCCAGTTCTCTCCCTTCCCGGGACGTGTGACACAGGCTCTGGCAGACCGTCGGGCTGGCTCAGAGTTCTATCTCTGTGACAGTGCCTTCGGCGAGACCGGCCAGCAACATGCCCACGTGTACGTGCTCCGTGGAGCCGCTCCATGGCTCCTCGGACTCTACACACGGCTACATTACCATAACGAATGTATAATGTGCATGTTGAAGATAAGGTGATGATGATGATATGTGTTATGTTGTGATGTATGACGGCCGGACCCGTTCCGGATATGCGGAGCCCGTTCCGGATGTGCGGAGTCCCGTTCCGGATGTGCGGGACTCGTTCCGGAGCCCGTTCCGGATGTGCGGGACCCGTTCCGGATGTGCGGAACCCGCTCCGCATGTTCTGGATCCGATCCGGAGGTGCTGTTACCTGGTTGTAGTTGTTACCGTAGAGAGCGGCGCCCTGTAGCGGGCACCGAACTTTACATTGGTGCCGTGACCAGGATCAGTCCGACGGCGTCCCATTGCAGCCTAATGTCACAGTGTCGTAGCCTCCTTCGTCCCTGGGGACCCTGCGCTCCTCCGGGACCATCTCCGCACGAGATATGAGTGAGAAAGACAATGGGAGGGAAAAGGGAGGAAACGTTGCGGACCGGAACCGGTCCCGCGACGGCCGGGAGCCGCTCCAGGGTGGCTCCGGCGATGGTGCGGAGCATGCGGAGCCCTCCGCAGACAGTACCCAGTCTGCGGAGTCGACTCCGGCGTCCGCGGCTCCGTCTCCGGACGTGGAGCCGAGCCCTGCGGGGCTGCAACATGTGTTGCCATCGAGGCCTAGTCTTGATGTGTTAGGTGCGGTTGACGGAGCTGGCAACGGCTCTTCACCGCGCCTGCCCTTGTCCGGACGACGTTCGTGGCAGGCGGCGCTCTTCCAGGGGATGTCTCCAGACGTCCGGAGATCCAGACATTCGGAGATCCGGACATCCGGAGATCCGGACATCCGGAATAGAGTGCCAACTGCTGCAATCAACTCCGGATCTGCGGACCAACTCCTCCGGTTACCTAACCCGGCTGGGTGGACCCCCTCGAGGGTCTCCGGCCCGGATACCGGACGGTCCGCACTGGGCGAGATGGACCAGCTCACCAACACACTGAGTGCGCTGGCTCCTCTAGGGCGCTACGGCCGCGCCCGGTCGCCCCAACAGGGACGATCAGATCGGCGGATCCGCTCACCCTCTCCGCGGCCACGGAGCCCTTCGGGACCCATGTCGGAGAGGGAGCAGCGGCTGATAAACGTGGCGCTTGACCAGTACAAGTGCAGTCAGCCAGTTCCGAGCGTGGATCCGACGATCCCTTACAGTCCGGGGATGACTGGGCCTATGGCTCCTCCCCAAGTCCTGCCAAGTCCGCAGGCGCCAGTGGTCTCAGCAATGGGATCCGCGCCTGCTCCGCGGCTTGGAGGCACCACGCTGGCTACCGCTCTGACCGTTCCTGCGGCCGGAGTTAACGCCGCGTGGTCGACTTACCCTGGTGCGCCAAGTGTGTTACGCGGGCAGTGGCAACCGGCGGCTCCGGCCCCGAGCTATGCTAGCTTTGCCGCCCCATCTGGAGCCTACCCCGTAGGTTCGATGGGAGCCCCGCCTGCACCTAGCCAGGGTGGGCTACAAGCGGGAATGTACCCGGCGGCGAGCGTGAGCTTACCTGCTCCTCCGTCCGCGGCGTCGATGTTTGCTCCGGCAGACTCCGCCGCAGGCGCAGGAAGCGCACGGAACTTGCCGCAGTACACGGACGACCCCGGAGCCGGGACCGCACGTCGGGCGCGTAGCAAACGCGATGACGGGCCCGACCACTCTTCGTGGCGGAAACGGTTCAACGGGGATAACGCCGACTTGGAGGACTACTTGCTCCAGGTATGGCGTACCGCCGTGTACGAAGGATGGTCCCAGCATGAAGCTGGACACGTCCTCGCGGGGAGCCTGGAAGGGAAAGCTCTCCGCGTGATGCCGTGTCTGCCGGTGGGAACAGTGACGTTCGGCGAGGTTGCTCGCCAACTTCGCCTGCTGTTCCCGCCGACGACCAATCGGCGGCAGTCTGAACGAGAGTTCAAGGCGCGTATCCGCCAGCCGACTGAGTCCGTGACAGACTATGCGTACAGCTTACGCATACTCGGCCGGAGAGCTTTTCCGGACATGGACTCCAGACGGTTTGAGACGATGCTGATCGATCAGTTCATCGATGGCCAGCCTTACCACCTAGCGTACGGGCTGGCCACCCATGAAAAGCGATCGATGGAGGAGGCAATAGACTCCGCGCTTGCGCTTGAGATGGCTGTCCGTCCTAGACAGTTGCCTCCAGCCCCGGCTCCGGCCTCGGCTGTACCCGCGCAGGCGGCGATTCCTCCTCCGGTCAAGGCATCGCAGGTAACCCCGTGGCAGGACCCGGTCGTCCGGGAACCCGCCAGGGAACCTACCCAGCAGTGGGTTAGTGCGCCGGCACCCTCTACAGGGGCGCCCGCACATGCGGCACCGGTCGCCGCGCCGCGCTCGCCTTCGGACGAGTGCGACATGGAGGAATACGACCTCGGCGCCGCGCAGATGATTGCGCACTGCGCCGGGCTCGAGGCTCCGGGACCCGCAGAATGTTGCGCGTTCACTTCCGGACCAGCTCAGAACCGTCCCTGCTACTTCTGCGGAAAGCAGGGACACTTTTGGCTGAAGTGTCCGGAGTTGTTGGAACGCCTGCGGTCGCGCGGATACCAGGGAGCTCTCCCTGGCCCGCAACGGAGGAATTCCTTCCGGTCTGGTCCTCCGGGACAGCAGAATCGGAACCCGCGACAGGGAAACTAGATCCGGACGTGGTGGCGACCAACACTACGTCCGGGGATAGTTGTTCCGTGGCAAAAGATGCCGCCCCACCCGCTGATGAGCAGGACGAACCCCAAGTTGATATGACTTCTCCGGAAGTAGTCCTTGGAGATCAGTCTAGCTCCTCCGCGGCTGAGGCGGATGGTGAGGACTCCGTAGATGAGCCCAGCGCGTGCGAACGGTATCGCCTTACCTGCGCACTGGTGAGGGACCCCCGCTGGTACCTGCCCCTGTCCTTCGGACGGGAGCCGGTCCGGTTCCTCGTGGACTCTGGCTCGGAGGTGACCCTCGTTGCCGCAGGAACGTTTAAGAAAGAGCCCGCGCTCCGCAACCTAGAGTTGCGGGATCCCGGACCTTACAAGCTCTACGGAGCGGGTAATGACCGCATCCGCATCCATGGCATCATCGATCTGCCTATTACCCTTGGGGACAAGGTGTACCTAACAGAGGCAATCGTTGCGGATGTCGGAGCAGCCGGGATTATTGGGATGAATTTTCTCCGGACCCACCGGGTGACCGCCAATTTCAATGCTGGCGAATTCCGGATGGGAGAGGACACACATTTCCTCTTCCGCACGGGTCCGGCGCATTCATTTCAATTGCGGGCGGCGCGCACTACGGTTGTGCCGCCGATGAGCGAGATGATCATTGAGGCGAGGCCGCGTCGTCCCCGCATGCCCCTCGATGGTCGTCCGTGCATAGTGCAACCGGTGAGCAGTTTCGCCAAGGGAACTGGACTCGTGTTGGGTGGGGCTCTGGTCAAGTCCGACGCCCGCTCGATGCCCATCCTTGTGGTGAATCCTACGGATGCTCCCGTTGTACTGCGGCGCGGCTGCGTGGCAGCTACTGCTACGCCCGCGTCGTCGAGTCGTGTCCTCCCCGACGATCCTGTCTGCCGCGCTGCGTGTGCGGCGGCGGCCGCCGGAGATGACCCGTTCACCCTGCCGGACCATTTGGAATCTCGGGTTCCGAAGGACCGGTTGGATGAAGAGCAGCGCCAAGCGCTCCGCAGACTGCTGCGGCAGTATGCGGATGTGTTCATGGGTCCTGATGGTGCGGTTGGCAAGACTGACGTCGCCAAACACCGCATCGACCTCGTGGACGAGCGTCCTCTCAAGCAGCGTCTTCGTCGGGCAGCGATAGTGCACCAAGAGGTCATAGACCAGGAGGTGCAAAAGATGCTCGACTTGGACATCATCGAACCCAGTGACAGCCCTTGGGCCAGTCCTGTGGTTATGGTGAAGAAGAAGGACGGCTCGTGGAGGTTCTGCGTGGACTATCGGAAACTCAACGATGCCACGCGGAAGGACTCATATCCTCTCCCGCACATTGAGGATACCTTCGATGCCCTGGCCGGGTCGCACTATTTCTGTGCTCTGGATCTGGCCTCCGGGTATTGGCAGGTGGAGATGGAGGAGAGTGATCGGGCGAAGACTGCCTTCGTTACCAAGAACGGGCTCTACCAATTCAAGGTAATGCCGTTCGGGCTCTGTAACGCACCAGCGACGTTCGAGCGCCTCATGGAGATGGTACTTAAAGGGTTCCTCTGGAAGCGATGTATGGTCTACATCGACGATGTCGTCGTGTATGGCCGGTCGTTCGAGGAAACCCTCACCAACCTCCAGATGGTGCTCCATCGCATCCGCGGAGCAGGGCTTAAATTGAAGCCAAGTAAGTGCGAACTATTCGCGCAGGAAATCCTGTACTTGGGCTTCATGGTAACGGGCACCGGAGTGAGACCAGACCCCGCAAAGGTGGCGGCCGTGCAGAAATGGCCTCCGCCATGTAACGTGGCGGACGTGAGGTCCTTCTTGGGCTTCGCGAGCTACCACCGCAGGTTTATACGCGGCTTTGCGGAGATCGCGCGTCCCCTTACTATCCTCACGGAAAAGGGCGCCGATTTTGTTTGGTCCGCTGAGCAGGCTAACGCCTTCTCGGGACTCCGGCAGGCCTTGGTAGTGGCCCCGGTGCTGCGGCACCCTCGTCCGGACTGCGAGTTCATCCTGGACACTGACGCGAGTAACTTTGCACTCGGCGGTGTCCTCTCGCAGATCGTGGACGGGCAAGAGCGGGTAGTAGCTTATGCGAGTGTGGCCTTGAGCCGCTCTCAAATGAACTACTGTACCACTCATCGCGAGTTGCTCGCGGTGGTTACGATGACCAAGCGCTTCCGGCACTATTTGTTGGGACGCCATTTCCGCTTGCGGACTGATCATAGTTCGCTGAGATGGCTCCTCAACTATAGTGAGGCCGATGGCTTGGTGGCGCGGTGGCTCGTCAAACTCCAGGAGTATGACATGCAGATAGAGCATCGCGCTGGTAAGTTGCACGGCAACGCGGACGGCCTGTCCCGTTGTCATAAGTGCAAGAATCCGGGTTGTGCAGGGATGGCGCCATTCCAGCAAGCCGCGGATTCGTCCTCAGACTCGGAATTGGACGTTCCGGGGAGACCGCAGGCTGCCGCCCCCTCTAACAACACGGCGGCCGGAGCGTCTAGGGCTCATCTCCGCGCGCGGACCCGCCGATATCGGCGAGGGCGTCCCGCATATGAAGCGGAGGTGCGGCTCAGCTCCAGCGAGTCTTCCTCGAGTCCGGCGGTGTACTCCTCGTGGGTACCCTCGTCCTCTGGAGAGTCTGAGTATGAGCGGTCCTTGCCCCCTGTGGTGATGGCCGCTGCGGCGCAGCCGGACGCGACGGATGAGGAGCCTAATTACTTGGGTGGCTACTCTCCGGCGCAGATAGCTGCGACGCAAAGAGCTGACAGAGCTCTGGCACCGGTAATTACAGCCCTTGAGGCCGGCCAGAAGCCCTCGAAGGATGAGCGAAAGACCTACAGGGAGGAGACCTTGTCTCTAGTATCTCAGTGGGAACGACTCTCCTTGAGGGATGGCCTCTTATACCGGCGCTATGAGCCACCGACCCCACTGCCTCCAATATGGCAGTTGGTGCTTCCGGCGGAGCTGCGGAAAGAAGTACTCCACCAGTTGCATGACCTCCGGGTGACCGGTCACTTGGGAATCCGGAGGACCGTCCATAGGCTACAACAGCGCTTTCATTGGCCTGGTAGCAGCTTGGACGTGCAACGGTGGTGCGCAGCTTGGACGTGCAACGGTGGTGCGCAGCCTGCCCTCGGTGTCAAGCTCGCAAAGGAGTTCCGACTCCTGGCCGCCACCCCTTAACCACGGTTAAGGCGGGCGCGCCGTTTGATCGGATAGCTTTGGATATACTGGATACCCACCGGGTCACCCCGCGCGGTTTCCGGTACATCCTGGTGATTTCCGACTATTTTACCAAGTATACCGACGCCTACCCACTGCGCCGCCAGACTGCGGACGAGGTAGCTCGGTTATTGGTGAATAGATGGGTGGTGTACCATGGGGTACCTAAACAGGTACATTCGGATCAGGGCACGCAATTTGAGAGCAACCTGTTCCGGAACCTAGCACAGATGCTAGGGAGTACCAAGGTGCGGACCACCCCCTACAGGCCCCAGTCTGATGGCCAGGTCGAACGCTTTAATCGATCGGTCCTCAACATGCTGGCGGCCTTTGTGAATGATCGTGCGAATGATTGGGATGACCACCTCCCGTATGTCTTAATGGCGTACAGGTCGTCGGTCCACTCTTCGACCGGAGTTACTCCGCACGCGATGTTGTACGGCCGGGAGCTAAATTTGCCCGTGGATATTATGTATCCAACTGCGGCAGAGACCGGCGCAGTACCCCAGTGCGGTCCGGAATACGTGGAGTGGATTCGCCGCGCCCTGGCGAACGCCCATGATTTCGCGCGCGCGCGCCTGGACAAGTCTGCCATCCGGCAGAAGCGAGGCTATGACGCCCATGCTAAGGGTAGGCCAGCTTTTGCGGAAGGCGACAAGGTGCGCTACTATTATCCGCCGCTTAAGCAAGGCAATAAATTTGCTAAGCCGTGGATAGGCCCGTTTACGGTACTGAAACAGGTGACAGATGTGGACTACCGGATCCGGAGGGATTCCGATCCGGACAGGGTTCTGGTTGTCCATATCGATAATCTGAAGAAGTACGAGGGCCCGCTTGTCATGGATCCGCTCGTTCAAGATGCGGAACCGGATGATGCTCCCGTGTGGGATCCGTCTGGTCAGCATCCGCGGACTCCGGACGAGCGTGTGCGCCGTATGGTGGGCCTCCCGGACCTCTCTGACCCGTCAGATGATGGACTGGGTGGCTATCAGCCAGATGACGGCGATCCGCAGGTACCCCCACTACCTCCAGTACCTGCGGATGACGGGCGGCCACGCCGGAAACCACGTGCGCCAGCCCGGTATGGGTGGGAATAACCTTCCGCCCATGCGGATGCGTCTGCGGTACCCGTCTATCATACTACGGACGGGTTTTAGGTCGTTCCGTGAGAGTCCGCACGACTTACCTCCGCGGGTGGCTACTTTGTGGCCATCTTCGGAGTTGAGGTCCGCGGAGACTTTCATGTCGTAACGCCGCCGCTCCGCATCCGCCCTCCTGTAGTTTCTAGCGCCAGGGACGTGCGGATGGCCGGTCCGCACCTTGTGGACGGCTGTCCGGCGTAATCCGTACAACGGTTACGCTGGCCGGACGAATTTACTGATTCGGCCGGACGCCCCTGGTCCCGGGACAACCTCTTATATGGCCAGACTGAGGTTGGGATTTACGTCCGCTACGGGAGAAGCGCCTTCCCACGGATTTGGGGAACTGGCTCTGGACGCGGGGATAGTGTCCGCAGATGAGGACTGATGTCCGCGGTTCGTCCGCGTGACTCGTCCGGCGTCCGCGGCGCTTTAAGATGACGCACTTCGGTGTAGTTATCCCCCGTGAGCCATTACTATAATTACGGTTATAGTAATTAAGGTTTCTTACGGCAGGAAACCGACTATCCATTATGATAATGGAGCGGTTGTTAAGTCCGCGTGTGCGGACCAGCCGCGGCAGCGGGTGACGCTCATTCTCGTCCGGATCGTACCTTACAATACGCGGTCCGGCCGGAATGACCGGAACCCCGGCCTCCTTCTAAGAAGGGGGTCGTATATTACATGCGCAACACTTGTGGTGGCTTTTAATTCCAATTTCATATTCATTGGATAAGGGCAATACGCCGTTCTATGGTAGGCGTCCGGCCTGGACTCCGTCCGCGGGCAGCTCCGGACGTCCGCCGGCTATTGCTTTCACCATCTTTGGGCGCCTCTAGATTGGGCGCCGGTATGAAGGGTTCGCCCCCTAACCATTGAGGTTATGGACCATGCCGGCTCCGCGTCTAATCTATTGGCTCCGCGCTCCGGTAGTCGTTTGTTTGGGCTCTAGGTTGGACCGGGCTTGCTCCGCGGCCGGGCTGTACGTTGGGGTTGCTAGTGGGCGCGTCATGAACGCCCACAGGGCGCCCAATTGTCTGTCCGCCTGTCATGGGCTTGTCCGATCGCCTTGTAAGCGTACCAGCGGCTATGGGGAGTGATTTTGTTTATTTTCCATCTCAGTTATTATTTATTGGGAGGATTATAAGCCACAAGTGTGCGGCATGTCTCTGGAGAATTCTGTTCTTGCTCATTTACTGATACAAAGTGAGACAAGTATGTGAAATTTCCTTTCCGGTGCAAAAGAGAGTAAGAAATCGGGAGATTTCTGCTTTCGCTAGAGGGGTGTAAGGGATTGCGCTAATTTTGACAGTGACGGATTGCTGTGATATTTGAAAAGACTGGAGAATGACAATTTATTGTTGTTTTCGTCTGACATATTCGTACAAGCCACAAGTTAGTGGTTACTGTCAATTTTATGCCCAATTTCTACCTTGCTGGGGTGGTTAATTTTACGTCATTTACCGCCGGTGCGGACGCAAAAGCGAATGACTAATCTTAACTACTGTAGGATATTTGCAAGGTCCCCCGGGATAGAAATTTATTTTCTACCCGTATACATGGTTTGATTTGGAGTCACCGGAGGGAAATGATTGCACCCGCATGAGCTAATAGTGCATGTATTTTGGTTCGGGCGTGTGTCAGTATGACCGGGGACAGAGTTTTGCAGCGACACCGCGTGCATTGCTGCACGTGTAGTATAGCTGTCATTTGTTACATGTATATATATGTAAAAATGTCGTTCTCGGATTTTTATTAATCTCCAGATGTGTAGCACATGTGTTTTGTGCCACTCGCATTTCGTCCGCTGATGCCGCGCTGGATCCCGCGGGATCCGCGTGTCCGGTGTTCGAGATGCGGGTGATTTTGCCAGTTGTAAATTCCCCAGGCGGGCCGTGCTGGAGATGTGCGGGCGGGCGGGCGGCTGCATGTTAGTGCAGACGTCCGTCCATCTGCGTGTCTTTACACAGGCCTGTGCGGGTTGCAGTATACAGGTACTGGCAGTCGATGCGGCTTGCCGCGTTGGCTTTGATAGCTGTCTGCGACAGCTGTCCGCAGGTGTATGTGTGTCTGTTAGATGCACATATGTCATGCGGGCGTGCCGGAGTCGCTCCCGCGGCTCCGCCCTGCCTCAGACCCGTTCTGCGGATCTGAGGAGCCGGCCGGCAGGGCGGTCGGCAACATTTTTAGAGGTACTATCACTTTTGATCACTCGGTGTGTCGTTTTACAAAATTTCTAAATTTAAAGTCTAACCTTAAAGATATTCCAAAGACTCGACACACCGTCCTTTTATAATGGATGACCTTCCAAGGTCATCACACGGTTTTGGACCACCTCGGTCAAAATTTTAGCTTGTTTATGAGGGTTTATTCAAAATTGCAAAGCGCGTTATAGTTTACTCCGTAAGTCCGGGGGTAGTTCCCCATTCTTCCAAAAGGGACTCTTAAAGTCCTAGTGTTTGCGCCGTGACTTCCGGGCGTTGCCATCGTGCCTTCTTCCGGCCCCCGCCATGCGAAGCCTTCGTCGGGTTTCGAGCATTTTGGGCGCGGGCGGAACATGTTGGGGACCAACATTGTAAGAAGGGGGTAATGTGGCGATTTTGCCCTAAGCACGCGGCAGGTGATTGTAAACATAAAAGCCATTTATGTGGCCTTTCTGTACTTGGCCTTGTTTTGACATGCTCCGTTCGAGCGTGCGTTGCCACGGCGACGTATTGTAATTTACGCTCCAGTAAACTATAACAATGGATCGATTTAACCTCGCGTGCGCCCTGCAGTTTGTGGTGTATTATATATACACTGGAAGCGACTCGATCGAGGAGATTGTCCGAGAGAGAGTGAACAGGACGCACGCAAGGCTCGCCATGAGCTTTGCGTTCCCTGGTCAGGAGTAGTGGGCTCTTAGAGCCCTGGGGACGATTTCCATAGGGAGGCCCGGGCTGGGAGAGACAAGTTGCTGACTCGGGGGCGTAAGCCCTGTGGATCGCCAGTTCTCTCCCTTCCCGGGACGTGTGACACAGGCTCTGGCAGACCGTCGGGCTGGCTCAGAGTTCTATCTCTGTGACAGTGCCTTCGGCGAGACCGGCCAGCAACATGCCCACGTGTACGTGCTCCGTGGAGCCGCTCCATGGCTCCTCGGACTCTACACACGGCTACATTACCATAACGAATGTATAATGTGCATGTTGAAGATAAGGTGATGATGATGATATGTGTTATGTTGTGATGTATGACGGCCGGACCCGTTCCGGATATGCGGAGCCCGTTCCGGATGTGCGGAGTCCCGTTCCGGATGTGCGGGACTCGTTCCGGAGCCCGTTCCGGATGTGCGGGACCCGTTCCGGATGTGCGGAACCCGCTCCGCATGTTCTGGATCCGATCCGGAGGTGCTGTTACCTGGTTGTAGTTGTTACCGTAGAGAGCGGCGCCCTGTAGCGGGCACCGAACTTTACACTATTATCAAAACTATTCAACAAAAGAAAGTTTAGGCCTACTACTGAACCATTCACCGAGCAATGTCCATTTGGCCTTTAGCCTTTTTGATGTGTTTAGTATTGATTAGTAGTGCCTGTGCCTTAAGTAGTAGTGCCTTAAGCGGGCCCCAGACCCCACGCCGACTGCTGGTAGCCGAGCATTTGAGCATTATTCATTCAGTCAACTGCTGATATTTAATAAAATTACAAATATGTACATCATTTACCGATCTCAGAATAGTTGAAGTTAAATCTCAGTAGTGCTCTCAGACACTTACGGCGCCGCTCGCATCCCCAGACCGAGTTGTTTCAGTCTCTAACCCACTAACCGCCCCCTCCCCCCCCCCCCCCCCCCCCCATTTCTCAAAGCTGGCGAACAGCCTGCCAAAGTTTGGCCATATTTTATCCTGATACTAGTATATTGCCTCATTTGTTATTGTTTTTAGTATTCACGACATAATATATCGTAATATTTTACCAACATATTTGATTAAAAGGTGTTATACAAAATATACCATGATTATGTTGGTACTGTATTGTTGTTAGCCGCGTAGCAGAAATGCATAGTTGAACCAACCTACTTCATGCTTCTGCTGACGTCATGGGCGTAAATCCTGACTATGGAGAGGATACACCTCATCCCCTACAAAAAGGGCAGGGGGTGGGGGCGATGAAGTATATATAGTCCCCACATATAGTCCCCACTCCCCGCATGTCAAAAAATATAATATAGGTTTGTCCTATATTCTATATTTTTGCATATGTATATCTGGTATCATTCTGAAATAAATTGTGAGGTGACAATTCACCAAAATATTATCGATTTACAATCTCGGAAAATTGTACTCTTAAAAGAGTACATGGACATCCGCTTACGGAGCCCAAAACGTAAACCTTCTCTCGCTCCACGATACTAAACAATGGTCTTACGTCATCCCTTGTCTCTCGTGTGCTGGCAGTATATTAAATAATGCCAGCTCGCTTTGTCTTACTCGGGAGTTGTCTCAGAGCTGGCAAGGCGAGAGGACGACGGAGGGTACGGCCATGTGTTAAATGTCCCCCTTTGTCCGGCTAGAAGTGGGCCAGTAAGGCCCCTGGGACAATTTCCAATCGGGGGCCCAGGAGGGGTGACTGTTGCTGATTCAGGACTCGTTCCTGGATCACCAGTCCCTCGCCCTGGGATGGTGCGACCTAGGCTCTGGCAGACCGTCGAGGTGTCCGGGGTTTTATTCCCACAACGGACCACTACAACTAACACCACGGTGATGATGCTATATATCTGAGTGATGTCCCCGTCTCGGCGGACTGCTACCTGGTTAACGTTAAATACACGATGAGTGACCTAGCCACGAGGATCCGGGATAGCGGACGTCAAACTTTACAATATGTCATTTTGAAGCTCTAGAATATGTTTATTCAGTTATTTATTTTTTAAAAATAACCCCTCCCCTCACTGTTTGAAGCTTAAGGTATCTTTTCCCAATTTTTCAGAAAGATAGGACCGTAAACTTTAAAGATAAAAATATCGACGAACGACGACAACGGACGACGGACACAACGCCACTACAATAGGTTATCAGACCATAGGAACGGTAACCTAAAAACAAGCCTGGAAATAACACTCTCCACGCAGAGGCTAATGGGTAGAAGCCAGGAATAGATTTGGGGATGCCTCCCACATTGAGGATTCCGTTACAAGGAATTATGTCGCCAGATGACGTCATGTCGCCAGATGTATGGTTGCCTAGGGAGATCACGCGCAGCAATATTGATCCACGTGCTGGTTTATTTTGCGGGTGTGTAGGTCTGGTTTTGGGAAAAACAAAAATCCCGATGGTATTCCCGGGGATTTGAAGTAGAGATAGGTTTTGCTGTATGTATGCTAGGTCGGCAATTGCAATCTGAAAACGGGCTAAATTGACAGGGGTCCTGTTAGCGTCGTTTTATGGAAAATTGGTACCATCATGCTCTATAGTGACGAAGATTTTCTTAAAGGACTATAATTATACTGTCATACCCTATCACCCGCTAAGCCCTAATTTTTTTTTTTTTTTTTTTTTTGGAAAGGTGAAATGCAGATCCGAAGTTGCTCAATTTAACATTGATGTAAATGCATCAAATAATTGGGTTTTCAACCCTAATGTTACGGTCCCAAGCTCGGGAATGTGGGACCAAAGCGAGGCTCTGCTTGGAGAGTGTAGAAAAAGTGCAAGAATCTTTTAGACGGTGTTTCGTAGAGAAAAGCTCATCAAAACATTTGCACATGTTCTGTGTTATTTTGTGTTCGAATTGAAAACTGATCGGTAAAAACCTAAAAAGACGATAATCGCTAAGATGAAATTTGATTTTGTTGATCGTAAAGATGTTATGTTCCTATTGAAAATCTTCACTTTCACTGGTGGAATTCTCTAAAGTAGACGTGATTATTGAGCGATAATACCATCTGTCTGATTGTACCATCTTATATCATCTGATTCTGATCATGGTGTTCCGATTTCCCTATTGCTTATCATATTATTGCGATTCATGTATTACTTAACGTGTAGAATCGAAGATTGCTTGATTGATCAACAGCTGCTTAAGGATTTGCTCCTGGGTGTGCGGGTGCGGGTTGTTGCAGTTTACGTCCTAAGGCTAAAGCCCCGGTCCCACTGTCCCGGTTTGACGCCTGGTCTGACGCCTGGGCCTCACCGGGTCTCGTCCCTCCACACCGGGTCTCTACGAGTACCGGGCACTCGTGCAAATTATCAAACATGTCTCATTTTTTTTGGCAAACTGGGGGACCCTCAGGTGGGGGGGGTGTAAAATGGACCCCGAACCGGGCGTGACCATCGACCAGGAATCATCCTGGAGTCCACCGGGCACACCGGGAGTCATCCTGGAGTCATAATTGGTGTCATCCAGCCACACCAGGTCTCAACCGGGTGTTCTCGACCGTATGAAAAATGGGTGTTTTGGTGAACCGGGAGTAGTCCGGGAGTTGACCGTGTTAACCAGGAGTTAGCCTGGGTTAACCTGGAGTTATCCATGACTTATCTGGGAGCAGAAACCGATCTCTTATGGGTTTGTGCTGGGAGTTAACCGGGTTTGATCAGGGCACCCAGAGTCAAAAATTATAATAGGTCTTATCTGGGTGAGGCCTTCGACCGGGGGTCGACCGGAACAGTGGGACTGCAACTCATTTTTCGCGGATTTTTCGACTTTGTCACCCTTGACCTGGTCTCAACTGGCCCAAACCGTGTCAAAAAATCTGGGAGTCGTCCGGGACTCAGACCAGGACAATGGGAATGTAGCATTTAAGCAAACAACTTCGTTCTCGGGCACACAAAGGGCAAAGCCCAAGGAATGAATACTGTGTGTGTTTTCAAACCACCATAGAACCAGATCGATCTAGATGTAGATCTATGACAGTTATTTAATTTAATTCAACTTTTGCCTAACCACGATCATAGATCGCCTCGGATATTCAACTTTTATAGCGGCTGCACTGCATATACTACTGTGAAACTGAATGACTGTTCGCTGGCAAGCATGTATAGTTAGTTATAGCCTATTGTGGATCAATGCCACCGACACCCTGAAACCAAGAAACCTGTATACCCGCCCCTGATTAGCGCACGAAATAGGCATCCAATAATCCCAGAAAAGTCTCCAGAAAGCACCCCAAATGCTCACAGAAAACATCAAAATGTGGCATTTAGAACACTGATAACTCTGATCCCCATTGTATTTTGTTACTTGTGTTCCGTTGATCTGATTGTCAATTCCTAAAATTCTCTATGGCTGTATTTGGCTCAGGCAGAAAAAATGCCAGGTGGGAAATCGAAGGACAAGAAGACAGCATTGCCATACCAGGCCAAAATCAACTCCTCTTACCACAAGCATGACCTCAAACTCAAAGTGGAAACAGCATTTAAAGAAAAGCAGTATCTAGAACATGGTACTACATAAGTCAGAAATGCATAATATGAAATTTTAATATAATTAATATATCTATCAATATTAATATCATTATTGATAATCAGTATGTTGTATTGTGACTATGATTTCATTGTTGAATGAGGGTTTTCTTTCATGCAGAAGGTCAAGTTTGGGTTCACAATGAACCATTCCAGTGTTGCGTGATGCCCAATTTTGTGAAAGATCCACAGTTCTTGGAGGGGCTAAGAGACGAACTTCTCGATCAAATATTCTATGACAAGAATAATGATCTCTACAAATTTCAGCAGGCAAGAATTTTTGTTGTTTACATCATTTGTTAACAAACTCTCTCATGTTCAACATTTGATTTTCAATCATTTTAATATATATAAGAAGTGTCAAATATTATGAACAAATATTTCAGACAGATGATTTGAAGAAAATGTCCACACCTCATATAAAATCTGTCAGGTTAGTAATCACGGTAATGATTTCATTAATATTCTGTTAAGCTGCTGGTTCACTACAACCTTTGTACATGGTATTTCCTTCATGAGCCATACATTAGCTGTATAGTCTATAAAGAATTATCACATATTTTCCAGAAAACTATTGTCTGAGGATTTCTTGGACTGGTTGAAAGAAATTACAGGAATAAACCTCGCAAATAAAGTGGACATGACATGTTCAAGATATGACTATACTGGTAAAGTTCCACCCGTTATTCCTACCAGACATAACTTGTTTGCTGGAGTAGATCAATGAAATGTTGCAATAGCACTGCTTGTATCCATCCGTCCCATCAATTTTCTAAATTTTGTGGTCAGATGTATTGCTATGTCATGATGATGAGTTGGATACTCGTCGGATTGCATTCATCCTATACCTGGTGCCACCATGGACAGACCAAGACGGCGGGTCATTGGACCTCTTCAACATGGACGGTAAACTCCACTCTTAAAGTTGGGCCAAGGTGCATAATGGGAATGGCCGTTCACTAAGACATTTCATGGCACCAGTAATATGTTTATTGCAGAGCTGGGCCAGCCAAAAGATATTGTCCGTTCGCTTGTACCATCCTGGAACACCCTGAGCTGGTTTGAAGTGACGCCTGCCTCACACCATCAGGTCTGTCTGATCTACTGGCTGCTGGTTTGTACCGCAAGATGACGGTACTGATGTACATTTTGTAGATTACAATGAAATAATAACATCGACAAAGTACCAGCACAATTCTCAATAAACACTGTAAATTTTGTATGGCAAACTTTAGACTAGGAGCTAGGATATCACACTTATATATACTAGTAGTCATAGAGTCAGACTATGTTTTTTGAGCATTAAAAGAACTCTTTGTTCACAGGTCTCAGAAATACTGAGCGTGGACAAGACCAGATTATCAGTGAATGGCTGGTTTCACAGTGACCCAGTTCCCAGGCCAGCCAAGCACGTGGAGGCACCACTGTCTTACACACCCTACCTAGTCATAGATGTATGTCGCGTTTGTCCAGACAACAAATACATTTGTAGAACTTTCAGTACATGTGGACCAGCAAATATATGTATATATATAGTTTGACAATATGATGTATATATCTCTAAAATACAAATAACATTTCACGTTTTCAGGAAGATTTGATCTCGGAGTGGATCAATCCTATTTACCTTGATATTGAAGTCCAGGGACAAGTCCAAGAGAAATTTGAGAACGATTCAGAGATAGAATTGCAAGGTTTTCTGAGGGTAAAAATTTATGACTATTTACTTGTTATTTCGTTACACATATAATATGCCACACACTATATGTAGATGTAATACACTGATGATCCGGTAGACATGTGTGTTGCAGGAGGAGAAGTACCAGGCAGTGGTTGAAGCTCTACAAGCCAGCAGTTCCTGGGTGCCACGAGGCCCTCCAAACAAAAGGTGAGCTGCATCGGTAGGCAATGACAACACTACCTGAGCGGTGTGATACAGTACAGCAAAGTATTCGGACACAAATATTTCTCTGCAACATTCATGTGTATTGAACATACAGCATATTGACTTCACCAGACACTACGACCATTGCCTAGACACTGAGCTGCCAGATATTGTGGCCCAATGTATGCGGTTCCTCAAGTCGGAGCAGATGTTCCTGACTCTGTCCAACCTGACGGGTCTCAAGCTGCACCCTCTGGCGGCAGACAACAGCGATAGTGAGGGTGAGGGTGAGGGCAAGATGGGGAATACCAGCTCAGAGAACCACGCCACACAGTCGTCAGACGACAAGGTGCCTCCGCAAACCAAGAGACAGAAACTTGATCAAGTCAAGGATGCTGAATCTTCTAAGAAATCCGCCGCAGGGAAAGGTACATTAGTAATTTCTGTATAAATAGTTAAATTTTAGCACATATATAGTGATACGTGAACAGTGAACCTAAAAGCCCTTTGGAAAAAAAATACAATTCCTTGATTCTGATCTCAATAGCACATAGTAAAAATTTTCCCTGTACATGTCAAGAGTCATCACAACCCCGTTGCCATGGAGAGGTGCGACGGTGGCAACATGGTAACTACACAATGCTCCTGGACACTGATATCGACCAATCAGAGTACGCCTTGGATGCCATGTTCTATTGTTCCTGCAAAGGTACACAGCTTTTAACTTTTCTAAATGCAGAGAGATAACATTTTGATCTTACATTTGATCAATGATAAACTACAAGATCAAGAATTGACATATTGTCTCCTTATCAATGCTTCGTGAACAATTGATTCTCGTTTCAAGGCTGGAAGCAGGAGTTTGGTGGCTATACTTCATACATCACGAAAGGAGAAGATGAGGAGGTAAAATATATGTGCTGCTTAGAGCTGACAACATGAATTTACAGCAAATATTTAAATTTAAATATATTCTTCTACTGTTTACAGTAGAAGGCATTGCTCCAGAACCCTTTATGTTCAAATCCACAAATCCTTGTTTTCTGCTGTCAGGCCATATTTGTGGCTACTGGTATTTAATTTTGCAGTTTGCTGTCATTATCTACATGCACCTGAAATAGGGTGTAGGTTGAGTGGTTGACACACAAAATTATTTTGTGACCATTTGCTTTCATGATTTTATCTAATTTGCGCACACAAATACTGGTAACATGGGTTTTACAGTAAATAAATGCTTTTCTGCTTATATCTCAACACAAAATTTATCCATTACTGGTTAAAAATAATCCTTTTCAAGGACATTTCACCAATTTTCCATATTTTGTGTCTTTGTTGTATTTTGATGTTTTTGTTGTATTTTGATTTGCGTAGCTGCTGACAGTCTGTCCGTCGGAGAACTCTCTCGCACTGGTCTACCGAGAACCCGACACCCTCAAGTTTGTGAAGCATGTCAACCACAGAATATCAGAGAAGGAGAGTGGAGCGACCTTCTTCGATTTACACCTCGTTTATCGGGAATAGCAAACCTATGAAAAAAAAAATGCTTTACCAGTGGTTGTGAGTAGATCTGTTCTTGTTTTGGCTTCACATCACAAATTTCATGGTGATATAGAATCTACAGATTTCAGTAATACCATATGTACTGTACTATATCATATGTATAAGGCAAGTATCTGGGTTGTGTATAAATCAGGAGTCCTTAGAATAACATTGAAATAATTATGTGCACCAATTCCCCTTTCCTGACTGATTTCATATTGTTAATACTATCAACCCAAAATGACTCCTTACATAGTTTAGAGTATGTGTATGAAATTATAGATGAAACTTGTACACAAATATATAATTTACAAGTGATGAAGATTGCATCCCTTTATATGGATGTCCTGTTATATTTAGCTTGCCTGTGATTTAGTGATTGAGAAGTGAGTCTCATGCATCTTCCTGAATACCAGGAACAACTGAAATTATTGTTGAATATTGTTCTCATTGTGAATAACCGTGTTATGTTGATCCAGAAATTGTGTTATGTGTTAAAGATCAAATAATGTGTAAAAGATAATATTACCACCAAGGTGTCACTGTTCAGTACATGTAATTTGTACATACAAATCTGTACATGTATTTGAAAATGTGACACACCAGCAGGAGCATGGGACATTTGCGATTGAATAAACGATTGCTTTTATTTGTTCTTCAACAATACTGGATTGGAACAATACAATATTCTCTGAACAGACAAAAGTCTTTGAAAAACAATATTAACAGCACCACGAACACTCGTAATACACTGATTATACATGATTGTAAATCCTGTACGGCAATAAATAAAATAGCAATACATGTTTGCACATATATGTATCATACATGTACACTGATATATCATACATGTACACTGATATATCATACATGTACACTGATATATCATACATGTACACTGATATATCATACATGTACACTGATCTATCACATGTACACTGATATATCATACATGTACACTGATAAATCATACATGTACACTGATATAACATACACTGATATACTGTATTAGGTATCCATACTTCTCAAATAGTTATCAGCTGTTTATTTTGTTTTAATATCGTAACCTGGACACCTACATCATAGCCTACTCCTCCCCACTATAAGACAAGATGATGATAACATGATGTGACTGGAATACAAAGTACATTGTATTCAGTATTGGAGTACAAGTTACATAAAATATCGAATGTATCTGAACACGATGTATTTATTAAGGATATTAACTTTCCGAAAAGTAGGTGCAGGTGGAAACTTATGATACACAAAAAATTATGTTTTGAATAACAACACTGCTGGAAAGTACCACAAACAAATGAGACTTCGTGTGTTTCGCCATGATACTAACTCGATTTCGGTTCTTATTATATTCCTTTCTGGGATATATTATTAGTAACAATTTAGTCTTCAGTTGATATTCTGAACTAGTCAGTGATCCATGGTAATAGCGGGAAAATCTGTTCAACTTGTATTGCACATGTGATTCATTACTAATAGGGCCTGGCTGTAAGTCACGTGATGTCATGGTGTGATTTCCGGTGGAAAACAAATATACATCTCTTGTTTAACATGTTTAAATATGAGTAGAACTCCATTCAAAACTCAAATTACTCAGGTAACACAAAAGCTGTGTTTGCCACCAAAATGTTTGTTTGCCACCAGAGTCACACCGTTACGGCACATAGAAAGTGAGATAATAATTATCTTCTCATAAAGATATAATTGTGTATAACATGTATAATGTATCATAATATATAACAAATCTCAAATGGCTCGCTGCGAAAAAATAACTACTAAATGAACAAAATAAAACAATTCATAATTTGCCATCATGTGAGAATATATACACAGAATTATTATCAGATATGAGTACATGTAATTACATTCAATATCGGCTACCTCTGTGGCCGATGCTCAGAGGCGGTAGGTGACGCAGGTTCGAACCCCGTCACCGGCACAAAGTTTTCATCCTGGCAATGCAAGGTTTCTCCATTCGAATGTGCTTTCCAAACTAAAAATTGTCACACGACGGGGGATGGGGAAGACAGGCAGAATTGCCTGTCATCATCCGTCAAATAAATCTGATTATTATTAGGGCATTTCGGCCCGAAATGCCCTTATGGTTTTGTCTGGTTTTTTTTTTTTTTTTTTTTTTTTTTTTCTTCTTTTTTTTTTTACTTTCCGCCGTTTTGGTTTCCGATCAATAACTCGGGAACGCCTGAATGGATCTTGTCCAAATTTACACCACTGGTCAGAAATATTACATGGAAGACCCCTATTGTTTTGGAGGCGGCTCCGGGGTCCGTGAGGTCCGTGAGGATGAAATCAAGGTTTATTTTGAGACTTGGTTTCCGATCGATAACTCAAAAAGTATTCATGCAATGGCAAATATTCTATGCATGGGAGTTCATATACCACCAGGGAAGAACCCTATTGATTTTGGGATCAATCCGTCGAACGACCTCTGACCTAGAGCTCAGAAGAATTTTTGCTGATTCATCCTTGAGGCTTTCATGCATATCTCGGAAACGGTGCGTCGTAGAGCAAAACGGAGCTCAATTTCGGCCTCCTGGCACTAGACAAACTAGTCTAGGGGGTATCTTGGGTCGAAACGACCCCTGGTGTCGAATTTTTTTTTGCCGAGTCGGCACTTCCTGTTCGGCCGTATCTCGGAAACGGTGCGTCGTAGAGCGAAACGGAGCTCAATTTCGGCCTCCTGGCACTAGACAAAGTAGTCTAGAGGGTATCTTGGGTCGAAACGACCCCTGGTGTCGAATTTTTTTTTGCCGACTCGGCACTTCCTGTTCGGCCGTATCTCGGAAACGGTGCGTCGTAGAGCGAAACGGAGCTCAATTTCGGCCTCCTGGCACTAGACAACTAGTCTAGGGGGTATTTTGGGTCGAGACGACCCCTGGTGTCGAATTTATTTTTTCGCCGACTCGGCACTTCCTGTTCGACCGTATCTCGGAAACGGTGCGTCGTAGAGCGAAACGGAGCTCAATTTCGGCCTCCTGGCACTAGACAACTAGTCTAGGGGGTATTTTGGGTCGAGACGACCCCCGGTGTCGAATTTATTTTTTCGCCGACTCGGCACTTCCTGTTCGACCGTATCTCGGAAACGGTGCGTCGTAGAGCGAAACGGAGCTCAATTCCGGACTTCTGGCACTAGACAAACTAGTCTAGTGGGTATTATGGGTCGAGACGACCCCTGGTGTCGAATTTATTTTCGCCGACTCGGCACTTCCTGTTCGACCGTATCTCGGAGACGGTGCGTCGTAGAGCGAAACGGAGCTCAATTCCGGCCTTCTGGCACTAGACAAACTAGTCTAGTGGGTATTTTGGGTCGAGACGACACCTGGTGTCAATTTTTTTTTCGCCGATTCGGAACTTCCTGTTTGGCCGTATCTCGGAAACGGTGCGTCGTAGAGCGAAACGGAGCTCAATTCCGGCCTTCTGGTACTAGACAAACAAGTCTAGGGGGTATTTTGGGTCGAGACGACCCCTGGTGTCGAATTTATTTTCGCCGACTCGGCACTTCCTGTTGGGCCGTATCTCGGAAAGGGTGCGTCGTAGAGCGAAACGGAGCTCAATTCCGGCCTTCTGGCACTAGACAAACTAGTCTAGTGGGTATTTTGGGTCGAGACGACCCCTGGTGTCGAATTTATTTTCGCCGACTCGGCACTTCCTGTTCGACCGTATCTCGGAAACGGTGTGTCGTAGAGCGAAACGGAGCTCAATTCCGACTTCTGGCACTAGACAAACTAGTCTAGTGGGTATTATGGGTCGAGACGACCCCTGGTGTCGAATTTATTTTCGCCGACTCGTCACTTCCTGTTCGACCGTATCTCGGAAACGGTGCGTCGTAGAGCGAAACGGAACTCAATTACGGCCTCCTGGCACTAGACAACTAGTCTAGGGGGTATTTCGGGTCGAGACGACCCCTGGTGTCGAATTTATTTTCGCCGACTCGGCACTTCCTGTTCGACCGTATCTCGGAAACGGTGCGTCGTAGAGCGAAACGGAGCTCAATTCCGGACTTCTGGCACTAGACAAACTAGTCTAGTGGGTATTATGGGTCGAGACGACCCCTGGTGTCGAATTTATTTTTGCCGACTTGGCACTTCCTGTTCGACCGTATCTCGGAAACGGTGCGTCGTAGAGCGAAACAGAGCTTAATTCCGGACTTCTGGCACTAGACAAACTAGTCTAGTGGGTATTATGGGTCAAGACGACACCTGGTGTCGAATTTATTTTCGCCGACTCGGCACTTCCTGTTCGACCGTATCTCGGAGACGGTGCGTCGTAGAGCGAAACGGAGCTCAATTCCGGCCTTCTGGCACTAGACAAACTAGTCTAGTGGGTATTTTGGGCCGAGACGACACCTGGTGTCAATTTTTTTTTCGCCGACTCGGAACTTCCTGTTTGGCAGTATCTCGGAAACGGTGCGTCGTAGAGCGAAACGGAGCTCAATTCCGGCCTTCTGGCACTAGACAAACAAGTCTAGGGGGTATTTTGGGTCGAGACGACCCCTGGTTTCGAATTTATTTCCGCCGACTCACCACTTCCTGTTGGGCCGTATCTCGGAAACGGTGCGTCGTAGAGCGAAACGGAGCTCAATTCCGGCCTTCTGGCACTAGACAAACTAGTCTAGTGGGTATTTTGGGTCGAGACGACACCTGGTGTCAATTTTTTTTCGCCGACTCATAACTTCCTGTTCGGCCGTATCTCGGAAACGGTGCGTCGTAGAGCGAAACGGAGCTCAATTTCGGGCTGCTGGCACTAGACAAACTAGTCTAGAGGGTATCTTGGGTCAAGACGACTTCTGGTGTCGAATTTTTTTTCACCGACTCAGCACTTCCTGTTTGCCGTATCTCGGAAACGGTGTGTCGTAGAGCGAAACGCAAAGATGCCTTAGGGTGGGGTATGTCACTTAAACTTTGACCACGGACAGTTTCAGAGTCATCATGGTTCTAGACACGGTCTCTTAGGTATATGTTAGCTAGGAATAGAACTCACACGAAATGCCCCAAGGCATCTTCAGGCCTTGACGTCTAGTTATTATTATATCATTGCCAGTTCCTCAATACTAGTAATAATTTATTGTATTATTTTATTTGTATCTCATCTTGGGTATCTCTGAGATTACTGATAGCCATAGACATTTTCGAAAACTGATCAATCTATATGTTTACAAAATTTGGCAAAATTTGTGAAGTTAATATGTTAAACTTTATTAAAAAAAATCATTTGTTGGAATATATAGTACTTCATAACAAGTGATATGTTCACAGGTATACAGCTGAATCAGATTCATATCAGCTAGCAATCAGTAATAACTAACCAACCTGGGATGATAAAGTTTTTTGGTATGTCCCAGTATCACCCTCACTGACGCCAAACTTCAAGCATGCTATGATAACAAACCCAATGAACATGAACAGCACTTTACAAAGGCACCCATCCCTGTTGTTAATCTCTGCCGGCAATATTTCTAGGAAAGTTACATACACAAAGGTTCCAGCTGTGAGGCCTTGTACAGTAGCAGACACAATCTGTCCCACAATGCTGGTCATGCCTTTCATCGCCATGCCAACACACATGCCAACAGGTATCGTGGAGCTAAAGACAAAGCAAAGCTTGAGCACAGTTTTGAGCTGCAGGTTTTGTTGTGCGAGACTGACACCGATGGCGAAGGCAACCAAAATCTCATGGATGGCGACACCAAGAAAGAGCATGATGAACTTGAACAGGTCGTCCTGGAGTCCGAGAGCCACACCCTCGAACACACTGTGTACGCTAAGGGCCAGCAGCAGGATGAGACAGCGTAGCCCGAAGTCCTCCCTCACGATATCACTGAGGTGCGAGTGTCCGTGACCGCCATGGCTGTGTCCGTGACCGCCATGGCTGTGTCCGTGACCATTGTGGCTGTGGCCATGGACTTTGTCAGACTTGGATTCTGAAGTCCTCTTGTCTTTTCTGGCGTTGAGCGGTGCTTGTTCCATGATGAGAGACTGTTTCTCGTCCTCTCCGCACTCTTCCTCCTCACTGTTTGCGTCCCCGCTTTCATCATGTTCATGGCTGTCACCCACATCCAGCGCCGGCAGCCTCAACTCCAGACTCTCCTTGCGCACCTCGGAGCTCGTCTGGCAGATCCGCACGGCTTGTTCCGTCAGCAGCACGAGGAAGAAACCGAGGAGGACGGTGACCTGCGTGACGGGACATGTGTACCAGAGAGACACGCCCGTGTTGTAGAACAGCACGTCAAACTTGTCCTCGATGAATGGGATGAGCTGCAGGAAGCAGGTGCCGAGGAACACGCCCCCCGACAGACAGTTACATAGACTCAGGATCCGTGCAGACCTGCTGCTCGTCTCCCTATCCCTGGCAATGAACTTCACCGGCAAGACGACACACAGGAAACACAGCAGGAATATGGCAAATATACCAGCTGCCTGGACAATGTAGATGATATCCATGTGGCTGGTAATGAAGGAAGGAAGCCTTGAGAATACTCTGGTAGACCTCTTGCCCGCTGTTCACACTATGAACAAATGCTATCTAGAACAAATTCGAAGCATTATGCAGTCACAACCTGACATCGGCCCTGAAAAGAAAGAAAATCAGTCATCAGGTACATGGGATCAAGACTGGCCATCGTGTAAAATATATTATGCTAGAAATGAGGACATGATTCACTGTGTGTTTGTTCATCATTCACGTGTATTGCATAAAATACATACTAGTATTTCAGAAACAACTCTGGAGCAAACTATACTCTATAAATCATTTTAGCTTTCACCATTTTTTGCTGATATTTTTGCGGTGCTAAATGGTACTGCATATAACTTGGCATACCTCCCCTTGGGACCAACGGCAATTTTCTGCAAAAATTCACACTTCTGTTCATGAAATTGGTCACTTGTTTTGAAATGATAAATTTTCACTGGAATTTCTTCGGCTGCATGTCAACAGAGATTGTTTATATTGGGCACGTGATGGATTCGGATGATTTAGGTAGGGAGTGCAGGTTAGGATGTGGACCACCCACGCACGTAATTGGTCCATACACTGCAGCACATGCCCCCATAATACCTAATTTGAACTTGTTTGTCTGAACAAGACAATATGGCAGCTCCCTACAAGTTACAACTGTGAATATCCTAGCTTAAATCTTCATTACTGAAAGAAACAACTAGTGTTTTGGAAGCCAGGTTTGTGTAAATTAATTGCTGTTGGCATCATAAACATGTAATATTCATATAGCTCGGTCAATGATATCGGACTGAACTAAATGCTATTCGCAAGGTGTGAACGAACTAGAAAAACGCGAGTAATATATAAAAATTAGCCCAAAGGCTAAGATAGGTTACCGGACAATTTTGATTTGGATAATGGAATGTAACAGACCTTGAGATTTATCAATCAAGGTTATCAGTGTGAACATTATGACCATGAGATTTACCAACTAGGTCATCCATGTGAACTTCAATGTCACCATTACATCTACGGGTGCGGTATTTGATTTTCTATATGTTCATCATACAAAGATACGTCTGGGTGCAAGTGTATAGGCCACTCAGGCCAATGTACACATTCTCAGTCAGACATCTGGCACTCAAGGTCATCTGAGGTCAAGTTCAAGGTCATCATTAGTTATGCCATATATGTCTTCCTATATATTCATAACGCAAACATAAGCCTTATCTGCAAGCATTTTCATCTATAGAGGCAAATCTGGGCATTTTTTGACACAGAAATGGCTGTTTTGACCTTTTAAGGTCATCCAAGGTCAAATTCAAGGTCACCACACAAGTCGCCATATATGACTTTCCAATTGAAAGTGCCAATTTCTAAGCTCTATCTTCAGGCGTTCTATGAGTACAGTTCTGGCAGCTCTCATTATGAAGGAAAAAATTGCCAAAAATTTTCCAAGTCCAAAAATTTGTTCAAAGGGTGAAATTTTTTTTCCCCTGGAAATGGCCCAAAATGGATAGTAATGCGATTTGGGGTGAAAAAAAATTCGTCAACTCGCCGACTCGCCGACTCGTCAAAAATTCAAAATGGCCGCCACACGCAGACCGGCGATTCAAGGGCAACCAAACTTATACACATCACAGAGGTCCATAAGGGGAATCTTTTGAAACAAAAATCTCAAAACTGTCTGAACAGTTTTCGAAAAAAAGACAGACAAGGTGCAAATTTGGGCATTTTTCGACCCAAAAATGGCTGTTTTGACCTTTCAAGGTCATCCAAGGTCATCCAAGGTCAAGTTCAAGGTCACCACATAAGTCGCCATATATGACTTCCCATTTGAAAATGCCAATTTCTAAGCTCTATCTTCAGGTGTTCTATGAGTACACTTATGGCAGCTCCCATTATGAAGGAAAAAATTGCCAAAAATTTTCCAAGTCCAAATTTTTTTTCAAAGGGTGTCTGAATAGTTTTTGAGAAAATGGCCGTCAATGTCCAAAATTGGGCACTTTTCAACAAAAATGGCCGCCATGCGAAAATCAAAAAACGAAAAAAAACATTTCCTGGGAATATTTTTAGCTATTTTTGTGCAAAATTTCAGAAAGATTCGACCGTAAACTTTAAAGATAAAAATGTGGACGGACGACAGACGACGGACGGACGGACGGACGCCGGACACAACGCCATGCCAATAGGTTATCGGACCATAGGTCCGGTAACCTAAAATATATTGTGCGATCATTTACATCATTAATTTAAACTCAATAACCTGTCAGGTTCATCAGCCCTAGCCCCCACATGGATCAGTCTAAACAGTCAATATACTTGCTATATACCAGGCTAGATATCTACATCACCACTGGTAATAATGGTGCGTCTTATATTAAAAAGGTGCCAAGATGGATTAACTGTTATGTTTTATTAGACAAGTATTACGGAACAGTACAAGCTACGTGAGCTGATTTACTAATATCGTAGAATTGAGATGTAATTAACCTGGTAACTGCCAAACTAGTCTGCTATACTCTGATTTTTCTAACTCGTTTACACTGTTTTTTGCTCATATTTTTGTGATGCTAAATGGTATAATTTTATAACTTGGCATACTTCACATGGGAGTCAAACGGCAATTTAGTACCGAATTTCGGACTTCTATCGCGAAAATTGAAAAAGTTGGCAATCTACCCCAATGTTAAATGTAGCCCTATCATTCAAGTTCTGTGTCCGCACACAATTTTATGCATTTGCTCGGTTTTGTAGCGGTGATCGAAATCTTTCGAAATCAACATGTTTGTGTAGAATACATTCCAGCTTCCAGTCCAAAATACAATAATACACGAATCCTAATGGATGTGAACAGGACCAAATTCTCGATTATGCTCAGACTCTCGAGATCCCGTGTTGGGTTGATATTTAACATTGGGGTAGATAGCCAACTTATTATATTTTTGTGATAGGAGTCTGAAATTTGGTACAAAATTGCCGTTTGACCAAAAATATTACACTCATCAGCGTAATATTTTTGGTTTGACTCCCAGTTGAAGTATGCCAAATTATAGAACGATACGATTTAGCATCACAAAATTATCGTCAAAAAAAAGTATAGGATGCTGTATAACCTGATAACAATCAGTGATATTAACAGTAGATCTACTGTAGATCTATAAACAGAAAGTTGGATTATATGTGAAGTGTACATGTGGTCCCCTTCTGTTCCGTTATTTATTGTACTAACTTACCGTACACGAAGAATTTACTTCCAATATTCCTCGATTATATTACAGAAGCTGCCAATTTGTGCCATATGTTACTTTTGTTCGACTGAACATGGTAAACAAAATGACGTTACTGACTATTGAATGTTCGTAGGTGGCGCCTCGATTCCAGCGTCTGTCAAGGTCAATATTGGCGCGAATGAATGCCGTGGGGCGGATCTTTGTGGGGTAGTAGACTTGTGATGAAATTCGACATAGATCTAGCTGCTTAGAACACTTTCACTGGCCACATAAATTCGATTATATATGGACCCAATAATAAAATGGAGCGAAGTTTGAACATAAATCTAACCTAACGATCTGTAGGGGGTGATGGGAATGTTCATATTACCGAACCTATTCCATACCTATAGGCACTGGCGGATCCAGGGGGGGGGGGAGCGGTGGGAGCTACTGCTCCCCCCAAAGGCTACTGCTCCCCCCAAAGTGAAATAAATAAATAAAATATTCGAGAAAAATTAGCCCAAGGGCTAAGATAGGTTACCGGACAATTTTGGTTTCAAGCATTGTAGGTGACATATGATTTTGAGATTTACCAGTCAAGGTCATCTTTGTGAATCTCAATGTCACCATCAGGTATGCTGCATATGACTTCGTATGTTCATAATACAAACATATAAGTTTTATCAACAAGTATTTCGTGTGTAGAGGCCAATTTCAGATTTTGAGATTCGCCCTTCAAGGTCTTTAAGGTCAAGTTCAAGGTCACCAAAAAATGTGCCATTTATACATGACTTTTTTACAGGCTTATACACAATCCTAACCTGTATGTGCAAAAGTTTATGCTTCAGAGGCCACTTTCAAGATTTCAAGTCAGACATTTAGCACTCAAGGTCATCCAAGGTCAAAATCAAGGTCATCATTAGTTGTTCCATATATGACTTCCTATATGTTCATAATGCAAACTGAAGCTCTATCTACATGCATTTCATCTGTAGAGGCAAATTTGGGCATTTTTTCACCCAAAAAGGGCTGTTTTGACCTTTCAAGGTCATCAAAGGTCAAATTCAAGGTCACCTCCCAACTCGCTATATATGACTTCCTATTTGAAAGTGCCAATATCTAAGCTCTATCTTCAAGCGTACTATGAGTACAGTCCTGGCAGCTCCCATTATGAAGGAAAAAAGTGCTGAAAACTTTCTAAGTCCAAAATTTTTTTCAAAGGGTGAAAATTTTTTTTTTGTCTAGAAATGACCCAAAATGAATAGTAACGCGATTTGGGGCAAACAAAATTTTTTTCGCCAACCCGTCAAAAATTCAAAATGGCCGCCACATGGAGACCGGCGATTCAAGGGCAACAAAACTTATAAACATCATAAAGGTACATAAGGGGAATATTTTGAAACAATAATCTCAAAACTGATCAGACAGTTTTCGAGAAAAGACAGGCCAGGTGCAAATCTGAGCATTTCTCGACCCAAAAATGACTATTTTGACCTTTCAAGGTCATCCAAGGTCAAATTCAAGGTCACCACACAAGTCGCCATATATGACTTTCCATTTGAAAGTGCCAATATCTAAGCTCTATCTTCAAGCGTTCTATGAGTACAGTCCCGGCAGCTCCCATTATGAAGGAAAAAAGTGCCGAAAATTTTCGAAGTCCAAAATTTTTTTCAAAGGGTGAAACAAATTTTTTTGTCTAGAAATGACCCAAAATGGATAGTAACGCGATTTGGGACAAAAAAAATTGTTTTCGCCAACCCGTCAAAAATTCAAAATGGCCGCCACACGAAGACCGGCGATTCAAGGGCAACAAAACTTATACACATCATAAAGGTACATAAGGGGAATCTTTTGAAACAAAAATCTCAAAACTGATCAGACAGTTTTTGAGAAAATGGCCGCCAAAGTCCAAAATTGGTCATTTTTCGTCAAAAATGGCCGCCATTTTGAGAAAAATGCGAAAATCAAAAAACTAAAAAATAACCCCCTCTTGAAATATTTTTAGGCAACTTTGTGCAAAATTTCAGGAAAATCCGCCTATAAACTTTAAAGATAAAAATGTGGACGGACGACGGACGACGGACGACGGACGGACGACGGACGCAACGCGACGGCAATAGGTTATCGGACCATAGGTCCGGTAACCTAAAAAATCAGTGTTCCGATGAGGATATTTAATAGTTATTTTAAATTTTTTTCAGGGGTCTAGGGGGGCCCGGGGCCCATAGCCAACCCCCCCCCCCCCTCCCCTAAATCCGCCCCTGGTTTCTCTAGTAGGCCTCCCGGGGGGGGGGGGTCACTCTCGGGACAGAAGTAGGCCTACACGTATGCTCGAAAGAGAAAACGCGGGAAAAGGGGGTGTTTTTACAGCCCAAGCGCGGGAAACGCGGGCCGCGATAAGGGGGGTAAATAAGTTGTACATAATGTACTAGATCTTAAATAGTTATTGTGGTTCTGCGTTTCAATTTTTGTTTGATTGTTAGTCAATATTTGCAGTAATTCCCTTGTATTTACCATGATAGTTGTGTTGTGTATTTGTAGGTCTATCCGTCAAGAATGTTTTACTATAGCACATAATATGAACACATAAAGGCAAAGCCGTTAAAAATGAGGGTTATTTTTGTCGTAAAATCCTAGAAAAGGGGGCCATATGGCTCGGGATAAAATCTTTGGAAAGGGGGTTAAACTGAAAGTCATTTTCGAGCATACGTGTACTTCTGTCCCAAGAGTGACCCCCCTCCCCCGGGGTAGGCCTACTACATGCGGATTTATATTCTTAGCGGTAGAAACCAATATAAGGAGGTAGAAACTCGAAACATCATGTAGGCCTGCGTGCTACTTGCTAGTGGGTTGATATGACCAATTATCGGCTGCATTTAAATCAATGGTAAATTTGGCAACTTCGGACGTGCGTTTCACCTTTCCAAAAAAATTAGGGCTTAACGGTTGACAGGCTGTGATAGTATAATCATAGTAGGCCTACTTCAATAAAATCTAGGTCAATATAGAGCATGATAGTACCAATTTTTCATAAAATGACGTTGAATAGGATCCCTGTCAATCTAGCTCGTTTTCAGATCGCATAGCATACATTCAGCATAACCTCTCTCTACTCCAAATCCCGGGAAATACCATCTGGCTTTTCCCAAAACCAGACTTCCACACGCGCTAAATAAATCAGCACGTGGATCAATATCGCTTCGCGTTGTCTCCCTAGGCAACCATACATCTGGCGAAATGACGTCACTTAAAACGGAATCCTCAATGTAGGAGGCATCCCCAGGTCTATTCCTGGCTTCTACCCTTAATAGTACGGGAGACTCAGGTGCAACCCGCAGAGCGCATGAATACATCTCCCGCCATTTAACTGCTTGTATCAACGGGAGTGTTGGAAATTGAATCTCTTGATTTCGGTTTGACTGCAATCGAAAACGGACAATATGGTTGTTAAAGAAATCGAAACTAAGGTATCGGACAGTCGTATTCACTGGTGGTTTTGTTTGATGTGATAATCGCTGTAAAACATCTCGAGATGATTGTTTGTCTGCTGGGCGATAATGGGAGTGAAATGAATCTTGCTCTGACAGTTCAATCATGATGATGGACTACCCGGGCTCCGGCCGCTGCCGGGCTGCGGCCGCTATACAATCATATAGACATAGCGCAGCCGAGGTGTGACCGCCTACCGGCGGTCACACCTCGGCTGCGCTATCTGTGGACTGGCTGCGGCCGCCTATACAAATCCATACAAGATACCGGCGCCCATCGTGGTGAACGGTTGATTAATTAGACCTTAATTGTTTGTTTTAACACCGCCTTTTGATCCTCATGATTTTGACACGCCAGTAAGCGTGACATGAAGATATTGATAACTGATAATTGATAGCACAATGCTTTTTCAAGGTTGAACATTTATTCATTGCCGCCAATTTGATACCCAAAAGTATCAATTAAAAAATATACGACAACTACATATACAAAAGCTGATAATTGATAACACAATGCTTTTTCAAGGATGAAAATTTATTCATTGCTGCGAATTTCATACCCAAAAGTATCGATTAACAAATATACGACAACTGCATATACAAAATCCTCAGACAATATCAAGCTGTAGCCTACAGAATTCATAGAATACTAATACCACTAGAACTACAAGTTATACAAGGGTCTTTCACTACTTGGAATCCCACTCGGTTGAGTCGCCTCAACCGGCATTTGTTGATAATTAATCCGCTCAGATCTATTTAATTGACCGTATGTATTTGATTATGAAGTTTTTTCTATGATCTTAGTTTCGTTTTAAATATGTGGTTGAAGTCTCTTCCATTTTTCTTTAATCTATCGTAATGTTTCTTATTTTTGTTTCTTATACATCGTTTAATATATTTCCTATGGTTTCCGTTGACGTCGTTAAAATCTCATCTATGCCTAATTGTATAGCATCCACAAAATACCACATAAAGTATAAACACCTAGACTGACAAAAACACGACAAGTTGAATAATTCAAATAGTTTTTTATTTCAATTTATGGCTACACAGTACTATGTTCATGTAATCAGCTTTATTTGATACAGTTAATTTGAATGGTGGGTCGACGACATCGATACTAGCAACGATGTCGTTCATGGTTTTCTGCATTGTCCATCTGGTTAGATCCTAGTATTCGCCGTTTACGCTCCGACATAACCAGGACAATCCACGCGAATCTGCAAATAAATGGAGTATATCAGACTAAAGGCAATGAGGTTTCAATACGCAAGCGATTATTTAGTCTGGCTGCGTGTTCGTTCCGTCTTTTATCTATCTCACAGGCGGCCGCACCCCGGCTCCAACAGGCGGCCGCACCCCGGCTATAACACGGGGGCCGCAGCCCGGCGGCGGCCGGAGCCCGTATACCCCATGATGATGACTTGGCTCTTGGCTATGGAGTTCCACAGGCGACATACGACATACTATATACGACATATGACATACTACATATGACATAGAGTAATCCAGCCTATTTTCGGACACCACCAGAAATCGGACACTTCATGATTTACCACCAATTTTCTATGTCAGTTATTATGCCGCAAACAAATTTTCTCAAGCACTGAAACGAGCCAAGTGTCTGTGGTCTTTGCTGGTTTGAAGAAATTTCTGCGAAGTGTTAGCAGAGGTATCTAGTTTGATAAGTTCCACAATGTTAGCTTCCCTGTTAGTGTTAGTGTCCGAAAACTGTCTAGTGTACTATGTATGATCTTCCTGTCCTCAGGGCTGCTTAATTTTCTTTCATAACTGATCTTTAGCCTTGCAACAACTACCGATTGACAGCTTCATGTATATAGCCTAAAATTATAATGATATAGTTATTATTCTTGAAGACACAGAAGGTGTCCGATTTCTGTCTGGGGTGTCCGATTACTGTCACTTGAACTCACAGTTCATAATTCACCAATATCGAAGTCAGGACAAAATAATATTTCCATACGACTTTATAACTTTTACCATATTTACGTGCATATGCCGTTGCATGTAAAATAAATCATCTGGTATTTTTCTCTACAGTCATTATTGAGATTTCACCTTAAGTGTCCGAAAACTGTATGGTTTACTCTACTACATATGACATACGACATACTACATACGACATATGACTTTGGAAGTGACCTGGGTGAAAGTAGCCCTGAAAACAAGGCAAATGCAGGTTGTATTTTGAGTTGTTTTTTTTCGTTCACCTTCACGAAAAAAAAATCTTGAAATACACCCTGCTTTTGCCTTGTTTTCAGGGCTACTTTCACCCAGGTCACTTCCAAAGTCATATGTCGTATGTAGTATGTCGTGTGTAGTATGTCGTATGTGGTATGTCGTATGTAGTATGTCGTATGTCGCCTGTGGAACTCCATACTTGGCTCAGTATGCCGGCAGAAACTTTCAACACGTGTTGAAGTTCGCTGATGCCGGTGTGCATCTGTGACGATGATAGAGGTGGATCTAGTTATCTGCTATTATGGTGGGAATGAATGTTAACGTTTGGCAAATTGGGACAAAACACGTTTAAAGACCTAGTACTAGCATGCCGATGAAAGTGCTTTTCATTTAGTCTATTATGAATAGTTTGCAATAAATTCGAAGGAATTTTACAAATACAATCAGTGGGTTTCGAGATATCGAACCAAATAGGCACTCCTTCCGTAAATTGCCGAAGATTTTGATCCTGATTTCAGTGTGGGTCACGTGGTTGGTGACGTCAGTTGAGGCAGACCTGAAAGTACATGTAGCCAGCAAGGTGAAACTGCATGTCGCATATTCATTCCCCTGATGTATGTTTGACAATTCAAGTGAAGGGGTGACATGGCAGAAATGCGGCTTTTCTTGTCTTGATATTTAGAATCAGTACTATTTATTCACCCAGAACAGAAGTTTGTTGAACTGCAAGATGCCCAGTATTTGCTGGTTTTTGCGTATTTTATGTTGAATCGCATGCATTTGAAGTGATTTTCCGTCTTTGAGCTGGCCACCAAATTACGTATTTTACGGTTTCGGCGCGCCATCGAAGCACATTCTGCCTCACTGACGTAAGACTATGGAAATCACCAAATGTCCACAATGTCTTTATATGAACAGGAATAAAACCATATAATGGTACCTTGCTACTATGACTTTTAAGTCCAGACTAAAGAGTAGGGCCCGGACTAGCTGAAAATTTTCGACCCAGGTACCCATATGGTCTGACCCGACCCATATGGGTACCTGTCGGGTCGTGTTGGAAACATTTCACATAATCTCTGATTCGAAACATGGCTGTGAGCAAAAAATATAATGTTAACTTTATACTTAAATCCATTACTTAATCTAGTAATAAACACAAGTTAATGTGTATTCTTACAGGAGGAGCTGAATGAGGAAACCGCCAAAGCAGGGGGAAAACTTATTGTCATAGATTTCCATGCGGCATGGTGTGGGCCATGTAAAGTGATTGCTCCATATGTTCAGGTAAAAGGCAACACCAACAAAATTATCAGATCTGACACACATATTAAATCTACAGTGGTCCCTGTAAGACTTACCTGTCTGTAAAGACTTTCTTGAATTCCCCGAAGATCAAGTTACTCGTAGTATGTGAATGATTCTGTGAAATAAGACTTCCTGTCAGATAAGACCTCATTTTTTCTACAAAAACTGATGTCTTATTTTGCAGGGATCACTGTACAAGATTGTATTATTGACATAAAATAGTATCATGAAATACCCCAAAAAATTGTAGTGATGTACATGACTGTTTACATTTTCAGACATTGAGCGATGAATATCAGAACGTCATATTTTTGAAAGCTGATGTAGATGAAGCTGAAGTAAGCCATTCACCATTCACTTTATTTATATGTAATGTAATGTAAGTTTATTTACTCATGCAGATGAGTGCATGGAAAGAAGTTACCATAGATACCATAGAAAAGTGTTTAACGCTGTTGTTTCTGGTATTTTATTATTTAAATTTTGTACTTGAAACGCTTGGAAGACCGGGATATTTTCATACCAGTAAAACATTCTTTTGTATATATTTTTACCTAGAGCACTGATTGGGATGTATATAGATCTAAATTCTAATAGTTGTCTATTTTTAGGTTACCGGACCTTTGGTCCGATAACCTATTGGCATGGCGTTGCGTCCGTCGTCCGTCCGTCCGTCCGTCCGTCCGTCCGTCCGTCCGTCCGTCCGTCCGGCGTTAACATTTTTATCTTTAAAGTTAACGATCGAATCTTTCTGAAATTTTGCACAAAAATGCCTAAAAATATTTTGAGAAGGAGGTATTTTTTTGTTTTTTGATTTTCGCATTTTTTTCAAAATGGGGGCCGTTTTTGTCGAAAAACGCTCAATTTTGGACTTTGACGGCCATTTTCTCAAAAACTCTCTGATCAGTTTTGAGTTTTTGGTTTCAAAAGATTCCCGTCATATACCTCTGTGATATGTATAAGTTTGGATGCCCTAAATCTGCCGGTTTCCGTGTGGCGGCCATTTTGAATTTTTGGCGGGTCGGACTTTTTCCCTTCATAATGGGAGCTGTCCGGACTGTACTCATAGAACGCTTGAAGATAGAGCTTAGAAATTGGCACTTTCAAATGGGAAGTCATATATGGCGACTTGTGTGGTGACCTTGAATTTGACCTTGGATGACCTTGAAAGGTCAAAACAGCCATTTTTGGGTCGAAAAACGCTCAAATTTGCACCTGGTCTGTATTTTCTCAAAAACTCTCTGATCAGTTTTGAGATTTTTGCTTAAAAAGATTCCTCTTATATACCTCTGTGACGTGTATAAGTTTTGTTGCCCTTGAATCGCCGATCTCAGTGTGGCGGCCATTTTGAATTTTTGACGAGTCGGCGAAAAAAATTTTTTTCGCCCCAAATAACATTACTATCCATTTTGGGCCATTTCTAGACAAAAAATTTTTTTCACCCTTTCAAACAAATTTTGGACTTGGAAAATTTTCGGCACTTTTTTCCTTCATAATGGGAGCTGTCAGGACTGTACTCATAGAACGCTTGAAGATAGAGCTTAGAAATTGGCACTTTCAAATGGGAAGTCATATATGGCGACTTGTGTGGTGACCTTGAATTTGACCTTGGATGACCTTGAAAGGTCAAAACAGCCATTTTGGGGTCAAAAAATGCCCAGATTTGCCTTTGTAGATGAAATGCTTGCAGATAGAGCTCCTGTTTGCATTATGAACATATAGGAAGACATATATGGCACAACTAATGATGGCCTTGAACTTGACGTCAGATGACCTTGAGTGCCAAATGTCTGATTGGAATGTGTAAATTAACCTGAGCGGCCTAAACGATTCCACCCAACATATAGAATATCAAATGCCGCACACATACATGTAATGGTTACATCGAAGTTCATACGGATGACCTTGATTGGTAAATCCCAAGGTCATATGTTTACACTGCGAACCTTGATTGGTAAATCTCAAGGTCTGTTACCTGCCAATGCTGCCATGGCCAAACCAAAATTGTCCGGTAACCTATCTTAGCCTTTGGGCTAATTTGTGTTCTGCAGGATTTGGCTCAGGAGTTTGATGTGACGTCTATGCCTACTTTCAAGTTTTTCAAGGATGGCAAAGTGGTAAAGCAACTTTATACTTGTAGATGTCATGAACTAAATGTAGGAAAAAGGTATGAATGTATACATGTCATTCACTTTTTCAATACCGTGTGTGCCATGAAAATATGCATGTATTTGGCAGGTTGGGGAAGTGATTGGTGCAAACAAAGTCAACCTAAAAGCTGAAATCGACAATCAATTGAAGTGAAGCGGCAACACTCCAATCCTTATTAGTATATTGTGGAATTGTTCATAGCTGTTAGGTTGTTGTATGATGGAGATAACATGGAGTTCCTTTACCAAAATTATTAGAAGTAAAATTTCTGTACATGAAGGTCCTAAAGATTCTGCTACAAAATTTTTGAATAACACAAAATGACAAGCACATGCATGCACATGTGGGTACATATTTGCGCTATCCTCTTTGACTTTCCCTGGCGACCAATGAAGTATGTCAACATGTATATGTAACTGTGTACCTTTGTAATGAGCTGCTTGTTGAGGTAAAAGTTGTAAGTATTTTTTCGAGTGTGTTCATGGACAGAAAAGTGTATGACATTTATGACTATTATGCAATTATTAGGTTACCGGACCTTTGGTCCGATAACCTATTGGCATGGCGTTGCGTCCGTCGTCCGTCCGTCCGTCCGTCCGGCGTTAACATTTTTATCTTTAAAGTTAACGATCGAATCTTTCTGAAATTTTGCACAAAAATGCCTAAAAATATTTTGAGAAGAAGGTATTTTTAGGTTACCGGACCTTTGGTCCGATAACCTATTGGCATGGCGTTGCGTCCGTCGTCCGTCCGTCCGTCCGTCCGTCCGTCCGGCGTTAACATTTTTATCTTTAAAGTTAACGATCGAATCTTTCTGAAATTTTGCACAAAAATGCCTAAAAATATTTTGAGAAGGAGGTATTTTTTTGTTTTTTGATTTTCGCATTTTTTTCAAAATGGCGGCCGTTTTTGTCGAAAAACGCTGAATTTTGGACTTTGACGGCCATTTTCTCAAAAACTGTCTGATCAGTTTTGAGTTTTTGGTTTCAAAAGATTCCCCTCATATACCTCTGTGATATGTATAAGTTTGGTTGCCCTAAATCTGCCGGTTTTCGTGTGGCGGCCATTTTGAATTTTTGGCGGGTCGGCGAAAAAAATTTTTTTCGCCCCAGATCGCATTACTATCCATTTTGGGCCATTTCTAGAGCAAAAAAAAATTTTCACCCTTTGAAAAAAATTTTGGACTTGGAAAATTTTCGGCACTTTTTCCCTTCATAATGGGAGCTGTCCTGACTGTACTCATAGAACGCTTGAAGATAGAGCTTAGAAATTGGCACTTTCAAATGGGAAGTCATATATGGCGACTTGTGTGGTGACCTTGAATTTGACCTTGGATGACCTTGAAAGGTCAAAACAGCCATTTTGGGGTCAAAAAATGCCCAGATTTGCCTTTGTAGATGAAATGCTTGCAGATAGAGCTCCTGTTTGCATTATGAACATATAGGAAGACATATATGGCACAACTAATGATGACCTTGAACTTGACGTCAGATGACCTTGAGTGCCAAATGTCTGACTTGGAATGTGTAAATTGACCTGAGCGGCCTAAACGATTCCACCCAACATATAGAATATCAAATGCCGCACACATACATGTAATGGTTACATCGAAGTTCATACGGATGACCTTGATTGGTAAATCCCAAGGTCATATGTTTACACTGCGAACCTTGATTGGTAAATCTCAAGGTCTGTTACCTGCCAATGCTGCCATGGCCAAACCAAAATTGTCCGGTAACCTATCTTAGCCTTTGGGCTAATTTTTTGATTTTCGCATTTTTTTTAAAATGATGGCCGTTTTTGTCGAAAAACGCTCAATTTTGGACTTTGACGGCCATTTTCTCAAAAACTGTTTGATCAGTTTTGAGTTTTTGGTTTCAAAAGATTCCCCTCATATACCTCTGTGATATGTATAAGTTTGGTTGCCCTAAATCTGCCGGTTTCCGTGTGGCGGCCATTTTGAATTTTTGGCGGGTCGGCAAAAAAAATTTTTTTCGCCCCAAATCGCATTACTATCCATTTTGGGCCATTTCTAGGGCAAAAAAATTTTTTCACCCTTTGAAAAAATTTTTGGACTTAGAAAATTTTCGGCACTTTTTCCCTTCATAATGGGAGCTGTCCGGACTGTACTCATAGAATGCTTGAAGATAGAGCTTAGAAATTGGCACTTTCAAATGGGAAGTCATATATGGCGACTTGTGTGGTGACCTTGAATTTGACCTTGGATGACCTTGAAAGGTCAAAACAGCCATTTTTGGGTCGAAAAACGCTCAAATTTGCACCTGGTCTGTATTTTCTCAAAAACTGTCTGATCAGTTTTGAGATTTTTGCTTAAAAAGATTCCTCTCATATACCTCTGTGACGTGTATAAGTTTTGTTGCCCTTGAATCGCCGATCTCAGTGTGGCGGCCATTTTGAATTTTTGACGAGTCGGCGAAAAAAAATTTTTTCGCCCCAAATAACATTACTATCCATTTTGGGCCATTTCTAGGCAAAAAAAAATTTTCACCCTTTGAAAAAAATTTTGGACTTACAAAATTTTCGGCACTTTTTTCCTTCATAATGGGAGCTGTCAGGACTGTACTCATAGAACGCTTGAAGATAGAGCTTAGAAATTGGCACTTTCAAATGGGAAGTCATATATGGCGACTTGTGTGGTGACCTTGAATTTGACCTTGGATGACCTTGAAAGGTCAAAACAGCCATTTTGGGGTCAAAAAATGCCCAGATTTGCCTTTGTAGATGAAATGCTTGCAGATAGAGCTCATGTTTGCATTATGAACATATAGGAAGACATATATGGCACAACTAATGATGACCTTGAACTTGACGTCAGATGACCTTGAGTGCCAAATGTCTGACTTGGAATGTGTAAATTGACCTAGGCGGCCTAAACGATTCCACCCAACATATAGAATATCAAATGCCGCACACATACATGTACCGGTAATGGTTACATCGAAGTTCATACGGATGACCTTGATTGGTAAATCCCAAGGTCATATGTTTACACTGCGAACCTTGATTGGTAAATCTCAAGGTCTGTTACCTGCCAATGCTGCCATGGCCAAACCAAAATTGTCCGGTAACCTATCTTAGCCTTTGGGCTAATTTTTAGGTTACCGGACCTTTGGTCCGATAACCTATTGGCATGGCGTTGCGTCCGTCGTCCGTCCGTCCGTCCGTCCGTCCGTCCGGGCAAACGGAACGGAGTTTTGGGGATTTCTTAGGGGGAATAAAGCTGAAAACGCCCCACAACCACAGTTTAAGCCAAAAGTGCGGTCTTATGGGGATTTTTTCAGGACTTATGGGGAAAGTTAAGATAGGAAATTTAACATTGGGTCCGCCCGTAACGCCCATCCGTTCACCCGTCCGTCCGGCGTTAACATTTTTATCTTTAAAGTTAACGATCGAATCTTTCTGAAATTTTGCACAAAAATGCCTAAAAATATTTTGAGAAGGAGGTATTTTTTTGTTTTTTGATTTTCGCATTTTTTTCAAAATGGCGGCCGTTTTTGTCGAAAAACGCTCAATTTTGGACTTTGACGGCCATTTTCTCAAAAACTGTCTGATCAGTTTTGAGTTTTTGGTTTCAAAAGATTCCCCTCATATACCTCTGTGATATGTATAAGTTTGGTTGCCCTAAATCTGCCGGTTTTCGTGCGGCGGCCATTTTTAATTTTTGGCGGGTCGGCGAAAAAAAAATTTTTCGCCCCAGATCGCATTACTATCCATTTTGGGCCATTTCTAGAGCAAAAAAAAATTTTCACCCTTTGAAAAAAATTTTGGACTTGGAAAATTTTCGGCACTTTTTCCCTTCATAATGGGAGCTGTCCTGACTGTACTCATAGAACGCTTGAAGATAGAGCTTAGAAATTGGCACTTTCAAATGGGAAGTCATATATGGCGACTTGTGTGGTGACCTTGAATTTGACCTTGGATGACCTTGAAAGGTCAAAACAGCCATTTTTGGGTCGAAAAACGCTCAAATTTGCACCTGGTCTGTATTTTCTCAAAAATTCTCTGATCAGTTTTGAGATTTTTGCTTAAAAAGATTCCTCTTATATACCTCTGCGACGTGTATAAGTTTTGTTGCCCTTGAATCGCCGATCTCAGTGTGGCGGCCATTTTGAACTTTTGACGAGTCGGCGAAAAAAAAAAATTTCGCCCCAAATCGCATTACTATCCATTTTGGGCCATTTCTAGGCAAAAAAATATTTTCACCCATTGACAAAAATTTCGGACTTAGAAAATTTTCGGCACTTTTTTCCTTCATAATGGGAGCTGTCAGGACTGTACTCATAGAACGCTTGAAGATAGAGCTTAGAAATTGGCATTTTCAAATGGAAAGTCATATATGGCGACTTGTGTGGTGACCTTGAATTTGACCTTCGATGACCTTGAAAGGTCAAAACAGCCATTTTGGGGTCAAAAAATGCCCAGATTTGCCTCTACAGATGAAATGCTTGCAGATAGAGCTCATGTTTGCATTATGAACATATAGAAAGACATATATGGCATAACTAATGATGACCTTGAACTTGACGTCAGATGACCTTGAGTGCCAAATGTCTGACTTGGAATGTGTAAATTGACCTGAGCGGCCTAAACGATTCCACCCAACATATAGAATATCAAATGCCGCACACATACATGTAATGGTAACATCGAAGTTCATACGGATGACCTTGATCGGTAAATCCCAAGGTCATATGTTTACACTGCGAACCTTGATTGGTAAAAGGTCCGTTACCTGCCAATGCTGCCATGGCCAAACCAAAATTGTCCAGTAACCTATCTTAGCCTTTGGGCTAATTTTTTTCAAATTCATGTTGTGAAAAGGTATGGTTTTTGTTTTGTCAATTTCACAGATTTGTATAGGATATGCTTTGGTTTAATTTGTTGTTGTTTTTAGGTTACCGGACCTTTGGTCCGATAACCTATTGCCGTGGCGTTGCGTCCGTCGTCCGTCGTCCGTCCGTCCACATTTTTATCAATAAAGTTTACAGGCGAATATTTCTGAAATTTTGCACAAAAATACCTAAAAATATTTCCAGGAAAGGTTTTTTTTAGTTTTTTGATTTTCGCATTTTTTTCAAAATAACGGCCGTTTTCGTCGAAAAATGGCCAATTTTGGACTTTGATGGTCGTTTTCTCAAAATCTGTTCAGTAACTTTTTTTCTTATTGATACATGACACTCCTCCTATGTACCCCTATGACATGTATAAATTTCATTGCCCTTGAATCGCTCGAAGTGGGCCATTTTGGGCCCAAACTCGGCCCAAATGGGATTTTCCCATGTTAAATACTCCTATGCTTTATAATGGGACACATTAAGCCAAATATCTCACTTAAAATTGAAATTAGAGACTAAGAATCAATTGTAGACATATAGGAAATGATATATGCTGAATATTCTCGTGACCTTGAATTAGACCTCGGTATCAAGGTCAGAGCGGCCGTTTTCATCTAAAAATGGCCCATTTTGGACTTTGATGGTCATTTTCTCAAAATCTGTTCAGTAACTTTTCTTCTTATTGATGCATAACACTCCTCATATGTACCCCTGTGACATGTATAAATTTCGTTGTGCTTGAATCGCTCGAAGTTGGCCATTTGGGCCCAAAGTCGGCCCAAATGGGACTGTCCCATGTTAAATTCTCCTATGCTTTATAATGGGACACATTAAGCCTGATATCTCACTTAATATTGAGATTAGAGACTAGGAATCAATTGTGGACATATAGGAAATGATATATGCCGAATATTCTTGTGACCTTGAAGTTGACCTCTGACCTCGGTTTCAAGGTCAGAGCACAAAATGGCTAATATCTCGTTCATTATCGACTTAACAGCTTAGGAATCAATTGTGGACATATAGGAAATGATATATGCTGAATATTCTGATAACCTTGAATTTGACCTTTGATCTCATTTTCAAGGTCACAGGACAAAATGGCTAATATCTCACTTATTATCGATTTTACAGCTTAGGGATCAATTGTGGACATATAGGAAATGATATATGCTGAATATTCTCGTGACCTCAAATTTGACCTCCGACCTCAGTTTCAAGGTCAGAGCACAAAATGGCTAATATCTCGCTTATCATCGACTTTACAGCTTAGGAATCAATTGTGGACATATAGGAAACGATATATGCCAAATATTCTGATGATGTTGATTTTGACCTTTGACCTCATTTTCAAGGTCACAGGACAAAATGGCCAATATCACACTTATTATCGATTTTACAGCTAAGCGATCAATTGTGAACATATAGGAAATGATATATATGCTGAATATTATCATGACCTTGAATTTGACCTCTGACCTCATTTTCAGGATCACAGGACAAAATGGCTAATATCACACTTATTATCGACTTTACAGCTTAGCAATCAATTGTGAACATATAGAAAATGATATATTCTGAACATTGTCATGACCTTGAACTTGACCTTTGACCTCATTTTCCATGTCGCAGGACAAAATTGCTAATATCTCGCTTTTTATCAATTTTACAGCTTAGGAATCAATTATGAACATATAGGAAAAGATATATGCTGAATATTGCTATGACCTTGAATTTGACCTTTGACCTCATTTTCAAGGTCAGAGAACGAAATGGCTAATATCTCGCTTTTTATCGACTTTACAGCTCAGCAATCAATTGTGGACATATAGAAAATGATATATTCTGAACATTGTCATGACCCTGAACTCCACCTTTGACCTAATCACCAAGGTCACAGGACAAAATGGCTATTAGCTCGCTTATTATCGACTTCAGAGCTTATAAATCAATTATGAACGTATAGGAAATGATATAAGCTGAAATTTGCTATGACCTTGAATTCAACCTTTGACCTCATTTTCAAGGTCTCAGGACATGATGGCTAATATCTCGCTTATTATTGACTTTACAGCTTGAAAATCAGTTGTGGACATACTAGAAATGACATATGCCGAATATTATTGTGTCCTCGAATTGACCAATGACCTTATTTTCAAGGTCATGGGACAAACTACTAATATCTAAAATATGTATTGTCCGGTAACCTTTCTTAGCCCTTGGGCTAATTTTTTATTTTTAATCGGATTAATTTAACAAATTGACATCTCTGGATGTATTTATACTGAAACTGCCTTGGGTGTACCAATTGCAGTCACTGTTGTGTATTAAAACTAGATTCTAAGTCTGGTAATGTCCCATGAATTATGACAGCAAATTTGTTGTGCTATCTAGTGTGAAATAAAACATTCAATTCGAATAAACCATGGCATGTGTTAAGGTTTTTTGATCATTCATTGCATCCATATTTGCTATCCACCTGAATGTCAAGAGATATCAGACATAAACAAAAATATGAAAACCATATGGAATGTGTAATGATAGGATTGTGATGTGGTATTTGGACATTTTCAATTCTTCCATGTGGTATTCTCCATGAAGAATAGATTAGAGATGGGAAAGAATATTGTAATAATATTTTTAGGTTACCGGACCTATGGTCCGATAACCTATTGGCATGGCGTTGCGTCCGTCGTCTGTCGTCCGTCGTCCGTCGTCGTCCGTCGTCGTCGTCGTCGTCGTCGTCGTCCACATTTTTATCTTTTTTGTTTACGGGCGAATTCTTCTGAAATTTTGCACAAAAATACTTAAAAATAATTCAAGAAGGAGGTATTTTTTAGTTTTTTGATTTTCGCATTTTTTTCAAAATGGCGGCCGTTTTCGACGAAAAATGCCTGATTTTGGACTTTGGTGGCCATTTTCTCAAAATCTGTTCAGTAACTTTTTTTCTTTTTGATACATAACACTCCTCATATGTACCCCTATGATATCTATAAATTTCGTTGCGCTTGAATCGCTCGAAAAGGGCCATTTTGGCCCAAACTCGGCCCAAATGGGACTTTCCCATGTTAAATTCTCCTATGCTTTATAATGGGACACATTATGCCTAATATCTCACTTAATATTGAGATTAGAGACTAGGAATCAATTGTGGACATATAGGAAATGATATATGCTGAATATCCTCGTGACCTTGAATTTGACCTCTGACCTCAATTCAAGGTCAGAGCTTAAAATGGCTGATATCTCGCTTATTATCGACTCTACAGCTTAGCAATCAATTGTGGACATATAGGAAATGATATATGCTGAATATTCTGATGACCTTGAATTTGACCTTTGACCCCATTTTCAAGGTCATAGGACAAATGGCTAATATCTCGCTTGTTATCGACTTTACAGCTTAGGAATCAGTTATGAACATATAGGAAATGATATATGCAGATTATTGTCATGACCTTGAAGTTGACCTTTGACCTCATTTTCAAGGTCACAGGACAAAATGGCTAATATCTCACTTATTATCGACTCTACAGCTTAGGAATCAATTGTGGACATATAGGAAATGATATATGCTGAATATTCTGATGACCTTGAATTTGACCTTTGACCGCATTTTCAAGGTCATAGGACAAAATGGCTAATATCTCGCTTGTTATCGACTTTACAGCTTAGGAATCAGTTATGAACATATAGGAAATGATATATGCAGATTATTGTCATGACCTTGAATTTGACCTTTGACCTCATTTTCAAGGTCACAGGACAAAATGTCTAATATCTCACTTATTATCGATTTTACAGCTTAGGAATCAATTGTGGACATGTAGGAAATGATATATGCTGAATATTCTCGGACCTTGAATTTGACCTCTGACCTCATTTTCAAGGTCCAAGGACAAACTGGCTCATATCTTGCTCCGCTATTGACTGTATGGCTTGGGAATCAATTGTGGACATGATATAGAAAATGATATACAATGTACACTGAATATTTTGATGACCTTGAATTTGACCTTTGCCCCTTCAGTTTCAAGGCCACAGCACAAAATTGCTATTATCTCTTTGATTATTGAATTTACAGCTTAGCAATCAACTGTGGACATGATATATGCTTAATGTTATATATGCTGAATATTCTCTTGACCTTGAATTCAACCAGTGACCTGGCTAACATCTAAAATATTAAACACTGTCCGGTAACCTATCTTCGGCCCTTGGCCTAATTTTTTTTGCTTGATGTAACTTTCTCATCACATTGACATGTTCACAATTCCTTAGTAGGCTTCGTATTTTTTTAATCAAAATACATGCGCCATGAAGTTTTATTTCAGAGGATAAATTTAAAGCACTGTCTTGCGAGGCAAATTGGTTGCATGCCAATTTGATGTATAAAAAAAAATACATTAGAAGAAAAGGTTCAAATACATTCATCAAAAGATAACAAGTAGCGGTTTTGACCAAAAAATCGTAAACATTACGACTGAGGACACAGCTTGAGCGACCACGTGATGCATACATGTATAAACAGATAAAAATGTGATGTCTCTCAATGTCGAATACGCCTCCCTCCCGTTACCAATATGGCACCTGGTAAACACGAGGATCGTTAATTGGCCGGGACTACTTTCGGTAATGTCTGCTATAATGACAACGGGAGCAGGTGAAGCCCAAAGAAACAAACGATGACTAATTTGCAACAAGGTATCGCAATAGAGGTGTGCCTCCATGCCGCCACATGTGAGACAATGTACCAGGCTGGCTGGCAACCCGCAGTGGGTCGATACTAATCTACGTATAGACCACAAGCCACCGTGCATTTCTGAATCGTGTGTAGATCCATACAATTTATAGGACTGACTTATCATGGTCCTGGCGGTAGTACATGTGTAGTATCACATATTACACTCATCGTTATTGCCTGGTAGACCGGTCATACAATGATGACTGATTAATACATCTATATGGACATAATTTATGGCAGATATCAATATTCATGGAACACCGAACACCGTATATGCATTTGTATTTGTTGATTGTTCATCAAGACATATTACAGTGACACTGACATTTACAACAAATTGGGTAAAAAAAACATGTGCTGAGGCCAGGACGTGCTAGCGAAAAGAGTGTCTTAAATCTAGCACATATGCATATTTCAAACCACTTATTTTATTCGAATGATCGAAGTATCAGATATCAATCTAGGAGTTTTACCAACTCGCATTCAAGTCCGTAAGCGTTGGCAATTGATTTCGGAATTCAAGTAGATCGATATACCTGTTGAGTATATTTAAGTAGATCGATATACCTGTTATCTTGTGTGATTTCATCGACATGGTTAGAATAATTTTGCATATACTACTGATGTAAATATATTGTATATTCGAATTTACATCAGTAGTATTATGCAAAATTGGGTACAACCCATTTACACAATTATGAGGGTTACAATAGCCACAGAGTTGAAAGTTTTTCTGGAATGCCCAGGGGCGGATCCAGGATTTGTGAAAAGGGGGGCGCAAAAATTTGGGACTCAAACTTGAGCGGGCCCGAGAAACTGAATAGCCGTAGATCTATGGTCTGTGGCACATTCTGGGGGCAATCCTGTGTACAAAAGAGCATTGCTAAATTGTGCAGTTTTTTATTAGATCAGAAGCATAACGATGTAAAATATGATAAACCATAAAGGCGTGGTGCGTCTGAATACCTCTAGATGGTCTGTGGACGTGTTTGCTAGATTATGCAATTTTAAACTAGACCAGATCGCTAACGATGTAAAATATGATAAAAAGTAAGCCTATACCAGCCATAACGGCGTGGGGCTCTGGGGCCCCAGAAATTGAATACCTACCTTTAGATGGTCTGGGGCGCGTTATGGGGATTGGGGGCCAATCCTGTGTCCAAAGGAGCTTTGTAAAATTGTGCAATTTCAAACTACACCAGACGGCTAAAGATGTAAAAAGTACATGACAGGCGCTACAATCATGTGAAATTTGGAATGTGTAAGGTGTGAATCTTTTTTTTGCAATTCATCCGACCTATCTTCCTCACAATTATATAGCATGGCGGGCATGGCTGGGCATATTTGCAAACAGGTAGATCCTTAAATATATAGGTACTGCCCCCAACCCCACCCCCTTTCCCTTCCCTTACACATGCACGTTTTGTCGGCGCTTCATCGCTGATCATGTTGATTAGATAAATAAATATTGCAGTCAAAGTTCCATTATTATCTGTTCTGAGTTTATAAATTCAAGTGTTTTTGAAAACCAAATCAATAACAAAATGAGCCCAAAATGTGGCATTTCGACAATCACATTAATAAGCATTCACATACACATACCGGGTCGTATATATTGATTCCATTCATTTAAAAGTGACTCATCATTTAGTGAAGAAGTGATATTTAGGATAACGTTATTGTTGGCTCATTTTGTATTCAATAGGCTTATAGAGATAACTTAAGTGAGGTTAGTTTACCACCACAGTTCGCAATGCAAGCTACACGTGTTTTGCAGCGAGAGGGAGAAATGACTAAAAACGACCTCGTGCAGGCATTGCGTTGCCATGGTCAATATGAGCTTGGTACACATTATGATACAGACACGACACTGTCTTGGTTATTGTCGTATGGGGAAGTTGGATGATCTGATAATTTCTTCAAAATGTGGCAATGAACAACTTAATTCAGAAAATAACTAGACGTCAAGGCCTAAAGGCCTTGGAGGTATTTCAGGGTGAAGCATGAAAATAATTAGGCCAAGGGCCAAAGATAGGTTACCGAACAATATAGTGTAGGTTTCCCCTAGGTAATTCTGTTGGTGTTTGTTGTCTATTGATATTATGGTTAAATAACCGTTTATTAAAATGTATATGTGTTTAAAGGTTCATACGGTTCCGTATTGTTAATGTTTAAAAGGTTTTCCGTCTCGGAACTTGGTATATTTGTGATGTTGGTAAAGCCGGAGACGGAGTCGGAACAATGGAGTACAAAAACGTAATGACGTTATTTCCGGAAGGTCATGTGATCAGCCTCGTTTTCGGTTTAAAAGGTGACGTGTCAGCCACTGATTGGTTCTAGAGTGTTTTTAGAAATCCGGAAAATATCAGTGTTTTGGCGGACTATGACGTCACAATAGGTTGGTCACGTGACGTGGGTCTCGGGTCTATAAAAAGCCCCCGCTTCACAGCGGACGGCGGAGTTGGTGTCCTGACGTCGACCTGTGCAGACCCCTTCTCCCATAGCAGAGTACTCCCTTGTTCCGGATAGAGTCATCCAGATGATAGCAGTTAAGTCTTCTGACTGTGCACTTGGAAAATAAACATGAAAACTTCAACCGAGTTGTTTTTCCGTGTTCGTTAGGGAACTGGAATTTATAATAAAGTTAGTTCACTGGAAAAGAAAGTAATACGGAGTAAAGGGAGATAAGACCACAGTCGGTTAAGACCAAGTTGTAACGACGTCCAAGAACCCAGATCACCTAAGAAGTAGACGGAGACGGAGACGGAGGTGGAATTCAACGGAGCAACTACGGAGGCGGTATCGGACGGAGCAGTTGCAGAGGCGGTACCGGACGACGGAGTTGCAGAGGCAGTACCTGACGGAGCGGTTGCGGTAACCGGAAGTGAGAACACTTCCGAGATACTCCATTTCAGGTGCAGTCGCAGGTTGCGGTGAGGCGGGGCCAACCGGAGCAGTTTGCAGTGAGGCGGAGCCTGGCAGAGCGGTTGCAGTATTCGGAAACGGCAACGTTCCCGGATTCTCATTCCAGGTGCAGTCGCAGTTGCAGTAAGGCGGAAAACGACGGAGCTGTTGCAGTAAAGCGGTATCCCGACGGAGCAGTTGCAGTACCCGGAGACGGAAACGCCTCCGGATTCTTACGTTACAGGTGCAGTTGCAGATTAGCAGTCGGACAACGGTTAAGAGGTCCATTCCAGACCACGCTACCAACCTTAGAGACTTCTAGCCGGAGTTCAACCGTACAGCAGTAGCAGTCTCCCGGAGTTTTACCGTTTCAGCTCCGGTTAAATAACAACTCACCCACCTCCCAAGAAAACCGGTTCATCAAGACGCCACAGAAGGGTGCAAACCCGTTACAACTTTTTGGTGGTAGCGGTGGGATCATCTGCAGTATGCTACTAGACGGGGCAAATTGGCGGAACAGCAGCTGAAGACAGCCGTGTCGGACACGGAGCAGTCTGTAGGAGCAGTAGGAGCTGAGCCGTTGCAGATGCCGGTTGCGGAAAAGGAAGCAGTTCGTCCTGCCGAGCGAAAGCTGTTGCAGCCGGAAATGCAGAAAGCAGTAGCAGAAGAGCCCCTTCGAGTTCCTCAAGGAGTACAGCCTGCAGAGCAGTTAGCAGAGGCGGAAATTAACTTTCCGGACCAGGCTGGCGATCGGGAACCGGATGCGGAACCGGAAGGCGGAGAAAATTTAGTCGACAACCTGACCAGATTATTGGCGACCCAAATGGAGGTGTTTCAGCAGCACCTGGCAGTAACCGGAAAGCAGCAGCAGGCAGAAGCAGTACAACAACCAGCACCAAGGGCAGGAGTAGCCAGATTAATGACATACGACGGAACTGATCCGTGGCCGGAGTATGAGGCTCACCTCCTCGAATACGCTCGGTACTACCGTTGGTCAGCAGAGGAAAAGGCGCTGAACTTATGTGTCAGTTTGAGGGGTAACGCCCGCAGCATACTACTGGATCTGTCCGCGGAGCAGAGACGCAGCTTTGATACGGTTGTGGCGGCATTAAAACAGCAGTTTTGTCCGGGGGAGAAAACATTTGTTTTCCAGGCGGAATTGCAGACACGGAAATTGCAGCCGGAGGAGGAGCTGTCCGAGCTGGCCAGAGACACACGGAGCAAGACGCGGCTAGCTTACCCAAAAGCGGATCCGGCAACAACAGAAGTGCTCATGAAGATGCATTTCTGCAACAGTCTGACTAACCGAGATATGCGGTTGTCGGTATTGAAAAGCCACCCGGAAACGCTGTCGCAGGCCCTGGCTTTCGCTACCGAGTATGAGAGTATTATGAAGACGGACAACAGCAGACCAGCGGAGCGACACCGGACGAGGCAGCTGAACACGGAGCCGGAGTGGAGCCAGCAGGTGAACGAATTGCGGAAGCAAGCCGAGCAGACTCAGCAGCAGTTGGCGGATCTGATGACTCAGGTCAAAGAAGCGGTTAGCCGGCAGGAGCAGCAGCGCAGTTCCCGAGCGGATTTAGAATGCTTCAACTGTGGCCGGAAAGGGCATTTTGCCCGAGACTGTAGGCAGCCGAAGCAGCAGCAGCAGCGGCGTCAACCACAACAGCAGCAGTCGCCGCGACAACAGCAGCAGCAGCAGCCGCAGCAGCAGCAACAGCTGCAGCAGCCACGACAGCAGCAGCAGCAGTCGGAAAACTAGAGCGGGTCGCGGAAAAGGGGAAATCCGGGACCCGGAAGAGAGGACACCCCCATAACCGGCAGGTGGTTCACGGACCCGGTCCCAGGGGCGAGGTGGGCATGTGTGTGACAGCCAGAGTATGCGGAGAGCCAGTAACGCTGATAATCGACACCGGCAGCACTGTCACAATGCTCAACCTACAAACCTGGGAACGGATCCGGAAGCCCGGAATGAAGCTGAAGCGGTCGCCGATTCGTCTTTCAATGGTTGACGGAAGTAACATACGGACGCATGGCCGGAAAGAACTCCCACTCAACATCGCAGGAGTAGCTGAGACCGTGACGTTCGAGATTGCGGACTGTGAAGACGAAGGAATACTGGGAATGGATTTCATCCGTTCCCAGATATCCGGCATAAATTTCGACCGAATGACCATGCAGATGGGCAGCCAGGAGGTGTTCCTCACCATGTTCGAGCAGAACAGGGAGCCGTTTCCGATCAACGCTGTAGCAGATTACCAAATTCCGCCGGAAACGGAACAGCTGATAATAGGACAAGCAGAGAGTGTCCGTGAAGCAGAAGCAGTACTAGAAATGCCGCAGGAGCCTACTGAGAAAAGACCTTGGCTGATCGGGAGAACTTTATCCCGGATAAAGCAAGGAACAGTCCCGGTTCGAGTGATCAATGTGATGGCGGAGCCGGTATTCATCAAGAAAGGAGCGCAGTTGGCGACGATGACCACCTTAGCAGCCGGTTGCAGTGTTGTGCCGTTGGCGGAGCGGAGCAGGAAGGTGCAGATTTCCACGGAGTCGGAGGCCGGGCGGAATTGGAGCGGGTACGAGAAGCTGCGGCAGTTAGCAGAGCAGACCCAGGATGCAGTGCTGAGTCATTTCCGCGAGAGAGTAACCGACCTCCTATTTCGGAATAAGCCGACCTTCAGTAATGATGCCGGAGAACTGGGGCAGACCAACGAGGTACAACATCAGATAAACACGGGCAGTCACCGGCCGATTAAGCAGCCAACCAGACGAATTCCGCCAGACAAGAGAGAGCTGGTGAGCAGTCTGATTCAGGAGATGAAAGACAAGAACGTCATTGAAGAAAGTAGCAGTCCGTGGGCTTCCCCGATTGTTCTGGTGAAGAAAAAGGATGGGACCACCCGGTTCTGTGTCGATTACCGGCGGTAAATGCAGTCACGGAGAAAGATGCTTATCCGTTGCCGAGAATAGACGACACCATAGCAGCCTGTGCAGACGCCAAGTGGTTCTCCACTCTCGACCTGACCAGTGGATACTGGCAGGTCGGGATGGATGAAGACGCCCGGAAAAAGTCGGCCTTCTGTGTTCCTGGCGGCCTTTACCAGTTCAAAGTCATGAGTTTCGGCTTGTGCAATGCTCCGGGTACGTTCGAGCGGTTGATGGAGAAGGTGCTAGGCGGATTGTCCTGGAAGACCTGCCTCATATATCTGGACGACATCATAGTCTACAGCAAGACCCTGGAGGATCACATCCGTGATCTTCATGAGGTTTTCAACAAGCTGAGAGAGGCAGACCTCAAAGTCAAACCGTCAAAATGCAAGTTCTTCCAGCCGGAGGTGTCTTTCCTAGGTCACATAGTCGGCAGAGACGGTATCCGCACCGACCCGGCAAAAACGGAGGCAGTACGGAAGTGGCGGACACCCACCAACCTGACGGAGCTGCGCAGTTTTCTGGGACTATGCTCCTATTACCGGAAGTTCATGCCGAAGTTCTCCGAGATTGCAGCGCCGCTGAATCACTTGACGGAAAAAGGGGTGCAGTTCCGGTGGCAGACGGAGCAAGAGCAGGCATTTGCAGAGCTGAAGAACCGATACTCGGGTACCCAAGGGAGCAAGGCCGATATATCCTGGACACGGACGCCAGTGACACCGGGCTGGGAGCAGTACTGTCACAGAAGCAGGGCAACCAGGAGCGGGTGATAACCTACTTGAGCCGCAGCCTAACCAAAGAAGAACGGAGATACTGTGTCACCCGGAAGGAGCTCCTGGCGGTTGTGTTCGCGGTACAGAAGAATAAGCAGTACTTGCTGGGACGACACTTCCTTCTTCGCACAGATCATGGCAGTCTTACCTGGCTTATGAATTTCAAGGAGCCCCAGGGGCAGGTAGCCCGGTGGATTGAGCTCCTGAGTGAGTTTCATTTCGACATCGATCATCGTCCGGGGCGAATCCATAATAACGCGGATGCCTTGTCCAGATCCCCATGCAGCCAATGCGGAAAAATCGACTGGAAACAAGCCAAGATAGACGCCTGGAACTACGGAGAAAGGATCCGGCAGACCCGAAGTGAAGAAACTCCTCAGCCCAAGCCAAGGAAGGGGGAACGCCGGAAGCGGTCACGGAGATCGGGCGGAGAAGCAGAACTGACGGAGGAAGCAGTCCCAAGGAAGGCGGTTGCAGTAGCGGAGAAAGCAGCGTCCCGGAAGCCGGTTGCGGTTGCGGTGACGGAGAAAGCAGCGTCCTGGAAGCCGGTTGCGGTTGCGGTGACGGAGAAAGCAGCGTCCCGGAAGCCGGTTGCGGTTGCGGTGACGGAGAAGGCAGTTCCAGGAAAAGCGGATGCGGTTGATTAGGCTGGCGGAAAATGCGGACCAGGATACTGTGCTGGGGCAGAAATATCGACCAGATGATTTGCGGAGAATGCAGCAAGCAGAACCTTGGTACCCACTGGTGACGTCGCTGATCGACGGGGGCGGTACAGCTGGCAGTGCAGACTTCTCCAGCATGAGCAGCGAGGAGAAAGTGCTGTACGGGATGCGGAAGACCTTGCTGAAAGTCGACGGAGTAGTCTACCGGAAATGGAAAACGGCAGAAGGAACCAGCCGAATGCAGTTAATAACCCCGAAGGAGCTGAGACAGGAGGTTTTCTGTCTGGCCCATCAGAGCCGGACGGGAGGACACCTCGGAAGCAGAAGGATGGCGGCTAGCATTCGGAGGCGGTATTTCTGGCCGGCTATGATGCGGGACATAAAGCAGTGGGTGCTGAGCTGTGACGAATGTGCGTCAAGAAGTATGCAGAACTTGAAACGATCTCCGATGCAGAAATACCGGGTTGGAGCTCCCATGGAGGGGGTGGCAATGGACGTGATGGGTCCGTTACCTAAATCCACCCGGGGGAACCGGTACATCTTAGTAATCGGCGATTACTTCACCAAATGGGTTGAGGCTTACCCGATGCCGAATCAGGAAGCGGTGACGGTTGCGGACATATTCGTCAACCAGTTTGCAGCGCAGTACGGTATCCCGATGGAGATCCACACCGACCAAGGCAGAAATTTCGAGTCCGACTTGCTGAGAAATGTTTGCAGAATCCTGGGGATTCACAAGACACGGACAACCGCTTTCCGACCTCAGTCGGATGGTTTCATTGAGCGATTCAACCGGATGCTGCAGCAGATCCTGAGCCTGTACGTAAGTGAGCGGCAGACCAACTGGGATCAGCTAGTACCGTTGGCGATGGCAGCTTACCGGAGTACCCCGCAGGAGACAACCGGACAGAGTCCCAATTTGCTGATGCTGGGCAGAGAAGTCAACACTCCGGTAGAGTTACTGATTGGCAGGCCGCCGGGCGAATCGACAGCAGAAGTAACAGAGTATGGCAGTCAGCTCCGGGAGCGACTAGAAGCAGTATACAAGGCGGTTCGAGTGAAATCTGGCAGAGAGATGGAACGGCAGAAGAAGCTGTACGACCGGAGGAAGGTCGACAATCAGTTCCAGCCAGGAGACCGAGTGTGGATGGCGGTCAAAACACGGAAGAAGGGCAAGGCACCCAAGTTGCAGAGGAAGTGGAGCGGTCCAAAGCTAGTGCTGAGTAGATTTACCGACGTGACCTACAAGATTGCAGAGAGTGAAACTCGGCAGAAGGTGGTTCACTTCGATTTGCTGAAACCGTATAATGGTGTCAAGCATCCGAGATGGATGAAGCAGAGAATGGCGGATTCCTGGAGGCAGACAGAGCCGCCGAAGCAGAGTAGTGTTCCGGAGTCGGGACAGACGGTCTCTGAGTCGGATACGGACTCGGAGTAAAGCCGCAGAGGACGAAGAAATATGGGAAGACGGAGTGAGCTGTAGAGCAGGAGAAGGAGGTAGCTGAGACCCTGGTAAAACGTTGAGTTCCGGCAGAGAGCGACCGCAAGAAGTTGGAGCAGTGAGCAAGTGTTGGTTCCGGAATCAGGGCGGAGAAAGGAAGCAGAGCGGAAAGCGGTACAGAGACCGGATAGAGACATCCTAGAGGTTCTGACTGGGTTGAGAGCATAGTCAACCAGTCCAGGGTAGCGGCCAGGGGTCCAGAAGAACCTGGGTTAGCGGTCTAGTATCTCCAGAGAAGCAGCTACACGTCTTCCGTATTCGGAGAATTAAGACGGAAAAGTTTTCCGGCTGTAGACATCCAACCGGAGTTTCCACTTAGCAGAGACAGTAAACCAACTGCAGATTGACAGAAACGGAGAAACATCACCCCAGATAGGAAGGCGCCTCCTTCTGGACAGAATGTATGCAGTTTCCAGTGCCGACAAGCAGTAATACCAGTGAGCAGATATGCAGTTGACGAAGCAGTACAGATGGCGGAAACGCCCAACTTGCAGTCTAGATGGTCGTCTGGCAGGCAGATTCAACTGGCTGAGACTCTATTCAACCCTCCTGATGGCGGAGATACTTCAAAATTGCAGATACTTCGCTCGGAGAAGCAGTTGAAAGGGAGCCGGAAAAGCCCGGAGAAGCCGGTTGAGCCGGAGACGGACACCTCTCGGTTAACGGTTGAGTTTTTGCATAATTGTGACGTCACTCCTGAGGCAGCCAATCAGCGTGGAGCTTTTCAAGTCACGTGAGCAGAAAGGGTATAAGAGGGCCTTGAAGTCGGGCTCTGAGAGCAGTTGAAGAGCAGACCTCGAGCTGTGCACATCGCTGTTAAAGTTTGGCGGAATCGAATCAAGTCCAGCATTTTCCGGCAGCGGCAGATTTTGCAGTGAAAAACGACTAAGTGTTTCCCGGAAGACCACCAGTCCGGAGAAGCGGTGCAGCAGAAGCGGTGCAGTAAAAGCGGTGCAGTAGATCGACAACTTTTGTTTCCCGGCTTTTCCGGATGGCGCTCCAGCAAAGGCGAGGTGGCGGCCCCAATGAGACGGAGATGGACAACCAAATGAAAGAGCTGTGGCGGTACTGTAAGAAGTGTGACCGGACGTTTGCGGACGCGAGAGACAAGAGAGGACACGTCTGCCCGGGCCAGAAGTACTATTGCTGCCTGTGTTCCTTCTACGGAAATCGGGCCTGTGATTTACGGGTGACATCTCCGGGAGGCGCATGGATGGACGTACCCTGCAGAATACCGTCCTCCTCAGGACGAATGGACACTGAACCGGGTTGGAACGTTCGACTCAGCCCGGAGAGGGATTGCTACGAAGTCCCGACAGAACCGCTTCCGCAGATTCCTGAATCGTTCCCCGGTACAGCCTCCGGTTCCTGTTCCGTCCCTCCACCAACTCCCGTATGGAACAGACTGGGATGCCGGAGCAGCCGCTCCCATCGAACGGCCGGAACCGATCGACTCGCCAGGTTGGGTCCCGGATCCGCAGGGCTGTCTTTGGGCAGCGGAAGACACACCTCCAGAAGACTGGGAGCGAGAGATGTTAGCGGAACCGGACGAAGAAGTTCAGCCGGCGGAAGACTGGGAGGAAGAGATCAGGGTGTGGGAGTATACACCACCTTCTCCCACCCCGGACACGGAATCAGAGGCTTCCGAGTATCACACCGCGGACGAGGAGGAACCCTGAGGCGGATGGCAGCGTAGCGGTTGACGGAGGCGGTTGGAAGTGTAGCAGTGGACGGAGGCGGTTGGCGGTGTAGCAGTTGACGGAGGCGGTTGGCAGTATAGCAGTCGACGGAGGCGGTTGGCAGTGTAGCGGAGGACGGAGGCAGTTAGCAGTTTGGCGGAGACGGAGAAGAAAGAGCGGTGGCAGTTAGCAGCAACAACAACACGAAAAAAAAAAAAAAAAAAAAAATATATTATTTATCCAAGAAGACCACCAGGAGGAGTTGCAGTTTGCTGAGCAGCCAATCATCAAGCAGATAAGCCAGTCACGTGACTTCCAGAGACTATAAAAGGGGGCAGATAGCTGTTACCGGATGCAGAAGGCAGTTTGCTGTAGCTGAGTCAACATCGACACAAAGCAGAGAATCAGAATGCCGAAAGTAAAGACAACACCCCGCAAGCCCCGCCCTCACCGGTGTGGAGACTGCAACCTAGAGTTCAAGAGCAAGCACACGTTGCTCCGGCATGTCACGGAGCAGCACACGAGTGAAGTCACCGTCTTCGCCTGTCCGCAGTGTGAACATTGGAGCAGACGGAAAGAGGGGACACAGAAGCATCTGCAGTCCCGACACGCAATGGACGCGAACCCGATTCGACTAAGGGTTGGCAGAGAGCAGTTTGAGGAGAAAAGCCTCCGGTCCAAGATGACCCCATGGAAAAGTAAGAAGCCGGTAACATGGCTTGACCAATTGTCGGACACGGAGTCGGAGTCGGGAGGTTCGGTTTCGTCCCGGACCCGGTACCGTTCCGGTACCCAGTCGGTGGCCGCCTTAGCAGCCGACGTTTCGTCCACGGAGGCGGGGAGTAGTTCGGAAGAAGAAGCAGAGCTGAAAATCATGGCAAGTGAAGACGAGTTGCAGGACCCGGAGGACCCAAAGCCGGTTAAGCCGCCAGTGACCCGGAGTTCTTCCCGGAACACCTCCCGGAAAAACAGCCCAGACCCATCTCGAGGTACCGGAGCAGATCGAGACCGCGGAAAGAAGCGGAGTCGCAGCCGTTCGCCGGATAAATCCGGTCGCCATCAACGCCGGGAATATAGGAAGGAGAGCCCGGAGCGCGCCAAGGACCGAGGCGGAGAACGTGGCCGAGAGGAGAAACGACACACCCCACCCAAGTCTTCAGGAGGCAGCGTCAAGGGAAAAGGCAAGGCGGAGTATGACTACAAGTTCCGGCTGTTGGAGGAAGGTTCCAGCGGAGCAGCGGCAGAAGTTGGAGTAGCAGACATTGCGGAAATGCAGAGCAGAGACGATGAGGAAGACCTTTTCCGGAGCCCACCTCCGAGAACGACTAGCAGTGGCAGAGCAGTGAGCAGCGTGATTGTCCGGCCCGGAGGCGGAGCAGAAAGCAGATCCAGCGGCCGAGCCGATAGCAGAGCAGATAGCCGAGCCGATAGCAGAGCAGATAGCTGAGCCGATAGCAGAGCAGATAGCCGAGCCGATAGCAGAACAGATAGCAGAGCAGATAGCCGAGCGGACAGCAGACCCATTGGCAGATCCGGAGGCAGACCGGAGACCAAAGCGGAAGGCGGAACCCGGAGCAGAGCTGTCAGTGAGACGGAGACCCGAGGATCCACGGAGAGAACTTTACCGGCAACCATTCAAGCAGTAGCCGGAAGCAGAACCAGTTCAGCGGCTAGGGATGACGGAATGGAGTCTTCCGCGTCTGACCGAAGCCATGCGGACGTGCAGAGAGCCCGGAGGAGTATCCTGGTAGATCAAGCCAGAGCTACACCCGGAATCCTGTCTCCGGTGGAGACCCGGCCTCGACAGTCTTCCAGTGAGCGGTCCGGAAGGAGCCAAGTCCGAGCACCAACCCAGAGTCCACCTTACACATTCTACCCGATTGGCGGTCCTTCAACTCAGCCGTGTCCGTCCCATTGTTTCCCGGTGAATATTGGAGGAGGGAGCGCATCCGTCTTTGCACCTGCAGTCCCGGAGCATGCCAGATACTATGCAGTACGTTGGGGACCGGAGCAGTGGGGGCCAGCCGAGATGAGAGACTCCGGCGTCTACGTGGAGATCATGGAGCAGAGAGAGTCACCGTTTGGTCTCGTCCCGACCCGTCAGATCGTCCGGATTCCAGATTGGTCCATCCGGGACGAACGCCTCAGGAATGGGTTCTACGTCCCGCCCCAGTGGAGCCTCCATGATCCCGATCTTCTTCCAGTTGATGCCAGAGGAACAAGCTTCGGACGACCGTTGGTACCAAATACGATTCCACCTCGTCCGCCGTCGGGGAGCAGTTCGCGCCATGATACTGGTGGGCAGTAGTCGTCGCAAGTCGCTGCAAGTCGTCGCAAGTCAAGTCGCAAGTCAAGTCGGCGCAAGGAAAAGAAAGAAGAACCGTTTCCCGGATTCTAGTATAATTAAGAGTTAAAAAGTGGGAAACGGAACAAGCAAGATATCCGGGTACAGTGACGGTAAACTAGTTAAGAGATACCAGTACCCGGATCACGGAAACAGTTGTGTTTGATTTTACGGATAGTTTAACGGTTGACAATTTGTATATATGTGATATTGATCTGTTCGGGACGAACAGAGTCTAAGGAAGGGGGAGTGTAACGGTTTTGGGGCGTACCCCAAAGGTTTCCCCTAGGTAATTATGTTGGTGTTTTGTGATATTATGGTTAATTAACCGTTTATTAAAATGTATATGTATTTAAAGGTTCATACGGTTCCGTATTGTTAATGTTTAAAAGGTTTTCCGTCTCGGAACTTGGTATATTTGTGATGTTGGTAAAGCCGGAGACGGAGCCGGAACCGGAGACGGAGTCGGAACAATGGAGTACAAAAACGTAATGACGTTATTTCCGGAAGGTCATGTGATCAGCCTCGTTTTCGGTTTAAAAGGTGACGTGTCAGCCACTGATTGGTTCTAGAGTGTTTTTAGAAATCCGGAAAATATCAGTGTTTTGGCGGACTATGACGTCACAATAGGTTGGTCACGTGACGTGGGTCTCAGGTCTATAAAAAGCCCCCGCTTCACAGCGGACGGCGGAGTTGGTGTCCTGACGTCGACCTGTGCAGACCCCTTCTCCCATAGCAGAGTACTCCCTTGTTCCGGATAGAGTCATCCAGATGATAGCAGTTAAGTCTTCTGACTGTGCACTTGGAAAATAAACATGAAAACTTCAACCGAGTTGTTTTTCCAGATCCAGAACCCAGATCACCAAGGAAGTAGACGGAGACGGAGACGGAGGTGGAATTCAACGGAGCAACTACGGAGGCGGTATCGGACGGAGCAGTTGCAGAGACGGGAACGACGAAGCAGTCGCAGAGGCGGTACCGGACGACGGAGTTGCAGAGGCAGTACCTGACGGAGTGGTTGTGGTAACCGGAAGTGAGAACACTTCCGAGATACTCCATCTCAGGTGCAGTCGCAGGTTGCGGTGAGGCGGGGCCAACCGGAGCAGTTTGCAGTGAGGCGGAGCCTGGCAGAGCGGTTGCAGTATTCGGAAACGGCAACGTTCCCGGATTCTCATTCCAGGTGCAGTCGCAGTTGCAGTAAGGCGGAAAACGACGGAGCTGTTGCAGTAAAGCGGTATCCCGACGGAGCAGTTGCAGTACCCGGAGACGGAAACGCCTCCGGATTCTTACGTTACAGGTGCAGTTGCAGATTAGCAGTCGGACAACGGTTAAGAGGTCCATTCCAGACCACGCTACCAACCTTAGAGACTTCTAGCCGGAGTTCAACCGTACAGCAGTAGCAGTTTCCCGGAGTTTTACCGTTTCAGCTCCGGTTAAATAACAACTCACCCACCTCCCAAGAAAACCGGTTCATCAAGACGTCACAGAAGGGTGCAAACCCGTTACAATATGTTTAATATTTTAGATGTTAGCCAGGTCACTGGTTAAAACCAAGTTCGAGAGAATATTCAGCATATATAATATTAAGCATATATCATGTCCACAGTTGATTGCTAAGCTGTACATTCAACAATCAGAAAGATATTAGCAATTTTGTGCTGTGGCCTTGAAAATGAAGGCGAAGGTCAAATTCAAGGTTATCAGAATATTTAGCATAACACTTCCTATATGTCCTTTATTGATTCACACACTATGAAGTCAATAAGTGATATATTAGCCATTTTCTCCTGTCACCGTGAAAATCAGGTCAAAGGAAACTTGAAAATAAGGTCATTGGTCAAGTCGAGGTCACGAGAATATTCAACATATATCATTCGGTATTTGACCACAATTGATTCCTAAGCTGTAAAGTTGTGTAATAAGTGAGATATTAGCCATTTGTGATCTGACTTTGAAAAATGAGGTCAAAAATCAAGTTCACGGTCATGAGATATTCAGCATATATCATTTCCTGTTCGCTGTTGATTCCTAAGCTGTAAAGTCGATAACAAGCGAGATATTAGCCATTTTGATCTCTGACCTGGAAAATTAGGTTAAAGGTCAAATTCAAGGTCACCAAAATATTCAGCATATATCATTCCCTATATATTCACTATCGAATCCTAAGCTGTAAAGTCGATGATAAGCGAGATATTAACCATTTTGTGCTCTGACCTTGAAAATAAGTTCAAGGTCAAATTCAAGATCATCAAAATATTCAGTGTATATCAGTTTCTATTTGTCCACAATTGGTTCCCAAGCCATAGTCAATAGATGAGCAAGATATTAGCCATTTTGTCCTTTGACTTTGAAAATGAGGTCAAAGGTCGAATTCAAGGTCATGGCAATATTCAGCATATATCATTTTCTATATTTCATAATTGATTCCTAAGTTGTAAAGTCGATAACAATAAGGGAGATATTAGTCATTTTGTCCTGTGCCCTTGAAATTTAGGTCAAAGGTCAAATTGAAGGTCATGAGAATAATCTGTATTTATAATTTCCTATATGTGCATAATTGATTCCTAAGCTGTAAAGTCGATTAGAAGCGAGATATTAGCCATTTTGTGCTCTTGACCTTGAAGATGAGGTCATAGGTCAAATTCAAGGTCACGAGAATATTCGAATATATCATTTCCTATAATCCACAATTGATTCCTAAGCTGTAAAATCGATAATAAGTAAGATATTAGCTATTTTGTCCTGTGACCTTGAAAATGAGGTCAAAGGTCAAATTCAAGGTCATGACAATAATCTGCATATATCATTTCCTATATGTTCATAATTGATTGCTAAGCTGTAAAGTCGATAACAAGCGAGATATTAGCCATTTTGTCCTGTGACCTTGAAAATGAGGTCAAAGGTCAAATTCAAGGTCATTTCCTATATGTCCACAATTGATTCCTAAGCTGTAAAGTCGATAATAAGTGAGATATAAGCCAATTTGTGCTCTGACCTTGAAATTGAGGTCAGAGATCAAATTCAAGGTCACGGGAATATTCAGCATATACTGTAAAACAACTAATTTTGGCGGCTATTAAATTTGGCGGTTTTGAGCCCCACGTCATTTGGCGGAGATTTAATTTGGCGGTTTAAGACCACTTATATTTCTTAACATATATCTAGTTAATTTGGCGGTTTTTCCCCTACCGCCAAATAAATCATCCGCTAAAATTAGTCGTTTTACAGTATCATTTCCTATATGTCCACAATTGATTCCTAATCTCTAATCTCAATATTAAGTGAGATATTAGGCATAATGTGTCCCATTATAAAGCATAGGAGAATTTAACATGGGAAAGCCCCATTTGAGCTGAGTTTGGGCCAAAATGGCCCACTTCGAGCGATTTAAGGGCAACGAAATTTATAGACATCATAGGAGTACATATGAGGAGTGTTATATATCAAAAAGAAAAAAGTTACTGACCAGATAATGGCCGCCAAAGTCCAAAATCAGGCATTTTTCGACGAAAACGGCCGCCGTTTTGAAATTATTGAAATTATTGTGTTAAGTCACGAAAGTATTCAGCATATATGATTTTCTATATGTTCACAACTGCTTACTAAGCTGTAAATTCAGTAATAAGACAGATGTTAGTCATTATGTCCTGTGACATAATGAAAATGAATTCAAAAGTCAAATTAAAGCTATAATTCAGGGGCAACGAAACCTATACACATCACAGAGATATGTGAGAGCCATGTTTTGAAATAAAAATCTCAAAACTGTCTGAACAGTTTTTGAGAAAATGGCCACCAAAGTCAGAAATTGGCCGTTTTTCGGCGAAAATGGCCGCCATTTTAAAAAAAATGTGAAAATCAAAAAACAGAAAATAACCCCCTCTTGAAATATTTTTAGGTATTTTTGTGCAAAATTTCAGGAAGATCTGATTGTAAACTTTAAAGATAAAAATGTGGACGGACGACGCCAACGACGGACGCAATGCCACGCCAATAGGTTATCGGACCATAGGTCCGGCAACCTAAAAACTCAGCGAAAAAATTCAAGGTCAAGGTCAAAGTTCATCCCTAATACTCTTAAGACATGTTTGTCTAGGATAACGAGTCCGAAAATAACGTTCGTTTCGCTCTACAACGCACCGTTTCTGAGATATCAGCGAAAACGAAAAATGCCGACTCGGCAAAGAAATTTCAGGTCAAGGTCAAATGTCATCCCTCAAATGGCATCTGCAGACTAAATGATGATAGATAAACCTTGAGTTACGTGCTGCCTTGAACTTGACCTCAAGTCTCAAGGTCACGTCTAATCTGGAATGTGTAAATTGGTCTCTGCAGACAAAAGGCTTGTAGATCGTGTTTAGGATTGTACTGTGAGTATATAAGAAGTCGTATATGCTAGATCTTTTAATAACCTTGAGGTTGACCTCAGAAATCTCAAGGTCACGTTTGACCTGGAATATGTGAGTTGGCCTCTGCAGACCAAACGCCTGTAGATAGCGCTCAGGTTTGTATTGTGAGCATATAGGAAGTCATGTTGGATTTTATGGTGACATCGAACTTGACCTCAGATGAGTTTGAGTGGTAAACCTCAAGGTAACATCTGAGCTGACATGTGTAAATTGGCCTGTGAAGGCATTAATCATTGTAGGTAGAGTTTAGGGATGTATTATGAGCATAATATTATATTATAGGAAGTCATGTACAGTGGATTTATTGGTGATCTTGAACTTGACCTCAAGTCTCAAGGTCACATCTAACCTGAACTGTGTACATTGGTCTCTGCAGACAAAACGCTTGTGGACAGTGCCTAGGTTTGTAATAAGAGCACATAGGAAGTCGTATATATATGGATCTTTTGGTGACCTTGAACTTGACCTCACATGACCTTGAATGGTGAATCTTCATGTCACATTAAACATGAACTATGTAAATTGGCATCTGCAGACTAAATGATGATAGATAAACCTTATGTTGTATTAGGGTCATATAGGGGATCATATGCAGTGGATCTGTTGATAACCTTGAACTTGACCTCAAATTACTTTCAATATTATTATAGCTCAATAGCATGTTTGCTGGTAAGCTTCAGCACCGTTGTTACTAGCATGCTATGTATTCACTTCGATTTTTCTCAAAATAGTGGCTGATTTTGCTGAAAACTCCAAAAATTCAAAGTATTTTTTCCGTTTATTGCTGCTATTACTCACCTTTAAACTATTACATGCTCAATTTCGATTCTGTGGATCGTTCTGGATTGACAATTCGCGTGATCCGGAGGTACAACGCCCGGAGATTGCAGGGTCTGTGTCCGCTGTAGAGGTGTAGACAAGTCTCCACAGGTGGCCTCGCTCACACGACCCGCGAGAGGCAGGAAGCTGGGAGGAGGAGCTGTAGGTGGTCAGCACTGAAGTAGGCTGTGCTGTACTTGTGACGATAGTTGAGAAAACATCGACTGCATCTGAGCAGTGATGCGTGTAGAGATGTCCAGTTCCAGTTGCTGTAACTCTTGAGGCGCGGATGAAGCAGGTGGATGAGCAACAACAGACTCCGCGAGCAACAAGGGACTCACCGTCGGTTCCCGAGCCCGAAGTGGGCAGGATGCAACGCCGTGGCATCGAGGAACATGCCTGAGCCGCTTTCTGAGCAGCGTGGAAGATGCATGTGCAGTCTATCGGAACCCGGTACCCGAACAAATGCCGTGTTCCTATCAGACCCCGGGACCCGATCAGCTCGACTCGGCATGGTCAGCTCAACTCCCAGCTCAACTCCAAAAAATGGGAAACCTGGGCGTGGACCACCGTCACACGTGTTAAGGGACACCCCTAACAATAAAGGATCCTTTCCTGTCAAGTTTCCACAAGATTGGATAAATCCAAGCAAGAAATTGAATAAACAGGTCAGAGTAGGCATGAAGTGTGGCTGTTTCCTCTGAGGAGAATTGGGAATGGAGGAAGTGGGAATGGTGCTGCCCCTGGTGGCAGCAATGGAGGGGTGATTCTTTATTCTTCCCCATATGAGAATGTTCTCTATGGGGCCGCCTAATTCAAGTAGGATGTTGGGGTTACCCGTGTAGTATTATGGAGGTAATGTATAGGGCAATAATATCTAAATTCACTGGTTGGTACAAACTCATGAAGAGAGTGCTCATGGTCATTTTCACGATTTATACTCCAAAGAAACAACCACATGTATCTGAAGAAATTGCTGGAAAGCATGGTAATCTACAACACCTTTGGTGCTATGTTTTATTCCATTTGTTTAAAACCACCACAATCACACCAATCACCACCACATGATCATATACAATGACACTCACTACATCATTAAATGCCGCAGATTTTCGCCTGAACAAGCCCTGGTACACAAGGATTACAGAATGCACAATGATAATACATTTACAATCTACCGTCAAATTATCAATACTACATGCATCATCACCAGGTGAAGGTTGACTGGTAACATAATCCTGACAAAGATATTCCATTACAAGATACCAATCACTCAAATTCTGTTAATATAAACCGATGTTGGAACTGTGGATCTGTAGATTTACAAACTCGTGAATGTGTTCACTATGGTTATTTGTCACGATGTAGCAGGTAGATGTACAGAACATCTGCCAATTTTCAACAATTTTGGCTGGAATTAAGATCTTGTAATGGAAAATCTTTGGTGCCGCTTTTCACTCAACCTGACTGCAGAAGGTATCATACATAACAGCCATTAGTTATGTGCAGGTAATAATCAAAATTTTAACAAGAAGTTCCAGAACCTTGGAGTTTGGCATCTTTATTCACCGGTGCATCGAGAGATTAGCAACAATCATTCAAACACTAATCAAAACATATTAAACTGTAATTTAGATTGAGTACAGATACAGAATCGTGAGTAGAACCATGATTCATACACCATCAACTATTTATGAGTGTAACAAAACTGCACAACCATCGAAGGTGCACATATCTGTTTTCAAGGAAGGCTTGAAATCATGTTTTGGACATGTCAGATAGGCTGAGATAGCAATACATTTTATATGCTGGGTTACACTGATCATCAATATTATAATACCTATAATTTAGTTACAGTATTTACATATCCACTGTAATTCATCATCCTATTTTATTTATTGCATGATGAAGATTTCACCATGGTGGTGACATTGGCTGTGGATTCTGTAGGTAGGACATGAATACGGCAGACACAGACAGCCTGAAAAATAGCAGAACAGAGATTACTCTACATGCTCTACACACATTCAAGTATGGACACTACAAGTAATATTATGTCCAACATGCACCTATAACCGGTACTCACATGAAACTACTGAGCATTTGTTTTGTGTCCTCAGATGACCTGGCATTCGCGAAGCTAATGAAGGCACAGTAGACTGCTGCCCAGGCACACCACTTCAACTGTTAGAAATACCAGGGGAACTATCAGTAAAGTTGATATCAGTACATGCATGAACTAGACGTCAAGGCCTAAAGATGCCTTGGAGGCATTTCGGTGTGATGATTAATTTATAATATATACTAGATATCGACGAAAAAGAAAAATGCCGACTCGGCAAAAAAATTTCGGGTCAAGGTCAAAGTTCATCCATAAAACCAATTAGACATGTTTGTCTAGGGCGACGAGTCCAAAAATAACGTCCGTTTCGATCTACGAAGCATCGTTTCCAAGATATCGACGAAACCGAAAAATGCCGACTCGGCCAAAAAATTTTGGGTCAAGGTCAAAGTTCATCCATAATACCCTTAAGACATGTTTGTCTAGGGCGACGAGTCCGAAAATAACGTCCGTTTCGCTCTACGAAGCACCGTTTCCGAGATATCGACGAAAACAAAAAATGCCGACTCGGCAAAAAAATTTCGGGTCAAGGTCAAAGTTCATCCATAATACCCTCTAGACATGTTTGTCTAGGGCGACGAGTCCGAAAATAACGTCCGTTTCGCTCTACGAAGCACCGTTTCCGAGATATCGACGAAAACGAAAAATGCCGACTCGGCAAAAAAATTCAAGGTCAAGGTCAAAGTTCATCCATAATACCCCTCAGACATGTTTGTCTAGGGCGACGAGTCCAAAAATAACGTCTGTTTCGCTCTACGACACACCGTTTCCGAGATATCGACGAAAACGAAAAATGCCGACTCGGCAAAAAATTTTCAGGTCAAGGTCAAAGGGTCATCCATAATACCCCTTAGACATGTTTGTCTAGGGCGACGAGTCCGAAAATAACGTCCGTTTCGCTCTACGACACACCGTTTCCGAGATATCGATGAAAACGAAAAATGCCGACTCGGCAAAAAATTTTCGGGTCAAGGTCAAAGGTCATCCATAATACCCCTTAGACATGTTTGTCTAGGGCGACGAGTCCCAAAATAACGTCCGTTTCGCTCTACGACACACCGTTTCCGAGATATCAACGAAAACGAAAAATGCCGACTCGGCAAAAAAATTTCGGGTCAAGGTCAAAGTTCATCAATAATACCCCTTAGACATGTTAGTCTAGGGCGACGAGTCCGAAAATAACGTCCGTTTCGCTCTACGACGCACCGTTTCCGAGATATCGACGAAAACGAAAAATGCCGACTCGGCAAAAAAAAATTGGGTCAAGGTCAATCTTCATCCATAATACCCCTTAGACATGTTTGTCTAGGGCGACGAGTCCGAAAATAACGTCCGTTTCGCTCTACGAAGCACCGTTTCCGAGATATCGACGAAAACGAAAAATGCCGACTCGGCAAAAAAATTTCGGGTCAAGGTCAAAGTTCATCCATAATACCATCTAGACATGTTAGTCTAGGGCGACGAGTCCGAAAATAACGTCCGTTTCGCTCTACGACGCACCGTTTCCGAGATATCGACGAAAACGAAAAATGCCGACTCGGCAAAAAAATTTAAGGTCAAGGTCAAAGTTCATCCATAATACCCTTTAGACATGTTTGTCTAGGGCGACAAGTCCGAAAATAACGTCCGTTTCGCTCTACGACACACCGTTTCCGAGATATCGACGAAAACGAAAAATGCCGACTCGGCAAAAAAATTTCGGGTCAAGGTCAAAGTTCATCCATAATACCCCTTAGACATGTTTGTCTAGGGCGACGAGTCCGAAAATAACGTCCGTTTCGCTCTACGACACACCGTTTCCAAGATATCGACGAAACCGAAAAATGCCGACTCGGCCAAAAAATTTTGGGTCAAGGTCAAAGTTCATCCATAATACCCTTAAGACATGTTTGTCTAGGGCGACGAGTCCGAAAATAACGTCCGTTTCGCTCTACGAAGCACCGTTTCCGAGATATCGACGAAAACAAAAAATGCCGACTCGGCAAAAAAATTTCGGGTCAAGGTCAAAGTTCATCCATAATGTTTGTCCATGTTTGTCTAGGGCGACGAGTCCGAAAATAACGTCCGTTTCGCTCTACGACGCACCGTTTCCGAGATATCGACGAAAACGAAAAATGCCGACTCGGCAAAAAAAAATTGGGTCAAGGTCAATCTTCATCCATAATACCCCTTAGACATGTTTGTCTAGGGCGACGATTCCGAAAATAACGTCCGTTTCACTCTACGAAGCACCGTTTCCGAGATATCGACGAAAACGAAAAATGCCGACTCGGCAAAAAAATTTCGGGTCAAGGTCAAAGTTCATCCATAATACCATCTAGACATGTTAGTCTAAGGCGACAAGTCCGAAAATAACGTCCGTTTCGCTCTACGACGCACCGTTTCCGAGATATCGACGAAAACGAAAAATGCCGACTCGGCAAAAAAATTTAAGGTCAAGGTCAAAGTTCATCCATAATACCCTTTAGACATGTTTGTCTAGGGCGACAAGTCCGAAAATAACGTCCGTTTCGCTCTACGACACACCGTTTCCGAGATATCGACGAAAACGAAAAATGCCGACTCGGCAAAAAAATTTCGGGTCAAGGTCAAAGTTCATCCATAATACCCCTTAGACATGTTTGTCTAGGGCGACGAGTCCCAAAATAACGTCCGTTTCGCTCTACGATGCACCGTTTCCGAGATATCGACGGAAACGAAAAATGCCGACTCGGCAAAAAAATTCAAGGTCAAGGTCAAAGTTCATCCATAACACCCCTTAGACATGTTTGTCTAGGGCGACGAGTCCGAAAATAACGTCCGTTTCGCTCTACGACGCACCGTTTCCGAGATATGCAGGATGCCTCATGGATGACTCAGCAAAAAATTATTTTGACCTCTAGGTCAAAGGTCGTTTGACGTATCGATCCCAAAATCAATAGGGTTCTTCCCTGTTGATATATAAACCTCTGTGCAAAATTCTGCAACTATTGCCTGAATATTTTTCGAGTTATCGTCCGGAAACCAAGTTTCAAGATCAGCCTCGATTTCATCCTCAAGGACCTCACGGACCTCGGAGCCGGATCAAAAAAAAATAATACACCCTAGAGATGTTTGTCTAGGGCGACGAGTCCGAAAATAACGTCCGTTTCGCTCTACGATGCACGGTTTCTGAGATATGCAGGAAGCCTCAAGGATGAATCAGCAAAAAATTATTTCGACCTCTAGGTCAAAGGTCGTTTGACGGATCGATCCCAAAATCAATAGGGTTCTTCCCTGGTGGCATATGAACCTCCATGCAGAGTTCTGCAACTATTGCGTAAATATTTTTCCAGTTATCGTCCGGAAACCAAGTCTCAAAATTAGCCTTGATTTCATCCTCACGGACCTCACGGACCTCGGATCCGGCTCAAAAAGAATAGGGTTCTTCCACATATCATTTCTGACTTGTGGTGAAAATTTGACAAGGATCTGCAAGGCAATCTAAAGTTATCGTCCGGAAACCAAAAGTGGCGGAAGAAGAAAAAAAAAAAAAAAAAAAAAAATTCTGCTAAAACCATAAAGGCATTTCTGCCGAAATGCCTTAATAACTCTTCAATCAGGTATCCTATGACATCATGTGGATGTCAGCACAATAAGACACTGATCATTGTGATGAAACTAATGAAATTTTTGACTGTTTATACCTTGAGCATGAGACCACACATACTGAAGATCATCCCCAACAGATTCATATACTCGGGTGTTGGATCTTCAAGGGGTCCCCCCGACGGCGGTGGTGTGTATCTGCAAGATGAAAGATTATGTTTCAGATTATATGTGAGAATGTTGTCATATTGGTGAAAGCAGTGATACAATGGGGATAAACTGAAACTGAAATTGCATATTTTCAATAAGGTTGGAAGCACATATCCTGTGAAATGCATTTGATTCTTGCTGTTCAGCTCAAGGAGGAAGAATGGTGCTTTATTCCCGGTTTAAAGTTCCATGGGAACATTGAATTGTCAGAATACGTTGAATACCGTAAGTGAAGTCAACACTCTGAGGATCGTCAGGAATGAACAATGGCAATATGACGTTATAGGTTGACAACGGAAGTGTAACCACCATCTTCTTATGACCTTTTGTGACCTCAAGCTCAATGACTAGAAACAGAGAGAGTGATATCGGAGTTGGCAGTCCACCTCTCTTCTATGTCCATGATTTTAATTTAGGAAATGGATCTGGTTGATCCCCATTATCAATAACATTGTCCCCTGAATAACATTGATAATGTAGGGTCAGGACAATACTCAGGTACCTGAGATCATCCTGGACAACTAGAAGATCTCCGTTTGCTGACAACTATGTTGATGTATCCCCCTGTCCCCTGATAGGCATCCAAAATTTGATCAGTCAGTGTATTTCATCAATGTCAGTGATAAATAGTCTAATTTAACTGTTTCTATTGTATATAAAATACAACAAAAGTGTGATAATCTTCCGTGCGAGTGCGTGTGCGTCACTTGGCAGGCAAAGATGTCAGGAAATTTGTTTGAAAAAGCACCCTGGCCAGATTCAGAACAGTAGATCGTGAGAAAAAACATGATAACAAGTGGATATTTCGTTGGATTTAGGAAGTATTGAATGAAGTATCGTGAGCCGCCTCTGACCAAGAATGTGAGTACCATTCCTGATTTTAACCAATTAGATCAAACTCAAAGTTCCAACTTTTTTGTCGGAAATTCTTCCTGTCCTCAGGGCTGCTTACTTTTTCTTCCATAACTCATGTGTAGCTTTGCAACAACTACCGATTGACTGTTTCATGTATATCGCCTAAACTTATAATGATACAGATACTCCGAATTTCCTGACGCAGTGTGATCAGTAGTCTCGACATATAAACACATAGAAACCAATCAACATATACATATGGATATCAATGAAGCATTTCTTGTATGAATTGTGCCTTTTTGCAGCATTTATGTGCCCTGTCCCTGATCATGCTGATTGGCTAATCCAATCACATGGTCAGCATGGTCAGACAAATAATTCCAAACTGTCAACAGACACAGCGGTGGCCACCGAAATATCATGCTTCGCACAGTTCATTTCCAGTATTTGTGTACTTTTGTTTGATTTCTAATTCTGTAAATGACACTTACTGGAAGAAATAAGACAACAAAGTGAAGATACGACCTTTTGTAAAAGTGTGTCGGTGTTTAGATGATGTTTCAGGGAAAGAATGTGGCAGCGAAAATATCAGTGCCATCGGTCATGAAAAAAGTTATGGCGATTTCTCTTAGCTGTGCTCAGGGGATTAGCTATGATACAGCTATTACTTTTAAACACACAGAGAAGGTGTTTGATTTCTGTCTGTGGTGTCCGGTTACTGTCATTTGAACTCACAATTCGTAATTCACCAATATTGAAGTGAGGACAAAATAATATTTCCATACACTTTGATAACTTCTACCACATTTATGTGCATAATACTGTTGCATGTAAAACAAATCAGCTAGCATTTTTCACTGTAGTTATAATAAGATTTCACCTTCTTAAGTGTCCGAAAACTGTATGGTTTCCAATTCCATTTCATTTATTTCGAAGAATCAAAATTGTAAACGTGTCAACGTGATTACATATACATGTTATATATGGAAAATTAGCCCAAGGGCTAGGAAAGGTTACCGGACAATATACATTTTAGATATTACCCTTTGCTCGGGACGAAAACAAACAAATCACGATAATGACAGTTTCCTGGTCTGACACACCAAATTGTCTTTGTGTATTCACTCAGATACACGAGAGGACCAAATTTACATATGACAACGTACTTGAATAACCCGAAATATTGTTCAAAATCCCTTCCAAACATTGACTTTAGCCTTGGCTGTCACCGACCACAAATTTTATCTGGAAGGATCAGCGATGTTTAGAGGTTTTTCAGCAATAAATCGAGGTATTTAGTAGAGTGGTCATGTCTAATTTGGGTCCTCTCGTGTATCAGCATTCATAAACAACGAACAGTTTGTGTGCCAATCCGTAAATTGGTCATAACCGTGATTTGTTTGTTTTCGTCCCGAGCACCAATGTGGGCCATCTTGGACGGGCTCCGCGTCGCTTGGGCTGCCATTCGATTTCCCCACACATAGGCGGTAGGAAGGGTCGCGTCGTCGGCCACATCACGTACAACCTATACTTACCAGCTACCTGTACCACTCATCGACTACAAACACTGATGCAGACAGTGGGCGAGTTCGATCAGTAACCAGACCATGGTACAGGAAATTGAAGTGCGCATGTCTGGTTTACCAGAGTGATTGAACGCCGCTGGGCCGACAGATTTACGACTTCGATTATTTACCTCCATTATCACTCAATACAAGTTGAGCGAAATTAAATTAAATTAACAAGCGCCCTGACGCATATGACACTCTGATATTTATATTGTCCTTTACATTTCGTTATCATTTCCTTTTTTCAATGAGATCAATCCGAATTACATGCCGTAAATGTTGTTCATTGAAACGGCATGATCCTACGCCATTTTGGAACCAGAGGAACATTACCCTCTACCTCCGGTCGGACCATAGGCACCAGAGTGATGTCACTCGGGTTCGACCAGAGTGAGTTCGGTCTACTTTGGTCGAACCATGGTGACCTTGGTCGATGACCGAACTCGACCAGTAGCATGTAGGGCCCGGAAGAGTGGGCGGGTACCCGAATTCGGGGCGGGTCATACAATTACCCGGGTCGGAATTTCATTACCCATACCCGAGAACGAATAAAGATAGTTTTTGTCTTGAAAAATTGTGATAAACGCTATTAAAATCACAAGAATGACAAGAAAATCATCGGGAAAAAATCGGAAGTAGTTTTATGAGGTCATGCGATCTCTTTCAAACTTGTAAATAAACACTGACCAAACAAATAATGTGTGTCAAAGATCGGTGACTGGCGTTTACTATGAAGCGGACTGACAAAATATCAGCTCAAGACGTTTTGGCTCATGTTCGTGTGATTCACCACTTCGTAAGTCAGCTTACGTGCATAATTTCATAAGATATTTCACCAGTTCACGCATTTTACATCAGCTCGACGCTCGCTTGACCAGAAAACACTACTTTCAAATCAACTTCGTAACTCAGCTTCCCAGCCCACTCAAGTCAGTTGACCAGTTCGTAACTCAGCTCACATTGGATGATGCTGCCACCTGGCGAATGCAATTGCTTTCTTGAAGGCCTAAAGTCAAGTTCATCACAAAACCTCACATTATTTCTAGCCACAACTTCGTTTAGGAGGGTCGGATCAATCTGAATTTTTGTATGCTTCCATTTGGCACAAAACCATATTTTTTCACCAAGCTTTTATCTTGAAAACTGAAAAAGTTGGCAATCTACCTCAATGTTAAATGTTGGACACAAATCGGATCACAGGAATTCAAGTAAATTTGGGAATTGCATGATTTTTATTCCGCTTAGAAATGTGATATGGGTAAAGTTTTAGAGTTGCTGTAAATAGCCATCTAAGTTCACTGCCACGAATTCTCGCGTTTTTGTGATCAGGCCATATTCGCGGCCATTTAACTTTGCGGTTTGGACGTCCTGAACATTTTTATCGGAACAATTATTTTTCACAACAAAGATGCAGGAGGAGGAATCTGATTGGATCCTGTATGAACATAGACATTTAGCCCAATGTCTATGGTATGAATATGCAATTTCAGTTATTATTTTACATGAATGGCCTCCCATAACTCTAGCAGTTCCCTGATTGAAGTGTACTAAAAGTACATGCAAGTACCTTACGTAGACTAGTCGTCCTGACAAACAAATACTCGGAGCAATGGTTCTATTCAACACTTGCAAACAAAAACAAATCTTATTTTAATGCGTGAGGTTATTATTGGGAGCTTCCAGCCTTACTGTATAGTATTCTTTTTACATCCAGTATCAGTATCACGTATCTCATATCTATAGCAATTATTCTCTCCCGAAAAACAATGCAAGTTGTTGTCAGAAATGTTTCTCGTCCGTTGAATTTCGCGATTTTATTGAATTCGCGAAAACAAACACGATAAAAGGGCGCGGATAACTTGTGGCTCTGTGTACTGGTGTATTCTGATAAAATATCATTCTTACAAAGCACTGTGCAATGTGAACATTGAACAATATGCCAAGTTCTGTTCAGACTTGCGAATTTCATGTTTTTCAGCTTCTTTTCAGCTTTCAAGATAGAAGTTCGAAATTTGATGAAAAAAAAATATGGTTTCAGGCCAAATGGAAACAAACAAAATTTTTAATTGATCTGACCATCCTAAAAGAATCTATGGCCAAAAATCATATGAGGTTTTGTGTTGAAGTTGACTTTACATGAAAATAATGGCGTTCGCCAGGTGGCAGCATCATCTAATGTGAGCTGAGTTACGAACTGGTCAACTGACTTGAGTGGGCTGGGAAGCTGAGTTACGAAATTGATTGGAAAGTAGTGTTTTCTGGTTAAGTCAAGGAGACCTGATGTAAAATGCGTGAACTGGTGAAATATATTACGAAATTATGCATGTAAGCTGAGTTACGAAGTGGTGAATCACACGAACATGAACCAAAACGCAGGCAGCACATGCCATCGACTTCACTGTTGGGGTTACCATGTAGGTGTTGAAACTCATCAACTTCAAGCCGATCGACACCCGTTGGTGAAACTGGGATATAACTGTCGGTGAATCGTCTCAAAAAACCGTCGGTGAATCGTCCTGTCGGTGAAACGTCTACTATTCTGCCGCTTCATAGTTTACGTGTTACAAATTGCTCCAGTTATTGCCTTTCAAATTTGATCTATATTTGGACGGGTTACCCGGGACGGGTCGGGTCAGACCACACGGGTACCCGGGTCGGAAATTTCCGACTCGTCCGGCCCTATATTTTAGTAGCATGGACAGTGGAATGTATCATAATTCCCTATTATCGCCCACTCTAGGTTGATTCATGTTTCCATTTTACTCATATAGCTAAAAGTTATTTATTACCTGTGGATTTTATTCGACCGTTTGGGGTCTGATGAGTTGTTTATGGTGGACATATTCCCTTAAAATATTCTATAGTCATGAATAAACAAAAATGGTCAACTTTCTTCAACTGACGCCCAGCCTAATTGGTATTCGGCGAACTGCGATATCTATGCCTGCGTACATGTAGATTCCCAATGAGGGATTATCAGAAATATCTGCAATCACCAGCTGGTAGCACTGCTTTATCAGTCTTATCAAGGATCCTCTATAATCTGATAATAGGATGTCCAACTCTGCACAGAGTGGACGTAAAATACGTGATTACGTAAAATGACGAAATCTCATTTGAGCGTGTCAAAACGGTGACAGGTGCTCGAAATTGAGTTTTTCATACTGCTTATCACTTCGCTCATGGTGACATTTATACAAGATCGGGCCCTGAGATTGAGCTCAGTGATCTTGGAGGGCGCGCGTGAGGGGTGGAGCCTCATTATCATCCACAATTTGTCTTTCTGTCCGCTTGCGAAGATATTTTTGATGTGGTCCAAGCACGTGCATGTCTGTATGCGTTTTTTTTTAGCACATCCACGTCAATAATTAATAAAGTTACCATTCAATCTTTTCAAAAATTTAGGACTGAGAAGCATTATCCAAAGTCTCGGAAATATCCCGTTTCCGGGGAAATCCGATAAAAACTGTCGGTATGAGAACCGTTCTAATATCATTACAATACTGAATTTTCACTAAATTTGGAGGTAGATCTCCTGTCTCATAACTCTGAAATGAATCTACCTTTCACATGCAAAATACCACAAGAGTTACATCAGAACTTGCTCTCGAGTATGTGGGTGTTTTTTTAATGAGGGGCCAATTTTATTGTCACCATGAGTGGGTCCGTTTTACAGGCGTTTTCGATGGCAATAAAATAGCATTTCAGGATTTTGAACGGTTGCCATGGCAACAAAAGTCAACCGATTTCTATGGAAACTGAATATTTCCAAGCCGTGAGGTTATACCCCCCCCCCCCCCCGCCCCACTGCTCTAATTTAAAGACTATTGGATTGAACTCGTTCGAGTTACAGCCGTCCATTCACATTCAAACATATACGCGGACACTCACAAATCCCGACCCCAATACCACATCATCGGCAACGCAAATGCTGAATATTGTTGAAGAAATTTAGGCCATACCCCCACTCAACGCAATCACCTATCATTCATTTCAATATTTAGTTCACAACTCTGCTTATGTTTATTACAAATCGATGTGCACATTCTGATTATCAACGCCCGGCAGTGTTTCAACACGCTCAAATCAGATTTACGTCATATTACGTAATCACGCCTTTTTGGGCAGAGTTGGACATCCTATTATAGAAGATCCTTGGTCTTATGACGTCATTTTACTGTTTTTTGATGGCGTTATCAATATAAACGTAATTTCCCGCCAAAATGTACGTCATTAGTGATTACAGACGATATCCGTTTATGATTTTGGCGCCAAAAAGGACTGATAGTACAATGCTGCCCCCTGTTGAATGATGTTTGATAACCCCCTATTACACCCAAGCATGTGAGACAGGTGTTGTTTTCTTCCAGGATCTTGCGCTGGGACATAAGGGCAAATCAGGTCAAAAGTGGGTGAAAAAAAAACTTCCCACTTCTGTCTGGATCTTCACAAGTCGTGAACAAGATGGCGGCAAGCCGAGAGAACGTTCGCGGTAAATATGAGAATAATATATATTGTAACGGATTTGGAACGGAAATGTTCCCCAGGTTTTCCGTCAAGGAAACAGACGTATAATGTTTTAAAGAGTGTTCCTATACTGTACATGTGTTATTTTGTTGATAAATATTATATACGGTTACAAATATTTGAGAGGTGGTCCAGCTCAGAACTTAGTATATTTTCTCACGGCTGAAACGGAGCCGCCGGACACCTTCTCGGTTGAGCCGGAGCATCCGGAGTACAAAAACATCAAACTACGTAATTTCCAAAAGGTCACATGATCAGCCTCATTTTCGGTTTGAAAGGTGACGTGGCAGCCACTGATTGGTTCTAGCATACATTTAGAGATTCTGGAAAAATCAGTGTTTCGTCGGTCTGTGACGTCACATTCAGTTGGTCACGTGACACCGGGTCTGTGTCTATAAAAGCCCTCGTCCCGGTGAGGGTCAGTGAAGTTGGTGTTCTGACGTTGATTTGTGCAGACCCGTCTTTCAGAGCAGAGGTACTCCGGCTCACGGTAGAGTGATGCAGATGGTTTCAAAATACTGTAAAACTACTATTTTTGGCGGACGATTTATTTGGCGGATTTGGCGGTAGGGGAAAAACCGCCAAATTAAATCGTCCGCCAAATTAACTAGATATATATTAAGAAATATAAGTGGTTTTAAACCCGCCAAATTGAATCTCCGCCAAATAGCGTGGGGCTCAAAACCGCCAAATTTAATAGCCGCCAAAATTAGTCTCTTTACAGTACATCTTCCAGCTGTAAACTTAGAAAAAATAAAGCTGAAAACTTTATCCGAGTTATTTTTCCGTGTTCCTGAAGAAACTTGAAAAATGATAAAGTATCAGTAAATACAGAGAAATGAGAATTAACGGAAACTATATACAAAGTTAGCCGTCGGTTAAGATAAAGCTGATAACGTCTGAGGGTGATCAGGAACCCAGATCATCAGAGAAGACAGAGATGGGTGGAGCAGTTGTGGAGAGCAGCACGTGGCTGAGTTCTTCATTTCAGACGCAGTTGCAAAAACGGAGGCGGAGCACAGCTAAGTTTTTCCTCCTAGGTGCAGTTGCAGAGTGCAGACGGTGACGGTTGGAGGTCCATTCCAGACCACGCTACCAATCCTTAGCGATCTCCGACCATCTCAACTGAGTAGCAGTAGCCGATAATCTTTCGTCAGTTCTGGCTGACCCCAGATCCGTTACAGACATATAATCAACTTTTTGGTGGCAGCGGTGGGATCCATCTGCAGTCATGACTACAAGGCGAGGCAGAGCTGTGGAACCGCAGCTAAGGGCAGCCGTGTCGGAAGCAGAGCAGCCGATGGGAGTCGTTGGAGCTGAGCAGTTGCAGTTGCCAGTTATAAGGAAGCAGTTCTACCCACAGAGCCAAAGCAGGTGCAGCCGGAGGAACGTCCTCGAGAGCAGAAAGCGGTTGCAGAGGGGCATTCTAAGGATCCTCAGGTGGTAAACCTGCAGAACATATGGCACAGGGGGCAGCTGATTTTCTGGACCATGCAGGTGACCGGGAGCAGGCAGTAGAGCCGGACAGAGATGAGGATCTGGTTGACAATCTGACCAGGCTCCTTGCAACGCAGATGGACGTATTCCAGCAGCACTTAAAGTGAGAAAGACTGAATCAGGCTGAGGCAGTGCAGAGGCAGGCGCCAAGAGCAGGAGTAGCCAGGCTGATGACCTATGATGGGTCCAACCCTTGGCCGGAGTATGAGGCACATTTCTTGGAGTATGCCCGGTACTATCGGTGGAAGGAGGAGGAGAAGGCGCTGAGTTTGTGCGTTAGCCTGAGGGGTAACGCCCGCAGTGTTTTGCTGGACAGTGGTTGCAGCGCTGAAGCAGCAGTTCTGTCCGGGTGAAAAGACTTTGTTTATCAGGCAGGGTTGCAGAACAGGAGGCTGTTGCCAGAGGGAGAGCTGTCGGAACTGGCCAGAGGCATCCGCTGTAAGACCAGGCTGGCTTATCCCAGAGCAGATCCGGTAACAATGGAGGTGCTGATGAAAATGCACTTCTGTAACAGCCTCACCAACAAAGACATGCGGTTATCAGTGCTCAAGAGCCACCCAGAGACGCTTACACAGGTGCTAACATTTGTGACGGAGTATGAGAGCATAATGAAAACAGCCAGCAGTAGAACAGCAGAGCGGCATCGGGCGAGGCAGCTAAGTGTGGAACCGGAGTGGAGTCAGCCATTGACAGAGCTGCATAAACAGGCTGAGCAGACGCAGCAGCAGTTGATCGACCTGATGGCCCAGGTCAAACAGGCAGTTAATATGCAGAGGCAGCAGCGCAGACCGAGAGCAGACTTGGAATGCTTCAATTGCGGTAAAAAGGGCCACTTCCCCTCGGGATTGCAGACTTCCGAGGAAGCAGCAGCAGCAGCAACAACAGCAGCCGCAGCAGCAGCAGCAGCAGCAGCAGGGAAACTAGAACGGGTCTCGGGAAAGGGGACAACTGAGACCCGGAAAAGAGGACACCCCCATAACCGGCAGGTGATCATAGGGCCCGGTCCCAGGGGAGAGGTTGGTATGTGTGTGGCAATAAGAATATACGGAGAACCAGTAACGCTGGTAGTCGATACCGGCAGCACCGTCACCATGCTTAACCATAGAACCTGGGAAGGCATCCGAAAACCGGGAATGAAGCTGAAGCGTTCTTCTGTTCGTCTTTCCATGGTGGACGGCAGCAGTATCCGGACCTATGGACGGAGAGAACTACCACTTACCATCAGTGGGGCAGCGGAAAACTTGGTGTTTGAGATAGCAGACTCTGAAGATGAGGGAGTGTCCAGAATCAACTTCGACCGGATGACTATGCAGATGGGCAGTCAGGAGGTGTTTCTCACCATGTTTGAGTAGTCAAGAGAGGAGTTTTCGGTCAATGCTGTTGCTGATTATCAGATTCCGGCGAAAACCGAACAGCTGATTATAGGGCAGGCAGATGGTGTCCGTAATGCAGAAGGAGTCCTGGAAATGACTCAAGAATGGAGGGTAGACCATGGCTGATTGGGAGAAACTTGTCACGCATAAAACAAGGCACAGTTCCTGTCCGAGTCATCAATGTGCAAGCAGAGCCAGTGACCATCAAGTGAGGAGCACAGTTGGCGACGATGACTACCCTGGCAGCAGGTTGCAGTATTGTCGCGATGCCAGAATGGAGCAGGAAAGTGCAGATTGCTCCAGAAATATTTGCTGGGCGGAACTGGAGCGGTTACGACAAGCTGAGGCAGTTAGCTGAGCAGACTCAAGAGGCAGTACCGAGTCACTACCGTGAGAGGGTGACTGATCTCCTGTTCCAGAACATGCAGACTTTCAGCAACGATGCTGGTGAGCTGGGGCAGACTCATGTAGTGCAGCATCAGATAAACACAGGCAGTCAACGGCCGATTAAGCAGCCGACCAGGCGGATTCCTCCGAACAAAAGGGAGCTGGTGAGCAGCATAATCCAGGACATGAAAGACAAAGATGTCATCGAAGATAGCAGTAGCCCTTGGGCTTCTCCGATTGTGCTGGTCAAAAAGACGGAACCACCTGGTTTTGTGTGGATTATCGGCGGTTGAACGCAGTTACGGAGAAGGATGCCCACCCGTTGCCGAGGATCGATGACACGATTGTAGCCTTTGCGGAAGCCAAGTGGTTTTCCACTCTTGAACTGACCAGTGGATACTGGCAGGTCGGGGATGACGAAGACGCCAAAAAGAAGTCAGCATTCTGCATGCCCGGTGGCTTATACTAATTCAAGGTCATGAGCTTTGGATTGTGCAACGCTCCGGGCACATTCGAGCGGTTAATGGAGAAGATGCTGGGTGGACTTTCCCGGAAAACATGCCATATTTATTTAGACGATGTCATCATTTATAGCAAGACCCTGGAAGATCACATGCGTGACATTCAGGAAGTCTTCAACAAGCTGAGGGAGGCAGACCTGAAGATCAAGCCATCCAAGTGCAGATTCTTCCAGACGGAAGTGTCCTTTCTCGGGCATATTGTCGGAAGGGATGGAATTCGGACAGATCCAGCCAAGACAGAGGCAGTGCGGAAGTGGCGGACACCAACCAACCTGACAGAGCTGCGCAGTTTCCTGGGGCTGTGTTCTTATTACAGGAAATTCGTGCCCAAGTTTTCGGACATAGCGGCACCGCTGAACCGGCTGACGGAAAAGGGAGTGCAGTTCCAGTGGCAGTCAGAACAGGAGCAAGCGTTTGCAGGGCCGAAAAAACGACTGGTGACGGCACCGATTCTCGGTTACCCGAGAGAGCAGGGCAGATACATCCTAGATACGGATGCAAGCGATTCCGGATTGGGAGCAGTGCTGTCGCAGGAGCAGGATAATCAGGAGTGAGTCATTACACCGGCTCTCCAGGGCGCAATAGGATGGGCCGACAAAATATGGTCATGAAATTTGTCGTTTGACTCTTAGGTTCCACTCCACACAAATGGGCCACAATGGAAACAATTGATTTTTCACTTCATTGTGTTATTTTAAAGTATCATTTACATTTTGTATTTATTCACTTGTAGGCTATTTCACTTGAAAAATGTGAATAAACTCAATCAAAATCAATAGGTGAAGTGTGCCAAGTTATAGAACGATGCCATTTATAATCAGCAAAAAACAGTGTAAACAAGTTAGAAAATAATCAGAGTAAAAGGAGGTAAACGATTTTTTAAAATCAGAGCAAGGATCCTTGATCAGAGTACAAAAACTTGGTCTACAGATCAGCAGCCTATACATGTAAAGCCTTAACCTGAAAATGTTACAGTAAGTACTGCAGTTCTTGTTTTACCAATTGTCTTTAGCGTGTCAAAGGTCAAGGCTGTTTGTGTGAAATTTTGTAGTTTTGTTTTTATTAAAAAGTCATAGATCTACTTTATGCTAGGTACAATACAACTGTTCACAAAAATCCTTTCTGTTTTCAAGGACTGTATTCATCGTCGTTCCATATCGTATGGTGACCAAATTGCCCAAAGTCCGCTAGATCTAGATCTATCATAACGGTTTATGATGATGGACTACCCGGGCTCCGGCCGCTGCCGGGCTGCGGCCGCTATACAAACATATAGACATAGCGCAGCCGAGGTGTGACCGCGTCACACCTCGGCTGCGCTATCTGTGGACTGGCTGCGGCCGCCTATACAAATCAATACAAGATACCGGCGCCCATCGTGGTGAACGGTTGATTGATTAGACCTTAATTGTTTGTTTTAATACCGCCTGTTGATCCTCATGATTTTGACACGCCAGTAAGCGTGACATGAAGATATTGATAACTGATAATTGATAGCACAATGCTTTTTCAAGGTTGAACATTTATTCATTGCCGCCAATTTGATACCCAAAAGTATCAATTAAAAAATATACGACAACTACATATACAAAATTTTGATTTGATTTATTTGATTAAGCATGTAAAAATGTACAAAGGTACAATAATACATAAAAATCAGGATAACACAAAAAAGTGCAAGCACTTATTTCCATTGTGGTCCTTAGACAATCACAGACAAACATGGAGAGCTGACTATAAACAATACAAATAAGGGGTGTATAGAATAATAATAATAATAATAGTAATAATAATAGTAATAATAATAATAATAATATTAATGATAAAAATAATAATAATAACAGTAATAATATAAATTATAGTAATAGTTGTAAAATAAACAATATTGATTGTAGAGAAAAGTATACATAGGTTTTAACAACTTAATATTAGGTAGAGATATACAAAACAATTATAATATAAAACATGAAGACTAGGATTGACTAGGTTGACTAGGAAATTATATTAATAGAAAATATAAGTGTTAGATTCCTGATTCTGAACACACTCAAATAAAAATCTTCTGAGTAAAACTTTGAATTGGGACTTGCTCTGAATACTTTGAATATTGCTTGGTAGCTGATTCCATAATTTGATAGAAGTATAATAAAAGGAAGCTTTACCAAAACTTTTAACTTGAGGAACATGGACAGAGTGACTACTTGATCTTGTGTTAATATTGTGAACCTGATTTACATTTCTGAATGATTCCTGGAGGAAAAGCTGATAATTGATAACACAATGCTTTTTCAAGGATGAAAATTTATTCATTGCATTGCTGCGAATTTCATACCCAAAAGTATCGATTAACAAATATACGACAACTGCATATACAAAATCCTCAGACAATATCAAGCTGTAGCCTACAGAATTCATAGAATACTAATACCACTAGAACTACAAGTTATACAAGGGTCTTTCACTACTTGGAATCCCACTCGGTTGAGTCGCCTCAACCGGCATTTGTTGATAATTAATCCGCTCAGATCTATTTAATTGATTACTTTAATAATGGCTTACAGTTTCACAGCTTCGGGTTATTCTACATCACCGTACATGGTGGCTTCTCAATTTATGCATGGTTAACCATTTGCGCGGGTGGCTTCCTGACAGTTGATGGATATAATGCTTTGATTGGGTGGCTTCTTCGCAGTTGATGGCAATTACCGTGTATTTCAATCGTGTACCTTCAACCATAATATATTTGTTGTCCAATGTTTAAGAATCAAATTTTCATCAACATCTAATTTAAATATTCTAATGTTCCATACGTATACGTGGTTAATATGGCAGGTCTTGAAATTGACCGTATGTATTTGATTATGAAGTTTTTTCTATGATCTTAGTTTCGTTTTAAATATGTGGTTGAAGTCTCTTCCATTTTTCTTTAATCTATCGTAATGTTTCTTATTTTTGTTTCTTATACATCGTTTAATATATTTCCTATGGTTTCCGTTGACGTCGTTAAAATCTCATCTATGCCTAATTGTATAGCATCCACAAAATACCACATAAAGTATAAACACCTAGACTGACAAAAACACGACAAGTTGAATAATTCAAATAGTTTTTTATTTCAATTTATGGCTACACAGTACTATGTTCATGTAATCAGCTTTATTTGATACAGTTAATTTGAATGGTGGGTCGACGACATCGATACTAGCAACGATGTCGTTCATGGTTTTCTGCATTGTCCATCTGGTTAGATCCTAGTATTCGCCGTTTACGCTCCGACATCAGCCAGGACAATCCACGCGAATCTGCAAATAAATGGAGTATATCAGACTAAAGGCAATGAGGTTTCAATACGCAAGCGATTATTTAGTCTGGCTGCGTGTTCGTTCCGTCTTTTATCTATCTCACAGGCGGCCGCACCCCGGCTCCAACAGGCGGCCGCACCCCGGCTATAACACGGGGGCCGCAGCCCGGCGGCGGCCGGAGCCCGTATACCCCATGATGATAACGCTTTCACATCAGTGTCATCACGGGTTGATATGACCAATTATTGGCTGCATTTAAATCAATGTTAAATTGGGCAACTTCGGGTGTGCGTTTCACCTTTCCAGAAAAAAAATTAGGGCTTAACAGTTGACAGGGTGTGATAGTAAAATCATAGTACTTTAATAAAATCTAGGTCTCTATACAGCATTATAGTACCAATTTTTCATAAAATGACGTTGAACAGGACCCCTGTCAATTTAGCTCGTTTTCAGATCGCAATTGCCGACGTAGCATACATTCAGCAAAACCTTTCTCTACTCCAAATCCCGGGAAATTTTTCGAAATTCTCTACTCCAAATTCCGAAATCCCATCGGAATTTTTGCTTCTCCCAAAACCAGACTTCCACACGCGCAAAATAATCCAGCACGTGGATCAATATCGCTTCGCGTTGTCTCCCTAGGCAACCATACATCTGGCTAAATGACGTCACTTAAAACGGAATCCTCAATGTGGGAGGCATCCCCAGGTCTATTCCTGGCTTCTACCCTCACGCGACATCGGTGGAGCGTTCACACGTAATATTTAGCGCTATCATAGCGTTATGCTTCCAGTAGTCAAAAACGTAAATACCTGTATTATTCACTGTGTGGTAGCCCTAGATATGACTATTCATTCGGTACATTTTAACCTTCGGGGCACCAAATATAGTCATAAAGGCATTCGACCCTGAGTGTTCTGACAAAAACTGCGGTGGTTTTAGCATCTACAAAACACTTGACAACACATACCTCAATTTTTTGTGAGAAAGATTAGTCATTTCCGAGCAAAACGACCACTATCACTGTGTTACGGAAGCTCATATTCGCCACATAGAGGAGCACAAATTTTTTTTAGAGCGTTATAACGCTCTAATTACAGTGTAATAACGCTGTAATACAGCGTTATAACGCTCTAATTTACAGCGTTATAACGCTCTAATTTAGAGCGTTATTACGCTCTAAATTAAACCGTTCACCTTCCCATCATATTTCCAATGTCGTGATTTATAATAAACATATCTAGATCAGAGTAATTTTGAGATTTCCCTACATATGATTGCCGTATGATTGAGCTGATGAACCAGCAGGTCCGATGATGTCTCTGGCAGTGTAATATTACGCTGTATGTTATTACGCTGTAATTTAGAGCGTTATTACACTGTATTAGAGCGTTATTACGCTGTAATTTAAGCATAATAACGCTGTAATTACAGCGTAATAACGCTTAAATTACAGCGTAATAACGCTCTAATACAGCGTAATAACACTGTAAATCACAGCGTTATAATGCTCTAATACAGCGTAATTACACTTAAATTACAGCGTAATAACGCTCTAATACAGCGTAATAACGCTGTAATACAGCGTAATAACGCTCTAATTTACAGCGTAATAACGCTCTAATTTACAGTGTAATAACGCTCTAATTTACAGCGTAATTACGATCTAATACAGCGTAATAACGCTGTAATTAGAGCGTAATTACGCTGTAAATTAGAGCGTTATAACGCTCTAATACAGCGTAATTACGCTTAAATTACAGCGTAATAACGCTCTAATACAGCGTATTAACGCTGTAATTAGAGCGTAATTACGCTGTAAATTAGAGCGTAATTACGCTATAAATTAGACCGTTATAACGCTGTAATAGAGCGTTATAGCGCTGTATTAGAGCGTAATAACGCTCTAATTTACAGCGTAATTACGCTATAATTTACAGCGTTATTACGCTGTATTACAGCGTTATAACGCTGTATTAGAGCGTAATTACGCTGTAAATTAGAGCGTTATTACGCTGTAAATTAGAGCATTATTACGCTGTAAGTTAGTGTTATTACGCTGTATTACAGCGTTATAACGCTGTAAAGAAAAATGTGCATTCCTCCATCTGGCGAATATGAGCCACCGTACTGTGTCGAACACTCAAGCAGATTGCAAACAATAAACTTATTTTCACAGCGCCATAAAATTTGAGTCGCCGTTACATACAGCATCGATTTTACGATGATACCTACCTATCGATCCTAGAAATTTTCAGGATGTTGCCTGAACCACACAATATTTTTTTTTTGGCCTGAGTATTTGCCCCATTCTACTGGTCACTGTAACTGAGTATGACTGCCATATACGTGTGTACCCAGTAGTTTTTATGAAGCTGACATTGTTACTGATGGGTGACCTGTGTGTACAATTTTGACAAAATGATGATAAAACTTATTGCTTATTCTTTGGCTTTTGCAGTTACATGGTTAGACTTGATTACCTACAACGGTGAAACATGGCTGAGCGGTTATTCGATGAACTGCTGTCTCCCGTTGAGGAAGATGGACAGGACTTTGTTCCAGAAAAACCTGAATGTGAGAATCAACAAATTGCAGGCCCAGGGGGTGATGGTGATCAGCTGGGTATTCAGGGCAGTAAATCCATGGAGAACATCCTACTCGAGAACAGTGCCATGGAAGATAGCATCGACTTAGGAAATAACAGCTGTGCCATTGATGATAAAAGTGAAGATGCTGTGAACTTAGATTTGGATGAAAATAAAGTCTTGTCCGACAATGAAGAAATTAGTGATATTCCGACGGAGGCCACTGTTTCTAACACTGAACAAATTGCAGATACTGAACAGGTTGAATCTCCGACTAATACTATGCCCGACAAAACTGATCTTGCTGATCAATCGCACAAACCTGAACATGCTGAATCACCGGGGGATATCACAAAGTATTTTTCTCAAGATCCACAGTTCGAAAACACTGAAGATATCTTTGACATTCTTGCTGTACCAGCAACTGAAAACCGGCAGTTCACTGATGATACAGGGTCAACTACCGAACAAGGTCAAAATGCATCAAATAACGAAACTCAACATGTTGAACATAGTAACACGAAGGAAGAAGGAACAGCTCCTGGTTCAACAGATGTAGTTGAGAAAGCCGAGAAAAGGGTCCGCATCCACCTGGAGTCACATTCGTCAGTGAGTGAGGAGGCTACGACTGTGGACTTCGAAGAGGACAAGGGAGCCGAGCCTCTGAAACCAACACCAAGTACTCGTAGTCTCACCAAGTACTTCACCAGCGACAGCACACAACTAGAAGACGAGGCCAAGAGGTTTTTTGACACATTTACGGCAGACGAGCCTGAGGAACCTTCCAGTCTGACTTCTCACACGGGAGGCTCGGAGCCCACGTCTGCTTCTGCAGATGCTGTCGGGACGGTGATGTTTCCACCCGAGACGCCACCAATACCTGCAGGCTCCCCAATCCCTAGTCCTTTCCACCAACAGGTGTCGGCATCATCTTCAGCCACTGATTCACTCCCGATCCTCCCCGATGTGGAAACCAAGGACGGTCCAAGGTCACGCACAACGTCTCTCTCTTACCAGGACGATACTACAAACAATGCACCACAGTTCTCCCTAGGTGACACAGACGATCCTTTCACAGTTGGCCTCAGTATCAGTGATATAGATCGACGAAACGATGCCTGGATCCCATCAGAAGTCACGCGCCAGGTCTTGATGGCTATCATCACAGGTCAGACTACGAGTGTAGTTACCCCTCCAGAACAACTGACACGACCAGGCCTCATCAAGGATGAACCACTTGTGAGTTGGGATCACTAGGCATGCCATACGAAAGATCTAATTGAATGCTATATTACCGTATCACGGTTTTTATCCAAAAAGTTTAAATGAATTGAAATTGAATCAAAATTGAATTAAATTTGATTGCACATTGAGTCAAAACTGATTGAATCAAAATTGAATTGAATTAGATTGCACTGCGAGTCAAATATGATTGTATGGTGAATCCAATTCTAACTCAAAACTACAGGTTCCTGATGTGATTTCAGGGTGATCCAGTACGTGATTTAGTACAGAGATTTCTAGGTGAACAGGAGGCGCAGAAGCGAGTTTGCCTGACTGCGGACAGTGTTCCACAGGATGAGACAGGACTCCGGCAGCTCATTGTATGTGTTTGTCCTTCAGACTTGTGGAAAGTGACCATCATTCGCAGGTACCTATATGTTGTGCAGATATTTGAGTAGGGTTGATGTCAATTATGTTGCAGAAAGCCGAGTGTTGGAGATCAGCAATTGATCTCACAGGACGCCTGCTGACTCAGTGTGGACAGGGACTTGGCAAAGTGGGCACACCCAGCAAACATACACCATACACATTACAGGTAGCTACGGTACACATTGAGTAATGAGTATACATGGGTCTGTATGTGCATGATGTACATATATTTAGTCACTATATGTGTGGTTTATCGTCATTCAGACCTAGCACACCATACTGGAGAATCAAAATCTTAAATACATGTACACAAGGGTAAAAAAGGGACATCTTGTCTACTTAATACTGATTAACATGTTCACTGCAGTAAGCATGTACATGTAACATGTCTCTTGTTTCAGCTGTGGTTCTGTCGACTCTCTCTGATGGTGCGTCTTAGACTCTATGCGAACACAGATAGTGAGCTGCAGGCTTTTGGCAACATGGATAAACCAGACTTGTTCTATGAGTTTTACCAGGACAAGTATCCAGGCAGAAGAGGTAAGATATACATGTAAATGTAGTAGTTTCCTTGCATTATACTTATTTGTTGTCATTGCCTTCATCCGTGATTCCTGCATTTAACCATGTTACGTGGTTTATCACATAAGTTTTTTCCCCAACTTACCATGCAAGTTTGATCTATGAGAGCGGCGTCTCCATGACTTCCGTGACACGGCGTCTCCATGACATCCGTGACACGGCGTCTCCATGACTCCCGTGACACTTTTGTATCTCCCTAGGTTCAATGGTGCCGTTTGGTTTGCGAGTGCTTCACGCCGAACTGCCACTTCACCTCGGCAAGGCTCAGGAGAGTCTGGATCGTCTGTACTACATCCATGCTATCGTAAGCAAGGTAACTATGATAGCATCCATGCCGTCATTAGCAAGGTATCCATGGTAACATCATTAGCAAGGTAGTCTTGGTAACAGCCACATCATCACCAGCAGAAATACCTTAAGTTTGGTTTTGTCAGAATTCTTCTTCCCAAGGTAACGTCTTCAAATTTTCGCAGCTGCTCAGTTCTCAGTCATATTATGTAGATGTAAAAAAAACCTGTGTATTTTATGCTGAGAAAATCCAAAAGGATATCTCGGCGACTGCTTCGACAACATTCTGATATGACATCACAAACGCCAGGTCTTTTTTTTTCACGTACTAATGACATACACAATACACAACGTATCTAATCATAGAATAGCTTGCTATTGGTTTCCAGATAAGACAAACCGTCTCCTCATGTTTTGTGAACAAATTGGCCTCTTGGTGCAACAGAATCAACAAAAATATTGAATGCAAAAAATCATTAGCACTTCTGCCACCCCCCCCCCCCCCCCCCCTATGCTTTTTTACCGTCAAAACCATTAACTATATCCACCGTAAAGTACTTTTGCAGTACATGTAAATTTGCAGTACATGTAAATTTGGACTCCATCACTGTAAATTTGGATTCCATCACTGCACATGTATGTATATTCTTTGTAAATAGATATTGTCAAACCTGGAATCTGGTCTAGCTGAGGATGGCAGCATGCTGAGTCTTAGTGATGACAGTCGCAAAGGTTTGTCACATGCAGTCACATTCGATGTCCTGTCATCATAATTTCAGATTTGTTTTCAACATATATTGATTCTGCACATATACTTGAATAGCTGTTTGATTGTTTTTGCTCAGCCTCCAGAGACCTGTGGGAAGAGAGACTAGTACAGCTGATGTACTCTATAGTCAACTGTCTTCTCTCTGTCAAGGTGAATTCTTAACATACTGGACACTCATAACTCCCTCAGTATTACATTCATTTCCCGCCACTGTAACTCCACGGTGTTTAGGATGTCCAGATGTGACAGTCTAACTGAAGTTAATCAATATACAGGATTATGCTGCTGCTCTCCGAGTGCTTGAGGATTTACTGAGTAAAGACAAGACGAAGAAGGACAAGATACTCTGTAGCATCGCTCGTATTTACCTACAGGTGAGAATTCCCGACAGGTTCACGTGCTGCATGCAGCCTGCAAGAGCCCATGCACTTAGTCCAGAAGCATTATTCCATAGCAGTAACTAGACATTTCCGGTCGCCTACGACCGCTTGGGTGTATCCCCCGTAGCCTTATCATCCCTGTTGCCCCAAATATATTACTGATAAGTATGAAATGCTAGAGCAAGGGCTAAAAAAGATTACCAGAGAAATGTAAAATCTTAAGCCACAACTGTTTTGTTTTCCACCAAAATTGCTGCATTGATCTTTCAATATTATCGAAAGTCGAATTCAAGATCACCTCCAAAATCACTGCATATGGATTTCCATTTCGACGTGTTTGACAAAATAACGAAATTACAGCCAGATCAATCTTTCCACCTGAAGTTATATGTCAACCCAGAATAGTTGACAAACCTGGTTCAAAGTTGATATTCAGAGTAAAAATTGACCAAAACTGCATTTCAAGTTAAAGAAATTGGAGCCAGATTGAGCTTTTCGCCATGGGTTATATTTTAACTCATAATACAGTGGTCCCCCTCAGATACAACCCCCCTCAATAAAGACTTCCCCCTCTGTAAAGACTTTTTCTCGTGGCGCTAGGATGACTTTAACATGTAAATGAACCCCTCTAATAAGACATCCCCTTAGATAAGACCTTCATTTTGTAAAAGTTGACCAAAACTGCATTTCAAGATGACGAAATTGGAGCCAGATCGAACTTTTCGTCATAAGTTATATTTTAACTCATAATATGTGCCAAACTTGATTTCAAGTTGGAATTCAAACTAAAAGTTGACCAAAACTGCATTTCAAGATGACAAATTTGGAGCCAGATCGAACTTTTCACCATAACGTATATTTTATCTCATGATATGTGCCAAACTTGGTTTCAAGTTGAAATTCAAATTAAAAGTTGACCAAAACTGCATTTCAAGATGACAAAATGGGAGCCAGATCAATGTTTTCACAAAAAGGTCTATTTTCACCTGAATATATGTTCCAAATTAGATTTGAATGTGAAATTCCATTACCTGGTTCAGCTCAATAATAAGCTTTTCCCGTCTTAACTATTTTTTTGAGGTAAATAATAGACTTAACTAGCAAAAATAATGTTAACTTATTTGGTTACAGCCATAAAACTTCTACTGAACAGAACCTTTACCTTGTTGAGCCCAATAATAAATATTTCTTGTCTTAACTATTTTTATTGTGGCCAATAATAGACTTAACTAGTAAAAATAATGTCAACTTTTTCGGTTACACCCATGAAATCTGTACTGGACAAAACCTTTACCTTGTTGAGCTCAATGATAAATGTTTCTCGGCTTAACTATTTATATTGAGGTCAATAATAGACTTAACTAGCAAAAATAATGTTAACTTATTTGGCCAGAGCCACAAAATCTCTACTGGACATAACCTTTACCTTGTTGAGCCCAATAATAAATATATCTTGTCTTAACCATTTTTATTGTGGTCAATAATAGACTTAACCAGTAAAAATAATTTTAACTTATTTGGTTACACCCATGAAATTTGTACTGGACGAAACTTTTACCTTGTTGAGCTTTAATAATAAATGTTTCTCATCTTAACTATTTTTATTGTGGGAAATAATAGACTTAACTAGTAAAACTAACGTTAACTTATTAAATAATATTGTTCTGTTTTCACCCAAAACATCAGTTCTCTATTCTGAACAAGAATCCATTGCCATTTACTTTCATAATACAGAGTATTGGAGTGAGCACAGATGTCAAAGTGGGTATTTTAATGGTCGTAATAAGTTAGTCCATTAACTAATTAATATTTATTTGATCATTCTGAAAAACAATAGGTTTCGTGTGACGGTCTTTCTCATCGAGCCTGTGCGATTTCATGATCATTCAATGAAAACTCCCACTCGTAGAGCGTTCACAAGCCATGTGTGTTAAACAGGCTAATTTGAGCACAAAATGTGTCGCCAATCGGCCAATTTGGTCGCTATGGCAACCAAAATCGATTGGTGTCGGGATCTTACCATAGGATGTGTCTGTATAAAAAATTATTAGAATCGGTTAAGATTTGCAACCTGTAGAGCGTTCACAAGAAAATCTCTACGGCGGACGCGGCGGCGGCGGCGGCGCGACGGAGACAAATCCATAGTATCCGCCGAACTTCGTTCGGGGGATACAATTAGTGTTCTTTTGTACACAGATTGGAGACACCACCACAGCACCTAAGTATTTTGCCAGGGCAGAAAAGCTCATTCCAAATGCTGCCGAGTCTTGTCAGGGTTACATGAACAAGTATGTGTTTGTTATTAGTGTTAGATAATGTAGTTTAATGAAATTATTCATTGAACAGTTCATCATATTGGATAAACCAGAGGTTTGAATTTCCTCAGCCATTGACTACAAATCATGAATTTGGAGAATCAAATTTAATGTTATGAAACCATGAGGATGATTTCTAAATAATTGGATGTAATTGCAGAGGCTTCCTGAGTCTGGGTTTGAGTCACTTCGTTGAGGCCTATGACAGTTTTGAGAAAGCTGTCAAAGCAGATCCAACAAATGCTGTGGTAAGTGCCTTCGTCAAAACTTAACCAATGAAATACATTGGTGTAGTGTCCAGTGTTGTTTCAGTCAGACCTTTTCACCTTTTGTTTTTCTGTGACAGGCTGCCAATAACATGGCAGTGTGTGCCCTGTACACTGGACAACTGACCAATGCCCTCGGGACTCTGGAGAACCTCGTACACAACGACCCAGACCGCTACCTGCAGGAAGGCATCCTCTTCAACCTCTGTACTCTCTACGAACTGGAGTCGTCTCATGCAATCTTCAGAAAACAGCAACTTCTAAATCTTGTCAGCAAACACAAGGGAAATGGTTTCAATATCGCCTGCTTGAAAATTGTATGATATCAAAATCTTTTCTGTGTGTTGTATACTAATATTGGTGTAAATTATTGTGTCAATACATGTATCGGTACAGGTCATGTGACTTGAATGTTGTTCCTGGTGTTCGGTAGCTCTTGTAATTGCATGTACAGTGTATTACAAGCACTTCGTGCTGCCGATGGAATCAAGCGTGCTTGCATAGATGTTCACAATTGGATTATGTAACTACCTATACATGTATAGGCTACCAGAGGACGAGATCAGCATTTAGGTTGATTGTTATCCATGAATGGCTACAACGATCTAGAATGTCTAGGATTACAGAAGAATTGATTTTTCATGAAAATTGTGACAGCCAGAAAAAATTCTGTGTCATGCACAAACTGTTTGAGCTTCTTTTCCCCCATAAAAGATGACGGGAATATGTATCCTAGCTGTGTGCAGGCCAATTGTCACTAAAATATTCAAATTTTTTCTTCTAAAACACTGGCATCTTGCAAATAATGGTAAATATGCGTACTGTTACAGGTCAGTCCAGTTTGAGTCATCTGTTAATGTGCATGTGCTCAAGTACTACTGGTAGGTATACCGGTAGTTTGTTGACAGTCAAAAAAGGCTTTTATTCATTCCCATTCAGTGAAGAGATTTATGTATGTAGAGATCAAGAGTAAGATTTATAAACTATGTACTTTATTCATGATGTGCAATAAACCATTCCACGGAAGTTGGACACACCATCTTGAATTTCTATCACCTCATACCGGTAAGTATGTGCATCATGTAAAATTTCATAATTAAAAGTACAATTTGACCGTATAAATTCATGCATCAGCCAATTTTACCTCATACTGGTAAAGGAATGCATCATACAAGTTACATGTAAATTACACTTTCATCAATTGCATATATGAGAATTATTTATATATGCATGATATATTTCATTCTATTCAACATCCCAGACAGTACGATAATCAAGTACACACATGTATCAAGAAGATATCCAAGAAAACCATTTTTTTTCAAACTCCTCATTTGTCATTGTTTTCTGACGCTCCATCTGGAAAAATATAAATATGAAGACACTATTGTGAAAGATCAAAGTGTACCTATTCATCCATAAAAATGATCATGTATTCTAAACACTTTTACAGTGCATTTTTTTATGGATTTCATGGCAAGAACAAAATCTCAAAATTAAATCCCCACACAATCAAATCCCACAAAAAAAGTATGTTCAAGATACATGCACGCTGATACCTTTATTGCATCCTCAATTATTTGTTCATCTTCTGCTCTCTTCAACTGCCCCAAAAACTGGAACAAAAATATAATGGATGTGGCAGATAATGAAATCAATAATTCGTATGCTGCTTCTACAGGACCAGGAAATAGTGACACAGCTAAAACTGTACTTACATATTTACACAAGTTCTCCTTCCTGACATCTATGTCAAGACTTCGGAGACGTGTTTCAATCTGAAAAAGATCATGGGTTATGGATCAATTATATTCATACACAATAATACCAAACCAGATGGTGATGTTTAATGGAAGGTAGATCTACCACAGTTTTATCATGGTGTGTGGTTATTCGGTGAAAGCTTCAATGGTTATTTCAAATTTATCAGAAACATACATCTGAGAACACAAACCTGACATTGCAGCTGTGTATTTTTGACCTTTGCGAAAGATCCAAGAGCGGACTGAACTGTTCTGGTTAGTAATCTGTTACAAAGAATATGTTGAAATTTCACATTCATATATCAAGAGAGCATTCGTATTGATACGGGTATGTTCTCTGTCAATGATCTGTGAATAGCTGATTGTTCAAAATATTAGTACTAGAGTCAATGTGATAAAGAATGCACCTTGCCCAAATAAGACACGTGAGAACCCTGTCTGTTGAGGTAGCTCGAGATCTTGTAGACAGGCTGTTTGTGTGGGGAACCAGCTCAGTGCGCACAGAGCTGTCAGCACAGGGAGACTTCACTGATCCTGAAGACAGGCTGTTTGTGTGAGGAACCAGCTCAGTGCACATAGAGCTCTCAGCACAGGGAGACTTCACTGATCCTGTAGACAGGCTGTTTGTGTGGGGAACCAGCTCAGTGTGCACAGAGCTCTCAGCACAGGGAGACTTCACTGATCCTGTAGACAGGCTGTTTGTGTGCGGAACCAGCTCAGTGTGCACAGAGCTCTCAGCACAGGGAGACTCCACTGACCGAGGAATGGAGCAGGTGGACTCCGTCTCTGCCTCCAAGTGATGGAGTTTGTCGTAGATGTCTGCAATTCTGAGCCACAGGTCCGCATTCATGGTGTGCAGAGTGACAAGTCCTTGGCTGGCAGAGAGCTCATCTGGGCACAGAGAAACAAGTGTCATTCACAGAGTGTAATTTCGAAACATCTATGGAGATCACTGGAGCAGCAATATACTGGCACATACCTGCTTGCCTACCAAAGTGTTTAGCAATATCAGCAGTTAGATACAATGCTGAGATCCTCTGCTCATAGTTCACAGCTGTCTCAAGCTGGAATAAATTATATTCAATACTGTATGGGAATGTTCTTTATCGTGCTTATGATCATGAACATCATGATGTGAAAATATTGAATTGGAAATTTTAAATACATGTACTATTATGGAGAGCTCTCATAAATGTGTAATAAATATCACTTTTGGTTGAATATATGATTACTTACAACTTGTTGTGCAATATCTGTTGCATCTTGCTGATTCCCTGTGAACATGAGACACCGAGCCCTGGCTTCCTGGATATCCCTCCACACTGTGATGTTACTGGCTGGCAGATGATCTGGAAGTATGTTGCAAATATCAGGATGATATGGATGATCTGGAAGTATGTTGCAAATATGGTTGAGAATCTATGGATTCTCAACCATATATGTAGATATATTTTTTATTTTACAAAAAGTGTCAAAGCAGAATTTTGCTGAACACAGATAAGAAATGGTTTACAAAACAGAACTGTTCTCGACAGAAATACTTTTTTTTTTCACAAAAAAGTTTCGAACCAAACTTCTTCCTATGAGGAAATATTTTCGTTGGAAAAAAAGATTGTCATACAATTTTTCAAATCACTTTATTACAGCAGGCGGGTCCATAGGCCAATTTCGTATGGCCTAATGCAAATTTTTGTTGCTTTATCGCAAAATTAAGAGCACAATATATGGTTTAGTGAAATTTTAGTCAGATATTATATTTCATTTGATATGTTCCTGGACAATTTCAAATACATGTATGTATTTACCAAGGCTCTCGTCATATGCTTGAAGGGCTCTCAGGTACTGTTTGCGGTAATAGGCCATGTCACCCCGGTACTTGTGAACATTGTGCAGCTCTTCAGGATCTTCTATATGGACATGATCATACCACTGATCATGTGCAAATGATATCAAATACTATAGAATGCAGATTCATATGTTCATCATGTTTGACCTATTGATGATGCCCTTGTTTAAGCAAGAAAACCTTTATGTGTTGCACTTATCATGCTTTTACTTGATAGGGATATATATTTTTATTTTCCAAATTACCTCAGATTCACAAGCTTTTGCATGATATGAGTCAATAACAGTATTTGATCGCAGTCTTGCTCCTTCAAAAAGAGAGTCATCAAAATTACTCCCAAGTTCCAACATGCTGCAAAACAAACATAAACATATTTATATATAAGCCTTTCATGAGTTTTACGTACACTCCTTAATTTTTGTCCTGAGCTTTCAGGACTTGTTTGGTTAATTCACAGCTCAATTGTACAACACACACACCAGGTTAGAATCTAACTCAAGTCAAAATTATTTCTAAGTTTTCATGTTTCGTTTGACAGAAGAAGCAAATACTAATGGGCTGGTATACGACTTATTAACTCGTATATACGACTTAGTAACTCATACGTATGACTTAGTATCTCATAAGTACGACTTATTAACTCGTACGTATGAGTAATTAAGTCGTACGTACAGGTTAAAAAGTCATACGTAGGAATTAATAAGTCGTATGTACGAGTTACTAAGTCTTATGTACGAGATACTAAGTCATACGTACGGGTTAACAAGTCGTACGTAATAGTTACTAAGTCGTACGTACGAGTTATTAAGTCGTACATACGAGATATAAGTCGTACGTACGAGATAATATTTTTTACACCCTTGATAGCAATACGCTTCCGTAAAATACTGTTATTATGTAAAAGAACAATTCTAGCAACCGAGAGTTGCTTACCAAGCCTAGACTTGAAATTTGCATATTTCAAGGTGATTGAAGGTCAAATTCAAGGTCACCACTCAAACCCCAATATATGATTTCCCACTTGAACATTGCTTGAATGTGCCAATACTTAGGCTCTATCTTGAAGTGTTCTATGAGTTTACTCCGCACAACTCACATCAGGAATGAAAAATTGGGTAAAATTTTCTGAGTTTTTCTAAATTTTCTAAAATTAAAAAAAAAATTTGACTCAAAACTACGGAAGAGGATTAGGGCCAAGCAACTAAATTTTTTTTTTCGATTTCTTGACTTACGTATCTCGATAAATCGACTTACTACATGTATCTCGATAAATCAAGATATTATCTTGATAAATCGACTTATTATCTCAATAAATCGAGATATTATCTCGATAAATTGACTTATTTATCTCGATAAATCGACTTATTTATCTCGGTAAATTGAGTTAATTATCACGATAAATCGCCTCAATATCTCGATAAATCGACTTAATATCTCAATAAATCGAGATACTGTCTAGATGAAAAATGACTTATTATCTCGATAAATCGAGAAATTCATCTCGATAATTCGAGTTAATTATCTCGATAAATCAACTTATTATCTTGATAAATCGAGTTAGTTACATGTATCTCGATAAATCGACTTATGTCTTAAGCATTTAAAGTTCAAGTAAACTGGGAATATGCTTAGAGTCACATTATTTATATTGAACACTATATTGAGTAGGCTTATATGATCGACCATTATGACGTTAAATATCGAATAATACAGAACAAACTACCGAAATAAAAACTATAGTGAAGTTATTATATCATATCTCTTCAAACGATGCAACATGTTCATGAATGAAATTGGTAATTGTTTGTTTTTTTTAATTATTTAGCTATTACCGGTATGACATGGAATGATGTATATTCGTAACGTTATCTGGAACGGCTTCTTCAATTGGATAGTTTGGTATTATTTCAGTGATTAGTGTAATGACTGTTAAACTCCATATAATTTTCAATATGAGTAATCAGTATATTCTTTATCCTATCATTTCCAAGGTAACCAATGAAGTGGTATATGGCTTGCCTATATTACGGTGGATGTATATTCATTTTACTTGTACTTTAAATGTCTGAGCCATAAGTCGATTTATCGAGAAACGTAAGTCAATTTATCGAGTTACGTAAGTCGATTTATCGAGTTACGTAAGTCGACAAATAGAGAAAAAAAAACTTTTAGTTTGGTGGCCCTAATCCTCTTCCGTACAGAACGAATAGACCGGCGAATCACAGAGACTGGCAAATCAATGGCAACGAAACTTATATCATAGAGGTATATGAGTGGAATGTTGATCAGACTGATCAGACAGTTTTCTAAAAAAGGCCATCAAACTCCAAAATTAGCCATTTTTTTGCAAAAACGGCCGCCAAATCGGCAAAAACGATTGAATAAGAAAACGAAAAAAAGCGTCTCAGGGTATAGCTCGGCCCTCCGGGCCTCGAGAGCGCGGAGACACTGGATCTAGGTATTGACCCAAGGAATGTTTCAGTAAATTTTAAGAAAAATTCATCAAGGCAAAAAAAGTTATTCGCCGGATGGACGACGGACGAATTCCACGACAATAGCTTATTGGCCCATATTTAACCCATCAAATTTATTGGAAATAGGCATCCTCACTTACTTTGGAAACATCCGATTTTTCTTCTCCCAAGCCAGACCCCTGGAACTTTGATTTGACTTTAATTTCAGCACTCCAGACGACAAAGTACGGTAATGTAGTACTGTATTTTCAAAAATAGGGAAGTTCCTGAATACTAATTATATGATATTGATAATGCCCACATTAAATAAACGTAAATAAATGAGACAGGAATGTCTGTTGAAAGAATTGCAGTCACCTATTATAATTATAAAGCCTAATATGCAGCTCGTACAGCGTTACCAGCTGGTTACTTGCGTATTTATCGGGTAAATTGCGGTAGGTAATTCATGTTTATAAAATGTAGTATGTGGATCAAAGAAACAAATGAAGCGGAGCTCATACGTATCATCGGAACTATGAATTGTTCCAAGAGCTAGGACTTGGCAAAATAAGGTTGACATGCTGTAAAGGATAATTTGAATATTCTGTTTTAAGTCACATGGCAATTATTGAACCCATTGCTATAATCTGATAATGTGGTTTGTAATATTAAATTATTTGTAATTCGGCTTTGTCGGTACTACAATATTCGTGGTGAGTTGAATTATTTCCGTTTCATGTGATTGTAGCCTAGCTGATAGCCCATGAAGCCACTGAAACTGACGAGGTTCTGACCAAGATAATAGAAGAACGGTTAACCATCTAGCCCCAATCCACACTACAATTCCTCTGGGTGTAATACAAAACCCAATGCATGAAGACTACAAGAAGCCTGATGTAATTCCTGCAAGCCCACTACACCGGCTCGTACCGATCACACCAATCTGTTCGAACCTACTTGGATCTCATCTGTCGTGTGCTGCCAAATGATGTGACACCTGTATGACATAAGCTAGACTTATATATGCACCCTGGCCGGGTTGAGGAAGGGGAAACCATGCGGGACCCATGCAACTACATGATCACATAAGACGACATTGCCTCAGAGATAGATTAGTTCGGGTGTGCAGCCTGATAACATTACATATTGCTCGGCATCCCCAAAGACAAGGTAGCACACAAGCGTCTCCTCGTGAAGCAACTTGTGGTTGGAGACACAATTAAGCAAATTCCTCGACTGAGTCGATAACATCATTCCTTGCTGACATTAAACAATTAGCTGATTACAGTCATCTCGAATGGGAGAAGTGCGGCTCCAAACCAGTGACTCCAGCAGTACCTAGTTTACTTCAATGACATCCCACATGCCGTCACTCCCGTCATACAAAGTCAGCCTGTTGCTGGTGATTGTCTGACTAGTATATATATCAGAGTGATTACATATCAGAGTGATCCGAGCGGAACAACTTGATCTGCGCAAGTTGGGCGCCCAAGTACCAGTAAGAAACATACAATCTCACATATCCGTATGCGAGCATTGATTATGATCCCCACACTTAAGGTATAAGTCAAGCGGTTATAGGCCTATTTCAGTGCCAGTTGATCTTCTCTCCTCGCTGATGAAACCTTTATCCTGCGGATTCGAAGGCGATCTGGATGGGCATTCTCATACGCTTTTCCAAGTTCACTTTCAACGAATTCAACTTTTCAATCTGAGAAATCCACTGTGTAACCTCGTTCACATTAGCCTGGTGCTTGATTTTGGATTGGATTTATTCGGGGGGGGGGGGGGGGGTGGTCAGAATACCCACGAAATTGCACACACGCATTTCCATTGAGGTTCTGTTTCGTGCGGTGTATGTACTGCATTGTCAGAATTTCTACATGATAGCGGCATAAAGCAGATCAGGGTACATCTATCAGATTCCCCATCACCACCCCTGAGAATTCCGGTGTAGCAACCCGTACCGTAACTCTCTGGACCGAAGGACAACAGACCTGGGATCGAACCCAGGACCACTCGTTTGTGAGGCGAGCGCTCTAGATACCAATGAGCAAAGTGACACCAGAAAAGAATTGCTGGACAATATTTTTCAACGGGAAACACATCTGCGTTCCATAAAAAAAACAAAAACCCAAACAACGCAATTAACAACAATATTAACAACAGTAACAATGAGTTAAATGTGTGAGTGGGGGTGGGGGAGAGGTGGGAGTTATTCGCAAATACCATTAGAGGTTTCATAAGAACATGATTCAACATGAACTCTCTAGTTAAATGTGCTGATGATGACAACCCAGTGTCCCCAATGTACCGTCCGCATGGAACAGCTGGCGTGGCGATACTCTGGCCAGCCTCTCTCACAACATGGATCACCCCCCTGCCGGACGGAAGTTATCGTGTGGCAGCAGTCCTGGTACAAACCGAGAAGGGCCCTCTACTGGTCGTCAACACGTACATGCCAGCCAGCGGTACTCACAGCCAAGCTGACTACAAATCAGCTCTGGATGAAGTACGTGAGCTGCTTGTGAAATACGCCAATTGTCTCTTCATCTGGGCAGGAGACATCAACGCCTCCATTAGCCGTAGAAATGTCTCTGAAAACGACAAGAAATTCATGAGGTTCTGTGATGAGCACAACCTGGAGCCAAGCCAGTGTACCCCAAGCGCCACCAACATACCATCACTTCACTGGGAATATCACGTCCACAATTGACTACTTCATTGTGTCCAAACGCCAGGTCCAGATCATCAAGTCCATCATCGTGGATGTGAGAAATCCACTGAATAGCAGCTCCCATGATGCAATCAAGGCCGATGTACCCAGAACAAACTGTCTCCAAGCAAACCAAACCTGAACACAAGACAGGCCCTGCAGTACGTAGAAGGGTGAAGTGGGAAAAGGTTGACCAGGAACTATACCACCGACTGACGGATGAGAAGGGAAATGTGCTGCTAGAGTGCATTACAGAAGACACACTGACAGATGTAATCATAGGCCGACTAGAGACCATCCTCACTGATGCAAGTACCACCTGCCAGCCACAGAACGTTGCAAAACCAAGAAAGAAAACCAAATTCACGTGGGCGCCTGAACTCCTTCCGCTCATGAAGGCATCAAAGCATGCTTTTGCCGCATGGAGAGATGCGAATATCTCAAACACCGGAATTGTGCAAAGAAGGAGCTACGGAGAGCCCAGCGATGCATAGCTGCCAGGGAGCGTGGTGAGACCCATACAAAGATAATGGCTGCCAGTGTGTTTGGTCAGACCACCTTCCACCGACTTATACGAAGTCAGAGGGAACAAAATCTACCGGCCCACTCGACTGTCAAAATCGACTTTGGTGCAATTGCTGATGGCCCTAATGTGACAGATGCTGACCACTGGGCTTCGTACTTCAAGGACCTGGCAACCCCCAAATCCAGCGACTGTTTCGATGACCATTACAAGCAGTCTGCTGACATGCAACGCATGCTCATCAGGAACATCATGCATGAGAGGGCAGCCCCATGTGACCCTGTGGAACTTGCACAGATCCATGACCATGTTCGACGGAAAAGCCAGTGACGCAAATGGAATCTCTGCGGAGCACATCAAGTTTGCCTCGCCTGCCATAATCACCATCATCACGATGATTGTGAACAGAATCCTGGCTGACGGGAAGCTTCCAGAGGCTTTCAAGCATGGGATGATCTCTCCAGTCCACAAAAATGGCAAACCAGCAAAAAGCTCTGATAGTTATCGTCGAATCACAGTGACGTCTCGAATCGGGAAGATCGCTGACAAAGAGCTCACCCACCGTCTGAACGCTGTCCTGCACTCGAGTCACAGTCCCTACCAGTTTGGGTTCACGGAGGGCGCCTCATCCAACAATGCAGCTTTCCTACTGACCGAAGCCTTGGCTGAAGCCAGAGAACAGTGTACCCCATTGCACGTGACATACATGGATGCATCAAAGGCCTTTGATGTTGTAGATCACAGCTCGATGCTCATACATCTCTACAACAGGGGTGTTGAGGACAACCTATGGCTTCTAGTGGACAAGATGTACACAGCCAACACGTCTGCCGTCAAATGGAATGGCGATGTCTCCATGCCATTCCCAGAAGGTCAGGGTATCCGGCAAGGTGGTGTGAGCTCCACAGTCCTTTTTGACAACCGTCCGGTTCCGCTTCAGTCAAGGCTAACTAATTCTCCAGATCAGCTCCGTATCAGCCACATCAACATGGGTGCAGTCATGTGTGCCGACGACATAGCGCTGATGAGTCACAGCCGGGATGGTATTCAGGCTCTAGTGAATGAAGCGGCAGCTGATGCAAGCAGAGAGAGAACAAAAATGATTGTCTCCCAACGGAAGCCCTCAGCCTCCAGAGAGGAAGTCCTGCTTTATGACACGGCCATAGAACTGACTGACCAAGAGAAACATCTGGGCATTGTACGTACAACTGACGGGAAAAACCAAGTGACCATTGACGCCAGAGTCCAGCTCGCAAGACGCTCGGCCTACAGCCTCATGGGGGCTGGGCTACATGGTATCAACGGAGTTAGCCCCGATGTCAATGTCAAGATCCTGAACACGTACATTGTCCCACACCTCACATTTGGACTGGAAAGCCTGGTCCTTAGTGGAGCCGACATAAAAAAACTGGAGACCATGTACAGAGGGTATCTCCGTAGCTGTCAACACCTCCCAGACTCTACAGCAAACTCAGCTGTATACCTGTTGGCTGGCGCCATACCACTTGAGGGACAGATACACCTGAACATACTGTCATTCACTGCATCCATGACAAGATGTCTGGACTCTGCCGAGCGTGACGTCCTTCTCCGCCAAGTAGCGATGAAGGACCAAGGGAGTAGGAGCTGGGTGTCATATGTCCAGGCCATCCTGTCCAAGTATGATCTGCCCTCCATACTCGAACTCCTCCACAATCCGCCCGGAAAACGCCAGTGGCACAGGCAGACACATGAAGCCGTCAGAGCCCTATGGGAAGCCGATCTGAAGGAAGATGCCTCTGGCAGATCCTCACTACAATACCTGGTGGTTGGTCACTGCGCACTAGGGCGCGCCCACAGAGTGTGGAGACTCGCTGGACAGAGCAGTCTGGAGGTTTCAAAGGCAACCGTGAAGGCGAAGTTGCTGGTGTCACGCTACCCACTACACTCTTGCCGTGTGGCTGGCCGAAAACACAAACAGTGCTGCCCCCTGTGTGAAGATCCAGATGAGGACACTCAGCACTTCCTCTTGCTCTGCCGCGGACTGTCAGTCACACGTGACCCGATCCTGATCGAGATCTGGAACCTGATTGGTGACCCAACCCTAACCGGTGACACAGCGACCCTGACCCAGCTTCTATTGGACTGCAGTGACATCATCCCGGACGAGGATCTAGCAGCCCAGATCGAAGTCTTGTCCCGAGGGCTGTGCTACAGGCTTCATTGCACCCACAGTGTGATGATCGGGAATGCGTCACCAGTGCTGAGCGTGTGTAGGCGGCGGGCGATGTGGTTGTAGACCAGTCGCTCGCACTTTTAACCCTGTTTTCACGCCTCATGACGGTTCGTCTCAACAAGACGGGAAATATACACAAAGAAGAAGGAGAAGACATGATTTGTCTTCAGCAGACCCAGTTCAGCAATCATTGGGAGACCGGGGCACCTTGATCACCCGTTCACCTTCAGTTGAGCCATCCCTCATAACAGATTGTTACTACAGCTACCTGGCCAGTGCAATCATCATGTAAATACATGTATATATGATGCACATTGTCATATAATTTTGGAGAGAAAAGCTGGACATATATCTCCGTGCCAACTGTATGATGTGTATTGTGTGAAGTTCGGTGATCCCACGATAAAGAGGTATACCACCTTATTGGAGTGTCACACCGTCCATATCGATAACTAGGTTGGAGAGCCACTTCTGGGGCCAGGTTGAGCCACTCCACATAGGTAGGCCTATTCATACACAGGGTTATCTCCGTTTTCAGTATATAATACTGTACTACTTTTGCTGTTCATTAACATGCCGCAATATATCCCAGTGGTGCAATGATTTGTCTCAGGGCAAATCATGAGAGCGGCTCAAGGTACACCGGTCTCCTGTAATCTATAGAGCTTAGAATCATGTGAACATAGGCCACTGGGCGCGCTCGATTTCTGTGCACGAACTACCACCAACTGCCACCAGAACAGGTTACGAAACAACCATGCACTCGATTTCGCAGCCTGGTGCTTGCAGAACTACCCTAACGGTCTTGAAGACGGAGTGAACGGAACTGTTCCTAGGTGGCAGCACTGAAACTTTGGCAGAAGCAGCAACAGCACCAACAACCTCATCCTAGATTTGCTGCTTGGTTCTCACTCGCTCGTTTTAGTCAACTTGGAACTGGTTCTGGTCTCCAAACACTTGTTCTGGTGTGGGGAAATCGAGCACGCCCACTGATAGGAAATGACGTCTGACCACAAATTCAGATCCCATAAGCGACCATTATAACGTATTGTCACCTGGAACAAAAACAAGAAGTACGAATTTCCTCACCTTTCACATATGTACCATATCGCAAGAGACAACAAATATCTGAAATTCGTGCAAATTCGTCGAAGGCAACTTTTTAAATTTGCACGTGAACATTGGTACCCTCTAAATGACCCCTTTCTAACCGCGGAGTGACACAAAATTATGCAAATTTTCAATCTCACACATACTTAATCTTAATTCATCAATAATATACCAATAGTTTGTCTCAGATCAACCTACCTGCATATCAAAACTAGAAATAAAGCAAATCTACTGTATCCATGCATCTACCGGGCCTCAAAACACACCATTTGTACACTATCTGGCACTTTTTTTACCGGACTATCGACGTCACGACCCAGACCCAGATGCATGTGATTACTGGCCTGACATCAAATGATGAGAATGAAGCGAATGGTCGACCCGTAATTTACAAAAACTCTAAAATCCGCCACGAGGGTGCGCTGCATGGTAAACCTGGTACCGTCGGTTATGATAATGAAAATATTGTTGATGCGTGTTCCCTTTCATTATAAAGACTACATGGTATCAGATATATATGTTTATATTGTGAAATTATCATATATCCTCAGCAACCATGGCTGAACTGTCGGTTATCGCTGATTTTGTTATAATCGTTAAGACGTCATGGGCGATAATAGGAAAATTCTGAATAATTATTTATAAACACCAGTCTGACAGCCCTACCGGGTCGGTATTTTTTCACCCACTTTTGAACCACTTTGCATGACAATGTATGAAGTACTTTGCATAACAATAGAAGTCGTATGATGTTTCCTGGCCAGAGATTACATGGTGAACAGCCTCCCTCTCCCAAGGCCTCCCACGGACTTGTTATGTTTGCTGACCAGAGTGTACAACGCCTCACTCTCCCGAGGCCTCCCAAGAAATCTCCATGTTTCCGGACCAGAGAATGTTGCATGGCCTCCCTCTCCCAAGGCCTCCAACGAACTTTTCATGTTTCCTGACCAGAGTAGCCCATACATGTCACATGGCCTCCCTCTCCCATGGCCTCCCAAGAAATCTCCATGTTTCCTGACCAGAGAATGTTGCACGGCCTCCCTCTCCCATGGCCTCCCAAGAAATCTCTATGTTTCCAGACTAGAGAATGTTGCACGGCCTCTCTCTCCCAAGGCCTCCCACGAACTTTTCATGTTTCCTGACCAGAGTATATATGTCCCACGGCCTCCCTCTCCCATGGCCTTCCAAGAAATCTCCATGGTTCCTGACCAGACACTGTTGCACGGCCTCCCTCTCCCAAGGCCTCCCACGAACTCTTCATGTTTCCTGACCAGAGTAAATATGTCCCACGGCCTCCCTCTCCCACGGCCTCCCACGAACTTTTCATGTTTCCTGACCAGAGTATATATGTCCCACGGCCTCCCTCTCCCAAGGCCTCCCACGAACTTTTCATGTTTCCTGACCAGAGTATATATGTCCCACGGCCTCCCTCTCCCAAGGCCTCCCACGAACTTTTCATGTTTTCTGACCAGAGTATATATGTCCCACGGCCTCCCTCTCCCATGGCCCCCAAGGAATCTCCAGGTGTCCTGACCAGACACTTTTGCACGGCCTCCCTCTCCCAAGGCCTCCCACGAACTCTTCATGTTTCCTGACCAGAGTATATATGTCCCACGGCTTCCCTCTCCCAAGGCCTCCCACGAACTTTTCATGTTTCCTGACCAGAGTAAATATGTCCCACGGCCTCCCTCTCCCAAGGCCTCCCACGAACTTTTCATGTTTCCTGACCAGAGTATATATGTCCCACGGCCTCCCTCTCCCAAGGCCTCCCATGAACTTTTCATGTTTCCTGACCAGAGTATATATGTCTCACGGCCTCCCTCTCCCAAGGCCTCTCACGAACTTTTCATGTTTCCTGACCAGAGCAAATATGTCCCACGGCCTCCCTCTCCCAAGGCCTCCCATGAACTTTTCATGTTTCCTGACCAGAGTATATATGTCCCACGGCCTCCCTCTCCCAAGGCCTCCCATGAACTTTTCATGTTTCCTGACCAGAGTATATATGTCTCACGGCCTCCCTCTCCCAAGGCCTCCCACGAACTTTTCATGTTTCCTGACCAGAGTATAGATGTCCCACGGCCTCCCTCTCCCATGGCCTTCCAAGAAATTTCCATGGTTCCTGACCAGAGAATGTTGCACGGCCTCCCTCTACCAAGGCCTCCCACGAACTGTTCATGTTTCCTGACCAGACAATGTTGCACGGCCTCCCTCTCCCAAGGCCTCCCACGAACTTTTCTTGTTTCCTGACTAGAGTATATGTCCCACGGACTCCCTCTCCCATGACCTCCCAAGAAATCTCCCATGTTTCCTGACCAGAGTATATATGTCCCACGGGCTCCCTGTCCCAAGGCCTCTCATGAACTTTTCATGTTTTCTGACCAGAGTATATATGTCCCACGGCCTCCCTCTCCCATGGCCCCCGAGGAATCTCCATGTTTCCTGACCAGACACTGTTGCACGGCCTCCCTCTCCCAAGGCCTCCCACAAACTCTTCATGTTTCCTGACCAGAGTATATATGTCCCACGGCCTCCCTCTCCCAAGGCCTCCCACGAACTTTTCATGTTTTCTGACCAGAGTATATATGTCCCACGGCCTCCCTCTTCCAAGGCCTTCCACGAACTTTTCATGTTTCCTGACCAGAGTAAATATGTCCCACGGCCTCCCTCTCCCAAGGCCTCCCACAAACTTTTCATGTTTCCTGACCAGAGTATATATGTCCCACGGCCTCCCTCTCCCAAGGCCTCCCATGAACTTTTCATGTTTCCTGACCAGAGTATATATGTCCCACGGCCACCCTCTCCCAAGGCCTCCCACGAACTTTTCATGTTTCCTGACCAGAGTAAATATGTCCCACAGCCTCCCTCTCCCAAGGCCTCCCACAAACTTTTCATGTTTCCTGACCAGAGTATATATCTCCCACGGCCTCCGTCTCCCAAGGCCTCCCACGAACTTTTCATGTTTCCTGACCAGAGTATATATGTCCCACGGCCTCCCTCTCCCAAGGCCTCCCACGAACTTTCCATGTTTCCTGACCAGAGTAAATATGTCCCACGGCCTCCCTCTCCCAAGGCCTCCCACGAATTTTTCATATTTCCTGACCAGAGTATATATGTCCCACGGCCTCCCTCTCCCAAGGCCTCCCATGAACTTTTCATATTTCCTGACCAGAGTAAATATGTCCCACAGCCTCCCTCTCCCGAGGCCTCCCACAAACTTTTCATGTTTCCTGACCAGAGTATATATCTCCCACGGCCTCCGTCTCCCAAGGCCTCCCACGAACTTTTCATGTTTCCTGACCAGAGTATATATGTCCCACGGCCTCCCTCTCCCAAGGCCTCCCACGAACTTTCCATGTTTCCTGACCAGAGTAAATATGTCCCACGGCCTCCCTCTCCCAAGGCCTCCCACGAATTTTTCATATTTCCTGACCAGAGTATATATGTCCCACGGCCTCCCTCTCCCAAGGCCTCCCATGAACTTTTCATATTTCCTGACCAGAGTAAATATGTCCCACGGCCTCCCTCTCCCAAGGCCTCCCACGAATTTTTCATATTTCCTGACCAGAGTATATATGTCCCACGGCCTCCCTCTCCCAAGGCCTCCCATGAACTTTTCATATTTCCTGACCAGAGTAAATATGTCCCACGGCCTCCCTCTCCCAAGGCCTCCCATGAACTTTTCATATTTCCTGACCAGAGTATATATGTCCCACGGCCTCCCTCTCCCAAGGCCTCTCACGAACTTTTCATGTTTTCTGACCTTAGTATTTATGTTCCACGGCATCCCTCTCCCATGGCCCCCCAAGGAATATCCATGTTTCCTGACCAGACACTTTTCCACGGCCTCCCTCTCCCAAGGCCTCCCACGAACTTTTCATGTTTCCTGACCAGAGTAAATATGTCCCACGGCCTCCCTCTCCCAAGGCCTCCCACGAACTCTTCATGTTTCCTGACCAGAGTAAATATGTCCCACGGCCTCCCTCTCCCAAGGCCTCCCACGAACTTTTCATGTTTCCTGACCAGAGTATATATGTCCCACGGCCCCCTCTCCCAAGGCCTCTCACGAACTTATCATGTTTTCTGACCATAGTATATATGTCCCACGGCCTCCCTCTCCCAAGGCCTCCCATGAACTTTTCATATTTCCTGACCAGAGTATATATGTCCCACGGCCTCCCTCTCCCAAGGCCTCTCACGAACTTTTCATGTTTTCTGACCTTAGTATTTATGTTCCACGGCATCCCTCTCCCATGGCCCCCCAAGGAATATCCATGTTTCCTGACCAGACACTGTTGCACGGCCTCCCTCTCCCATGGCCTCCCACGAACTCTTCATGTTTCCTGACCAGAGTAAATATGTCCCACGGCCTCCCTCTCCCAAGGCCCCCTACGAACTTTTCATGTTTCCTGACCAGAGTAAATATGTCCCACGGCCTCCCTCTCCCAAGGCCTCCCACGAACTTTTCATGTTTCCTGACCAGAGTATATATGTCCCACGGCCTCCCTCTCCCAAGGCCTCGCATGAATTTTTCATGTTTCCTGACCAGAGTATATATGTGCCACGGCCTCCCTCTCCCAAGGCCGCCCACGAACTTTTTAAGTTTCCTGACCAGAGTATATATGTCCCACGGCCTCCCTCTCCCATGGCCTTCCAAGAAGTCTCCATGTCTCCTGACCAGGGTATATATATATATGTCACACGGACGGCCTCCCTCTCCCAAGAACTTTTTATGTTTCCTGACCAGAGTATATATGTATTTTTCTAAAGTGCCCATAGAAGATATGCCATCTTTATACAAAGTATGTAGGACATCACTATAGTATTCCTCAAACATAACCCGTAGCACCCATGTTTGATTGGCTTCGAAATGTACAGTGTGTGTTATATGAGTTCTTAGCAAAAGATAAGATATATTATATTCATGACCTGAGGCCTCTATCAAACAATAAAATCTGGTAACTTGATACAGATTATAATTATACTGTGTTTGAGAGTCATGTGAGAGTTTTGTGTAACTAAACTTGTTTTCCTGTTGCAACGTGATGAACAAAAACAATTTTAACCTCAGAAATTGATTCTCATCAGAAACTTATCTGAAACATTTTAAGTTAATGGCATACATGTATTCAATAAAAGCCATAATTAATAACCCAAAGGACTTCCTCTCATAAGAGCCTCACTTCGGCTTTTTCTATGGCCTCTGAAGAAAAGCAACAACCAAATTTGATCAATGTGCAATATTTATATTTCACTGTTTACAGTTCTATGTATTAAAAACACTACACTACACATGTTCAAGCTTCTCAAATGTCATACATTTTTTTTTCACCCTCTTCCTCCGTTCTTTTGTCTCGCCAGTGTCTGGTCTTTTAACACCGCGTTTGTGTGTATCACTGTCTTTGTGCGTGACTCCGTCTTTGTGCGTGGCTTCGGCCTTGTGCGTGACTCCGTCTTTGTGCGTGACTCCATCGTTGTGCACAGCTCCGTCTTTGTGCGTGGCTTCGGCCTTGTGCGTGACTCCATCGTTGTGCACAGCTCCGTCTTTGTGCGTTGCTTCGGCCTTGTGCGTGACTCCGTCGTTGTACCCAGCTCCGTCTCTGTGCGTGAATCCGTTGAAAAGTTCTTGGGAGGCCATGGGAGAGGGAGGCCGTGTGTCATATAAATTCGGGTCAGGAAACATGAAAAGTTCTTGGGAGGCCGTGGGAGAGGGAGGCCGTGTGTCATATAAACTCGGGTCAGGAAACATGAAAAGTTCTTGGGAGGCCGTGGGAGAGGGAGGCCGTGTGTCATATAAACTCGGCCAGGAAACATGAAAAGTTCTTGGGAGGCCGTGGGAGAGGGAGGCCGTGTGTCATATAAACTCGGGTCAGGAAACATGAAAAGTTCTTGGGAGACCGTGGGAGAGGGAGGCCGTGTGTCATATAAACTCGGGTCAGGAAACATGAAAAGTTCTTGGGAGGCCGTGGGAGAGGGAGGCCGTGTGTCATATAAACTCAGGTCAGGAAACATGAAAAGTTCTTTGTGAGGCCGTGGGAGAGGGAGGCCGTGTGTCATATAAACTCGGGTCAAGAAATATGAAAAGTTCTTGGGAGGCCGTGTGTCATATAAACTCGGGTCAGGAAACATGAAAAGTTCTTGGGAGGCCGTGGGAGAGGGAGGCCGTGTGTCATATAAACTCGGGTCAGGAAACATGAAAAGTTCTTGGGAGGCCGTGGGAGAGGGAGGCCGTGTGTCATATAAACTCGGGTCAGGAAGCATGAAAAGTTCTTGGGAGGCCGTGGGAGAGGGAGGCCGTGTGTCATATAAACTCGGGTCAGGAAACATGAAAAGTTCTTGGGAGGCCGTGGGAGAGGGAGGCCGTGTGTCATATAAACTCGGGTCAGGAAACATGAAAAGTTCTTGGGAGGCCGTGGGAGAGGGAGGCCGTGTGTCATATAAACTCGGGTCAGGAAACATGAAAAGTTCTTGGGAGGCCGTGGGAGAGGGAGGCCGTGTGTCATATAAACTCAGGTCAGGAAACATGAAAAGTTCTTGGGAGGCCGTGGGAGAGGGAGGCCGTGTGTCATATAAACTCGGGTCAGGAAACATGAAAAGTTCTTGGGAGGCCGTGGGAGAGGGAGGCCGTGTGTCATATAAACTCAGGTCAGGAAGCATGAAAAGTTCTTGGGAGGCCGTGGGAGAGGGAGGCCGTGTGTCATATAAACTCGGGTCAGGAAACATGAAAAGTTCTTGGAAGGCCGTGGGAGAGGGAGGCCGTGTGTCATATAAACTCGGGTCAGGAAACATGAAAAGTTCTTGGGAGGCCGTGGGAGAGGGAGGCCGTGTGTCATTTAAACTCGGGTCAGGAAACATGAAAAGTTCTTGGGAGGCCGTGGGAGAGGGAGGCCGTATGTCATATAAACTCGGGTCAGGAAACATGAAAAGTTCTTGGGAGGCCGTGGGAGAGGGAGGCCGTGTGTCATATAAACTCGGGTCAGGAAACATGAAAAGTTCTTGGGAGGCCGTGGGAGAGGGAGGCCGTGTGTCATATAAACTCGGGTCAGGAAACATGAAAAGTTCTGGAGAGGCCGTGGGAGAGGGATGCCGTGTGTCATATAAACTCGGGTCAGGAAACATGAAAAGTTCTTGGGAGGCCGTGTGTCATTTAAACTCGGGTCAGGAAACATGAAAAGTTCTTGGGAGGCCGTGGGAGAGGGAGGCCGTGTGTCATATAAACTCGGGTCAGGAAACATGAAAAGTTCTTGGGAGGCCATGGGAGAGGGAGGCCGTGTGTCATATCAACTCGGGTCAGGAAACATGAAAAGTTCTTGGGAGGCCGTGGGAGAGGGAGGCCGTGTGTCATATAAACTCGGGTCAGGAAACATGAAAAGTTCTTGGGAGGCCGTGGGAGAGGGAGGCCGTGTGTCATATAAACTCGGCCAGGAAACATGAAAAGTTCTTGGGAGGCCGTGGGAGAGGGAGGCCGTGTGTCATATAAACTCGGCCAGGAAACATGAAAAGTTCTTGGGAGGCCGTGGGAGAGGGAGGCCGTGTGTCATATAAACTCGGCCAGGAAACATGAAAAGTTCTTGGGAGGCCGTGGGAGAGGGAGGCCGTGTGTCATAAACTTGGGTCAGGAAGCATGAAAAGTTCTTGAGAGGCCGTGCGAGAGGGAGGCCGTGTGTCATATAAACTCGGGTCAGAAAACATGAAAAGTTCTTGGGAGGCCGTGGGAGAGGGAGGCCGTGTGTCATATAAACTCGGGTCAGGAAACATGAAAAGTTCTTGGGAGGCCGTGGGAGAGGGAGGCCGTGTGTCATTTAAACTCGGGTCAGGAAACATGAAAAGTTCTTGGGAGGCCGTGGGAGAGGGAGGCCGTGTGTCATATAAACTCAGGTCAGGAAACATGAAAAGTTCTTGGGAGGCCGTGGGAGAGGGAGGCCGTGTGTCATATAAACTCATGTCAGGAAACATGAAAAGTTCTTGGGAGGCCGTGGGAGAGGGAGGCCGTGTGTCATATAAACTCGGGTCAGGAAACATGAAAAGTTCTGGAGAGGCCGTGGGAGAGGGAGGCCGTGTGTCATATAAACTCGGGTCAGGAAACATGAAAAGTTCTTGGGAGGCCGTGTGTCATATAAACTCGGGTCAGGAAACATGGAAAGTTCTTGGGAGGCCATGGGAGAGGGAGGCCGTGTGTCATATAAACTCGGGTCAGGAAACATGAAAAGTTCTTGGGAGGCCATGGGAGAGGGAGGCCGTGTGTCATATAAACTCGGGTCAGGAAACATGAAAAGTTCTTGGGAGGCCGTGGGAGAGGGAGGCCGTGTGTCATATAAACTCGGGTCAGGAAGCATGAAAAGTTCTTGGGAGGCCGTGGGAGAGGGAGGCCGTGTGTCATATAAACTCGGGTCAGGAAACATGAAAAGTTCTTGGGAGGCCGTGGGAGAGGGAGGCCGTGTGTCATATAAACTCGGGTCAGGAAACATGAAAAGTTCTTGGGAGGCCGTGGGAGAGGGAGGCCGTGTGTCATATAAACTCGGGTCAGGAAACATGAAAAGTTCTTGGGAGGCCGTGGGAGAGGGAGGCCGTGTGTCATATAAACTCGGGTCAGGAAACATGAAAAGTTCTTGGGAGGCCGTGGGAGAGGGAGGCCGTGTGTCATATAAACTCGGGTCAGGAAACATGAAAAGTTCTTGGGAGGCCGTGGGAGAGGGAGGCCGTGTGTCATATAAACTCGGGTCAGGAAGCATGAAAAGTTCTTGGGAGGCCGTGGGAGAGGGAGGCCGTGTGTCATATAAACTCGGGTCAGGAAACATGAAAAGTTCTTGGGAGGCCGTGGGAGAGGGAGGCCGTGTGTCATATAAACTCGGGTCAGGAAACATGAAAAGTTCTTGGGAGGCCGTGGGAGAGGGAGGCCGTGTGTCATATAAACTCGGGTCAGGAAACATGAAAAGTTCTTGGGAGGCCGTGGGAGAGGGAGGCCGTGTGTCATATAAACTCGGGTCAGGAAACATGAAAAGTTCTTGGGAGGCCGTGGGAGAGGGAGGCCGTGTGTCATATAAACTCGGGTCAGGAAACATGAAAAGTTCTTGGGAGGCCGTGGGAGAGGGAGGCCGTGTGTCATATAAACTCGGGTCAGGAAACATGAAAAGTTCTTGGGAGGCCGTGGGAGAGGGAGGCCGTGTGTCATATAAACTCGGGTCAGGAAACATGAAAAGTTCTTGGGAGGCCGTGGGAGAGGGAGGCCGTGTGTCATATAAACTCGGGTCAGGAAACATGAAAAGTTCTTGGGAGGCCGTGGGAGAGGGAGGCCGTGTGTCATATAAACTCGGGTCAGGAAACATGAAAAGTTCTTTGGAGGCCGTGGGAGAGGGAGGCCGTGTGTCATATAAACTCGGGTCAGGAAACATGAAAAGTTCTTGGGAGGCCGTGGGAGAGGGAGGCCGTGTGTCATATAAACTCGGGTCAGGAAACATGAAAAGTTCTTGGGAGGCCGTGGGAGAGGGAGGCCGTGTGTCATATAAACTCGGGTCAGGAAGCATGAAAAGTTCTTGGGAGGCCGTGGGAGAGGGAGGCCGTGTGTCATATAAACTCGGGTCAGGAAACATGAAAAGTTCTTGGGAGGCCGTGGGAGAGGGAGGCCGTGTGTCATATAAACTCGGGTCAGGAAACATGAAAAGTTCTTGGGAGGCCGTGTGTCATATAAACTCGGGTCAGGAAACATGAAAAGTTCTTGGGAGGCCGTGGGAGAGGGAGGCCGTGTGTCATATAAACTCGGGTCAGGAAACATGAAAAGTTCTTGGGAGGCCATGGGAGAGGTAGGCCGTGTGTCATATAAACTCGGGTCAGGAAACATGAAAAGTTCTTGGGAGGCCGTGGGAGAGGGAGGCCGTGTGTCATATAAACTCGGGTCAGGAAACATGAACAGTTCTTGGGAGGCCATGGGAGAGGGAGGCCGTGTGTCATAAAAACTCGGGTCAGGAAACATGAAAAGTTCTTGGGAGGCCATGGGAGAACTAGGCTGTGTGCCATATAATCTCCGGTCAGGAAACATGAACAGTTCTTGGGAGGCCATGAGAAAAGAGAGAGGAAGACCGTGCAGCATATATGTATTCTGGCTAGGAAATATAACAATTTCTTGGGAGGCCTTGGGAGGGGGAGGCCGTGCAGCATATATACTCTGGTCAGGAATCATGAAAGGTTTCTGGTAGGCCTTGGGAGAGGAAGGCTGTGTAGCATATATATTCTGGTCAGGAAACATAATAAGTTCTTGGGAGGCCATGGGAGAGGGAGACCGTGTAGCATATATACTCTGGTCAGGAAACATGATAAGTTCTTGGGAGGCCATGGGAGAGGGAGGTTGTGTAACATATATACTCTGGTCAGGAAACAATAAGTTCTTGGGAGGCCTTGGGAGAGGAAGGCTGTGTAGCATATATACTCTGGTCAGCAAACATGAAAAGTTCTTGGGAGGCCTTGGGAGAGGGAGGCTGTGCGCCATATAATCTCTGGTCAGGAAACATGATAAGTTCTTGGGAGGCCTTGGGAGAGGGAGGCCGTGTAGCATATATACTCTGGTCACGAATCATAATAAGTTTTTGGTAGGCCTCTGCAAGGGGGAGGTGTGGGAGGTGAGGGAGATCTGGGAGCTATGGGAGGCCTGGGAGCTCTGGGAGTCCTGGGAAGTGAGGGAGGCCTGGGAGGTGTGGGAGGCCTGGGAGGTCTGGGAGCCTTGGGAGGTCTGGAAGCTATGGGAAGCCTGGAAGGTGAGGGAGCCCTGGGAGCTCTGGGAGTCCTGGGAATTGAGGGAGGCAGGGAGGTGTGGGAGGCCTGGGAGGCGAGGTAGGTCTGCGAGCAGTGGGAGGTCTGGGAGCTGTGGGAGGCCTGGCAGGTGAGGGAGGCCTCGGAGGCGAGGGAGGTCTGGGAGCTGTGGGAGGCTTGGGAGCTGTGGGAGGCCTGGGAGGTTAGGGAGGCCTCAGAGGCGAGGGAGGTCTGGGAGCTGTGGGAGGCTTGGGAGGTGAGGGAGGCCTATGAGGCGAGGGAGGTCTGGGAGCTGTGGGAGGCTTGGAAGGTGAGGGAGGCTTGGGAGGTCTGGAAGCTATGGGAGGCCTGGAAGGTGAGGGAGGCCTGGGAGGTGTGGGAGTCCTGGGAAGTGAGGGAGGCCTGGGAGATGTGGGAGGACTGGGAAATGTGGGAGGACTGGGAGGTGTGGGAGGCTTGGGAGGTCTGGAAGCATTTGGAGGCCTGGAAGGTGAGGGAAGCCTGGCAGCTCTGGGAGTCCTGGGAAATGAGGGAGGCCTGGGAGGTGTGGGAGGCCTAGGAGGTGAGGGAGGCCTGGGAGGTGTGGGAGGCCTGGGAACTGTGGGAGGTGAGGGAGGTGAGGGAGTCCTGGGAGGTGTGGGAGGTCTGGGAGGCGAGGGAGGTGAGGGAGGCCTGGGAGGTGTGGGAGGCCTGGGAGCTGTGGGAGGCTTGGGAGGTGAGGGAGTCCTGAGAGGTCTGGGAGGCGAGGGAGGTCTGGGAGCTGTGGGAGGCCTGAGAGGCCTGGGAGGTGAGGGAGGTCTGGGAGCTATGGGAGGCCTGGGAGGTGAGGGAGGCCTGGGAGCTGTGGGAGGTCTGGGAGCTATGGGAGGTCTAGGAGGTGAGGGAGGCCTGGGAGGTGAGGGAGGCCTGGGAGGTGAGGGAGGCCTGGGAGGCGAGGGAGGCCTTGGAGGTGAGGGAGGCCTGGGAGGCGAGGGAGGCCTGGGAGGTGAGGGAGGCCTGGGAGGTGTGGGAGGTGAGGGAGGCCTGGGAGGTGAGGGAGGCCTGGGAGCTATGGGAGGCCTGGGAGGTGTGGGAGGTGAGGGAGGTCTGGGAGGCGATGGAGGCCTGGGAGGTGAGGGAGGCCTGGGAGGCGAGGGAGGTCTGAGAGCTATGGGAGGCCTGGGAGGTGAGGGAGGTCTGGGAGCTATGGGAGGCCTGGGAGGTGAGGGAGGCCTGGGAGGTGTGGGAGGTCTAGGAGGTGAGGGAGGCCTGGGAGGCGAGGGAGGCCTGGGAGGTGAGGGAGGCTTTGGAGGTGAGGGAGGCCTGGGAGGCGAGGGAGGCCTGGGAGGTGAGGGAGGCCTGGGAGGTGTGGGAGGTGAGGGAGGCCTGGGAGGTGAGGGAGGCCTGGGAGCTATGGGAGGCCTGGGAGGTGTGGGAGGTGAGGGAGGTCTGGGAGGCGATGGAGGCCTGGGAGGTGAGGGAGGCCTGGGAGGCGAGGGAGGTCTGAGAGCTATGGGAGGCCTGGGAGGTGAGGGAGGTCTGGGAGCTATGGGAGGCCTGGGAGGTGAGGGAGGCCTGGGAGGTGTGGGAGGTCTAGGAGGTGAGGGAGGCCTGGGAGGCGAGGGAGGCCTGGGAGGTGAGGGAGGCTTTGGAGGTGAGGGAGGTCTGGGAGGTGAGGGAGGCCTGGGAGCTGTGGGAGGCCTGGGAGGTGAGGGAGGCCTGGGAGCTGTGGGAGGTCTAGGAGGTGACGGAGGCCTGGGAGGCGAGGGAGGCCTGGGAGGTGAGGGAGGCCTGGGAGGCGAGGGAGGCCTGGGAGGTGGAGGAGGCCTGGGAGCTATGGGAGGCCTGGGAGGTGTGGGAGGTGAGGGAGGCCTGGGAGGCGAGGGAGGCCTGGGAGCTATGGGAGGCCTGGGAGGTGAGGGAGGCCTGGGAGGTGTGGGAGGTCTAGGAGGTGAGGGAGGCCTGGGAGGCTTGGGAGGCCTGGGAGGTGAGGGAGGCCTGGGAGGCGAGGGAGGCCTTGGGAGGTGAGGGAGGTCTGGAAGCTGTGGGAAGCCTGGGAGGTGAGGGTGGCCTGGGAGATTCTGCGTTATGCAAATGAGTCCTATTGTCATGCAAATTAGGTCAAAAGTGGGTGAAAAAATATTCCCCCCTACCACAGGGAGGAACCGTTTGTCCAGCCTTGAGCGACGCGGAGCTCCGCGTCGCTCAGGCTGCCGTTTGTCTGATTCTATGGGGACACCCGAAAACGAGTTTCAAGTTCCAAGTTCCGAGTTCCAAGTTCCGCATTTAAAGTCCCAAGAAAGTGCAATTATTGTTTTTTAATTTCTGCATCGGGTCTCTCCAACTCATTAAATCACTTTCTTGTGCCACCTTTCAATATCACAAAGTCGAAAATTAACCTTCCAAGCTAATGCCTGGTACGCGCGGACCTCGGAGTGCCACGCGGGTATGATTTGAAATTTCGGATAGTTTGCGGATCGACTTGGGTGTGTTTTTCGTTCAAATCTATTTAGTTCAAATGTATTTTTATATTATTTCTATATTTTACATTCAGAAAATTAAATACAAATGATGGGGAAATTGAAAACAAAGGTGAATGAAAATAATACTTATTGCATTATGACAGAATAAATTCGGATCTTGTCAATTTCTTTCATTAAATAATTGTTCAGGCATCACCAACGAACTATGCTGTGGATGACTGAACAAGTATTTAATAGAAGAAGTTGATATTTATAATTTATTCGAACGTGTAACATATAGTGGTGCTGCGCTTTCAAACTGGCACCATATGATCCCTCGTCTCTGCAACTTTTAGACTCAATATTCAAAGAACTCCTGAAAAAGCGTGGCATGTGTAGAAATACCGTAAAACTTCTATTAAATAGACGCCGGGTTCCTAATAGACGCCGGGGGTTCAGGTATACTGAAATCAATAGACGCCGCGTTCTGATAGAGTACGCCGGGTCTATACGTAGATCTACATTGTGTAACATAGCAACGTATGGATATTAAAATCAACAACGTCAACGCGTCCCAGTCGGGAATTTCCAGCTTTTAATATCTAAACTCTAAACTGATTTGTCATATCGTAACACAGGCCTCGCCAATTCCAATAAACACCGGGTCCAGACAACGACTGAAATCAAGAAACGCCGGGTTCTAATAGACGCCGGGTCTAGAGTGTAACTGAAATCAATAGACGCCCGGGCGTTTATTAGAAGTTTTAGGGTACTGACTGAACACCGACGACACCTTTTTCTTAAACGCGGAACTTGGAACTTGGAACTCGGAACTTGGAACTTGGAACTCGTTTTCGGGTGTCCCGATTCTATGTGCATCTCATACTCATCAAATGTGTACAGATCTACGGAGGCCGACAATCTCCATCAATTATATGCGAATCTACGGAAGCATAGGGCCTAGAAGGGCCACCCAGGAAAATTTTAAAATTTTTTTTAAATTCACGACTTAGTAACGCGATAATATCGACTTTAGAGTGGATCAGGCACAGGGGAAGAAGATTTATTCTTTCAAATTCCTGAGTTAGTAACTCGATAATATCGACTTAGTATCTCAATAATATAGAGTTAGTATTAGCATAGGTTGGCGATTAGGAACATGTACATGATATTATTACATATAATCATGATAATAGCATAGGGACACGTACATGATATTACGTATCATCGGAACTAAGAATTTAGCAAAACACACAACAATATTGTCACTAATAAGCATTATCAATAACAGAAATTCATTCTCTTAGTTTTTTCTGGCAGAAAGCAATTAGCTGTAAACAAAACTTGACTTTTTTCTGACACTTCATTGATCTGTTGATTGAATATGAAACTAGATGTTCTCCAGTCGCAAAAGTGTATACCAGAGATTCCGCATCATTCCAGTAGCCCCAAATGTCTAGATACAAAAAATTATCAAAAAATTGTTTGAATAGATCTACATGTAATGTACATGTAATGAGTACGTTTGTAGTGTAAAATTGTGTTTTGTTTCCAGAAGAATTTCGTGATCAGCATGACATTGTAAAAAATGAGACTGCACTTGTATAACGTACTGGCAGGGCTACTGCTGTCAACAGTTCTTGGCGAGGAGTATTTACAACATGGAGTACATCATCCAGTGCATGAGACTCACTACCAGGGCTCAAAGCATAATGTGGAGTTCGACCATGAAGCAGTTTTAGGTACTGTATATTGACTGACTGGTATCTCATGGGAGGTAACAGCCTGTTGTACAATCAAGTGCATGCTAACCCCACAATGCCAAGTATACACCATATGCATGCACTGGTACTGATTTTAAAACTGCTTACAGGATCTGAGCAAGCGAATGAGGAGTATGCTGAGCTTCCACCTCATGAGGCCAAGAAGAGGTTGGCAACCCTGATAGACAAAATGGACCTGGATAATGATGGCTTCATTTCAGAAGATGAACTTTCGAAGTGGATAGAACACTCTTTCAAGTGGGTATTATTCTTTGTTCTTACTTTGTTGATAGTGCATTTATTTTTTCGTTGCTGAATTTTCATTTCAATACGCACATATCTGGAGTGTAATTTTCAGACATACTACTAGTAGGTTTATGTTGGTAGTAAAGGCTCGTTGATGAAATAATCGTGTAGTGTCCAGTTTTAATTCAGAGGACAGAGCTCACAAGATACCATTGTCTGATATTTGCAGAGAGTTGAATAAAGAAGAAACTGTGAGGAAAATGATTACACAAGATACAAACAGAGACTTGTTTATAACATGGCCAGAATACCTGGAATCGGTCTATGGATATAAACCAGATGACATCATAGACATGGACGTAGACAAAAACCCTGAAGTTCAAACTTTCATGAAGGTTTGTTGTGAACAAATACATCCATGAGGTGTTTTTTCCACTTCTTTTTATCAGCCATGCAATACCTCTAGGCCTGGACACAATACAGACTACCGTATAATCTTGTATATGTACATCGTCAGATGGTGAATGAAGACAAGCAGCGGATGGTCAGGGCTGATGTGGACCAAGATAGCAGGCTGAGCGTGGAGGAATACACAACGTTTCTTCACCCATACAACTTCCCACACATGCAAGAGTATGAACTCGACCGAAACTTGCTGCAATATGACAAAAATAATGACAAAGTCGTGGACTTCAAGGAATATGTTGGGGATTGTAAGTACATGTAGGTCGATGTCAGAGGAAATTGACCATTACAAAGTTCATGGAATGCTATTGCATAAGTTCAGGATATACTGAAAATTGTCACATCATTAAGGCATTTCGGCAGAAATGCCTTTATGGTTTTAGCAGAATTTTTTTTTTAGGTTACCGGACCTATGGTCCGATAACCTATTGGCATGGCGTTGCGTCCGTCGTCCGTCGTCGTCGTCGTCCACATTTTTATCTTGTTTGTTTACAGGCGAATTTTTCTGAAATTTTGCACAAAAATACTTAAAAATAATTCAAGAAGGAGGTATTTTTTAGTTTTTTGATTTTTGCATTTTTTTCAAAATGGCGGCCGTTTTCGACGAAAAATGCCTGATTTTGGACTTCGGCGGCCATTTTCTCAAAATCTGTTCAGTAACTTTTTTTCTTTTTGATAAATAACACTCCTCATATGTACTCCTATGATGTCTATAAATTTCGTTGCGCTTGAATCGCTCGAAGTGGGCCATTTTGGCCCAAACTCGGCTCAAATGGGACTTTTCCATGTTAAATTCTCCTATGCTTTATAATGGGACACATTATGCCTAATATCTCACTTGATATTGAGATTAGAGACTAGGAATCAATTGTGGACCTATAGGAAATGATATATGCTGAATATTCTCGTGACCTTGAATTTGACCTCTGACCTCACTTTCAAGGTCAGAGCACAAAATGGCTTATATCTCGCTTATTATCGACTCTACAGCTTAGGAATCAATTGTGGACATATAGGAAATGATATATTCTGAATATTCTCGTGACCTTGAATTTGACCTCTGACCTCAGTTTCAAGGTCAGAGCACAAAATGGCTTATATCTCGCTTATTATCGACTCTACAGCTTGGGAATCAATTGTGGACATATAGGAAATGATATATGCTGAATATTCTGATGACCTTGAATTTGACCTTCGACCTCATTTTCAAGGTCACAGGACAAAATGGCTTATATCTCGCTTATTATCGACTTTACAGCTTAGCAATCAATTATGAACATATAGGAAATGATATATGCAGATTATTGTCATGACCTTGAATTTGACCTTTTACCTCATTTTCAAGGTCACAGGACAAAATGGCTAATATCTCACTTATTATCGATTTTACAGCTTAGGAATCAATTGTGGACATATAGGAAATGATATATGCTGAATTTTCTCGTGACCTTGAATTTGACCTCTGACCTCATTTCCAAGGTCCAAGGACAAACTGGCTCATATCTTGCTCCTCTATTGACTGTATGGCTTGGGAATCAATTGTGGACATGATATACATGATATAGAAAATGATATACACTGAATATTTTGATGACCTTGAATTTGACCTTTACCCCTTCATTTTCAAGGCTACAGCATAAAATTGCTAATATCTCTCTGATTATTGAACTTACAGCTTAGCAATCAACTGTGGACATGATATATGCTTAATGTTATATATGCTGAATATTCTCTTGACCTTGAATTCAACCAGTGACCTGGCTAACACCTAAAATATTAAACATTGTCCGGTAACCTATCTTTGGCCCTTGGCCTAATTTTTTTTTTTTTTTTTTTTTCTCTTCTTCCGCCGTTTTGGTTTCCAGACGATAACTTTAGATTCTTGTCAAATTTTCACCACAAGTCAGAAATGATATGTGGAAGAACCCTATTCTTTTTGAGCCGATCCGAGGTCCGCGAGGATGAAATCAAGGCCAATTTTGAAACTTGGTTTCCGGACGATAACTGGGAAAATATTCACGCAATAGTTGCAGAACTTTGCATGGAGGTTTATATACCACCAGGGAAGAACCCTATTGATTTTGGGATCGATACCTCAAACGACCTTTGACCTAGAGGTCAAAATAATTTTTTGCTGAGTCATCCTTGAGGCATCCTGCATATCTCGGAAACAGTACATCGTAGAGCGAAACGGACGTTATTTTCGGACTCGTCGCCCTAGCCAAACATGTCTAAGGGGTATCATGGATGAACTTTGACCTTGACCCGAAATTTTTTTGTTTTCGTCTATATCTCGGAAACGGTGCGTCGTAGAGCGAAACGGACGTTATTTTCGGACTCGTCGCCCTAGACAAACATGTTCAGAGGGTATTATGCATGAACTTTGACCTTGACCCGAAATTTTTTTGCTGAGTCGGCATTTTTCATTTTCGTCGATATCTCGGAAACGGTACGTCGTAGAGCGAAACGGACGTTATTTTCGGACTCGTCGTCCTAGACAAACATGTCTAAGGGGTATCATGGATGAACTTTGACCTTGACCCGAAATTTTTTTGCCGAGACGGCATTTTTCGTTTTTGTCGATATCTCGGAAACAGTGTGTCGTAGAGCGAAACGGACGTTATTTTCGGACTCGTCGCCCTGGACAAACATGTCTAATGGGTATTATGTATGAATTTTGACCTTGTCCTTTAATTTTTCTGCCGAGTTGGCATTTTTCGTTTTTGTCGATATCTCTGAAACGGTGCGTTGTAGAGCGAAACGGACGGTATTTTCGGACTCTTAGCCCTAGACAAACATGTCTGAGGGGTATTATGGATGAACTTTGACCTTGACCCGAAATTTTTTGCCGAGTCGGCATTTTTCGTTTTCGTCGATATCTCGGAAACGGTGCGTCGTAGAGCGAAACGAACGTTATTTTCGGACTCGTCGCCCTAGGCAAACAGGTCTTAAATGTATTATGAATGAACTTTGACCTTGACCCGAAATTTTTTTGCCGAGTCGGCATTTTTTTTTTTCCGTCGATATCTCGGAAACGGTGCGTCGAAGAGCGAAACGGACGTTATTTTCGGACTAGTCGCCCTAGACAAACATGTCTAAGGGGTATTACGGATGAACTTTGAACTTGACCTAAATTTTTTTTATATATCTAGTAGATATTTTAATCATCACAACGAAATGCCTCCAAGGCATCTTTAGGCCTTGACGTCTAGTTATTTTTAGAACCCAGCTGAATGAGTGGTGCTGACCTAATCTTCCACACATATCTTAACATTAAGTTGTACCCGACTATTGTATAACTACTTGTATCTTGTGTTCACTTGACGCAGCGCCGGGGTCGGAGGAGATGCAGATTGTGGACAAGGAGAACTTTGAGCACTACGACAAGGACGGTGATGGGGTGTTAAGTCAGGAGGAGCTGCGAGCGTGGATTCTCCCCGACCTGAAGGACTCTGTTAACCAGGAGGTGGAGCACCTGTTTACGGAAACCGATATCAACCGGGACGGCCGCCTCGACAAGCAGGAGATCCTTGACATGCACTGGTTCTGGGTGGGCAGTGCTGCGACGGATTACGGCTCTCAGCTCCACAGACACGACCCACAGGAGCTATAGCACCACAAGCTGTTTGTGTTCTCACCTGCATATTTTGACATTTGGTTATGTATGTTGTTGAATTTTTGTGTGATACAGAGATAAAGAATGTGTAGATGCTATTGTGTGTGATTATTGGAATCTGGTTCTTGTACCACCAGTGGAGTTTCATCATTCTTCAGATTGCATTTGTTAATCATAGCACAGTGGATCATTTGTAAATATGTGCAGGCATATAAATTATTGAATCCATTTATATTAGTAGAGCAAACTTCATGTGTGTTTAACTCCGTATGACATGTATGTGCACTGCATAGGCTGTTTTTAGGTTACCGGACCTATGGTCCGATAACCTATTGGCATGGCGTTGCGTCCGTCGTCTGTCGTCGTCGTCGTCGTCCACATTTTTATCTTTTTTGTTTACGGGTGAATTCTTCTGAAATTTTGCACAAAAATACTTAAAAATAATTCAAGAAGGAGGTATTTTTTATTTTTTTTATTTTCGCATTTTTTTCAAAATGGCGGCTGTTTTCGACGAAAAATGCCTGATTTTGGACTTTGGCGGCCATTTTCTCAAAATCTGTTCAGTAACTTTTTTTCTTTTTGATACATAAGACTCCTCATATGTACTCCTATGATATCTATAAATTTCGTTGCGCTTGAATCGCTCGAAGTGGGCCATTTTGGCCCAAACTCGGCCCAAATGGGACTTTCCCATGTTAAATTCTCCTATGCTTTATAATGGGACACATTATGCCTAATATCTCACTTGATATTGAGATTAGAGACTAGGAATCAATTGTGGACATATAGGAAATGATATATGCTGAATATTCTCGTGACCTTGAATTTGACCTCTGACCTCAGTTTCAAGGTCAGAGCACAAAATGGCTTATATCTCGCTTATTATCGACTCTACAGCTTAGGAATCAATTGTGGACATATAGGAAATGATATATGCTGAATATTCTGATGACCTTGAATTTGACCTACGACCTCATTTTCAAGATCACAGGACAAAATGGCTAATATATCGCTTGTTATCGACTTTACAGCTTAGCAATCAATTATGAACATATAGGAAATGATAAATGCAGATTATTGTCATGACCTTGAATTTGACCTTTGACCTCATTTTCAAGGTCACAGGTCAAACAGGCTAATATCTCACTTATTATCGATTTTACAGCTTAGGAATCAATTGTGGACATATAGGAAATGATATATGCTGAATATTCTCGTGACCTTGAATTTGACCTCTGACCTCATTTTCAAGGTCCAAGGACAAACTGGCTCATATCTTGCTCCTCTATTGAATGTATGGCTTGGGAATCAATTGTGGACATGATATAGAAAATGATATACATTGAATATTTTGATGACCATGAATTTGGCCTTTGCCCCTTCATTTTCAAGGCCACAGCACAAATTGCTAATATCTCTCTGATTATTGAATTTACAGCTTAGCAATCAACTGTGGACATGATATATGCTTAATGTTATATATGCTGAATATTCTCTTGACCTTGAATTCAACCAGTGACCTGGCTAACATCTAAAATATTAAACATTGTCCGGTAACCTATCTTCGGCCCTTGGCCTAATTTTTCCATGTGGGAAGCTGTGTCAGTAGAGCTACATATCATGTGATTATAATTAGACAGGTATCATGTGAATATTTTGCACAACAAAAATGCTTAAAGTAAAATCAATTCATTACAGACTAAAGTTTTGGATTTTGCTTCCACGAAAAGAAAATTGTATACATTTAGATCAGCGCTGATATCATGTAAACTGGAGGATTCATTTGCATTTTCCAAAATGCCAAATTCCAAAAAACCATGAAATTTGGAAACCATACTTGTACATTGTATTTTTGACATTTATTTTCATTTCATTCATACTTATTCTCTACTAATTCATTTGAACTACCAATAAAAAATATACTTTATGTACATGTAGATCTTCTGTTTGGTTGCCTGACATCATAGGCCATTTTCTTCCACACACAAATTGAAAATTACAATACTTGGGCAGAGAGTTTTCAGTTTTTGTGGTGTCTCGACATTTCACCTGTTCTGATAAAACTGCCAATCAAAACTAATAGTACATGGGTATCAGGAGACTACTATAGCCTTGTATGATGTTTAGGAAGTTGAAATTCCAAGCACTATTATATCTGCTTGTTCTCTCGCTGATTGTCGCTTGTATCCTCTCTGGTCAACCTCGGCAGGATTTTAAAACAGTCTGAAAGTAAAACCACAATAGTGTGAGTTATGTGCCAGAGTTCTAACAAAACTGTATTTTTTAAAAGCTCCCATTGCGCAATGACAAGGTCTTTAGAAATACAAATCATCTGTTGAATCTCGCAGGCAATTTTGTTTATATAATAATCAATGACGATGATCAGTATCCATTACAATAACACACAAAGGAATGATAAATGCCTTGGGAATCTGCCGTCCGTTAGTGGCTGTTAACAATAGGGACCCCTAGAAATCCATGTATACGTGTATGGGAACACGTACATCACCATCTACACTGTCAGTATGACATGTGCAATTGCATCATTTATGCAAGAAGACCCCTGGATTATCTTTAGAACAAGGGGGGATGTCACCATGGTCGTTTACCTACATGTTCCTGTACACGTATGAATTTCTAGGGGTCTCTAATATACAAAAATATGTACTGGACTATACTTGCCTTCTTGACCGTATTGATATGGTATTTTTGTAGAGTGTTGTCCTTTGATTTCTGTGCTTGTAGGTTGGCTTCATTTGCTAATCTTTTCAAGAACATCATATAATCCAAAAAGAGCTGAAAGTGGAATGATAATGAATATCAGCTAGCCATTGCCTAAACCATAGTCAAGGTAATCAGATATTATACATGTACTGTAAAAAGATGTATATTTGTCCTACATTTATTTTGCAGATTTCGCATGTTTTCTTCAACTGCAAAATTAAATTAACCGCAAATATTTGTCTTGTCTATCCATAATACACAACAGCTAAAATTTGCAAACTCGAATCTCTACAAATTTGTCTGGAACCACAAATAATTCCAACTGCAAATATTTGTCTTTTTACAGTATTGTATTAAAGAAGCTATATTCTGAAAACATCTAAAAATGTCTTGCTGCCATTCCAGTAGGAACAATTTATAACAAGCTGACTCAACAAAATGATTATAGGGCAGAGATTGTCCTCAGAAATAATGTGTGGAAGAACACTGTTGTTTTTTGAGCTGGCCATGGGACCCTGTTGTCTGTGAGAATGAATGCACAGAAGTTTCTGATAACTCAAAAAGTATTTGGGCCATGGCTGCCAAACTGCATGGAGGTTCACATACCACTAGGAAAGAAACCTATTGATTTTGGGTTCATTCCGTCAAATGACCTTTGACCTAGAGCTCGAAAGAATTTTTGGCTGAATCATCCTTGAGGCTGCCTACATAATTCAGAAACGGTGCATCGTAGAGCAAAACGGACTTTATTTCCAGACTCGTTGTCCAGGGGAAATAAGTCTCGGGGGCCACTAGGGATAAAATTTAACCTTGACCTAATTTTATTGGCTGAGTGGGCATTCAACACAACGTTATTTTCGAACTCGTCGTCCTAGACAAAATATCATAATGGTATTAGGGATGACATCGACCTGAAATCTTTTCAAGGTCGGCATTTCATCGATATCTCAGAATGGTGCATCATAGCGCAAGACAAAATCGTTACGGACTCGTCGCCCTAATGAAACATGTCGGAGAGGTATTAGGGATGAACTTTACCTTGATCCATATACCTAAAAGCAGACTTAAGCAGACTTTTAGGTCTATGCTTGATCCAATATCTTTGTTCCGAGTCTGCATAAATTATTTTTGTCAATATCTTGGGAATGATACATCGTAGAGCGAAACAAAGATTATTTTCGGACTGGTCGATCTAGACAAATGTCTTGGGTGTGAGGGATGAACCTTGATTTGAAAATTTTTGCTGACTCACTTTCCATTTACCGCTGTGTCTAGGAAACAGTGCATTGTACAGAGAAACAGACCTTATTTTTGCCCTAAACAAATATGTCCTACAGTCTTAGGAGTATCAGAGATGAATTTTGGCCTTGACCTGGAGTTATGTCCCCAAGTCCGCATTATGCAATATCTCAAAAACGGTGCATAGTAGAATGAAAGGGACTTCATTTTCGAAGTTGCATCATTGCAGATGATGTCTTAGCGTATCAGAAAAGAACTTGTCTTGGGTCGTTGCCGAAGAACTTTTTTTTACCGATTCAGGTGTGATACAGCCGTTGAGTCTGCGTCTACAGGCGCTGAAGACTGAAAGAGATATTCTACTATGGCAGGGCTACTACAATTCAAGATTTTGGCAGCCCTGCCATAGAATAATATCACTTTCAGAGATATCGTGAAATAAGTCCCACTACATTATGATGAGGCTTACCGTAATGGCCGAAATACCACCCCAGCGCTTAATAGTGCTTTAACCCTAGCATTGTGAGGCGCTGGCTGCTTAAAGTTACTTTAACCCCGGCGCTTTAACATGTTAAAAGTGCTTTAATTTAACCTCGGCGCTAAAACGAGGCCAGCGGGTAAACGAGAACCGGCGGTATTTCAGGCCATTACGGTATTCAATTAAAATACAGTGGTCCCCCTCAGATAAGACCCCCCTCAATAAAGACTTCCCCCTCTGTAAAGACCTTTTCTTGTGGCGCTAGGATAATGTTAACATGTAAATGAACCCCTCTATTAAAGTACTAGTAAAATGCAAATATGATGTTCAGTTATATGAAAGATCTCATTGATCTGAGCAAAATGTTTTTTACGGTATATCAATATCACTATCCGTTCAAAAGTTACAGCCATTTGAAACTGCCATTCTGGCACTACATTACAGAAGCCTCTTGAAAAGTTTTAACAACTCATTCATATGCAAATTAGATGCTAATGAGAATTCATGACGTCATGAGGGGAACAAATTTTAATTAGGGTACTTTAAGACATGATATAATGATTCTCATTGAAGGTTCTGACGATCTGACTAGTGCATATTATTATGTACCGTACATAATCAATATCCACACAAACTGTACTGTTGCTATGGTTACAAGTCGTTCCCTATAGCCGTATTTACTCATGGTTGCCATGGCCGTTAACTGCCAAGTCAACCTATCCACACACTTCCTGTCGATTATTTATGAATTAAATTAATATAGAGCTCAGGTTGGCACCATTTTTATTTGTGCATACCCTGTTCTAAGTGGGTTTCTGGCCCTAGCAACCATGGTTGCTATGGGCCGTACCAGGTCACTGGTTACCTTGACAACAACAGAAAGAGTGGAAACACTGATAATTCATATTGAAAACTGTATGGAATAAGTCTTGATGAATAATCAAAACAATAAATGGATGAGTAACACATATCAAAGTACCTAATTAAAACAGCTTCCCCTGATGACGTCATGAATATCTCATTTGCATACTAATTAGCTAAATTGTTTTGAAAAAGCAAATTTGCTGATTTCAGTCTTTAAAGTGCTATAACTTTTGAATGGATTGTGATATTTACATGCCATAAAGGCCATTTTGCTCAGATCAATGAGATCTTTCATATAAGATCACATCATATCTGCAATATACTAGTACTTTAAGACATCCCCTTAGATAAGACCTTGATCTTGTGGCAGAAGGGTAGGTCTTATCTGAGGGGGACCACTATAACACCATTTAATGTTTTCATTGAACTTCTATATCTTGGAGTATCCTGGAGGGAGGTGGTGGGGGTGGATGGAGTCACATTAAAATCATAATGACCGAAATAAGCGGGACCTATATCAGGATTAGATCTAGGCCTAGTATTAAATATTAGATCACACTATAGTCGGCGTCATTGGTCTGTGAGCGGTGTTTTTTCGGCGATTACTCCGTCGATAATTTGTATATTTCGATGAAATTTTGGCAAGAGTGTTATTTTATAGTCGCCTAATGGGGTATAAATTTTTGGAGAGATTGGTGTGTAAACAAAAAAGTTAGTCTATTTGGCCTATATATAACGAAATGGGAAAACGTCAAAACGTTATTTATAGAAATGCTACGGCGATCGGGGGCGGTCCACTGCCGATTTCACCAGATTTTTACTATGGACGAGAAGGGCCAACTTTTTTGCTTCGCATCCAATCTTCTCGAAAATGCATTCTTAGTTAGGCGGTTCAGAGATAACATACCTGTCAGGTTGACCTTGAAAGGTCAAAACAGCCATTTTTGGGTCGAAAAACGCTCAAATTTGCACCTGGTCTGTATTTTCTCAAAAACTCTCTGATCAGTTTTGAGATTTTTGCTTAAAAAGATTCCTCTTATATACCTCTGCGACGTGTATAAGTTTTGTTGCCCTTGAATCGCCGATCTCAGTGTGGCGGCCATTTTGAATTTTTGACGAGTCGGCGAAAAAAAAAAAATTCGCCCCAAATAACATTACTATCCATTTTGGGCCATTTCTAGGCAAAAAAAAATTTTCACCCTTTGAAAAAATTTTGGACTTAGAAAATTTTCGGCACTTTTTTCCTTCATAATGGGAGCTGTCAGGACTGTACTCATAGAACGCTTGAAGATAGAGCTTAGAAATTGGCACTTTCAAACCGGAAGTCATATATGGCGACTTGTGTGGTGACCTTGAATTTGACCTTGGATGACCTTGAAAGGTCAAAACAGCCATTTTGGGGTCAAAAAATGCCCAGATTTGCCTTTGTAGATGAAATGCTTGCAGATAGAGCTCCTGTTTGCATTATGAACATATAGGAAGACATATATGGCACAACTAATGATGACCTTGAACTTGACGTCAGATGACCTTGAGTGCCAAATGTCTGACTTGGAATGTGTAAATTGACCTGAGCGGCCTAAACGATTCCACCCAACATATAGAATATCAAATGCCGCACACATACATGTAATGGTTACATCGAAGTTCATACGGATGACCTTGATTGGTAAATCCCAAGGTCATATGTTTACACTGCGAACCTTGATTGGTAAATCTCAAGGTCTGTTACCTGCCAATGCTGCCATGGCCAAACCAAAATTGTCCGGTAACCTATCTTAGCCTTTGGGCTAATTTTTTCCATGTGGGAAGCTGTGTCAGTAGAGCTACATATCATGTGATTATAATTAGACAGGTATCATGTGAATATTTTGCACAACAAAAATGCTTCAAGTAAAATCAATTCATTACAGACTAAAGTTTTGGATTTTGCTTCCACGAAAAGAAAATTGTATACATATAGATCAGCGCTGATTATCATGTAAACTGGAGGATTCATTTGCATTTTCCAAAATGCCAAATTCCAAAAAACCATGAAATTTGGAAACCATACTTGTACATTGTATTTTTGACATTTATTTTCATTTCATTCATACTTATTCTCTACTAATTCATTTGAACTACCAATAAAAAATATACTTTATGTACATGTAGATCTTCTGTTTGGTTGCCTGACATCATAGGCCATTTCTTCCACACACAAATTGAAAACTCGAATCTCTACAAATTTGTATTGTATTAAAGAAGCTATATTCTGAAAACATCTAAAAATGTCTTGCTGCCATTCCAGTAGGAACAATTTATAACAAGCTGACTCAACAAAATGATTATAGGGCAGAGATTGTCCTCAGAAATAATGTGTGGAAGAACACTGTTGTTTTTTGAGCTGGCCATGGGACCCTGTTGTCTGTGAGAATGAATGCACAGAAGTTTCTGATAACTCAAAAAGTATTTGGGCCATGGCTGCTGAACTGCATGGAGGTTCACATACCACTAGGAAAGAAACCTATTGATTTTGGGTTCATTCCGTCAAATGACCTTTGACCTAGAGCTCGAAAGAATTTTTGGCTGAATCATCCTTGAGGCTGCCTACATAATTCAGAAACGGTGCATCGTAGAGCAAAACGGACTTTATTTCCAGACTCGTTGTCCAGGGGAAATAAGTCTCGGGGGCCACTAGGGATAAAATTTAACCTTGACCTAATTTTATTGGCTGAGTGGGCATTCAACACAACGTTATTTTCGAACTCGTCGTCCTAGACAAAATATCATAATGGTATTAGGGATGACATCGACCTGAAATCTTTTCAAGGTCGGCATTTCATCGATATCTCAGAATGGTGCATCATAGCGCAAGACAAAATCGTTTCGGACTCGTCGCCCTAATGAAACATGTCGGAGAGGTATTAGGGATGAACTTTACCTTGATCCATATACCTAAAAGCAGACTTAAGCAGACTTTTAGGTCTATGCTTGATCCAATATCTTTGTTCCAAGTCTGCATAAATTATTTTTGTCAATATCTTGGGAATGATACATCGTAGAGCGAAACAAAGATTATTTTCGGACTGGTCGATCTAGACAAATGTCTTGGGTGTGAGGGATGAACCTTGATTTGAAAATTTTTGCTGACTCACTTTCCATTTACCGCTGTGTCTAGGAAACAGTGCATTGTACAGCGAAACAGACCTTATTTTTGCCCTAAACAAATATGTCCTACAGTCTTAGGAGTATCAGAGATGAATTTTGGCCTTGACCTGGAGTTATGTCCCCAAGTCCGCATTATGCAATATCTCAAAAACGGTGCATAGTAGAATGAAAGGGACTTCATTTTCGAAGTTGCATCATTGCAGATGATGTCTTAGCGTATCAGAAAAGAACTTGTCTTGGGTCGTTGCCGAAGAACTTTTTTTTACCGATTCAGGTGTGATACAGCCGTTGAGTCTGCGTCTACAGGCGCTGAAGACTGAAAGAGATATTCTACTACGGCAGGGCTACTACAATTCAAGATTTTGGCAGCCCTGCCATAGAATAATATCACTTTCAGAGATATCGTGAATTAAGTCCCACTACATTATGATGAGGCTTACCGTAATGGCCGAAATACCACCCCAGCGCTTAATAGTGCTTTAACCCTAGCATTGTGAGGCGCTAGCTGCTTAAAGTTACTTTAACCCCGGCGCTTTAACATGTTAAAAGTGCTTTAATTTAACCTCGGCGCTAAAACGAGGCCAGCGGGTAAACGAGAACCGGCGGTATTTCAGGCCATTACGGTATTCAATTAAAATACAGTGGTCCCCCTCAGATAAGACCCCCCTCAATAAAGACTTCCCCCTCTGTAAAGACCTTTTCTTGTGGCGCTAGGATAATGTTAACATGTAAATGAACCCCTCTATTAAAGTACTAGTAAAATGCAAATATGATGTTCAGTTATATGAAAGATCTCATTGATCTGAGCAAAATGTTTTTTACGGTATATCAATATCACTATCCGTTCAAAAGTTACAGCCATTTGAAACTGCCATTCTGGCACTACATTACAGAAGCCTCTTGAAAAGTTTTAACAACTCATTCATATGCAAATTAGATGCTAATGAGAATTCATGACGTCATGAGGGGAACAAATTTTAATTAGGGTACTTTAAGACATGATATAATGATTCTCATTGAAGGTTCTGACGATCTGACTAGTGCATATTATTATGTACCGTACATAATCAATATCCACACAAACTGTACTGTTGCTATGGTTACAAGTCGTTCCCTATAGACGTATTTACTCATGGTTGCCATGGCCGTTAACTGCCAAGTCAACCTATCCACACACTTCCTGTCGATTATTTATGAATTAAATTAATATAGAGCTCAGGTTGGCACCATTTTTATTTGTGCATACCCTGTTCTAAGTGGGTTTCTGGCCCTAGCAACCATGGTTGCTATGGGCCGTACCAGGTCACTGGTTACCTTGACAACAACAGAAAGAGTGGAAACACTGATTATTCATATTGAAAACTGTATGGAATAAGTCTTGATGAATAATCAAAACAATAAATGGATGAGTAACACATATCAAAGTACCTAATTAAAACAGCTTCCCCCGATGACGTCATGAATATCTCATTTGCATACTAATTAGCTAAATTGTTTTGAAAAAGCAAATTTGCTGATTTCAGTCTTTAAAGTGCTATAACGTTTGAATGGATTGTGATATTTACATGCCATAAAGGCCATTTTGCTCAGATCAATGAGATCTTTCATATAAGATCACATCATATCTGCAATATACTAGTACTTTAAGACATCCCCTTAGATAAGACCTTGATCTTGTGGCAGAAGGGTAGGTCTTATCTGAGGGGGACCACTGTAGTAACACCATTTAATGTTTTCATTGAACTTCTATATCTTGGAGTATCCTGGAGGGAGGTGGTGGGGGTGGATGGAGTCACATTAAAATCATAATGACCGAAATAAGCGGGACCTATATCAGGATTAGATCTAGGCCTAGTATTAAATATTAGATCACACTATAGTCGGCGTCATTGGTCTGTGAGCGGTGTTTTTTCGGCGATTACTCCGTCGATAATTTGTATATTTCGATGAAATTTTGGCAAGAGTGTTATTTTATAGTCGCCTAATGGGGTATAAATTTTTGGAGAGATTGGTGTGTAAACAAAAAAGTTAGTCTATTTGGCCTATATATAACGAAATGGGAAAACGTCAAAACGTTATTTATAGAAATGCTACGGCGACGGGGGCGGTCCACTGCCGATTTCACCAGATTTTTACTATGGACGAGAAGGGCCAACTTTTTTGCTTCGCATCCAATCTTCTCGAAAATGCATTCTTAGTTAGGCGGTTCAGAGATAACATACCTGTCAGGTTGACCTTGAAAGGTCAAAACAGCCATTTTTGGGTCGAAAAACGCTCAAATTTGCACCTGGTCTGTATTTTCTCAAAAACTCTCTGATCAGTTTTGAGATTTTTGCTTAAAAAGATTCCTCTTATATACCTCTGCGACGTGTATAAGTTTTGTTGCCCTTGAATCGCCGATCTCAGTGTGGCGGCCATTTTGAATTTTTGACGAGTCGGCGAAAAAAAAAAATTTCGCCCCAAATAACATTACTATCCATTTTGGGCCATTTCTAGGCAAAAAAAAATTTTCACCCTTTGAAAAAATTTTGGACTTAGAAAATTTTCGGCACTTTTTTCCTTCATAATGGGAGCTGTCAGGACTGTACTCATAGAACGCTTGAAGATAGAGCTTAGAAATTGGCACTTTCAAATCGGAAGTCATATATGGCGACTTGTGTGGTGACCTTGAATTTGACCTTGAAAGGTCAAAACAGCCATTTTGGGGTCAAAAAATGCCCAGATTTGCCTTTGTAGATGAAATGCTTGCAGATAGAGCTCCTGTTTGCATTATGAACATATAGGAAGACATATATGGCACAACTAATGATGACCTTGAACTTGACGTCAGATGACCTTGAGTGCCAAATGTCTGACTTGGAATGTGTAAATTTACCTGAGCGGCCTAAACGATTCCACCCAACATATAGAATATCAAATGCCGCACACATACATGTAATGGTTACATCGAAGTTCATACGGATGACCTTGATTGGTAAATCCCAAGGTCATATGTTTACACTGCGAACCTTGATTGGTAAATCTCAAGGTCTGTTACCTGCCAATGCTGCCATGGCCAAACCAAAATTGTCCGGTAACCTATCTTAGCCTTTGGGCTAATTTTTTCCATGTGGGAAGCTGTGTCAGTAGAGCTACATATCATGTGATTATAATTAGACAGGTATCATGTGAATATTTTGCACAACAAAAATGCTTCAAGTAAAATCAATTCATTACAGACTAAAGTTTTGGATTTTGCTTCCACGAAAAGAAAATTGTATACATATAGATCAGCGCTGATTATCATGTAAACTGGAGGATTCATTTGCATTTTCCAAAATGCCAAATTCCAAAAAACCATGAAATTTGGAAACCATACTTGTACATTGTATTTTTGACATTTATTTTCATTTCATTCATACTTATTCTCTACTAATTCATTTGAACTACCAATAAAAAATATACTTTATGTACATGTAGATCTTCTGTTTGGTTGCCTGACATCATAGGCCATTTCTTCCACACACAAATTGAAAACTCGAATCTCTACAAATTTGTATTGTATTAAAGAAGCTATATTCTGAAAACATCTAAAAATGTCTTGCTGCCATTCCAGTAGGAACAATTTATAACAAGCTGACTCAACAAAATGATTATAGGGCAGAGATTGTCCTCAGAAATAATGTGTGGAAGAACACTGTTGTTTTTTGAGCTGGCCATGGGACCCTGTTGTCTGTGAGAATGAATGCACAGAAGTTTCTGATAACTCAAAAAGTATTTGGGCCATGGCTGCTGAACTGCATGGAGGTTCACATACCACTAGGAAAGAAACCTATTGATTTTGGGTTCATTCCGTCAAATGACCTTTGACCTAGAGCTCGAAAGAATTTTTGGCTGAATCATCCTTGAGGCTGCCTACATAATTCAGAAACGGTGCATCGTAGAGCAAAACGGACTTTATTTCCAGACTCGTTGTCCAGGGGAAATAAGTCTCGGGGGCCACTAGGGATAAAATTTAACCTTGACCTAATTTTATTGGCTGAGTGGGCATTCAACACAACGTTATTTTCGAACTCGTCGTCCTAGACAAAATATCATAATGGTATTAGGGATGACATCGACCTGAAATCTTTTCAAGGTCGGCATTTCATCGATATCTCAGAATGGTGCATCATAGCGCAAGACAAAATCGTTTCGGACTCGTCGCCCTAATGAAACATGTCGGAGAGGTATTAGGGATGAACTTTACCTTGATCCATATACCTAAAAGCAGACTTAAGCAGACTTTTAGGTCTATGCTTGATCCAATATCTTTGTTCCAAGTCTGCATAAATTATTTTTGTCAATATCTTGGGAATGATACATCGTAGAGCGAAACAAAGATTATTTTCGGACTGGTCGATCTAGACAAATGTCTTGGGTGTGAGGGATGAACCTTGATTTGAAAATTTTTGCTGACTCACTTTCCATTTACCGCTGTGTCTAGGAAACAGTGCATTGTACAGCGAAACAGACCTTATTTTTGCCCTAAACAAATATGTCCTACAGTCTTAGGAGTATCAGAGATGAATTTTGGCCTTGACCTGGAGTTATGTCCCCAAGTCCGCATTATGCAATATCTCAAAAACGGTGCATAGTAGAATGAAAGGGACTTCATTTTCGAAGTTGCATCATTGCAGATGATGTCTTAGCGTATCAGAAAAGAACTTGTCTTGGGTCGTTGCCGAAGAACTTTTTTTTACCGATTCAGGTGTGATACAGCCGTTGAGTCTGCGTCTACAGGCGCTGAAGACTGAAAGAGATATTCTACTACGGCAGGGCTACTACAATTCAAGATTTTGGCAGCCCTGCCATAGAATAATATCACTTTCAGAGATATCGTGAAATAAGTCCCACTACATTATGATGAGGCTTACCGTAATGGCCGAAATACCACCCCAGCGCTTAATAGTGCTTTAACCCTAGCATTGTGAGGCGCTGGCTGCTTAAAGTTACTTTAACCCCGGCGCTTTAACATGTTAAAAGTGCTTTAATTTAACCTCGGCGCTAAAACGAGGCCAGCGGGTAAACGAGAACCGGCGGTATTTCAGGCCATTACGGTATTCAATTAAAATACAGTGGTCCCCCTCAGATAAGACCCCCCTCAATAAAGACTTCCCCCTCTGTAAAGACCTTTTCTTGTGGCGCTAGGATAATGTTAACATGTAAATGAACCCCTCTATTAAAGTACCAGTAAAATGCAAATATGATGTTCAGTTATATGAAAGATCTCATTGATCTGAGCAAAATGTTTTTTACGGTATATCAATATCACTATCCGTTCAAAAGTTACAGCCATTTGAAACTGCCATTCTGGCACTACATTACAGAAGCCTCTTGAAAAGTTTTAACAACTCATTCATATGCAAATTAGATGCTAATGAGAATTCATGACGTCATGAGGGGAACAAATTTTAATTAGGGTACTTTAAGACATGATATAATGATTCTCATTGAAGGTTCTGACGATCTGACTAGTGCATATTATTATGTACCGTACATAATCAATATCCACACAAACTGTACTGTTGCTATGGTTACAAGTCGTTCCCTATAGCCGTATTTACTCATGGTTGCCATGGCCGTTAACTGCCAAGTCAACCTATCCACACACTTCCTGTCGATTATTTATGAATTAAATTAATATAGAGCTCAGGTTGGCACCATTTTTATTTGTGCATACCCTGTTCTAAGTGGGTTTCTGGCCCTAGCAACCATGGTTGCTATGGGCCGTACCAGGTCACTGGTTACCTTGACAACAACAGAAAGAGTGGAAACACTGATTATTCATATTGAAAACTGTATGGAATAAGTCTTGATGAATAATCAAAACAATAAATGGATGAGTAACACATATCAAAGTACCTAAGGCCTAGCAAAATTGATTTCTTGTTTCCTGTTACACTGATTAAAAAAATAGGGTAGGTAGGCAGGCTTTTTATTTCTTTCTACAAAAAATTTCTATCAGTGATTTGGCAGGGTAGGTAGGTACATAAAAAATTTATTTATACACCGATAAATAAATTTTTTCGGAACATCTAAATTTTGAAGGGAACGTTGCATCCAGTAGCAGCAGGTTTGTCTGACCATGCCGACATCATATGAAACATGTTTTAAGCTGTGTCAATGATTTGTATGTGGAAGAATACATTAATGAAATGTATAATAAATACATATGGAAAGTGGAATTAAAGCCTGCTAAAACTTTAATATGGGCAGTTGTAAAATTACCAGCAAAATCAAGCAGCATGGTTACAGTCCACATGTACAACTAGATGTCATACCAGGAAATGACACTCAAATGATATATTTCTTGAACACTGAATTTATAAAACCTTTATTATTGAAGCTGATACAGATTTATAGAATATTTGAAATATTAAAGCAAAGATGAACAAAGTCGAATTGCTCCACAATATCGGCAAATTGAATCTGCGCGAACAGGTGCGCAGAAGTGCCAGAACTCGCCAAGCAGAAAAAACATTCTCTGTGCTCGAAATCAGCGTACATTTTGGCCAGCATAGATCGAATATATGTATACCATAACGTGAATCCAGCACTACCAGTGGAATAAATATACTAATGTTCAAATTCTGGATAGTGTAGGGCGTTCAGTCGAGAAATAAATGTCATATTTACATGATTTCCAACGATGTCTGCAGACCCATGTGCGCCTCCGATCGCCATGTCTGTAGTACGCATGCGCGAGTATACCGGTAGAACGCGGCTTGTGATTGGTGCAATTTCTTGACTTGTGGCCAATCATGTATCGTTTTACGAAACAAACACAACAATGGCAGGCAGTGTTGTTTTTATTGCGAAACTTAGGAGAACTTTCTAGGATCGGGCTCTTAAAATGTTTGACAGGGTCGGGGGAAAGGTGATATATATTTCTACAACTACCAAAGAAATCATTAGGGTCGGGCTGATTTTCTAGGGGCGGGCGGGTAACCGGAAACAAGAAATCGATTTTTCTAGGCCTAATTAAAACAGCTTCCCCCGATGACGTCATGAATATCTCATTTGCATACTAATTAGCTAAATTGTTTTGAAAAAGCAAATTTGCTGATTTCAGTCTTTAAAGTGCTATAACTTTTGAATGGATTGTGATATTTACATGCCATAAAGGCCATTTTGCTCAGATCAATGAGATCTTTCATATAAGATCACATCATATCTGCAATATACTAGTACTTTAAGACATCCCCTTAGATAAGACCTTGATCTTGTGGCAGAAGGGTAGGTCTTATCTGAGGGGGACCACTGTAGTAACACCATTTAATGTTTTCATTGAACTTCAATATCTTGGAGTATCCTGGAGGGAGGTGGTGGGGGTGGATGGAGTCACATTAAAATCATAATGACCGAAATAAGCGGGACCTATATCAGGATTAGATCTAGGCCTAGTATTAAATATTAGATCACACTATAGTCGGCGTCATTGGTCTGTGAGCGGTGTTTTTTCGGCGATTACTCCGTCAATAATTTGTATATTTCGATGAAATTTTGGCAAGAGTGTTATTTTATAGTCGCCTAATGGGGTATAAATTTTTGGAGAGATTGGTGTGTAAACAAAAAAGTTAGTCCATTTGGCCTATATATAACGAAATGGGAAAACGTCAAAACGTTATTTATAGAAATGCTACGGCGATCGGGGGCGGTCCACTGCCGATTTCACCAGATTTTTACTATGGACGAGAAGGGCCAACTTTTTTGCTTCGCATCCAATCTTCTCGAAAATGCATTCTTAGTTAGGCGGTTCAGAGATAACATACCTGTCAAAACTCCATCGGATTATCTTAAATGTTGACGGAGTAATCGCCGAAAAACCACCGCTCACAGACCAATGACGCTGACTATAACATTATAACATTCAACAGTTCAAAGTAAGTGGGACCTTTTCTTCACCATGACGATCAACCTGAGCGAAGTGGGTCGCTCGGGGTGTTAATAGTATTATCATGATTAGATCTAGATAAAAAAAAAAGACAATATTCTACATTTGTTTTGATTTGTATTTCAGTATCACAAAAAATATAACATATCACATGGATCTAGTACAGCACAGATGCTGGGATACATGATGTGACATGTGACTGATCATCATGTAGACTGTCACTATACATAAATCTATACTCTGATTTTTCTAACTGGTTTACACAATTTTTCGCTGATATTTCTGCGATGCTAAATGCTATCGTTCTATAACTTGGCATACTTCACCTGAGAGTCAAACGGCAATTATTTACCGAATTTCAGACTATTGTCACGAAAATTGAAGAAGTTGGCAATCTACCCCTATGGTAAATTTAGCCCTGTCATTTAATTTCTGGGTCCGCACACAATTTCGTGCATTTGCTCGGTTTTGTAGTAGTGCAATCTTTCAAAATCAACATGTTTGTGTAGAATACACCCCAATGTGTCATCGGGTCTAAAATTACAACAATACTTCGAATCCTGGTGGATGTGAACAGGATCAAATCCTCGAATAAGCTCAGATTCTCGAGACCCCGTGTTTGGCTGAAATTTGGCATTGGGTAGATTGCCAACTTCTTCAATTATTGCTATAGAAGTCTGAAATTTGGTAGAAAATTGCCGTTTGTCTCCGAGGTGAAGTATGCCAAGTTATAGAACGATACCATTTAGCATCGCAAAGATATCGTCAAAAACCGGTGTAAACAAGTTAGAAAAATCAGAGTATAGGCCTATGTGTTTGTGACACCAATCAGTGAATCACCATCATGGATAGCATACCAACAACTGAACATTCCCTTTCATCTGCAATTTCTTCTGCCGATGTTTAATAATCGAACTGATTTTGACTCTAGAAAACTTCTGTTTCATATTGGAGATTTGCAATCTTCAAAATACAGCTCTACAACAAGATGTAAACAGGTAAACACTAATAAACACTGACAATGTGTTTTGAATTTCCCTCGCAAGTCACATGCAATCATGCGTGAAAAATGTGTTATTTACGAACCGTAGGCCTAAGTAAGCTTTCAGCCAAGACCGTCAAAGGGCTTTGATTTCAGTCATCATCGTCATACGGTAATTGTACTACCGTAATGGCCCGAAATACCGCCGGTTCTCGTTTACCCGCCGGCCTCGTTTAAGCGCCGGGGATAAGTCTTTAAAAACATTAATAAGCGCCGGTCTCGAATTAGCGCCGGTTCAAATAACCGCCGGGTGTAAGTCTATGTACCGGTGCACGTAGCACACAAGAGTCCCACGGCGATTGCAATTGATTACACATGTGTGAAACAACACAACTGAAACTTACTTACCGATATGAGATTTTGATTATGACAATAGAACACCTGCTAACCAATTAGGTGATGCAATTGAGCAGCTGCATGTATATATATAATTGTACTGACTAACCTAATGATATCCATTCCCCAAGACCCAACATTACAATACATTTATATCAGCATAATATAAATAACCATTACCATATATCTTTATTGGTTGCATGTATTGCGGCGCCATGCGACATCTACTACGCACATAACGTATGCAGTAGGTCTGTGTATGAACCGGTCATGTAACACAACGATATCATAATAAATCCAAACTCTCTGAAAAACTGACTGATTTACAGAATATCGGCAGGTACCAGCACCGGTAGATTTTCTATTGAATTTGCAAGCTTCACCACGATGTATTTTACTATAATTTATAAGTTTATCTACCGTGTATCTGCTGTTCATAGCCATTGGATTAACACCATCCTCGATGCAACGGCCCGTCATTATGCCCTCAACTCCCATTCCCCCCTTCCAGCCATGCACCGCGCGCTGGATATCACTAAATACAGTGAAGAAAATCGGTGCGTTCACGCGCACAAGCTTTCAAAATATATCGTTTTTGACACTAGAGCGTTGGGGGCGAAGCCCCCAACCCTCTACATGTCTATGTGCTGACTTTTTCATGGAGGTTTCATGCCAAACTTTCGACGCCCGTTTTGGCAGGTAAACGTTTAGACACCTACTCCAAATGAGGATTTTCTTCGTCTTTGACATAAAATCTGTCGAACTGTTGGCAAACTTTGAATATTCCACAGATGTATAATGCATAAATCGATGTGTTAGGATTGAGAAGATAACGTAAAATCCTCAAATTATCCAAAAACGTCCAAAATGGCGGAGCCGATGGAAATTGACGTTCCCAGAATGCAAAGCAAATTTTACCGCAATGACGCGTACTTTGGAACACACAATTTTCTGTGCAGCAATACATGCATGCATACATCATCTTGCGTGTAACATTCTCTGGCGTTATGATGAAGTAAACACGATGATTCGTCTGCGACGCCACGGCTAAATTTACCGTAATTTGACGTATTGTATCACATGACAATTAAGGTGTTCCGTGCGGGGTTGCGAATTTTTATTTTAAGCTGGCCTTTCAATTCGCCCAGTAGGCATATGTATCATGATATCAGATGCAGATATTTTTCTCATGGTTTCCAATTTTTTTTCTTCTTTTTTTTCTTAAACGAAATACCATTTTAGTAGGCGTATCTGTTACATTGAGTTCAAAATAAATGTTTACTTATTATAGTTGGCGTCATTGGTCTGTGAGCGGTGGTTTTTCGGCGATTACTTCGTCAATATCTAAGATAATCCAATGGAATTTTGACAGGTATGTTATCTCTGAACCGCCTAACTAAGAATGCAATTTCGAGAAGATTGGATGCGAAGCAAAAAAGTTGGCTCATCTCGTCCATAGTAAAAATCTGGTGAAATCGGCCGTGGACCGCACCCGATCGCCGTAGCATTTCTATAGATAACGTTTTGACGTTTTCCTAATTCGTTATATATAGGCCAAATAGACTAACTTTTTTGTTTACCCACCAATCTTTCCAAAAATGTATACACTATTAGGCGAGTATAAAATAACATTCTTGCCAAAATTCCATCGAAATTTACGAATTACTGACGGAGTAATCGCCGAAAAACCACCGCTCACAGACCAATGACGCCGACTATAGGAATATGAATGAAGTGGGCCTATGTTTTTCATCTTAATATACTGTCGTGGTGCTGATGATGTGCTCGAGCTCTAATGTCGTCCCCCGCAGTTAGCTGCATTTTCTTGTTGCTCATTGTATTATTAAGCGCCGGTCTCGTTTACCCGCCGGTCTCGTATTAGCGCCGGGGCTGAAACATGTAAAGCACTATTAAGCGCCGGGGCGGTATTTCGGGCCATTACGGTATATCCCCACTATTTCAAGACATTCCGCTGCTAATAATCGACGAATAACAACAAAATTCCATTCATGCATATTTCACGCTCAATCATACATGGATAATATGTGCACACAACAAATGTTAAAAATACAGGCCCAATGGTTCTTTAACGTTGCATGTGAGCCAACGATAGCAATTTTGACCTTTATTTTCTCACTGAAGAAATTGTGTGAAAAATAATGCACCATTATGATAAATTCACACTACGTGTACACACATGATCAGTATAAGTAAACATAACTACGACTGATTTTATGAATGGTATATTGTCCTATAAGGCCCATGAGATGCAGTAAGAACCATACGTAACTTCCTATAGGAATCCCTCTCTCATAGGATTCTTTCTCTCCTATGTTAAAGAAAGTTAAGTAGTAGTAGTAGTATTTTATTTCGAGTTTGTACATATGATGGATTTCATGTTATATTGCAGCAATTGTTATACCAAGTTTTATACGTACAAACACGTGGATAGCCCCGAGATTTATATCTGTAGACCCCGCGAGTCTACTGTAGACCCCGCGTTTGGATGCCAAACGTTGCCAATTTTCTTCGGAAGTTGTTAAATCTGCCGGACGAAAATCTTAAAGTACTATTATAGTGCAAATATGATATGAAAGATCTCATTGATCTGAGCAAAATGGTCTTTAAGGCATGTAAATATCTCAATATTTCAAAAGTTACAGCAATTTAAAGATTGATATCGGCAAATTTGCTTTTTCAAAACAATTCAACTAATTAGTATGTAAATGAGATATTCATGACGTCATCGGGGGAAGCTTTTTAATTAGGTACTTCGATATATATTATTCATTCATTTAATGTTATGCTTAATATTCATCAAAACTTATTCCATACAGTTTTCAATATGAATAATCAGTGTTTTCACTCTTTCTGTTGTTGTCAAGGTACCCAGTAACCGCGTATGGCCCATAGCAACCATGGTTGCTAGGGCCAGAAACCCACTTAGAACAGGGTATGCACAAATAAAAATGGTCCCAACTTGAGCTATATATCAATTTAATTCATAAATAATCAACAGAAAGTCTGCAGATAGATTGACTTGGCAGTTAACGGCCATGGCAACCATGGGTAACTACGGATATAGGGAACGATTGGTAATCATAGCAACAGTATTAGGTTGTGTGGATATTGACTCTGTATGGTATATAATAGTATACACTAGTCAGATCGTCAGAACCTTCAATAAGAATCATTATATCATGGCTTAAAATAACCTAATAAAAATAGTTCCCCTCATGACGTCATGAATTCTCATTAACATCTAATTTACATATTAATCAGCTGCTAAAACTTTGCAAGTGGCTTCTGTAATGTAATGCAGGAGTGGCATTTTCGAATGGCTGTAACTCTTGAACTGATAGTGATATTGATATACCGTAAAAACCATTTTGCTCAGATCAATGAGATCTTTCATCTAACTCAATATCATATTTGCACTTTACTAGTACTTTAATCAAATTGAAAATAATTAAATATATTGAACTTAATAATAACAATTATTTCTCAATACTGTGAAATATTCTACAGAATTCGAAAATATCTTGGACAAATTGTACATTTGCTGGAGCAGATGATTAACTAAGCCTGGCTAGTTCAAAACATTTATTGGCAAATTATTAAATGTTAGGCCTATAGGCCTATGCGAAAAAAACTGCATATTATTATTTATGTGTGGCAAATGGATAAACATTTCGAAATTAAACCTGAACTAATAAAATTGACATCATTATTTATCAAAATTTGAAACTTTTGAAATATTAAAACTGTTTTCAAAAATTCAAAAATCGTTTATAAATTTGAGCAAATGGATATTTCTGCATAGCAACTGAGGGGGGGGGGGGGGGCTTCAAACCGTCAATCAGCAGGGAGGGGGCAGTATTGTAATATGTGTTAGTTTTGACGCCAAAAACACATACATATGGAGATAATCACCAATCGCGTTAATTAAAGATAGAGTCTGGTCCAAGTAGGAATTTTATTGATTTTTTTTGGTGAATGAAAAAACAGTGAATCGTTGTTTTTAAGGCATTTTGATATTTGCATTCGTTCCAAAGATATGGTGATTTATTCAAGTTAATTCCCGCCAAATCCAACTCCTAACTACTAGTATATGTGTATTCGGATGCTAAATCTGGGTTTGTTATATATATTTTCACAGAATATATTGTTATGTGGCGTCTCAATGAAAAATATAACATAAGTATCTGAAGTTGAACATCGCCATAGCAACAATCCCTTAGATACTACCCATAGCAACCCCGTTGCTAGGGACCTTTACTCGTATCTAAAAAGAATTATCATGATGATAAGGCAGTTATTTCATATTTTACATGAAAGACATATACGTACGTTAATATTGTTTTTTTTACAAACAGTTATCATGTTCAAGAAGTTGTGCTTATAGCAACCATCGTTGCTAACAGCAATATTTCGGGCGTTCTTGCCTTGTTGACGAAATTCGGCCTTGTTGACGAAATTCGGTAATTACATTCTGATTATGTTTAATGCCAAATGCTACAAAATAGTTGTTACGACTCAAAATGCAAAAAAAAAGGTCAAATACCAAAAGTTATATATTGCTAATTATCTTAGGTACTGGTGTGACGTCATAAATACTCACTGTAATACTTAATTAGGTGTCAATTTTAGCGGGAATGTTCAGCACAAACGTGGCCATAACTTTCCACCAAATTGAGATATCAATATTCAGTAAGAACTGCCTTGATCCACGAGGTGCACTTTTCACATGTCGAAATTAAAACACTTTTCATTATGAGTGGACCTCGATTTTTAATTCAAAATTAAAATGTATGCAGCTGTAAATGTTTAACTGAATTAGGAACTCAATTGACACCATGTGACGGAAATGATTTAGCCACTATTCAACACACTGTCCTGCTAAAGTTTTGTTACAGTTTTGCGTGAATTTAGTTGGCCATTTCAGCTTAGGCCTAATATGACCCTCGCCTGTCCCACTATCAAGAAATGGATGCCGTCCACAGATGCAAGTTACCAGTTGGGTGAAAACAATTGGCAGTTTGCATTTTACATATAACGCAATAACACTGGGGGATCATTTGCTTTGTTGTTGTCATTTGTCGACCACTGTTTCACGCGAAATATTGCATAATTCACAAACAATTTTAACGTATTATTCTATTTATAGTCATAATTATGAATTTGGTATATAAAAACAGTATTGAAAATATAATATTCATCGTTTCATTGAACATAATTGATGTGTACATCACCTGTATGACCTCAATTACCAGACGCTCCCCCAGAAACAGGTGAAACAAGAAAACGGTGTGAAGATCAAGTCAAGATGAAAAGTCTTTCAACTAAAAGTTTGTTTCTCGCAGTAATACTCGGAATAACAGGTGGGATCATTTATTGCTGGCTTGTGTTAGCATGGTGTGCCTTTTTTGGGTGCAAAGGTCCTGATTATTAACTTTGCAACTTATTTTCATAAAATTCTAGGCCTATACGAGTAGACTACGAGCCATCCGTCCTAAATTCGCCGCATCCCAAAATTCGCCAACTCGATATTATCAGAACTTAGAAGCTCGTTTTGTGGAAAATAACTCAGTGGAACAGAGATTCGATATCAGAGTTTCGATTGACGATCGAACTTGTTAGTTTCATTTACATTAGAAGTCCTGAAATCGCCATGCGGCGAAATTAGAACGGATGGCTCGTACTCTGATTTTTCTAACTCGTTTACACAGTTTTTCACTGTTATTTTTGCGATGCCAAATAAATGCTATCGTTCTATAACTTGGCATATTTCACCTGGGAGTCAAACGGCAATTATTCACCAAATTTCAGACTTTCATCACGGAAATTGAAAAAGTTGGCAATCTACCCCTATGTTAAATTTAGCCCTGTCATTTAATTTCTGGGTTCGCACATAATTTCGTGTATTTGCTCGGTTTTGTAGTGGTGCAATCTTTCAAAATCAACATGTTTGTATAGAATACACCCCAATGAGTCATCTGGTCTAAATTACAACAATATTTTGAATCCTGGTGGATGTAAACAGGATCAAATCCTCGAATAAGCTCAGATTCTCGAGATCCTGTTTTTGGCTGAAATTTAACATTGGGGTAGCTCAAGACGTATCAGCTCAAGACGTTTTGGTTCATGTTCGTGTGATTCACCACTTCGTAACTCAGCTTACATGCATAATTTCATAAGATATTTCACCAGTTCCCGCATTTTACATCAGCTCGACGCACGCTTGACCAGAAAACACTACTTTCCAATCAACTTCGTAACTCAGCTTCCCAGCCCACTCAAGTCAGTTGACCAGTTCGTAACTCAGCTCATTGGATGATGCTGCCACCTGGCGAATGCAATTACTTTCTTGAAGGCCTAAAGTCAAGTTCAACACAAAACCTCACATTATTTTTAGCCACAACTTCGTTTAGGATGGTCGGATCAATCTGAAAGTTTGTATGCTTCCATTTGGCACAAAACCATATTTTTTCACCAAGCTTTTATCTTGAAAACTGAAAAAGTTGGCAATCTACCCCAATGTTAAATGTTGGACACAAATCGGATCCGGCACAGGATTTCAAGTAAATTTGGGGATTGCATGATTTTTATTCCGCTTAGAAATGTGATATGGGTAAAGTTTTTGAGTTGCTGTAAATAGCCAGCCACGAATTTTCGCGTTTTTGTGATCAGGCCATATTCGCGGCCATTTAACTTTGCGGTTTGGACGTTCTGAAATTTTTATCGGAACAATTATTTTTCACAACAAAGATGCAGGAGAAGGAATCTTATTGGATCCTGTATGAATATGCAATTTTATTTATTATTTTTAATGAATGAACTCCCATAACTCTAGCAGTTCCCTGATTGAAGTGTACTACAAGTACATGCAAGTACCTTACGTAGACTAGTCGTCCTGACAAACAAATACTCGGAGCAATGGTTCTATTCAACACTTGCAAACAAAAACAAATCTTATTTTAATATGTGAGGTTATTATTGGGAGCTCCCAGCCTTACTGCATAGTATTCCTTTTACATCCAGTATCAGTATCACGTATCTCATATCTATAGCAATCATTCTCTCCCGAAAAACAATGCGAGTTGTTGTCAGAAATGTTTCTCGTCCATTGAATTTTGTGATTTTATTGAATTCGCGGAAATAAACACGATAAAAGGGCGCGAATAACTTGTGGCTCTGTGTACTGGTGTATTCTGATGAAATATCATTCTTACAAAGCACTGTGCAATGTGAACATTGAGCAATATGCCAAGTTCTGTTCAGACTTGCGAATTTCATGTTTGATGTGAAATTTAACATTGGAGTAGATTGCCTTTTTTTTTCAACTTTCAAGATAGAAGTTCGAAATTTGATGAAAAAAATATGGTTTCAGGCCAAATGGAAACAAACAAAATTTTAGATTGATCCGATCATCCTAAAAGAATTTATGGCCGAAAATCATATGAGGTTTTGTGTTGAAGTTGACTTTACATGTAAACAATGGTGTTCGCCAGGTGGCAGCATCATCTAATGTGAGCTGAGTTACGAACTGGTCAACTGACTTGAGTGGGTTGGGAAGCCGAGTTACGAAGTTGATTGGAAAGTAGTGTTTTCTGGTCAAGTCAAGGAGACCTGATGTAAAATGCGTGAACTGGTGAAATATATTACGAGATCATGCATGTAAGCTAAGTTACGAAGTGGTGAATCACACGAACATGAACCAAAACGTCTTGAGCTGATAATTTGTCAGTCATGCCGCTTCATAGTAGATTGCCAACTTCTTCAATTATTGCGATAGGAGTCTGAAATTTGGTAGAAAATTGCCGTTTGTCTCCGAAGTGAAGTATGCCAAGTTATAGAATGATACCATTTAGCATCGCAAAGATATCGTCAAAAAACGGTGTAAACAAGTTAGAAAAATCAGAGTACAGTAGTCTATGTAAGATAAGACCTCACCTTTTGCAGAGAAAATGAAGTCTCATCTTACAGGGAGTCTTATTTCACAGGTTCATTTACATGTTAAATTGATCATTGGGGAATACAAAAAAGTCTTTACAGACAGGGAAGTCTTATTTCGGAGGTGTCTTATCTTACAGGGACCACTGTATACTGTAGTGTAGACTCGCAAAAATTAAAAAAGTTGGCAATCTCTCTACCTTGGCTTTTCACTGTTCCGTGCAGAGCACTGTACTATACTACTTTAGATTTAGATCACTAGTGCAAGACATAAATCGGTGATATAACCATCATCAGTAAATGGGTATGAACTTTTGCAGGTAATATTATTTAGATCTACCTGAGAAGGTTGACCAAATCAACTTTCAGAGGCAAATTTATTGTCATAGTACGAGCCATCCGTCCTGAATTCGCCGCATTCCAAAGTTCGCCAACTCATTTCATAGTTCAAACGATATCCCAACAGGCCATGCCCCCTTGGCCACTGGGGAAAAGTCCCACAAACATACCATGTGCTTTTGTTTGAGCGAGCCGCGAATAATGCAACTTTTGCTTGCTTCTGTTTACACATTCGTTTTGTAAAATTACAACAATATTTTGAATCCTGGTGGATGTAAACAGGATCAAATCCTCGAATAAGCTCAGATTCTCGAGATCCTGTTTTTGGCTGAAATTTAACATTGGGGTAGCTCAAGACGTATCAGCTCAAGACGTTTTGGTTCATGTTCGTGTGATTCACCACTTCGTAACTCAGCTTACATGCATAATTTCATAAGATATTTCACCAGTTCCCGCATTTTACATCAGCTCGACGCACGCTTGACCAGAAAACACTACTTTCCAATCAACTTCGTAACTCAGCTTCCCAGCCCACTCAAGTCAGTTGACCAGTTCGTAACTCAGCTCATTGGATGATGCTGCCACCTGGCGAATGCAATTACTTTCTTGAAGGCCTAAAGTCAAGTTCAACACAAAACCTCACATTATTTTTAGCCACAACTTCGTTTAGGATGGTCGGATCAATCTGAAAGTTTGTATGCTTCCATTTGGCACAAAACCATATTTTTTCACCAAGCTTTTATCTTGAAAACTGAAAAAGTTGGCAATCTACCCCAATGTTAAATGTTGGACACAAATCGGATCCGGCACAGGATTTCAAGTAAATTTGGGGATTGCATGATTTTTATTCCGCTTAGAAATGTGATATGGGTAAAGTTTTTGAGTTGCTGTAAATAGCCAGCCACGAATTTTCGCGTTTTTGTGATCAGGCCATATTCGCGGCCATTTAACTTTGCGGTTTGGACGTTCTGAAATTTTTATCGGAACAATTATTTTTCACAACAAAGATGCAGGAGAAGGAATCTTATTGGATCCTGTATGAATATGCAATTTTATTTATTATTTTTAATGAATGAACTCCCATAACTCTAGCAGTTCCCTGATTGAAGTGTACTACAAGTACATGCAAGTACCTTACGTAGACTAGTCGTCCTGACAAACAAATACTCGGAGCAATGGTTCTATTCAACACTTGCAAACAAAAACAAATCTTATTTTAATATGTGAGGTTATTATTGGGAGCTCCCAGCCTTACTGCATAGTATTCCTTTTACATCCAGTATCAGTATCACGTATCTCATATCTATAGCAATCATTCTCTCCCGAAAAACAATGCGAGTTGTTGTCAGAAATGTTTCTCGTCCATTGAATTTTGTGATTTTATTGAATTCGCGGAAATAAACACGATAAAAGGGCGCGAATAACTTGTGGCTCTGTGTACTGGTGTATTCTGATGAAATATCATTCTTACAAAGCACTGTGCAATGTGAACATTGAGCAATATGCCAAGTTCTGTTCAGACTTGCGAATTTCATGTTTGATGTGAAATTTAACATTGGAGTAGATTGCCTTTTTTTTTCAACTTTCAAGATAGAAGTTCGAAATTTGATGAAAAAAATATGGTTTCAGGCCAAATGGAAACAAACAAAATTTTAGATTGATCCGATCATCCTAAAAGAATTTATGGCCGAAAATCATATGAGGTTTTGTGTTGAAGTTGACTTTACATGTAAACAATGGTGTTCGCCAGGTGGCAGCATCATCTAATGTGAGCTGAGTTACGAACTGGTCAACTGACTTGAGTGGGTTGGGAAGCCGAGTTACGAAGTTGATTGGAAAGTAGTGTTTTCTGGTCAAGTCAAGGAGACCTGATGTAAAATGCGTGAACTGGTGAAATATATTACGAGATCATGCATGTAAGCTAAGTTACGAAGTGGTGAATCACACGAACATGAACCAAAACGTCTTGAGCTGATAATTTGTCAGTCATGCCGCTTCATAGTAGATTGCCAACTTCTTCAATTATTGCGATAGGAGTCTGAAATTTGGTAGAAAATTGCCGTTTGTCTCCGAAGTGAAGTATGCCAAGTTATAGAATGATACCATTTAGCATCGCAAAGATATCGTCAAAAAACGGTGTAAACAAGTTAGAAAAATCAGAGTACAGTAGTCTATGTAAGATAAGACCTCACCTTTTGCAGAGAAAATGAAGTCTCATCTTACAGGGAGTCTTATTTCACAGGTTCATTTACATGTTAAATTGATCATTGGGGAATACAAAAAAGTCTTTACAGACAGGGAAGTCTTATTTCGGAGGTGTCTTATCTTACAGGGACCACTGTATACTGTAGTGTAGACTCGCAAAAATTAAAAAAGTTGGCAATCTCTCTACCTTGGCTTTTCACTGTTCCGTGCAGAGCACTGTACTATACTACTTTAGATTTAGATCACTAGTGCAAGACATAAATCGGTGATATAACCATCATCAGTAAATGGGTATGAACTTTTGCAGGTAATATTATTTAGATCTACCTGAGAAGGTTGACCAAATCAACTTTCAGAGGCAAATTTATTGTCATAGTACGAGCCATCCGTCCTGAATTCGCCGCATTCCAAAGTTCGCCAACTCATTTCATAGTTCAAACGATATCCCAACAGGCCATGCCCCCTTGGCCACTGGGGAAAAGTCCCACAAACATACCATGTGCTTTTGTTTGAGCGAGCCGCGAATAATGCAACTTTTGCTTGCTTCTGTTTACACATTCGTTTTGTAAAATAATACACCATATTTCACATGTCTATACTCATGTCTATACTATATGTGTTTACATCCACCAGGATTCAAAGTATCATTGTAATTTTGGCCCTTAACACAGATTGGGGTGCATTCTACACGAACATGTTGATATCGAAAGATTGCACCGCTGCGAAAGCGAACAAGTGCACAAAATCCTGTGCGGACCCTGAAATTCAATGGCCTAAATTTAACATTAGGGTAGATTGCCAACTTTTCCAATTTTTGCGATAGAAGTCTGAAATTCAGTAGAACTTTGCTGTTTAGCTCCCGGGTGAAGTATGCCAAGTTATAATACGATACTATCTAGCATCGCCAAAATATCAGAGTATAGAAAAATCAGAGTGTAGACTCTATTTCACAATACGTAGTCAAGATAGAATTTACTAGTTAGAACCTACTACATGTAACAGTTTATTGACTATGATATATATCCAAGATCATGTTCTGAACATATGTCATGTGTGCACTTTTGTTTATTACAGCTGCACAGGACTTGCCAAAAGCATGTGAAGTCCCAGCACATTTCCGAGGGGAATACTACTCGTATGATAAACTTGAAGACTTTAACGCCCTCATCAACATCGATGGCATCATCACAAGTACAGTGGAGATGGGAGAATGTCAAGAAGTCAAGCCATTCATTGACTCGTATGATGCTGAAGGAAACTTTGATGCAAGAATGCAATTCTTTGATGAGTATGTACCATTTCACTTACCAGTTTATGTCTATATTTGTTCAGTTGTAATTATAACATTTAAAAAACAAGTAACTGAATTCTTTACCCAGACAGTCATGTTGAAAATATTTTTCAATTTTTCCATGAGCAATGCTCAAATATTTACAGGATATACATATTTTTATTTCAGAAACAGTGACTGTTACATTTGTTGGGATGTATATTATAGAACACCAAATGTGCTGCAATTAAAACAAGGTCAGACTGTTTGTTGGTGTTTGAGAGGCCATAATCATGATATCAATATGAAATTACTGTCCTGAAGTATAGCGGCTTTTATTGAACATGACAAAATAAAATTTTCTTCTTGCCCTTTTTCCAGGAAGTTGTTACAGTTCACAGAATGGACAACGACCTTCATTGAATGAATCGTGCAAAAGTATCAGTGCGAATACAGACATCCAGACGTTGTTCAGTAAGCTATGCTAGAAGAGTGTCAAGTTTGGTGCGCACTTGTAATTGTTCATTTAGCTCACTTTATCGATTTAATTTGCATATTCTCTATAGCGTAATTTGAGTTGGAAAAGTAAGTTTGCTGCTGTTCCAGGGACAGATCTGGTGACAGTCAACTGCAAGTCGACGTTTGAAGGAACGTACAAGTTTACTTATGAGGTTGACGAGTCGAGCGGTGGTATTTGCTCCAGTGACAGTTATATCCAGGCGTGTCAGGAGCCCGGCTCTCAGTATCTTGACAACCAGGTCTTCCGCATGAACTTCGCTCGTTGTCCTGGACAGACAGACATCATCGACTACAGCCGCAGTTAGTAGCTCATTTCCCTGTCTTAGATCTGTACTTCAGAATGCCAAAAATTAATTTGTCAAATTTGAAGCACACAGTCATGGAATCAATCGCTTGTCATTTAGTGGTACTTCAAATATCACTAAACTTGTCAAATTTAATATAGATGTGAGATGATAAAATACATTCTTCAAATTATTGTGAAGTGATAGATAAATGCTTAAGTGGTGATCCTTGATACCATATTTGTATTTCGTTTGTTTCCTTGGTTACAGATATTCGGTTCCAGTGCCTAGGGACATGGCAGACCCCGGATGGAGCTGTGTACTCCGCTATGGCTGATCTGGGAGAAGATGAGCCCAGACAGAGGTACCGATGTATGGTAAGTACATGTACCAACAATTGGACTGATCATGCCTTGAAGCCCCCTCCCCCTCCCCCTCCCCCTTACTGCATGGAAACTTGAACTGGTTCATGTCACATGCAACACAACATGTTTTAATGGTAATCCTGTGTCATGATGTTGTTGTCATCAGCTGACGAGATATGACCAGGAACAGGAGGACAACCAGAAGCAGTACACACTGTCTCGGTACGCCGACTGCTCCTCACTAAAGAGTTTGTACGACGGTCCGTTCAGACTCCTGCTCAAGCCAGGTCAGTGTCTTCATAGCAACGTGTTTTTAAACACAATTGTAACTGTTACGAGTAAAGGCGCTAGTTCTACCAAACGGTTATGTGGACCTTCTTGTACAAATAACCATTCTAATATAAAGTTACATATTAAATATAAACTCAGCTGTAATATTCATGTGTTAAAAAGATTCTGAAAGTACAAATGTGTATTAACCGGTTGTTTGTGAGTAAAACATGTTAAAAGTATGACTAATTTGACAATTCAGTCATCCTGAGAGGACAATGTAAGCAAGTTGTTTACATGTGTGTAGATGATTAGTCACTGTGTCCATGTTATTTCAGTCAATGTGTGTGTTTACCTGATGTTTAATGCTTGACGCATGAATTTGAGTTGCAAATCTTCCATGTTTCTTCCTTAATTGATTCGTCAGTGTCCTCTTACTTGTAGAAGAGTGAACAATTATATGTAAATTGTGGTCCCATTCACACGACAAAAAATATGAACACATAAAAATATATTGTTTCTAACTGTAATGTACATCTATGTATCAACAAGTTCAGCTAACATATACCTGAGAATGACCTCCCTCTCTGTCTCTTACAGCCATCTACAGAACAGAGGTGGTTCAGCCATCCTGTAACCTTCCTCGGAACTTCACTGGTACGTGGTTCACGGCCGGGGAGTTTGACACGGATGTCATCATCAATGCCACACACATGTACTTCAAGACCAAGCTGGACCAGTACGAGTACAAGGAGCAGCTCTTCACATGTGAAGTCAACCGTGATGAGCGCTACCTCATGTCTGTGGTCACCATCGGCAAGTGGTGCGTGGCAAACTGTTAACTTTCTCAAAGGATAAAACATATATTCATTATATTATACATGGTCTGACAGTTCAATGACACTCATATTCATGTTTTTGAGTGTTTTTTGAGTTTTGAACAATGTCAAACCGAGAAGTTAATTCAAATTGGACTGCCTAAAACTTCCGTTGCGATTATCAACTCGAATAATTTTGTACTTTACCAGTGAGGTTGACTATGTATGCATGGATTTTATGCCTCGACATCACAACATCATTCGATGGAGAATGGGTAAGTCAAATTTTACAGTGTTGCATCATTTCATTCATTTGTTGTTCAAGTTCAACATAATGTATATTGAATGATGTTAACCTCACCCACTTGCCCCATGAAAGGTCGACCATTCCGACTGACACTAGCGGAGCTGTCGGCCCCAGATCACCTCAAGCGGAAGTTCCGTCAGTCTTGCACCTGGTCTTCCTTCACCTTCAACCGCAACGATATCGAGTGGAAGTACAACACCTTCATATGTGAGTCAAACACACATTAAAACTGTCGGGATCATCTTTTCAATGCCTGCTTTGGTACTATTGATAATCACAACAAATCAATGTTGTCATCTATTATCACAAGTACAGGACTGTTCCTCTTTCTTAATCATGCACATCCACTCTATGTATGATCTGCATGGCTCATTTATTGATAGCTCGTGCTGATGTGCTCTCTAACTTCTGTATAGGTAATAGTATGAATAAATACCTTTCTGTTCATGTCCAGTGAACCCGCCTGCGCCAGTGGACTGCCCAATCGGAGGTCGCTACAGTTTCCAACAGATCGGTCCGACTGAGGAGCACTTTACCACTCGCATCAAGGGCATCACAGTGCGACCTCGCCACAAGATCGACTGTCTCGAGTACACATCCGAGTTCAAGTCCTGCAATGACAACCCTAAACGTTTGCATGTTGACACTGAGTACTGTGCCACACTTGACCACACTGGACGACCCATCGGAGAGTATGGTGCGTACTTAACTCAATGCTCTATCGCAGCATTGAATGATTAGATATTCCGTTTGTTTGGTCGATCATTTTCTCTGGAGTAAACATACATGCAAAACGTTAGATGCCGTATGATTTGTTCTCACTTATAGAGTTTCTTTATGTAATACAGCTGTATAAATAGTATTGTACATACCTGTGTAATACAGTGCCAGAATTTAGGATCAAACAAATACCCTTGCCAAGACTCATCTTGGCTGCCGTTTACAAGTGTGGTATCGGTTTGGATTAGGTACATTATGAGAGTGTCGTGGCCACTATGACAGTGTCGTATCCATTATGACAGATGTTGCTGACCGGGAGTTGAGCTGTGTTGGGTACTGGATGGAGGATATGAGGTCTTACATGATCACTTATGATGAGGAAGATGCTGTATCTCCGTTCAGATGCTGGGTAAGTCTAACACTCGCAGTCTATCGCAAAATGTGAACAATGCCTATTTGCCAGACTACAGCTCACATCCAGACATTGACAAGTTCAGGTCCTATAGATAACTGACAGTGAGTGAATGTTTGCACTGGCAGGTGTATGAGAGACTAGACTGGCGAGACATGATCATCTCCCGGGCAACGAGAGCAACGTGTGGCAAGAATCAGACGGCTCGCAGCTTCAAGGCCTCTGAGGGCGCCAGTCTACACCTGATACTGAAGGAGAGTGAGCGAGAATGTGAGTACTTCCAAATGTGCCACACTCGTTTGTGCTCTCTCTGCTCTTTGCATTTTAAAGTAAACTCTGCTGGAGAAAAATAACACATAAAACTGACATGAACATGTGCTGATCTTTTATGAAATAAGATATTAATGTGTGCTCTGAATCAGTAATTCAAACTGTTCATTTCAACTGTATGTTTTTTCTTCCAGTCGATTCCTGCCCACAGCGCTATGATACTGGTGCTGACCCCTATGAGAAGGAACTGAAAATCTACGTTTTGGATTCAGCGGTGTCAGTCGCCATCAATATCTCACTAACTCTGACATCCTTGTTATTTGCAGTGTTGCTCTCACGATAATATTGTTGTTAAAAGGAGTTAGTTGTTTGATTTGTAAACTCATACAAATGTTATTGAATCAGGCTGAGCATTTTGTGTGACACTGATACTGCTGTGAGGATGATGGAAGGAGTTTTTATTGTGAATGACAGATCTGTATGTAGGTGAATGGATGTTTGTATCATGCTGAATTTTACCATATGTTGTACATATCTATTTTTATACATGTACATAAGATAATTTACACATAGATACATTCCTAATCATGCACTTTTTGTTGCATAATTATGTGTGTTTAATATCATTGTCAAAATCATGAATTTCCACACAACTTGATAGCTAATGTTAGATATACATTTCAAAGAGATCTGAGTGATATAAATTTTACGTGAATAGTTTCAGGGTAGAAGCCAGGAATAGACCTGGGGATGCCTCACACATTGAGGATTCCGTTTTAAGTGACGTCATTTCGCCAGATGTATGGTTGCCTAGGGAGACAACGCGAAGCGATATTGATCCACGTGCTGGTTTATTTTGCGTGTGTGGAAGTCTGGTTTTGGGAAAAGCAAAAATTCCGATGGTATTTCCCGGGATTTGGAGTAGAGAAAGGTTTGGCTGAATGTATGCTATGTCGGCAATTGCGATCTGAAAACGAGCTAAATTGACAGGGGTCCTGTTCAACGTCATTTTATGAAAAATTGGTACTATCATGCTCTATAATGACCTAGATTTTATTGAAGTACTGTGATTATACTATCACACCCTGTCAACCGCTAAGCCCTAATTTTTTTTGGGAAGGTGAAACGCACACCCGAAGTTGCCCAATTTAACATTGATTTAAATGCAGCCAATAATTGGTCATATCAACCCTTCAGTTGTTATACATTATCTTGAGATGAAATCAGAAATGTATTTGCTTTGTTCTTTCATTGAATTCTCTCCAATTAAGATGATATGAACATTCCATGTTTACAGTATTTGGATTCTTTGTATCATTATTTGTCCGATGTATGGACCCATATTTACATAGGGAATAACATTCCAAACAAAAATATACTCATGTTGTTCATGCATCTTTTATACATGTTTTTGAGGTATTTTGTACAATTTTCCAAACAAAAATTTTGATAGTGAGTTTTTAGACAGGAAGGACAGATCTGACTATACATATACATGTGTTAGTACGTTTTTTTTTACTGCTACAGGTATGGCGGGCATGTATATCCTACGTTTCAAGACCGAAGTGTCACATTTCCAATAAATTTTGGTCATTCCATGAAATTCTGCATTGAATGTATTCCTATCCACCGCATACAAGGGAAGTGTTACATGTTGAACATATCCTGATCATTCCTTTTAATACCCAATAAAATGTGTTGTTAAACAGAGTACTTGTATGATATTCGCATATTGTGATATATACTCTTTAGATTGATAAGTAACTCATCACAATGTGCTCAATCCGAATCCGACTGCAAACAAACAAACTGACAGAAATACTTTATAGGAATATTCCTTTGATGAACATAGAGTTAATCAAAACCCAACACTCCAACTGTGGCGAATTTATTTCAAATATACTTCAAAGATATGTTTCTTTATGTAATTTTAGGTTACCGGACCTATGGTCCGATAACCTATTGCCGTGGCGTCGCTCCATCGCCCGTCCGTCCGTAAGCATCCATCCACATTCTTAGGTTACCAGTCGATAACCGATTGCCGTGGCGTTGCGTCCGTCATCCGTCCATCGTCGTCCGTCCACATTTTAGGTTACCGGACCTATGGTCCGTAACCTATTGGCATGGCGATGCGTCCGGCGTCGTCGTCGTCCGTCGTCGTCGTCGTCGTCCGTCAACAATTTTATCTTTAAAGTTTACAATCGAATTTTTCTGAAATTTTGCACAAAAATGCCTAAAAATATTTCGAGAGGGAGGTATTTTTAGGTTACCGGACCTATGGTCCGATAACCTATTGCCGTCGCGTTGCGTCCGTCGTCCGTCCGTCGTCCGTCCACATTTTTATCTTTAAATTTTACAGGCGGATTTCCCTGAAATTTTTGCACAAAGTTGCCTAAAAATATTTCAAGAGGGGGTTATTTTTTAGTTTTTGGATTTTCGCATTTTTCTCAAAATGGTGGCCATTTTTGACGAAAAATGGCCAATTTTGGACTTTGGCGGCCATTTTCTCAAAAACTGTCTGATCAGTTTTGAGATTTTTGTTTCAAAAGTTTCCCCTTATGTACCTTTATGATCTGTATAAGTTTTGTTGCCCTTGAATCGCCGGTCTCCGTGTGGCGGCCATTTTGAATTTTTGACGGGTCGGCGAAAAAATTTTTTTTTGTCCCAAATCGCTTTACTATCCATTTTGGGTCATTTCTAGACAAAAAAATTTTTTTCACCCTTTTAAAAAAATATTGGACTTACAAAATTTTCAGCACTTTTTTCCTTCATAATGAGAGCTGCCGGGACTGTACTCATAGAACGCTTGAAGATAGAGCCTAGATATTGGCACTTTCAAATGGAAAGTCATATATGGCGACTTGTGTGGTGACCTTGAATTTGACCTTGGATGACCTTGAAAGGTCAAAACAGCCATTTTTGGGTCGAGAAATGCTCAAATTTGCACCTGGCCTGTCTTTTCTCGAAAACTGTCTGATCAGTTTTGAGATTATTGTTTCAAAAGATTCCCCTTATGTACCTTTATGATGTGTATAAGTTTTGTTGCCCTTGAATCGCCGGTCTCCGTGTGGCGGCCATTTTGAATTTTTGACGGGTAGGCGAAAAAAAATTTGTTTGCCCCAAATCGCGTTACTATTCATTTTGGGTCATTTCTAGACAAAAAAATTTTTTTCACCCTTTGAAAAAAATTTTGGACTTAGAAATTTTCGTCACTTTTTTCCTTCATAATGGGAGCTGCCAGGACTGTACTCATAGTTCGCTTGAAGATAGAGCTTAGATATTGGCACTTTCAAATAGGAAGTCATATATAGCGAGTTGGGAGGTGACCTTGAATTTGACCTTTGATGACCTTGAAAGGTCAAAACAGCCATTTTTGGGTGAAAAAAACATGCCCAAATTTGCCTCTACAGATGAAATGCATGTAGATAGAGCTTCAGTTTGCATTATGAACATATAGGAAGTCATATATGGAACAACTAATGATGACCTTGATTTTGACCTTGGATGACCTTGAGTGCTAAATGTCTGACTTGAAATCTTGAAAATGGCCTCTGAAGCATAAACTTTTGCACATACAGGTTAGGATTGTGTATAAGCCTGTAAAAAAGTCATGTATAAATGGCACATTTTTTGGTGACCTTGAACTTGACCTCAAAGACCTTGAAGGGCGAATCTCAAAATCTGAAATTGGCCTCTACACACGAAATACTTGTTGATAAAACTTATATGTTTGTATTATCAACATACAAAGTCGTATGCAGCATACCTGATGGTGACATTGAGATTCACAAAGATGACCTTGACTGGTAAATCTCAAAATCATATGTCACCTACAATGCTTGAAACCAAAATTGTCCGGTAACCTATCTTAGCCCTTGGGCTAATTTTTTAGTTTTTTGATTTTCGCATTTTTTTCAAAATGGCGGCCGTTTTCGACGAAAAATGCCTGATTTTGGACTTTGGCGGCCATTTTCTCGAAATCTGTTCAGTAACTTTTTAGGTTACCGGACCTTTGGTCCGATAACCTATTGCCGTGGCGTTGCGTCCGTCGTCGTCGTCCGTCGTCCGTCAACATTCATATCTTTAAAGCTTATGATCGAATCTTCCTGAAATTTTGCACAAAAATGCTTAAAAATATTTCGAGAGGGAGGTATTTTTTAGTTTTTTGATTTTCGGATTATTTTCAAAATGGCGGCCATTTTTGACGAAAAACAGCTAATTTTTTACTTTGACGGTCGTTTTCTCAAAAACTGTCTGATCAGATTTGAGATTTTTGTTCCAAAAGATTCTCCTTATGTACCTCTGTGATGTGTATAAGTTTGGTTGCCCTTGAATCGCCGGTCAGCGTATGGCGGCCATTTTGAATTTTGACGGGTCGACGAAAAAAAAAATTTCTGGCCCAAATCGCATTACTATCCATTTTGGGCCATTTCTAGACAAAAAAAATTTTTTTACCCTTTGAAAAAAATTTTGGACTTTGTATCATTATTTGTCCGATGTATGGACCCATATTTACATAGGGAATAACATTCCAAACAAAAATATACTCATGTTGTTCATGCATCTTTTATACATGTTTTTGAGGTATTTTGTACAATTTTCCAAACAAAAATTTTGATAGTGAGTTTTTAGACAGGAAGGACAGATCTGACTATACATATACATGTGTTAGTACGTTTTTTTTACTGCTACAGGTATGGCGGGCATGTATATCCTACGTTTCAAGACCGAAGTGTCACATTTCCAATAAATTTTGGTCATTCCATGAAATTCTGCATTGAATGTATTCCTATCCACCGCATACAAGGGAAGTGTTACATGTTGAACATATCCTGATCATTCCTTTTAATACCCAATAAAATGTGTTGTTAAACAGAGTACTTGTATGATATTCGCATATTGTGATATATACTCTTTAGATTGATAAGTAACTCATCACAATGTGCTCAATCCGAATCCGACTGCAAACAAACAAACTGACAGAAATACTTTATAGGAATATTCCTTTGATGAACATAGAGTTAATCAAAACCCAACACTCCAACTGTGGCGAATTTATTTCAAATATACCTCAAAGATATGTTTCTTTATGTAATTTTAGGTTACCGGACCTATGGTCCGATAACCTATTGCCGTGGCGTCGCTCCATCGCCCGTCCGTCCGTAAGCATCCATCCACATTCTTAGGTTACCAGTCGATAACCGATTGCCGTGGCGTTGCGTCCGTCATCCGTCCATCGTCGTCCGTCCACATTTTAGGTTACCGGACCTATGGTCCGTAACCTATTGGCATGGCGATGCGTCCGGCGTCGTCGTCGTCCGTCGTCGTCGTCGTCGTCCGTCAACAATTTTATCTTTAAAGTTTACAATCGAATTTTTCTGAAATTTTGCACAAAAATGCCTAAAAATATTTCGAGAGGGAGGTATTTTTAGGTTACCGGACCTATGGTCCGATAACCTATTGCCGTCGCGTTGCGTCCGTCGTCCGTCCGTCGTCCGTCCACATTTTTATCTTTAAATTTTACAGGCGGATTTCCCTGAAATTTTTGCACAAAGTTGCCTAAAAATATTTCAAGAGGGGGTTATTTTTTAGTTTTTTGATTTTCGCATTTTTCTCAAAATGGTGGCCATTTTTGACGAAAAATGGCCAATTTTGGACTTTGGCGGCCATTTTCTCAAAAACTGTCTGATCAGTTTTGAGATTTTTGTTTCAAAAGTTTCCCCTTATGTACCTTTATGATCTGTATAAGTTTTGTTGCCCTTGAATCGCCGGTCTCCGTGTGGCGGCCATTTTGAATTTTTGACGGGTCGGCGAAAAAAATTTTTTTTGTCCCAAATCGCTTTACTATCCATTTTGGGTCATTTCTAGACAAAAAAATTTTTTTCACCCTTTTAAAAAAATATTGGACTTACAAAATTTTCAGCACTTTTTTCCTTCATAATGAGAGCTGCCGGGACTGTACTCATAGAACGCTTGAAGATAGAGCCTAGATATTGGCACTTTCAAATGGAAAGTCATATATGGCGACTTGTGTGGTGACCTTGAATTTGACCTTGGATGACCTTGAAAGGTCAAAACAGCCATTTTTGGGTCGAGAAATGCTCAAATTTGCACCTGGCCTGTCTTTTCTCGAAAACTGTCTGATCAGTTTTGAGATTATTGTTTCAAAAGATTCCCCTTATGTACCTTTATGATGTGTATAAGTTTTGTTGCCCTTGAATCGCCGGTCTCCGTGTGGCGGCCATTTTGAATTTTTGACGGGTAGGCGAAAAAAAATTTGTTTGCCCCAAATCGCGTTACTATTCATTTTGGGTCATTTCTAGACAAAAAAATTTTTTTCACCCTTTGAAAAAAATTTTGGACTTAGAAATTTTCGTCACTTTTTTCCTTCATAATGGGAGCTGCCAGGACTGTACTCATAGTTCGCTTGAAGATAGAGCTTAGATATTGGCACTTTCAAATAGGAAGTCATATATAGCGAGTTGGGAGGTGACCTTGAATTTGACCTTTGATGACCTTGAAAGGTCAAAACAGCCATTTTTGGGTGAAAAAAACATGCCCAAATTTGCCTCTACAGATGAAATGCATGTAGATAGAGCTTCAGTTTGCATTATGAACATATAGGAAGTCATATATGGAACAACTAATGATGACCTTGATTTTGACCTTGGATGACCTTGAGTGCTAAATGTCTGACTTGAAATCTTGAAAATGGCCTCTGAAGCATAAACTTTTGCACATACAGGTTAGGATTGTGTATAAGCCTGTAAAAAAGTCATGTATAAATGGCACATTTTTTGGTGACCTTGAACTTGACCTCAAAGACCTTGAAGGGCGAATCTCAAAATCTGAAATTGGCCTCTACACACGAAATACTTGTTGATAAAACTTATATGTTTGTATTATCAACATACGAAGTCGTATGCAGCATACCTGATGGTGACATTGAGATTCACAAAGATGACCTTGACTGGTAAATCTCAAAATCATATGTCACCTACAATGCTTGAAACCAAAATTGTCCGGTAACCTATCTTAGCCCTTGGGCTAATTTTTTAGTTTTTTGATTTTCGCATTTTTTTCAAAATGGCGGCCGTTTTCGACGAAAAATGCCTGATTTTGGACTTTGGCGGCCATTTTCTCAAAATCTGTTCAGTAACTTTTTAGGTTACCGGACCTTTGGTCCGATAACCTATTGCCGTGGCGTTGCGTCCGTCGTCGTCGTCCGTCGTCCGTCAACATTCATATCTTTAAAGCTTATGATCGAATCTTCCTGAAATTTTGCACAAAAATGCTTAAAAATATTTCGAGAGGGAGGTATTTTTTAGTTTTTTGATTTTCGGATTATTTTCAAAATGGCGGCCATTTTTGACGAAAAACAGCTAATTTTTTACTTTGACGGTCGTTTTCTCAAAAACTGTCTGATCAGATTTGAGATTTTTGTTCCAAAAGATTCTCCTTATGTACCTCTGTGATGTGTATAAGTTTGGTTGCCCTTGAATCGCCGGTCAGCGTATGGCGGCCATTTTGAATTTTGACGGGTCGACGAAAAAAAAATTTTCTGGCCCAAATCGCATTACTATCCATTTTGGGCCATTTCTAGACAAAAAAAATTTTTTTACCCTTTGAAAAAAATTTTGGACTTAGAAAATTTTCGGCACTTTTTTCCTTCATAATGGGAGCTGTCTGGACTGTACTCATAGAACGCTTGAAGATAGAGCTTAGAAATTGGCACTTTCAAATGGAAAGTCATATATGGCGACTTGTGTGGTGACCTTGAATTTGACCTTGGATGACCTTGAAAGGTCAAAACAGCCATTTTTGGGTCGAAAAATGCCCAAATTTGCACCTTGTCTGTCTTATCTCGAAAACTGTCTGATCAGTTTTGAGATTTTTGTTTCAAAAGATTCCCCTTATGTACCTTTATGATGTGTATAAGTTTTGTTGCCTTTGAATCGCCGATCTCCGTGTGGCGGCCATTTTGAATTTTTGACGAGTCGGTGAAAAAATTTTTTTTCGCCCCAAATCGCATTAATATTCATTTTGGGCCATTTCTAGGCAAAAAAATTTTTTCACCCTTTGATTTTCAAGTCAGGACAATATTTTTCGGCACTTTTTTCCTTCATAATGGGAGCTGTCAGGATTGTTCTCATAGAACACTTGAAGATACAGCTTAGAAATTGGTACTTTCAAATGGGACGTCATATATGGCGATTTGTGTGGTGACCTTTAATTTGACCTTCGATGACCTTGAAAGGTCGGAACAGCCATTATGGGGTCAAAAAATGCCCAGATTTGCCTCTATAGATGAAATGCTTGCATATAGAACTCATGTTTGTATTATGAACATATAGCAAGACATATATGGCACAACTAATGATGACCTTGATCTTGACGTCAGATGACCTTGAGTGCCAAATGTCTGACTCGTAATGTGTAAATTGACCTGAGCGGCCTAAACGATTCCACCCAGATATATCTTTGTATTATGAACATATAGAATATCAAATGCCGCACACATACATGTAATGGTGACATCGAAGTTCACACGGATGACCTTGATTGGTAAATCTCAAGGTCATTTGTTCACACTGCGAGCCTTGATAGGTAAATCTCAAGGTCTGTTACCTGCCAATGCTGCCATGGCCAAACCAAAATTGTCCGGTAACCTGTCTTAGCCTTTGGGCTAATTTTTTTTTATTGATGCATAACACTCCTCATATGTACCCCTGTGACATGTATAAATTTCGTTGCGCTTGAATCGCTTGAAGTGGGCCATTTTGGGCCCAAACTCGGCCCAAATGGGACTTTCCCATGTTAAATTTTCCTATGCTTTATAATGGGACACATTAAAGCCTAATATCTCACTTAATATTGAGATTAGAGACTAGGAATCAATTGTGGACATATAGGAAATGATATATGCTGAATATTGTCGTGACCTTGAATTTGACCTCTGACCTTGGTTTCAAGGTCAGAGCGGCCGTTTTCGTCGAAAAATGGCCAATTTTGGACTTCGACGGTCGTTTTCTCAAAATCTGTTCAGTAACTTTTTTTTCTTATTGATGAAAAACACTCCTCATATGTACCCCTGTGACATGTATAAATTTCGTTGCGCTTGAATCGTTTCAAGTGGGCCATATTGGGCCCAAACTCGGCCCAAATGTGACTTTCCCATGTTAAATTTTCCTATGCTTTATAATGGCACACATTAAGCCTAATATCTCACTTAATATTGAAATTAGAGACTAGGAATATGCTGAATATTCTCATGACCTTGAATTTGACCTTTGACCTCATTTCCAAGGTCACAGGACAAAATTGCTAATATCTCGCTTATTATCGACTTTACAGCTTAGGAATCAATTGTGAACATATAGGAAATGATATATGCTGAATATTCTCATGACCTTGAATTTGACCTTTGACCTCATTTTCAAGGTCACAGGACAAAATGGCCAATATCTTGCTTATTAGCGCCTTTACAGCTTAGAAATCAATTGTGAACATATAGGAAATGATATATGCTGAATATTCTAGTGACCTTGAATTTGACTTTTGACCTCATTTTCAAGGTCAACAGGACAAAATGGCTAATATCTCGCTTTTGATCGACTTTACAGCTTAGGAATCAATTGTGAACATATAGGAAATGATATATTCTGAATATTTTAATGATATTGAATTTGACCTTTGACCTAAATTTCAAGGTCAGTCATTTTATTTTCAAAGTCAGATTACAAAATGGCCTATATCTCGCTTATTATCAAATTTACAGCTTAGGGGTCCATAGTGAACATATAGGAAATGATGTATGCTGAATAGTTTGGTGATCTAGAATTTAACCTTTGATCCCATTTTCAAGGTTAGAGATATGGCGATTTCAGTGGTCACCTTGAATTTGACCTTCAACTTTCTCGGCCTAACTCTGTATATTTCTCCGGTAACCTTTTTAGCCCATTGGGCTAATTTTTAGCTTACCGGCCCATAAGGGCCGATAAGCTATTGTCGTGTTTTTTCGTCCGTCGTCGTCCGCCACATTATCTGTTGACATTTTTTATCTTTTTTTCCGGGCTGATGAATTAAGGCATTTCAGTAAAAAAAATTTTTTGGTTTCTGCACGATAACTTCAGTTTGCCTCGATGTATCTTCGGCAAATTTTCACCACTGGTCAGAAATGTTGTGTAGAAGAAGCCTATTGTTTTTGAGCCGGCTCCGGGGTCCGTGAGGATGAGATCAATGTTTTTGGTTTCCGCACTATAACTCAAAAAGTATTATGGCAATGACAAAACTTTGCATGGAGGTTCATATATCACCAGGGAAGAAGCCTATTGATTTTGAGGCCGATCCGTCAAACGACCTTTGACCTTGGGCTCGAAATAATTTTAGCCGAGTCATCCTTGAGGCTCTCATGCATATCTCGGAAACGGTGCGTCGTAGAGCGAAACGGACGTTATTTTCGGACTCGTCATCCTAGACAAACATGTCTAAGGGGTATTATGTATGACCTTTGACCTTGACCTTAAATTTTTTCGCTGAGTCAGCATTTTTCGTTTTCGTCGATATCTCGGAAACGGTGCATCGTAGAGCGAAACGGACGTTATTTTCGGATGCGTGGCGCTTCGCTGTGTCGGCATTTTTCCCTTCCATCAATATCTCGGAACCGGTGCGTCATAGTGGAAACGGACGTTATTTTCGGACTCGTGGCCCTAGACAAACATGTCTTAAGGGTATTAGGAATGACCTTTGACCTTGACCTTAAATTTTTTCACTGAGTCAGCATTTTCCTTTTCCGTCGATATCTCGGAAACGGTGCATTGTAGAGCGAAACAGATGTTATTTGCGGACTCGTGGCCCTAGAGAAACATGTCTGAAGGGTATTAGGGATGACCTTGACCTTAAATTTTTTCACTGAGTCAGCATTTTTCGTTTTCGTCGATATCTCGGTATCTCTAAAACGGTGCGTCGTAGAGCGAAACGGACGTTATTTTCGGACTCGTCGCCCTAGACAAACATGTCTTAAGGGTATTAGGGATGACCTTTGACCTTGACTTTGATTTTTTTTGCTGAGTCGGCATTTTTTGTTTTCGTCAATATCTCGGAAACGGTGCGTCGTAGAGCGAAACGGACGTTATTGTCGGACTCGTGGCCCTAGACAAACATGTCTGAGGGATATTAGGGATGAACTTTGACCTTGACCTGAAATTTTTTCGTCAAGTCGGCATTTTTCATTTTCATCGATACCTCGGAAACGTTGCGACCTAGAGCAAAACAGACATTAGACAGATAGTCTTAGGGGTATCAAGTTTGTCCTTCACATGCATGTAATTGCACAAATGTCTTATAGGTCTCATTGGGAGCTTCATCATGTTTTTGCTGAGTCAGCAGTTTGTTTTTTCATGCTTCACCCTGAAATGCTTCTAAGGCCTTGACGTCTAGTTGACTTTACAGCTTAGGAATCAATTGTGGACATTATAGGAAGTGATATATGCTGAATATTCTCGTGACCTTAAATTTGACCTCATTTTCAAGGTCAGAACACAAAATGGCTAATATCTCGCATATTATCGGCTTTACTGCTTAGAAATCTATTGTGACCATATAGGAAATGATATATGCCAAATATTCTAATGACCTTGAATTTGACCTTTGACCTCATTTTCAAGGTCAGAGCACAACATTGCTAATATCTCGCTTATTATTTACTTTACAGCTTGGGAATCAATTGTGGACATTTTAGAAATTATATTATAAGAAATTGAATGTTCTGATAACCTTGAATATGACCTGATCTCATTTTCAAGGTCAGAGCACAAAATGGACATATCTCACTTATTGTCAACTTTACAGCTTAGAAATCAATTGTGTACATATGGGAAATGATATGTGCTGAATTTTCTTGTGACCTTGAAGTTACCAAACCATCGGTCTGATCACCTATTGGCTAGCCGGTAAGCTACAGGTCCATTGGGCCTATGTTTATACTTTTGCTATTAAGCCTTCCCCCCTCAGGAATTACACGGGGGGGGGGGGTTGTATATAAATCCCTGTCCCCGGACAATCGGCAGCCACAATGGGAATCAGAGAGGAAATCCAATTTTTATCATGCCACTGAGTCACTTTTTCCTTAACTCCACCTCAACCACTGTGAGGCATCAACTGACCCGACAACAACTGCTTAGCAGCCTTCTACTGGCAACCTTGGGACTACAATCTAAATCGTTTTGATCAGCACTTCCTGGACACCAAGCATAATCCAAATGGAAAAGATGCTGGTGCCGATCAAATTTTAACTCGGCACTGGAACTTCAGTTGCGACCAAGCGATGTAAAAAGCCAATGATACACAGCGGCCGCCACATGATGCCAGAACCAAATTCTCCATAATCCGTATACCTGGGGAGCAGGCTATTTGGGGGTTGAGACCGCAGAAACTCAGCTGGGTCTATGAACAACTTACCCACCTGAACCTTATCAAATCTCAGTGTTTCGTCACTTATTTGATGACCAGTCAGACATTTTGATCCGAATTGCCATGCGACTGATGCCAGAGCAGAAATGTGTGTGTTGCTACTGGAAAATGATGACAGTCGAGGCACAACAAAGGACAACCACTGTCAGCCAGTGTTGAGGAATGGCCTCTACCTGGTCAACCTCGACATAGCACGTACAGACAAGATTGGGTACTGATCCGAAATAGCACATACAAAAGTACGCCTCACAATACATGAGCTCAAACATGAGTGGGAGGCCCAGGAACTATATTGACTGGCACAACAATAATAAAGTCAGATATAGGGACTCAAACATGAGTGGGAGGCCCAGGAACTATATTGACTGCCACAACAATAATAAAGTCAGATATAGGGACTCAAACATGAGTGGGAGGCCCAGGAACTATATTGACTGGCACAACAATAATAAAGTCAGATATAGGGACTCAAACATGAGTGGGAGGCCCAGGAACTATATTGACTGGCACAACAATAATAAAGTCAGATATAGGGACTCAAACATGATAGTCCATGGGCCAAAGGGGGTTACCCTGCCCCCCATGAGGGAATTTAGGAGACATATATATTAATGTAGCCTGTTATATTAGCGTTCAGAATCTGCTTGTTTGCAAAAAATATATTGAGGACAACAATGTTTTTTAAGCCTTCGAAGTGTGATACCCCCCTTTAACCAAAAATGCAATTTCGGCATTTTTCTGTCAAAATCAATATCACACGCGATCTCTTTTCGCTTGTAAAATTAATAATTTTTGACACAGAACGATGGTATTTGGCAAATCATTGTACTTCAATATCATACACATTATGCAATATTATTTGAATCTCATTTTAAAGTTGCATAGCAACCGTTGCTAGGGAACATTTTTTTCTTTGAAAGTTTGGTTAATTACCATAATCAGGTTAAAAATTGTGTAAAACCCATAACAATAAGTTATTGTAACAATTAATTATAATGCAGAACATATATAGACATGTTATTACCAGCCATGTATCCATAGCAACGATCAGGTTACCTTAGCAACCAATGACAATATGAAAATATCATCGCAAATTCGTTACATATTACGAAACACAGCGTTTATACTTAATTTTCTGAACGGATAACATTCATAATGCTCGAGTTATTGATTTTCTGCAAGACATATCAACCCATTTAATCAGCTTCCACATACCGGATATATCAATATCAATTCTCATCAATAGGATGTCAGACTGTCCACAACTATCACAATGCATACTACAGAATTGGAAATATTTATAAAACGTTTGCGTGCTTGTTTTCGTGTATCATTGTAAAAATTACTCCGCAAAGTAAAAATTCATAAGTAAAAGATCTTAAGATGGAATACATGGTATCACAAGCCATGTTATAGTTAACGGGAATAAACCACTTTGATACATTTGAGTTGTTAAAATACGAATGAGTACAAATGAGAAACGAATGAGTACGAATGAGAAATTTCCAATATTTTATTTGTAAATTTGCCGTTTATTATTATTACTCACCTCTAAACTACTACGTGCTCCTTTTCGATCCTTCGGATCGTTCTGGATAGAAATTTGCGTACTGAAAGCAACGCACGATCGTCTGTCTGCATGACTCGAGCGCTCCTTTTGCGGCCTAAACCGCCGCGCATGCGCGCGCAGCTGCACAGAAGCCTATCTTTTCTGTCCTAAAACCGACAAAAGGAAGCCCCTAGCACAACAGCTGGCGGGGACGGATGGGATGGAGTTTACTGTAGTAGTTTAGAGGTGAGTAATAATAATCGGCAAATTTACATTTAAAATTGGTGAAGTTTATTTTAACATCATCAATCTCAACTACTACATGCTCCTTAGAATCAAGATACTGATTCTGCTCCTTAGAATCAAGGGATAGGCGGTGGAGCAGTTGTGCTAGAGGATCATGAAAACATGAAGACGATAGTATTGATTTCGAGCGAACCACTATGAAATGCTTAATTTTAGGCAATTCTTTATAATAAATAAATATACTTAATAATTTCAGCAACGCGATCGTTTGCCTCGTGTGCACGAATTTCTTCTTCCCCCAATCGGTGGAAGATGAGTCTCAGACCGTAATTCAAAGACTTCATAACAAAACACAAAATGTTGTGTATATACACATGCAAATTAAAACCAAGACTTCTCTGTCCAGGTGGTCAAACAACGCTCTATGCAACAACCAGCGGACACATTCCGAATCTGGAGGACTGGTCCTGAAGTTCAGCAGCATTGGACAGATAGAACCCAATAAATGTCACAGAATTAGTCGGCATTCCGGTCCTTACAATATATTTTTAACGGATTATTCGTCCTGGCCGCCAAAGACATAGAGATGTGTCGGATTTGGTGGGACGATATTCTGTAAGTCACACGATCGTCGGAACCTAACACCACATAAACAGTCCTCACTACAATCTTCACCCTTCTGGATAGTGTAGTGTGTGTGTTGTGGAGATTTCCGTAGCCCTGTTAGGCCGATAGGAAATGAATAATCGCTTAAGATTTTCCTGATAGATCTAGTACGATCTATGTAAATTCTCAGCGCTCTGACTGGACACAAGACTGCATCCAGCTCATTTGTCTTACATAACCGCCTAATGACGGAATTACGATAGGAGAGAACGCTTTCTATGATATGATTATTGGTCAAATCGATCACCATAGCACGAAGTACAGGGACCAAAATCGACCTGTATTCCTCGATCATAAGCGTATCAAAGCAATAGCAGAGAAAGCCTAGCATTGCATTCAGAGAGGCAGAGAGCGGATCAATGCGCTTTCCGTTACATCAGCATACAAAAACTCTCCACTTAGCCTCATACGTTTTAGAGAGATGAGGCTAAGTGAGATCTTTCTCGCGAGATGTGGAGACACCTGGTGAGAAAATCCTGCCTCCTGGGAGGATCGCTCGATAGCCTCCACCCGGTACCTTGAGCACGTAGACGGAATCGTTAAATATGTCCCGCCCCGGCTGCTTCAGCTACCGATCCCTGATCGGGAGTACCCGTGGTACATCAATCAGGAGGGATAGTAGCAGCTGAAACCACGCCTGCGTCGACCAGCATGGCGCCACCAACAGTATCACGCACTGAGACCTGGCCACTTTGTGTAGCACTTCCGATGGAAACCAGGTTGGCAGGTACGCATACCCGTACATCCCGTCCCACGACTTGGACATTGCATCCACAGCCAGTGCCTCGCTCTCTGGCAGTGGTGAGAAATACACCGGGAGCTTGTGATTCTGTGAGGTTGCAAACAGGTATATATTCGGTGTCCCAAACGTATGACAAATGCAATGAAACACCTCCGGATGTGGGCTCCATCCATGCCCATGATCTTGTCAGGTCTCGACAGTGCGTCGGCTAAGATATTCCTGCTGCCCGGCAAATGACGTGCACTGATCTACAGACCGTACTTGAAGGCAAACCTAATCGACTTCCAAACAGAGATCCCTCGACCGAGTCTCTCCCCCCCCCCTCCCCACCCGCTTGTTTATATGTGCCACGACCGTGCTGTTGTCCATGAAGACCAGCCACTTCGTCCCTGTTTATATGTGCCACGACCGTGCTGTTGTCCGTGAAGACCAGCCACTTCTACCCTGGCGGACTCTGAGGTTTCGATCTCGAACGCATGTCTCACCACTCGCAGCTACAGGACATTGATATGCCTCGATTACTCGCGCATGTTCCACATGGCCAAGAATTTTTGTTCGTCCATATGAGCTCCCCAAGCTGACACATCTGTGAAGAAGGTCCGATCCGTCAGATACTCCGACGATGGAATTCCTCAAAAGAGATTTCGAGGATCAAGCCAACACTTCATTGCCTTCCCCCCACCCGTACTGAGACCTGGCCACTTTGTGTAGCGCTTCCGTTGGGAACCAGGTTGGCGTGTACATATACCCTTACATCCCGTCCCACGCTTTGGACATCGCATCCACTGTAAGTGCCTCGCTCTCTGGCAGTGGTGAGAAATACACCTCCGGATGTGGGCTCCATCCATGCCCATGATCTTGTCAGGTCTCGACAAAGCCTCGACTAAGATGTTCCTGCTGCTCGGCAAATGATGTGCACTGATCTACAGACCGTACTTGAAGGCAAAACAGAGATCCCTCGACCGAGCCCCCACCCCCCTCCCCACCCGCTTGTTTATATGTGCCACGACCGTGCTGTTGTCCGTGAAGACCAGCCACTTCGTCCCTGGTGGACTATGAGGTCGCAGATTTTCGAACGCTCATCTCTTCGCTCGCAGCTGCAGGACATTGATATGCCATGATTACTTGTGCGTATTCCACATGGTCGCAAGTAGTGCTCGTCCATATGAGCTCCTCAAGCTTTTTTCTGACACATCCATGAAGGAGGTCTGATCCGTCAGATACATACTCCAAAAGTGGCATTCACCAAAAGAAATTTCAGGGCTCGAACAACTACCTCCGAGCCCCCCCCCCCCCCCCCCGCTGTGCCCCCGCCCCTTTTTGTTTATGTGTGCCACAATCGTGCTGTTGTTCATGAAGACCACTTGTCCCTGGCGACCTCTGAGGTCCCAGATCTCGAATGCATGTCTCACCACTCACAGCTGCCGGACATTGATATGCCACGATTGCTTATGCATGTTCCACATAGCAGAGATTACGTACTCATCCATGTGAGCTCCCTAGCTGTTTCTGACACATCCGTGAATTCCCTGAAAAAGATCTTGAGGGTCCCGCCACCAACTTATTGCCTTCCGAGCACGATTGTTCACCGTCACAACTTTGTCTATTCGATTGGTGAGGATCTGCCACTGCAACACTAGGCAAGAGTGAATGGGCCTTGGAAAGCACCTGCTGAACGGCACCTGTTTTATCCATTGAAGCCAACAGACCAATGATCGCTTGAAATTGACTAGCTGTGATCGATGAATTAAGCCAAAGCATTTTTGCATCGCCACATTCTACCCCTACATACATGTACTTGAATCATTGCGTTGGTGATAGATGAGACTGCACCCAATTGGGAATCCACCTTAGGCTGGTGGCCAATTTGAGGACGAACCCGGATTGTTCGATAGCCTGAGATGTAGAATCGGCTACAATCAGCCAATAGTTGATGTAGTGGTGGAATTGAATTCCAACCGATCGAGACCTGGCCGCTAACGCCCTTACGACACGGATGAACATGTAAGAAGTAGTGGCTACTCAAAAGGGAAGTACCTTGAACTGGTACTTCGAGCCTGGGTGTATGGGCACATGCACATGTAGATACTCGTCCTTGAAGTCAAAACTGATGGCCTACTTCCCCTTGACTAGAGCTTTTGGAACGAAAAGCGCCGACTCCGTCTTGAATCTGGTTACGATCAGGAAGTTGTTGAAGGTTGGCAGGTTGAAAATGGGACGATGCCCACCTATCTTTTTCGGCACCAGGAAGATAAGAGAATAGAACCCCCTCTCAGCAATTGTTGACCTTGTGATGCAAGAATTGAAGTTTTTCCCGATCGCCAGGCACAGGAAAGAAACTCCCGGTTGGTCTAATTGGAGGTTAGAAAGGAGGTTGGATCTCCCATCGAAAGGGAAATCCATACTTCACCCATGCCATGACTGACTCGTCTGAGGACGCCAGATCGCTCCAGTTCTGGTTGAACTGAGCTAGACGCCTCCGGACTGCACCAGGTTGTGGGAGACTTAGTTCTGATAGACCCGAGCCTTCAACAGAACCTACGTTTCCCTGTAAGGAGTCACTTCATGGCATAAGCTTTCCCTTACATTTAACCTTGAAGCGTTCACCCCCTTTGCCTCCACGCTTGCCATCCCCCTGGAGAGGGGGAGGCTGCGCACCCCAAAAGCTGTTTGAGCGGCTTTCTGGCCCTCAATCTTCTTGCTTGCTCCTGGCCCCGCCACCTTCTCGAGCAAAGCCTTGGCCATAGCCCCATCTCGCAGATGTTCCCACATAACGGAAATATCTGATCGAGAGAGGTTGGCGTGGGTGAACCCCGAGAATAACGGCCTCCCACGTAGATCAGCAATGTCTGTGGCAGACACGTCAAGTGTACGGAGATCGGCATCATGCAGAGTGAGATCCAACTGTGCGCACCGTCACACTCAGCAGCATGTACGACTCCAGCCAAAACGCTGAGTGCTGCCTGGATGCTGGCGCGACTCCCCTCCTCCAGATCTGTCTCGTCGACGAACTCCTGGACCAAGGTGGCCAGGTGATCCGCCAACGAAAGCTGTTCCATGATGCGACAGCGTCTGCCACCTCCAAAGTCCAGTGGTTGTCGTTCGACTCAGGCCGAACACGGCTAGTCTGGAAAGTAGACTCCGTACAACCATGTGTTGGCAATCTGTATAAACTGAATTGCTTTTCATATATCAATATTGGAATGCCCATGTATCAAATTTAATTTGATGATTTGTCTTTAGACAGAAGACAACTTGCTGACACATTTTACTGTATTGTGACACGGTAATAATAAATAAAACAATTTGATATCTTAATATGCACTTGTGAGTTGCTAAGATCATACTAACACTAGACATAAAAGCCTATAGGCTTTGTGGCATCCCCCAATTTGTTCTTATCATTTCAAATGGTTATACTGGACTGAGAAAAAAGGATACATAGGCCATTGTATGTGGGTAAGAATGAGACTGAGAGCTCATCAGACAGTTTCTTACCAGAACTGCTTTCTATCATCTTGACAACTTGGCCCACCAGATATTTGCCACCCAAAATGAAAGGACAATTACCCAGCCAATATTGTTCAGAGTACTAGTATATTTAATCAGGATGTTCGTGATATTTTTCAGGTGCTCCTGTCAAATGTAAAATGATAGGTGACTAAAAGAATGCTGTGTCATCTTGGCCAATTTTGTGATTTCAAAACTTGTACAATACAGTGGAATTTTCGCATTCATATTATAACCAAAGCCAAACATTTCCCAGCTAACTAAAACAATGATGATCTGGTCATTGCATGTGAAATAGAGTTGAATAACAAAACATTCAAACAATACATGTTTGTACAATATAAATGCAGACAGGGCAAAAGGAAAAAAAAAACAGACAAAAACATAAGGCCTCCCGATTTTCAATCGGGATGCCTAAATAGCAATGTCATTTCCACGTGTATGACCAAAATCATGTAAATATTTGACCTGATGATATGGCACATATTTTTGCACCTGAGCAATGTTATGCAAGCATTTGCATTTATTATTCATCTTATCCGTCCATAAAACTAAGTATAAACAAAGTCTTCAATAAAATGTAACGATTTTGCGATGATATTTTCATATTGTCATTGGTTGCTAAGGTAACCTGATCGTTGCTATGGATACATGGCTGGTAATAACATGTCTATATATGTTCTGCATTATAATTAATTGTTATAATAATTTATTGTTATGGGTTTTGACAAATTTTAACCTCATTATGGTAATTAAACAAAATTTTCAAAGACAAAAAAGTTCCCTAGCAACGGTTGCTAGGCAACTTTAAAATGAGATTCAAATAATATTGCATAGTGTGTATGATAGTAAAGTACAATGATTTGCCAAATACCATCGTTCAGTGTCCAGAATTATTAATTTTACAAGCGAAGAGAAATCACGTGTGATATTGATTTTGACAGAAAAATGCCGAAATTGCATTTTTGGTCAAAAGAGGGTATCACACTTCGAAGGCTCAAAAAACATTGTTGTCCTCAATATATTTTTTGCAAACAAGCAGATTCTGAACACTAATATAACAGGCTACATTAATATATATGTCTGCTAAATTCCCTCATGGGGGGCAGGGTGACCCCCTTTGGCCCATGGACTATGAGTGGGAGGCCCAGGAACTATATTGACTGCCACAACAATAATAAAGTCAGATATAGGGACTCAAATATGCGTGGGAGGCCCAGGGACTTCGTCTGCTACAGCAATAACAGAGCCAGACAATATAGTGATTCAAACATGAGTGGGAGGCCCAGGGACTTCGTCTGCTACAGCAATAACAGAGCCAGACAATATAGGGATTCAAACATGAGTGGGAGGCCCAGGGACTTCGTCTGCTACATCAATAACAGAGCGAGACACAAACATGAGTAGGAGGATCAGGGACTCCATATGTCTGCCACAACAATAACCAGATAACTTGCCCAGGCAAAAACGGAGCTCAAACAGGAGTTGGCTGTTCAGGGTGTCGATGGGAGGAGCCATTTGGGAGTCATTTTCTTCAAAGGTCCTCGTGGTCCTGGAGACAAACAATCACCGGAAAAAAGCATAGCTTGTGTGGCTGGCTCATTATTTCCTTCGGTACCACTAGAGAAAGTTAATCATCGTCCCTCGTCCGTTGTGCCCCGGGCGTCCGTCCGTCATTAGGTTACCGGACCTATGGTCGATAACCTATTACCGTGGCGTTGCGTCCGGCGTTCATCCGTCGTCATCGTCGGCGTCATCGTCGTCCGTCCACAATTTTATCTTTAAAGTTTACGGACCAATCTTGGGGAAAAATTGGGAAAAGATACCTTGAAATAATTCGATAAGGAGGTATTTTTTTATTTTCGCATTTGTTTTTCAAAATGGCCATTTTTGTTGAAATACACTCAATTTTGAACTTTGACGGCCATTTTCTCATAAACTGTCTGATCAGTTTTGATATTTTGGTTTCAAAAGATTCCCCTTATGTACCTCTGTAGTGTGTATAAGTTTGGTTGCCCTAGAATCGCCGGTCTGCGTGTGGCGGCCATTTTGAATTGTTGACAGGTCGACAAACAAAATTTTCTTCGGCCCAAATCGCGTTACTATCCATTTTGGGCCATTTCTAGGCAAAAAAATTTTTTTTCACCCTTTGAAAAAAAAAGAAAATTATCGCCACTTTTTTCCTTCACAATGAGAGCTGCCAGAACTGTTCTCATAGAACGCCTGAAGATAGAGCTTAGAAACTGGCACTTTCAAATGGGAAGTCATATATGGCGAATTGTGTGGTGACCTTGAATTTGACCTTCGATGACCTTGAAAGGTCAAAACAGCCATTTTTGGATCAAAATGCCCAGATTTGCCTCTATAGATGAAATGCTTGCAGATAGAGCTATGTTTGTATTATAAACTTATAGGAATACATATATGGCACAACTAATGATGACCTTGAACTTGACCTCAGATGACCTTGAGTGCCAAATGTCTGACTCGGAATGTGTAAATTGGCCTGAGCGGCTTAAACGCTTGCACCCAGAGATATCTTTGTATTATGAACATATAGAAAATCATATGGCGCACACGTACATGTAATGGTGACATTGAAGTTCACACAGATGACCTTGATTGGTAAATTTCAAGGTCGTATGTTCACACAACCTAGATTGGTAAATCTCAAGGTCTGTTACCTGCCATGACCAAACTAAAATTTTCCGGTAACCTATCTTAGCCTTTTGGGCTAGTTTTTGGTTTTCTTTTCCCATTGTCATAATTTTTCTGTAAATTCGACAAAATGTCTCTTGTGTTGGTATCTATAGACATTTTTATCCAATGGCAACAAAGCGAATGTGATCCCGTGTTGTTTGGTCTTTAGCTATCTAACCGTCCAGCAGTCTAGCTGTCCGTCCGTCGTAAACTTTGTTCTATAACTTACTTTCAAATTTTACACGCACATGACATATTAGGTAATCTGTAAGGTGTACATAAGGATAGAGGATGCCCTAAATGGACAAATTTTCATATTTTGGGCTCTTTTCTTTAATTCTGTTGACTTTCTGCCTAATTTCACATATGCATAACAATTTAAACTGTTCTACTTGTACATAAAGTCACATGGCCCGAGATGTAGACCCATAAATTCCAAAATGACCTGAAATGCACAAAGTTGCTCCTGGATACAAAATTCTTGCAGACGCTCGGGCACGTGTTATGTGCATGTGGGAAGTCAGTTTTCGTTGTTTTTCTTTATTTTTTAGCTGTGCCGAACGGCAACGGAACTTATGCAATGCCATGTTGTTTGGCCTCTAGTCCAAAATGACCAATATATCATATATATATATATATATATATATATATATATATATATATATATATATATATATATATATATATATATATATATATATATATATATATATATATATATATATATATATATATATATATATATATATATATATATATATATATATATATATATGTAAAGTTCGGCGCCCGCTACAGGGCGCCGCTCTCTACGGTAACAACTACAACCAGGTAACAGCACCTCCGGATCGGATCCAGAACATGCGGAGCGGGTTCCGCACATCCGGAACGGGTCCCGCACATCCGGAACGGGCTCCGGAACGAGTCCCGCACATCCGGAACGGGACTCCGCACATCCGGAACGGGCTCCGCATATCCGGAACGGGTCCGGCCGTCATACATCACAACATAACACATATCATCATCATCACCTTATCTACAACATGCACATTATACATTCGTTATGGTAATGTAGCCGTGTGTAGAGTCCGAGGAGCCATGGAGCGGCTCCACGGAGCACGTACACGTGGGCATGTTGCTGGCCGGTCTCGCCGAAGGCACTGTCACAGAGATAGAACTCTGAGCCAGCCCGACGGTCTGCCAGAGCCTGTGTCACACGTCCCGGGAAGGGAGAGAACTGGCGATCCACAGGGCTTACGCCCCCGAGTCAGCAACTTGTCTCTCCCAGCCCGGGCCTCCCCATGGAAATCGTCCCCAGGGCTCTAAGAGCCCACTACTCCTGACCAGGGAACGCAAAGCTCATGGCGAGCCTTGCGTGCGTCCTGTTCACTCTCTCTCGGACAATCTCCTCGATCGAGTCGCTTCCAGTGTATATATAATACACCACAAGCTGTAGGACGCACGCGAGGTTTAATCGATCCATTGTTATAGTTTACTGGAGCGTAAATTACAATACGTCGCCGTGGCAACGCACGCTCGAACGGAGCATGTCAAAACAAGGCCAAGTACGAAAAGGCCACATAAATGGCATTTATGTTTACAATCACCTGCCGCGTGCTTAGGGCAAAATCGCCACATTACCCCCTTCTTACAATGGTGGTCCCCAACATGTTCCGCCCGCGCCCAAAATGCTCGAAACCCGACGAAGGCTTCGCATGGCGGGGGCCGGAAGAAGGCAAGATGGCAACGCCCGGAAGTCACGGCGCAAACACTAGGACTTTAAGAGTCCCTTTTGGAAGAATGGGGAACTACCCCCGGACTTACGGAGTAAACTATAACGCGCTTTGCAATTTTGAATAAACCCTCATAAACAAGCTAAAATTTTGACCGAGGTGGTCCAAAACCGTGTGATGACCTTGGAAGGTCATCCATTATAAAAGGACGGTGTGTCGAGTCTTTGGAATATCTTTAAGGTTAGACTTTAAATTTAGAAATTTTGTAAAACGACACACCGAGTGATCAAAAGTGATAGTACCTCTAAAAATGTTGCCGACCGCCCTGCCGGCCGGCTCCTCAGATCCGCAGAACGGGTCTGAGGCAGGGCGGAGCCGCGGGAGCGACTCCGGCACGCCCGCATGACATATGTGCATCTAACAGACACACATACACCTGCGGACAGCTGTCGCAGACAGCTATCAAAGCCAACGCGGCAAGCCGCATCGACTGCCAGTACCTGTATACTGCAACCCGCACAGGCCTGTGTAAAGACACGCAGATGGACGGACGTCTGCACTAACATGCAGCCGCCCGCCCGCCCGCACATCTCCAGCACGGCCCGCCTGGGGAATTTACAACTGGCAAAATCACCCGCATCTCGAACACCGGACACGCGGATCCCGCGGGATCCAGCGCGGCATCAGCGGACGAAATGCGAGTGGCACAAAACACATGTGCTACACATCTGGAGATTAATAAAAATCCGAGAACGACATTTTTACATATATATACATGTAACAAATGACAGCTATACTACACGTGCAGCAATGCACGCGGTGTCGCTGCAAAACTCTGTCCCCGGTCATACTGACACACGCCCGAACCAAAATACTTGCACTATTAGCTCATGCGGGTGCAATCATTTCCCTCCGGTGACTCCAAATCAAACCATGTATACGGGTAGAAAATAAATTTCTATCCCGGGGGACCTTGCAAATATCCTACAGTAGTTAAGATTAGTCATTCGCTTTTGCGTCCGCACCGGCGGTAAATGACGTAAAATTAACCACCCCAGCAAGGTAGAAATTGGGCATAAAATTGACAGTAACCACTAACTTGTGGCTTGTACGAATATGTCAGACGAAAACAACAATAAATTGCCGTTCTCCAGTCTTTTCAAATATCACAGCAATCCGTCACTGTCAAAATTAGCGCAATCCCTTACACCCCTCTAGCGAAAGCAGAAATCTCCCGATTTCTTACTCTCTTTTGCACCGGAAAGGAAATTTCACATACTTGTCTCACTTTGTATCAGTAAATGAGCAAGAACAGAATTCTCCAGAGACATGCCGCACACTTGTGGCTTATAATCCTCCCAATAAATAATAACTGAGATGGAAAATAAACAAAATCACTCCCCATAGCCGCTGGTACGCTTACAAGGCGATCGGACAAGCCCATGACAGGCGGACAGACAATTGGGCGCCCTGTGGGCGTTCATGACGCGCCCACTAGCAACCCCAACGTACAGCCCGGCCGCGGAGCAAGCCCGGTCCAACCTAGAGCCCAAACAAACGACTACCGGAGCGCGGAGCCAATAGATTAGACGCGGAGCCGGCATGGTCCATAACCTCAATGGTTAGGGGGCGAACCCTTCATACCGGCGCCCAATCTAGAGGCGCCCAAAGATGGTGAAAGCAATAGCCGGCGGACGTCCGGAGCTGCCCGCGGACGGAGTCCAGGCCGGACGCCTACCATTGTACGGCGTATTGCCCTTATCCAATGAAGATGAAATTGGAATTAAAAGCCACCACAAGTGTTGCGCATGTAATATACGACCCCCTTCTTAGAAGGAGGCCGGGGTTCCGGTCATTCCGGCCGGACCGCGTATTGTAAGGTACGATCCGGACGAGAACGAGCGTCACCCGCTGCCGCGGCTGGTCCGCACGCGCGGACTTAACAACCGCTCCATTATCATAATGGATAGTCGGTTTCCTGCCGTAAGAAACCTTAATTACTATAACCGTAATTATAGTAATGGCTCACGGGGGATAACTACACCGAAGTGCGTCATCTTAAAGCGCCGCGGACGCCGGACGAGTCACGCGGACGAACTGCGGACGTCAGTCCTAACGTGCGGACACTATCCCCGCGTCCAGAGCCAGTTCCCCAAATCCGTGGGAAGGCGCTTCTCCCGTAGCGGACGTAAATCCCAACCTCAGTCTGGCCATATAAGAGGTTGTCCCGGGACCAGGGGCGTCCGGCCGGATCAGTAAATTCGTCCGGCCAGCGTAACCGTTGTGCGGATTACGCCGGACAGCCGTCCACAATGTGCGGACAGGCCATCCGCACGTCCCTGGCGCTGGAAACTACAGGAGGGCGGATGCGGAGCGGCGGCGTTACGACGTGAAAGTCTCCGCAGACCTCAACTCCGAAGATAGCCACAAAGTAGCCACCCACGGAGGTAAGTCGTGCGGACTCTCACGGAACGACCTAAAACCCATCCGTAGTATGATAGACGGGTACCGCAGACGCATCCGCATGGCGGAAGGTTATTCCCACCCATACCGGGCTGGCGCACGTGGTTTCCGGCGTGGCCGCCCGTCATCCGCAGGTACTGGAGGTAGTGGGGGTACCTGCGGATCGCCGTCATCTGGCTGATAGCCGCCCAGTCCATCATCTGACGGGTCAGAGAGGTCCGGGAGGCCCACCATACGGCGCACACGCTCGTCCGGAGTCCGCGGATGCTGACCAGACGGATCCCATACGGGAGCATCATCCGGTTCCGCATCTTGAACGAGCGGATCCATGACAAGCGGGCCCTCGTACTTCTTCAGATTATCGATATGGACAACCAGAACCCTGTCCGGATCGGAATCCCTCCGGATCCGGTAGTCCACATCTGTCACCTGTTTCAGTACCGTAAACGGGCCTATCCACGGCTTAGCAAATTTATTGCCTTGCTTAAGCGGCGGATAATAGTAGCGCACCTTGTCGCCCTCCGCAAAAGCTGGCCTACCCTTAGCATGGGCGTCATAGCCTCGCTTCTGCCGGATGGCAGACTTGTCCAGGCGCGCGCGCGCGAAATCATGGGCGTTCGCCAGGGCGCGGCGAATCCACTCCACGTATTCCGGACCGCACTGGGGTACTGCGCCGGTCTTTGCCGCAGTTGGATACATAATATCCACGGGCAAATTTAGCTCCCGGCCGTACAACATCGCGTGCGGAGTAACTCCGGTCGAAGAGTGGACCGACGACCTGTACGCCATTAAGACATACGGGAGGTGGTCATCCCAATCATTCGCACGATCATTCACAAAGGCCGCCAGCATGTTGAGGACCGATCGATTAAAGCGTTCGACCTGGCCATCAGACTGGGGCCTGTAGGGGGTGGTCCGCACCTTGGTACTGCCTAGCATCTGTGCTAGGTTTCGGAACAGGTTGCTCTCAAATTGCGTGCCCTGATCCGAATGTACCTGTTTAGGTACCCCATGGTACACCACCCATCTATTCACCAATAACCGAGCTACCTCGTCCGCAGTGTGGCGGCGCAGTGGGTAGGCGTCGGTATACTTGGTAAAATAATCGGAAATCACCAGGATGTACCGGAAACCGCGCGGGGTGACCCGGTGGGTATCCAGTATATCCAAAGCTATCCGATCAAACGGGGCGCCTGCCTTAACCGTGGTTAAGGGGTGGCGGCCAGGAGTCGGAACTCCTTTGCGAGCTTGACACCGAGGGCAGGCTGCGCACCACCGTTGCACGTCCAAGCTGCTACCAGGCCAATGAAAGCGCTGTTGTAGCCTATGGACGGTCCTCCGGATTCCCAAGTGACCGGTCACCCGGAGGTCATGCAACTGGTGGAGTACTTCTTTCCGCAGCTCCGCCGGAAGCACCAACTGCCATATTGGAGGCAGTGGGGTCGGTGGCTCATAGCGCCGGTATAAGAGGCCATCCCTCAAGGAGAGTCGTTCCCACTGAGATACTAGAGACAAGGTCTCCTCCCTGTAGGTCTTTCGCTCATCCTTCGAGGGCTTCTGGCCGGCCTCAAGGGCTGTGATTACCGGTGCCAGAGCTCTGTCAGCTCTTTGCGTCGCAGCTATCTGCGCCGGAGAGTAGCCACCCAAGTAATTAGGCTCCTCATCCGTCGCGTCCGGCTGCGCCGCAGCGGCCATTACCACAGGGGGCAAGGACCGCTCATACTCAGACTCTCCAGAGGACGAGGGTACCCACGAGGAGTACACCGCCGGACTCGAGGAAGACTCGCTGGAGCTGAGCCGCACCTCCGCTTCATATGCGGGACGCCCTCGCCGATATCGGCGGGTCTGCGCGCGGAGATGAGCCCTAGACGCTCCGGCCGCCGTGTTGTTAGAGGGGGCGGCAGCCTGCGGTCTCCCCGGAACGTCCAATTCCGAGTCTGAGGACGAATCCGCGGCTTGCTGGAATGGCGCCATCCCTGCACAACCCGGATTCTTGCACTTATGACAACGGGACAGGCCGTCCGCGTTGCCGTGCAACTTACCAGCGCGATGCTCTATCTGCATGTCATACTCCTGGAGTTTGACGAGCCACCGCGCCACCAAGCCATCGGCCTCACTATAGTTGAGGAGCCATCTCAGCGAACTATGATCAGTCCGCAAGCGGAAATGGCGTCCCAACAAATAGTGCCGGAAGCGCTTGGTCATCGTAACCACCGCGAGCAACTCGCGATGAGTGGTACAGTAGTTCATTTGAGAGCGGCTCAAGGCCACACTCGCATAAGCTACTACCCGCTCTTGCCCGTCCACGATCTGCGAGAGGACACCGCCGAGTGCAAAGTTACTCGCGTCAGTGTCCAGGATGAACTCGCAGTCCGGACGAGGGTGCCGCAGCACCGGGGCCACTACCAAGGCCTGCCGGAGTCCCGAGAAGGCGTCAGCCTGCTCGGCGGACCAAACAAAATCGGCGCCCTTTTCCGTGAGGATAGTAAGGGGACGCGCGATCTCCGCAAAGCCGCGAATAAACCTGCGGTGGTAGCTCGCGAAGCCCAAGAAGGACCTCACGTCCGCCACGTTACATGGCGGAGGCCATTTCTGTACGGCCGCCACCTTTGCGGGGTCTGGTCTCACTCCGGTGCCCGTTACCATGAAGCCCAAGTACAGGATTTCCTGCGCGAATAGTTCGCACTTACTTGGCTTCAATTTAAGCCCTGCTCCGCGGATGCGATGGAGCACCATCTGGAGGTTGGTGAGGGTTTCCTCGAACGACCGGCCATACACGACGACATCGTCGATGTAGACCATACATCGCTTCCAGAGGAACCCTTTGAGTACCATCTCCATGAGGCGCTCGAACGTCGCTGGTGCGTTACAGAGCCCGAACGGCATTACCTTGAATTGGTAGAGCCCGTTCTTGGTAACGAAGGCAGTCTTCGCCCGATCCCTCTCCTCCATCTCCACCTGCCAATACCCGGAGGCCAGATCCAAAGCACAGAAATAGTGCGACCCGGCCAGGGCATCGAAGGTATCTTCAATGTGCGGGAGAGGGTATGAGTCCTTCCGCGTGGCATCGTTGAGTTTCCGATAGTCCACGCAGAACCTCCACGAGCCGTCCTTCTTCTTCACCATAACCACAGGACTGGCCCAAGGGCTGTCACTGGGTTCGATGATGTCCAAGTCGAGCATCTTTTGCACCTCCTGGTCTATGACCTCTTGGTGCACTATCGCTGCCCGACGAAGACGCTGCTTGAGAGGACGCTCGTCCACGAGGTCGATGCGGTGTTTGGCGACGTCAGTCTTGCCAACCGCACCATCAGGACCCATGAACACATCCGCATACTGCCGCAGCAGTCTGCGGAGCGCTTGGCGCTGCTCTTCATCCAACCGGTCCTTCGGAACCCGAGATTCCAAATGGTCCGGCAGGGTGAACGGGTCATCTCCGGCGGCCGCCGCCACGCACGCAGCGCGGCAGACAGGATCGTCGGGGAGGACACGACTCGACGACGCGGGCGTAGCAGTAGCTGCCATGCAGCCGCGCCGCAGTACAACGGGAGCATCCGTAGGATTCACCACAAGGATGGGCATCGAGCGGGCGTCGGACTTGACCAGAGCCCCACCCAACACGAGTCCAGTTCCCTTGGCGAAACTGCTCACCGGTTGCACTATGCACGGACGACCATCGAGGGGCATGCGGGGACGACGCGGCCTCGCCTCAATGATCATCTCGCTCATCGGCGGCACAACCGTAGTGCGCGCCGCCCGCAATTGAAATGAATGCGCCGGTCCCGTGCGGAAGAGGAAATGTGTGTCCTCTCCCATCCGGAATTCGCCAGCATTGAAATTGGCGGTCACCCGGTGGGTCCGGAGAAAATTCATCCCAATAATCCCGGCCGCTCCGACATCCGCAACGATTGCCTCTGTTAGGTACACCTTGTCCCCAAGGGTAATAGGCAGATCGATGATGCCATGGATGCGGATGCGGTCATTACCCGCTCCGTAGAGCTTGTAAGGTCCGGGATCCCGCAACTCTAGGTTGCGGAGCGCGGGCTCCTTCTTAAACGTTCCTGCGGCAACGAGGGTCACCTCCGAGCCAGAGTCCACGAGGAACCGGACCGGCTCCCGTCCGAAGGACAGGGGCAGGTACCAGCGGGGGTCCCTCACCAGTGCGCAGGTAAGGCGATACCGTTCGCACGCGCTGGGCTCATCTACGGAGTCCTCACCATCCGCCTCAGCCGCGGAGGAGCTAGACTGATCTCCAAGGACTACTTCCGGAGAAGTCATATCAACTTGGGGTTCGTCCTGCTCATCAGCGGGTGGGGCGGCATCTTTTGCCACGGAACAACTATCCCCGGACGTAGTGTTGGTCGCCACCACGTCCGGATCTAGTTTCCCTGCCGCGGGTTCCGACCTTGCTGTCCCGGAGGACCAGACCGGAAGGAATTCCTCCGTTGCGGGCCAGGGAGGGCTCCCTGGTATCCGCGCGACCGCAGGCGTTCCAACAACTCCGGACACTTTAGCCAAAAGTGCCCCTGCTTTCTGCAGAAGTAACAGGGACGGTTCTGGGCTGGTCCGGAGGTGAACGCGCAACACTCTGCGGGTCCCGGAGCTTCGATCCCGACGCAGTGCGCAATCATCTGCGCGGCGCCGAAATCGTATTCCTCCATGTCGCACTCGTCCGAGGACGAGCACGGCGCGGCGACTGGTGCCGCATGTGCGGGCGTCCCTGTGGAGGGTGCCGACGCACTAACCCACTGCGGGGTAGGTTCCCTGGTGGGTTCCCGGACGACCGGGTCCTGCCACGGGGTTACCTGTGATGCTTTGGCCGGAGGAGGGGTCGCCGCCTGTGCGGGAACAGCCGAGGCCGGAGCCGGGGCCGGAGGCAACTGTCTAGGGCGGACAGCCACCTCAAGCGCAAGCGCGGAGTCTATTGCCTCCTCCATCGATCGCTTTTCATGGGTGGCCAGCCCGTACGCTAAGTGGTAAGGCTGGCCATCGATGAACTGATCGATCAGCATCGTTTCAAACCGTCTGGGGTCCATGTCCGGAAAAGCTCTCCGGCCGAGTATGCGCAGGTTAAACGCATACTCTGTCACGGACTCAGTCGGTAGGCGGATCCGTGCTTTGAACTCCCGTTCAAACTGCCGCCTGTTGGTCGTCGGCGTGAACAGCAAACGAAGTTGACGGGCAACCTCGCCGAAAGTTACCGTTCCCACCGGCAGACACTGCATAACGCCGAGAGCTTTCCCTTCCAAGCTCCCCGCGAGGACATGCCCAGCCTCCTGCTGGGTCCATCCTTCATACACGGCGGTCCGCCACACTTGGAGTAAGTAGTCCTCCAAGTCGGCGTTATCCCCGTTGAACTTTTTCTGCCACGAAGAGTGGTCGGGCCCGTTATCGTGCGTGCTGCGCGCCCGACGTGCGGATCCGGCTCCGGGGTTGTCCGTGTAAGACGGCAAGGTCCGCGAGCTACCCGCGCCTGCGACGGAGTCTGCCGGAGCGAACATCGACGCCGCGGACATAGGAGCAGGAAAGCTCACGCTCGCCGCTGGGTACATTCCCGCTTGTAGCCCACCCTGGCTAGGTGCGGGCGGGGCTCCCATCGAACCTACGGGGTAGGCTCCAGATGGGGCGGCAAAGCTAGCATAGCTCGGGGCCGGGGCCGCCGGTTGCCACTGCCCGCGTAACACACTTGGCGCACCAGGGTAAGTCGACCACGCGGCGTTAACTCCGGCCGCAGGAACGGTCAGAGCGGTAGCCAGCGTGGTGCCTCCAAGCCGCGGAGCAGGCGCGGATCCCATTGCTGAGACCACTGGCGCCTGCGGACTTGGCAGGACTTGGGGAGGAGCCATAGGCCCAGTCATCCCCGGACTGTAAGGGATCGTCGGATCCACGCTCGGAACTGGCTGACTGCACTTGTACTGGTCAAGCGCCACGTTTATCAGCCGCTGCTCCCTCTCCGACATGGGTCCCGAAGGGCTCCGTGGCCGCGGAGAGGGTGAGCGGATCCGCCGATCTGATCGTCCCTGTTGGGGCGACCGGGCGCGGCCGTAGCACCCTAGAGGAGCCAGCGCACTCAGTGTGTTGGTGAGCTGGTCCATCTCGCCCAGTGCGGACCGTCCGGTATCCGGGCCGGAGACCCTCGAGGGGGTCCACCCAGCCGGGTTAGGTAACCGGAGGAGTTGGTCCGCAGATCCGGAGTTGATTGCAGCAGTTGGCACTCTATTCCGGATATCCAGACCTCCGGATGTCCGGAGCTCCGAATGTCTGGATCTCCGGACGTCTGGAGACATCCCCTGGAAGAGCGCCGCCTGCCACGAACGTCGTCCGGACAAGGGCAGGCGCGGTGTAGAGCCGTTGCCAGCTCCGCAAACCGCACCTAACACATCAAGACTAGGCCTCGATGGCAACACATGTTGCAGCCCCGCAGGGCTCGGCTCCACGTCCGGAGACGGAGCCGCGGACGCCGGAGTCGACTCCGCAGACTGGGTACTGTCTGCGGAGGGCTCCGCGCGCTCCGCACCATCGCCGGAGCCACCCTGGAGCGGCTCCCGGCCGTCGCGGGACCGGGTCCGGTCCGCAACGTTTCCTCCCTTTTCCCTCCCATTGTCTTTCTCACTCATATCTCGTGCGGAGATGGTCCCGGAGGAGCGGAGGGTCCCCAGGGACGAAGGAGGCTACGACACTGTGACATTAGGCTGCAATGGGACGCCGTCGGACTGATCCTGGTCACGGCACCAATGTAAAGTTCGGCGCCCGCTACAGGGCGCCGCTCTCTACGGTAACAACTACAACCAGGTAACAGCACCTCCGGATCGGATCCAGAACATGCGGAGCGGGTTCCGCACATCCGGAACGGGTCCCGCACATCCGGAACGGGCTCCGGAACGAGTCCCGCACATCCGGAACGGGACTCCGCACATCCGGAACGGGCTCCGCATATCCGGAACGGGTCCGGCCGTCATACATCACAACATAACACATATCATCATCATCACCTTATCTACAACATGCACATTATACATTCGTTATGGTAATGTAGCCGTGTGTAGAGTCCGAGGAGCCATGGAGCGGCTCCACGGAGCACGTACACGTGGGCATGTTGCTGGCCGGTCTCGCCGAAGGCACTGTCACAGAGATAGAACTCTGAGCCAGCCCGACGGTCTGCCAGAGCCTGTGTCACACGTCCCGGGAAGGGAGAGAACTGGCGATCCACAGGGCTTACGCCCCCGAGTCAGCAACTTGTCTCTCCCAGCCCGGGCCTCCCCATGGAAATCGTCCCCAGGGCTCTAAGAGCCCACTACTCCTGACCAGGGAACGCAAAGCTCATGGCGAGCCTTGCGTGCGTCCTGTTCACTCTCTCTCGGACAATCTCCTCGATCGAGTCGCTTCCAGTGTATATATAATACACCACAAGCTGTAGGACGCACGCGAGGTTTAATCGATCCATTGTTATAGTTTACTGGAGCGTAAATTACAATACGTCGCCGTGGCAATGCACGCTCGAACGGAGCATGTCAAAACAAGGCCAAGTACGAAAAGGCCACATAAATGGCATTTATGTTTACAATCACCTGCCGCGTGCTTAGGGCAAAATCGCCACACATATATATATATATATATATATATATATATATATATATATATATATATATATATATATATATATATATATATATATATATATATATATATATATATATTGCTCCTTTCTCAAAATCGGTTGTCTTTCTGCCTACTTTCCCATATGCATAAAAATTTGGACTGTTCGGCTTCTGTATAAAGACGCAATGCCCGAGATGTAGACCCAAAAGGCCCAAAATGGCCTGAAATGCACAAATTTGCCCCTGGATGAAAACTCTTGCAGATAGAGCTTGGGTACGCGTTATGTGCATATAATATAGGAAGTCATATGGTACATCTTCTGGTGACCTTGAACTTGATCTCGTGAATGGTAAATATCAAGATCGTGTAATTCAAATTATAAATTGATCTATACATACGAAACAATTGCAGATGAAGCGTATGTTTGTATCATGAGCATATAGGAATTCATATCAATTCTTTTCGTGGTCTTGGAGCTGACCTCAAATGCTCTTTGAATCGTAAATTTCAAGGACACGTCCAAACTGAAATGTGTCAATTGACTTTTGCTTACGAAACGGCTATGCATAGAGCATATATGCTCTTATTATGAGCATATAGGAAGCCATATGGGACATATATTGTGACCTTTATTTTTTCATCTAAGTTTCTATTGAAGCATTTTTTTTTCAAAGCAGCGGCCATGGACTTTGTTGGCTATTTTCTAAAATTCTGTCCGACTCAGTCCTTCATCATATGTTAGCGAAAACTATCAGATATTCTGTCGTATGAATTTTCCCGAAATTTAGTGTGATTGCTCCCCATAAAAATATCTCAAAGTGGTATTTTTGTTGTTGTTCGATTTTTCGCAGAGTAGTGAAGAATTTCTTTGAAATCAATTCGCTATGTGTTTTGGGCCAATTCCAACAAGAAAAAAAATTCGCCATTAAACCCTGGAAAGTCGAAACGTTTTCTTTGTCAAAAGCGACCATTTTTGGACTTTTTGCTCCGGATATTTTCAACTGTTGTTTTTCTGCTTCTATTTTTGCACATTTTTGTATGTACATTTGAATCGTTTTGTTGCCTTTGAATCGTTGGTTCTTACATGGCGGCCGTTTTGATTTTTCATCTGAATGGCGAAAAAATAGAATGAAAGTTTTTTTTTCTGTGAAATGTCCGTATCGTAACGCCTAGAATGCTCAATAGAATGCTGCATGATAGAGCTCAGCTATTGGTACATTCAAATGGAAATTCATACACTGTGACCTCGAACTTGACCTTCGATGGTCCTGAAAGGTCAAACAGCCATTTCAGTCGAAAAACGACCATTCTTGGTCCTCACACTGTACATTTCTCCGGTAACGCCTTAACTTTGTAAATTGTGACTGTAAATTAATTTCTCCGGTAGCGTTTCTTAACCATTGAGTTATTTTTGTTACGTTTTCTTTTGTACGTCATTCGTTGTATAGAATCTATGCCTCTGAATTCGCACTTTAGAAACATGAGCATTAAAAGCATAAATTAAACAAAAATAGTTTTTAAAAAGGTGGAAATTTCTAATCATATATCTGGTCAGTCATGTTCGGATGCGTCATGATTGATCATCGTGATCAAAGATTTTCCCGACCGGAAGAAGGTGGTGAAAACGGATAGGGAAACCCTAAATAAAAAATTTAAACAAATCCTGGAAAGAGATATATATAATATCGATCAATAATCGGTAAGTTAAAGTGGAAATGAAAAGTAGGACCAAGGGTCCAGTCGTACACATAACACGTTTTTAGTTTATTGTTCTGAATAGTATTCTGCGGTAGGCTATGCAATAATGCCATCCATACTGTCAGCCTCAAAACTATTGGATTCAATGCAAAATTCATTTAGCAATAATCTAATTTCTGCATGGTCTGTGCATAAACTTGTGAGATAAATTTGGTTGCTTTATAAAACCGTGTTGTAGGCCCACTTCTACGAGGTTAATCATGTTTATGATTGAGATTGCTGCTGGTGAATGGACCATCGTGATTGATTTTTAGCACAGCTTATTCTAGTGTTTTATTTCAGAATGATAATCGTTGGAACTTTGCACTATTAAGGATGTACACTCCACTTAATTGGACCCACTCAGAGGGGCTGAAATTTGAAATTCATTTGATGATTTTCAGACTTTTAAACAATCATCAATATGAGATACCGTATTGTTCCTAATAGTAGCATGCGCCCTAGAGTTCCCACCTCTTTTCTCCAAAAATGTTTGATTTTTGTAATCTTGTAATTCACTTAATATCTTTCTATAAAATGTACACATCCAATGTACACATTCAAGTTGTTTGAATCAAAATAAAGGGGATTAAAGACTATAGGTATATTATTCAGTGATTTTTTAAAATTTGACCTCAAATTTGATCTCATTTTTGTGCGCGCTGCTGCAGGAGGTCTTGCTTTGGCTTCCTGCATCATTATTAGGACCAATACGGTATTCGGAAACAGAAATTTGGGATCAAATATTCTATTTAGTGTGGAATTATTGGTAATTTAACCCCCAAAATACCTGAAAAGTGGGTCATTTTGGCCATTTTCAAGAAAATCTAATTTTTAATAACAACTAATGCAAAACAAAACCGGAGATTTTGCTTATTCATCAAGGAACCGATGTGTATGTTTCTTTTATACAAGAAAATTTGGGAATCATTGTGCTAATTTTTGTGTCATATGTTGTTAAATTGGTCAGTGACTTTCCAAAATTTTCGCAAATTTAGGTAAAATTTACTATTTTGAAATGATATGGATGCCTGTATCAGAAAAAATTATCACAGTCATCCCCATCATTTTGATCATTGTTTGAAAGTCTGAAACCCATTCAAAAAATTTCAAATTTTAGCCCCTCTGAGTGGGTCCAGCTGGAGCGTACATCCTTAAAAGCTGAATCATTACATGTAGGCTAAATTCTTTGATACATCCCCCGACATTTAGACACAAAATTTCACTGTCCCGGTGTAGAGCGGACCAAACAAAACACAACACAAGTATCTGCACTATAATGACAGTCATAAGTGGAAGCTTTGTTTTATGGTTATACTTTTCTCGAACTTCACACCCAAGGAGCCAAAGAGATGAGAGTTTACATTCGGAAAGTCTGTACTATCACAATATTCTCTCGCTTGGTGTGAGAAGAGAGGAGCGCAGAATGCCTCTGGTAGAGCGGGTCCCGTAAATTAAGTGCAAAACCCGACACGGGTCGGGAGCCGAGCGGGACTAGGAGAGATCGTTCCTGGCCCCGGACAGACCGCGGTCACGGGTTATCTTGGAATCACTCGCCACAGCACGCCCGGGGCATGCTCAAGTGTTCCTGCATGCTCTCATTGTCTCGTCCCGACGCTCGTCCAATGCCGTTCAACCAGTTGTCTCTTCAGTATGTCTGTATTAATTTATTGTACACGATATTACTAGGAATGACATCATCATACTTACAAGTATACATAACGAGAGAGTTTTAGAGATATATATATATATATACTTCGACACTAGCTACACAATATATATATATTACTTTAAATGTCAAGTTTTTATTTATGAGCGTGAAACTGTTACAAGCTTACATGTTGGTTTATGACTACGTACTGTTCACGTAGGTCTGTATACCTGTTGTATATGGAAAACATCAGGAGTAATTAATTACTAATTATAGTGCTGGTCTGCTGGATCGTTTCCAAACTGTGCAATGTGCGTCATAAACCGTGCCATGTGTAGAATGTAGAAATGCCCTGAGCACGATTGCTATGTGCAAATTATAACAATGCACCACTGTTCCAAGACGATCCTCCTGGCATTTCATTTCAGTTTTCTTCCTTCATAATTTGAAATCTTTTAGAGCCTAGTCTCTGTGATTACAGAAAGTAAATGGAAACCTACCTCATCACCTCCTTCTTCCTCCGGTAGACGGTAGCCTAATAGGTGTCTAGCAAAATATTGAGACGGGCCAAAATTATTCAAGTGGTATATATAAAGATAAAACGTTGGAAAAAAACCCTCTGAAACCTCTAGCAGACTTGCTGCCTTTTATATTGGCAGAAGTTTATCATCCCAAAGTTAGCTTAAATATATACACGGGTTCCAGCAATTACCAGATTGACAGATTTGGAAGTGAAAAATATGCTAACTCACGTGGGTGTCTGCCCCGCATGCTGTAGTAACATGGCTTGCGGAGAGAGGGGAATTGAAGCCATGTTCCACAATCTGGATCGAATCCGATACACACACACAATCGGTCCCAAAACTTGTCAAGTCCCGACTAATGTGCATCCAACATCACCCCATCGTCCTTTGGAAATTTGCCTCAAAACGATTCAGTTTTATATAATTACTTTTACGGAACAACGAGACAGTAGAGAGATGGGGATGCAGCATGACTAAAATTAGTTGAAAGGGCAACATTTCTCGCCAGCTTCGGCGAATGTTTTAGGGAGTATCAATAATTAACTGTCGGATTATCGTCGATTGGTGTTCTGGATTGGAAGGTCAAGCACAGTCGGCATGCGTCATTCGAGGGAATACTGCTCCATCGCATATAAAGTTGCTGCACCCAAAGGTGTCTGGTGTACGTGTCTGCTCATTACCGAGGCGTTCCCGAACATCGTGTAATAGACCAGCAGCCAACCTCTGTATATATATATATTCACTTAAAATCGTATCAGAAATCAGAAACTTGGTGATTATATTGCTTCGAAATGATTCGAAAATGCTATAAGCTCGACTGATTATATCGACATTGTCACGTATCATGATTAATAAGTCTGCAATGTTTGCTTCAAGACTGACAGTAGCTCTGTATTTGATGATCGGCTGTTGTGATACCAACTGTGAATTCCAGAGCAGACATTCGGCGATACAAACTAACAGCAAATTTGTCGCTGGAAAGAGAACAGACGAGATGCCAGGACATATGGCTGACTCATTACTCCAATGGATACCGGTGTTTCTGGGGATGGGACAGACTGGGCCATCTAACACGAAAAGAGACAGGGATTCCATGAATACGACTCAGGGGCCCCCAGGACAACCGCGCCCACCTGACCTCGCCGTGTCCATGGTGACTTCACGCGAGCAGCTCGCGCGCCTGGACCGCTTCGTGACGGAGCTGATGGCATGTCGCCACGTGCCCGGACTGACGCTGTCGGTGGTCGTCGGCGACCAGGTGCCTCTGGTCCGACACTACGGTATGGCCGACGTTGACAAACAACGGTCCGTGACAGACCAGACCATCTTCTGTGTGGCATCGTTGACTAAGGCCTTCACGTCAACTCTGCTGGCCATACTGCTCGACAGACACGAGTATTTTCATTTTGCAAATCAATTCACAGTATCAGTTTTTAACAAATCATTTAATCATTAGCCTACTCTTGACGAAAATAATTTGTCATCTTATGAAACTCAATTATGTACTCGTCTGTAATTCTGTCAGGCACATCTGAGCGATTATCAACAAATTGCTATATTGTGATTGCCCTGTCATATAGTTACACTTGGGACAGTCGGATACAGGACATTCTGGGCCACAGCTTCCGATTGAACGACACTTACACAACGGACCACGTGACCATTCGGGACCTGCTGCTCCACCGGACGGGAATTCCGCGATACGATCTTCTCTGGTTCAGCGGCAAGGTCACGAGAACAGAAATTATTAGGTCTGAGACTAAGTCACACGATGATATTGTTTTGAACGCTGTATAACCTCTAAGTACCTGAAATATTGAGAAAAAATATATAGCCTAACACTAAAATATAATAAAGTAGGTTGTCCTGCATGTGTTCGCAGACAAATGAAGAACTTGGTGCCGACGGCGGAGTTCCGCGCGAAGACGATGTACAACAACATCATGTACCTGTTGGCTGGCCACGTGGCCGAGAGACTTGGCGGCAAGTCCTGGGAACAACTGGTCCGGGACGAGATCCTTGAGCCGCTGGGGATGAACCATACTGTCTACTTCCACGACCGAGCTAACCTGTCCGAGGTCTTCGCCCGGCAATACAGTCGTTACAACGGCAGGCAGATCACATTGGACGCTCAGAACTTCATGTGAGTGAGAAAAGCATGTAGGCCTAATAACATATGAAAAGTTTGAATAATGACATAGAAATATATTATGTTAGAACTTGTGCTCGAATGTAAGATGTTGTAAATACATGTATAATGTTTGTTTTTGATATAGGAAAGGTGTAGATGCGGTTGCACCGGCCTTAGGTCTATGTTCAACAGCCAAAGACATGACTCGTTGGATGTCTTTCTTGTTGTCCAAGGGATTCTATGACAACGGCAAACTCATGGAATACTCAACGACAATGGATGAAGCATTCAACCCGCAGGTCTTAGCCACGGACATTTTCTACTCACACATTCACCGGCCCCGTGCTCCGGTTACACTCACCCTGAACACGTACGGCCTGGGGTGGCTTCACGGACATTATAGAGGTACATAGAGTTGCTTTACTGAAGTTTTCTTTTTTAAGGTTGCTTAACAGTCAGGATCGATGCCTTGTCAGCCGAATTCTGGTAAATTTCATTTGGGCTATATCTCTGCAGTTTGGCAATGAATTTCGCTGAAAATTGTTCCATAGGTTCTCTATACATGACTACAAGACTTGTCCAATGGCCAAATTGAAGAACCAGTCGATAATCATACAGTTCCTGAACGTTATACACCGCCAATTAAACGTAACCTACATATGAAGCAGACAGCGTCTTAGGGTGCAGTTTCTTGACTATGTATAGATTACTTATCATAGAACAATAACCTACTGCCTCTTTTGAGGTTTACCTCGACACTAGGTGGTAATTTGATGTTCAAAATAGCATGTTATTCATCATCTACATGGAAAATACACTGGACAAAAGAAATTGATTGTCAGTCGCATTAGTAACGTGTGGCATTGTAAACTCAACCGCAAATTTTATCAAGAGTTCAGCGACTCTAATAATTTCTATGAGTAGTATAGAACCAAAGTCACAACAACATTTACACCTGATTACAATGCTCTCGATAGCTGAGCATTGACGGTATCTCCCATACTGTACTTAGCGCTTCACTGACCAGCGGCACAAGACATTTTCAGTGAATCGCAATAAATATACGTGTTTGCACATCAATTTGACATGAATATCGATGGGATACTTGAAGTCGAAGGGTAGGTTATTGATCACGGATATGTGCACTCGTTGTAGTTAAGAGACTGCACATGTAATGCTTCGTGTAGGCATCGTAAGTTACACTTGTTCCAGCAACATTCAACTATATGTATACTAATTTATTACTGAAATCGCTTATTCGCATCACATATATGCAGAATATATATTCTAATTTTTTATGTAAGTACGAACTGAAAGATACGAACTAAAATTGCACATGGTATTAAACCATTGAAATCACCAGAACGTAACCGTTACGCAATCTTAATATTATAAGGCACAGTGAAGGTGTGTTTAACCATGACCTAAATCCATGCCTTTACTACTCCAGTTGGCCTGCTCACGAAGTCCGTGTAATAGGGATTACTAACACAACACTGCCTCTAGCGTCAGTAGGTATTCCCGAGTACGGGCAAGGTTAGGATAAATTTTACTCGAAGCAATTGTAAGCATTGTTAGATACAGGGCAGCACAACCCCGGAAACACAACTTCTAGCTTCAACCGCATACCCATTTTTTTAATGTACACCTCCAAAGCTGCTTGATTCGGTTGCAATTTTAATTTTGGAAATAATTATTACATGTACATATACATACCTAGAGAGAGTGTGTTATATGAAAAATCCCACGAGGCGATATTGCGCCTTCATGCGCGGAACCAGCCAACAACAACTACAAGTGTACAAACTGTGTATGCCAAAACAACAACAACACGTGTTTCTTTGCTTGAGTCATTGTCATAATTGCCGAAAGTTAATTCGGTTGACGGCACACACTGTGGGTCGAGGCAGAATTATATAGACACCATGTTGCAATATGTTTGTGGTGTTCAAACTGATCCCATATTCATTTGACGATAGGTGTCAAAAAAAAGCAGCGACCAAACAGGATGGTTGGTGATATAAGTATAATTTTCAATGATATGCCTGGATGTATGACTGGAACGACCAAATCAATGATCAGTCTTGATGTATTCAATCTATCATTTGTATGAAAAAGGCGCACGACAAATTTAACGTTTATAGCCTTTTATGGCATTACCAGGAGTTGTGTCAACAAACGAAATTCATTCCCTTATCATAGTCAGGATATAGAACATAAAAATGGTGTTGATACCGGGTAACACTGGCGCCACCTAGTTCAGGTTATGTATTGCTCTTACGTGTGGATAGACGTATGTCTCACATGTACAGGCCTTGCTGAAGTGAAGCGCGACGGGCGAGTCCATTGTTCATATCCCGCTCTAGGGACGATATGAGGACCATTCCACATTAATTGGGGAGGTTCTGGTCGTTATTGGCAATAAAAACTATCGGTTTTACTCGGTATGTATGACAAATAATACACTGTCACCCCTCGGCGATATACACGATCATCACGCCTCGCTGACGCTCGGCATGATATCGTGTATCTCGCCTCAGTAACAGTGTATTATTTCACACGTAATCACTGCACACATGAACTGTAGTCATATCTGGGAAGCAATTAGGAGTTGTATTTCGATTACAGGTTACCCAGTCTCGGCACACTATGGATCATTCCCGGGTTATCTGAGCATGATAAGCCTTCTCCAGATCTACAATATCGGCATCTTCACATCGATCAACGGTGGCAATCAGGACCAGTCCTACACTATCAACAGCTTGGTGCATACTTTCCTGCTGGACCTGCTGCTACAGGAGACCCCCTGGATCCAGTCGGGCTCTTTCCAGAACCCACGACAGGAGGCGTGCGACTTTCCGTACGAGACGCCACAGGACTTCTCACAGACAAAGCCCGTCAACAAGAGCGTGGAGCCGTGGCGGAGCAGTGACAGCTACACGGGGATATACGTCAGCTCCGTGTACGGGGATCTCGAGGTGTGGGTGGGGTCGGACCACGTGCTCAGGATGCGCTACGGACTGCTCGGCTTTACGCTGTATCCGGGCAGGTGTCTAGGCGATGTGGATGTGTTCCGTGCAGAGATCGACAGACCAGACTGGCTGATGCCCGTGCTAGACGTCCATTTCTTGCTGGAGCCACGTGCTGTCAGCAGTGACGGTGACACTGGCGGTGCAGACTACGTCGTTAAATCCCTGCAGTTACCCATGCTGGAGTCAGACACTGTGGGAAATTATTTCCAGAAATCCAACATAGACCTATACCCGACAAATAGTATAACGGACAAATCAGCCGGACGATCGAACCTGATGCATTGTAAATTGACTTTCATTTTTAGTGTCTCAGGTTCAATATTCATTTTCACATGGCATGCATAGCTCTAGTATACAATTTTATTCACTGAAAGAATAAATGACTGTTTGTGTGGTTAAATCAAAAGAATTATTTCTTATGAAAGTGTAATCTTGTCATCTTTTATCTTTTTACATGAATGTCACTGTGCCTAAGTGAAATTTAAAAAAATATTAAAGACATATTTAGTATGTTTCTTATTATTATTATTATTATTATTATTATTATTATTATTATTATTATTTTTATTATTATTATTATTATTATTATTATTATTATTATTTACTTTTTTATTGGAGAGTTCCGCGACTAGCCTCTGGCTATTGAACAATCCAGTTGAAATAACCACGTTTAAACTTATAGCCTGCTATTTTCACTAATTTGTGTGATTGGTGAAAATGTAGAGCATTAATATGTTACACATGTAGAGTACATACGTGTGGTACATTCACCGACAAGAAGATGTGTGACCTATATGTGGATTGTTCTGATAACCTCTATGTACCGTTCTACATTTGAACAACACTATGTATTTAATATATCAAGCAATAAACACATCAATAGCATCGCAATAAACATCTTGTGATGTGGATAATACCAGATAAATGTCATCTTTTGGTTGAGTAGGCTACTGGTGAGATAAGCCAGAGACCACCACACGGTGTACACATGATCTGTCGTGTGACTTATTGACCATGATAATCTCAATTGTTCTTACCAACATATGATTTATAATCTCTGGATATGGTCCATCTTTGAAAAGTACCCGATATATGATCATATTGACATATAATATATCCATATATATGCAATATATACATCATTGTCATAGCTTAAATCTAATTTTCGAACTGTAAACTTTACTGATGACTTCATTACTTTCAATTATACTAGTGTTAATAGGCAAGTATAAACATTCTATAACATATCCTCATCATGTATTATTCTTGGACGTATACAATGTACATTATAATGCATTCCTTTCACCAGGAGTTACCTGGACTGATATACGAGATATGAGGACGTGAAAGGATACAAGGACGTGACGCAGGACACGTATAACTGTAAAGTGCTAGACGTCAAGGCTTAAAGGCCTAGGGGCATTTCAGTGTGAAGCATGAGAAAAACAAGATGCTGATTCAGGAGAAACGTAATCAACAGAGAAGATATTGAGACGGGCCAAAATTATTCAAGTGGTATATATAAAGATAAAACGTTGGAAAAAAACCCTCTGAAACCTCTAGCAGACTTGCTGCCTTTTATATTGGCAGAAGTTTATCATCCCAAAGTTAGCTTAAATATATACACGGGTTCCAGCAATTACCAGATTGACAGATTTGGAAGTGAAAAATATGCTAACTCACGTGGGTGTCTGCCCCGCATGCTGTAGTAACATGGCTTGCGGAGAGAGGGGAATTGAAGCCATGTTCCACAATCTGGATCGAATCCGATACACACACACAATCGGTCCCAAAACTTGTCAAGTCCCGACTAATGTGCATCCAACATCACCCCATCGTCCTTTGGAAATTTGCCTCAAAACGATTCAGTTTTATATAATTACTTTTACGGAACAACGAGACAGTAGAGAGATGGGGATGCAGCATGACTAAAATTAGTTGAAAGGGCAACATTTCTCGCCAGCTTCGGCGAATGTTTTAGGGAGTATCAATAATTAACTGTCGGATTATCGTCGATTGGTGTTCTGGATTGGAAGGTCAAGCACAGTCGGCATGCGTCATTCGAGGGAATACTGCTCCATCGCATATAAAGTTGCTGCACCCAAAGGTGTCTGGTGTACGTGTCTGCTCATTACCGAGGCGTTCCCGAACATCGTGTAATAGACCAGCAGCCAACCTCTGTATATATATATATTCACTTAAAATCGTATCAGAAATCAGAAACTTGGTGATTATATTGCTTCGAAATGATTCGAAAATGCTATAAGCTCGACTGATTATATCGACATTGTCACGTATCATGATTAATAAGTCTGCAATGTTTGCTTCAAGACTGACAGTAGCTCTGTATTTGATGATCGGCTGTTGTGATACCAACTGTGAATTCCAGAGCAGACATTCGGCGATACAAACTAACAGCAAATTTGTCACTGGAAAGAGAACAGACGAGATGCCAGGACATATGGCTGACTCATTACTCCAATGGATACCGGTGTTTCTGGGGATGGGACAGACTGGGCCATCTAACACGAAAAGAGACAGGGATTCCATGAATACGACTCAGGGGCCCCCAGGACAACCGCGCCCACCTGACCTCGCCGTGTCCATGGTGACTTCACGCGAGCAGCTCGCGCGCCTGGACCGCTTCGTGACGGAGCTGATGGCATGTCGCCACGTGCCCGGACTGACGCTGTCGGTGGTCGTCGGCGACCAGGTGCCTCTGGTCCGACACTACGGTATGGCCGACGTTGACAAACAACGGTCCGTGACAGACCAGACCATCTTCTGTGTGGCATCGTTGACTAAGGCCTTCACGTCAACTCTGCTGGCCATACTGCTCGACAGACACGAGTATTTTCATTTTGCAAATCAATTCACAGTATCAGTTTTTAACAAATCATTTAATCATTAGCCTACTCTTGACGAAAATAATTTGTCATCTTATGAAACTCAATTATGTACTCGTCTGTAATTCTGTCAGGCACATCTGAGCGATTATCAACAAATTGCTATATTGTGATTGCCCTGTCATATAGTTACACTTGGGACAGTCGGATACAGGACATTCTGGGCCACAGCTTCCGATTGAACGACACTTACACAACGGACCACGTGACCATTCGGGACCTGCTGCTCCACCGGACGGGAATTCCGCGATACGATCTTCTCTGGTTCAGCGGCAAGGTCACGAGAACAGAAATTATTAGGTCTGAGACTAAGTCACACGATGATATTGTTTTGAACGCTGTATAACCTCTAAGTACCTGAAATATTGAGAAAAAATATATAGCCTAACACTAAAATATAATAAAGTAGGTTGTCCTGCATGTGTTCGCAGACAAATGAAGAACTTGGTGCCGACGGCGGAGTTCCGCGCGAAGACGATGTACAACAACATCATGTACCTGTTGGCTGGCCACGTGGCCGAGAGACTTGGCGGCAAGTCCTGGGAACAACTGGTCCGGGACGAGATCCTTGAGCCGCTGGGGATGAACCATACTGTCTACTTCCACGACCGAGCTAACCTGTCCGAGGTCTTCGCCCGGCAATACAGTCGTTACAACGGCAGGCAGATCACATTGGACGCTCAGAACTTCATGTGAGTGAGAAAAGCATGTAGGCCTAATAACATATGAAAAGTTTGAATAATGACATAGAAATATATTATGTTAGAATATGTGCTCGAATGTAAGATGTTGTAAATACATGTATAATGTTTGTTTTTGATATAGGAAAGGTGTAGATGCGGTTGCACCGGCCTTAGGTCTATGTTCAACAGCCAAAGACATGACTCGTTGGATGTCTTTCTTGTTGTCCAAGGGATTCTATGACAACGGCAAACTCATGGAATACTCAACGACAATGGATGAAGCATTCAACCCGCAGGTCTTAGCCACGGACATTTTCTACTCACACATTCACCGGCCCCGTGCTCCGGTTACACTCACCCTGAACACGTACGGCCTGGGGTGGCTTCACGGACATTATAGAGGTACATAGAGTTGCTTTACTGAAGTTTTCTTTTTTAAGGTTGCTTAACAGTCAGGATCGATGCCTTGTCAGCCGAATTCTGGTAAATTTCATTTGGGCTATATCTCTGCAGTTTGGCAATGAATTTCGCTGAAAATTGTTCCATAGGTTCTCTATACATGACTACAAGACTTGTCCAATGGCCAAATTGAAGAACCAGTCGATAATCATACAGTTCCTGAACGTTATACACCGCCAATTAAACGTAACCTACATATGAAGCAGACAGCGTCTTAGGGTGCAGTTTCTTGACTATGTATAGATTACTTATCATAGAACAATAACCTACTGCCTCTTTTGAGGTTTACCTCGACACTAGGTGGTAATTTGATGTTCAAAATAGCATGTTATTCATCATCTACATGGAAAATACACTGGACAAAAGAAATTGATTGTCAGTCGCATTAGTAACGTGTGGCATTGTAAACTCAACCGCAAATTTTATCAAGAGTTCAGCGACTCTAATAATTTCTATGAGTAGTATAGAACCAAAGTCACAACAACATTTACACCTGATTACAATGCTCTCGATAGCTGAGCATTGACGGTATCTCCCATACTGTACTTAGCGCTTCACTGACCAGCGGCACAAGACATTTTCAGTGAATCGCAATAAATATACGTGTTTGCACATCAATTTGACATGAATATCGATGGGATACTTGAAGTCGAAGGGTAGGTTATTGATCACGGATATGTGCACTCGTTGTAGTTAAGAGACTGCACATGTAATGCTTCGTGTAGGCATCGTAAGTTACACTTGTTCCAGCAACATTCAACTATATGTATACTAATTTATTACTGAAATCGCTTATTCGCATCACATATATGCAGAATATATATTCTAATTTTTTATGTAAGTACGAACTGAAAGATACGAACTAAAATTGCACATGGTATTAAACCATTGAAATCACCAGAACGTAACCGTTACGCAATCTTAATATTATAAGGCACAGTGAAGGTGTGTTTAACCATGACCTAAATCCATGCCTTTACTACTCCAGTTGGCCTGCTCACGAAGTCCGTGTAATAGGGATTACTAACACAACACTGCCTCTAGCGTCAGTAGGTATTCCCGAGTACGGGCAAGGTTAGGATAAATTTTACTCGAAGCAATTGTAAGCATTGTTAGATACAGGGCAGCACAACCCCGGAAACACAACTTCTAGCTTCAACCGCATACCCATTTTTTTAATGTACACCTCCAAAGCTGCTTGATTCGGTTGCAATTTTAATTTTGGAAATAATTATTACATGTACATATACATACCTAGAGAGAGTGTGTTATATGAAAAATCCCACGAGGCGATATTGCGCCTTCATGCGCGGAACCAGCCAACAACAACTACAAGTGTACAAACTGTGTATGCCAAAACAACAACAACACGTGTTTCTTTGCTTGAGTCATTGTCATAATTGCCGAAAGTTAATTCGGTTGACGGCACACACTGTGGGTCGAGGCAGAATTATATAGACACCATGTTGCAATATGTTTGTGGTGTTCAAACTGATCCCATATTCATTTGACGATAGGTGTCAAAAAAAAGCAGCGACCAAACAGGATGGTTGGTGATATAAGTATAATTTTCAATGATATGCCTGGATGTATGACTGGAACGACCAAATCAATGATCAGTCTTGATGTATTCAATCTATCATTTGTATGAAAAAGGCGCACGACAAATTTAACGTTTATAGCCTTTTATGGCATTACCAGGAGTTGTGTCAACAAACGAAATTCATTCCCTTATCATAGTCAGGATATAGAACATAAAAATGGTGTTGATACCGGGTAACACTGGCGCCACCTAGTTCAGGTTATGTATTGCTCTTACGTGTGGATAGACGTATGTCTCACATGTACAGGCCTTGCTGAAGTGAAGCGCGACGGGCGAGTCCATTGTTCATATCCCGCTCTAGGGACGATATGAGGACCATTCCACATTAATTGGGGAGGTTCTGGTCGTTATTGGCAATAAAAACTATCGGTTTTACTCGGTATGTATGACAAATAATACACTGTCACCCCTCGGCGATATACACGATCATCACGCCTCGCTGACACTCGGCATGATATCGTGTATCTCGCCTCAGTAACAGTGTATTATTTCACACGTAATCACTGCACACATGAACTGTAGTCATATCTGGGAAGCAATTAGGAGTTGTATTTCGATTACAGGTTACCCAGTCTCGGCACACTATGGATCATTCCCGGGTTATCTGAGCATGATAAGCCTTCTCCAGATCTACAATATCGGCATCTTCACATCGATCAACGGTGGCAATCAGGACCAGTCCTACACTATCAACAGCTTGGTGCATACTTTCCTGCTGGACCTGCTGCTACAGGAGACCCCCTGGATCCAGTCGGGCTCTTTCCAGAACCCACGACAGGAGGCGTGCGACTTTCCGTACGAGACGCCACAGGACTTCTCACAGACAAAGCCCGTCAACAAGAGCGTGGAGCCGTGGCGGAGCAGTGACAGCTACACGGGGATATACGTCAGCTCCGTGTACGGGGATCTCGAGGTGTGGGTGGGGTCGGACCACGTGCTCAGGATGCGCTACGGACTGCTCGGCTTTACGCTGTATCCGGGCAGGTGTCTAGGCGATGTGGATGTGTTCCGTGCAGAGATCGACAGACCAGACTGGCTGATGCCCGTGCTAGACGTCCATTTCTTGCTGGAGCCACGTGCTGTCAGCAGTGACGGTGACACTGGCGGTGCAGACTACGTCGTTAAATCCCTGCAGTTACCCATGCTGGAGTCAGACACTGTGGGAAATTATTTCCAGAAATCCAACATAGACCTATACCCGACAAATAGTATAACGGACAAATCAGCCGGACGATCGAACCTGATGCATTGTAAATTGACTTTCATTTTTAGTGTCTCAGGTTCAATATTCATTTTCACATGGCATGCATAGCTCTAGTATACAATTTTATTCACTGAAAGAATAAATGACTGTTTGTGTGGTTAAATCAAAAGAATTATTTCTTATGAAAGTGTAATCTTGTCATCTTTTATCTTTTTACATGAATGTCACTGTGCCTAAGTGAAATTTAAAAAAATATTAAAGACATATTTAGTATGTTTCTTATTATTATTATTATTATTATTATTATTATTATTATTATTATTATTATTATTATTATTTTTATTATTATTATTATTATTATTATTATTATTATTATTTACTTTTTTATTGGAGAGTTCCGCGACTAGCCTCTGGCTATTGAACAATCCAGTTGAAATAACCACGTTTAAACTTATAGCCTGCTATTTTCACTAATTTGTGTGATTGGTGAAAATGTAGAGCATTAATATGTTACACATGTAGAGTACATACGTGTGGTACATTCACCGACAAGAAGATGTGTGACCTATATGTGGATTGTTCTGATAACCTCTATGTACCGTTCTACATTTGAACAACACTATGTATTTAATATATCAAGCAATAAACACATCAATAGCATCGCAATAAACATCTTGTGATGTGGATAATACCAGATAAATGTCATCTTTTGGTTGAGTAGGCTACTGGTGAGATAAGCCAGAGACCACCACACGGTGTACACATGATCTGTCGTGTGACTTATTGACCATGATAATCTCAATTGTTCTTACCAACATATGATTTATAATCTCTGGATATGGTCCATCTTTGAAAAGTACCCGATATATGATCATATTGACATATAATATATCCATATATATGCAATATATACATCATTGTCATAGCTTAAATCTAATTTTCGAACTGTAAACTTTACTGATGACTTCATTACTTTCAATTATACTAGTGTTAATAGGCAAGTATAAACATTCTATAACATATCCTCATCATGTATTATTCTTGGACGTATACAATGTACATTATAATGCATTCCTTTCACCAGGAGTTACCTGGACTGATATACGAGATATGAGGACGTGAAAGGATACAAGGACGTGACGCAGGACACGTATAACTGTAAAGTGCTAGACGTCAAGGCTTAAAGGCCTAGGGGCATTTCAGTGTGAAGCATGAGAAAAACAAGATGCTGATTCAGGAGAAACGTAATCAACAGAGAAGATATTGAGACGGGCCAAAATTATTCAAGTGGTATATATAAAGATAAAACGTTGGAAAAAAACCCTCTGAAACCTCTAGCAGACTTGCTGCCTTTTATATTGGCAGAAGTTTATCATCCCAAAGTTAGCTTAAATATATACACGGGTTCCAGCAATTACCAGATTGACAGATTTGGAAGTGAAAAATATGCTAACTCACGTGGGTGTCTGCCCCGCATGCTGTAGTAACATGGCTTGCGGAGAGAGGGGAATTGAAGCCATGTTCCACAATCTGGATCGAATCCGATACACACACACAATCGGTCCCAAAACTTGTCAAGTCCCGACTAATGTGCATCCAACATCACCCCATCGTCCTTTGGAAATTTGCCTCAAAACGATTCAGTTTTATATAATTACTTTTACGGAACAACGAGACAGTAGAGAGATGGGGATGCAGCATGACTAAAATTAGTTGAAAGGGCAACATTTCTCGCCAGCTTCGGCGAATGTTTTAGGGAGTATCAATAATTAACTGTCGGATTATCGTCGATTGGTGTTCTGGATTGGAAGGTCAAGCACAGTCGGCATGCGTCATTCGAGGGAATACTGCTCCATCGCATATAAAGTTGCTGCACCCAAAGGTGTCTGGTGTACGTGTCTGCTCATTACCGAGGCGTTCCCGAACATCGTGTAATAGACCAGCAGCCAACCTCTGTATATATATATATTCACTTAAAATCGTATCAGAAATCAGAAACTTGGTGATTATATTGCTTCGAAATGATTCGAAAATGCTATAAGCTCGACTGATTATATCGACATTGTCACGTATCATGATTAATAAGTCTGCAATGTTTGCTTCAAGACTGACAGTAGCTCTGTATTTGATGATCGGCTGTTGTGATACCAACTGTGAATTCCAGAGCAGACATTCGGCGATACAAACTAACAGCAAATTTGTCGCTGGAAAGAGAACAGACGAGATGCCAGGACATATGGCTGACTCATTACTCCAATGGATACCGGTGTTTCTGGGGATGGGACAGACTGGGCCATCTAACACGAAAAGAGACAGGGATTCCATGAATACGACTCAGGGGCCCCCAGGACAACCGCGCCCACCTGACCTCGCCGTGTCCATGGTGACTTCACGCGAGCAGCTCGCGCGCCTGGACCGCTTCGTGACGGAGCTGATGGCATGTCGCCACGTGCCCGGACTGACGCTGTCGGTGGTCGTCGGCGACCAGGTGCCTCTGGTCCGACACTACGGTATGGCCGACGTTGACAAACAACGGTCCGTGACAGACCAGACCATCTTCTGTGTGGCATCGTTGACTAAGGCCTTCACGTCAACTCTGCTGGCCATACTGCTCGACAGACACGAGTATTTTCATTTTGCAAATCAATTCACAGTATCAGTTTTTAACAAATCATTTAATCATTAGCCTACTCTTGACGAAAATAATTTGTCATCTTATGAAACTCAATTATGTACTCGTCTGTAATTCTGTCAGGCACATCTGAGCGATTATCAACAAATTGCTATATTGTGATTGCCCTGTCATATAGTTACACTTGGGACAGTCGGATACAGGACATTCTGGGCCACAGCTTCCGATTGAACGACACTTACACAACGGACCACGTGACCATTCGGGACCTGCTGCTCCACCGGACGGGAATTCCGCGATACGATCTTCTCTGGTTCAGCGGCAAGGTCACGAGAACAGAAATTATTAGGTCTGAGACTAAGTCACACGATGATATTGTTTTGAACGCTGTATAACCTCTAAGTACCTGAAATATTGAGAAAAAATATATAGCCTAACACTAAAATATAATAAAGTAGGTTGTCCTGCATGTGTTCGCAGACAAATGAAGAACTTGGTGCCGACGGCGGAGTTCCGCGCGAAGACGATGTACAACAACATCATGTACCTGTTGGCTGGCCACGTGGCCGAGAGACTTGGCGGCAAGTCCTGGGAACAACTGGTCCGGGACGAGATCCTTGAGCCGCTGGGGATGAACCATACTGTCTACTTCCACGACCGAGCTAACCTGTCCGAGGTCTTCGCCCGGCAATACAGTCGTTACAACGGCAGGCAGATCACATTGGACGCTCAGAACTTCATGTGAGTGAGAAAAGCATGTAGGCCTAATAACATATGAAAAGTTTGAATAATGACATAGAAATATATTATGTTAGAACTTGTGCTCGAATGTAAGATGTTGTAAATACATGTATAATGTTTGTTTTTGATATAGGAAAGGTGTAGATGCGGTTGCACCGGCCTTAGGTCTATGTTCAACAGCCAAAGACATGACTCGTTGGATGTCTTTCTTGTTGTCCAAGGGATTCTATGACAACGGCAAACTCATGGAATACTCAACGACAATGGATGAAGCATTCAACCCGCAGGTCTTAGCCACGGACATTTTCTACTCACACATTCACCGGCCCCGTGCTCCGGTTACACTCACCCTGAACACGTACGGCCTGGGGTGGCTTCACGGACATTATAGAGGTACATAGAGTTGCTTTACTGAAGTTTTCTTTTTTAAGGTTGCTTAACAGTCAGGATCGATGCCTTGTCAGCCGAATTCTGGTAAATTTCATTTGGGCTATATCTCTGCAGTTTGGCAATGAATTTCGCTGAAAATTGTTCCATAGGTTCTCTATACATGACTACAAGACTTGTCCAATGGCCAAATTGAAGAACCAGTCGATAATCATACAGTTCCTGAACGTTATACACCGCCAATTAAACGTAACCTACATATGAAGCAGACAGCGTCTTAGGGTGCAGTTTCTTGACTATGTATAGATTACTTATCATAGAACAATAACCTACTGCCTCTTTTGAGGTTTACCTCGACACTAGGTGGTAATTTGATGTTCAAAATAGCATGTTATTCATCATCTACATGGAAAATACACTGGACAAAAGAAATTGATTGTCAGTCGCATTAGTAACGTGTGGCATTGTAAACTCAACCGCAAATTTTATCAAGAGTTCAGCGACTCTAATAATTTCTATGAGTAGTATAGAACCAAAGTCACAACAACATTTACACCTGATTACAATGCTCTCGATAGCTGAGCATTGACGGTATCTCCCATACTGTACTTAGCGCTTCACTGACCAGCGGCACAAGACATTTTCAGTGAATCGCAATAAATATACGTGTTTGCACATCAATTTGACATGAATATCGATGGGATACTTGAAGTCGAAGGGTAGGTTATTGATCACGGATATGTGCACTCGTTGTAGTTAAGAGACTGCACATGTAATGCTTCGTGTAGGCATCGTAAGTTACACTTGTTCCAGCAACATTCAACTATATGTATACTAATTTATTACTGAAATCGCTTATTCGCATCACATATATGCAGAATATATATTCTAATTTTTTATGTAAGTACGAACTGAAAGATACGAACTAAAATTGCACATGGTATTAAACCATTGAAATCACCAGAACGTAACCGTTACGCAATCTTAATATTATAAGGCACAGTGAAGGTGTGTTTAACCATGACCTAAATCCATGCCTTTACTACTCCAGTTGGCCTGCTCACGAAGTCCGTGTAATAGGGATTACTAACACAACACTGCCTCTAGCGTCAGTAGGTATTCCCGAGTACGGGCAAGGTTAGGATAAATTTTACTCGAAGCAATTGTAAGCATTGTTAGATACAGGGCAGCACAACCCCGGAAACACAACTTCTAGCTTCAACCGCATACCCATTTTTTTAATGTACACCTCCAAAGCTGCTTGATTCGGTTGCAATTTTAATTTTGGAAATAATTATTACATGTACATATACATACCTAGAGAGAGTGTGTTATATGAAAAATCCCACGAGGCGATATTGCGCCTTCATGCGCGGAACCAGCCAACAACAACTACAAGTGTACAAACTGTGTATGCCAAAACAACAACAACACGTGTTTCTTTGCTTGAGTCATTGTCATAATTGCCGAAAGTTAATTCGGTTGACGGCACACACTGTGGGTCGAGGCAGAATTATATAGACACCATGTTGCAATATGTTTGTGGTGTTCAAACTGATCCCATATTCATTTGACGATAGGTGTCAAAAAAAAGCAGCGACCAAACAGGATGGTTGGTGATATAAGTATAATTTTCAATGATATGCCTGGATGTATGACTGGAACGACCAAATCAATGATCAGTCTTGATGTATTCAATCTATCATTTGTATGAAAAAGGCGCACGACAAATTTAACGTTTATAGCCTTTTATGGCATTACCAGGAGTTGTGTCAACAAACGAAATTCATTCCCTTATCATAGTCAGGATATAGAACATAAAAATGGTGTTGATACCGGGTAACACTGGCGCCACCTAGTTCAGGTTATGTATTGCTCTTACGTGTGGATAGACGTATGTCTCACATGTACAGGCCTTGCTGAAGTGAAGCGCGACGGGCGAGTCCATTGTTCATATCCCGCTCTAGGGACGATATGAGGACCATTCCACATTAATTGGGGAGGTTCTGGTCGTTATTGGCAATAAAAACTATCGGTTTTACTCGGTATGTATGACAAATAATACACTGTCACCCCTCGGCGATATACACGATCATCACGCCTCGCTGACGCTCGGCATGATATCGTGTATCTCGCCTCAGTAACAGTGTATTATTTCACACGTAATCACTGCACACATGAACTGTAGTCATATCTGGGAAGCAATTAGGAGTTGTATTTCGATTACAGGTTACCCAGTCTCGGCACACTATGGATCATTCCCGGGTTATCTGAGCATGATAAGCCTTCTCCAGATCTACAATATCGGCATCTTCACATCGATCAACGGTGGCAATCAGGACCAGTCCTACACTATCAACAGCTTGGTGCATACTTTCCTGCTGGACCTGCTGCTACAGGAGACCCCCTGGATCCAGTCGGGCTCTTTCCAGAACCCACGACAGGAGGCGTGCGACTTTCCGTACGAGACGCCACAGGACTTCTCACAGACAAAGCCCGTCAACAAGAGCGTGGAGCCGTGGCGGAGCAGTGACAGCTACACGGGGATATACGTCAGCTCCGTGTACGGGGATCTCGAGGTGTGGGTGGGGTCGGACCACGTGCTCAGGATGCGCTACGGACTGCTCGGCTTTACGCTGTATCCGGGCAGGTGTCTAGGCGATGTGGATGTGTTCCGTGCAGAGATCGACAGACCAGACTGGCTGATGCCCGTGCTAGACGTCCATTTCTTGCTGGAGCCACGTGCTGTCAGCAGTGACGGTGACACTGGCGGTGCAGACTACGTCGTTAAATCCCTGCAGTTACCCATGCTGGAGTCAGACACTGTGGGAAATTATTTCCAGAAATCCAACATAGACCTATACCCGACAAATAGTATAACGGACAAATCAGCCGGACGATCGAACCTGATGCATTGTAAATTGACTTTCATTTTTAGTGTCTCAGGTTCAATATTCATTTTCACATGGCATGCATAGCTCTAGTATACAATTTTATTCACTGAAAGAATAAATGACTGTTTGTGTGGTTAAATCAAAAGAATTATTTCTTATGAAAGTGTAATCTTGTCATCTTTTATCTTTTTACATGAATGTCACTGTGCCTAAGTGAAATTTAAAAAAATATTAAAGACATATTTAGTATGTTTCTTATTATTATTATTATTATTATTATTATTATTATTATTATTATTATTATTTTTATTATTATTATTATTATTATTATTATTATTATTATTTACTTTTTTATTGGAGAGTTCCGCGACTAGCCTCTGGCTATTGAACAATCCAGTTGAAATAACCACGTTTAAACTTATAGCCTGCTATTTTCACTAATTTGTGTGATTGGTGAAAATGTAGAGCATTAATATGTTACACATGTAGAGTACATACGTGTGGTACATTCACCGACAAGAAGATGTGTGACCTATATGTGGATTGTTCTGATAACCTCTATGTACCGTTCTACATTTGAACAACACTATGTATTTAATATATCAAGCAATAAACACATCAATAGCATCGCAATAAACATCTTGTGATGTGGATAATACCAGATAAATGTCATCTTTTGGTTGAGTAGGCTACTGGTGAGATAAGCCAGAGACCACCACACGGTGTACACATGATCTGTCGTGTGACTTATTGACCATGATAATCTCAATTGTTCTTACCAACATATGATTTATAATCTCTGGATATGGTCCATCTTTGAAAAGTACCCGATATATGATCATATTGACATATAATATATCCATATATATGCAATATATACATCATTGTCATAGCTTAAATCTAATTTTCGAACTGTAAACTTTACTGATGACTTCATTACTTTCAATTATACTAGTGTTAATAGGCAAGTATAAACATTCTATAACATATCCTCATCATGTATTATTCTTGGACGTATACAATGTACATTATAATGCATTCCTTTCACCAGGAGTTACCTGGACTGATATACGAGATATGAGGACGTGAAAGGATACAAGGACGTGACGCAGGACACGTATAACTGTAAAGTGCTAGACGTCAAGGCTTAAAGGCCTAGGGGCATTTCAGTGTGAAGCATGAGAAAAACAAGATGCTGATTCAGGAGAAACGTAATCAACAGAGAAGATCACAATAAGATCTCTAAAATAATTACATGTGGTTTACGTACAAAGTGAATACTCCTAAGACATATCTGTCTAAGGCGACAGAGACACTACAGTCCGAGACACTACGTAGCACCGTTTCCGAGATATCAATGCAAATAAAAAAAATGTTGATTCAGCTAAAACAAATTCAGGTCAATGTCAAATTTCATCTTCAATACCCATCAGACATCAGCGACGAGACCGAAAATAACGTAATATCGACGAAAATAAAAAATGCCCACTCAGAAAAACAAGTCAGGTCAAGGTCGAAGTTCATCCCCAATACCCCTAGATACTAATATGTTTCTCCAGGGTAGCGAGTCCGAAAATAACGTCTGTTTCGTTCTACGACGCACCGTTTCCGAGATATCGATGAGAATAAAATCTGCCGATTCAGCAAAAAAAACAATAAGTTCAAGGTGAAAGGTCATACCTAATCCCCTCCCCCCTTAGACATGTTTGTCTCGGTTGACGAGTCCAAAAATAACATCTGCTTCACTCTACGATGCACCGTTCCCTAGATAAAAAAAAACTATTTCGAGATATTAAATTATTCTGAGCGTTAGGACAAATGTCTTTCAACGGATCGGCCTCAAAATCAACAAGCTTCTTCCCTTGTGGTATATGGACCATTGGACCTCAATGCACAGTTTCGCAGTCACTGTCCAAATACTTGAGTTTTCGTCCAGAAACCGGAGTTATCATTCTGACGGATCTCACGTATCCCGGAGCCGGCTTAAAAGCAGTAGGCTTTTTGTACACAACATTTCTGATCAGGAGTGAAATGTCGGCAAAGATACATCGAGGCAAACTGAAGTTATCATGCGGAAACCGAAAAGTGAAAACAAAATTAACAAAACCATAAATGCATTTCTGCTGAAATGCCTTGATTAAGAGATTCGATTCGTTAGATGTCCATGTACATCGTGGAGGGCAAATTGTGTTCCTGTTACAGTTAGAAAGGGCCAGAACACGTCCTAGATTTGTCGTCTAGCTTATATCAAGAGATTTAGGGGTAACCTATATAAATGACTTAGTTATCAGCAAAATCAAGGGTTGTTTGCTCACATCACCTCTGAGACATCATCCGATTATAATATCTTGGATTTACATAGCAACTCTGCAAACTTTTACCATAGCTTGGGTTGACAGTCAACGTATGCGCACGCGGAAAAAAGCCTTCAGGCTCAGGTTATGCATTTTTTTGCTCTAGAGTTTAGAAACTGGGGTTTTGTGCACAGGAGAACGACATATTTTTGTGGTATATTTATTTTATTCGTGAATAGTTTTTTTTTAAAAAGCAATTCGGAAACAATATTACAAACACCAAATTGGACAAATAGGCTTATGTTTATATTTCATTCATGTGGCCATTTTCAATACAGATCGGTACATAGATTGACATGGCAGCAGTGAGCATGGACCGGCTAGACTGTCCAACCACGATCTCTGTGATTGGGACGGGAGAGTTCGGGCGGGCGATAGCCACCAGGCTACACGAGAGCGGCTTCGAGGTGGTCATGGGCAGTCGCTACCCGTCCCGACGTAAAGACGTGCCAAAGGACGACATCTTGGCCAAGGTGAAAATCACCTCCATCCAGTCGAGCGTCATGGCCTCGGACGTGGTCGTGTTGGCCGTACGTCCCGAGGACCACCCCTACTTCAAACCTCTCGAGCCATTCCTAGCAGGGAAGGTTCTCGTGGATTGCAGCAATTCAAGGAAAGCCGAAGGTCATTCCAAGGTCAGTCCATTCAGCCATTCTAACGCCCAGAAGTTGGCGGCGCTCTTCCCGCGATCGCATGTGGTCAAAGCGTTCAACACAGTGTCCGCGTACGCCTTGCTGACGATGTACCACAACCGGGCCACGTACGTGTGTGGCGACAGCCACGCGGCCAGGCACGTCGTCATGCAGATGGCCAGCAGGATCGGTTTCCAGGCCTTCGACTCGGGCATGCTGGCGGCAGCGGCCCTCGTGGAGGAGTACAACAGACAAGTGCTCCCGGGGTGGGGCTGGCCGACTTTCGTCACCTGCATTGTCTCCGTCATCTGGATCGTCTATACGATATGTCGGTACTACGTCATGCGCGAGACGCCGTACACGTGGGAGCGACTGCCCACCAATGTCGTCAACAAGATGGCGGGTGTGATCTCCATCACGCTGCTGGCTCTCACCTACATCCCGGGCTCCATCGCCGCATTCAAACAGCTGGCTAACGGCACCAAGCACAAACGTTTCCACAAGTCACTAGACCGCTGGCTCAAGATGAGGAAGCAGCTGGGTCTGTACGCTCTGCTATTCGGCACGATGCACACACTGATGTCTATGACGCTGCTCAACCCCGCCTACTACTCGTCCTGGTTCAATAGCAACAGCGCCACGATCCCCGGTAACCTGACCGAGGACCTGGAGATCGACACGGCCTCGCGGATGACTTGGCTCGGGGAGACATGTACACTCCTTGGATTCTTGGCGCAGTTTGCCTTCACCATCCTCGGCATCACCTCGATCAACTCCATCGCCAACTCGCTCAACTGGAAGGAGTGGCAGTACCTGCAGTCCTACATGGGCTTGACCTGCCTCATTTTTGCCACCGCGCACACGACCACGAAGGGCGCCGCGAGCTGGGTGGAGGAGACGTGGAAGGACATAATCCCGAGCATGGCCTTCCTCAGCTGTCTGCTGCCCTGGTTCGCTCTCGGTCTGCGCTTCCTGCTGCTGCTGCCGTGTGTCTACATGAGGCTGAACAAGATCCGCCGGGGCTGGGAGAGTGGACACCACGAGCATGTCGCCATCGAGATAGACGAGGGTCTGACCAACGGAAAAGTGTCTTCCTCGGGAAAACTCAACGGCGGCTTTGACGACACAAACTTCTAGAATGACTCCGATGTCGCCTTCGTCAGAGACGAGGGTCTGACCAACGGCAAAGGTGTCTTCCTCGGGAAAATTCAACGGCGGCTTTGACGACACACACTTTTAGAACGACTCCGGCACCACATGTCCAAATGCACAAACAACCATTACACTATATAATCACGGTATCGCACTCACGGTACTCACACTCCACATCACAGCTATTATGTTCAACACACATACATGTACACGTTATTCTCTTAATTGAGCATTGACAACCGTGCGCAATTGTTAGTGTATAAATTAAATTGTGATCTATCTATTTTATGTACGATACATCTGTGATTTCAAAGTTTCACTCTTCCATGCTCTTCAGCGTCATTGACAGAGTTCAATACGCGATCTCATTATGTTATACTCATGTGTTAGTAACTCTATTTAGTTCCATTATTTCATTTGTATACATGAATCTTTCTACTCAGTGCGTTTTCCTAGTTAAGGAACGTTATCATTGTGTCAGTATTGCGTCAGTGGCAGAGTCTACTACGCGAATGCGTCAGTGGCAGAGTCCACTACGTAGCAATCTCATTATTTGCTATACTTACTGTATCTTTTACATTAGTAATTGTTTTGTATATCCGTGATGCTCCATAGCGAGGAGTCAACTACTGTTCATGACGTCACCAGCAGCGTCTGATACGTTACAGATCTGAAAGTTGACAGATTGTATTTGTTTCTATAAAACAACACCAGGAGACAATTCGTGTACCACCAACGTAATGTAACATTAAATCGTCAAAATTTTAGTTATTTTTCTATAATTCAACCTATTAATAAATCATTTCATTGAATACTTAACTGTAAATTGTAAATAGTTTTTTTGGTAAGGTTTTATAGTAAATCACATGTGATGAAGTTATTTGATATAGTTTTTACGAAATAAATCTTTTCCGCAAATCAACTATTCTTGTCGACGCTGAATTTACACCATTTCGATCACATTCACCTAACTATATATATTAAACATGTTTGTTTCCGTCTTCAAATTTTTGTTCTGAAATGTGAATTTCTTTTGAAAAGACGATGTCAAGTCAAGCACCGACGAATGCAACGATGCAAACCAAATTTCTAGAATAGACAACTTCAAAAGAGGAAAACTGATGGAGTATTCAAAATTTACACACCACATATTACCTCCATAAATTTTGTTTTGAGATGGAAAATGCTTAACAAAGCCATGTACATTATTCAAATCCACATTTGGATAAATCTTAAAGTCTTAAAGTGTTCTAGGAGTTTACTCCGCAAGCTCCCATTACCACCTAAAAAAAGTGGATGAAATTTTATAAGTAGAAAAAAATTTTCAAGCGCCAAAATTTTTTTCTCTTCCTAGAAGAAATGGCTAAAAACGAAAATAGTGACATACGGAAGCCCATTGATACACTTGTTTGTTTATTTACAAAACCGGTACAAAATGAGTATTGAAACAGATGAAAAGACAACTCGGACGGACTGTAATCGTCAAAATCATTGAGCACACCTCTTGTTATCTTGCATTAGATGTGTTTCACAAAAAAATAGTTTTGAAAAAAATATTGCATTCATTCGAAGGCAGTAGCTTTAAATAGGCATCTACGTTCACACGTAGAAAGACCCAAAGCTTCGACATTCACACGTGGAAACTTTGAGAGCTACCACGTTCGTACGTGAAGAAAATTGGGTGTGATAACTTCATATTTCCAAGTCTGAACGGCTTTGAACCTTCTACATGCGAAAGCGAGTTTCCCCCCCCCCCCCCCCCCAAAAAAAAATGACACCAATTTATTTCCCCGCATGTAACCTATACTACCTGAGCTTCCGTAGTGACCACCAATGCAGGATTGAACAGACCAATTATTGGTTGCATTTAAATCAATGTTAAATTGGGCAACTTCGGATGTGCGTTTCACCTTTCCAAAAATAAATTGGGGCTTAGCGGTTGATAGGGTATGACAGTATAATCATAGTCCTTCAAAATAAATCTATGTTACTACAGAGCATGATAGTACCAGTTTTTCATAAAATGATGCTGAACAGGACCCCTGTCAATTTAGCCCGTTTTCAGATTGCAATTGCTGACCTAGCATACTTGCAGCAAAACCTTTCTGGACTCCAAATCCCGGGAAATACCATCTGAATTTTTGCTTTTCCCAAAACCAGACTTCCACACGCACAAACTTTCCCTAGTGAAGGGCAACGAAACTTATATACGCGTTACATAGATACATACGGGGCGTCTTTTGAAATAAAAAATATCAAAACAATTCTCGAGAAATTGCCCGCCAAAGTTAAAAATTGGCCCTTTTCTCGTCGAAAGCGCGAAAAAAGATTTTTAGGTGTTTTTGTGCAAATTTTCAGAAAAAAAAAATCTACTGTAAACGTGTCGACGACGACGGACGCAACGTCGGGCCAATAGGTTGTCGGACCGAAGGTTCGATAAAACGGATTGCTGTTGCTAGAATCTGAAGCCTCATAAACGGTAAACTAAATTGAACAGAGAAATAAGGTCAATGGTCCAGTCTGTTAACGGTAGGCTAAAAGTTCTTCGCAATAATTGTTAATACCATGCCATTAATTAATTAAATTCTGTCTAAATTATAATAAACTATGCCAATAAAAAAAACAGAGAAACAATTCAATACTTTATTTCAGTGTCAAAACGATATATTATCACATACTCCACAAACATTGTATCACAAATGGTACATTCAAAACAAATCGCTGCAGGCCTCACATGCGTGTCTCACATACGGCACATCTTGAACTTACGGATACATTATTTGTATTGATGACTGATCAAAACCTATGTACGTGCTGTTCCTTGTACACAATCATACATACATGTATATGCATACAGTAGATACACGAGTATACAAGACTCTCATTCAGACATTATCAAAACCGATCATATATTCTATCAGACATTAAGTGGCATCCATTTGTACATCATTGTGTCGCTGTATCTGTGCATAAATACATGCAATTGCATGAGAGATTCATCAAATAGCAAACCAGTTACTTTACACAGTACAAATTCAATATTCACAAAACAAAACAATTTTCATTGCATCGTTTCTGCCTGTTGTGGAGAACAGGATACATCACGTGATCCAGATAAATGTATCCAGATCTATATCGATAAATCACATTTATAAGATAACTTTTCAATAAAAGTTCTAATACTATTAAGGCAAACTAATTCTATACTGTATGCAGGGTTGTATCATTCAATGATATAATACTGATCAATAACAAATAACTCAATACTTTAGAAAGTGTGCAGTGCACAGCCATCATGCCCAAAGTACAAATCCTTTTCCCAGGTTTTTCCAAACTGCCTTTTATTATTCAGACATCTACGGATTCGCTGAGGGGCTCCGTAAAAATCAATGCTTGCTCAAATGCTTTTGAATTATTTCATACTAGCGATAATTGATAGATTTCAAATCGTATTCGAACTCAGATAAAAAGAATATGGAGTGCTCATGGATCGAAGCCATTGGAACACCAAAGGATTGATCACGAGCATTTCGTGATTACCTGTACACGCTGATGTAATTTTACTGATCGATGCCCCAATTATCGATCACAAGAGTAGGCGAACACACGAGTTGTCCTTGAATCATCGACAACTCAAGACAGTAGAACCCCGTGTATGTCTCATCATTTGCACAGGACTTCCCTTGAATCCTTTGTTAAATTCTCGACAATCGCTGGGATGGAACCATTTCGACGAAGTGTCGAGTGTTACAAGAAAATCGCCAATACGCCTACCTGGGAGAATTCTACCTGTCCTTCAGGTCACGAACCATTAAATATTAATGACTCTTCCGATGCAGCATGTTACCTACTTTTGATACTATCAATATAGCAAATACATTCTTGAAACGAATTACATAACCAGGAAACAATACCCCCACCCACCCAACAATTGCCAAGGAATAGCACACAAAATGAGTTAATAAATAAATAGTTATTTACTCGTATGTACATGATAATTAACAGTTCAGACTAGCAGCTACTGGTGTGTCCTCTGTGATGACCTTGTGTGTTCGGATATCGTCCTCGCCTTCCTCTGCAGGTATCGGCGCTAGCATCTTGCGCTTGCGCACTGCCTCCGCGTGCGCCTGTTTCGCGCGCAGTTTCTCTCGCTTCTCCTCCAGCTTCTTCATCCGGTTCTCGAGAACAGTTTCTTGTTTTGATTTGACGTCAACGTCAATGTCTTTTTGGCGAGCCGCGAACGCGTCCAGCGCGTTCATGACGTCACTTTTCATAGTCACCGCTTGAATTTTCGCCAGACGTTGTTGCTCCAATTCCTGAGCAGAAAAAAGACAACAATGAACTCCAAATTCCTTATATCGCTACTACATGATTGATATCAGTTCTAGATACATTTTCGCCATTGTATCCTGAAAAATTACACATTTGAATGTTATCACTAATTCATATGCACCAGAGAACGACGCTATGTTGATCAGCGGCAAAATTAGGCCTACCTTTCGGCGTCGCTCGGCCTTGGCAAGTTTTTGTTCGATGTCTTCCTCTGTAAGTCGCTTCTTTTTCTTGGTGGTTTTCTCTAGCTTCTGGAGTCGTGGTGGAGGCCGCCTCTTGGCGCCGAGCACGTCGTTCCCGAAGTCGGCGGCGACGATGTCGAAGCGGACGCCGTGGCCGGCACGTGACATGGGCCGTGTGATGAGCCCCTCGTTCTGGAGAGCCGCCATCACGCGCTGTTCCTCCATCCGCTCGCGGTCCTTGGCGCTCGAGCGCTGCTGACATGCCTGTCCCACTACTCCCAGCTCTGAAAGCACAACACTCGTTGTTATACAGATGCTGACATGTTGTTCAGTGCATGTAATAATATCTTTTAGATTGAAAATAATTCTTGGTCAAAATGGTTATTTTCATTAATGACACACTTCACAGATTCATGCATGTACACAAATATAACACGTGTTTGAACGTTCTCAATTTGTTAAATTATATGTGTCCTAATAAAAAAAAACATCCCCAGATATCAATGCGCAAATTTAAGTCGGAATTTTGTGGTAAATGGGATATGGCGAAAAGGAATTCCCTGGAATATTGCTACATTGCCGAAGAACATCGATCACAAGTGGAGAATGGTGCGACTCTTGACAAAGAGAGATAGAGAGTGTCCCGCATTGAACTGTGGTGTACAGAGCCATGCCAATACTTCGTGATCCCCGAGCCTCTTTACACAGATATTGATTATCTTCACGCTTGAAGTGAGTTCGCGGGAGGTTGGTACACATAGATGTCTAACGTGTTCTGGATGAAGAGGAATGCATGACTAATATATTGATTGGTCGTTTAGTTCATGTATACATGTAGTGAGGTTGTGAAACTAAAATACGTAAAGAGTAGGCCTACTATACATTTACATGTACTTGACAGGCCTACATTCAGTGTTCTAGACACATGCGCCATATATCATAGACATAGCTATATTGCATGATCGGTACAGTATCGAATGTATTGGATTAGGTTCAATTTCTTCTGTTTAATCACGGGTGTCTAAGCCTGCTCAGAACTTAATTCCTCGATTAGACATATTATATAGGTCTGTAAATCGTAAGAAATCGATTTTTTCTTTGTCCTTAATCAGACCTATAGGCCTGCTTACATACATTGTTCGTCATAACGAAACACTTGGATATGTACTAACGTTAATACTCTTAGAGTATATTGCCGATTTAGGCTTCATTGGATAATACTGTGGATGATTAAATTATGTTGGTGATCATGTTGCCACACTAGGCAGAAGCCTATTACATATGAAAATAAGGTAAGGTAAGGTTACGTAAGGACGTAAGGTTATATGAAAATACATGAAGAAATCGCCAAATATTTAAACCAGTACCGTGCAAATATTAACCTCATAAATTTTATTTAAATTAATTAACAATCAGTTAATAATAAGTACTAGCTTTGAAATGGTTAGACTGTATAGTCAGGGATTCATGTAAAAATATATATGCCTATAAAAAAACTTTGCAAAAAACTGTAAGAAAAGGTCTGTTGAAAATATTGTGCACTGCATTTGTAAAATCCGTAGTGAATGGCCAGGTCGTATTCAGTATGCCCCTGGGGCCTATTTCACAAAGAATCTAAATCTAATTTAGCCGACTAAGTTCGGCATTTAGCATGGTAGATAGTAGGCTAAATCCTATTTTAGTCAGGTAAAGTTGATTTAGATTCTTTGTGAAATAGTTGGTCATGTCCAGAGCTGTAGGTAGCTATATTTAAGCTTGACAATTTTCATATCTTACCAAGTTCTCTGGGCGTTTTGAAGTTGTCCTCGACACCTCGGACTCGGCTTTCTTCGGACGATTCCGTGATGACCCGGGCGTAATCTTTGTCATCGAATCCAGAGTCCATGCTGTGCTTAGAGGCCTTGGAGACGGCGGACCCGCCCCGGGTGTCCACTGATGCGCCTCCGAGGCTGTCCCGGGAGCCCCAGGCTGACTGCCTGGACCCGGAGGTGGCGGCCGATTGGGAGCGGGACTTGGTCGTCTTGCTGCCCGGGCGGTGTTTGGGACTGGCGCTCACCTCGGCGGCGTCCTTGGGCTTTGTGTTGTCCACGCAGTCCGTCGTACCAGTGACGTGGATTTTGTTTTTACTGGCGCCACAACCCATGGCTTATACGTGTTGATAAACCACTGTCCAGTACAAGTGTATCCTAAGGACTAAGTGGTACGTTCTGTTCCACCCAGGCAGGACCTCTAACCGTGTGCTCTTCTTGTCAGGGAGTGACTTACTTCTCTGTGTGACCGTCGTCTTTCACCAGGTCATCTTACAAAACATTCAGTTGGTAATCTATGATTCAACGCGACCTCCTCAGATATTTATACGATCTGGTATTCGTTGGTCGTGTCAGGAATTGTGCCCCCAGTGTTGAGGCCCGTTGATTTAGTGCGGGCTGTCGACACGCACCGTGCTAACATCGATGACGGTCGCCAGGTAAACAGCGGTCTGCGTCAGCCCCGTTGCTAAGACAGGTTTATAGGAGAGATCTGGGCCGATCGAGTCGGTACCCGTGCAGGTGCTACAAACCCCGCATAAACTGATCGATTGTTTCCGAGCGTTGTCCATAACTGTTGAAAACATTGAAGTTTGACAGACGGCAATAGCAAACACTCAAGTAATCAGTGATGACCACAGATTACGGTATCGAGGGTTTGTCATTGCTAATTGATATGACAAATTTATTAGTTTAGCCTTAGGTATGGGGTACTTGTTGTGACAACTGGAGGATAACTGGAAAGGCGACAATTACACACGTAGAAGCACAACCGACTAGTTGAAATATGAGTTAGTTATTTTTAATACCTCAACAATCTACAATCTTTTCCACTAATATAAATTGAGTACTTTGGGCGATGCATTTGAGTATATTGAAATTTGTATTATAAGTTACCTTCCGATGGCATATGTTGGGAGTCATTGTTTGAGCAATGATCGTAAATATTATTTACCATATAAAGAAGTCACTGTCCAAGTTCCGAATGACAGCGTCAGATGAACAAGATTATCATACGTGACGGCAGTGTGGCTAATATCCTTTATACATAGATACTAAAAGTGATACATGCATCTGTAATTATGCAGAAAACATAACCCACACTACAGCCAAACGGTGATTATAGAACAAAACCTCTTATTATGCCTAACTGTATCTTCTGAGAGTTTCAAGAGCTTAATATCTTTAAAAAGAGAAGTGCATACACTGCTAAGATAACTTCACAATGAGGTCACTCGATTTCAGAAAGTATTACCAGTGTCTGAAGGAGAGTGTTGTTCTGTGTTATTCTGTCTACATTCTTTACCTCTCTCGCTGTGTATTATTGCACTCACTGATTCTCTTTAAATTCACAAGAACGTATTGAAAGAATGTATTGCAAATAAATCATTAATACAAGAAAGATGGCACCCGCAAATCCGTCGTATCTACATGTATCTCACAATCCGTCGTAATGGAAATTCCTAAGATGGTATTACGTATTTCTGGTCGTATCTACCTCACTGTATACGGGGTTATCATTAACCAGACAGTTCGGTTGCCTGTTAGCTTTGGCAGCCCTTGTCGACGAATTCTGAAAGTATTATTAATAAATTCGGTGGCAGTGCATGTTTGTTGGTTTTCTATACTGTATATGTCTATTCTCATAGTAGTGGTGTATATGGGGTGTGTTAAAAAAGAAAAGAAAGAAAACAGTATGCACACATGTACCAGTCTGAACATACACGTAATATCAAGAGAAAATTTCCATATATATATCGATAATTTAATAGATAATTCCAAAAATAAATTGCTAATTTGGAAATATGAACATGGCAACGTCTACAGCAGCGACCATACAATGTACAAGAGTTAATGGTTTTCTTAAAATTGAATAATGTGGAATATTTTTTATCATGGCTTGATACACAACCTAAAGTATAAGTTATCATAGCGGCGTGATATCTGTCTGAAGTAACCATATCTCACGAGGCTGCAGGACAGTCTCAGAGAAAAAATTCGGGTCGTCGGGGTTAAAGTTTATTCTTAACATCCCTAGGACATGTTTGTCTATGACGACGAGTCTGGAAATAACGTACGACGCACCGTTTCTGAGATATCCATGATATTTCAGGTCAAGTTTAAAATTCATCCTCAGCGCCCATGAAACATGTTTATCTGGAGTGACGAATCTGAAAATAACGTCCATTTCGCCCTACTATGCACTATTTCCGAGATATCGATTCAACATGCCGAGGTCAAGGTCGAAGTTGATCCTAAATACCCCTAATTCACAGTTCTGCAGCCATTGCCTGTCTACTTTTTCAATTATCTTCCGGACCAAGTCTCAAAATCAACCTTGATTTCATCCTTACGGACCTCAGAGCGGATCTAAAACGATAACTTTCTTCCACATATCAATCCATACCAGTGGTGAAAATTTGGCAAGGATAAATCAAGGCTAACTAATGTGATCGTCCGGAAACCAAACCGGCGAAAGAAAAAAACCCTAAAAACTAAGATACGTTATCAGGCAATGGTAACTCCAAGAATTCTTCAGCTGAATGGCCGTTTTGAAGTTTTGATGTCATTAGAAAATCAGTTTGTGGGGACTATCCCGCATTATTAACATACGAGAAGATTTTTAAAAATCAATAGTTTCCAATAAGCAGTCTCAGATATGAAGACGTTTGTATATTGCAAAGAACGAAACTGCAGCATTTTTCGTTGAAATTTGCTGACATGTTGGAAATAATGCGAAAATTACAAACATACCTCGTTCTTGCAATATTCTTCAGTATTTTGGTTACAAATTTCAGAAATATTTACCTGTAACCTTTAAAGATAAAAACATTTCAACTACAAATTACAAAAAAAAATCACATTACGAAAAAATTAAACGAGAAATTCAAAATTCTAAAAATTTAGTTTTATGGGAACTATCTCATACTACCAACATAGACATTTTCGGGAGATTTCTTCTAGTGGTCTCGTCGGAGAAGACGTTTGAATATTGAAAAGTTTAAAATCGGGCGTTTTGAAAAATTATGCGAAAAACCCTAAAACAAAGCAAAAAATACCTGTTTTTTTTCAGTATTCTATGGAACCTCTCCAGTATATTGATCCAAAATTTCAGAAAGATTCGAATGTCAACATTTTTTAATGGAATTTAAAAAAAAAACTACCACCAAAAAATGAACGAGACATTCAAAATTCTAAAAAGGAAGTTTTAACCTGTTAACCAGTACACCTACCTCTATAATAAACATTTTGGGTATTCTAACATTGACCTTCAGAGAGGAGAGGATTGAATGTCACAAAAATTCTGAGAAAAATTCAGTAACATAGATCTTTAATTTTTTTTTAAAAAAGGAACCAAAAAAAGCCTCAGATACCCATGCAGTGATATTTTTAAATCATGGGTCATATAACCCCAAACCGCCATCATTTTGCCCCGTTAAGGCGGGGAGGTGAGAGGGCACTATTAGTGTTTATTATAGAGGTAGGTATTAATAAATACTGGTTCTAAACATGTTAAAACTTCCTATTTATATACATACCCAAACCTCTATAATAAATATTAATTTGGGTTATATCAGTTAAACAAAAGTGACCGTTTTATGTAAATAAAATTAGTGTTATATACTATATGTAGCCTTATGACGTGGAGGCTGCATTAGTAATGACACCACAGTTATAGGGCGAACGTGCTGACAGGTTTATAAGACATTCAGTGACACTCCTGTAATGGGGTATACCTCTTTATCGTGGGGTCGCCGAACTTTACATTGGTGCCGTACCTTTCGAACCACTGGGCTCTCTCGGCGTCGTGTCTGCCACCGCTGTTGACTCACATCACAGCCATGTATGTAAATAGCCGGTTCCTGATCCCTGATTACCAGGGTGATGTGGCTCAACAGTGGGATATAGTTCACGCTGACAGGTTTATAAGACATTCGGTGACACTCCAGTAAAGGAGTATACCTCTATCGTTGGGTCGCCGAACTTTACACTATACTTACCTCCAAAACACATTACGGGTTATGGCTTATTAGCTTATTATAATGGCATAGGAGTTCTTCAAAAAGAGAAACCCATTTCGAAAACGGGCTAGACAATGAATTGTCCAAGCAACTAACCCACGTGACCGGAAACGTGACGTCATTCTCGTCGATTCAAGGAAACCATACCATACCATACCATACCAACAAGAAGGAGTACGTGGGGATGGTCGGGTGGGCACTCTGAATGTGTTTTGGAGGTAAGTATATAACACTGTACTTAACAAAAAAGTGATCGGCGATCTCAAGTGAAATCGCTAGTCGTTTGGCATGAGCTGCGGGGAGCAAAAAGGGAATGGGCTCTATGGACAGTGCAGGACGCTGACTGAACGGGATGCGAAATCCCCTGTGAAGGACTGACACGATCCACGGGCTGGCCCTGGGTGCTTGCCACTCTTGCCAATAATTTGCCAGACGCCCGCCCACGGGCTCGCTTGAATTTTGAAACAAAGGTGTGGCAGCCCGAGGTATCGCGGAGTCCACTGCAGGGAATGGTATCTGTGGAACACTCACCTGCCGCGGGGGTGGAGGACTGTTTCTCCCCTGCTGGCTTGGGCTTGCGCTCTGTAACCAAAGCCGGATGGAGCTTAAACCTGGCCTGACCCAGAAAATCATTCCGCCTCAGCAAGTGGAGGACCCACTCCACGTACGAGCTCTGTTCCATACGGTGGGCAAACGCCAGGTCGCAGGAGTCCTAAAGCTGGGAAGCCAAACGAAGGTGGTCCCCGAGGGCTGCCAACTCTGCCGGAGGAGACTCCAAGGCTTCCAGAGCTGTCGGGGTACACTGTAGCTGATGGTAGGCCGCAGTCTGGAACCAGTCCCCCAGGGAGGACACACAAGTAGTTGCTCAGGCGGCATGGTTCAATGAAAGCAACGTCTCAGGTTGCACAGTCATCGGGCGAGCCTTATCTCCCAGGTAAGGGGCCGCCGCCTCAGGGAAGAGGTAATCCAGGTTAGACGGCAAATAGTCTCTCTTGCAGAAAAGAGGCCGACTGGGGCCGACACACTTCCACAACTCAGTCTTCCCCTGGTCTAGGGTCTCAGTTCGGCGATGCGAGAATTCCTATCGGAGACCGTCTGGGATGGGGAGTCCTCGCCGTGGCCGCCACTCCGGGGAACGCTTGATCGCCAAAAGTTATGTGGGGTGCTGGGACACTGGGCTCCGGCTCAGCTGGGAAGATGATAGGTTCCAAGGTGGACCGTACTAAGTCCAGCTTGTGGTCGAAGGGAAGATCTTCCTCACCATCCTCACTGTCCACCAGTTCAGTGTCAAGTCTTGTGCGCTTGTCACTGGGAGCCACCACGGAAGCCGCCACGGAAGAAGGTCGCTTCATCAGAGCCGAAACCAGTGGTGGGGGGCCCAGCAGACGTGGTAGGGGTAGCTTCGTCCTGCCCGCACACGACTGAGTCCTCCCCCGAGTGTGCGTCCGACTCCTGACCGAAGATCTCCGCAGGTAACTGCTGGGGAGGCTCCAGGGCCAAAGTGCACCACAAGGCGTCCGACGTGCAGGTAAGGGAAACACCCGCATGGGCGTCCAAGGCTGCCAACACAGCCGATACAATGCTGGACACATCCACAGCGGAAGCAGCCGGGGAAACCCCAGACAAAAGGGGGGGGGGGGAGGCTAAAGAGACCACCGGAGAGGAACCTGGCAGTGTAGGCTGAGCCGCCGAGCTCGTCATCACAATGGGGGAAGCCGACGAGGCTGTCAATGCCGAAGAACCCTGCAAAGAGAAACGAGCGGTAAATTTTCTGTAGCAGCAGGCGAAAGGGTGACCCGAACAGGCGGAAGGCAATTCTGCTCCCAGAAGCCTGACACCCCTGGTCCAACAAGTGTTCTCTCCATCGAGAGGGCATGCCAACACTGGGCATGCCAAATCCCCCAAAGCAGACTGAACCACCTGCCAGCAGGGAACACCCAAGGTCTGGGCCCCGTCGGACAGGGGTCGGACCTCGAAGGGCAAAGGCAAGGCAGGAACAGGGTCGGGGTCCGGGGTCCACCAAACCAGTCAGACCACTGTAACGCAGGTCCACACAAAGCCCTTGGACTGAGGTCCGAGGGTCGGACCCCGAATGGGGCTCAGACCCCGAGGGCCGGAAACCGAAAAACGGTTGCAAACTGGCCAGTAACGACACGAAACAGCACAAGATGCCTGCCCGCCGCTAACTACTGAGGTGAAATACACACTTCAAAGACGCAATTTTGGCATTATTGTCCGGTAACTCACAAACGTTGAAGGAGCACAACCTTGATCGAATTTCTCTAGGAAAAACTCTGAAATCAAGGGTGCAATGCATGGTTTTGAAAGGACTAATCTTACAGCCATGACACCAAGCGCAGAGCGTATTCCACTTTGAACGGTACACCACAAGATTTTTTATGTGATCGAGCGATCCTAGCGGACACCTCTTTTGAAAATCCCTTCTTTCTGTAACAGCGCTTAACAATATCTGAGCATGAAGTTTCATGTTTGCAGGAGCACAAGGAAACATGCTGGATCGAGGCTGTTTTAGGAAGTCCCAATGATCCTGAAGCTGTCCTGGGATCCACTAGCAGTTCCTGAAGGTCCAGGAACCACGACTTATGTGGTTGACACGAGGCTATTAGAAGCAATCGGCACTGATAAGACTGAAACTTTGTTAACATTTTCTCGACCAGAACGGCTGGCTGATACGCATATGCGAACACCCAGTCCCAATCTGTGGATATCACATCCTAAAGCAAACGGATCCAGATTTGGAGACACGAACGATGGGCTCCATCTCAAAGCAAACATATCTACCATCGGAGAGCCCCATAACTCGCAGAGGGAGTGAAATACCTTGAGGGAGAGACTCCATTCCATGGCTTGGATCTGCCCCTTCCTGGATAAATGATCGGTCCACACATTCATATGACCGGGATTGTGGTGAGCTGAAATCCTGATGACGTACCGCCGACACCACTGAAGGAGATTGATGGTTGCTCGGCACAGCATCACCGACTTTGTCCCTCCCTGCCTGTTGATGTATGCTGCGACTGTCGAATTGTCCATAGCTAGCAAAACTAACTAGCCGTGAAACTGTGACTGCCAATGCTTGAGGGCGAGAGCCACAGCCTCTCCAGCATATTAATGTGGGATTGACATTAGGGATTGACGAAGTGCTGACCACGTGCCCGATACTTTGTAGTCATCCCAGTATGCTGCCCGTCCCTCAAAACTGGTCCCCATAGATGCTTATGTAGTTGAATAGGACACATATGCAGCCGTCCCATCGATACCAAGTTCTCCATTGCCGCCGTTCCCAGTAGAGACTGTCACTTGTGTCTGTGGGATGCCATGCAGGAAGCTTTGTGAAAACATGGCTAATTTTAACGGTCGATCTACCATTGGCAACACAGTCTCTGAGGTAATCAGAAATCGATACCTCGAGGTGGATACGCACATAAGTCGTGCCACAGAGACAAGTCAGACTTTTTGTGGTTGATTTTGAATCCCATGTGGGTACACAAATCCACCACCCACTGTGCTAAACGAAGAAGCATGTCCAGCCACTGCTGTCTGATCAACCAGTCGTCCAGATACTGATAAGGAAAGTACCTCGTTTGTGTGCCAGCATTTGGACTTCACGAGCGACCAAGGTAAAAATCCATGACGCCGTGGACAGGCAGAATGGTAAAGCCCGGAACTGCCACACCTGGCCCTGATACAGAAACCTGAGGTACTTCCTGACGACTGGCTTCATGGTAAGATTAAAATAAGCGTTTTTCAGGTCGATCATGACCTCCCACGCCTCATAGAGCATCACCGATCTGATTTGTTCCAGGGTTTCCATGGAGAACAATGTTATTTGTAGAAACTTGTTAAATGGAGAGATGTCGATTACCAGGCACCAACCTGTCTTTGCCCACTGCGAGTCCCTCGAAAAATCCCGTAGAAGGAGAGACATAACCTGGTCGGACTCGGGGATGACTGGCACTAACCTGAGCTAGTTCGTCGCACCGAGTAAGGCATTTCAACTCCAGAGCTCTGAGACCCACAAGGTATGTGAATCCAATGAAGCCCTATCCGCTACCCCAAGATCGATGGACGTGACCAAGGAGACACAGATCTGGAGAGTGTCTGCCAGCTATCCTGTTCAAAATCCGAGTTGTTGAGGATTTACTCACAGCGTGAATGCAGAGACATCCTCGTCACTATCGACAGCCATTCGACTGTGGAATCCACCACTAAACCCATCCGCATGGAGTGCTGAAGCTGAGCAAGTGTGTCTCATGAGACCGCTACTGACTTTGGCTCAGTGAAAGACAACGAGTCCTGAAATTCTGACTCTTGAGAAAAAGGAGGGACCTCATCCTGCATATCTTCGTCCTCATTCGAAGATGATTAGGGAGAATGCGTACGCTCTGTCTGCTGCCACTGTTGCTCAGCGAAATGAGACATAAACATGCTCCTTTGTTGGCACATCTTCTGTTGAAAGCTATGAAACTGTGGCATAATCCTCGCCACGAGCGGGGACTGAGTGGGAGAAATTAGCATTCGGAGTCTTAAACATGGAGCTAGAGGGCGACACCCCTAATGCCGTAGCCGACAGCGCAGGTGGGTCGAAACTGTCAGTGTGGAGTTGGTAAGGTCAGGCTGGTCGACGCCCATATCTTCAGCCATCTGGAAAATATAGGTCGAATTTAAACCAAAAGAAACATATTTCCTTCACAAGGTAGCCTTTATCACACCTTGTGGACCTAACCTCGGTGGGACCTAGCCTCGGTTGGAAACTGGCCACCAGGTGATGCTCAGGTTGCCGCAACCAATCATGTGGACCAGTGAACCCAACGGGGCCTTGGCTCGAAAAACATGGGATAACATTGAGGCGTAGCACCCCTGACGAAACCACCACGGCCACCCGGGACCCGAACGGACGGCTCCTGCAACCCACAAGACATTACCTGGGAATCAGAGCCCAAATTGCTCGCCCATGACGACGCGAGTACTGGAAACCACCAGGTGAGCCGAACGAGGAACTGTACTAAGGAAATGCAAACCCAAAGTGTCAGCATAATGGAGTCACAGTCTGAGACAGTGGGTGTTGCGATCTATCGTGACCGGCGCCCGGGACCCAGGGGGCTGTGAGAGAAAAGCATGAGTCAAAACTCACATCTGGACAACAAATAGTCCAACTAACATTTTGATTGTTCCTGGATATGAAATCAGCTACGTGATCCAACAAAATTGGTCATAGATTAAAAATAACAGAACCAAACCTCATTCTATGGGAACAAACCTGATTCTATGGGTAGGTTGTTTGATAGCCATGGAAGGAATGTCGAGGAAAGATTACCCAAAGTGTTTATTATAGAGGTAGAAGTATGACAGAAGTAGAGGTAGAAGTAAAGCTTCATGATTTTCCATCAAGCAGTCTCAGAGGAGAAGACGTTTGAATATTGCTGAGTCCAAATTGGGGCTTCCAGAGATAAAAAGGGCCACCATTTTGAAAATAATGCAAAATTTAAAAATTTGCCCAAGGGCTAAGAAAGGTTACGGGACAATATATTTTAGATATTAGCCTTTTGTCCCGTGACCTTGAAAATAAGGTCATTGGTCAATTCAAGGTCATGAGAATGTTCAGCATATATCATTTCTAGTACACATGTTCACAATTGATTCCCAAGCTGTAAAGTCGATAATAAGTGAGATATTAGCCATTTTGTCCTGTAACCTCGGAAATGAGGTCAAAGGTCAAATTCAAGATCATGACAGTAATCTGCATATATAATTTCCTATATGGTCATAATTGATTCCTAAGCTGTAAAGTCGATAAGAAGCGAGAAATTATCCTCTCTCTTGCAGTATTTGGGCTCAAAATTTCTGAAATATTTTTTTCCAATTATCAATAATTGGCATTTTTTTCAAACATTAAAGGAGAAATTCAAAATTCTAAGAAAATAGCTCCTCAGCCTAAAATATCACAGAAATCAATTACTTCTGAGAGTTGAATAAAACAAAAAAGTGTTATTTACATTTTTATTCAGACGCTGGGTATGAGTATATAAACCTGTACATCATAATGGCTTGACAGTTAATGTGATAGTGTATACCAATTGTACAAAAATGTCCATTCAATACATACAAATACAAGAAATTCATAGAGCAAGTATGTATATTGTGTCACTGTGTTGTTTTGTCAAAAGTAAAATATACAACATGAAAATATGCGAATGGAACAAAGCAGTTTTACTTGCATCATTCTTCTACATTCACACAATAAATAAACATACATAGATATAATTTCTCTGAGCACTGCTCAAAGAATGACCATTATATGAGGTTACATGATGATATTTTGATTTTATTCACTGTTTGCCTTGGATACTGGCAAAATGTTGAATACCTTTAGGGCCTACAATATTTTGCCTAAAAATGACATCATGCACATTGAATACCGCAAAAGTTTAGTAAAAGTACTGAACTAAACACAAACAAACATTCACTTTGTTTCAAACATATTCACATAGAACTATCATCTGTACTGAACTTATTAAATCACAAAATTTATTGTTTTCTAGAAATAAATTCGTGGAAGTTGAAATGTTTGATACAAGTATTAGCTGACAAAAAAGAAAAATTTGCAGACACGCAGAAGGGCCTTCTTGCACAACAGCAATTGTCAAATTCTATTGGTATTCAATTTTTGAACGATTTGTGTTGAACATTCGTACTAAGATAGCCATGAAGTGATGTGAGCTAATTTACGTGAGCCCCTGGAACTGAACAATAAAATGTCCTGGCCCTCTATGTATACGACTTCAGGCAGTGTGGACAGAAAGACAATAATGACATATTGAAACATCCGCCTTGACAATTCATTCCAGAATTTCCAGAACTTGGCCAAGAAGCATTGGGGGGATCTTATTCAACAGCCAGGATCATTTTACAATTCAAGCATGTCGACAATTGCAATACATACACGGTAGTAGCTTGAGACTTGGAAAATTAATGATTTGATCTTGAAACTAGACGTCAAGGCCTAAAGATGCCTTGGAGGCATTTCGGTGTGATGATTAATTTATAATATATACTAGATATCGACGAAAATGAAAAATGTCGACTCCGCAAAAAAATTTACCGTTAAAATAATACCCCTTAGACATGTTTGTCTAGGGCGACGAGTCCGAAAAAAAAGTCTGTATCGCTCTACGACTCAGTGTTTCCGAGATATCGACGAAAACAAAAAATGCCAACTCGGCAAAAAATTTTTTAGTCAAGGTCAAAGTTCATCCATAATACATATAAGATAAATGTTGTCTAGAGCGACAAGTCCGAAAATAACGTCCGTTTCGCTCTACGACACACCGTTCCCGAGATATCGACGAAAACGAGAAATGACGACTCGGCAAAAAAATTTCGGGTCAAGGTCAAAGTTCATCCATAATACCCCTTAGACATGTTTGTCTAGGGCGACGAGTCCGAAAATAACGTCCGTTTCGCTCTACGACACACCGTTCCCGAGATATCGACGAAAACGAAAAATGCCGACTCGGCAAAAAAATTTCGGGTCAAGGTCAAAGTTCATCCGTAATACCCATTAGACCCCTAGGGCGACGAGTCCGAAAAAATAACGTCCGTTTCGCTCTACGACGCACCGTTTCCGAGATATCGACGAAAACGAAAAATGCTGACTCGGCAAAAAAATTTCGGGTCAAGGTCAAAGTTCATCCGTAATACCCATTAGACCCTTAGGGCGACGAGTCCGAAAATAACGTCCGTTTCGCTCTACGACGCACCGTTTCCGAGATATCGACGAAAACGAAAAATGCCGACTCGGCAAAAAAATTAGGGGTCAAGGTCAAAGTTCATCCATAATACCCCTTAGACATGTTTGTCTAGGGCGACGAGTCCGAAAATAACGTCCATTTCGCTCTACGAAGCACCGTTTCCGAGATATCGACGAAAACGAAAAATGCCGACAGCAAAAAAATTTCATGTCAAGGTGAAAGTTCATCCATAATACCCTTAAGACATGTTTGTCTAGGGCGACGAGTCCGAAAATAACGTCCGTTTCGCTCTACGAAGCACCGTTTCCGAGATATCGACGAAAACGAAAAATGCTGACTCGGCAAAAAAATTTTGGGTCAAGGTCAAAATTCATCAATAATACCCCTTAGACATGTTTGTCTAGGACGACGAGTCCGAAAATAACGTCCGTTTCGCTCTACGACGCACCGTTTCCGAGATATCGACGAAAACGAAAAATGCCGACTCGGCAAAAAAATTTCGGGTCAAGGTCAAAGTTCATCCATAATACCCCTTAGACATGTTTGTCTTAGGCGACGAGTCCGAAAATAACGTCCGTTTCCCTCTACGACACACCGTTCCCGAGATATCGACGAAAACGAAAAATGCCGACTCGGCAAAAAAATTTGGGGTCAAGGTCAAAGTTCATCCATAATACCCCTTAGACATGTTTGTCTAGGGCGACGAGTCCGAAAATAACGTCCGTTTCGCTCTACGACGCACCGTTTCCGAGATATGCAGGATGCCTCAAGGATGACTCAGCAAAAAATTATTTCGACCTCTAGGTCAAAGGTCGTTTGACGTATCGATCCCAAAATCAATAGGGTTCTTCCCTGTTGATATATAAACCTCCGTGCAAAATTCTGCAACTATTGCCTGAATATTTTTCGAGTTATCGTCCGGAAACCAAGTTTCAAGATCAGCCTCGATTTCATCCTCAAGGACCTCACGGACCTCGGAGCCGGATCAAAAAAAATAAGTGTTTGTCTAGGGCGACGAGTCCGAAAATAACGTCCGTTTCGCTCTACGATGCACGGTTTCTGAGATATGCCGGAAGCCTCAATGATGAATCAGCAAAAAATTATTTCGACCTCTAGGTCAAAGGTCGTTTGACGGATCGATCCCAAAATCAATAGGGTTCTTCCCTGGTGGCATATGAACATCCATGCAGAGTTCTGCAACTATTGCGTAAATATGTTTCCAGTTATCGTCCGGAAACCAAGTCTCAAAATTAGCCTTGATTTCATCCTCACGGACCTCGGATCCGGCTCAAAAAGAATAGGGTTCTTCCACATATCATTTCTGACTTGTGGTGAAAATTTGACGAGGATCTGTCAAGGCAATCTAAAGTTATCGTCCGGAAACCAAAAGTGGCGGAAGAAAAAAAAAAAAAAAAAAAAAAGAAAAATTCTGCTAAAACCATAAAGGCATTTCTGCCGAAATGCCTTAATTATGAGAGAAAAACCCTATACCTTATCGCAATAAAGCATACAATATCATCTACCTTATCATTAAGAGGAGTCCAAAAGTCGACGACATAGCATATTTTGTGGCTGCCATTTTGCTTATGGCATCCATGAGACAAGTGTAAAGGACTCAACGTACACAACAACGGACAGACGGATCACAATATATCAGCCATCCATGTGACAGCAGATGTATGTATACTATGTACATAATACCATTCTATTCAGGACGATCCTGTACTGTCTGTAGACTGGAGCTAGACATGGATCACCATAACTGTAAGCTTGGAGTGTCAGCATACACACACAGTAACAAACTGTTAGCACATTTGTGGGTAAGTAGCAAATATAGGGGCTATGTACAAACATGAAACAGGCAACAACACAAATATAGTGCACCCACTAACAGGTTGGCATGGCAACAAACAGGTGGGTGCACACTATCAACGCAGCCATTTTATATGCATATCTACATGATAATATTGCTGTCATCTCTGCTAGATATGTACAATATGTGGCTGTATGCCTTGACCATTTACTGCCAGTGTGTTTACTCAAATAGCATTGAAAGGAAAGCAGAATTCATAATCCATAAAAATCATTATGTTTGATAATTTATGCAGATCACATTGAACACCCAAGCATAAGAACAGTACCTCAAGAATGAAACAAAAACCAATTGACTGCCTTGAAGAACAAAGAATACTGACAATGACTGATTGATGCTGGTTCAACTTGGAAAACTAGAAAGCACGGTCACAGCTGTACACGACGAGCTACTCTCCCCTCACTACTAAAGGACACACAAATGTTAAACCACTAGTCCATATCAGTTCATTGCAAATTTACTTGGCATCATTTCAATATTCAAATTATCAATAAAATATGAATAATACTGGGAATCAAATCCATGAGCCTGACGTAAATATCTTCATAATTTCCACATTATCTCAGCTCAGTCACTTATGGTGAACGTCATAAAACAGTATTTGGTCGAACTAAGGGGAACCTCTTCAAAAATGTACACCACAACAATTGTAAACCTAGTATCCAGCAAGCTTTCTTTAGAGAATACCAGGGAGAATATTGGACAATAAATGACTATCAAGCAGACATCAGAACAGAAAAGCTCAGTGTGGAAATGCTATCTGGTATAGAGACAAACACTGAGCAACATTTGCCAGTTAAAGCACATCCAGCACAAAATATCATTATCACAAACTGCAGTGAATAAAGCTTCATTTGTCAATCCAAATATGGACCAAACTGTTTGCAACATTGACACTAGCTCAACATCACAAGCACTGCATACTGACTACAGACAAACAATTCAAAGATAACACAACATCATCATCGCCTTTGTCAGATGGCAGATTTACAGAGTGTTCTGGTAGTTGTATGGTGAGCAATTGGAGATATTCTAAGGACCTAGATAAATAAAATTGAGTCAAAACTAGCTCGTATAACTAGTCTCAACACTTCATATAGAATATCTGATTTACTAACGTCAGGCAACAAACACAAAAAACAATTCTTAAAAGAGACTCTGTCAGCCTAAATATGGGGTTCAATATTTGTGAAGGCAACGGACTCGTAAGAACATTCAGTTGGATTTTTGATTCATAAACATCATCGGATACTGTTGTATATGAAATTCCCTTCACAAAATGCGACCTGCGAGCTATGTTACAGACTGCGACCTACGTGCAACATAATGCAACTTTAATATTTGGTATGTATATTTTTCTGTATTGAATCACGGTTTACTATGGAATAAAGTCATATATTCGAGATCATTTCTTGTTTCTGTTCCATACCAGCTTGCAGCACGCAGCTCGCTCTTCGTTATGGGAATTCCATGGTTGTAGATATTTGGGCAGAACATCTACAGATGAAATGCCTGATGTCACCGGACACTCCAATCAGAACATGGATGTTGAGGATCAGATCAACAGTGAACTAACTAGGTGGCAATTGTACTTCTCCAGACTCTGATCTCAAATTGTACACTTTAAAAATAAATTATGCTTCAGTTAGGTTGCTATGCTGACATGAAGCTTCAAAGGTCACAAATTCTTAACAAAATCAACTTTCAACTCAAACAATATGCTGCGTGAATTCTGAGGATATTTATCGTAACCTGATTATGCTAATTTGTTTATCATTTTTTTCAGTGCAAAATACTTGCGATTTACTTACAAACAGATCTGTACATGTACATACACCATAACAGACAGTTGGTGATGGCAAACAAAATATTTGTTTCCTCATGCACTATAGATTAGTATTAGAATGACCAGCCCAGCATACAATTATCCTCCATGTGCTATACAAGTGTGGGAACACTTTCTTGACACATGTAATCATTAAGGTGTTTACATGCTTACGTTTAATGAAAAGAAAATTTGTTATAGATATTATAGCCATAATACAAGAATGGGTAATATTTACTATTGATGGATTCTCTGTAGCATGGTGAAGCACTCCCTGAAAGAAGTGTCATATTTACAGTAATTTCACTCATTTTTTAAAAGCAATGTAATACTGTACATATCCTTTAACAACACTGAAGCATATTTTACACCATTACTGTCTGATTATTGGGTGCTGCTCATTGGTTTGAATTTTACAATAATACAAAAATATTTCCAAATTTATGGCATACAAGACTGAAATACTGACAGTACACTGAACATTTTCAATTCTTGTCATATTTGATGAATGTACGTGTACAAACATTTGAGTATTTTGTGTGTGTGTCACATCTAATTTCTATGCATTTCAAAACATGATGGTGAAATTGCCTTTAACTAACTGTTACCAATATAAATATGTACATGTATTTCCTGTAACAGCATACTTAACTGCAAAGATCCAATAATTAACTTGAAGCAAAAAATAGCAACATTTCCTCTCAAGCACAGTAATTCAGAAAGTAAAATAATACCCTAGGAGAATTCAATGCAACAAATTTATCTGGATGCCTCCTTTGTCCACATCATTATAAAATTGTACCAGAACTGTGTGAATGAACATCTACGACATTCATCTTTCCATTTCATGGACTGTAATATATAGACAAAAATAAACGAATCATTAAATAGTCGGCATACAATAATCTCACTCAGAAGCAAGAACAAATCTATGTGCCCTAGTTTTTCAGCTTGGAATACATGGAACTTTGCCATTGTTGGCTGAACTGTTCGCAATCAAACTTAGACTAACACAAGGTCAGTTTTCAATAAATAAATATGAACATATAACATTTCTATATGGCACATCGCTTCTACAATCACTGGGAACAGTCAATGAAATGAAACAAGGAAAAGAACACAGTTTATGAAATGAATGCCAGATTTCAATATGAGCACTGTCGCCAGAGGTGATGTTTGTACACATGTACCGTGGTACCGAATGTCTGTACACACTTGTGTACCAGTAGTACTGAAGTCTGGCTCGACCGTGCGAAAAACACAGATGAAGAAAAGTTCCGTGGAATGTTGTGTCCGGCAAACTGCCTCCTGGTGGCCAGGCAGGAAGTCGCATATCACCATGGTAACCATTTCCTACTTGTACTTCCGTAACAGCTCCACAATCTCTCGGAATGATGGCCGATGTTCCTTCCTGTGAACATAAGAGAACCATTCTTCAAAATTCTCAGCTGATCATAATAACACCATTTATGTATTCCTAATGGAAAGGATATCCATAAAAGTTCAACCCTTCTGCTACAAGCAATCACATTCGGGCACATTGATGACAAAAGCATAATAGCATATAAATGTAACCAGATCGTACAAGCATCGGCCAGTCAATCTACATCACAAGCAGCAGATACATGTATACGCAGATTTAGTTGAGATACGACTATAACTACTGTACAGCAGAGAAACACAATGCTGCAATAGGAGTATCAATGTCATAACACACTATACTTACTCATACTCCCAGCACCTGAGCATGACCTCGTACACGCCCACAGGACACCGATCCGGACGATCCAGACGCTTCCCATGGTCTATCAGCTCCAGGATCTGGTTCCCCTTCATACCCTGCAACACGTCATACAATATAGCAGACACATAATCACGTATTATCACAAATTTCCTGGATGATTTATTGCTATGTGCTACTGAGCAACTCAAAGGAATACACATCAAAGGAATGCAGAATGGTCTATTGCAGTACCTTGTAGGGCTTCTCCCCGTATGACGTGGCCTCCCACATCGTGACCCCGTAACTCCACACGTCTGACTTGGAGTCAAAACGGAAGAAGTAGATGCACTCCGGAGCGTACCATTTCAACGGCCACTTGCCTGCAACATTGGCCTGTGGGAGGGAGGGGGGAGGGGGTGTTAAACAATAATCAGTGATTTATAATAATTGAAAACCAGGTGCACAAATCTCAAAACTCATTGTTCTCTTTAATGTTGATGGCGTTGATCAGTATACCTTGTAGTAATCACTGTCGATACCGAGAGCTTTGCTCATGCCGAAGTCACTGATCTTGGCAAAGTGCTCATTGACAAGCAGTACATTTCTTGCAGCCAGGTCGCGATGGACAAAGTTTTTGTCCTCGAGATATGCCATCCCCTCGGCAACTTGGAACATGAGCTCCACGATCGTATGCATCGACATTTCTCTGCAGGGAGGCAAGAATACCTTCAGTGGTAGTGAAGCTAATGGAAAGATAGCAGGTGGAAGCCATTGCATAACAATTGCATTTCCCTTTATATTAACTGACAGATCTCATGTGGATGAGCTGACCTGTGTTTTTTGAGGTATTTATGTAGTGGCCCAAGTTCTGCCAGTTCTAAGACGAGCATGATCATTTCTGCCTTACACACGCCGATCATTCGTACGATGTGCCGGTGCTTGAGGTTACACATCAGCCGAGCTTCTTTTATCAGCTCCTCCTGATAAATCGCAAATATATCGATCATTGTACAAATTCGTAATTTTAATTTTTTGAGACATCAGAAATCTTATTGCATGCTGAATTCAACATCATCTTGCAGCTGAATATATTATATGTGGTGCCCGGTTTTCTGTTACATTTATTTTATTTTTGGATCCATTGATAAGGGATCAATATTTTTTTCATTACTACCAATAAAGACAATGCCTCAGTTTCTTGATGCCTCAGTGCGAGGAAGACATGATACCTTTGCTGTGGCCACTTCGTCTTGTTTCAGTGTCTTCACCGCTACTGGAACGGCCCTTCTGTTCCATTTGTATATGCCACGCATCACAGATCCAAAATTACCCGAGCCTGGTCGGAAAGAAAGTTGTTTTCTGATAAGATACTTCACTTCTTGGCCTATAGTTTAGCTCACAGTATGCAGTGTTCCACATTCACAGGTTTACTGGATATGTACCAGCATGACTTGCATACCTAAGGCATCCTTGAGTTCCAGGTCCTTGTTACTTAAGTTGAACACATCCTCCGTCATGGGAATGGGGTCGTAGATTTTCTGGGGGTCGTCGTCGGCGACAGGGGTGGGTGGCAGGGCGCGGGGGCGTTCTGTACACAAAAAAACAGATACATGATACAAACAAAGGGATGACGGGTACATCATAGGATGACTGCACCAATGAAACCACATGATTTTTAATTCTAGCATAGGTTACTGGATCTTGGTACACCCGACTGGTCATGCCACGGTACCTGGAGGTGGAAAGGCTGGTATGTCTGGTTCTTCCATCTCTGTGTCCATGGCTTGGAGAAGTGAAGTTTCTGGATCCTGATAAGCAGACAAGCATGAGACTATCTATACAGTTACTCAAGTATGGCGTTCACATATTTTGTCTTGTTTTATTATTTTCCAGAGGGGGAGCATGGGACAACAGCCTATGGGTATGTGTTTCCACCAACAGCATGCTACTGTGTATATTATGCTTGGGGAATAACTATATTTATCACATGCTATGAATTTATCTTAAACTACAAACAGTGAGAACACACAGTGATTTCCGACAGTGTGATAACCTTTGCCGGAAACATCATGTTTGCACTATTTTTTCTTCACATTTTTGCTTCACATTTCACATATTCACATGTACAATTAAAGCACGAGTATTCTATGACGTCACAATGAAACATCACGCGATTCAGCCTTAATAACATATAATCATTTAGAAAACGTACAACCACTGTGACGTCATAATACAAAGTATTTGACGACCCGGTGATCTGCATTGTTTATATTGTTTCCTAGCAACGCACATGTTTACGGGTCTTCTAATCAGGGTCCTTGAGTGCAATCAAAGATTGTAAGAAGTTCTTGCAATCTTTGGTAAAATTTTACTTTAGTTTACAGGGGTTGGGTTCCCAAATATTTCAGAATCATAAATTCATAGCATGTGATAAAAACAAAACCTGTTTCGTGTGTTTTCCAGCACACGGAAAAGATCTCGTTTGAACTGGCGGAAGAACACCAGAAAGCACTCGACCTTCGGTCTCGTGCTCTCTGGTATTCTTCCGCCAGTTCAAACTCGATCTTTCCCGCGTGCTGGAAAACACACTCACCTAGTTTTGTCATTGTATAAATTGTGTGCTGTTGAAATAAACATTATTTTTTGGAACCCTTACACATAATTGAAAATACCATATATATTTGACTGCGACATTTGTAACTCACCATGAAGAGACCATCGTGGTAGATAGGGTTTGTGGTATCACTGACTCTCTCTGGAATACAAGATTGTCAACATTATATCACAGTCAACAGCACTTCAAGGAAGGGGAAGTTAATGCTGTTAGATCTATTACATACTTATCTCCATAACATTCAAAACGTCTATCATAGGAGTAATGTAAGGCAAGAAGTAACTACTTGAGTCAAAACCAGGAAGAACAATAGATGACAGAACTCACTTGGCTGGTAGCCAGATCGCACACAGGGTTCTGTGAGTTTACATAACAAACCATCCGCTCTATTGTGATAATGTGCAACCATCTGTCAGGAAAAGTGATCAAATTGATGCAGTTCATAAGACACAGCTGAGACAAACTGAGATATCAACTGTACTGCATTTCAAATACACTTTAACATGTGATTACATGTTATCACCAGGATAGCAGGCACATCTGCAAGTTATTTGACTATTTAAACCACTGAAAGATACTTACATCCATGAGACTGTCAAACTTTGGCCCGTCTTCGATGGCAAACTTGTCGCCATTCGCCAGATTGTATTTGTCGATTTTATAATGTTTTGTCATTCGCTTATAGCTGAGACTGAGAGCATAACTCTCCACTGTGCTTCCCCGCTCTCGAATTCTACAAACAATATCAGAGTCAGTGAACAATGAAACACTAGATCAACAGTTTTACTTTCATGTACATGTACCGGTATCGAGTTTAGATATCACATAATACCAGGATGTTATAAACAGGACATATCTGAGCATTTGTATTGCTCAAAATGTCCAATTATCAACTAATTTACAACATATCATTTTGGTACAAAATACAATTACACAAACAATTCACGAATATAACATTCCATTGAGTAAACACGGCAAGCTGACATACAAGTATTTGCCGTCCTTGTGGCCAGTTTCTGACATGAGGCGGTCAGCTTGCTCCCGTTCTATCCGCGAATGGAACCAGGATTGTTCCCTGTGCAGAGTCTTCGCTACTTTGGCAACAAATAAATGTCGCTGGGGTCCGAAACAGTGCTCCAATTGAATACCCTGCAAAAACATCAGTAGAATGCAAGGATGGAGCCAGATAAAATGAAAGTAGATGGTGTCTATTGAAGTAAAAGGAGACAAGTGGAAACGATGCTAAATTTTAGGGTGTGAACCTAATATATCAGTATATTATACTGATTTTTTGTGTAGATGGTGGAAATAGTTACACGAGGTCAATCATGTTGAAATGGGTTTAAGGAGACAAAATCACATATTAGTACCGTGAGTCCCAAATTTTTTGCATGTTCATAGAGATAGTGTTCCAGCTGCAGCATCGTCACTCCTGGCCAGGCGTATATGCTCATGTTTTCTGGCCGATTACAGGGAATTGTGGGTCGCGTCAGGAAGCCGTCTTGATGTTTTTTGTGATGTCTGACTAGTTCTACTGGGCCGGTAAAGCGCCGGCCATCTTGGATCATGACATTGCCATCTGGTTGTCTCTCAATATGGTAGTGATGAACTCTGTTGGATAAATAACAAAATAATGTTGGTTGTATAGTCTGATTTGATGTTTACACACTCTTCTTGCTCATATTATTGCAATGCTAAATGATATCATGTTATAACTTGGCATACTTCACCAAATGACAATTTTGTGCCAAATTTTATCACTTTTATCACTGAAAAAACAATACAGTAGTAAGTGTCCATATAATTATATTGGCACATTTGCTACCAGTAATATTTTGTAGATTTGTAAATCGTAATGCTTAGTGATAGGCCTACTACGTACATGAATGTAGTACACCCCTTTAATTAAGCGACCGTTAGATCACACAATCAGTTACTGACCGCCCGTTGTGACAGATGGACAGAGCGTAGTTGCCGGCAGTGGACATGCTCTCACGCAACAGGTAAAGTCCTTCCTGACAGCCCTTCTCGTTCAGGATCTTCTCCGCCTCGTCGCGTGCTATCCGTCCATAGAAGTAAGACACCGTTGTCGGCAGAACCGCCCGCTCCATTGCCTCTAATTGTCTGTGCTACAGTCCCATCAAATGTAGGTGTCTAGGGCATTGTCTGGGCACTGTACAGTGTTCACCTTTGTAACAACTCTATCTCAGGACATCGGTTAGCTGGAGATGCATGAATGTCGTGTAACCGATCCACATCAGAGGAGACTTGAACTTTCAATCAGGTCTTCAAATTAACTGCAAGAAATATACACTTTATTATATATACAGCAGATCAGAACTTCTCTCATGTAATACAAAGTGCACTTGTGTCTAAAATGAATCATTTATGACACCGAATAAACTGCACCCATGCATCCTCCATAATAGTTCTTTTTAACAAAGCCAGATCTACTCCAATCAAATGTTGATGCATATTAATGCTCATGTCTGAACATATACAGCCCTAAACCCACAAAACAGACCACGATTTACACTTCCTGGTTCTAATCACGGCGAAATCATAAACATTGACCCCCACCACGCAAGTCCATTTCAATCAAACACTAAATCACATATTATCACTCTGAATACTGAAAACTAGTACACTGTACTTCATGGTACATCATAATTATAGCAAACAATCATCTGTCCAAATACCAACTGGTACATGAAATTTTTTTTTTCAGTCATATCCCTCCCATTTTACTAAGAAAAAAAAAACAGGATTGGATTGAACTTTCCGAGTGTTTTCCAGTCCAGTTAATATTAACGCTATGTAGTGTACTTTGTGTGTGTGTTCATTGTGTGAATCCATGTATTCAGGAAATACATTGTAAATTTTGTATGAGGAAGTGAGTTTACACTTTAATGTATGTAAACATACTTAGTTAGACAGATTTTCAACCTCCACATACGGCGGCATGAATTCAATAGTACCTGTTATCATTACAAATCAATGACAATAACCAGTGCCATAACCAGTGTGTGAAAGTACCTGATGAATATGAACTAGACAGTTGCCTACAACCACTTGGGTGTATCCCTTATCATGATCCCTGGTGCCCAAATGATATGTTCAAAAGCAGATCAATTATCTTCACTCAAAACCAGTGTCATCAATGTCAGCAATAAATGTTTGGCAGTAACTGTTTTATTTTGTGTAATACTAAAACTAGACCAACATTGATATACTGTATTATAACATGGCATTGCTGTGAAAGAAACGTCTTTCCGTAATCTGAAACGGCCAGCAGCGGTTTCTAATCGAGTGCAGAAATCGAGGTGGAAAACGTAAATAAAACTGACCAATCACATGCGCGTATTTGATCGATCGATATGCAAATGAGCCGTGGCACTACTCAGCCAAGCAGACTGCAACAACAACGGAAAGTTGTTGACATGGAAAATAAACCGGGTTTGTTGATCATTTTCATTAAAGGTTGGAAGAAACCAACACGTTTGGATGCCATGTTATAATCGGGATAAAACTGTGTTTGGTTCGATGTCTGTGACTAACAAAAATCCCTCGGGATCTCCGTTGTGATCTGAGACACTCGAGGCTATGTCTCTCGTGTCTCAGATCACAACAGAGATCCCTCTGGATTTTTGTCACGTCACAGACATCGAGCCAAACACAGTTTTATCCCTTAAAGACAAACTATCTTTTGCCTTGAATTTATTCTGTAGATGGAACGTTGAAGGAGGACTTCCTATCAATGTGTATTGGCTTCGACCAATGATTTTTCGTTTAAAACTTCCATATAGCAAATATATCTCAATGCATTTGGCTGGAGAAGACTCTAAGCTTCGTTCACATATACGGAGGATATAACATCAAAAACACCGAAAATCTGCAAGTTTTTTCCACTCGGCAGTGCATGGCTGACAGAAATGTCATACATGACGTAAATTTCTGTGACGTCATTGTTTTGATAGATGTCTCGACAGGCGGTTTATTTGACTGGAACCAAAGATGCTGGAAGTGCTCCGTTGCCCGAGGCATCATCAAAACAATGACGTCATCAGTTGCTACTCATTCATTCTCCCCAGTTAGAAGGCATAGCCCGCTAGTTTAGTTTCTCTTGATCTTACATTCGATAGTAGTTTTAAAAATATAATGAATACTTCATGTGTGTGAAACTAATTTGTTACCAAATTGCGTTTGAATTTGATAGGAAGTCCTCCTTTAAGTAACAAAATTGGAAAATCAAAACATGCAAAATTAAGTACTGCATATAAAGCATATAGCATTCTATATAGGGCAAAGATATGAAATAGTCTAGATATGAGCAGTACATTTACAGTACGTTACAGAACGTTTACAGTATTGTTAACTATGCAAGCTTCAGTTTTTATTTTATTATCAGTTGCTATCAGAGTTGGATGTATAGGTTTATTGTTACACAATAGAATAGACTTCATTTCTTGCATAGCAGTTAAATCTGAGAGCTTTACTCATTTTACATGTGAGTTACCTGTATCATTTTAAATCCACCCAATTTGCAATAAAACCAAGATGTCATGATTAATGCATGGAGTAGTCATGGAAAAGAAAGAATCTGAATAAGTTGCGTCATGATGTAGCAGGACCTACTTCACGAGAGTGCTGTGCCTGTGATCTTGAACTTCTTCGCTAGAAAATTCCAATACATGTAGATCTAGTGTTAGTGGCAATTTCTGAATCTCATGAAATAAAATATATAACCGGGCCTATACTCTGATTCTTTAATTCGCTTACACCATTTTTTGCCTTTGTTTCAGTCAAATTACTTTGAGCGAACTATTTAACTGAATAATACATTTCTACAATGCAAACAGCAATATATATTCACACAAACCTGGCTTCCGAAGTGCTATCTATTTCTTTCGAAACACAAAATTTTGATTTAAGCGAGGATTTTCACTGCTACTGTAAATCCAGATAATTTTGTTTCTTTAATTTTTGCTTTTTGAACAATTGGTCTTGTTCGCGCCCTTTCAATTTTGTGTTTTTACCAGAAAAAAGGCGTGGTGCAATGGCGTTCAACACCTTTTTTCCAATTCGCGTCCCCAAATTTTTGCGATCTGGTTGAATTAGCAAAATTAGCAAAAATAAAAGGACGCGAATAATTTAGGGATTCAGTATAGGGCGCTGCCATATTGCTTTGTTCATTACGTAATTCAAGTGGACAAATTCAAGTTAGGTTCTATGGGGGCGTCTGCAGCGGTATACATGGTATACAGTGGTATATATATATACCAATTACATGCTAGGACGGTCCCATTCCTAACCCGCGCTACCTGTGTAAATCATCCGAATAGACTCTTATGTCACAAGTTCAAAATAAACAATGTCTGTTGAAATGCAGATGAAAAGATTTCAGGAGGATTTTACCATTGCAGTAGATTGCTAACTTTCTCAGTTTCATGGGCAGAAATCTGACAGTTTGCAGAAAATTGCCATTTGGTCCCCAGGTGAGGTATGCCAAGGTATATAACATGATACCATTAAGAATCGCAAAACTATAAGCAAAAAACGTGTAAACGAGTTAAAATCAGAGTATATAGAGTTGGAGCACTATTTGTCGGACGGGCATGCAAATATCGGACACATGAATAAATCACGGTTTTCACATGTAGTATACACTTTGTCAAAAATATTGGACTGAGCAAATGTGTAGAATCAAAGCATGAATTTCCACATGACAGGAGTTTCAGGTTTCTATCATTTTGAAACAGCCTTGGACAACAACTTGTGCTTTTCACTGTCAATATCTCTGATCAATGCTTAATTTGATATAAATGTCAGTGTGTTTTGTTGAAATTGCAAATGGTATTCATTATTAAACAATTATTTGTGCACAAGGTGAATCTGTTATCTAACTTGGTCCATGATGAACATGCTGCGCTCAAGTGAAGTAGACACGGCTTAATATTTTGTTGACGTCGGTGTTTCATAGCTCCTTGTCCGATATTTACATGCTCTGCTGCAGTCTGCTAGGATCCTAGACTTCGTGTTCTTTCGAGGTCTGTGTCTGTGCTTTAGTTTCGTGTTGACTTTATATGTGAATATGAATTTGTAGTGCAACAAATCATTTTTTATTCTGTTACATTTGAAATATTGCATCGGCAATATATCTCCAATAAACAGGAAATGCATCCAAAACTGTCCGGTATTTGCGTGCTCCGACTCTAGTCGATTTTATTACGAATGCTAGTCTACACCTGCACGTTCAGAATATATATTCATAATTTGTGCAAATTCTACACAATAAGTGACTCACTGTACCTGGTCGAAGTGGTTCAAACTTCAATACGATGCCGATGGAACGGACCGTCCGAAGTGATCAGTGCCACAGTCGTGACCAGGGTATGCCAAAGTGGGAAAAAAATTACTGGTCCATTGGACCAGTAAACATTTCGATATTACCAGCCCAGAGCAATTTTTACTGGCCCAGAATTCATAAGTCACACCCAACAAAATAGTAGAATTGAGATATGCACGGCGATATGTAGATCCGTTGTAGTATATTAAGCAAATAAATTGACATTGTCAGCTTGAATTGTGCATATTTCCAATCAGCCGTCTTACTGCCCCCAGCCTCAAGCTGAGGCGTATCATGCTCATGATTTGAAGATCCAAGATCTGGTTGAATAATATATTACTGACAAATGAAATATTTTAATATATTAAAAATTTATTTTACTAGAGTTATGATATTTTTGCTGATAAAAACTTTCCGGCCACCTGGGCCAGTGAAACTGTTATTATTACCAGCCCAGGATGTTTTTTACCAGTCTTGGGCTGTGGGCTGGTGACTTTGGCATACCCTGGTCGTGACAGTGACTGAGAGAGTGGTGTGATGATGAACTGATTCACTGAATCACCCAACTGATTGAGATCTGTCGCGATGCAATGCTAATAACTTTGCTCCACTGGATGAATGCATATGACGTTTCTGAATGTTTATAACAGACGCGTCTAGCTCAACAGTGTACTGTTAAAAGCAAAATCTGCAGTTTCACACTGGAACATTTTTTGTTTGACAGCAAGCAGGAAGTGCTTTTTGGTCCGTGACCTCATCGCGTGAAAATGCGAGAAAAAACGTGACTAAAGTGAGACAATGGAGAAGTTAGTAAAACACGTTCCAAATTTTTACAACACGATCTTTTCTGGGTGTACCTAATCAGCTGAATCAAATCCTTCATCATGCCGATCCACAAAAAGGCAAGGATCCCCTGCATACTTCATACCGTGGTATTACGATCACAGAGACCCTGAACAAGGCCCCTGAACATGCCACACTGGAGGAAGTCCGTGGCAGCCTCACACAGACCAGACTCCAGTTTGGATCCACCATGCAAGGGGTCATCTCCGGCCATGGCAATCCTGGCAGTCTCGGAGGCGATCGCTGACTCAACCGAACTCAAGCGACCCTTGTACATCCTCACTCTCGACGTACGGAAGGCTTTTGACGTCGTCAGGCAGGCCCCAGCAGTGGCTCTCTCCAACCTAGAAATCGGTGGGGCGGTTGGGAGAGCCACACATGAGCCTTTTTTTCAAATCCGGGACTGCAACCGCCGCATGATTCAAAACTGTTTTATTTCTCATCTAGACATATTTACCTAGCGTGAGGCACCAAACAAAAGAATGTTATGAACGCCATTACGAAGTGTTGTCACCAAGCACAGAAAAATCTTTGCATCACCCAAAAATGCACAGAATTATAAAAAAAACTTTTGCAATCATTTATTATATTGTAAAACGTCAATATGTCAGCTTTTGTAGGGTAAATGAGTGCATTTTGCCAGTAAAAATTTCGTTCTAGTCGACCATTCCTCATAGCGTTTCCATTCCGGTGGATGGCGATTTTGCTGTGTAAAATTTGTCAGGGCTCTTGTTTGCTGGAAACAAGCATAAAATCGATACCAATGCTTAGCCCCACGCAATGTAAATATGTCTAGATGAAAAATAAAACAGTTATGAGCAATGCATTCGCTTGAAAACGAAGTCCCACGGTTTGAAGCGAGAGGCTGGTTTGAAGCAATAGATTTATGTAATGACGCATTCTCTTACCATCCTGACGTACACATACAGGTTTTAACGTATGGCCTAACTTCTCTAATCTCCGTACTGTATACTGTCAGCCACGTCAAGATTGAAGGTGGCTTGGCGAACCCTTCCAGATCGAACAAGACATTGGCCAAGTAAAATACTGTTCACACATTGCTACAAGGCATTCATCAACGACCTCCTGAACAGGCTGGAAGAAGCAGATGCGGGATACAGTATAGGTGACACCTTCATCAGAGCTCCCACATGTGCGAACGGTATTTTCCTTGAGGGTGACAATGCACTGGATATTCAGACCTGTCACCCAGCTGGAGTTAGTGGAAGCATTTGCCCACCATGAACACTACTGAGTCCACGTACCTGGATAAATCACACTGTGTTACCTATGGAGTGAAGAACCCAACAACTTTTATTCTAGATGATGTCGACATCACCTGCTCTGAAAAGCTGACTCACTTGGGCATCAATCGCTACTCCGACCAAGACCGGATGACCTAATATCTGAGAGGATATCGTTGGCCAACAGAACAGCCTATGCCCTGATTGGTTCCAGCTTCCATGGAGGGAATGCCATATTTCCAAGTGTGTTGATCAAGGTCTACCGAGCCTATGTCCTAACCCATCTGCTGTATTAATTATAATCTATCACCTTGAAACAGAGCAAGGTAGTACAGCTAGAAGGATATCACCAAAAAAATACTCAGAGAATTGCAGTCGCTGCCACAGAGAGTAGCCAGCAGTGCAATATACCTTCTTGCTGGGGTCCCTCCTGTAGATGCCCTACTTGACACTCAGATGACCTCATTACTCCAGATGATCTCGAAGTCTCGCAGTAACAGTCTACTGAGCATCAAACTCCACCAGCTCTCTTTGAAAGATAGGCGGTCGAGTTCCTGGTTTGTTCACTGCGCCCAGCGACTCTCCTCATACGGTGTCGATGACCTTGACATCTTGCTGGGCAAGGCAGCACACCAAGACAAAAGCAACCATCCTGCGGCACTGGACTCAGACGATCCAAGAGGAGGCGTGCACAAAATACACCCTGAAGTACCTGGTAGTACACAAGTGCTCCCTCGTAAAACCGTACCCTGTTCATGCAATGTTTGAATGCTCAACAGGCGAAACAAAGAAAGCGATCCAGAAGGCCAAGATGCTATGTGGTGTATATACCTTTCAGACGAACCGAGACACGGTCACCTTCAAAGAGAGATGATCTCGAAGTTGCGCAGTAATAGTCTATTGAGCATCAGACTCCACCAGCTCTCTTTGAAATATAGGCAGCCGAGCTGCTGGTTTGTTTACTGCGCCAAGCGACTGATTTAATATCCTGTTGTGCCAACACACTTTAAGGCAGCACTGCATCAGTTTTTGCCGCTAGCGGCATCTCACTTGAATCCAGCTGCTGGAGGAGCACATCTCTGGAGGGGTAAGCTTCTGACATACATGACTGAAATATGTATTCGTCAGCGTCTTCACACATCTGGCAAGTTGCTGGACGGCCACGGAGAATTTTTTGTAGCACTAGAGAATACATGTAGGCTATATTGAAGTTCCAACTAGAGTAACTGAAAGGTCGTCATCAATTATAGATCTAATATTTGTATCAGACTCTCAAAAAATCAGCCAAAGTGGCGTAATTAACCTAGGACTTATATGACCATATGTTAATATTCTGTACTAGGAAAGTAAAAAAGCAACACATAACTGTCACAACAAAGTTAAACTAAGAGCTTTAATGAATTACAGTGAAAATACTCTGTTGGCTGAGCTTGAACAGATTGACTGGTGTTGTGTCACTGATTTGCCTAATGTTGAAGAGGCATGGCTATCATTTAAAACTACATTTCTAAATGTTTTGGACAAAATTGCCCCTCTAAAAGAAGTCTGTATTAAACAAGACACAGCCCCATGGATTACGGGGGAAGTACTCCAGCTTATTCATGACCGCAATCACTGCCAGAAAATGTTCAGAAAAGGCAAATGCTCTGACTGGTATGACGAAAAAATAACAACAATATCGGTCTCAAAATCAATGGTGAAATGAGTTTCGATAAGTCCAAGGTCGCCGAAAAATTTAACAACTATTTCAGTACCATTGCCTCTTCACTACTACAAAAACTACCTGCATGTACTGGTAAATTTGGTTTGGATTCGGTTTTAAAGTATTATAATCACGTAACATCTACATTCAACTTCCATAACGTCACAGAAGACTATGTCTTCAGTCTCTAAATTCGAACAAAGCCACCGGTTCTGATAACATCCCCTCCAGATTTCTTAAAGATGGTGCTTTGTTCATAACAACCCCAGTTACACATATTCTGAATTTGTCCCTGTCCACCTGTTCAATTCCATCTGAATTCAAACATACCAAAATCACTCCCATCCACAAGAAAAACAGTAGGGTGGAAGCGGGTAACTACCGGCCCGTCTCGATTCTATCTGTCGTCAGCAAGATCTTTGAGAAAGCTGTTTATGAGCAACTCAATCAATACCTCACAGATCACAAGCTCTTATATGAGCACCAGTCAGGCTTCAGACCCTCCTACTCCACCGATACATGCTTGATACATCTCATTGATCATATCAAGCATGAACAGGACAAAGGCAACTTCACAGGTATGGTCCTTCTCGATCTTCAAAAAGCCTTTGACACTGTGGACCATGACATCCCCATTCAAAAATTAAAGGCAATCGGCCTTGAGAAGCCTGCTATAAACTGGTTCCAAGCCTACCCATATGGAAGGCAGCAGTGTGTCGGTATTGGGGACATTCTATCGGCACCTGCTAATGTGATCTGCGGCGTCCCACAAAGGTCAATCCTAGGACCCTTATTATTTCTCATCTATGTTAATGACATGCCGGCGGCAGTAAAGTGTAAATTATTACTCTATGCAGACGATTCTGCCCTTATGGTTTCGGGCAAAGGCACTCTGGACCTTCAGTGTCGCCTGTCTTCCGAACTTCAGTCCATTAGGGATTGGTTAGTGGATAATAAACTTTCACTATACCTAGGGAAGACTGAGTCAATTCTTTTCGGCTTCAAGCGTAGACTCCATAATGTTGAGTCTCTGAATGTCACCTGTAATGGTCAAACCCTAACCAGTAAGACCTGTGTCAAATACCTAGGCGTTGACTTAGACCAATCCCTATCTGGGTCTTCTGTAGCCGACAAGATCATCAGCAAAACTAACGCCAAAATCAAATTCCTCTATAGGTAGACCAGACGTTTGGATATCAAAACCAAAAAGCTGCTGATCTCATCACTGGTCCAATGTCATTTCGACTATGCGAGTGCCTCTTGGTATTCTGGTCTTACCAAGAAATATAAGGATCGTCTGCAGACCACCCAGAACAGGGTGGTTCGATATATCCTAAACGCCCCACCCAGAACCCACATAGGGTTCACCGAATTTGAGCAGGTCCGAATGTTGCCTATGGAAGCCCATGTTCAACAACTCAAGCTAAATCACATCCACAATATCATACAAGGTGCAGCCCCCACTTATCTAACTTCTCTCTTTCACATAAATTCTTCCCGCCACAATACCCGCTCTGGCTCCCTGTCTTTGGTTATTCCTTCAGTTAAATCTTTTGGAAAGTCTTCATTTGCCTATACTGGTGCTGTATTATGGAATAGTATACCCCATCAAGTACAATTATTGTCAAGTAGGTCGTCTTTTAAATCCAGTGTCCGAGCATTTTTATTTCAAAATATACATCGATTGGAATCAAACCCTTCCATTACATTTCAACCGGTCATATCTAGTCATTGTGTACCTGTATACACTTGTTAGTTATCCCTATCTATCCATGTTTCAATTATAACATACTCGATCGTGTTTGTCATTTTACTATATTTATGTCTTTACATACTGTTGTCAATTTATAATATTTATCTCTTTACATACCCATGTCATTTTTCATGTATATTATTTACAAACCAGTATTATTTATCCACATTTAATATATTATCTACTAGTAGTAATATCTTAGTCATTCCTCCATTTATCCCCATTGTTGCTATCGGTTGTTTACATCAAAGGACCACAACGGAAATAAGTGAATTTTTCACTTTCTTGTGTCATCCTTGTATTTTTTTAATGTTTACAATTTTATGTATACATTGAAATTTTACTGAATAAATTCAATCAATCAATCATAACCTTAGAATGAGCCCCGATACGTCCCCTAAGTAGGCTACTCGATGTATTTAAATTTGTTCTATGGTCCAGCTGTGTAGGTATACACTATATAGGGTCGACAAGCTGCCAGAATTCTGCATGTGAGTAAGCATATTCGTACTTGAAATGAATTGAAGTCAAAATGTCATCTCAAAGGGCATCACAGTTCCAACGTTCAGCAGTCAGCAGGCTAGTTTTTTCATGTTTTGAGCTCGTTTTAGCGTCACCCCAAAAATGGCGCTGCAGATTGGATCGAATTCCGAAATTTGAAATACCTCCATTTGCTGTGATTGTGTTTAGTTGGTAGGTGATAACTACCTTGACAATCATAAATTCCCCCAATCAGTTTGAAACACCTGTCAAATCTCGGGGACAATTTTGTTCCAATGTTGAATCGATCCACATACATGTGATAGACTACCGTATATCAGTGTATATCAGCACAAGTGCCACCAAATCTGAGCTGAGCCTTCAGGCGCACAATTTGAGTACTTACAAGTGTTGAAATCGCTCAAAACACAGGAAATGATCAGAAAATCAACAACGATTTTACTGAGTGCTCTGAAGCACATAACAGAACTTGAAAATAATATTTGGGAATGCGGCGAGTTTAGGACGGATGGCTCGTAGTCTAAATGATGTGCACGATTTGCCAATTAGCACGATTTCGAAATCGTGCTGCGCGAATTGCAAATTTTCAAATCGTGCGCCGATTTCGAAATCGTCACGCGTTTCCAAAATGATTCATAATGCACGGTTTGATAATGGCAACTGTGAACCATTCACAAATCGCGCAGCGCGATTTCGAAATCGTTTGTGCGATTTGAAAATGCTAGGCCTAGATCTACACAAACCTGTAGGAGTTCAATGCTGGAACAGTGGAAGACCGTCGATCTCTAAATCAAGACAACAACAAGATATATCTCTATAATAGGCATATGTAGATTTATTCACACAAATACGACACATAAATCATATGTATTAGACCTAGGCCCCCTATATATCACAAAGCACAACAACCGCATTGTTTTCAGAATTTTATTTTGTCAACAACAAATCGCACAAGTTTTTCACAGGTCTGTGTACCTGAATGTGAGGTGATGTCGTCCTCTGGAGACTATTCATTCCAACATATTTATTCACTAGTTCACAGTTCACATTACATTAAGCGAGCTCGAGGCAGGCAACATTTACAAATCGCGCGACCGATTTGCAAATAGCTCTGCGCGATTGGCGAATAGTCCATAGTTGCCATTGTCAAAACGCGCAATACTTGTCATTTTCAAATCGCGCGACGATTTGAAATCGTCCACATTTGCAAATCGCGCGTTACATAGATAGGATCTGGTCACAATGGAACATTGTTCCACCAGTTTTCAAAGTGTGATAAAGCTATTTTAAATTTCTTCTCAATCATCAATGAAAGTGATATTTTTTTATCCTTCCCCGAGGTGGTTGTCTCAGCTTTGGCAGTGCTGAAGAGACGGCCATGAGGAAGTTTCTTCATGCAATGGGAAGGATAAGAAACGTTTCATTGTGCTATTCTAGTCTGTGCTTGCTGAGTCATTGCAATGTTAAAATCATGATTGAAGTATTTCGGGCATATTTATCGTGCAGTACATTCCAAAAACTGTGCAGTCTGCTACACTTTTCTCTGTTTTGCTGGTGATCTCAGTAACTCAGTGAGCGATTACGGTTCAGCTAGAGGGCAATGAGTAATCAGTTACAGTTTGCTCTAATCATGGGACCACTAACGGACTAATTACGAGTATTGTCTATTGACAGTTTCAATTTATCAGCTGATTATAGTCACTTGGAAGAAAACCTTGTTATAGCCTTCTTCCAAACTATACATGTGTATCATGATGTGTAGTATATGTGCAGATAATATTTCTTTTGGTTGATACACCAACATACAGTCTCTTGTTCACAGCATGACAAGGAATCTACCTCCCAAGATCTGCAATCATGGATGATGCACATCTCTGCTATTGTGGTTCCAAGAACAGAGAACCATGCATGTTACGATGTGAACAATGTAGACGACTATTTCATTTGAGTGAGTATTTGTGTACTGAACTACTGAAAATCGAAGACACCTTGTAAAACACTCACAACACTCCAATCTAAGGTTGTAATTGCGTATACGTGTTTCTCTTTTAACAGAATGTTTGAAGTCGGGAAGGCCGAGTGGAATTTTTGATGGGGACATGTTTTTCAGCCTAATATGTGCTGACTGTTCTGAATCAGGTGCAGAACACTGCAGTCGGATGAAACTACAATGGTGATGAAGTTTGATATTTAATTTAAAGTGTTAAATTTTTTAAATTCTAGTTAAAAATGAACCAGCTTTTTGTTGTATTATACCAATGAAACAGCATTAAAATTGAAAATTTTTTTTCCATAAAACGAGTTTTTGACCTCTGATAATATTGAGTTGGTGAATTTTGGGATGCGGCGAATTTAGGACGGATGGCTCATACTGTGTTGACATCTTATGTACATATATACATGATATATGCATTTATTTAGATATGTTGGCATAGACTGCACCTGATTGTATTTGCTTTTCACTCAGTGCATACTGTAAAGCCACAAATTATTCGCTACCTTTTATTGCGAAATTAAATGGACGCGAAACAATTCTGATGACGACCCGCATTGTTCTTCGGGGAGAGAATGATTGCTGTAGATATGAAATACACGATACTGGTACTGACTGTAAAATGAATACTATACCACTAAGGCTGGAAGCTCACAATAAATGGTCACACATTAAAATGAGCTGTGTTTTTGTTGAGGAGACCATTGCTCCGAGTATTTACTAGTATTTGTCAGGACAACTAGATAGTTACTTGCAGGTATATTTAGTAGGAGGAACTGCTACCGGTAGCATTATGGGAGCTCATGCATGTAATATAAAAACTCAAATTGAAAGCATATTCACACAGGATTCCAATAAGATTTCTTCTCTTGTGTTTTCGTTGTAAGAAATAATAGTTCCGATGAAAATGTTTGAGATGGCCAAAGCACAAAAATAAATGACCACGAACATGGCCTGATCATTAAAATGTGAAAATTTGTGACAGCGAACTTAATGGCTTTACAGTACCTATAAAATTATTTTATATTTGAATTTACAGGCTTCCAGTTGTTATGCTAGCCCTTTACAACTTACAAATGTCCAATTCTGGCAACCGAGGGTACTTTCGTTGGAAGGAACAGATATGTTCTTTCATTGACCAAAACTGGGTCCAGTTCTTTGGTCATATGAGGTATGAAATCATTCATTCCAGCTTGATCATTTTGATTTGGAAGTTCTTTATAAATTCCAGGTTATGTTCATTCTTCAAAAACATATCATTATCGTAGTTATTTGGGTGAGTTTGAAGCTTGACCACTAATAAATCAAGTAATAATTTGGCAATTTATTCACAGAAATAATTTCAAACTGAACAATAATGAGAATATTGGGCGCCACCATCTTGTTTATCACACATAATGAAAAAATGAATCTAAGAAAGCCATACGACGTATATAGTCGTATATTCTCATGTCTCGTGTGCCAGGAAGAAAACGACGACATGGCACGGTACGGTGGCTGGCGTGTTATCGTCCGGCTGTCCACAGTACTTCCAATCTGGTACGCAGGAGCTCCGGGAGAGTGGCTGGTGGAGACTGACCGAGTGCAAACCTCCACCCCTCGATGTCTGTCAGTACACAAATCTTGCTTCATGTGTTGGTTCAGTCAGTGGTTGTCGTGAAACGTCATAAACTTATTGGGTAGTAAACGATCAAAGCATGCATCACAATGAATTTTATCTTGTGAAGGTATTTTCACATTTCTGAAATCTGTGATATCTGTACATTCAGTGTCAACTGGCAAGAGTGGTTCCCGCAAGCAAAGGATGGAGTTGGTTCGGGAGCAGACATCGCCACTCAAACTGGAGGGACTGCGAAGTCGAGCGGGAAAAACCTCCATCCAGGCGGCCATGGAGCTCCGAGCAAAACGAGACTCACTCACTGTAGGTGTCACTTGAGCAAAACGAGACTTACTGTACGTAGCACTGGAGCAATGCCCATTTGAATATTGAAGACTATATTATATCTGTATGCTTCTTCAGCCTGATTCCAGCTTCTGATAACTGTATATTCATGTCATTCACAGAATGCACGTGATAACAAGCGAGGAAAGCTGTCGGCGCCGTCCACACCAAAGTCTGCTACGACGTCGCCCGTGCGCTCCTTCTGCTCTGACCACATCAGTCTGGAGTCAATGAGCACCAGTCTCAAGGACGACTCAGCATCCAGGGATGACCTTCAGCTGTCCAGCTCAGTGGAGTGCACACCTATGGTGAGCCCAAACTATTAGTGCAAGGGTGCTGTACATATGCCGATATGCATATGCATGGATATGCAATACTAGTATATTTATTTGGTTACTGGTGTGTATAAGCATTGATACTGCGTATTGTGTTCTTGAGCTTCATTCAAGACGGGGCATTTAATTTTCAGAGGTCAAACTCAAGTTTTGATCTGGCCTCAGACTTTGCTGACCAAAGCAGCCAGATGTCATTTAGCAGCACAAAATCTGACCATTGGTTCACCGTCAGAGATCTGGTTCCTGCAGGTCCGTGCTCAATTGTTGGTCATATATAACAAATGCCTAAAAGTGAATCTGTATGTTGCGGCTGGTGGTGGACTGTTTGTGTATTGGAGTGAGTGTTACATCCATGACAGAGAAGGTGCCAGACTGTTTGTGTATTGGTGAGCGATGTCTTCTAAACGCTGGTACGCTGGTATACTGGTACAAGCATTGTGAGGCTTATTGAGGCATACACGAAATGAGCAGTATTGTTGAGTTCATGCACCTTGCAATGCTTGTACCAGCATACCAGTGTACCAGCGTTTAGAAGACATCGATTGGTGAGAGTGTTGCTTCTATGACAGAGAAGGTGCCAGACTGTTTGTGTATTGGAGTGAGTGTTACTTCTATGACAGAAAAGGTACCAAACTGTTTGTGTATTGGAGTGAGTGTTATTTCTATGACAGAGAAGGTGCCAGACTGTTTGTGTATTGGAATGAGTTTTACTTCTATGACAGAGAAGGTGCCAGACTGTTTGTGTATTGGAGTGAGTGTTACTTCTATGACAGAGAAGGTGCCAGACTGTTTGTGTATTGGAGTGAGTGTTGCTTCTATGACAGAGAAGGTACCAAACTGTTTGTGTATTGGAGTGAGTGTTGCTTCTATGACAGAGAAGGTGCCAGACTGTCTGTGTATTGGAGAAAGAGTTACTTCTATTACAAAGAAGGTACCAGATAAACAGATACTAATCATACTATGTCATTGATGTGGTGTATATTGATGTATTGCAGGTAGCAGTCATCCTTTGAAATAAAGACTATTGAAAGGAAGATGTTCAATATTCATCTATGACTGCTACAATAAAAAACAAGTCCCAAGTCCCCAAGTAGAAAATTACAGACTAAGCAAGTACGATGCCACAGTTACAGTGTCCAGTGACAGGGTGTCAATGGCAGTCCCAGGATCTGGATGCCGCATTCGCAGCAGCCTTAACTGCAGCCCTCCAGATGCATGACCGCACTGCCCATCCAACCCCTGCTCAACCCACGCCACAGAAGCTCAAATTGGATCCCCCAACAGTCGCGTCAGGCTGTGATCCAGAGGAGTGGTCAGCTTTCAAGAGACAATGGAACATGTACAAAGTCGGCATGGGCATCAATAATACCATGCTCCCAACTGCCCTGTTTTACTGCTGCGATGCAGATCTTCGTACAGATGTCATGAGAGACATCCGTGGAGATGTCGCTAACATGACTGAGGCTGAGCTTCTGGGTGCCATCAAAAGGCTGGCTGTAAAAGATGAAAGCACCCTTGTCCATCGCATGAAACTGAACAGAATGACCCAGTCACCTGGAACAAGCATTCGCACTTTCCTGGCCAGTCTCCGAGGTCAGGCTTCCCTTTGTCAATATGTACAAAAGTGTCAGGAACCAGGGTGCACACATGAGTTTGACTTTAGTAATGAGATAATCAAGGACAACTTGGTGAGAGGAATCGCTGATCCAGAGATCTTGTCCGACTTGTTGGGTGATCCCAAAACTGATCGGACACTGGAAGAGACTGTCTCCTTCATCGCCCAGAAGGAACAGGGCAAGATGACACAAGGTGCCGTCGGAATCTCTGCTAGTGCCACAAGTAATGCTTCAAAACCAGTGCCTTCCTCTGGAGCAAAGTGCTGGGCATGTGGTGGCCCGTCTCATGGGCAGAGGAATGACCGGAGGGCACGATCCAAGCACTGCGAGGCCTGGACATTCAAGTGTGCTAAATGTGCTGTTAGAGGTCATTTCACCACATCATGCAGCAAGTGTGGTGCTTGCGGTGAATGGGGTCATCGTGACAAGACCCCTCGTGTGTGCACCCAGAACAGCTCTCACAAGAACACTGCAAAGTCAAATGCCTCGGTGAGTGCAACCCAAGAAGCCCCATCAGTTCAGAACAGTGTTGTGTTTGATCAGTTGTGCACATCTGCAGAGGACAGATCCAACAAGTCAACAGGCATTGAGCACCATATTTTTGATGGAGAATGGGTAGCACACTGTGACGAAACCACACCCTTTCGTCACAGTCACCATGACACTGCAACCACATGATCATGCCTCATTCGGCCATCCCATAGAGAACACCAGCCAGCTAGCATCAGTCACGCTGCCGATGGTGGCAGACACAGGGTGCCAAAGCTCCATCATACCGTTAAAATCTGCTTGCATGATGGGGATCAGGAAACAAGACCTAATCCCGGTGAAACTGGTCATGCACGGAGCAATCAGGGACGACCTTGGAGTCATTGGCGGTGTCGCTGTCAATGTGACCATTAGTGATGCTTCCGTCCACACAAGATCAACAAAACTGCTCTGCTATGTATCTGATAGGATGGAGAAAGCCTTCCTATGTAGAGAAGCCCTCACCGATCTTGGGATCATCACTCCAGGCTTCCCAGTCACTATGCCTCGGACAAACCAGACAAGTACTGCTTCTTTGGAGAATGAAGAGAGCATCTGTTCCTGCCCCAGACGCAGCAAGGAGCCACCTCCCATGCCCACAAAATTACCCCTTGGACTTGAAGGCACAGAGGAAAATGTTGCGTCCCTAAAGGAGTGGCTGCTTGACTATTATAGCTCAACCACTTTCAATGTATGTGAGCACCAACCCCTTCCATTGATGAAGGGTGACCCTCTACATCTCCATGTCGACCCCAGCGCCATTCCCATAGCCGTCCACAAACCCGCACTGGTCCCCATCCACTGGCAGGACAAAGTCTATGCTGACCTTGAGAGGGATGTGCGCATTGGGGTTCTGGAGCGTGTCAGTCCCAACACACCCACGACGTGGTGTTCACGTATGGTCGTGACAAGCAAGGCTGACGGCTCCCCAAGACGCACGGTGGACCTGCAACCACAGAATCGGCATTCAGTCCGCCAGACTCATCATGTTCCAAGCCCATTCCACCTCGCCGATCGTGTTCCTCAGGGCATGAGGAAGACAGTCACGGATGCATGGAATGGCTACCACTCAGTGCCCATTCGGGAGAAGGACCGGCACGTCACTACGTTTATCACACCATGGGGGCGTTACAGGTACAAGGTGGCTCCGCAGGGCTTCTTGGCCAGTGGTGATGCTTACAACCAGCGTTTCGATGCCATAATCGCCAACTTCCCGAAAAAGGTCAAGTGTGTGGATGACACTTGCATGTGGTCAGAGTCCATCGAGGCGGCTTTCCTTCAGGCATGTAAGTGGCTTGATTTGTGTGCACGGAACGGGATCACTCTGAATCCCAAGAAATTCCAGTTCGCTCAGAACACTGTTGAGTTTGCAGGGATGTGTATCACTCCAACAAACATCCGACCCAGCGCAAAGTTCTTGGATGCCATCATGAACTTCCCCACACCAACAGATATCACCGGTGCCAGGGCCTGGTTCGGACTAATCAACCAGGGAGCATATGCCTTCGCCATGACTCAGCAGATGAAGCCATTCCGATCCTTACTCAAGCCGTCAACCAGGTTCATCTGGACTGAGGAGCTTGATCGGTTGTTCCACCAGTCCAAACAGATCATTGTCAATGAAATGAAGGAGGGTGTTCACTTATTTGTTCCCACCAGAGTCACCTGCTTGGCCACAGACTGGTCTGTTGATGGCATTGGGTTCTTCATGATGCAGAAGTACTGTCAATGCAAGACCCATACCCCTGTCTGCTGTCGGGATGGATGGAAACTATGTCTGGTTGGCAGCAGGTTTACCCACCCCGCAGAGAGTCGGTATGCTCCAGTCGAAGGTGAAGCTTTGGCTGTTGCCTATGCACTCCATCAAACACGCTACTATGTACTGGGCTGCACAGATTTGATTATTGCCACTGACCACAAGCCACTCGTACAAGTTCTAAATAGCCGATCGCTCACTGACATACACAACAGGCGCCTGCTCAATCTCAAGGAAAAGACCTTGCCGTACAGATTCACAATCATCCATGTGCCAGGACGTAAGAATCTGGGCCCTGATGCTGCATCTCGGAATCCCGTCGGCCAGCCAGAACGTCTCCAACTGCCCGGAGAGCCCCTAGAGATATCCGAGCCGGAACATACTACCCTGATGTGCCATGACACTCTCACTAGCCTCAGCCAGCATGACAGGGACATGGACATTGCCAACGACATCTCCACGCTTGCGGGTGCGAGTAGCACTTTGGACTCCATATCTAAAGTTGTCACATGGGACATGGTTCGTGAGGCTACAGCATCAGATGAAACATTCCTCAGCCTTATTCACCAAGTGGAGGTTGGTTTCCCAGCGGAGGCCAAGGCTCTCCCGTATGAGCTGCGTCCATTCCATAGACATGCCTCAAGTCTGTGTGTTATCGACGGTGTTGTTCTGCTGGGCCACAGAATTGTCATTCCATCCCCACTTCGACCAGCTATCCTGGAGGCCCTACATGCAGCTCATCAAGGTGTCGGTGCCATGCAGGCGCGGGCTATGGACTCTGTTTATTGGCCTGACATTACCATCGACGTTGTTCGTGTGAGGGATCGCTGCTCTCATTGCCACCAGATTGCGAAATCTAACCCTATGCAGCCTCCATCGGATGTCAAGCCCCCAGACTATCCCTTCCAGATGGTGTGCAGTGATTACTTCACTTACAAGAACAATGACTATGTGGTTATTGTGGACCGTTACTCTAACTGGCCCATGGTCTTCAGGTCTGAATCTGGAGCAGCTGGCCTGATCAAGAGACTGCGTGAGACCTTTGTTACCTTTGGTATACCAGAAGGGTTGACATCTGATCTGTGTCAAGCACAGGATCACTTCAGTAGCAAACCCGCATGCCAACTGCAGGGCAGAGCTTGGTGTCAAGACAGTGAAGCGGATGTTGATGGATAACATCAGCCCTTCAGGCTCACTCGATGTTGACAAGTTTCAGCGAGCATTGCTGATGTACAGAAACTCCATTGACCCTGAGACTAGAGCCTCACCAGCTCTGATCCTGTTCGGCAGGCCCATCCGTGATGCCATACCCATCCCATTGGGTAGGTACTCCCCTCATGAAACTTGGACACAGTTGATGTCCCACCGTGAGTTTGCCCTTGCCCGTCGTCACTCTCGTGAACATGAGAAGTGGAATGAGCACACACAGAGACTCCCACCTCTACAGGTCGGTGACCATGTCTATCTGCAGAACTTGGTGGGCAACCACCCTCGGAGATGGGAACGCACTGGGAGAGTGGTAGAAGTCCGTCAGTTCCATCAGTATGCTGTTCGTGTCGATGGCTCTGGCAGGGTGACCATAAGAAATCGACAGCACCTTCGGAAGTTCACACCTTTCAATGCCTCCCACACTGGAGGCACTGGGACGAAGGCTGGTCCTGAGAACAAGCCTCTGTTGCCTCCACCACCCTTGGTGCAGCAGCCTTCCACCTGCCACAGTCCGAAGCCCTCTGCCCAGGAGACCTCTGTGCTCCCTGTGACGTCACCACATTCATCTTCACCTGGATCATGGATAGATCGGAGCCCAGTCCGTCCCTCACCCATCTCTGAGGATACTGTTCCTTCGCCAGTGTCCGCGGAGCCCTGCCTGCCAAGAGAGGCTTTGCCTGTCCAGTCACTGCCTCGGCCTCAGACACCAGTTGCCAGGTCGAGGACACCTCGTGCTCTAGCTCGACTTAAGCCACACAATCAGCCTGGGAGCACGGAACTCCTCCAGCCACGTCGACGAGGACATCGTCGTGAGTCTACACCACCCCCAGACAAGGATGGACTGTAGAACTGTGGAATGGAGAAATATGGACCTTTGTTTGGTTTCCTTTACATTCTATGTGTTCACTGTGTTGTGTTTCAGTTTTCTACATTACTGTAAAAACTTGCCCCTGGGGGAAGAGATAAACAGATACTAATCATACTATGTCATTGATGTGGTGCATATTGATGTATTGCAGGTAGCAGTCATCCTTTGAAATAAAGACTATTGAAAGGAAGATGTTCAATATTCATCTACCAGACTGTTTGTGTATTGGAGTGAGTGTTGCTTCTTTGACAGAGGTGTCAGACTGTTTGTGTATTGGAGTGAGTGTTACTTCTATGACAGATAAGGTACCAGAATGTTTGTGTATTGGAGTAAGTGTTACTTTTATGACAGGGAAGGTGCCATTGTTTGTGTATTGGAGTGAGAGTTATTTCTATTACAGAGAAGGTGCCGGACTGTTTGTGTATTGGAGTGAGTGTTACTTCTATGACAGAGAAGGTGTCAGACTCTGTGTATTGGAGTGAGAGTAACTTCTATGACAGGAAATGTACCAGACTGTTTGTGTATTGGAGTGACTGTTACTTCTATGACAGAGGTGTCAGACTGTGTATTGGAGTGAGAGTTTCTTCTATGACAGAGAAGGTGCCAGACTGTTTGTGTATTGCAGTGAGTGTTGCTTCTATGACATAGAAGGTACCAGACTGTTTGTATTTTGGAGTGAATGTTACCTCTACGACAGAGAAGGTGCCAGACTGTTTGTGTATTGTAGTGAGTGTTGCTTCTATGACAGAGAAGTTGCCAGACTATTTGTGTATTGGAGTGAGTGTTACTTCTATGACAGAGAAGGTACCAGACTGTTTGTGTATTGGAGTGAGAGTTACTTCTATGACAGAGAAGGTGCCAGACTGTTTGTGTATTGGAGTGAGTGTTACTTCTATGACATAGAAGGTACCAGACTGTTTGTGTATTGGAGTGAGTGTTACTTCTATGACAGAGAAGGTACCAGACTGTATTCTGGAGTGAATGTTACCTCTACGACAGAGAAGGTACCAGACTGTTTGTGTATTGGAGTGAGAGTTACTTCTATGACAGAGAAGGTGCCAGACCATTTGTGTATTGGAGTGAGTGGTACTTCTATGACAGAGAAGGTGTCAGACTGTTTGTGTATTGGAGTGAGTGGTACTTCTATGACAGAGAAGGTGTCAGACTGTTTGTGTATTGGAGTGAGAGTTACTTCTATGACAGATAAGGTGCCAAAGTGTTTGTGTATTGGAATGAGTGTTACTTCTATGACCATGATGACAGAGAAGGTGCCGGATAGTTTGTGTATTGGAGTGAGGGTTACTTCTATTACAGAGAAGGTGCCGGACTGTTTGCTGAAGGATGATGAGGAGGAAGAGAGTGACCTTGAGATTGACCCCTGTGCCCTCTCTCCCCACGGCTCGGCTCTCACCTCCCCGATGTCTGCAATCACTCACCAGGACGATCCTCTACCACAGATGGAGGACATTCTCGCTGCACTGGAATCAAAAGGTTCTCATGCAAAGAAAAAGCGAACACAAAAACACAAAATTTGCCCAAGGGCTAAGATAGGTTACCGGACAATTTTAGTTGAAACACGTTCAGGTTGAAACACGTTCAGATTATGACGTTCAGATTAACCAATCAAGGTCATCTTCGTGAACTTCAATGTCATCATTAAGTGTGCAGCATATAACCTTGTATTCATGTATGTTCAAAATACAAATACAAGGTCTATCTAAAAGTCTTTTGTTTATAGACAAAATTTACACGTTTCTTGTTGGACGTGACACTGAGATATAACACTCAATGTCATCTGAGGTCAAGTTCAAGGTCACCAAATGAAGTGGTATATATGACTTCCAATTTCAGCTATACCTACAAACATTTTTTGGCTGTAGAGGCCAATTTACACACTCAAGGGGTCTTTTAAGCAATTCAAAGCACTCCATCTTTATACACAATGTCAGGGACGCCAATTAGCATGTTTTATAACCAAAATCTCAAAACTGAGCCGATAAATTTGAAGGTGAACGACCAAAAATTAAATTTGGGGCCTATTCAGCCTAGATTTTGAGCATTTTGAGCAGTTCAAGGCACTTTCTACACTATAATTATACACTATATACATCTTTATACACAATGTCAAAAACCCCAATTACTATGTTTTGACCTAAAAATCTCAAAACTGATCAGTTTTCAAATAAAGACAGACAAGGTGCAAATTTGGGCATTTTTCGATCCAAAAAGAGTTGTTTTGACCTTTCAAGGTCATCCAAGGTCAAATTCAAGGTCACCACACAAGTCGCCATATATGACTTCCCATTTAAAAGTGCCAATTTCTAAGCTCTATCTTCAAGCGTTCTAGGAGTACAGTCCTAGCAGCTCCCATTATGAAGGAAAAAAGTGACATTCAAAAAGTCCAAAATTTTTTTCAAAGGGTGAAAATTTTTTTTCTGCCTAGAAATGACCCAAAATGGATAGTAACGCGATTTGGGGCGAAAAAAATTTTTTTTTGCCGACCCGTCCAAATTTTGTCCAAAAATTTTTCAAAGGGTGAAAATTTTTTTGTCGTAGAAATGGATAGTAATGCGATCTGGGGCAAAATTTTTTTTTTTCGCCGACCCGTTAAAAATTCAAAATGGCCGCCACATGGAGACCGGCGAATCAAGGGCAACAAAACTCATACACATCATAAAGGTACATAGGGGGAATCTTTTGAGACAAAAATCTCAAAACTGATCAGACAGTTTTCATGAAAAGACAGACAACGTGCAAATTTGGCCATTTTTCAACCCCAAAATGGCTGTTTTGACCTTTTAAGGTCATCCAAGGTCAAATTCAAGGTCACCACACAAGTCGCCATATATGACTTCCCATTTAAAAGTGCCAATTTCTAAGCTCTATCTTCAAGCGTTCTAGGAGTACATTCCTGGCAGCTCCCATTATGAAGGAAAAAAGTGACATTCAAAAAGTCCAAAATTTTTTTCAAAGGGTGAAAATTTTTTTTCTGCCTAGAAATGACCCAAAATGGATAGTAACGCGATTTGGGGCGAAAAAAATTTTTTTTTGCCGACCCGTCAAAAATTCAAAATGGCCGCCACACGAAGACCGGTGATTCAAGGGCGACAAAACTTATACACATCATAGAGGTAAATAAGGGGAATCTTTTAAAACAAAAATCTCAAAACTGATCAGACAGTTTTCGAGAAAATGGCCACCAAAGTCCAAAATTGGCCATTTTTCGTAAAAAAATAGCCGCCATTTTGGGAAAAATGCGAAAATAAAAAAACTAAAAAAAAAACCCCTCTTGAAATATTTTTAGGCATGTTTGTGCAAAATTTCAGAAAAATCCGCCTGTAAACTTTAAAGATACAGATGTGGACGGACGATGGACGACGGACGGACGACGGACGCAACGCGACGGCAATAGGTTATCGGACCATAGGTCCGGTAACCTAAAAACTTGGCCAATGTACCTTCTACAGAATGCATTGCATACCACTCAATAGGTATTATGTTCTCAACTTATAACTATTTCTCTCACATCGCCTTGCATACCTTGCAATATTACTGGGAAATTTTGACAGGTAAATTGAAAGGCCAAGATGCTCCCACAACGAACATCATAATATCTCAGCCAGGGACTGATATACTGGCTGAGGCATTCCAGGAGATCAAACAAGAATTGCTCACCGAGGACAGCAATCTCAGCTCGGATCTTGTCAGTGTCAAGCAGGAAGCCATCTCGGAGGACAGCAACACCTTCGACTCTGCGGTGGTTTTTGCCGGCAGACAGGTGACGAAGGATGGGTTCCTATCACCGGCACCCGTGATGCTGCCCCCAGTCCCCCAATACCAGTTTGGGGCTACACAGCGCCCAGCTACCACTCGCATAGACTTGACGCCCACTAATGTAAAAGAGGAGCCAGTGCAGGATGGTAAATATGAGGAAACTTTGTCTTCCTCTGATGATAACGAGGAAGTGATGGCCCATCCTGTGGAAGCCATTGACACTGGTGAACCTCGAACCAAGCGCAGGAAGACAGATGGACATGCAGCATCAGACTCAGAGGACACAGATGAAGAATCCACTCTGGCTAAATCTAAAAGGTCGCCATAGAAAATGTCCTCAGAATATACTGAGGATGGTATATGTTCATGTATTGCATTGGGATTCTATGTAGAAATCATCATGCGGAGAAAACACATGTTATATAACTGCAAAATTAATTGTGCGGTTGTGAGGTTGACAAAGAAAAATTTGATAGCTATGAGCTGTTTCTTTTCCCAGATGTATTCCCATGAGTCTGTATGAGGAGAAGAGACTCGTCAGGGCAATGAATGCAGTCACAGACGATAGTCTGCCATCACACCTCAGGAGACTTAGGAGGAAACTACTCCTTAGACAGGTTCATTCGATAGAATAACACTTTTCTGCAAAATGTCTTCCAAAACGTCACTAGATTGCAATATGTTTCAGGGTTATTTCTCATGGATTGCAAGTGCACATGTAGGTATATTTGCATGTAGTTATTGCCCGTATTCACTGACAGACCAAGCGAGATCGGGGCCAGCCAATCTTCGATCTGGATAGTTATATGTGCAGACTGAAAGGAGTCGATCACAGGATGCACCTTGATAAAGAGGTCAAATTCAGCATATTTCATGATTGGAATCTGCCATAGTACTTATATATTGTAGTGCTTGTTGACTGAAGTTCGTTATTGGTGTGAATTACAAAGTTGTAATTCTTACAATCAGACCAATTCTTTTTTCAGGGACTATCTAGTCAAGGAGAAGAATTGGTTGACAACAGAACAACAGTGTCAGGGTTTAGAATATTAGATCGGTTCCAGGTGAGTTATTTGATGAAGGTATGGACTGGTAGTATATTTACACTGGAAAGTCAAAGGCGAGATGTGTCGGGACTTGTGTAAGTCGATCCAATTAGTGAAGTTTGTTCTAATCCACAGAGCTCTCACCGTGGCTATTACAAGACTCAGGCGGTGTCATTCCTGAACAGATTAGTCGGCTCAGAGGATGACCAGCTCCAGCCAATCAAATCTCCCTACACTGCCAGGTACTGTACGGCCGGTCATAAGTCAGTCCAGATACTGTACGGTCGGTCATAAGTCAGTCCAGGTACTGTACGGCCGGTCATAAGTCAGTCCAGGTACTGTACGGTCGGTCATAAGTCAGTCCAGATACTGTACGGCCGGTCATAAGTCAGTCCAGGTACTGTACGGTCGGTCATAAGTCAGTCCAGATACTGTACGGCCGGTCATAAGTCAGTCCAGGTACTGTACGGTCGGTCATAAGTCAGTCCAGATACTGTACGGCCGGTCATGAGTCAGTCCAGGTACTGTACGGTTGGTCATAAGTCAGTCCAGGTACTGCACGGTAGGTCATGAGTCAGTCCAGGTACTGTACGGTCGGTCATAAGTCAGTTCAGGTACTGTACGGTCAGTCATAAGTCAGTTCAGGTACTGTACGGTCGGTCATGAATCAGTCCAGGTACTGTACGGTCGGTCATAAGTCAGTCCAGGTACTGTACGGTTGGTCATAAGTCAGTCCAGGTACTGTACGGTTGGTCATAAGTCAGTCCAGGTACTGTACGGTCGGTCATAAGTTAGTCCAGGTACTGTACGGTTGGTCATAAGTCAGTCCAGGTACTGTACGGTCGGTCATAAGTTAGTCCAGGTACTGTACGGTAGGTCATAAGTCAGTCCAGATACTGTACGGCCGGTCATGAGTCAGTCCAGGTACTGTCTGGCGGTCATAAGTCAGTCCAGGTACTGTACGGCCGGTCATAAGTCAGTCCAGGTACTGTACGGTAGGTCATGAGTCAGTCCAGGTACTGTACGGTCGGTCATAAGTCAGTCCAGGTACTGTCTGGCGGTCATAAGTCAGTCCAGGTACTGTACGGTTGGTCATAAGTCAGTCCAGGTACTGTCTGGCGGTCATGAGTCAGTCCAGGTACTGTACGGTCGGTCATAAGTCAGTTCAGGTACTGTACGGTCAGTCATAAGTCAGTCCAGGTACTGTACGGTCGGTCATAAGTCAGTCCAGGTACTGTACGGTTGGTCATAAGTCAGTCCAGGTACTGTACGGTCAGTCATAAGTCAGTCCAGGTACTGTACGGTTGGTCGTAAGTCAGTCTAGGTACTGTACGGTCGGTCATAAGGCAGTCCAGGTACTGTACGGTCGGTCATAAGTCAGTCCAGGTACTGTACGGTTGGTCGTAAGTCAGTCTAGGTACTGTACGGTCGGTCATAAGTCAGTCCAGGTACTGTCTGGCGGTCATGAGTCAGTCCAGGTACTGTACGGTCGGTCATAAGTCAGTCCAGGTACTGTACGGTCGGTCATAAGTCAGTCCAGGTACTGTACGGTCGGTCATACTGGTAAGTCAGTCCAGGTACTGTACGGTAGGTCATAAGTCAGTCCAGGTACTGTCTGGCGGTCATGAGTCAGTCCAGGTACTGTACGGTCGGTCATAAGTCAGTCCAGGTACTGTACGGTCGGTCATAAGTCAGTCCAGGTACTGTCTGGCGGTCATGAGTCAGTCCAGGTACTGTACGGTCGGTCATAAGTCAGTCCAGGTACTGTACGGTCGGTCATAAGTCAGTCCAGGTACTGTCTGGCGGTCATGAGTCAGTCCAGGTACTGTACGGTCGGTCATAAGTCAGTCCAGGTACTGTCTGGCGGTCATGAGTCAGTCCAGGTACTGTACGGTCGGTCATAAGTCAGTCCAGGTACTGTACGGTCGGTCATAAGTCAGTCCAGGTACTGTACGGTCGGTCATACTGGTAAGTCAGTCCAGGTACTGTACGGTAGGTCATAAGTCAGTCCAGGTACTGCATGGTCGGTCATAAGTCAGTCCAGGTACTGTCTGGCGGTCATGAGTCAGTCCAGGTACTGTACGGTCGGTCATGAATCAGTCCAGGTACTGTACGGTCGGTCATAACTCAGTCCAGGTACTGTACGGTCGGTCATAAGTCAGTCCAGGTACTGTCTGGCGGTCATGAGTCAGTCCAGGTACTGTACGGTCGGTCATGAATCAGTCCAGGTACTGTACGGTCGGTCATAAGTCAGTCCAGGTACTGTACGGTCGGTCATAAGTCAGTCCAGGTACTGTCTGGCGGTCATAAGTCAGTCCAGGTACTGTACGGTCGGTCATGAATCAGTCCAGGTTCTGTACGGTCGGTCATAAGTCAGTCCAGGTACTGTACGGTCGGTCATAAGTCAGTCCAGGTACTGTCTGGCGGTCATGAGTCAGTCCAGGTACTGTACGGTCGGTCGGTCATAAGTCAGTCCAGGTACTGTACGGTCGGTCATAAGTCAGTCCAGGTACTGTCTGGCGGTCATGAGTCAGTCCAGGTACTGTACGGTCGGTCATAAGTCAGTTCAGGTACTGTACGGTCAGTCATAAGTCAGTTCAGGTACTGTACGGTCGGTCATGAATCAGTCCAGGTACTGTACGGTCGGTCATAAGTCAGTCCAGGTACTGTACGGTCGGTCATAAGTCAGTCCAGGTACTGTACGGTCGGTCATACTGGTAAGTCAGTCCAGGTACTGTACGGTTGGTCATAAGTCAGTCCAGGTACTGTACGGTCATGCTCTGCACAAAATGATATCGGTCGTACCTTTCTAGGTTCAATGCTCCATAATACAAATACATGTCAAAACGTGTATATTGACCAAATATTTTACACACAGGTGTAGATAAAGTTGCACTATATTCATACAGAATGTTGAAACCTTTCATAAGACGGGACTATAAAAGCAGGCCACGGAAGTTGAAACTTCTTCAAGAAATCAAGGCATATCCACACAGGTGAGGACAAAATTTACATTGTGTTTGAACAGGGGGTATCTAAAGGATGGCTTAACTGTATCAATATCTCCTTGACTTGTGTTGCTGAATATGCTGTTTTTATTCACGTCTGATAAGGAATGACGACTGCTGGTCGGCACCCGACTCTCCTCCCATTGATTACTGCTATGTGAGACCGCAGCACATCCCTTCAATCAATCTACTGTGTCGGGAGTTCTTCTGGCCGGGGATAGACTGTAAGTTATTGTGTTACAGCTTCTAATGGATTGACTGTATTAGTATACTGTTAGTGTATGAGACACATTGTGACATTTGGACGTGGGTTCGTTCAGCCCAGATCCAATTTGTTTTTTGTTTTTTTTCAGTGTCGGAGTGTCTGCAATATCCTGATTTCAGCTGTGTTGTATTGTTCAGGTATTCACAACTTTTCCTTCTGCTACATTAACCCCCCGACCCCCGAGTTCCGAATATACTGAGTGTATAATCCTGTGTCCACTGGTCTTCACTTTCCCACTATTCAAGTGATTTTACATTCAGTGTTGTTTTCTTTCTGTCCTCACAGAAAGTTCGTGATTGGGTTTGCATTCATGGTTCCGGATGTCAAGTACAACGAGGCATACATATCATTCATCTTCACGCACCCAGAGTGGCGAGGGGCTGGCATCGGTACATTCATGGTCTACCATCTTATACAGGTACCTGTCAGCGCTTGGAGCATTACATAAATCAAGGGATTAAAACTAGTTTGTTATGACGATTTGAAATGCTTGGGGGACTGTGCCACAGATTTGAAACCAACCCGAAGGGGCGGTCTCGAATCTGTCAGCACAGTCCCGAACTTTGAAAACTTTGTGCAGGGCTGCGGGCTGTTCCACCAAAAAATTGGTGCATTTGCATTTTCTATTAGAGTGGCAAACAGAACAGTGCAGATCCACAAAGACACTGAAACATTATTCTCCTATAGCAATGCACAAAAACAATAGGCCTAACATGACCACTTGTACAAACATATGGCAAAACACGAATTTGAGACCGGCTTTGAGCGGTCACCGAAAACAAAATCACGTGGTCTGACACTGATGCCATGTTATAATATCTATTTAAGCATGCTTAGGTGCCTCAGTTTTTAATGAAAGATACTTTCTCCTTTCAGACGTGTATGGGAAAGGATGTGACGTTACACGTTTCGGCAAGTAATCCAGCAATGATGCTCTATCAGAAATTTGGCTTCAAAACGGAGGAATTCATCCTGGATTTCTATGAAAAATATTTTCCGGAAGAGGCCAAAGACAGTCGTCATGCGTTTTTCCTGAGGTTGAAAAGATAATCTTTTGGTGTCAAACTTTGTCCACAATGCCGATTTGTTCTCAGAAGTGTCCTGCTAGTCCTCTCTGTGCATTTGCTTAATCTACACCAGGTCAAACTCTGAGAACAGTTTACTGCTCTACGGTATGACGAAATGATACATATTTTTTATCAAGGTCATCAGAACTTTTATCTGTCACCTACAGTAAGCGAAGATCTGCAAGTGTATCGTCTGTTTGTTACAATATGCTAGAACTTGTTTGTTGTTGTTATAAATAACTCTACGCACCTGAATAAATTTTGTTGTACATGAAATTGTACTGTAAATATTCTTTGTGCTCATCCATTCAAATTGTAGCTGAACAAAGAATTTGACCAATGATGCTGATTTGGTGGCTGTCTGTCTTAGCCACTTGTAATGCTCTACATACGGTAGTACTGTCCTTCACGCTTTAGTATTTCACAAAATGTCAGGAAACTCGAGTGGCAAATATTTTAACCAACATTTTTGCTCCGAGATCATCAGTTAGTCGAAATCGGATGAAGTTTGTGCTAGAAGACACTGTCAATCTGTGGCCCGACTGCACATGTCATACTTTAGAAAAGTATAACTTAAGCGCAAGTTACACTCTACCAAGTGACCGCAAAGTAGAACTTTCACGGAGTGTAGCTTGGATTGCACATGTTCAACTTATGTCCTCACTTTGGTTAGTGTGCAGCGGAGGAATTTCTTGAGCATTCGCAAACTGCAGGACACAATACTCATGTCACAAGGACTTGCATTTTCAACTTCTACAACTGTGAACAAGGAAATCTGCTATCGATAATTCATAGCGAGATCTATAAACATGCTACTAAAAGCAAGAAATATTGGTGAGAGCATCACAGGGAAAAAATGGCTATCAGAACGTATAGATGCAATCAAAGACTGTCACCGTCTTTGATGCAGTTACCATAATATTATCTGATTCCATGGAATGTTCATAGAATTATATGATATCCGTTTTATAGATATCACGAAGTTTGTGTCAATTTATGGTCACCTCAAGCGAGTGGATGTATGAAATTATTCATTATAATCCTAATAATAACTGTTAAATCATATCAGAAGTCACGGATACAATATGTTTCAATTGGATGATTCATGCGCCCATCTTTGTATATTGGTACATCTTGCGAAATAATATCAGGTTAGATGTGGAAATATAAAACATAACATACTTTAAAGATATAGACTGTTGTCATCGCAATTATTCTGTACAAATGTACAGCCCATGATTTCGCGTTTTGGAGTTAATCCTATGGATTTGGAATAATATATAGCTCAATATTCGGTGCACTGCACCTCCCCCCAACGCAACATACATATTTCATTTGTCAGAGATCCGCGCTTGAAGATAGCAATCCCCATGCTGTCTTCGACATCTTCATAGTTTGTCCTACGCTTGTGTAATCTGTAATCAGTATACAAGAATGGCAAAATTGGAAAAAAAATCTGAAATACTAATTTGACTCGAGGTTTTATCTATATCGTCATACATATACATGTATATCTATACCTCTGAGAACCCCCAATGCTATAGTTGTTCAAATAACTTCAAAAATACGTACATTATACATGGCATACTGCGCTAAGTGCGGATTTAGGGAGGCTCATGCCTCACTAACATTTCACTAACTTTAAGGATTGATTGCATGTGATCGTCATGAACCTGGCAGTGACCAGCTGTCCATTCACTTATAATGTAAATATAAAGGTAACAAATTCATGAATTTACACACTTCCAACCAACGTGAAACTTTGCCTTTCTGATTGTTAGCCATCGAGGATTACTAACCGAGACTCTGTTTCTTACTAAGCATTGTTAGATTTGTTAAATTCATCGTTTTCATATGTCATTTTCCGACCTATTTCTCAGTCTACAAAATACACTCACAACAATGCGAGCGAAAGGATTATGCTGTGCAGCAAATAACTAGTGAGGCCAGTAAAACTCACAGGTTATATGCACTCGGGTGCACCGAGGTGTTTGGGATTATGAATGTTCAGCTCATTGTATTCATCTCACAGAAAGTATAGCCCTAGATATTCTCATTATTTTGACGACAACAAGGAATAAATATAAGCAACAGCCAGTGCTTGTCAAGCAGAACACTCGAATCTTCGTTTTGGTGAAACGTATAAAATGATTTATCTAATCATCAAATTGCACAGCTTTCGTGATATCATTTATGAAACCATGTCTCGGTTCATCATCCATGCGTATTTGTGTGTGTGCTAGCCAAGTGTTAGGTCAGGGGGTTGTATTGTTTTGGTGATTTTGTTACCTTTACTTTCACATTATAAGTCAATGGAAAAGTGCCTCAGTGCAGTCACCGGTAAGTGACGTGCAGTCACACCTTAAGGGCTTTTAAGGTGTTACTTCGACACAAAGTGAGAGGTGTGCAATCGAAAAGTGTGACTTCAGTTGAACTTTTCGTAAAGTGTGGCTAGAATACATGTGCAGTTGGGCCTGTGTGTTAAGCGTCAGGTGGGAAAGGGTGCAATATGCTAAGCTCTACCGGAAGTGGCGACCAAATAACACATGGCCGCACCTAGCTTCCACTAAGAAACTAGACGTCAAGGCCTAAAGATGCCTTGGAGGCATTTCGGTGTGATGATTAATTTATAATATATACTAGATATCGACGAAAAAGAAAAATGCCGACTCGGCAAACAAATTTCGGGTCAAGGTCAAATTTCATCCATAATACCAATTAGACATGTTTGTCTAGGGCGACGAGTCCAAAAATAACGTCCGTTTCGCTCTACGAAGCATCGTTTCCGAGATATCGACGAAAACGAGAAATGCCGACTTGGCAAAAAAATTTCGGGTCAAGGTCAAAGTTCATCCATAATACCCATTAGACATGTTTGTCTAGGGCGACGAGTCCGAAAATAACGTCCGTTTCGCTATACGAAGCACCGTTTCCGAGATATCGACGAAAACGAAAAATGCTGACTCGGCAAAAAAATTTCGGGTCAAGGTCAAAGTTCATCCATAATACCCTTTAGACATGTTTGTCTAGGGCGACGAGTCCGAAAATAACGTCCGTTTCGCTCTACGAAGCACCGTTTCCGAGATATCGCCGAAAACGAAAAATGCCGACTCGGCAAAAAAATTTCGGGTCAAGGTCAAAGTTCATCCATAATACCCCTTAAGCATGTTTGTCTAGGGCGACGAGTCCGAAAATAACGTCCGTTTCGCTCTACGACACACCGTTTCCGAGATATCGATGAAAACGAAAAATGCCGACTCGGCAAAAAAATTTCGGGTCAAGGTCAAAGTTCATCCATAATACCCCTTAAGCATGTTTGTCTAGGGCGACGAGTCCGAAAATAACGTCCGTTTCGCTCTACGACACACCGTTTCCGAGATATCGATGAAAACGAAAAATGCCGACTCGGCAAAAAAATTTCGGGTCAAGGTCAAAGTTCATCCATAATACTGTTTGTCTAGGGCGACGAGTCCGAAAATAACGTCCGTTTCGCTCTACGACGCACCGTTTCCGAGATATCGACGAAAACGAAAAATGCCGACTCGGCAAAAAAAAATTGGGTCAAGGTCAATGTTCATCCATAATACCCCTTAGACATGTTTGTCTAGGGCGACGATTCCGAAAATAACGTCCGTTTCGCTCTACGAAGCACGGTTTCCGAGATATCGACGAAAATGAAAAATGCCGACTCGGCAAAAAAATTTCGGGTCAAGGTCAAAGTTCATCCATAATACCATCTAGACATGTTAGTCTAGGGCGACGAGTCCGAAAATAACGTCCGTTTCGCTCTACGACGCACCGTTTCCGAGATATCGACGAAAACAAAAAATGCCGACTCGGCAAAAAAATTCAAGGTCAAGGTCAAAGTTCATCCATAATACCCTTTAGACATGTTTGTCTAGGGCGACAAGTCCGAAAATAACGTCCGTTTCGCTCTACGACACACCGTTTCCGAGATATCGACGAAAACGAAAAATATTTTTCCAGTTATCGTCCGGAAACCAAGTCTCAAAATTAGCCTTGATTTCATCCTCACGGACCTCGGATCCGGCTCAAAAAGAATAGGGTTCTTCCACATATCATTTCTGACTTGTGGTGAAAATTTGACGAGGATCCGTCAAGGCAATCTAAAGTTATCGTCCGGAAACCAAAAGTGGCGGAAGAAGAAAAAAAAAAAAAAAAAAATTCTGCTAAAACCATAAAATGCCTTAATTAGTTTTCTGTACTGAAATTGTAACTGGTATTTTTGGTCAAATTTTGAAATGTCTAGCCATATGTACCGTACATACTGTAAAATAATGTTTTTTGAGGGTTCACACAGTGACATCACAAAATAGATAGCAATGATGGATTAACCGATGATGTTTATTCAAACCATAACAAAAACATCAATCATATCATCACAATAGATTTATGCTCAATACAAAGGAAAGTGCCCACCAACACTTTCACAAACCTTATGCCACTGAACCACTTTCCACTGATTTTGGCAGCTTCTTACTGGGCAGATTTACAAAATGAGAAACACAAATGGATTCTATACAAAGAAGCTAAACGTACAATATACACGGATATATACATGTATATTTACATAACAAGCAATGAGATCACAGTGAATTTCTACCTGTTTTACAGTCTGAAATATGTCCCAAAGGTTTACTGAATGTGTATTTAATTTTGAATATTATTAAAAGGAAAATTCACACACTGCTATTGTGAGATTTGAGTAACACTGAAGCAAAACCTGAATAAATCACACAGGTCTGCAAAACAAGTCTTAGTTTTCAGAGGTCACATTGTGATTAGATATGTCTCCAGCTAAGTTTCAATCTCTCAATATTTGATCTTGCAATACATTTTAAACACCCATTTCCAATATCTGAGGAAGTATCCTGAATATTGACAAACATTATCACAAATTCAAGAGTTTATATTATACTGGGTTTGTGCCTTATGAAAAGTCAAGTTCTGTGTTTTCACTTGAACAGGTTTTGAATAAATTTGGGAGCTTTAAATTTAAGACAAACAAAACAATATATTAAAGTGAACATTTGAACACTGATAACCCAATAACGGTACATGTATCCCGGAACTTTCAGTAATCAACTCATGCTGGCAGTTAATTAATTTACCTGAGTGGAAATACGGACTTTGTCCCCCCGAATGTTGACCTGAAAATTGGCTGAACCAGAAAATATACCATCCACAAGCTAAGGTTACTCATATGATACGAAGTTCTTGGATACTAGTGCACTGGGTATTTCATTCCCCCAGGGAAAAAGCTGCAACAATATCAAGAAATAGTACCTGATATGCATTGTCTTGAAACAATAATGCCACAGACATCCATATTCCATATTTTCCCCACAACACTACACACTGTCCAAAGTCACTTGTGCCTTGTATCAATGCTGGGGGGTGATGGTTTTCCCTGCATACATTGCCCTATTGGGTTAAGCGAGGAAATACTTGTGATTATCCAAATGAATCATTCTGAACACAAATATCATTGATGCTGCCTTCAACAATTATACAAATTTTCCTATTAGACCCTCTTGCGTGGTTTTCTAGTTTCTACAGACGGACAAAGGCCTTATCATGGAGGGGCTCAGGATATACTGACATAGAACATTCTAAATACTTAAATATACAACATTTTCTTTGCTAATTCTCAATGAACCACATCCCTTCCCAAAGGACTAAAGCTGAAGAAACTATGGCAATCTTGCATGACATATACACTTTATAAAAAAAGGACGGAAAATGCAATCATCCTAGTGTTACTGTCTGATTAACAAGCTTAAACAAAATACTGGTACACGATTTGCACACCAACAGACACACAATATCGTGTTATAGATACAGATAACAGCATATATACATACATTGTTCTTAGTAAACTATGTGCAGTGCATGTTAGATTGCACATACATTCATGTCCATATGAAGATTACGTTTACAATAATATTATTGTTAAAACAAATTCATGCTCTTAGAAGTATGTATTATTGCCCAGCGCCGTAGAGCAGATTCATATCTGGATAGGGCGCTATAAAAGTTGCCATTTAATAATTATTGTCAAGAAACCACCTTGAAATCTGCATATCCAAGATACTTAATGCCCATTGTAATCATCCACACTAGTACCCGGTAACAGGCAAAAGGACAGTCTATTAATTGACAACTCACAGTACCCAACACTCCTGATACTTGTCAATCCAAAACTCAGCAAACACCTCCAAAAACTGTAAGTGCATAAAAATGAGAAAGAGCAGAAACATTGCTGCAAACATGACTTTTTTAAGTCTTATCTTTGTATGAAATGCAACACAAATTGTCGTACCATGCATTGCTGATTCAAGCACACACACCCCATGAGGCAAGCTTGAATTCAGCGACTGCCCACTACACTCTTTACATAACACATCCTAAAGAGAAAACCATAACAGAACTGATTTCATGCTATCACACCCAGCATGAGGTAACTTTGGCAGCATTCAAACAACCACAGTGATGGCTATGCCATTATCTATAAATCCATGCACTTCGTAGTATAAGCTACACTAATTTTCTTTGTTTACAACAAGTGCATACGAGACACAGTTAAAACCATTAATACTGTATCAAAATATCCCCACCCAATGAAAAGACGCATGTACACACTAAGCACTAATTTCCAGTTTGAATGTTCTATGCATGCAGGTTCGCTTTCAAAATGTATTTACAACATGGCACATATAGGAATAGTACACACGATAATACAAGCACACACAGCTTGCACTAACCTCCAAACAAGCCAGAATACATAAAACACTTAACAGTTTGCTTCCACATAAATCCCATTAATTACCTAAATATGTCACATTCACATTGTAAAACTGGGTTTGGTAACAGCTTTCCACAGAATCCACCACAGTTTTGACATTGCACAATGCACAGAAATGAGCTGGATGATACTACAAACATCCTCACCAGCTGCAAACACATAGATTTAACAAGCTATTGCACTGGAGAAAGCGATCTTCACGTCACATTAAGGACAACTGTCATGGTTTGCTAGAGGATGTACTATTGCTGAATGTCTGCCAAGCCTTGTCCTTGCTGGGTCTGCCGGCAGGACTGAACATCTGACCGTCGCCACCAAACTGAGATGCGTTCACATCTCCGAACGCAGGTCGAGTTCTCGAGTAGTCTGCGACTAGTGGGTGTCTTGCCCCAAATTCTGCTCCAAATGGTGGCCTGAATGTCGGAGGTCCCCCAAAGCTAACAGAGAAGCCTGGGCCTCGATGGCCAGCCAGTTCTGCCAGCATGGCCATGCGGGATCCTTCCAGATCAAATGGTGGCATGTCTATGTGTGGCGGCATGATACCCGAAGCCAGAAGATGAGGTGGTGGACCATGACCTCTCGATATGGCCTCGGTCAGGGCCTGGTGCGAGAATGGACCTTGGCCGAGACCATTGGCAGCCAGCTCAGCAAATGTGGAATGTGGTATTTCAGCAGTTGGTCGCATGGGACCAGTAGATGGCACTGAGGACCGGCCTGAGGGAGAGGAGTGAGGCCCTGAGAAGCTTCCTGCGACAGGACCTGAGTTGGTGGATCCTGGAGTGCTGGTATTAGTGCGTGACTGTGATGTTTGGCCGACAGGAGTGGTGCACGTCGGCGTGAATGATGAAGCAGAGTCTGGTCGTGCTAGGTCTGGTGTGCTGTTGGGTGTGCGTGATTGGCGCTGGGATTCACTGCTACCTGGTGTGGAAGTACTGTGTGAAGCTCCCTGATTACTGGCACTTCCAGCACCTTGCTTGCCTGATGTATGTTTGTTGGCTTTTCCAGAACCTTTAGAAGATTTACCTGTGTCACCTGCTCCTACGCTGTTGTCTCTGGTGCTGTGTTGTTGCCCTGAGTCTTTTTGGTTTTTCTCCCAGTCCTTACCCTTTGGGCGGAACTTTCCATATTTACCCTCTCCTGGTGAATTTGGGGGTGACTTATGAACTGAGCTTGGAGTCTTTAACCTGAAGAACTTTTTCTTGAAGTGTATATCATAATTGCTGTACTTGTCACCGTTGGGGGTTTTGTCATCAGTGTCATGGCTGATAGGGCTCCGAGATCGAGACCTTGTCCTGTTGGGAGAGCCACTTTGTCGACTGTGCCCACCGTGGGGCCCTGCATCGAGACTGTTGCTGAGGCCTGGACTCTTGCTGGAGCCTTGAGACCCTGACACGCCATGAACCCTGGGTGAGGTCCTGTCTCCAGGCGGCGTGCCAACAAGGTTACCAGTCCTGGCCGGATCAGTCACTGGCGTACTGTTGCCTGTGGAAGCCCCATGTAGGCGATCTACGCTGTCCACCTCACTATCCTTGCCGAGGCCGGAGTCTCTAGAGTCACTGCGAGAGTCACTGCGAGCGTAGTTCCCATCGCGTGGGTCAGGTGGCATGCCCAGCGGAGGTTTGATGTCTCGAGCAAGTTTCCCGCTGTCAGGGCCGTCTAGACGGGGCGGTCTCTCACACTCTGAACTCCGTCGTCGCAGCTCCCGTGTCCTGTCCAGCTCTGACGATGCTAATCCAAGCAGTGCATCAAAGCTGTTATCAATTTGAGCCTGCCACCGTCGAGTGGTTGGAGAGTCTTTTTGCCGCTCGCCTCCCAAGTTGTGTCCTGAAAAAAATCAGCATATTTGTCAGTTAAAATAACAATAAGTCATTTAATATACATCATTCATGTGTTCTATGAAGTTCTACCAAATCTTTCTGTTCTGATCTACTGTAAGTGTAAACAAACCAAAAACAATTTAATATAGAAAATATAATAATTATTTCACTACTCTATACATGATGCCACATATTGTGCAGTCAAAATTAAACATATAAAATGATCATAGCATCAGTGAACGATTAACAGTATTAATTCAGGTAAGTATGAAATAATATAGTGCAGTACCAAGTAAACATTTTGAAGCCACTAAGTAAAGATACCAACAAGAAAACATGATTTTGAAGCAATCACAAACGGTTTGCAGTGTTATTATACAAAGTGAAATTGCCAAAAAAGAGAGAATTGGGAATGTAAAAAGGTTGATTTCTTGGTGATATCATGTTACAACATTAGAAACTCAGCACAATATATATACAGGTGAAATCAGTTAAAATGGGTAGAATATGATACACAAAATGTGCTCTTTGGTGTTCAATTCTAACGCAATACACAATTACAAAGGGTAAAGATAAATTTTGGTGGGTTTGAAAAAAAAATTTAGTGTGATTAGTTGTCACACATACCACACATGTACACATATACATAGTAAATGTAGACAAGGGACCATACAAGTGAGAGTACTTAGATACAAGAACACTAAGTAACAGTGAGCAGAGGTATCTTAACAGATTGTCAACATCTCTTAGAATATGCTCCAAAAGTGTGAAGTCTCAAAAATACAGATGAGTGGTTACAAATACACTTTAGAAGAAATGTGATGTCACTATCAGCCCAGATATTCTCTGCTCCATGCACTACACATTGAGACATTTCAAACGAGAACAGCAACAACCAATACCATCAAGAACACAAGGATAAATATATTTATGTTTTGATGTATGTACATTCACACAATATGTTTATATTATGAGGGAGGGTGGGATAGGGGAATTAAGGCTAATCACATCCAGTATTTCCTAATAACATAATGCAAGACATTTTATACTGGGATAATCAATACCACAGGCAAACTTCAATCACATCATACAATACGTCAACAGAAGATGCATACATGTACATATTTTAAACAAATCTGAATGAAAATGGTCCTATTATTTAAGGACAAAGTGATATATCTTTCTGAATGTACCGGTAATCAATATATTATTAATCAGGAAAAAAATGTAATTTTCAAGAAAGCTATGAGGGCACGAATTCACAAAAAGGTTCAATTAGTATGCAAAGAAAGCACAGGTTACAGGTTACATCTGTTCACTTGAGACGAGGAAATGAAGTGCAAGCCTGACTTAAATCATACACAAATGATACAGTAGAGGTTATGCAGCGACAAGGGGCTGTGTACCTGTTCCTTCGGGGATCAAGGGCCCCATGCCATGTGTTTTGGTTGGACTTGGATCAAGTGGTGAAGATTTGGTGGATTCTACATCAGAGATAGCCGTGATGGCCAGAGGCTGGGAAGCATTGGACACCATGTAGTCAATATCGGAAGTGTGAGTGATGCCTCTGGCCCCCAGAGCATGCTCAGTTTTGGACCTGTAGCCCTTGGATCTGGGAGGCACCATGACGGCGGATGGTGCCGAGTCTAGACATGGGCCACCTCCACCTCTCATGGCACTGTGTTCATAGCCAGAGAGATTGGTGGCTGTTGTCCGACTGGGCTCCACTCCCCCAACATTTGTTTTCTTACTGACACCACCCATACCACCACCACTTAGATTTTTGGAACTAGTGCGTTTTCGGCGTGGCTTCTTACTAAGTTTCTCGTCGCTGATGACATTCTGACTGCCGACAGCCTGGGTCAAGCCATTTGCTGGCGGAGCGAGTCCCATGTACGCTGCCTGAGCGGCCACTTCAGGAGGTAATCCGTACGGGAACTTGGGTCCATTTTGCAACATTTTCAGGTACATTTCTTTGTCTGGCATAGGAAACGGAAAGGCTACATTTCCTACTGCTGCCACTGCCGCTGCTGCAGCCTGTGCTCCAGCTGCATAAGATGAGGCAAAGTTTGCAGAATCCCGATGCTCTGCAGCACGCTTGCTCTGTAAAAGGGCAGAAAAGGAAGAGATGGAATCCTTGCCTGTGACACTCGAGTTCTGGCCGCTGGCTGACATCCTCACTCCTGTGACACCCTTAGCTGTCATAGTTGTACATGTTCCTGCGATACTGTCTGTGCTGTATGTGGGAGATGTCAGACACTTGGGACTCGTGCTCGGCACTCGAGTTCCGTGCTCCAGATGTTTTACAGACTCTGATGAGATGGTACTACTGGAGCTATTGGGCCGACTGATCGGTGAGTAAACTTCTCTGACAAATGGACTGTTGTGTCGGCCAGGAGGCAGTTTTGCTCCATCTTCCCTGTGCACGTGACTGTCCTTCAAACTTGCTATTGGGATGGAAACTGGCAAGCTAGGAGGCCTCTTGTTACTGTCCCCTAGTGGTATTGTCACCTTAATACTGGGCATGCCTCTGGATGCGTTCAAGTTTGTGCCTTTCAGAGTTTCACTATCCATGTGAGGAGTTTGGGCAAAGCTTAGGCCATCTGGGTTAGGCTTCTGTTGTAGAGCTGTCCTTATGGCTGAACTTTGTGCGACCTGACTGAAGTCTTTCTTTGCTGCCAGCCCGGGAGACTTTTCCTTGCGTATTGGTGACTTTCTTCCTGGGGACTGCCCCTTTTTGACAGGCGAACCTGCAGGTGTACCTTTCGCACCACCATCATGTCCAGGTTCTCCCATCAGAGCGCTGGTGATTATGTTTTTTAGGTGAGCATCGAAGGTTTCCATGTTTTCTGGAGACTGTCCTTTATCAGCCTTGACTCGGTTCCTGCTGCCATCGCTGCGTCGTCGTGGAGAATTTCCCCGAGGAGACCCCTTGGTGCCTGTTCCAGTCGATCCAGCAGGAGAGCTGTGCACCGATGACGTCTTCGGAGACTTCTGAAAAGACTTCTGAGGCGAGTCGCCCGTTTTCAGCACTTCCAGAGTGGTCACCTCGCTCTCCAGTTTGTGTGCTCGGTCGTAGAGCTTCTTGCGCTGGGCCAGCGACATCGCCACTTCATTCAGGATGACATCTTGGCTGAGCTGGACTGGGTCCACAGGCTGAAGAAATTCATCACGCAATATTCAGTTCAACCCAACATGACCTATTAATCTTCATTAGGGTTTGAGCTGTTTTGTAAAGCATTTGGTTGTTTGCCAAAGATATACCCACCTTGTTTCCATTGACCTTGCCAGCAGCAACTGCATGGTCCATTATTTGTTGGTAATGGAACTGCATCTAAAAATAGAAAGTACACTCATTATCGTAAGCCCAATGCAGATTGTCTATAAGCAGAGTTGTAAAACAACAAAAAGTATAACACTGGCAATCTTTTTTGAGTACTTCTGTTGAGCATACCTGTGATAATGAAGACTATCATCACTAATGCAAACCCACATTACAAAGCCTGGAGCTAACAAAGATTACAAGAATTGCCTAGGAGCATACCAGTTTCTGCTGTTCCTCCTCTAGCTGTGTTGCTGTGTTCTGTATGTTGGTCGCCTGTGCCTGTAGCTCCTTGTGCTTCAGCACGATCTCCTTGGCCTTGGCTAGGAACTCTGCTGGAGTGTTAGCCACGATCCCCAGCTGTCACAGTAGATACACTCAATAAATTCCTTCAAATGACACTCCTTTTAAAAGGTACATATATGTAGAGAAACTGAGACCATCAAAGTTAACCACATTCAAGCAATCACATCTAATCTATGCAGATAATCCCCACAAAAGTTACTATTTCTAGTAGTAGCTCGACTTGATTTATGTCACTGCAATTCTTCTAAAACATAGGCACACATCTGGGCATAATTTCAGACTCCTTACAATATATCAAGCAGAAAGCTACTAGAGACCCATACCTCGCCAAGTCGAGCTCGGAGTTGTGACAACGAGTCCTTCTGTAGGTTGACTATCTGTTTCTCCAAGTGCGTGAAGCGAGATTTGAGGGCTTGTTTCCTTTCCTGCAATAAACACGACAACTCACTTCACAGATTTTGAACAGTATCAGGAAGGCAGAGGTCGAAAATTAACTTCTACTTCAGGCTATTTACCCGCTCCTGGTCAATCTCCTTCAGAAGAGACTCTCGGTACTTGCTCGTCTGCATGTGCTGTATGAAATGTGTAAACTGGTGCTTGAAGCTATCTGTAAACAAAGCCAGTGAGAACCATGGTCAAATCACGGTCATCGATATGATCATTACCTGGACTTATCATATCTTATTGGAAATGGTCACATACCAAAGAGGGTGTCGATGCTAGACAGCATCTTGGCGTTGTTGACAGGAGGCGGAGCGTGTTTCTTGACGTCCTTGACCTCGTCCTTGACGCCGTGATCTCGCGCCGCTGGCGACTGGAAGCAGTAGTTGTGCAGCGACTGACTCATTCGCTTGTCGTTGAAAGACTCAGTGCTGTTGTAGCCTGGAGAACAAAAACACTTCAATATAAACATCTGATGTTCAATTCTGTGGAATTCTGGAGAACTTTGGAAAAGTTCATGCACCCAATATAAGGGATGGAATATTTTTGTGAACAAATGACATAAATACTGCTCACTACATTAAACGTAGCTCTCAGAAATAAAGCAGCCATTTGGTATTTGTTTCATAAAGTATCAAACGGTAATTCCAAATGTTTCATCACTGAGCTCTGAATACATAGCAACAGCATTTGACAAAGCAAGATAACATACTGAGACGAGTACCTTCTTGTGTAGAAGAGATGAGTGCCTGCTTGTGGAAGAAATCTAAAGCATCCATAGCCGATGATGAAACTTTGTTTTTCGGTCTACGAGCTCCGATTGTACTTCGTTTTCGATGAGCTATGATATATATCAAATGTTTTGTATGTTTAATAATATAAAGCAGTACAGATTTGTGGAGTTAATGTTGTAAAGAGCATATGCTGTCACATAACTAAATACATCTGATAAATTGAGTTGAAACAAGAAATATTCATCACTACTGTCAATTCTTATACATGTACAGTGTACTAACAACAAATTACATCACAGCACTTACTGCTGGAAGTCCGGCGTTTCTGCAGTCTCTTTGGTTTGTTCGGTCCGCGGAGGGCTGCACTCTGTCCCGGTCGTCGCTTCAGTTTATCAGCGCCCTCTTCAGCTTCCAGAACTGGTTCAAACTCCATGTTTTCCTGTGGCTCAAAGCAGTACTGAAACATATCATTCATGCCCCAAACTGTAGTAGAGAGACAAGGTACTTACCTGGGTTGCAATCAAGACATCATATATCAGCACATAAAGACCACAGAATATACACACAGGACAATATTAAAGTTGATGAACAAATTGCTCATTTGATCCCACTGATGGTAGTAATCGAGGCTGCAAGGCCTACTGAATATCTTATTCCCTATCATACATGTCTGAAGTTGGAGTGGCTATCTACCTCATCGTTTTCTTTCTCCTTGTTGTGGTCTTTCTGTGGCTTGGTGACCCACTCTGTCCATTGTCGCCGGGTTGTGGGGCCGAACACGGGGCTATCCCTGCTGATTGGCTGCTCCATGGCGTCCATGTCCTCGAAGTCTAGAGGCTTGGCCGCCTGGTACGAGTGGTCTCGGTGGTCCCTCCCGAAAGCTCTCCTGCGTCCTGGTTCTCCCTTGCCGCTTATATTGCTGCCCTGTGATTGAATGCACAAATTCCACCTTGTAGCTATCCATAGTTGACTGCTTAATGACAGCATGAAAGCCACAATACATTTTTCAAGATGCTTCAAGTCATGCAGGAAAACAAACCTGGGAATCTTCACTGAAAGCGCCGATAACACGTCCTCTTCTGTCTTTTCTGACACGCTGTTCTTTGACTTCTGTTTCCTGCAAAACCATTGATCATGCGGTTTTCAGTGACACTGATAGTCTGGCAAAGTGCCAAGTCCATTGGGACAAAAGCTGGCTGATACATAAACAGGTTTGGTGACTAGAATAATGCTTTAAAAGACCACACACACCAGTTACAGCATGTATACACTACTTCACGTTGCAGTACTGATGGTAACGTAATGACCATACTACCTACCTTGGGTTGTGGATTTTTTAATCGATTGAAGTACTTTTCAAGCTGTCAAACAGAAATGAAACTCATGAGCTTTCTGTCATTCCAAACACCACAATACATGTACACAAAAATATACGTTAAAATTGCAAAAATTTGTCTACACAGTGTATAAATTTACTAAATATTTCACACCAACAAATACAAACTTGCTCTATAACTAGACATTTACATATACAGAAAGCAATTATGAAACTATAATTTGCACCAGCAGGGAATGCCAGGTAACCTCAATCAATACAATGTGCGTGAAAGTGTTTACCACAGCTAAATATATCATGGGAATCAACCAAAGCACATTGCAAAATTAATGACCTGTCATGCCTTGCCAACATGATCATGTTACAACTTGTCACACCAGGAGATTGTGATGAGGAAATATCAAGAGCATCCAATGGGAGGTTGCTTTAATGTAGCCTGCACGAGTTGGGTAATAGAGGGGTGACATTTAGAATGTGATGGCCGTCTTTTAATGGCAACAGGACACTTCCTGCAGGGTACACACAAGAACAAGGAGCTCACAGGTCCGAGCCAGCTACTAGTACCCACTGCAGCCCGGTACCCGGCGTCTTACTGTACTCACCAGCGATCTGTCTATAGTATGTATGAAGTAAGTAAAGGCCTTGCCAGTCCACGATACAGCCCCAGGTAGGGGAGACAACTCCTCTATGCTCATAATTGAGCCCACATCTGCAAGGTGTGAGATAAAAGGCCGTTTGTGAGCTGGCAAAGAGGTCTAAGGCTCGTCCTGGGCACCTGACGAGGGGGCTATAGGTGTCAGGCTCCAGGACGGCCTGGCCACAACAGCTACTCACCAACGTGCGATCTACGGTATGCAGGAAGTACGTAACGGGTTTCCCAGTCCACGACACGCCGCCTTTTAAAGGTGACAGCTCCGTTACATGCATAATAGCACCAATATCTGGAAGACAGAAAGGCACAGCGGCACCGTGATTAGGGGAGATGTGGGCAGGCAGAGAGACGGGGGAGACGTCAGTGTCTTGGAGACGCTGGCTCCGTGTGAGGCACCAATCGTGTGTGGTGACACCCGGACCGTCAACACTGGGCTATAACTGAGAGAGCGGCGGCCATCAATAGATACACACAGATACAGGTGTGGTCTGATACAACTAGTCAATATGGTTCATGGTACGATACATAAATAACACATCAACTGGAAAACAATTCAATCAGTGTGCCCATGGCATTCTACTTGTAGTATCTACGTAAGCAATATTATCATAACATCTACAAGTACATAGTTATTATTTACTAAAATACTAGGAATGCAACTGCATGCAACAAGAACAATGATATATTTAAGAAAACAATATTAGAACAATGTATCAGTTAACTTTTAAGACACTTATATCACTTAATAAGTATTTAGAAGACAGAATATTCCCCATTATCATCACAAATTATTAAAATTTAGCCCAAGGGCTAAAAAAAGGTTAACGGATAAATTAACAGTGTTGAACCACAACTGTTTTTTTTCTCACCAAATTGCCGGTCACTAAAAGGTCACTCAAAATCAAATTCAAAGTAACCATTGAAATCACTACATGTGACTTCCCATTTGAATGTGTCATTCAAGAGCTGTCTTTGAGTATTCTAAGAGTTTACCCCACACAGCTATCATTACGAAGAAACTCCAAAATATTTTTTCAAAAGCAAAAAAAAGAAATTCTTTTTGTCAGGAAATGACTCAATACAGAGTTCTTCTCATCGACCTGTCAGAAAGCCAAAATGGCCACCACATGCAGACTGATGGTTAAGAAACAACGAACCTTAAATACACATCACGGTGGTACATATGGGAAGAAAAAGCTACTGAACAGATTTCAAGAAGAAGGCTGCCATAGTCCAAAAATTATCTTTTTTTGACAAAAAAGGCGGTTTTGACAATTCAAGGTCATTGAAGATAAAATTCAAGGTCACCACTGTAACTGTAATATACGATTTCCCATTTGAATGTGCCAATATTTCAACTCTATCTTGAAGTGTTCTAGGAATTTATTTCATACAGCTTTCATTATGAAGGAAATAGTGAATGTAAAGTCAAAAAAAATTTTCAAGAGCAAAAGATTGCTTTTCGATTTTTTTTTATGAAAATGGCACAAAACAGATAGTGACTTGATTATGGCCAAAGAAATTTTTCACAAAAGTACTCAAGGAAAATCTTTTTCAAACTAAAATCTCAAAAGTGGCTGAACAATTTTTGAGAAAATGACCACCAAAGTAAGAAATTGGCTGTTTTTTTTTTTTTCAAACTAACAAATACCCCCTTTTCAAATTAATTTTAGGTTTTCTTGTGTGAAATTTCAGAAAATTTGTTTGCAAACTTTTAAAAATATACGGATAATGATGATGGGCACAACGCCATGCCAATAGGTTATCGGACCGCAGGTCCAGTAACCTAAAATCACAAGTTGCAAAACACAGTACTGTGTTGCCTGACTGCCGTTCTTCACGTATTCCAATCTGAACCTGCTAAACACAGTCCCTCTCCCCTGAAGCCACTTCCTCTTTAAAAAAAACCCGGCTACAAATCCTGTACCACCAGCCAAAGTAACTGCCCTAGATTTATTTATAGCCTGGCCCGGCAACACAGACAGTTTGTTCTGTAAACCCGACAACATGATTGCCTATTGATTTCCAATATCAGCTGCCGCTAACGTCGAAACACACCCAACAAAATCCACATGAAAAGATGCCAAGAGCAAGTTCATCGATCTATTTCTGATAACCCAATGACCACAACGGGTGATGAATGAGAATAACATAGGCAGAGGCCATAGGGGCTTCAACCTGTCTCATACGCCTCCCGAACCCCTGCCCCCTCCCAATTCACAATGATTCAAAACCGCCATTGCAAAATATGCCACTATTTCTGTGCAATGCCAGTGTTCTGCAAAATGACCACCCTTCTTTCCCACCTAACAAAGGATTCTGAACATTAATGCCACTCTTTGTCACTTACCACTAAGGTTTCTGTCCGTTATCCGGAAGTTCAGTGGACAAAATGCTTTCGAAGAGACTATTTTGCTGCCTTCTTTCATGTTAGCAAACCGCAACTTGAGCTGAAATAGAGAATATCCACTTTAACAAAAGTCTCTACACAAATTTTTCCATAAAAGATCAGGAGATATTTTACACGAACCGCTCTCAGAGTTTACGCTATGTACACAGGCCTGTACATTTGACCTTCATTACTGCAGCAATATTGAATGATCTGGCAACCTGCCATAATTATTCGTTTTTGCCAGGAAGGAATTTTATCGCAAACACAGTATGATAAACTTTATCACTAGACATATGTTACTATTCACGGCAAAAGATATGAAAGCCAAATTTTTGCTAAAAGCCTTGGATTGATGATCCTAAGCAGTATTAAACTATGATAGATAACTAACCTGGTGGTCCACTTGTGGACCGAAGGCAAAGTTGTTGACAAACACAACCCTGAAACACACAACAGGTACACAATTCTGACAATCAATTCTATATCATTGACTTCATGTAACTACATTGTACAACATATATATAACCACTAGTGAGATTTAAATCATAAGAGGTAGCTGGAATTATATCTAAAATACAACAAAACCAACCAAAATCATATCAACTTTATGAAGACTGATGTCAAACTTTACCATGTTGACCAAGAATGACCAAGAATGATTTGTAAGTTCGAAGAATTAGCTGCCAGACTGATTTATAGTCCATAGTGGGTTCAGGCTATTCAACGGCAATGGGAAAGTGGTTGTATCCAATTCAACCTCACTTAGACGCTAGCATATTTTTGAAACTGAACAGTACAGTATACCGTTTTAACAGTTTTTGGTTTGAAAACACAAAGCACAATGTCAATGTATCAACTTACCTGCCATTTTTTCAGAGCCTTTGGTTCACCGAATTATGACAAAACTTATATTGATTTCAAATTGTATTTTGGTCACTGATTATAATATCCACGTGTTCTTTATCATGCCACCTGGACAGTATCACTATGTATCAGCTGGCTAATGTACAACCGATCTCCAACTTTAGTCTTTACACTCAGTAGACCAAAGTTCAAGAACGTAGTACACACACAGAATGATGCAGCACGTGAACGGGTCAGTGACTTACGAAGCGTTGTTTATCCGTTCACGCACGCTATCGCTCAAGAAATCTCCTTTTTCGAGTTGATAGTCACTGTAGATCTTCCCATAGAACTTCATCCACTTTTTGAACTCATTTTCCATTTCCTGCCAACACAGAAATCATCGAATTGCCTTTGAGCGGAAATTTCCTTGCCCTTACAACACACAAAGTATAGTCAAGTAAAAAATGTTATGAACATTGAAATAGTCTCGTCAATAATATCGTCACATATATGTCTGGTGATTGGAGAATGTCTCTTCCACTGAAACACATCCTCAAAACAAATACAGTTTGATCGATATATCCCATGTGATGAATGCCTACTACAGTAGCTGGCTCAGATGGTACACAGAGTTTGAGTTACTGGGTCACTCATCTAACTGTACCAGCAGCTGATCAAGCCTGTGATTGTGTACTCCACATCTGCTGATTTTATGCCAATAGATAGCCGGCACTATACTGGTACTTATACAGTACACCTGCAGTAGTCACATTGCTAAGTAACAGGTGTAGACAGTGCAGTATTCCTGCATTTACACGCGATGATACACGTATCTCAGCTTTTGCAGTGAAGTGACAGAAGCAGATATTTGATATTATTTAATCCCAGCTAAGACTGAGCCCTGCTATCCAGCACAGCACTGCTTTCTATCTGCGTAGTTTGCTGCTGTGCCCTACTTAATACTTGGCTGTTATCCCAAGTGGCCACACCCCCACTTGCATACATAACTTACCATGGCATATTCTGCAGGCGCATCTGCCTTCTCCACTCCAAAACACAGCTTGCAGGGGGTGGCTGCCGCAACTTGTAACACCACCTGTCCAACGCCTGCAGCAGTGACACAGATCATATAGACATACCAAAAACACACATAATATTCATAAAGGAACCCAGCCCTACCTCCCCCTGCAGCAAACCCAGGACGGCAGACAGCCCAAGGATGCCAACTGAATACAGCCAGCCCAATACCTTCCCTGAAGGCTGCCAGTGGCAAATAATTTATGTGGGTAGGGTGGGGGACACTGCAACAATTTCTCTGTGACAACCTACGGAACAGCCTTCAGTACAGTTACATGTCACGTCCAAACATGACCCAAATAGCCTCACACTGTAACAGCAGCCATGGAATCATGAGCTGCTGTAATGTTTGAGAACAGAACCGATCATAAGCAGGTCAGGAGGGGGGTGCAGTCCATCAGACATGCTGTCTGCTCGTGTCTGCTACACAACTAGTCCCTGTCAATAAATCTCCAGCACCATCCCCCATAACTATCTGGCTGCCAGCCAAAATCTATCTCGCATATATTTTTATAGCATTAGAATACAAAATTGTTAACCCTTTCAGCTCCAGTTTGACCCCCTCCATGGGTGCAGGAGTGCACAAGCAGTCACGGAACAGTATGGGGAAATTAAAGGTGCCCATCCTCCAGGAAAAATTATCATCAACACAAAGGATATTTACAGGCAAGAGAGATATTTCCTAGAAGATTGACTGACACACCCCTTCAAGTACAAACAGACTGAATATATGGACCATCTTGGTATTGAAGCAGAAGTAACAAAGGCCCTCTGAGCTATGTGGTTAGCTTCAAGTCCACTCCTTATCTAAAGTATTGCAGATTTTTAGGGCTATTTTTCCCCCCAAGAGATAAGACAGATATGACAGATATTTTCATGAAATGAACTAGCCGATTCACATCTAGAATCTCACATCTGGTTCATACTGGCTGACCCAGATTTGCTGGCAGCATTCTGCAACAACAAGTTAGGGATCTAAGGGCATAAATCTGGCACATGTAAGCAAACAGACAGCTATTTGCAGGCAGTGGTCCACATGGTCTTGGAGGCACTCCCGAAGTTGGTGCGTATCCAAGGCAGCCAAAGAACATCAGCCAAGAGTTCCATATTGCATCCAAGGCAACACCCAGTTTTTAGGTTGAGGTTTTTTCCAGCTCTGGAGAGCAGTACCAATTTAATCTGTCCTTATAGTGTGGACTGAGCCCCTCCCAATCTCCTATCTCCATCCTCTGATGGTTCACCACCTCACTATCTGTACCAAACAGTACTCGGCAGCAAAATGGGATGAAAACTAAGGTAAACAATCTCTGGAGAAGCAGGAATCTAGATAGTGGTGAATTGTGGCCTTTAGTTCTTAACTGCCAAGCAGAACTAAATCTACTGATAACCTGGAGAGCCAGACTTATTAGTGCATAAAGCGCCAAGTCATGGCTGTTTTTATGTTCAGGTAAATATTATCTAAAGAATGCACTGCACGGATTATTATTTGGCACATAGAAGTAATTTAAAATCATGAAAATGACTACAATGTAGAAGGTTTGCAGACAAAGGAATGTTAACTGTGTATGGAACAAGTGCGGCTCAATACTATATTACTCCATGCCAAATCACATGAGAGAAAAAGCATCCAGGCATAGTTTTGTCATGTTTATCATGTCAAACTGCCCAGGGCATTGTCCACAACACATTTTCATGTCCTTAGGCCACAACAATAGATATTAACATACATTAACAACCCATGTTTTGTGTTAAATATCTTAGTTATTTTTGCCTACCTTGTCCTACATATGTCATACTTAGATTTCTGACATACCTGCCACCCCCAGACCCTCCCCCCCCCCCCCCCACACACACACACACATACACGTACCAAGGAACCGACCCAATTTTTCAAGTATATATCGTACAATTGACTGTGTAACTGAGAAAAGCAGGCTCACCACTGCCAAGGTCGATAAACAGATCATCTTCGCCAAAGTTGATTGACTTGATCATTTGGTCCACCAGCTCAAAGCTTGTTTCTCCATAGACCTGCCGAGTGAAAGAAAACAGCCTTGAGTGAGGGTATGAAATGACTGGTACAAGGTGGACCGATGACACTCACCTTCAGCCCTGTCCACCGCAAACAATGCAATATTCATCACACACAAACTCTGATCAGGGTCAAGTACTGCTCTATGCCGCTAAACTCTTGCACACAATGGATATTTCTACAGATGAATGCTGCTCAAGCAGTATTTATAAGGTGTTTCAGTATCTGTATCAACAATGATTGTCAGGTACAAGAACAATGAAACCATTGATCAGACTTTCACAAATCCTGTAAGATGAAGTCTATTTAGTACTTGATAATATGTACACTTATTTTGTTTATAGAATATCTAGCAAACTGCACACTTCTTTTGCTTGCACACTCATTAAGTCACGTAGCTAAACCCTAAGTGCTCCTACGGAAGACTGTTAGTGCCAGGTGTGAAAATATATTTAAGTGGCGGCCGCCAAATAAATATATTTTCACACCCTGCAGTATCTGGCCTCAAAGGGCTTCGGTAGTGCTCAACTTCTGATATCCACTCTGGCAGAACATAAATAAAAGACAACCTGGACACTAGCCTAGGGCATGTTAGAAGTGTCGCTTATGTTCATACTACAAGTTCCTACATGTAACCCATTATTAAGCTCATACTAATCATTATAAATTTTTTAGGTACAGGTATGACACTGCTGGTATAAAAGTCAGTCTGGTAGTCTGAACCTGCAAGCGCTAGAAGCTTGTACATTTGTACATTCACCAATGCCGGTAGAACCTGTTTTTGAATACACTTTGGAGTTCTCAAATTGCACCAATAAACTTAAAGGCCTTTGAAGTACCACACATAATTTGACCTTGTCATTGACATTTCATTCAAATTTAAAAATCATTCTACATCTACAAATAAAAAAAACATATTTACAAGTACTACAAATACTTCAACATCACCCTTCCCACTTCATTCCCCATCAAATCAGACCCTACCATGAGCCTCTCCTGTTAAAACCCTAGATAGAACTGATCACCACAGCTTGTTAAAAATATTTTGTCAGCAATACACGCTCAAGAGCAGTTTGCAGATAATATTGATCGCCTCGTGTTTTGCGGGTCACTTGCATACATGTAGGGACATGTGGATCAATAGTTATCACTGTAGTCTCACTGCATCACGTCATCTGATGGTACCTAGAGCTGGGTCTACAAGTCGGTGAGCGACCGACCCAGAGCGAAGCCAGCTTGTCCTCACAAGGCCCCCAACCCAACCCAAAGCTTGAACGTCAGCCAACACCAGCTAACAAGGAACACAAAGGGTTAATGTGTCGGCCATTTCTGAAAGGTCAGGCTGATGAACAGCCAACCATTAACCAGATAGAAACCCCATTGGTCATAAGCACAGAAATTAGACATGTAACATGTGTAATGTAATCTATAGGGCTGCCATTTTATTACAAAATATTGGTATTTTTTTTATTCATGTCAATATTACACAATACCTACAACTGTGAAATTGACTGATTGAGTTTATTTGTGCAGGCGAGTGAAACAGGTCAGACAACAAGGGCACTCTGAGCTGTTCACATACAAGTAGCAGAAAACCTGCAAGTAGTGAATGTTGAAATGAACCACACCCCAAAGCACAGAGCTAGATATCAGCCCTAGCAATTCTCCATTTAACTCCCAAGGTAATAATCATGGGCTTACTGAGCACAGACCATGGGAAAGATGGCAAAGAAGAACCTAATCTCTTAGAGCGAATAACACACTGGGAGACACGGGAGACCTTGAGGGATGGACTTCACATTAGATAGATCTCCCTGAGTCCCTTGCAGCTCCAGGCCCTGGAGTCGGGTGTGGTGGACAGTCTTCTGATGGTGGGCGTACCATGCACAAGTATACATTACAGAAGGTGCACATAAGCCAATGGACAGAATGCCATATTTGGCTCCAGTAGTGACGTGAATAGGCAGCGAGGAGGGGTGGACAATGTCTGGGATCAACGCTGGTGACAGCAGAGACGCAGAAAAGGGAGGGGATGGATGGAGGGACTAACCGGAGCCAGGCAGCAGCCAGGGAAGCAGGCAGACTGCCGGAGCCACAGTCCTCACCAGCCAGGGTATGTGACAGCCAGGCACTGCTATGGCTCCCTGCTCCCGTTACCAGCACGCCAGCAAGAGTGCTCTGTCAGCAAGTGCTTTTCGTTCCCAGTCCGCTGTTTTTTTTTTCTTGTGATGTTCTATTTCCTTTTATTGAACATCGCATGGAGCCGTCACTGTTGCTATGGTGACAAAGAGCACCCAGTAGTGCTGTTGGGTGCAGACTGTTGTTCACTAGTCCACCAGACTCACCATGACATCTCATGTAATTTATCTTCCATTTCCAGTTATTTCTACCTGGAGGCCATAGCAGTAAATTATTCAACAATTCCACTTTGCTCATTTGTAGTGCGTATGTGACTGTGTGTGTGTGTGTGTAATATTGACAGGACAGTGCCCACTGGTACCCAGAACAACACAAAGTCATGTGAATCAGTTGACGGAGGGGTGGGCCTGGTGCAGAGCATTGTACCTGCAAGAGTATAACCAAGATGGTGGTTGAAGCATATATTCTAAAGAATCCCTCTGGGCCGAATAAATTATATATCACATAAAGTAATCACCTAGAGTACAAAATACTTCTAACTCCTGAACAAAGATATTATTGACAGACAAGACTTGAGATGTGTCTCCATACAAATACAGTGCTGTGCATGCAGTGTGCATGAACACATTCATGTGTATTACAAGTTTCTAATGATCAAGGTAGCCATTTTCTGTTCATATGTATGTTTCTAACTATGGGGGATTGCCTGGAAATAAGAGGAGCTTGTACAAAGATTTGATGGATAGCCATCGCGAACCCCTCTGTCCCCCCCCCCCCCCTCCCTCCGCCAACCCAGGTTTGCAGTTGACAGTACATGTGTGTGTGTCACTGATGTGGCGCCAGACCAGATTACTCGCAATTACTGTAAAACGACTAATATTGGCAGACAATTTATTTGGCGGTAGGGGATCGTCCGCCAAATTAAATAGACACATGTTAAGAAATATATGTGGTTTTGAAACCGCCAACTTAAATCTCCGCCAAATAACGTGGGGCACACAACCGCCAAATTTAATAGCCGCCAAAATTAGTCTTTTTACAGTACCTGTGGCACACAACCCATTCCCACCGCCATTCCAGTAGCAATCCTATTCCCAAGAAGGTCCCTGCCTGGAATTGACAATGTGACAGAGGCTATATATATCAAAGGCATTAGCTGTTTCAGGGACAAACCTGGGCAGTGAGTGAATTTACATCATTTCATATCGGATCTCAATTTGTGTTGTCTGCATCAACACGACAACAAGTACTTCTCCATTTTACTATAGATGTACGCATTTAGCCATGTTCTTGTATACAAAAGTCATGTACAACTGTACTTAAAAACTTATATAATATATTCTGGGTTTCTTTCATGTGAAAACAATGTAATATACAATGATCCTCAATTATTTGACAGCAAGGTCACATCCCGAAAACATTGTCAGCTGATTCATCGAAACTGATTCAGTGGCTACAAAAATAGACATTAGAAACCAGACCAGCCCAATTTTGTGAATAGCACAAATTCAACCTTAGAACCTACATGTTATCTATGCCAGGCTGGGCTTCCTGCCAAGTTATCCCATTTTGTTTTAACCCTTTGGGGCCAGCTTGCGGCATAGCCCAGGCACAGGAAGCGAACAAGCAGAAATAATATTCTGTTCACAACGCGCAGGGTCATCATCGTGCAAGAACCGATTGGAGCCCAACCCACATAGTAAATTATTTTCTCGCTGCTCGCCAAAATCAATAGGTTTTGCTGTGAGCGGGTTCTGCACTGAGGACAAACACATCCGCTAGTTCGGGCTGGCGGTCCACTGATCTGCCAGCCTGGATTTGAGTCTGTGCCAAGCCTCAGTCAGAGTTGTTCCGAACCTGGAGCCACTGCCAAATCTCAAGGACACTTGCTCCCTCGTGTTGACTGTACACAAACTGCCATTCATTGCACACAAAGTCTCCACTGGGGCCTGCCAAACTTCACGTCTTCTGGCAAGGACATGAAGTCTACAGAAAGTCTGAGTGAAACGTGTACCAATATCCCACGAACCATCTTTAGCAGTGCTCAGTAGATATCAATACACATTCATCATGTTCACACAAATGGCAATTTTGTTATTTGTTTAAAATACCTTACGTACATTATAAATACTTGTGTTCATTTGAATTCAACGAAGAAGCTGTTGGGGATATGTTCATGTAGCAGGCCACCAGACATTTGCCTGCCTGCAAAGCTCTAGATAAAATACTTTACTTGTATGCGTAATTCATGTCTCTCGATCTGGTACCTGGAAAGCATGAAGGCTATTGCTGTGTATCTACCGTATACCCCGGAATTCACCAATTGCTATGTTTTCTGCTCCCTTTGGTACATATAAATAGTACTCAAGTATATGTGCCCACAACACAGACATGTCTACGCCTGATGTACAGCAAATAATGGAACATATGCCGCCAATGTTAACCCTCTGTGCAAACTTCATGGCATGACGCAAGTTGCAAGCTGTCAGTAATAAGAATTTTTATTACTTGCGTATTTTTCTACACGCTCCCTCCCTCCACTCACCCATTATTAATTTCGGTCTGCATGACTCTGACAACCAGCTGTTATTTTGCGCACACAATTTTATGCTGGATCTATCGATCACACATCCACAGACACCACAGCACTAACGATTAAAACATGGCGGCAATGCCAGCAAGTGCATTTTCTGAAACAAAGAACACCTTCCTTGCTCAACTGTTGTTCTAGTCTTCTTACTTTTTGCTCAACAAGGCCCAGCAAATTTCAGGATAAAAGCTTTGATGCACCATTCTATGATAAACGAGCAAGGGTCATTTCACTGTCCTGAACTTGACCTGAGGAAGTGTTCGACTGCCATTGTCTACCAAGTGATTTACATATAAATGTCTCGAGGTAATTGACAGCATGATCATAAATCCATTGCCAGACAAAGACGATTCTACCAGGGTGGTTTGCTAATGAGCTGGGTGATTTAAAAGCCATTCATAAAGACCAGACTGGAAAATGTGCTTTGCCAATGATGGCTATAAATAAATGCGGCATTGATTCAATGCTCATCAGAAAATACTTGCCAAAAAACTCTAACCATTCACTTTATTTTTTAATCTCATGTTCTCAATACCAGATATTCTGAAACAGTCAGTTTTCCTTCTTAATTCCAAACAAGCATCCCATTTCAATGCTTGTATATTCATACAGATGGTGACAAGCCTCTAATTATACTAATGCATATTTCTAAAAAAAATTCTGACACTTCATTTTGTGAAGATTTGGGCACATATTTTCACAAGACAACAATACACAAACTCACAATTTTACATGTGATACACAAACTTCTATCACAAAATTTGGACATCATTGCAAAACAACACATTCAATTATGATAATGTATCCCAAGTTTCTTGAGAAGTCGTCCCAGAACCACGGTCTTTTTCGGGGGGTACAGCAAATGGTATCATATGAAAAGAACCTGACAGTATGCTGTATAAAATAAACATTTATTAAGCGCTCCTTTATAGAACGTAGTTCTAAGCAAGGGCACTGTACACTTTACTCCAGTCTAGAATGACTACACAGCTGCCACAATCCGGCGCTAAACTATAGCATCCTATTGAATGACCGGTACCCATTTAATCCTGGGTAGAGATAGACAATTAGTGGTGCACACCTTGCCTAAGGATGTAAGCGAAATAATCCAGTGGTCCAGCCTGAGTCTCGAACCCATGACCTTTGCGTTACGAAACCAGCGCCTTATCCACTGAGCTACCCACCCACTTGTGAAGATTTAAATAGTACATCCATTGCACCACAAATGTAACAGCCATGCATGATTTGTGCACTGCATTTTCACTAGACTATGAATTGACATTCTATTGAATAGACATTCAATGTTTGCACAATTTTACAGGTTTTACAGTGCACAGCATACCTCTGGTGAGAAGGGCTCATACTGGTTGAGTTTGTCTGGGTCAATGACAGCTCGGTTGTAGCACTGCTGCAGTATGTGTTTCAGCAATCCAGCCGATGGTCGAGTCCTCAACTGCTGAGGCCTTGTTGTTCCCTTCCACTGTCGACAAAAATTTGAGAACATCAATAAATTTCAATTCATGAGAGATATCAATCGAAAAGGTACTTGTAGTAGTATATAATTCATTCATAACTATGCTTTGAACCAAATCAAGCGTGTGACGGTTGCCAATGATAAGCAAACATTCATGAAGATTGTCACTACAATACAACTCAGACTCAAGTCGTGAGCTGAATCAAACCCATGATCAGGAAGTTCCTAAATTGATACACATCACACCCAAATCCTGGCCAGAAGGCTTACCAACTGAAGAAGACTATCCACGGTTCTGTTGTATTTGTCACACAGACTTTTCATGCTGTCATAGCTGCAAACATAAAATCCTTCATGAAAGAACTTATTTAGAATGACAATCAGTTGGACTCAGTTTGTTCATTTGTGTTAAATAATCTTCCTAACTAATTGTTTGATACATTTATATTTCATTTATGTATATTTCACACCTACATGACAACAATATCCCAAGAGTAAACTACCTAAATACACGTGTGTCAAATATTACACAACATGTGAGTTGGCAGACACTGACAGTAATCAGAATGAATATGATACCTGGATGTATTGTACTGGTTGAGGACATGATTTTCCATCGCAAGCTTCAGTTCTGGCACATCCTCACATACCCATCTGTCAAAACAATATTCTTGGGATGCAACATAAACACAAGCATCAATGTATCAGCAAGATCTGCATTCACAATACAAGTCAGATGAGCCTAAACATAGATTCCCTATTGGACATATTACTAGATATACCGTATCAATCCTAAGAGCGGCATGTTCCCTGACAGTAGAGCGCCCCCTTCTTTTTCACTAAAATCTTTGATTTTTGTTACTTTGTAATGCACTTCATATCTTTTTAATAAGAATATAAGATATTGGAATGTTTCAATCCACATACCAGGTACTTATAAATGTTATTTGAATCATAACAAAGGAGATTGAAGGCTATAGGTATATTATTTGGCCTCAAGTTTGACCAAATTTTAAGCGTGCTGCTGCAGGAGTTCTTGCTTTGGCTCACCATGCTACTACTATAAGTATTAGGACCATTACGGTAGCCATTTATAGCTACATTAAATAGCTACATCAAGTTTTGATATCCACCGTGATCCTGTGTGAGTTTTTTTTTCCATTGATCTGTCAGAATCAGTAAAAACTGTAGAGCTACTAACAATACAATAGGCAAGGTAACATGACCAATGCCGTGATTGTACACTGTGACTGTGCAGCTGTGTGACACTTGCAATTCTGATAAATTTTATTCGTTCATTGGACACAACACATGAACATCTTAATAAATATTAAAATTGCTTGTACAAGTGCTTGTAAACACAAGTACCACACCTGAATTCTTGCTCCAGAGTGGGGTACTTACCTCTTTGATATAGATTTATCACGTCTAGATGTATACGGTAGGGTCATCCAGAGTCAAGAAAAAATGCACCCGGGACCCGTACACGAAAACCCGACCCGAACCCGGGTACCCTTCATGTAATAATACATAAATTAGTCCATGATTTAGACCGTCATTTCATGTTTTGTATTGATTTTTGAAAATTCCAATATGATCACATGACCGCACACACCATCGCGGAAAAAACAATCATGAAAATCAATCAAAGATCTATTGATTTGTTGATTGGAGATGAAATGCAGACCGATATAACCATTTACAAGTAAGTTCAAGTAACAATAGACAACTAATAAATTTGCATTCACGGGTACGGCTTGCCAATTTTTGACCCGGGTCAGATGTTGACCCGACCACGGGTTGGGTCCTTGTGCAGGTCGCGGCGCACCGCAGATCGAAGTACGTACTTGCTTCGTAGTACGTACTTCGTTTATAGTACGCGTGTTTGATTCAGAAACCGTATCATTAGAAGCAAAATAATCAATATTGTAAACACTCAGGCCACCTGGTGTGCATTCTATATATAGTTGTGATGTCATTGGTCGATTCGGCCCAAATATTCATTAGGCAAGCGGCTATGGGAAACCATAGTACGAGGTTGAAGTTGAGTGTTCTGGAATTGCGTGGCTAATTCTGTGAATAAAATGCATCAGTGTCGTAATATTTCCAAAACAGCAATGTTGTGTAGTGTGTTATATGTAATATGAATGCTTCTTCTAAATTATCTCACTGGTTTGACCAGATTTCTATGGCCTAAACTTATATCATGAACATTTTTATCCAACGATCACCTATGTGAATGCTACATATCAGCCTGTTCGTACTTCGATCCAAGTACGACCTTCAATGGAAGTACGTACTTCGATCGTGGTACACCGTACTTGAATGGAAGTATGTTATGTCTTGGAAAGATAAATTATACTCGTCAGCTAATTAATAGGACATAGAATGTATTGCAAACAAGACTATTTTATATTTACATATATTCAACTGTCAGTTTATTATTTAACCGTTGCTGCCCTATGACCTGAGTTTCCATAATAAACAAAAAAGTTTTAAAAATTCTGTGTTGTTTTGGAAGGTCAACTTTCAGCACCTTCTGACGATTTCCCACAGCCACTTGTAACATTGCAAAAAATTTAGAAATAAAGCATAACGTTTCATGTTCTCAAAAATCATGCCAGGTGTCATAATATCGTACAGTTTAAGCAGCTGAAACCAATATTACAACAGCACCCCCTTTCATAACGTATGTACTTCCTTCCAAGTACGTCGTACTACGAACGAAGTACGTACTACAAACGAAGTACGTACTTCAATCTGCGGTAGCACCGCGACCTGTTGTGGTGGCCCTAGTATACGGTGCTTGAACAATGTAAGTAAGCAGCCCAATTTTATCCTGGTAGGCTAGATCTAGCCTAGCCTTGATGACGTTTCCTTGTGTATTGAAACCAAAAAAAAAATCACCAGAAAAGAAACACACCTTATAGTATCAATTATTTCTGTGGCCCCGTCTTTTCCATCCTGGAAACAGAAAAAGAATAAAATTTAGATCTATTAGCAAGTCTGTGTCAGTGCAATGAAACATGATTGACCAGTTGACTGGCTGTAGAGTTGGCAGATTTTTGTTATTCACACTCATGTTCACACTTACATTCGCTGGAAGTGGCCATCTGTAAACCACTGGATCAGATCCAGCCGGACTATGAAGTTTCAACTCCATTCTCTGATCATTCATACACCCCTTCCACGTCCGTCAACGCGAGTTTTATCCCTGTGTGATCATTTAAAATCCAACCATTTTCAAACACGTCCAACATTCCATCCTGAAATACCATCGTCCATGTGAGGAAGCGGCTTCGTCACATGACTCAAATCCCGACTTCTGATTGGTTGACATAATTTTGTTAGGAGGACATTTGGTAAAATGGCGCTTGTTTTGAAGGAGTGATGTCAACTTTTGACATTTAACTTGATCCTGCATGTTAAATGGTCGTCTTTGCTCTGTCAGTTATAATTACAATTATCACTGATTATGGACTGCACAACTAAGTCAACTTCAGTCATTTGACGCTGTGACTACGTGATGAAATGGTGAGATTCAGTGTGCACAATCTGCAAAGTCAAGACAGAAACTTTTTTGACACCAAATCATAATGCACCCAATCAGCTGCACTCTAAACTCAAGTTCATCCATCAGTGAAACACGCTTTTTGGCCGTAGTTTTGTTTCAAATAATCGGATCAACTCGAAATTTTGTGTGCATTAATTAATTGGGCATCATGCCGTAATTTTCCACAAAATTTCAGAGTTCTATCTCAAATATTGACAAAGTTGGCAATCTAACCCAATGTTAACATGTTAAATTTCAGTGGGAAATGGGATCAAGTAAATATCAACAAATTCAGGGCTTTCATCGTGTTTATGCCCATACAGAATGAACCAAATGCATTGATTTGGAGTCGGAAGACATAGTCAGTGTATATTAAATATGTTTATTCTGAAAGCAATATGTAACTCGTACATCGAATAAAAGTTGTTGTTTTTTGTGCAGACTCTGAAATTCCATGTTGGGGCTGAAATTTAACATTGGGTTAGATTGCCAACTTTCTAAATTTTTGAGATAGAGTCTAGATCTAGAACTCTGAAACTTGGTGAAAAATTACGGCATTATGCCCGTCTGATACACACAAAATTTCAAGCTGATCCGATTATTTAAAATCGTTTCACTGATGGATGAACTAGAGTTTAGTCTCTACGGCAGGCTATTAGTGCCATATGACTTCCCGAAGTTCCCGTACGTATAGGCTGCCATACAAACCGGATCTACATGTAGTCCTAAAATGTAAACCGTGGATGGTGTCAGTATTAGGCTACAGAGTATTGATTATGTTGGCCATTCAACTCGATGTTAAAGCAACTGCCTTGAACCACTTTCAATGCTTTGTTTACCATGTTTACATCTTCGTGTGTTCCTGTATACACGTAAACCACTTGTTCAAATGAGCAACTTTTTTCCAAAGGTGACTAGGTCTGGTTGTAGTCAAAATATTTGATGCAGGCAGGTCTCATTCAGTTAATTTCACGTGTTTAATATGAAATATTAGTAGTTTTAAAAATATAATATCTTGGATTTTGAAGTGATCTGAATGAATACGTCATGTGTGTGAAACTCATATGTTACCAAAAATTAGGTTTGAATTTGATAGGAAGTCCCTTTTTAAGTTAACTTCCTGAAACTTCAACAGCTTTCATCATGCTATGCGACCTAATTTGAAATAACATTTGGAAGGTTTTGGACAGTAAATAAAAAAGTTAGCCTATTTTTTTTGGCTCATAGTGAATTTTTGGTGAAATTGGCCTTGGGCTGCTGCCAACTTGCATATCATTCATATAGATAACGATTTGAAGTTTTCTTTTTCCGTTATGTATAGGCCGATTGGGCTAACTTATATGTTTACTAAATCCAATCTTTCTGAATTTTGTAACAAATTAGACCGCTACGAATTATGGAAGCTGTGAAATTGTCATGCGGCTATCTTTGAAATTAATTAAATTATCATGAAAAAACAGTGGGTCAGAGTTGAAGTTGACGCCGACTATAGTAAATGACTGAAGACGATGTATCTAGAATATAGTTAGGCCTACATCAGTAGATCCACAATGTACATATATTGTGTAACTGATTTTTTAAAAACTCATTTTACACAGTTTTGCTCATATTATTGCGATGAACTTAGCATGTTGGCATACTTCAGTCAAGCCTAAGACACACAATGCTATAATATATGCCAACAGAAATTGACCATTTCTTCTACATGTAAGCCGTCATGTTATATAGAACATATTATGTATATGTACTGTGTAATAATATAAGGCCATGTTGTGTTTTTTCTTTATTTCCCGTCAACTTTTTTTTCGAAAAAAAAAACAAAAAAACGTTTATATAAGACGTTTATTATCACAATAACGTCTTTATTTACAAAGTAACTGATGCCAACAATGTAAAAGAAATGGTATTTGACCTTCTGCTAAGCTATTGAATACTTTTTGATGAATAACAGAGGGGAATACGGCAAAATGGAAACCATACACTATCCTTCTCGATGTTCGGTGGCTTTTTTTTTAGAAAAAACATGTTTTTGGGAGAAAAACAACCAAAACTATTTGTGTTGTAATTCCTATTTTCACTCGCCCGCTGACTGGAAACAAAGAAAAAAAACTACATGGCCTAAGGTATTGCTTGTATTGCAAGTTGAGATTTGCGATTTATGTAATACTGGGTTTGTGCGAGTTTGTTTGAGGAACTGCTCAGTGCTCACGAATGACAGGTTCGCACTCAACTCGTCAACTCCTAAAAACCCAGTCAGGCCCCACCCGATCTATAGTTATCATTGTGTTACAGAGGCGGAGCCTGGCACCAAGTCAGCTCGGCAAACGGAAGTCTGTCGATGGACCAAAACAGACTTGCCAGGTATTGCAGCATTCCCCGTATATATTACCTGTCTTTTTCGATAAAAGGTGAATTATTTAATTGAATGTTAAATATTAAAAATAATATATGCATGTATGATTGGTCATCAACATTCTGAATATATTGGTGTACTTCAGAATGGGTTTAAACGATGTTGTGTGGAGGATACTGACGAGACCGTTCAGCTGAGAGAGCCACTCAGTCCACTGTGTAACAAACCAGTTCTAGCTGCCGTCTCAAGCTATGTAAGCTTTCAGTGCTTGTAATGTGTATTTACTTTGAATTAGGCTACTCGTCGGAAGAAACAGTCGGAATCTTTTTTGTAAGAGACAGAGGCAAGACCACATTCCAACAGTTTCATATTTATGAGTGGTATAAGTTTCACCACACGTGCGTATATTAAATTACTTGTATCGTGAATATTATTATGCAATTTGTATGTAATCTTTCAATAATTGAAAAATACATTAGTATAAAATTTAACATGTTTATATTTTTACTTTTCTTGACAGGAAGCACTCATTAAGAAAATTTTGTCGAAGCCATTCAAGATCCCAATTCCAAACTATAAGGGTAATCAGAAATATTGTGAATTCATATTCGTATGAATCTTAATGCCTCGCCTACTATAAAAATCAATGCTTTACATTATACTGAAGGCACTGTCAGAAAATGAATTTGTGTAAAAGTATATTTTCGCTGGGATCAAGATACTTTCCTTAAACCTTTGGAAGGATTTAAAATTTTTAGATCATGTTAGAACCAATGTTTGCTTTCGATTGTAGGTCCCAGTTTGGGCAGTCGTGCTCTGGGAATCAGGAAGGATGGAACCAGACAGGCTTTGCACGATCCATTTGAGGAAGGTGCTCTCATTCTTTACACTCCTCCAGAACTCAGTGCCCATGACCAGCTCAAGCAAGCCAAGTATGTTTGGTTCATTGCTCTACTGGTACTGAGAATACACAATAATTTTTGTTGATGTGCTGATTACCGTGACAGTCATATTAATCAAGCACCTCTTGTTTGTAGGGAAGTCCAGTTGGTGCATGTTGTGGTTGATCCTATGTTGTCCAAGGTTCTTCGACCTCACCAGAGAGAGGTACCGGAATGTTTATTGCTAGAAAACTTGCTATTGTATCTCCAAACAAGTCCAAGATACAAAGTACATTCCACGTTCTGATGAGATGTATATGTGTGTAGTGTATCCTGTATGACTGCATGTCAAGATATTTTGAACTCTAGACCTCAACGAACAACTACAGGTGAGTTACTTTTACTGTCCCGTTTTGATCTCTGTCCATCTTGTTCAGGGTGTCAAGTTCATGTATGACTGTGTCACAGGCCAACAGATTCAAGGCAGTTTTGGATGCATCATGGCTGATGAAATGGTACAGTTCATTCACATGTCTGAAACACAGATTATTGTGCAATGTTTTCCAGAATCAGTGCTCATATTATTTCATACTTTGTAACTTCATCAGTTTACAATTCCAGGGCCTTGGAAAAACACTGCAGTGTATAACATTGATGTGGACATTACTGGTGAGTTTTATCTTGAAATCAGTTGTCAGATGCGAAAATACCCAAAAATCCCTTCAAGTTTGTGAATGTACTGAATGTTTTTGGTTGCTTCCAGAGACAGGGTCCAGAAGCCAAGCCCACCATTGATAAAGCTGTTGTCGTGGCACCGAGCAGTCTTGTCAAGGTTGGCGACACTAATGTTTATGTAATTTATTTGACACACCGTGCCAACTACAGCGGTTGATGAAATTCTTCTTTGAACCATTCAGAACTGGTACAATGAGATAAACAAGTGGCTAGGAGGACGTGTGGGAGCCCTCCCAATCGACTCAGGAACTAAAGATGAAATTGACAGAAAACTCAGTGAGTTCCAGAGTTCAACAGAGCTTTCCCGTGTGTATGTCTGATTCCTTTATGAAATACATATTACACAACAACTTCTTTTGACAGGTCAGTTCCTGACACAGACTGGCCGCAGGACACCGACCCCAGTGCTGATCATATCATATGAGACATTCCGTCTCCATGCTGGAGTTCTGCACAAAGGCACTGTCGGCCTCGTCATCTGTGATGAGGTATGTGGTGTGGATATATGTGGCATTGCAATCATTAATGAGTAGCGAGTACATGGCAAGAGTATATATATAAGAATATATATGCATCAAAAGTTATTCTTTTTCTGAAAGTTTGTTCGAAAGTTTTCTCATCTATTTTGCAGCTGAACAGTTGAAAGTTCCAATAAACATGCATTCCCTTGGAACATTTGCCATAATTTCTTCCAGGATTGATAGCTATGAGGTTCTCTGTTTCAGGGCCATCGACTAAAGAACTCGGAGAACCAGACATACCAGGCTTTAACAAATCTGCGGGCAGAGAAGCGAATTCTCCTGTCTGGAACTCCGATTCAGAATGATCTGCTGGAATATTACAGCTTAGTGCACTTCGTAAACAAAGATATTCTTGGTAATAATATTTGTCAAATAGTGTATGGTTTTCATGTCATTTTGTTCTGTTTGAAAATGCATACACATCTTTTGGAGTCAATACTCGTGTGTTTTCATATCAAAGTTATGTACCAGTAACATATAGCTCTGTTCTGTTTTGTGGCACAACAATTTATACTTAATGCAGCATGAAAATTATTTTTAGGTACAGCCCAGGAATTCAAGCGTAAGTTTGAGACTCCTATTCTGAGAGGGAGAGATGCTGATGCCACAGATCTCGATCACAAGAAGGGCCAAGAAAAATTGCAGGAGGTAGGTCCAAGACATCTCACGTCTGAAAGAATAATTTGAGGGGGAAGATGGGCATTCAGTTCATTGATAACATAATATTCTTATTGCAGCTCGCAGCTATTGTGAATAGGTGCATCATCAGAAGAACACAGACCTTGCTGACAAAGTACTTGCCGGTGAAAAGTAAGCTTCCCGATCTCTTTGGAGCTCGCTGTGTTGATAATAAATGTTTCGAGGAGTAATCACATATGCTATTTCGTCATTTTAAAGTTGAGCAGGTGATCTGCTGTAAGCTGACTTCGCTTCAAATGTCCCTCTATAAGTCATTCATTGGATCGAAGGCAGCCGATTGTGCACTGTCCAAGAGTGGAAAAGTCAGTCTGTCATCATTGTCATCAATCACACAACTCAAGAAGCTGTGCAATCGTATGTATTTTATGGAGTGTTGTAGAAACATCTCAGTTTTCACTACTTATCTGATACCATCAGTTATTTCTGTCTCTCTCGAGAAGTATTTTGATATACCAATAATATACTCACATGGTGGTATTTATATAATGAGTACACTGTACGGATTGTACATTGAAATTTGTAATATTTTTTCATGATTGCAGATCCCGATCTAATATATGATAAATGTGTAGAGCGATGTGATGGCTTCGAAAATGCATTGGATATGTTCCCGGATGGTCACAGTTTAAGCAAAGTACAACCAGAATTGTCAGGTATGTCTGATAAGAATATTTCCACTTTTGCAGACTTAAAATAAGCAAGGTAAATCACTATGCTAATGATGTGTGAGTGTACTGTGTGATTTGTGTGACTGTTTCCCCAGGAAAGTTCCAGGTTCTGGATCTGTTGCTGGCTGTGGTTCGATCGACAACGGACGATAAAGTTGTTCTAGTCTCCAACTACACTCAGACCCTCGATCTATTTGAAAAACTCTGCAGGCAGAGAAGGTTCATTATCTAAACTCAGTATGTCTGAAACTTTGGTAATTCATTTCTTATGAAATTTGGTGTCTTCTAATGCATTTTCTCCAATACAGATATCAGTATGTCCGGTTGGATGGTAGCATGTCAATAAAGAAGAGGGCAAAAGTGGTTGAAAATTTCAATAGTCCCACAGTAAGTGCATGGTTGTGTGGAACAGATAAGTTGTTCTTTGCCCTTCCTAAAATATACATCCTCACAATATTGTTGTTTGATTGTGAGATTTTGTCTGTCAGAGTGGGGATTTTGTGTTCATGCTGAGCAGCAAGGCTGGAGGCTGTGGTCTGAATCTGATTGGTGCTAACAGACTCGTGATGTTTGACCCGGACTGGAATCCGGCCAATGACGACCAAGCCATGGCCCGTGTTTGGCGAGATGGTCAGAAGAAACAGTGCTACATCTACAGGTTAATTGCGGTGGGTATCACACTGTGTCCTGTGCAGTTTACAATATGTCCTTGTGATCCTCAATCATGAACCAGGAACCTTCAGTGAAGAATATGTTTACATCAATAGTTGGTTTGATTTTCTATGAATTGTACACGTAAATCCATACAATGAATTCCCTGTAATGATGTGACAATCTATCTGTAAATGGTGCGGCTGTCTCCATACAGACGGGTACAATTGAGGAGAAGATTTTCCAGCGCCAGGCGCACAAAAAGGCCCTGAGCAGCTGTGTGGTGGACAAGGAGGAGGATGTGGAGCGTCACTTCAGCGTCGGCGAGCTCCGTGACCTCTTCAAAGTCAACGACGCAACCAACAGCGACACACACGACAAGTACGTATCAAGTACATTCAACATGGACCAAATCTCTGTGAAAGTGGAATGATAACTAATGTAAATCCAGAAATATTAGCGTCCATTAAGGTCAGTGTTTTTACCAAAGTGGACATATTAGCGGTGTTTCAACTTAGCGAGTGGATGATAGAATTCCTGGGTTTACAGTATAAACTTGACTTTTAAGGAAAGCACTGTGATCATTAACAGGTAATGACAAACGTATTGTGGAGGACTTTCGAAGGTCTCTGTACCGCATGTATTTATGCGAAGCAAAATTGTTTCAAACAATTTCCTTCATTCTGCAACATCTGTCTGTCAGTACTGGTGATTATCGTTGTATATTGTGCATGTGAATGTATTTAAAGCTCTGTTACGTTTGTGATCTGTCAGGTTTAAGTGTCGGCGGTGTGTCAACAACATCCAGGTGCGACCGCCGCCGTCCGGCACAGACTGTAGCGATGACCTGTCCCAGTGGAACCACTGCGCCGACAAGCGTGGAGTCGTCGACCTGATCCTCAAACGCGTCATGGACATGGATCTCATCAGCTTTGTCTTCCATCATCGCTCACACGACGAACAACGCAAGACTGTCTGACAGGAGCTACAATCATCAACAACGAACAATGCAAGACTATCAAGAACTGCAATCATTGCTCAAATTGCATGTAGTGCAGGAATGGCTGAATATTACTACCATTGCACATAGCTGTACATTGTGACATTATCTGAACATCCATGCTTTGATTGTGAAGTGTTTTCACTGTTCCTGTATGGAAAATGTAGCGATGACATAGTTTTTATTGTAGCCAAGCCAGGGTAGGTAAAATATTTTTTTTTGTCCCAAATCGCATTACTATCTATTTTGGGCCATTTCTAGGCAAAAAAAAAATCACCCTTTTTCGAATATGTGAAACAAATGTTGATGACCTTGAGCTTGACCTCGGATGACCTTGAGTGCTAAATGTCTGACGTGGAATGTGTGAATTGGCCACTGACGGCACTGAGGCTTGAAAGGTTACACCTAGAGGTTAGGATTGTACATCTATATGGCACATCATTTGGTGACCTTAAACTTGACTTTGGACGACCTAAATATTGGCCTCTACAGACGAAATACTTGTTGATAGAGCTTATATATGTCTGTATATGAAAATATATGTAATACACCAAATGTGACATTGAAATTCACAAAGATGACCTTGATTGGTAAATCTCAAGGTCATACGTCACCTGCAATGCCTAAACCAAAATTGTCCGGTAACCTATCTTAGCTCTTGGGTTAATTTTTACAAAAAGATGTCTTCATGCATTTGAATGAGACAAAAATTGTCTCTCGATATGGATGTGTGTATGTGCTTACATGCAGCTCTGTGAGGATTATTGTATCCCCCGAACAAAGTTCGGCGGATACTATGGATTTACGATCGTCGCGCCGCCGCCGCCGCCGCCGCGTCCGCGTCCGCGTCCGCAGACACTTTCTTGTGAACGCGCTACAGCTTACAAATCTGAACCGATTTTGATAATATTTTATATGGACATGACTTATGGTGAGATCTCAACACCTATCGATTTTGGTTGCCATAGCAACCAAAATAGCCGATTGGCGTAACATTTTGTGCTCAAATTAGCCTGTTTAACACACATGGGTTGTGAACGCTCTACGGGTGGGAGTTTTCGATGAATGATGATGAAATCGCACAGGCTCAATGAGAAAGACCATCACACGAAACCTATTGTTTTTCAGAATGATCGAATAAATATTAATAAGTTTGAGAGGTTAACTTATTACAACAATTAAAATGCCTACTTTGACATGTGTGATCACTCCAATAACCTGTACTATGAAAGCAAATTGCACTGGATTCTTGTTCAGAATACAGAACTGATGTTTTTGGTGAAAACAGAACAATATTACTGAATAAGTTAACATTGGTTTTACTAGTTAAGTCTATTATTGACCACAATAAAAATAGTTAAGATGAGAAACATTTATTATTGAGCTCAACAAGGTAAAGGTTTTGTCCAGTAGAGATTTCACAGGTGTAACCAAATAAGTTAACATTATTTTCACTACCGGTAGTTAAGTCTATTATTGACCACAATAAAAATAGTTAAGACAAGAAACATTTATTATTGGGCTCAACAAGGTAAAGCTTCTGTGCAGTAGAGATTTCATGGCTGTAACCGAATAAGTTAACATCATTTTTACTAGTTAAGTCTATTATTGACCTCAAGAAAAATAGTTAAGACAAGAAACATTTATTATTGAGCTCAACAATTTAAAAGTTTTGTCCAGTAGAGATTTCATGGGTGTAACTGGATAAGTTAACATTATTTTTACCATTAAAGTCAATTTTTACTTCGAATTTCAACTCGAAACCAAGTTTGGCACATATTATGAATTAAAATATAATTTATGGTAAAAAAATCGATCTGGCTCCAATTTCGTCATCGTGAAATGCAGTTTTGGTAAACTTTTACTTGAATTTCAGCTTGAAACCAAGTTTGGCACATAATTATTATGAATTAAAATTTAAATTATGGTGAAAAGTTTGATCTTGGTCAACTTTTACTTTGAATTTCAACTTGGAACCAAGTTTGGCATATAGTATGAGTTGAAATATAATTTATGGTGAAAAGTTCGATCTGGCTCCAATTTAGTCATCTTGAAATGCAGTTTTTGTCAACTTTTGCTTGAATTTCAACTTGGAACCAAGTTTGTCAAATATTCTGAGTTGAAGTATAACTTTAGGTGAAAACTTTTATCTGGCTGTAATTTCGTTATTTTATCGAACATGTCGAAATGGAAATTCATATGCAGTGATTTTAGTGGTGATCTTGAATTCGACCTTCAATAAGCTTGAAAGGTTTCACACTCACAATGTACATCAGTGATATAGTTGGGGCAACAGGGATGATAGGGCTACGGGGGATACACCCAAGCGGTCGTAGGCGACCGGAAGCGTCTAGTTGTTTTTGAGTGTATAATGTGTCCGCATCATTTGATCTTGCATTACTTTGTATATGCGAATAAATGTACCTTTCTGGAAACTAACAATTTTGTATGGCTTGCACACTGTAAACCCAGACAGAAATATTTAGCATCCATTGAGTTTAGCGTTTTCACGGATTAGCTGCTATTTAATTTAGCAGGTGAATGACAGGGGGCATTTTTCAAAACGCTGAAACACTAAACAAATGGACGCTAATACTTTCTAAGATTACAGTATAATGAACTTGTATAATAAACCCCATTATACTAGTTAGTAATCAAGTTGAATTTATTAAACAAATACACATTGACAGACACATGCAGTAACACAAACTTTCAATCATAACAAAACATCACCCCAAAAAATGCCACTAGATTGGCAATGAGTACATCAAAGAAAATATGATATTTCTGTTATATGTACAACTAAAACAGAAATAACTTCACCATTTCTGTTGTAAGATGATGAACTGTCCTTGGTCATATACACGAAAAACCAATGTCTTACCAACACTACGATATGTACATGCATGAGTAAATGAGTAAAATGCAGTACACTCAATTATCCTGACCAAGAAACGAATACTGATGAATCTCCAACTGTGCTGACCAGTAGTCCTAGCATGACCGCACAAATAAATAAACCCATTGAGATAATCCAATGTTGCAGTCTCTGTGTACATATCAAGTCCCATGTGAATAAGAACTTCACTTGAATGTATCATGTTTTAACGGCTAGTCCTGGGCAGCAAGTCCGAAAGAATTTGTTTGGCGCTGGTGCTGAGTTTGTCCGGAAACTGGATATCGAACTCCACAATGAGGTCGCCTTTTCTTGTGGGCTGCTTGGAGACTGGAAGACCCTCGCCTTGGATGCGTCTTGTTGTTGTTGGTTTGATTACGTCGTTCATCTGCAGTGTTAGTTCTCTCTTGTCCAATGTTGGCACTTTCACAGTTGTTCCTATTAATGCCTACAAAGGTGGTAAATATAAAAATTCACATCGGGAGTCATAATTAAATTTGTACTTTCGTATTTTAAGTGATCTAATAGGTGAATTATGATTTCATTACCTTTAAAGGAGTTTTTTGGGATACTAACAGGTATAATAGGTTTAACTCTACATGTAGTTTCCGTCATGAAAAGAAAATAATAAATATTCTTACCTCTCTTAGTCCTACTTTGGCCTTGTATATGATATTAGCTCCGTCACGTCTGAAGACTGGATGTGGCTTGTCTTTGATTACAAAAATGATGTCAGCCGGTACGTTACTCGGTGTCTGGTCTCCTTCTTTGGCAAACGTGATTTTCGTTCCAGATTTCCATCCGGGTTTGATTTCCACTTCCAAGACTTTGTCTTCCATCTTGCTGCTTCGTCCATCAGGATTTAGAACCTTTCGTGAGATTTTGAGCTTCTTTGTGGTTCCTTTGGCAATGTCTTCTAGAGACACTAACAGATCATGCATAACTGGGGGATCCTGCTTTTTGTTTGGCGAGTGTCCTCCAGGTCTGTTTCCGTGTGCACCGCCTCCAAAACCAGACTGACCAAACGATCTGAGAGGGTCATCATCAATGTCCATGGGATCACCACCGGAGGTGAACTGGAACATTCTGGGACCTCCTGGCTGTCCACTAGTAAACATCCTCGACTGGCCAGCACCTGGACCTCCTGGTCCGAAATTGAAGAAACTGGCGAAAGGGTTCTCATCCCCAAAGAACATGCGAAAGGTCTCGTGTGGATCGCCGTGGTATGTGTACGAGAAGTTGCCTCCTGTAGAAGTGTCGGGGGCTCCTCCTTTCAGTCCTTCCTCCCCGTATGAATCATATATTTCCCGTTTCTTCGGATCACTGAGTACTTCGTATGCTTCTGCAACTTCCTTGAATTTTTCCTCAGCACCTGCAGACTTGTTCTTGTCTGGGTGATATTTCAGGGCCATCTTTCTGTAGGCTTTCTTTATCTCATCATCGTTGGCTCCTTTCTGGATGCCCAGAATTTTGTAAAAGTCTTTGCCCATGTCTGTGTCTGTTTTATCTGAAAAGAATGACAAAAAAAATATTGAGTTCCAGTTTTCTGGACAAAGTGAACGCACTTGGTACATTATGACTATCAAGTCAAGTATAGCTGCAAAATATAATATATGACAGTACAATATAAGTAATTATCAGATTATATCCAAAGACAGTACAATATGAGTAATTATCAGATAATATCCAAAAACATATACAGTAACGTTCAAACAAAAAAAAACAAGAGTATGACTATTACCTTGAAATGCCATGGTTTAATTCTATTTGATTTGATACCGAAATAAATCAAATCAAATCAAACCATGGCATTTAAGGTACTAGATTAGACAATAAATATGAGTGCATACCTTGCGAATTCTATTGCAGCAGTGCCACAGATGAATGTCAACTAGATCTACTCAACTATCAACAGCTGATCAAACACAGTTGCAGTTCGAGTTGAAGTTGTTCACAAAATACAAATGATGTCAGTATGTGTTAGATTCAGTATTTGTTGACGTATGGTATGAAACAAGACGTTTGTCTCTCAGGTTGTTTGCTTCTTTCTCCGTCGCTTCTGAATGTGTAGAAATGTCGACACAACTGCGTTCCCGACATTTAAAGGAGTAACTGAAATGTCTCGAATTCCATCGAAAGTTGTGGATGTTTCTGGAGTGACCTAGAAACCACCAGCATGAGTAGGTCACTTCTATGAAGCGGATTCAGTGACAAAAATACAGGTCGTATCGTTTTATTCTGGTTTCGTGAGCTGTGTCAGTTCGTACGCTGTTTTACTTTGAAGTCGCATCGTGCTTATTTTTGAAAAGCCGTATTGTGTTGGGTCATGTTGTCGTGTGATGTGACATTTCGTACGCTGTTTTACTTTAAAATCACATCGTGTTGGTTCATGGTTACGTGCTTCATTTTAACATAGGTTCGTGGGCGATGTCATATTTTCGTGAGTTACTTTGACACTGCATGTCGTGGTGCATGTCACTCCGTAAGCGATCTTATCTCGTGATGGGCTTTGATTTATTATGGAATGTTTTTTGGGTCATAATTCCTATTCCATTTGCATTCATTGCTCTTAGATTTCTCGCTATGTGCTGAGCTCTGCTCCATTGTGCAATATATGTCTGGTCTTTCACGCTTATCGGCTTTATGAATGGTATAATATAATCATGAAAATTGCACTATAAAATGATTTTTTTCTAACTTGTTTACACAAGCTTTTGGCGATATTTTTGCGATGTTAAATGTCATCTTTCTATAATTTGACATACTTCACCTATGAATCAAACAGCAATTTTATGCCAAATTTCAGACTTTTATATAAAAAATTTAAGAAGTTGGCAATCTACCCCAATGACAAATTTCAGGCCAAAACGGGATCTCGAGAATTTGAGCATATTCGAGGATTTAATCGTGTTTACATCCATCAGAATTCAAATATTATTGTAATTTTGGACCAGAAGACAGAGTGGGGTGTATTCGACACAAACATGTTGATTTCTAACATTTTTAGCCCTACAAAGACGAGCCCAAGTACAAGATTTTATGAGGACCCAGAAAAAAAATTACACGGCTAAATTTAACATTGGGGTAGATTGCCAACTTTTTCAATTTTCGCGATAGAAGTTTGAAATTTCGCATAAAATTGCCGTTTGACTCCCAGGTGAAGTATACCAAATTATAGAAGGATACCATTTAGCATCACAAAAATATCAACGAAAAACAGTGTAAACGAGTTAGAAAAATTAGAGTATAGGTACCATTCAAATACCGGTATTATCAAATATTAGATAATTCTACAGCACATGGATTGGATTTATACATGTACGAGTTTGGGATTAACGTAGTCCGCTACAAACAGGGAGGCAATGAAAAGTCAAAATTTAAAAGTTATATCTTGAATATTATCTCTTCAAAATAACATATTTTATAGCGTAATTGATCAGCATTCTAATACTGAAAAGAAAATAGGGGGTCACCGTGCTGGTTTCTTCGACATATTCGATCAAAAATCACAAACATTTACTAAAATGACTTAATGGTATTTTTACACATTTTTTTGCCCATATTCACATCTTGCATCTTGTTTTCCAAGAGAACGGATACGGTGACACCCTATTTTCTTTTCAGTTTTAGGATGCTGATCAGTTACTCTATAAAATATGTCATTTTGAAGCTCTAGATTTTGTTGATACAGTCATTTATTTTGAAAAACTCTTTGACCCCCTCCCCTCACTGTTTGGAGCAGACTACCTTAATTGTATTTTTCAGACAAACAAATTATGTTACGTAGCATGACCCCACTCCACCCCCCCCCCCCCTCCCCCCGTTACTCCTCTGCAATAGTCCTACACCATAAAAACTTGGCCCTAGAACCCCACCCCGTATGCAATGTGTCTGACCAATTAGAAGGTTTCACGCTGATTATAGTACCAATGGGCGCTGCTATTGCTGTGTGCGTGATGTGGGTGATTTGCAAATGGGGGCGATGCTGCACGAATTGAAAATTTTCAAATCACGTAGGCCTACCAGTTTATGGGGCTTGATTTGGAAATGTGCTACGTGTTTTAACAATGGCAAATTATGAACTATTCAGAAATCAGGCAGCGCGATTTAATAAAGCATGAATGACCAGCCATATTGCATAATAGAGCAGAGCTCAGCACATAACGGATCTAAGAGCAGTGAATGCAAACGGGATGGGAATTATGACCCAAAGAACGTTCCATTTTCGTTCAAATCAAAGCCCACGAGATAAGATCGCTTACGAACAGAGAGTGTTACGAAGTGACATGCACCACGGGAGATTGGTATTGCTTACGAAACAGTGATCAGTGTCTTAATGACTTACGAGATTGTGACTCAAAGAATGAAAAGATGGCCTATTTAGGCCTATATGTATCTCACGACAACTAGATCTATGAAGATATGACATATCCTACGAATTAGTGTCAAAGTGACTCACGAAAAGAGGACATCGCCCACGAACCTATGTTAAAATGAAGCAGGTAACCATGAACCAACACGATGCGATTTCAAAGTAAAACAGCGTACGAACGGACACATCACACGAAACCAAACTAAAACGACACGACCTGTATTTTTGTCAGTAAATCCGCTTCATACACTTCCGATTTGCGTCATTCATAACAAACCTACGGAAACATTTATGAACAGACTATTTTTAGTGCGACCAAATATTGCTTGGGTGAACAATATCAGTATAACTGCAATTTTTATTTTTTTTAGTCATTTTCAAATTTGTTAGTTCAAAGATAAGTTAATTTTCAATGTTTCAGATATTTCAGCAAAGAGTGTAACATCAAGAAATAAATGCATGACACATATGGGTTTCCTTGCCTCTGGGTGCAGGTGTCCTTGCAAGTGCGCGATAACACTCACCAATGAAACAGATAACGAAACGAATTGTTTGGCGTCAATGGTGTCGTTTCTGCTAAATTGATAACTCCGTTACTGTATGTGAACATGGGGACGGGGCTCGGAGGCTACATTATGAGAAATGTATTTTCCAAAGGAACATTAGGGACCTATAGCAAAAAAGAAGAAAGGTTCCAATTACTACCGAGGCAAAATCGAGAGCACTCAGCAACCTCGATAGCAATTTAGACCACATGTCAGATGAGAAAATATAATTTATTTTCCAAATGAATATCTGTATATAATGCAGGGGCACCATATGGGATTCCGTTTTAGGGGATTCCCAGATTTGTCGGCCGATGCTGTTTTATTTATAGAACAGTAGGTCAGATTGCGTTTTTGACCCAGGATCTCTGCTGAGCCAATTGTCAGATTAGCCAGGTCGGCTCGGCAGATATCCTAGGTCAAAAATGTCATCTAACGTTTTGTACTATAAATAGAAGCGTTGGGAGAAAAATCTTGGAAATCCCCTAAAAACAAAATCTCATATAGTGCCCCTTTAATGCCCAGGCAAAATTCGAGTGCAACCTACAAGCTACATGATGAGGAAATAATAATTAGATTCCAAATGAACATAAAAATTAGCCCAAAGGCTTAGAAAGTGTGGCGATTTTGCCCAAAGAATGCGATAGGAGTATCTAGTTGAAGATTGTCTTCCACACTTTCCAGTCAGTTGCATGCTAGGTTTGAGCCATCGATATTCTAATGTTCGATACCAGGGATGTCCAAAAACATGATTATGTTCCACTGTATAATTTAGCCCAGTGATGTAAATTCTCTTCTCCCGAGTCCAGCCCTTGTAGTTCAATATTAAGCGCTCATGTGAGCTGTCAAAGAGCTGTCAGTCGCTCTTTTGTTTCTACGTTGTGGGAAATAGAAATAAATTTGAATTCAAGAATTTGAATTCGAATATATATAAGTATTCATGTGGATTGGCAATTGGCAATCCAGTTTGTTATATCTATACTTTGGTTGATAACTATTGTGTTTTTATATGTTTGTGTTTTACAATGTTCAATAAATTGATATTCACTTGTTTTTTCGAGACGCGGAACACACTCTAGTTCTGACGCGAAAATCGCTCATTAACATAATTTATTTTCTGTCTGTAATACCGTATAGGACCGTAACAAATTACGTAACAAAACATGTCACCGAAAGATATCGTAACTCATTACTGGACATTACATCTTCTCCCCTTTTTAGAGCTAAGCTAAATCACATAAAAAGTAGAACTAGTTCACTTACAAAACTATGTGACCAATGCGAAACAACAACGTGCATATTTAGTGTTCATCATGTGCATACACAACAACAAAATTAATGTACTTGCACAACAACAGATTATTGTTCATAGTCCATCATCCATCGAGGCGGACGTACTAAACATCCATAGCGAGTCACTCATCCAGCGTTATGGGGTGGTGCTAGCGGTGGTTGATTTGGTTGAGCGACTTCTGCTTGCGGAGCTTCCTCCTGATTGTTTTGTGGAACCGCTAGCTCCGGATCAGGTGGATCATCCAAATCCCAATCATCCTGCTCCACTTCCACTTGTTGCTGGCGTCCAATGTTTGGCACGTGCTTCACATGAGATCTGTTTCGGACTAGAGTGCGACCATCAGAATTCCTTTGTGCCATGATGGCGGAACCTCGTACCTCGATGACTGTGTACGGATTTGGTTCGAATGCAGGTGATGCTTTGTTTGTTACTCTCTGCTTGATTATCACTGTGTCGCTGACTTTGATGTTGTGACTTCTTGTATGCCTTCTCTGATCAGCATACATTTTGGCTTTCATCTTGGTTTTTTTGTCACGTTTTCTCACATCATTGTTTTGATCTTTCCTTCCCATGCACAACTCGTACGGGCTCTTCCCGGTGGTTGGATGAGGAATTGAACGATAGTTCGCCAGGAATGTGTAGAGAGCCGTTTGCCATCTTCTCCTTTCCACATGAGCTGTCTTGAGTAACTTCCCGATGTTTTTCATGAAGTTTTCCACTTGTCCGTTGGCCTCAGGCCACAGGGGTGTGATCCTGTGATGATGGAATCCTTTCTCATGGGCAAAGTCCTTGAATGCTGCTCCTTGAAAGCGAGGCCCATTATCTGTTTTCAGTTCCTCGGGGATTCGGTGCGTGGCGAGGATTTTCTCGAGTGCTGGCAGTGTGACATCTGCAGATGTGCTGGGGAGGATCTCCACTTCTGGGTACCTCGAGTATGAGTCAATGACTACCAGGCACATCTTACCGTCTGGGAATGGTCCACAGAAGTCTGCGCTTGCTTTTTGCCATGGGCTGTCTGGCAAGTCACTCATGCATAGTGGATCCCGCTGTTTGTGAGGTACAGCACTCTGGCATGCCATGCATTTCGCAATGGTTGACTCAATGAGACTGTCAATGCCGGGGAACCACAATTTGGAACGAAGCAACTGTTTGGTTTTCACGATCCCGAGATGACCCTCGTGACACAGGTTGACGACGTGATCTCTCAGGGATTTTGGGACAACGATCTGGTTGGAATGGAGCACTAGACCGTTGATATTACTGAGTTCTGTGAACACACGGGAGTATGCTTGATTGATCTCAGGATCGGATTTGCAGGTGCGACTGTCTCCTGCTTGGATGTACCGGCCGACTTTTACAAGCTCTGGATCCTTGGACGTTTCTTCTTGTAGTTCTGACAAGGTCAGGGCTTTGGGAACCGTGTCACTTAGCACATAGTTCACAATGTTCTCTCGGCCTGTGCTGGCTGCTTGATCTTTTGGCTTCAGTGGCAATGCATGCCTGGAGAGGTAATCGGCCGTGTTGTCTTTTCCACATCTGTATTTCACTGTGTAGTCGAATTGTTGGAGGTAGAGCAACCATCGTTCGATTCTCAGTGGAGGTCGACTATGTGGATTGTTCAGTAGAGGCACTAGTGGTTTATGGTCCGTTTCTACCACAAATGTAGTTCCGATCAGGTAGATGTAGCATCGTTCACATGCCCATCTGATGGCGAGAGCTTCCCGCTCTATCTGCGAGTAGCGTTGTTCCACCAGTGTTAGTGTTCTGCTTGCACATAGCACCGGTTGCCATCCTTGTGATTTGTTCTGGTACAGAATCAGTCCTAAGCCTTTCGGTCCAGCATCGACGGCAAGTTTAGTTTCATGACCAGCTTCATAGTAGGCAAGTACAGGCTCATTGGAAAGTGCGTGTCTGAGCTTCTCGAATGCCTTCTGTTGCTCTGAAGACCACTTCCATTCTGTATTTTGGTGTGTCAGTTCACGCAGTGGTGCAGTGATTTCAGCGAACTGCGGTATGAACTGAGCTGAGTATTGCGCCATCCCGAGTAGTGAGCGTACTTCAGCTGGGAAACCGGGCTCTGACATCTTCTGTAATGCCTCAGATTTACCAGCTGTCGGGCGCACTCCGTCTTCTGAAAACAAGGGCCCGAAAAACTCAATCTCAGGAAGACAGAACCGGCACTTTTTCTGGTTGAAGGTCAAACCACAGTCGCGGAATCTTTCCAGGAATTTTTCCAGAGCAATGTCATGCTCTACTCGTGTCTTGGCATGGACAATAAAGTCATCGCGGATATGCTGCACACCATTGAGCCCACTGATGGTGTCGTCCATGGCTTGATCGAAGATGTCCTTGGCAGATATGGTGCCATAGTTGAGTCTTGTGTACCGCAACTTTCCGCTTGTGCCGTAGAAAGTTGTCAAGTGTCTGCTTCCTGGGTCCAGTTCCAGCTGGTGGTAGCCTTCATTCATATCAAGAACACTGAAAACTGTTGATCCATTCAGTGCAAATTTTATGTCTTCCACAGTTGGAGCTTCTGTAATTGGTCTCTTGATGGCTGTATTCGGAACATGCATATCGGAACAGTACCTGATTTTCTCTGGGTTGTGCGGTTTTGGAGCTATAACCGGATTGGTACACCATGTCGTGGGTGTATCTGGAGGGACTTCTTCTACCACTCCGAGCTCCTTCAGACGCTTTTCTTCTGTTCTGGCCTTCTCCACCAGGTTGTAAGGAATTTTTCTCTGCTTGTGTACAACTGGTATTGCCTGCTCGTCGACAATGAATCGTGCGGTGATTTTGGTGTGTTTTCCCAGGCCTGTGAAGACAGTCGCCTTGTATCTGTTGATCAGTGTCTCAATATTTTTGTCTGGCGTTTCGCCGTTTTTTTCCACTGGTCCTTGATCTCCAGCGCGTGTGAAGTTAGTCAGATGAAGGACACCTAGATCAAGACTTGTCTTGAGGCTGAGCAATGGTCGACATCTTGTTTTCCCCTTCACAACCAGTATTTCAGTCACAACAGTCTTGTGGGTGCTCATGCTCTCAATTTCTGCCTTGAAACTTCCAGCAAGGGGTATTGGCTCACTCTGTGCATAGGCATAGAGCTTGGTTTGTGTGGGGTCAAGTGTTAGTGTGTCATTTTGAATACGTGTGTTCAATGCCTGGAAGCGAATTTCATCCATGATGTTTGCTGTTGAACACGAGTCAGCTTCCATGCGCCCCAAGACACCATTGATTTTCACTGCGACAGTTGGGAGTGTTTGAGGACTTTGATTGGGTCCACCGACATGGAATGCAAAGTCAGAATCTGAATCTGGATTTTCTGTCGTAACTTGTCCGACACTTTCACGTGATTCTCTCTTCTTCGGGTTGTATTTCTTGCTACAACCATCCGGCCAAAATGACCATGTCTTGAGCAATAGTTGCATCTCTTCCCAGATGCAGGACAGGCAGCGCGTGACTCACCATGAACAAAACCACAGTTTTGGCATTCACTGTCATTTTCATTGGTTTTCTTGCTTTCTCGGGCAGCGTAGGCACCGCGTCCGTGATGTTCAGCTTGTTACCCGCCTCGTCCTCGGGAGTTGTGTACAGACTGTTTCTGATTTGGTGATTTCCTTGGGTAAGTTTTTCTGGTGTGCACCCAGCAAGCCTGCTTGTCTGGCTGCAGGGACTTCTCTATCTCCTTTGCTTGTCGATTCACATCCTCCCTGTTGGCGGCATTCTCCAGGAGCTGCTGAAGTGTGTATTGATGTAGCATGGCTTCACGGCATACTTTGCCATCCTTCATGGTTTGGAGCAACTTGCTGCGTATCATGTCATCAATGTCATGGAACTGACACTTTGTGGCCTGCACCCGTAGACGAACAGCATACTGAGCCACAGTTTCTTTTTGAGCCATATCGCTGAATTTGTTCCTAGCACAGTCAACATTTATCATGGGTTTGAAGTGTTGATCTAGCTTTTGGATAACGCCATCAAAATCGTTGATCTGGGCACCGTCAGCAGGTGGTATATTCGGAAGAGTGTCTATCAACTGTCTGATATGCTCACCACCATAAATGTTTATGGCATCTACACGATCCTGCACGTCATTGATTCGGAAATACCTGAATCTCATAGTCAGTTCGTTTTTCCACTTCTCCCATGCACGTCCAGTTTCATCGGGGTCGCCATCCACTGGGATAACGAAGGCACGCATCTTGACATCGCATGGCTGTTGCGGGGCGGGCTGTGGTGCAGGTACCTGGGGGACTGGCGGAGGGTTTACTGCTGGATTCTCACCTTGTTGGTCCTGATTTTGATTTGCCATCTCGTCGCCAATATTATGTTTTTATATGTTTGTGTTTTACAATGTTCAATAAATTGATATTCACTTGTTTCGAGACGTGGAACACACTCTAGTTCTGACGCGGAAATCGCTCATTAACATAATTTATTTTCTGTCTGTAATACCGTATAGGACTGTAACAAATTACGTAACAAAACATGTCACCGAAAGATATCGTAACTCATTACTGGACATTACAATAACCTCATATGAGAGTTTTCAACCTGAGTGATCGGTTTTTATCTTCAGGCTATCGATATAAACTGTCCTAGATTTATAGGGCCTGTAAGTCACGTGCCATCACGGTGTGATTCTGGTGACCAACAAACATCGGAGAACGTATATTATTTATTGGAATATTTATTGGGGTGATTGAACTTCCGGTTAATGGCGGACGGACAAAACTAAATTTTTGTACTCCCGATTTTTGGATCATTTATGCCATTTTAAAGGGCGGTTTGTTTTAAAAAGTACATGAAATACTGATCCCCGTCGGAATCTGAGCAAGTTGAACTGTGTTTTATTGACTCTCATCAGCTTTTATGAAACTTTCTTTTATGCTTGGAAGCAGTCTGAATTTAGCGAAATACGAACTGTGGTTTTAAATCCATGTTTTCTTATGGGTTCTACTCGAGTACTGTATTGTATTTGCAACTGCATTTTCCCTGCCTGTACACGCTAAGCACTGACTCCACCACTCTCGATATAACTACCTGCTGTTGCATCACTGCACCCTGTGCAGGCAAAGCCTAAGATGCCTGGAAGACATGGTGCCAAGCAAGCCACCACATTTGACGTAACGACCCGGCTACATTCACCACAGAAACAACTGGCCATCCCAAACAAGATCAGCGTGGATGAAAACAAGCCAGCCAAGCTCAATCAGCCCGACCATATGACAAGTATGATGAGCCGCAAGCAGGCAACCTTTGCTCTCGACAAACAGCGTGCTATTGGGAAGAAGATCTCAAATAGGCCAAGTATTAGCCTCAACTACACAGGCGGCGGTCTGGTTGTAACCTCCAACACCGGCACATATGAATTTGTTAAGCGAGCCATATTAACACATTACAGCAAAGGCATCTCCAATTGACTGGTGGCGGTGAGACACAACGTTCACCAAAATGGCTGTAGTGTTGACGTCACCATCATCGTATTATCTCAGTCCAACACTACAGCCTATGTTGTAAGCCTGTTCAATACAACGAACAAAGCCCTGATAAATGGGAGAAATCCAGATGCATTTATTGATGTCCTGACTACCGTGGCTCAAGTGCTAGACCTCAACCTGGTAAATAGCATCAACTGCTCACTACAGAGTCTGGACAGCCAGGGAGCACGCCGTAGCTCACGCTGCAGGACTAAAAGAACCATATATGATCCTACAGAAGCTGTTACCTCAAACCCACAGCCTGCCCTGCCCAACAACCCAAGATGTGCCATAGCAAATGTGGGTGTGTGGGCAAGTGAGGGCAGATCCCCAGAGATCAAAGACCAAGAGGATGAGGAACCAGCATGGTGCACAGTCTGTAACAAACACGTGAGAATCAGAGGTGTTATGTGTGATATCTGTCACACATGGGTACACTATAGATGCAACAAATCTACATCTGACGAAATCTATGGTCTGGAAAATGGGAGGGCCTTCACCTGCAAAGCATGCCCCGTCTCCATCTCTGCCTTGACGTCAGATATAGCTGCCAATACCACCCCACCAAATGCCACCAACATGCCAAATGACCTAGACAGTGCAAGGACTGGCCCCTCATCACCACCAAACAGACCCCGTGAGAGTGGTGATATGAAAACTACAGCTAGTCAGTCAGGGACCACGCCAAAGGCTGTAACTCTGCCACCCACCCCTGGCACAGACGTAACCAGCTCTGTAAACCAGCCAGAAACCAGAAATGGCAAAGCTACACCCCGAAACAGATCTAGCTTAACCACATCTGGCACTGACCAACCTAGCTCTACAAATCTACCAGAAACCCTGAAGGCACCTCTGCAGCATGTCCAAACTACAGGGCCTGACGATAGCTCACCAGAAACCAGAAATGGCAACGCTACACCCCGAAACAGATCTAGCTTAACCACATCTGGCACTGACCAACCTAGCTCTACAAATCAACCAGAAACTCCGAATGCACCTCTGCAGCATGTCCAAACTACAGGGCCTGACGATAGCTCACCGACCCCTGGTCTGGAATTAGCAAGTACTGCAAACCAACCAGACACAGGAATAACCCACACCCATGGTGACACATGCCCAAGTGATGAGCCAGTAATCATAGTCACTGAGGTCAACCCCACAGTTCCCGCGCCAACCCCGGACACTGCCAGAGCCACAACTGGGCCGGGGGCCAGGAAAAAGACCACTACCAACACGCGGCAGGTAACAAAGACTGGTTACCGAACAAGTAGAGCTGACAGTATTGAAGCCATGCGAGACCCACCTGCTCTAAGCCCGGCTACCTGCAGTGGAAATGGACTCCCTCAACACACCGAGTACTTGGACTCCAAAGATAGGCAGCTGAAAGGGCGAGAAAAGACTCTGAAACAAAAAGAATCCACACTGCGCCGTCAAGAGGACAGACACAAAGAACAGGGTGAACAAGTAGCTGCCCTGCGTGACCTTGTATCCAAACTGGAATCAAAACTGAACACACTGATGAAAATAACCTTCTGAAGCTCCGCCTCCATGCTGGACCTGGAGTGGCCCAACAACAGCAAAGTACCCCAATGTACCCGTCCCAACCGGCGCACCCGGGTATAACACCACTCCAAAGCCAGCTATACCAGCCACAGCAGCCACATCCTGGTATGACGCTACCCCAGACCCGGAGCCACACGTACCAACCAGGTATGATGCCACGCCAGAGTCATCCATGCCAGTAACAACAAGTACCCCTGGCCACTGCGAGCATGATGATGCCACAACAACCCAGCATGCCACATGGCCAGTCCGGTTGCACATGTATGTGCAGTAACCAGCAAGGCATGCCTCAAACAACCAGCCAACCTCAAGCAGCCATCATCCCCACGCTAGCAGTACTAGTAGATGTACTTGCGCCCCTTGTCTATAATCAAGCAGAACCTTCCCAGGACAGGAACCACCAGCCGAGGCCAACTAGACGCCATGATCCCTGATATGACCGTAAAAACCACCACCATCAGCTGTCCTGGAAACCAACTAGACGAAGGCGGAGCTACCAACAAATGCCATCAGAGTATGGCCCGCGAAACGCAAACCACCAGAGGCAACAAGAAGGTAGCCCACTGGCAGCCGTCCAAAACCTCCAGCTGATAGTTTACGATTACAATCATGGCCAGCTGCACCAAACCACGCGAGAAGAAAGCCTACCCAGCGGTGGTCAAGACAGTGTACCATATCTGATAGAACAAACCACAGAAGCTGTACCAAGTGCAGCTACAAAAAGCGGATCTACAGTAGACATAGAACCTGCACTGGATGAAAAAACACAAGAATGCATGCAGAGCTGTGACACCCTGTGTCTCCTGACATCTGATGATGAGGACAACCCCCACAGAGGAGTCTTTTTTAGGTGTGACGGGCCTCTCACGCTCGCCTCACTAGACATCGAAGGTCTAAAGGGTAATGCTGCATATCTGGCAGAGCTCCTGGACGAGATGACCATGATTTGCATCCAGGAGCACTGGCTCCACAGCTTTGAATCCAGCATTATCCAAAAACTGTTCCCGACGATGAACTCTCTAGTTAAATGTGTTGATGATGACAACCCAGTGTCCCCAATGTACTGTCTGCGTGGAACAGCTGGCGTTGCGATACTCTGGCCAGCCTCTCTCACAACATGGATCACCCCCCTGCCGGATGGAAGTGATCGTGTGGCAGCAGTCCTGGTACAAACCGAGAAGGACCCTCTACTGGTCGTCAACACGTACATGCTAGCCAGCGGTACTCACAGCCATGCTGACTACAAATCAGCTCTGGATGAAGTACGTGAGCTGCTTGTGAAATACACCAACTGTCTCTTCATCTGGGCAGGAGACATCAACGCCTCCATTAGCCGTAGGAATGTCTCTGAAAACGACAAGAAATTCATGAGGTTCTGTGATGAGCACAACCTGGAGCCAAGCCAGTGTACCCCAAGCGCCCCAACATACCATCACTTCACTGGGAATATCACGTCCACAATTGACTACTTCATTGTGCTGAAACGCCAGATCCAGATCATCAAGTCCATCATCGTGGATGTGAGAAATCCACTGAAAAGCAGCTCCCATGATGCAATCAAGGCCGAACTCTCGATGTACCCAGAACAAACTGTCTCCAAGCAAACCAAACCTGAACACAAGACAGGCCCTGCAGTACGTAGAAGGGTGAAGTGGGAAAAGGTTGACAAGGAACTATACCACCGACTGACGGATGAGAAGGGAAATGTGCTGCTATAGTGCATTACAGAAGACACACCGACAAACACCGTCATCATAGGCCAACTAGAGACCATCCTCACTGATGCAAGTACCACCTGCCAGCCACAGAATGTTGCAAAACCAAGAAAGAAAACCAAATTTACGTGGGCGCCTGAAGTCCTTCCGCTCATGAAGGCATCAAAGCATGCTTTTGCCACATGGAGAGATGCTGGTCGACCATCAGACCCACAGAACGAATATCTCAAACACCGGAATTGTGCAAAGAAGGAGCTACGGAGAGCCCAGCGATGCATAGCTGCCAGGGAGCGTGGTGAGACCCATACAAAGATAATGGCTGCCAGTGTGTCTGATCAGACCACCTTCCGCCGACTTATACGAAGTCAGAGGGAACAAAATCAACCAGCCCACTCGACTGTCAAAATCGACTTTGGTGCAATTGCTGATGACCCTAATGTGACAGATGCTGACCACTGGGCTTCGTACTTCAAGGACCTGGCAACCCCCAAATCCAGCGACTGTTTCGATGACCATTACAAGCAGTCTGCTGACATGCAACGCATGCTCATCAGGAACATCATGCGTGAGAGGGCAGCCCCATGTGACCCTGTGGAACCTGCACAGATCCATGACCATGTTCGGCGACTCAAGAACGGAAAAGCCAGTGACGCAAATGGAATCTCTGCGGAGCACATCAAGTTTGCCTCCCCTGCCATAATCACCATCATCACGATGATCGTGAACAGAATCCTGGCTGACGGGAAGCTTCCAGAGGCTTTCAAGCATGGGATGACCTCTCCAGTCCACAAAAATGGCAAACCGGCAAAAAGCCCTAATAGTTATCATCGAATCACAGTGACGTCTTTGATCGGGAAGATCGCTGACAAAGAGCTCACCCACCGTCTGAACGCTGTCCTGCACTCCAGTCACTGTCCCTACCAGTTTGGGTTCACGGAGGGCGCCTCATCCAACAATGCAGCTTTCGTACTGACCGAAGCCTTGGCTGAAGCCAGAGAACAGTGTACCCCGCTGCACGTGACATACATGGATGCATCAAAGGCCTTTGATGTTGTAGATCACAGCTTGATGCTCATACATCTCTACAACAGGGGTGTTGAGGACAACCTATGGCTTCTAGTGGACGAGATGTACACAGCCAATACGTCTGCCGTCAAATGGAATGGCGATGTCTCCATGCCATTCCCAGAAGATCAGGGTATCCGGCAAGGTGGTGTGAGCTCCACAGTCCTTTTTAACAACCGCTCGGTTCCGCTTCTGTCAAGGCTGACTAATTCTCCAGATCAGCTCCGTATCGGCCACATCAACATGGGTGCAGTCATGTGTGCCGACGACATAGCACTGATGAGTCACAGCCGGGATGGTATTCAGGCTCTAGTGAATGAAGCGGCAGCTGATGCAAGCAGAGAGAGATTCACCTTCAGTAAGACCAAAACAAAAATTATTGTCTCCCGACGGAAGCCCTCAGCCTCCAGAGAGGAAGTCCTGCTTTATGACACGGCCATAGAACTGACTGACCAAGAGAAACATCTGGGCATTGTACCTACAACTGACGGGAAAAACCAAGTGACCATTGACGCCAGAGTCCAGCTCGCAAGACGCACGGCCTACAGCGACCCTGACCCAGCTTCTACTGGACTGCAGTGACATCATCCCGGACGAGGATCTAGCAGCCCAGATCGAAGTATTGTCCCGACGGCTGTGCTACAGGCTTCATTGCACCCGCAGTGTGATGATCGGGAATGCGTCACCAGTGCTGAGCGTGTGTAGGCGGCGGGCGATGTGGCTGTAGACCAGTCGCTCGCACTTTTAACCCTGTTTTTACGCCTCATGGCGGTTCGTCTCAACAAGACGGGAAATATACACAAAGAAGAAGAAGACATAACCCAGTATACACCTTTTGTTTAACATGAGTAATACTCAATTTGGAACTCATATTACCCAGGTATAACATTAGGTGTATATTTGTTGGTCACCAGAATCATACCGTGAAGGTAGATCTACGTGACTTACAGACCCTCTTATCAAGGATATTGTATCCCGTGTAGGCCTACTCGTCTTCGTGGGCTCATGCAGTGCATGCTGCCTGGAATGGCTATCATGCAGACTGGATAGACCTACGTGAGTATGTAGCATGGACTTGTTTTTTTTTCTTCTTCATCTTCTCGGGTCATCATACTATACCGGTTTGGTTGGGTTGCGCACAGCCATGGTCAATCTTGCAGTCGAAACATGGTCACGGCCACTGCCATCCTCTCAATGCGTTAGCAATATAGTGATTTCGTATTGTATAGTCAAGCTAATGTCAACATGGAGGTAAACGAAGGACAAGATGATTTTCAAAATAAGTCACTGATTGCGCATATGTAATTTTGTCAAAGAGCTAGGGGCTTGATCGGTATAATAGCAACGCCCAAATGTGATTTTTAATAAGATATAACAAACTACTATGTGTGATAATTTTTCGCAGTACACACGTTGTATGACATATATTTCCGTATTATCGCTCACAACATTGCCGGCAAGGTAGACCAACAATATCGTCTTCTCGTAGGGCCAAAGGCCCGAAGACGAAATGCCTCCCTTGTGAAAAATTCTGCTGAATTTCCGACAAAAAAAAAAACTTCGAGTATGTTCTAACCGGCTAAAAGTCAGGAATGGTACTCACATTCTTGGTCAGAGCTGGGTCAGAGGTAGACAAAGTACGTCTTTCGGGAATACCTGCTGAGGACCGCAGGTCCTAAAGACGAAGTGCCATGCATGTTAAAAAGTGTACCTCGATGTGAATGAAATCTATTCGCCGTTTGACAGCTCAAAACATGGTGAAAACTGACGAAAATTCCAGCTAAACATACCAAAATGGCTAGGATAATCATTTATAAGTTGTTCTCTGCACTGAAATCGCTGATTTATTATGTTTTACAAACATCTTGAATCGTTTGAACCAAAGATGCAAAATCTGGCAACTTTCTCGCTTCGATTCAATGGCGGTTTTATATGATGTTGATTCAAATCGAAACTGGCTTAGTAATGCGTTCATGTTGTTTAGCATTACGTAACACATGTCCGTTTCGATTTGATTCTACACCATATTTCTGTGTCACGGAGTTTATCGAGGCAATGGTGAAACCGCCATTGAATTGAAGCGAGAAACTTGCCGGATTTTGCTGGTTTAGTTCAAACGATTGAAAATGTTTGTAAAACACAATGAATCAACGATTTTAACACAGATAACAACTTTGAAATGATTATGCTTGCCATTTTGGTAAGTTTAGCTGTAATTTCCGTTAGTTTTTACCAAGTTTTGAGCCGTCAAACAGCGAATAGATTTTGTTCGCATCGAGGTACACATTTTATCATGCATGGCACTTCGTCTTTTGGACCTGCGGTCCTCAGCAGGTATTCCCGAAAGACGTACTTTGTCTAGGTCAGAGGCGGCTCATGATATCTGTACTTCCTAAATCCAACAAAATATCCACTTGTTATTGTGTTTATCATCCCATTTTACTGTTCTGAAGCCGCCCGGGATACTTTTTCAAAGGAATTTCCTGACATCTTCGCCTGCCAAGTGACGTCACAGGCATGCGCAATCATGCGGAATCCTGTGTCATCTTTCGAGGGGATTCCCTCGAATGCACGCTTGTGACGTTACTTGGCAGGCAAATATGTCAGGAAATTCGTTTGAAAAAGTATCCCAGCTGGCTTCAGCTGCCTTTGGCCCTCAGAGAAGACGATATTGTTTGTCTACCTTGCCGGCAATGTTGTGAGCGATAATAAGGAAATATAAGTCATACAACGTGTGTACCCCTGTCTTCTTTTCATTTTGAAAACAGATTGAAATTCTGCATGCGAGATCCCAGAAAAGCCTAACGAAGCTTCAGGGGGTAAGATATATGTAGCTGTATGCAAATATGAATGAATTGAATGGTAAAAAAGACTAGGTACATGTATTGATTATTTATGTGCATGAATATCATTCCTCCTCTGGTCCTGTTCTCAGCTCTCCGGAACATCAAGTGTTTTGGATGTGAAGAAAGCTTACAAGCAACACAGTAAGGCAAAACTTGTGACGGTATGATATGTCAATGAATATGTTCCCTGAATAGTGTTCAGCGACAGCAATTTATTCAATTTTCATGCATTGCCAATAAAGCTATACACAATGGTCAGATGATGGAATGACAAAACTAGAAATTGTGATGAAAATTGAGGGACGAAATTAGCTTTGAGCTGTCTTCCATTTGCTCAAAATAAATGAACTCACTATAGTTATTATTTACATGAAATGACAACATCAAGCATGTATATGGAAATAGAGTCAACAGTTGGGGATGGGTATGCATACAAGCCTCTTGAGGATCACGAAGATAGAGGGGCAGAGGGCAGGGTTGGTATGATTGGTTGAACTGTGACCATGAATGAACAGGATCAAGTTAATCATGGATTATTGAAAGTTTGTTCAACATGGTATCATACGGTACCATCTATATAAATTCGATATAGGACTGCAAATAAATCTGGTTGCTTCTCTGTACACACTCTGATGGTGAAGTTGTAATGAGGCACTGTTTATTATTCCATGAAATTAATCAGAATTTTAACTTTCAGAGCCAAGTCTTTATGTGGAAAGGCAGTCGTTTCGTACTGAGCCACGTAAGTGTGAGATACTTCTGGAATAAACTACTAGAAACATCCACTGGCTGTAATACTTTGGTAAATAGTGTAGTCTATCTATTTTTTAGGTGGCAAGTCACTGAAGGACTCGGATACACTGAGCAGCCTTGGTCTTGCTAAAGGTGGAAAGTTGTACTTCAAGGATCTTGGACCACAGATTGCTTGGCGTACGGTAAGTAATACTTAGTGATTATCGCCATGTCTAACACCATACAGCCAATGTAGCCTGAACTATGTGTGTAATTATATGCTGTTACATGGGTAGGTATTTCTGACCGAGTATGCGGGACCCCTGGTGGTGTATCTGTTCATGTACACAAGACCAGCCATTCTCTACGGGTCGCAAGCTGCCTTAGAGCCAAAAGCTGATATTGTCAAGTGAGTTGATATGATAAAAACTACCTTCCTTTAATGGTTCAACTGCTTTAAGTTATCACTGTCAACCCATGGTTGTACTCTAATATGAGAATATTCTGCACACTGTGCCTCTCTCGCAGGATTGCCTGTGCATGCTGGACCTTCCACTATGCCAAGCGTTTGTTGGAAACAGTTTTTGTGCATAGATTTTCACATGGAACGATGCCGATTAGGAACATCTTCAAAGTAGGGAATATGCAAGCTTGATAACATAGAAAATTACTTCAAAAGAAAATCTATGGTATTTTTTCTCCCTGTGACAGAAATATGATGAAAAACATGTCAGCATTTGATTTATTCTGCAGAACAGTGGCTATTACTGGGGCTTTGCTGGTTTTGTGGCATATTTTGTGAATCATCCCCTCTATACCCCACCAGGTATATCAGGTCAAACAGTCATAACCACATGATTGCAGTGTTATGTAATGGTTGTAAGAACTTGTTCAGTAGAAAGCCCGCTTTCTGTCTGTATATCCATATGTTACATCTTATACATTATGGTTCTCTATTACAGTGTATGGTGATCTCCAAGTATACGCTGGACTTGCCACATTTGCTGTAAGTTGTGGCCCAGATACTTCCAATATCATTCAGATTAATCTGACATTCTCATCATACGATGTATTTAAATTTATCAATCAATACCTTGCAAAATTACCTCGAGTGTACCACGTCGAATATTTTGTTTTAGGTATGTGAACTGGGAAATGGTGCGATTCACCTTGCATTGAGAAATCTTAGACCAGCAGGTAAGCTAACTGATCAAACTTGGCCACCTTATCTTCTAACAATATATTATTTAATATATCATATAACGACAACTCTGGCCTCAGGCTCGAAGGAGCGGCGGATCCCGTACCCCACAGCTAACCCGTTCACATGGCTCTTTGGTCTTGTATCCTGTCCTAATTACACGTATGAAGTGGGAGCCTGGCTAGGATACAGCGTCATGACGCAAAGTCTGCCAGGTGAATATATGAGCATGGCACAAACTTACTCCTATTTCAGTCCGCCCTCATTGTTGAAGCTATACCATACTTACAACGTCATGAATTGTATCATGAACCAGATATGTTTCACAACTTGTAGTCATGTACTTACCCTTGCATTCCATGGTCTATGCAGCTCTGTTGTTTACTGCGTGTGGATGTGCACAGATGGTCGTCTGGGCCCTTGGGAAACACCGCAACTACAAACGAGAGTTCAAGGAATATCCACGTGGTCGCAAATCGATTTTCCCATTCCTGATTTAAGCATTGTAGATCAAGAAGTTTCCTCGCACTCAATCATGTTTGTTGATTGCTCATCAAGTTCATAGAATATACTGAATGAATTGGTTCCAAATGACTAAAAGACAAAAATAGTATCAAATATTCAATTGTTCACTGCTGTCATGGTCAAGGATTGGATAAATTGATAAGAGAGAAGAGTACGTTGGAGATGTAATACGGACATTGTGTCAGTATAACTTGCAGCAGTACAATGACGTTGGTCTTCAGTATTAGTTACTTTTGTGGTACAGAACGTGTGAGATGGACATTCCAAGGTAATTTTGTTACTGAGTATTGAAATGTTAGTGATTGCCAGTTGCATTGTTAATGATTGATGTTGACAGAATTCTCGCCACACAATACATGACAGAAAGTATACCACATAAATTCTCGGATGTGTTGAAGATTAACATGTATGATTTTGTACTTTTAATATGAATGACTGTCACATATGAATAAAATATTCAGAAATCAAAAGATGTGGATTTTTGTTAGTTTCTGGGATCATTCAGATTTCTGCGTTATTCCACAAGCGTTACTCCTTTCCAACAGTAGACATCAAGGCCCAAAGATGCCTTGGTGGCATCTCGGTATGAAGCATAATAGGGCATTTTGGCACGAATGTCCGTATGGATTTGTCAGAGTTTTTTTTTTCTTTTTGATTTCCGGATGATAACTTGATGCTTAGATGAATCTCCCAAGAAATTTTCACTAGTTATCACACATTAATATTCTGTCAAATAGTTTCTGGATGATAACTCAAAAAGTACTTCTGCTATATTTCTGAAACTTGACACATAGGTTGATATATGTTAGAGAAGAAGCTTGTTGACCCAAAGTATGGTAGCAGTTTTGACGAGTCATCCTTGAGGCTCGCTCCATATCTCAGAAATGGTACGTCGTAGAGCGTAACATGTTATTTTGGGACTCATGGCTCTAGACTAACATCTGTTGGAAAATATTGGATAAATTGGCTCTAGGCCAAAAAATATCACTGAGTCATCATTAGCTTACCAGCCCTTTGGGCCGATAAGCTATTGTCATGGTTTTTCGTCCATCGTCCGTCTGTCGTCCGTCCGGGTCGGTAACTTTTTTTTTACATGATGAATTTCCCCATTAATTTGTCAGAACATCCCTTGGGCCAGTATCTAGACGTTTTTTAAATTTTTTTGATTGAATCGTTTTTGACGATTTGGCGGCCATTTTTGATGAAAAATTGCCAATTTTGGACTTTGGTGGCCAATTTCTCAAAAACTGTCTGATCAGTTTTGAGATTTTTGTTTCAAAACATTCCTTTCATGTAACTTTACGACATGTATAAGTTTCGTTGCCCTTGAATCGCCGGTTCGCGTGTGGTGGCCATTTTGATTTTTTGAGGGGTCGGCGAAAAAAATTTCTTTTGTCCCAAATCGAGTCACTATTCGTTTTGAGCCATTTTCCAGCAAAAAAAAAATAAATAAATTTTTTTTAGCCATTGAAAATTTTTTTGGACTTGGAGAATTTCACCCAATTTTTCCTTCATAGTGGGAGCTGTGCGGAGTAAACTCATAGAACACTTCAAGATAGAGCATAAGTATTGGCACATTCAAATGGGAAATCATGTATTGCGGTTTGAGTGGTGACCTTGAATTTGACCTTCAATGACCTTGATAGGTCAAAACGACCTTTTTTGTAAAAAAAAGGATGAATTTTGTCTTTGGTGGCCCTTTTCTCAGAGTCTATTCAGACAGTTTTCCTCAAAATCATGTATAAGATTCTCCATATGTACCTTTGTGATGTGTATAAGTTTTGTTGCCTTTGAAATGACGGTCTGCGTGTGGCGGCCATTTCGATTTTTTGACCGGTAGGCGAAAAAAAAAAATTTCGTCTCGATCGAGTCACTATTCGTTTTGAGCCATTTCCAGCAAAAAAACAAATTTTTTTTTTTTGGCCATTGAAAAATTTTTTTGAATTAGAAAATTCCACCCAATTTTTCCTTCATAATGGGAGCTGTGCGGAGTAAACTCATAGAACACTTCAAGATAGAGCCTAAGTATTGGCACATTCAAATGGGAAATCATATATTGCGGTTTGAGTGGTGACCTTGAATTTGACCTTCAATGACCTTGAAAGGTCAAAACGACCTTTCTTGTCGAAAAAACGATGAATTTTGTCTTTGGTGGCCCTTTTCTCAGAGTCTATTCAGACAGTTTTCCTCAAAATCATGTATAAAATTCTCCTTATGTACGTTTGTGATGTATATAAGTTTTGTTGCCTTTGAAATGACAGTCTGCGTGTGGCGGCCATTTTGAATTTTTGACCGGTAGGCAAAAAAAAAAATTTCGTCCCAAAACGAGTCACTATTCGTTTTGAGCCATTTCCTATGGAACGCCGGTACGACATGCGAGAAGCGACAAGCGACATGCGAGAAGTGACTAAGTGAGAAGCGACTTGCGACCTGCAAACTATAAACTATGACTTATTCCGTATTAAACCATGGTTTAATACGAAAAAATGTGTAGGATATTCAACTTGCATTTTGTTTCATGCAAGTCACAGTTTGTAAAGTTAACTCGCATGTCGCAGTTTATAGCTCGCAGGTCGCATGTCGCAGTTTTATAGGCTAAATGGCAGGACACATGTTCATGTAGGCAATATTTCTCGCTTCTCGCATGTCACATGTCGCTTCTCACATGTCACACCGGCTTTCCATAATTTCCAAGAAAAAAAAATTTTTTTTTTGGCCACTGAAAAATGTTTTGGACTTAGAAAATTTCACCCAATTTTTCCTTCATAATGGGAGCTGTGCGGAGTATACTCATAGAACACTTCAAGATAGAGCCTAAGTATTGGCCCATTCAAATTGGAAATCATATATTGCGGTTTGAGTAATGACCTTGAGTTTGAACTTCAATGACCTTGGAAGGTCAAAAACGACCTTTTTTGTCGAAAAAAAACCGATGAATTTTGTCTTTGGTGGCCCTTTTCTCAAAATCTATTCAGACAATTTTTCCCGAACTGCTTAAGATTCTCCCTATGTACCTTTCTGATGTGTAAAAGTTTTTTTCGCCTTTGAATCGACAGTCTGTGAATATATGTCATTAACGACAAAAATCTTCCGAGATATAACTTGATTTGTTATTATAGTCCATACAGAAAATTGTTTCCGGCAACATTTACGAACATGTTTTGACAACAGAGTTCAAGATCAGTGTAACCAATTTACATTTTGTACATGTTGGAAAATCAATACTCTGTGGAATTCTCATGATTGCCGGTAAGCTACAGCACCCTTGGAGCTATGTTTTTGATGTTCGTGCATTTCGAAATCGGTGCATTGTAGAGCCAAATGGACGTTATTTTCAGACTCCTCGCAATAGACAATCATGTTTGAGGGGTATGTTGATAGGATTTTGATCTCGGCCTAAAATTTTTGGCGATGATCATTTTTGGCGATAACTAGGAAAATCTTAGAGTTGTCAATTTTTAATTATGTCGGTACTATCTCGGAAACTGTGCGTCGTAGAGCGAAATAAACCTTTTTTCAGACTTGTGATCCTAGACAAACATGTCTTTAAGGTATGTTGTGTGAACGTGGCCCTGAGCTTGTGCTGAATCAGCAATTTTTCATTTTTGTCGATATCTCGAGTTTCATGAAAGTCACGTTACATTAACTTTTCTTAATTGCCAATCAACGGATTAGTTTGATATTGAATATGGTATGCAAATTACTATTAACACGGATTAAAGGCCTGGACATTGGCATTGACCGGCAACATTCAGATTGTGGTTTCAACCTGGAAAAGTTGGTCAAATAAGTGCCGTTGAATGAGCGCCCATCTTGAAAGCGACGGGGGGTAAAACTTGTTAACAAATATGTGCCCGCCACTTAATCGAGCCATTACAGTATGTAGAGAGCTGCAAGGATGACTTGAAAAAAAAAAAATTTTGAAGCCTAGGTCAATTGACAGACTGATCCAAAAATCAATAGGGTTCTTCGTTGGCCTATGTGGACCTCCATGCAAAATTTGTAGCCTTTGCCCGAATACTTTTTGAGTTATCGAGCAGAAACATTTATTGATAAAAAAACCAAAATGATTTCATCCTCACGGACTTCACGGATCTTGAAACACCACATCTACACGTGTCTGAGCAGTGGGGAAAAACTTGAAGACAAATCTTGAAGCGTTCTCGAGTCATCATGCATGAACGAAGAAGGAAAAAAAAAGAAAAGAATTCTGACAAAATCATGAATGCTGTAACAAGTGCTAAATCGAGTCATCCATACCATTTTATGCAAAGTTTGAGCTGTTTGGAATGTTCATTTTGTGCACTAAACAACTGGTGACAGTCGGAACATCATATAGCGAAGCTTATCCTTTGTTTATTAACAAACACATCAGGACATACAAAGGACATCAATAAATATTCTGTACACAATCTATACATTAAATACAAATACAATTCAAATATACAGGAACCTTGGACGGATTCAATCAGGCTCACATTTTGCTTTGCATATGGAGATGTGGCACATGATGTTCACAGGATTTAGTACATGTAAGAAGTCCTATCACAGTGTCTCAGCAGTGAAATACTAAAATTGTGTATAGATTGGAAATAACAGCAATGCTTCAGCAGTAAAACAATAGCTGGAAGAAAAGGAAACAACTTTTGTTATCACATTTTATCAAAGGTTTATCTGTACAAATAAATGATAAAATACTGGTTTTCCATTGCAGTAAAAATCGGCATAGAATGATTTTATGATAGTTATGATCACAAATGTTCAGTATCAGACTCCAGCAGGCAGAGGATCCAGTCTGACACCGGATGGTGGTCTCGAGAGCTGGTTCATCTCGGCCTCGCGAAGTTGGTTCCTCAGTTTGACCATCTCCTCCTTCTGCAGTTCGATGACCTTGAGTTTCTCTTCAAGGTCACGCTCCATGATGGCATTTTTGTTGGTGGAGGTGAGCTGGGCGAGAGTCTCTGTCGCGTGCGCCTTGTTGCTCTTACGGTGCAGACCGAGGGCAGCCTCTAGGTCGTGGACGCTTGTACGAGCGATCTTCAGTTCTCGCCGTAAATCGTTGATCTCTTTGATCAGTGAAACATTTTCCTGTGAGCAGAAATATAATTGAATACGGTTGATAGAAATATAATGAGGGGTTATCAGAAATATCTGCAATCACCAGCTGGCAGCACTGCTTTATCAGTCTTATGACGGCATTTTACTGTTTTGCTGGCGTTATCAATATAAACGTAATTTTCCCGCCAAAATGTACGTCATTAATGGTTACAGACGCTATCCGTTTATGATTTTGGCTCAAAGGACTGATAGTACAATGCTGCCCTCTGTTGAATGATGTTTGATAACTCCCTATTGAACACGGTTGATAGAGGACATTTGAGCCAAGTAAAACCCACCAAACTAGGGTTGAAGCATCGATTGGATATGTTTTACATCTGTACAAATGGCAAACCCTAAATGGCTTTAGGGTATGTTGTGTGAACTTGACCCTGCATGAACGTAAGGGTTTACATCTATGAACCCTCATCACTTGCCTGCATGATTCGGACATTGTCAGCCCGGTGGATTTCAGAATCCTTGGAGAGTTTCTTGCGCAAAGACGCGACCGATCGCTCCAAGTGCTCCCTCTGGCGAGCGTACTCCTTCTGGATGTCAGCGTCCACGCTTGCAGTCTCCGTCTGAACAACAAGCATCAATGTTGAGTCATTTATATCCATTTGACAAGGAAACATGAATATAAAATCTATGTGCTGTAAACACTCACAATATCTTCCTGCACATGTTTCTGATAGAGGGCTCGGATGCTTTCCTTTAGCATCTTTGGGTCTTGAATGTAGCCAACACAGTTGTGGAGATCCGTCTTGAACCGCCGGACAACTGCCTCCACATCCCGTACCTAAAATAGTAGAGTCAAATAAAAAATCAGTCTAATCATTGCCCATGCTGCCGTGTTTGGAGTAGTATTAGAGTCATTCCAGAGAGTGTAGAACAGAGTTTTCGCTCTGCAAAGTTTTTGCTAACATATTCTCTCATTCATAAATTCATGTCCTAGTGATAGTAGTAAACAGATTCATCCATAAACCTGGTGCCGGTGGATTGAAACCTCTCTGCTGTACTCTCTGGTCATTCCCAAAAACTTGAGACACTTGCCTTTTGTCGTTCCTGGTGCATTTCCTTATCTGTGGCCTTGAGTTTCTGTCGTAGTTCAGTGATGTTGAGCTCTAGCTGCGTGTTTTGTTTGTGGAATCTTTCAAGCTCGCTTTCCATCTGCAGAAAATGGGCAAAAAATGAATGGGTGATAATTTGTGTAGTGAGCTGATTACCAGTAGTAGTTCTCCAGTGTTGTACATTTGCGCAATGTGAACTTGATTAGGTACTGACCTCCTGGATCTGTTCTTTCATGGCCTTGATGTCATTCTCACGTGGCTCAATTTGTTTCTTCAACTCCTTGATCTTGTAGTCTAGAACGAACTTGAATTTCTCAAGTTCCTGGTTTTTCTTCTTCAGATCGTAGATACGTTTTTCCTGTATAGTGAGATGGTATCCTCAGTTTTACAATTGTATCACCAGTCATAGAGATATACTGAATATAAATATGAATGTCCCATGTCAAATTTTTGCACATGGCGTGTTTGTATTTTTGTTCAGTACCGGTAAATATTGGTAAATTTGGTATGCCATAAATCATATCTCGACTTGATACACCCACATAGATATAATTCACAATGGTTAGGTCACCGAATTCCCCACTTTCTCACCTTGTCTTGAATGGTTTCATCTCTCTCCTGAATTTCTTTCTTCAGTCCGGCAATATCCTTCTCCAAGTTCCGGATGACTTCCTTTAATTTGGCAGTTTCTGAGGCGTACTTCTTGATCTCGTCTTTGTGGTCATCAATTTCCTTTTGTAGACTGTGGAACTTCTTGCGCATGATTCCCGTCTCACCCTTTAGCTTCTGTGTGGTCTCCTTCTCATCACGTAGACGTCGCTCGTATTTGTTTTTGATGTCCAGGATTTCTCGGTCACCGTCTTCCTCAATTTGACGTTTGGTCTCCTCGTACTCTCGGTGCTGCTGTCTGGCTTCATCATGAGCCTGCAACAATCCAATGTGCATTTTACTTACAGTCCTATTCTTGTGAGAACAGTTCAGCAGTATTCAAGCAATTCAATTAGTTGAGTGCATGTTACAGAAGCTGTTGGATACTACAGGACCAGTTAAATGGGCGCTGCTGTGGGTTACGGACCTGCTCTAGTTTGGCAGTCATCTCCTGTAGCTTAGTCTCATAGTACTCATTGAGCTCCTCGAGAGCGCGCTCGCGGTTCTCTTCCATCTCCTGCAGCTGGCGCTCGTAGTCCTCCTGCATCTTCTGGCTCTTGGCCTGCAGCTCCTGGAACTTCTCGTACTCCAACATCAGCTTCTGGTTATTGGTGGACTCTGTAACATGGCAACAACCACAACTGTTAGATTCCCCATCCTTCAGGCACCCATAGTAGCTCTCAGTTGTGGTTTTCTGTACATATAGTAATATTTCCCAACCGACTGACAGTACCTGGTAAAAATGATGCATATACAAAGTGTCTTACCAAGATCTTGCAACTCCTTGACGTGTTTCTCCATCACTTCCCCTACTTCCTCTTCATGCTTTGCTTCCTCTTTGTCTTTCTCTGTTTTCAGAACCTGATGACAAAAACCCAATACAAGCCTACCATGTGCATACAAGTGAAATTCAGAAACAGACGACAGAAAGTAAACTCCTAAGACGTAAGAAGCTGTGAAGAGAACTGACCTGGTTTTTGGTTTTGAGAGACTCCATCTCCTGGATGAACTTCTCGGTCAGCTCCTTGATCTTCTCGTTGTAGTTCATGTCCTTGAGACGCAGCTGGTACTCATTCTCCATCTTGAGCTCATCGACACGCTGCTTCAGCTCGCTCATCATCTGGTTCTTCTCCTCAAGGTCACTCTTGGTGATGAGGATCTCCTCGGCGTAGCCCACCTCCTTGTCGCGCTTCAGGCCACGGCCTTCCTTATCCTGGATCTTCCAGATCAGCACACAGGCATCCTCAGACACCGTAATCAGGTACTGGTCATCAAATGTGATCTTCATCTGCACATAGCAAAAGATAAAATGTGAGCATGATACGAAACTTAGACGATCTTCACTTTGATGTACTCCACCATACAAATTCAGTAACGTTTTCCGTGGTTAAATTGATTGCATGATCGATTAATGTGTCTCTAGTGATCCTAGTGAAGACATTACCTTGACAATTGCTGAGGCGTGTCCTTGGTACTCTGTCCACTCCCCAGGCACAGCAAGAGGGAACTTCATGGAGCGCAGTGAACCAACACTTGTGCCAGCGAACAACATGCGCCCAGAATGAGACATGGCTACTGACATGAGCGCTGTATCGCCTGATTCTACATTTCGCAGGATCTGAAAGTAGCAATGTACCAGGTATCATAACTTTTTACCACAACAACAAAACACACAATATACTTTGCCATGGTTCATGACTGTATGTTACAAATGGTACAAACCTGTGAGTCGGACACCTCCTTGAGTGTCTTGTCTGAGCCAACAGCATACGTGTTCTTGCCGTCCGGTGTTATGGCAATACCTGTGTAGCTGCAGGACTTCAGCACAAACTCTGCGTCTCGTTTACCCGTGTGCATGTTCCACTCATAGAGGGCACCGTCCATGCCACAGGACACAATCTTGCTGTCATCAGCATTCCACACAACTGATCGCACTTTCCCGTTGTGGCCTTTGAGGTTGGCAATGTTCTCGAATGTGGATGTGGAGTAAACCTGGATGATGTTACCAGGAGCGGCAGCAAACATATGGCCACCATTGCTAAATGAACACTGGAATGCAAAAATAATTCGATTGAATTCATGATACCGGTAGATGAACAATCATTTCTAATGCTCTAAGTTAGACGTTGGAATACATGTAATCACAATTTTTTATTTCAATTCACCACAATAAGTTGTTACTTTGAAAAATTATTCCTAACCAATCTAATGCTGGCCAAAGCTTGGCTTGGAGCTCACCTCCTTGCAGCCTCTGATAGTGAACTCCTTAAAGGTTCTGATATCATCGATGAGCAGGTTCATCAGGCGAAGTTTGTCGCTGAATCCCACCAGGATGTACAGGCCACTGGGGTGCAGTGCGATGCTGTACGCTTCCTCAGCAAACTCCTTGTACAGCTCCAGGTGACTGATGATACATACACGATTATTTGAGATCGGGAAATCGAGAAGTTCAGAAATTTAACTCACCAGGCATACATGTGAGTTTCTCTTACACAAGTAGACACAAAATAATCAAATTTATATAATCATGGGCAAACGCGAGTGATAAATGGATCAAGTACTAACACAGATTATTATTGATTCCAATCAAATTGTAATATTCGAATGCAGTATTCTGCCATCACTTTGGGTTTGGTATTTTCAAACGAGTCACTTATACTGGATAGTTGTATATCCATGTTATTTCTGATAATTTCCGTATACATATTTACATACATATTATTTTGTTGCTGCTACTGCTTATTGTTGCAGGGAAATTGTGTTCATACAAGCATAACAGGTAATGTAGAGACGCACCATGTTTCATAGTTCCATATTCTGACAGAGCCATCCAGTGAGCAGGTGGCTATCAGCGGCTTGCGGATACAGACATCCAGGCCTGTCACATGGCTGGAGTGGAAGGCCTGGGACAACACCTCAAAACTGGCATGATCACCCTGTAGAGAGGGGAGGTGGAATTATTCTCCAATACCGGTAATCAATACTACCAGATTGACATTGCACACATTTAATATCATAATTCTCGAGGTCAGTACCTTGCCCATGTCAGCACTGGACAGGGTGAAAGTGTACATTTGGTTGAGGTTTGTGGTGCAGACAAGGTTCTCCTCTGAGGGACTGACGGCCAGAGCGGTGATGATTTGTCGCTCAGACTTGGAGGGATCTGTGCTGTTTTGATCCTGAGGAATCTGGAATCGAAAAAAAAATTGTGAATGATCATGTCCATAAAACATGTGTAAATATGTGTCATACTCAAACTTGTGGGGTAATTTCAAAGGCACCTTGATTTCCCTGGTTTTCTTGAAATAGTCCTTGTCGTCTGTTTTTTCATACACATACACAGTGCCCATCCCACATGTGCAAGTGAAGCCCTTGGAGGATGCAACAATGGACGTGATGTGGGGAGGTCCGTTGTCACCGCTGGCATCAGAATCTGACACTATGCTCCTGGATATATAACAGGTTGCAATATGCTAAGTATAACATGTTCCAACAGAATTTATGCGGGTAAATTCTGTCAGGCACTGTCTTTGATTGATGTTTGCTGTATACATTGCAAATAAAACATTATATGAGACAATCTACCTGTCTTTGTCTGTGCTCTGAGTAGTCAAGTTGAATTCATGCTTCAGTTCTCCAGACTCAAAGAGTAGAAGTTTACCGGTGTCCGTACCCACGATCACTCTCTCGTCAGACACCCAAGCATGGCAAAGGTAGTTCTGAGGTTCGCTCTTTTGAGGAGCAAACTGCTGCTTCAGGTTACCCTCTGTGTAACGGAACACCTTCAGAATCCCTTTACCCACAACACAAAGAAATGTGTTGTCTTGTGGATTGAAGGACACCTGAAAATAAAAAATGAATTTGTTATTTTGATATGTTGATAATATTCAGTCATGTCTACTTAAAAATAGGGTTTTTCCTATAATGGTCTCATGTTACAAGATTTATATAATTAATGTGAATAATATGTGAAAGACCCCAGGTATTACCTGATAGATTGGGGCATTTGTCTGAGGGTTTGTAGATTTAGTGCAGGCCATAACTTTAGACTTCTCCCAGGCCCAGTAAAGCAGTGTCCAGTCTGGTCCTCCGCCCTGTGCTACCAGATACTTGGAATCTGGTGAGAAGGCAAGGCTGACATACTCGGTAGACTGAACTTCTGATGAACTAAGTATTTTTCGTTTCCTCAGGGAATGGAGATCGTAGATTGTAATGGTGACCTTCTCTCCCCTTTCAGCAATAGCAACATATCTTCTGTTAGGACTGACAGCCATAGCTGTCATCCCCTCAGACTTATCCGAGCCAGGAATGAACTTCTGTGACTTCTGATCGATGTTGTACAGAATACAGCTGGCCCCCGAAGGGTAAACAATAGTCTGCTCATCATGATATGCGATGTTATTGGCAACGCCACTTCGGAGACCGAAGATATAGCGTGCCTGAGCGATGGCGATGGACATCTTGCACTTGTTGTCCAAAATCCCCTGAAATCACAAACGTGAAATGTGACATTACATCATTAGAGAGGTTTAGCTATCACATCCGTAGGTATGGACATATATGCAGGGAAAGCCCTCACTCACATTCATATACATGTCTGGTGTAGAACATGAACATTGCAACAGGTTAAAGAACAGGTTCTCACCAGACAATACACATAGACAAAGCATATTATGATATTAAGGATACATCAATACATGTATATATATTTTGATCATCCACATAACCTTTTGTTTCAACACGGCTTATCGTGTTAATTTTCAATTCAGACGTGTTAAAGTCATAGTGGCAAGGTACCATTATTAGTATAAGGTTTGATTCCTGTTCAGATAAAGACATTGTGGACATTTGGTGATAAAAAAGATGTTCGCGTTAATTGGTAGTCAATAACAGCGACATGTAATCGAGTATATTGAGCCAATATTACAGTCGCCTCCACATGCCGATGAAAAAAATAACTTCGGCAGTTTCCGTAATCGTGACGTCAGTTGAGGCAAAATGTGCTTTGATGGCTCGCCAAAAACGTAAAATACGTAATTTGGAGGCCAGCTCAAAGATGGAAAACATCTCCAAAATGCATGCGATTCAAAAGAAAACATGCTAAAACCAGCAAATACTGGACCTCTTGTAGTTCAACAAACCTCCGTTCTGCGTGAATAAATAGTACTGATTCTAAATATCAAGACAAGGAATGCCACGTATTCCCTGACATCTCACCCATTCACTTGAAATGTCAAACATACACCAGGGGAATGAATATGCGACATGCAGTTTACCTTGCTGGCTACATGTACTTACAGGTCTGCCTCAACTGACGTCACCAACCACGTGACCCATACTAAAATCGTGATCAAAATCTTCGGCAATTTACGGAAGGTTTGCCTATTTGATTCAATATCTCGAAACCCGTTGATTGTATTTGTAAAATCTTTTCGGATTGATTGAAAACTATTCATAATAGACTAAATGAAAAGCAGTTTCATCGGCATGCTACTAAGTCTTTAACGTGGAAATATCATGTTAAGTTGTCTTAACATGATAAACTCAGCAAGATGTCTTACAATATCACAACAAATCATCTTAATGTGAAATTTATCACATCAAGACTTCCTAACATGAAAATTCATGATGAATAGATGTCATAATGTGTAGAAATATCACAACATGGCATTTTAATGTAAAAGAAATATCAACACATTAACGTGAAAAATATTATGATAAGACGCCTTGTTGTGATATTTCACACATTATGACATCTAATCGTTATAAATTTTCACGTCAGGACGTCTTGTCATGATAAATTTCACGTTAAGATGACTTCTCAGAATCATTTCTGCCTCTTCGTTTCAAATAATCGAAGAGGTAGAATAGATTCTGTTTGTAAAGACAACACTGGAGGCCGCCATTTTGGATCTTGAATGAATTTCAATTCTGTTCTACTTATCTATTCCAGAAGACTATTCTGTGCTATTCTAAGCTATTCCATGATTCCATGATGATGATGCGATCAGAAGAGATTAGAATGGCCAAATCGAACAGGCCTCAGAGTCAACTCAACTTCTAAAGGAACCTCAAGTGTCGTGAATGACACAACACACACAGTAACAGTTCACCTGATCACTCAGTGACTGACTCATTCACTCAAGTTCAACTCACTGTCACTCAGAGTCAGACAGTGACTGAGAGTCTGAGAGTCAGACTCAGATTCATTGAATGATTGTTTCAGTTTCATCATGATTTAATGATTCGTAAATTCATTAGATCACATCATAGACTTATGGAATTTGCAGACACTTACGGAGTTACCAAAGGTAATGCATATAAATATCAGCTGGGAGACGACTATTTCTTCAAATCCTCACTTGGATGCTGTTTGGCTTGCCTCGTTGCTACGGAGATACTAATGCGCACGCATTTTGCGCATCTCACCCCAACTTCCGCTTCCGCTTTGAAAGTAAAATAGATGTCTGGGATGTGTTTGCTGTCATGTTGAGAAATTTGCCTGAAAACCAGTGTTTCTCTTTGAATATAAAATATTGTACAGTACCAGTTTGATGCAATATGTTGTCTTGAATCAGAATAGTATAAACTGATACCATGCCATTCACAATGTATGGCTGTAGGTGTCCAATACACATAGTCAAAGTCGTGGGGACATACCATTCTCTAGCAATAACCAGGTACATGGGAACATGCCTGTACCAGAAGACCACACTGTGTGAAACGAGTTCCTTATCCCAATCAATGTTGCGCAATGCTGGTAACATCAGGCACATGCATTCACCAGACAGAGTGCTCAATTACTTGGATCCAACTGATGAGGAGACATTACAGCTGTTGCAAGAGTTCACAATCCATGAGGATTTTATAAGCCCAGAAGAAGAAGAATGTCTGTTCAATGAAGTGGAGCCACACTTACGCCGTTTGAGATATGAAACTGACCACTGGGATGATGTATGTAATCACACCCACAAATATATTATTTGCTGCACTAAGAAGTTCTTAGGGTGCTGCACTAATAAGTTCTAGGGTGCTGCACTAATAAGTTCTAAACTTCTTGCAGTGCCTTTTCAACAATGCATGACATGTACTGTACGTATTTATTATTGTTATTGTTGAATAAATTGATTGATTGATTGAAGAGTAATTGCTGTCAATAAATTTATCTGTTTCCAAATTAATTAGTAAATGTACATTATGTATTACATGAACATTATGTCCACTGATTCTGTTCAAAATTTATGCATTTATGCAGGCAATACATGGATACCGAGAAACAGAAAGACGAAAATGGAGTGAGAAATGCTCATCAATTTTGAATAGAGTTAGGGACACAGCTTTCCCATCTGATTGTGCTAAAATAGCCTACACACACATACTAGATTTACAGAAGACAGGATATATCAAGCCACACATTGACAGCGTGAGGGTATGTTAGACGAAATAATTATGAACAGGAACCACAATATTGTCGAAAAAAAGGCGCATAAGAAAATTTCATTATACATTGTATTTCTTAATCCTTGGCATATTCCACATTAGATATTGTATTGTCAAAGTGGTTTATAATATGCCATCCAAATTACAAATATTGATCAAGTAATCACTAATATTGGATGTTTAATTGTACACTGTGTGTTTCAGTTTTGTGGCAGTACAATTGCTGGTTTGTCTCTGTTGTCTTCAAGCGTGATGAGGTTAATCAATGACCAGAACAAGACCCAGTGGGCTGATGCACTCCTGAAGAGGAGATCATTGTATATTATCAAGTAAGTGTCGAGAATACCTCTTTTCATCACTTACCAGCAAATGAATCCAACTGATTGTTCAAGGTATGTTTTTTATGTGTGTTGTTAACTTTGTACTTGCAGAGGGATATCAAGATATAATTTTACACATGAAATACTCGATGTCAACAATTCCAAGTTCAAGGGAGTAGAGATTCCAAGAGACAGGAGAATCTCTATTGTTTGCCGAAATGAACCAACACACCAAGATCATTGACATTTTGTAATTCATATGAAGATCACTTTGTTATTAAGGCATTTCGGCAGAAATGCCTTTATGGTTTTAGCAGAATTTTTTTTTTTTTTTTTTTTTTTTTTTTCTTCTTCCGCCACTTTTGGTTTCCGGACGATAACTTTAGATTGCCTTGACGGATCCTTGTCAAATTTTCACCGCAAGTCAGAAATGATATGAGGAAGAACCCTATTCTTTTTGAGCCGGATCGGAGGTCCGTGAGGTCCGTGAGGATGAAATCAAGGCTAATTTTAAGACTTGGTTTCCGGACGATAACTGGAAAAATATTTATGCAATAGTTGCAGAACTCTGCATGGAGGTTCATATGCCACCAGGGAAGAACCCTATTCATTTTGGGATCGATCCGTCAAACGACCTTTGACCTAGAGGTCAAAATAATTTTTTGCTGATTCATCCTTGAGGCTTCCTGCATATCTCGGAAACCGTGCGTCGTAGAGCGAAACGGACGTTATTTTCGGACTCGTCGCCGTAGACAAACATCTCTAGGGTGTACTTTTTTTTTTGATCCGGCTCCGAGGTCCGTGAGGTCCGTGAGGATGAAATCGAGGAACTTGGTTTCCGGACGATAACTCAAAAAACATTCAGGCAATAGTTGCAGAATTTTGCAACCCTATTTTGAACCCTATTGATTTTGGGATCGATACCTCAAACGACCTTTGACCTAGAGGTCGAAATAATTTTTTGCTGAGTCGAAACGGACGTTATTTTCGGACTCGTCGCCCTAGACAAACATGTCTAAGGGGTATTATGGATGAACTTTGACCTTGACCCGAAATTTTTTTGCCGAGTCGGCATTTTTCGTTTTCGTCGATATCTCGGAAACGGTGCGTCGTAGAGCGAAACGGACGTTATTTTCGGACTCGTCGCACTAGACAAACATGTCTAAGGGGTATTATGGATGAACTTTGACCTTGACTCGAAATTTTTTTGCCGAGTCGGCATTTTTCGTTTTCGTCGATATCTCGGAAACGGTGCGTCGTAGAGCGAAACGGACGTTATTTTCGGACTCGTCGCACTAGACAAACATGTCTAAGGGGTATTATGGATGAACTTTGACCTTGACCCGAAATTTTTTTGCCGAGTCGGCAGTTTTTGTTTTCGTCGATATCTCGGAAACGGTTCGTCGTAGAGCGAAACGGATGGTATTTTTGGACTCGTCGCCCTAGACAAACATGTCTAGCGGGTATTATGGATGAACTTTGACCTTGACCCGAAATTTGTCGACATTTTTCATTTTCGTCGATATCTAGTATTATAAATTATTCATCACACCGAAATGCCTCCAAGGCATCTTTAGGCCTTGACGTCTAGTTAAACATCATTTATTGCAATGCTCTTTGTTGTGTACATGATGTTGAAATTTGAAAAAATAAATTTTGATTGTTATTGCGTTTCATGGACATAGATACATTGAACACAGAGACTTGCATGTCCCAAATGAGCTGCATTCTACAGGGCTGCTATGTCATACTGATTACTTCCAGGAAATCCCTATCTCAATGGTACATAGATCTAATTAGATGGTTTAGTGGAGAATAACTTGTGTAGGGCTATACAGCATGTACAGTATGATTATTATTTTCTCAAACTCCAAATCCTATACAAGTTTTATACATTACAATTCCATGGACTGTGTATCATGTTTGCAAATACATGGACTGTGTTGAATGTTTGCTATTTCGAACCTCTTTTCATAGTCCACAACAATAATCTGGTGTTAATGTCAGTGCAATTCCATTCTGTTATTATCATTTGTTGGTGGTTTGAAATGAAAATATTGCTACAAAAGTTAAAATATACATTATCCTTTGAACAAAAGAAACACCAGAAATTGGTATGTACACTATCAACATCATTTGTATTCAACATACTACACTGTAAATCATCTCCCAGGTAACAAATGTCTGCACAAGCTGTGGCGTAGATTTATGAGTTTGTAGGTGGGCATTAGTTCTCTATCATTCCCCCCTACATGCGCTAAGACCCCTTTAAAATGTGTCCTTTTTTGCTCTTTAGGAAACATTTTTAGATAATTGTAGCTTTATTAAAGTCAAAGTGAAGTCGTGACAAATGTTTAAATTCTATATTTGTAGAAATACATTCCAAAAAGCACACTGGTTTTTGCAAAATTTGGATATCATCATTGGTTAAAGAGATATTAAAGCTTTGACATTTTGCATTAGCAATATAAGCAGTATACCTTCACACTAGGATATTTGTTTTGATTAGTTACTTATGGTATTATTCTGATGTTGATTTGTATAGTATCATAAATATATGTTTTTATATATGTCTATATATACCATGATTTTGTAGGACACCAGCATAGCAGGAGTTCCTGAGATACAACCTCTAGCAACCATGGTTGCTAAGAGCGTAACTAATACTAAAGGTCAATAGTATTTTGACTTTCTTAAACTGAATAATAAAATATCCATAGAAAAGTATATGCACACACCCATAGCAACCATGCTTGCTAAGGGTTTTATCAAGGGAAAGGTTGCCATTCATACTGATTATAGTACTTAATCAGGCCTCAATTTTGGGGTAAAAATGGTTATAAAAATCTTGATAACTTTGGAACTATTTAAGATAATGACATGCCGTAAAACCATGATGCTCAATGGGACTCCCTCTTTTAAGTGTTAATGAGTCCTGAGACCTTACCCTGCCTCATATTTTGGGTATTTTTTATCGCACAATTTGTCTGTGATACACAATTCATGTATTCTGGGGTATTTTTTCTACAAAATTTTCTTAAATTTGTCTGTGAAACACGATCCGATCCGGGATTTTGGATTGTTCAGTACTGTACTGTATATTGCCAGTACGTGTGGTCTGGATTCCAAAACAAAAAGTGAGGAAGTTTTCGCTTTGGACTCTGTACGCAGATGTCCCTAAGGCATAAGTAAGTCATAAGTTATTTATTCACCCAACATAAACATATTTACATGGGTAGGGAAATGAAACCACAAGACTTATTTTTCTCTTAAAATATTGACATAATTAAAATACATACATGGAGATTTCAGACATTAAGCTAGAATAGAACAACACACAATTTTGTAATAATTGGCATGAAACACAACTACATGTATATATAATTATGATACAAGTGATCAGATGGTTTTTCAGTTTTGAAAGCATATAGTGTTCTAGTACCTATTATATATTATTTGGAATGTTATTCCAGATCTTTGGATCATGTATTTCCACATTGAAAGAAGATATTAACGATGAACATTTATTTTACCTATATCTAGTTGGTTCTTGTATCATACCTGTGATTAAAGTTGTTACTTGAAAAAATAAAAGCAGAATAAAAAATTAGCAGTTTATTTTGACCAAACTTATAAGTAATGCTCGTAAAATATGAAAACAACGGGGAATAAACGGGAGAGAAGTGTCCATGTACACTTTTAGAATACAATATTCCAACACTGTAAATTTTTTTGTTGTTGAAATGTTCACCTCACAGTTTATTTTGCAATGATACTAGATCTACTTTTGCCGATTATTGCATTTTTACAAGCTTGTAGCTCATGGAAATAAAATATCAATTTTTTTCCCCAGCATTTTTTTTTAATCCTGTGCCCACTTTCAATGGAAGTAATAAATACATTCTTCATCCCTCGACCGTTCTGTAGGGGGGGGGGGGGGTGCATCTGAATTCCCCACCCCCCGGATTTACACCCATGTGCCACGGGATCCATGTGCTAGCAAAAATATTTACGTATTTCTGATGCGGGTATTGTACTAACGTCTTTCAATCAGATATGACCATTGACTCTTCTATGTCTATGGATATGACAACCGCATATGTCATTCGAGTAGTGAATGACATCAAGTGTGATCACGTGATCGGTCTCAGTCTGTGATCATGTGACCTGCGACCTCGAAAAACAAATGAACAAAATGAACAAAATGAACAAGCAAGTTAGAAAATTCCATTTCTTATTAACCAACTGTTAACCGATAAGCTGGAGCTAATCAATGACGACAGCAGATACAATAAACTCAAGATTTATCAATGGAATATATCCATACAATATTCGCACACTCAAACTGGCCATGTTATTCATTGCAAAATTCGCCACTCAATATTAACAGGCCATTCTCGTGAAATAGGTCCCGCTACATCATGACAAGGCTTATTCAGTTAAAACAGTAACACCATTCTAATGTTTTCAGTCAACTTCTATATCTTGGAGAATCCTGGAGGGTAGTGGTGGAGGTGGACGGATGATGCACACTAAAATCATAACGTACGAAATAAGCGGTACCTATTTCACGATAAGGCCATTATCAGAGCTCAGAAACTCGTTTTTTGGAAACACAAACTGCTGGTACAATGATTGAATATCAGAGTCTCAATTGATGATCGAACTGGTGGGTTTCATTTGCAGTACAGTGGTCCCCCTCAGATAAGACCTACCCTTCTGCCACAAAATTAAGGTCTTATCTAAGGGGATGTCTTATTAGAGGGGTTCATTTACATGTTAAAGTTATTCTAGTGCCACAAGAAAAAGTCTTTACAGAGGGGGAAGTCTTTCTTGAGGGGGGTCTTATCTGAGGGGGAACAAGGTCTGAAAACCCTGTTGGCGAATTTGGGAATGCGGCGAATTTAATTAGGACAGACGGCTCGTAGCTGAATCATAATGCATCAGCCATCACAGGGAGGAACTGTTTGTCTGATTGTGCATTAGTCTGATTCAACACTTCAGTGCTGTTCAATGGATGAAAAGGCCTATTCTATGAGCAAATTGTAGTAAGCGGTAGGGTGCCAGTAAAACATGCTGGATATTATCTCAAAGCAGCTGAGCCCTATGGTGGCCAGTGCTCTTATTAGGACCAGTGCTACTGGTCACTTTACGAGCCATCCGTCCTAAATTCGCCGCATCCCAAAATTCGCCAACTCAATATAATCAGAGCTCAGAAACTCGTTTTATGGAAAAACAAACTGCTGGTACAATGACTGAATATCAGAGTCTCCATTGATGATAGAACTGGTTGGTTTCATTTGCAGTACAAGGTCTGAAAACCCTGTTGGCGAATTTGGGAATGCGGCGAATTTAGGACGGACAGCTCGTATGCTATGAATTTGCACTCTGATAATCCTGACGCAGTAGGGATGAACTTTGACCTTGACCTGAAATTTTTTTTTGCCAGTCGGCATCAGAGTTGGGTTTTTTTACTGTAAAAAACATATTTTTCACATTACACCATAAAAAAAACGTTAAAGTTGGAATCAATTTTAAAATCAGCCAAATTTAGCATTCTTGTTTGTCACGCAAACTTGAAAGTACATCTCGAGATATCCCGGAATATATGGGAAATATGCACAGTTCGACAACAGACACCCAGAAAATTGCCGTTAATCGTGCATGAAAGCAGTGGATAGAGAATGATCGGCCTGCCTACATTGCCGGTTGCCACAGTATCTAGACAAATACCAATGACGTCATTAGACTGTGTATAGAACTCGCCCAAAAGGCGGGCCGCTTTTAGGAAAAAATATTATACAAATCTTGATTTGGAAACTCAATTTAGGCACGTAATACACATTTTCAGACCCAAATTTCTTCGATTTATCATTCTATAGACAAAATAAAGTTATTGCGGAATGAATAAAAATTGTCAGTTCTAAAATTGATTATAGCTTTAAAAACTGTAAAAAAACACTTATTGACGTAAAAAATTGTCTAAAAAACGTAAGTGTACTGAAGTGTGTATATCCAGGTGCTCTCAGCTCTGAACATGTTCTTATATATAAGCCTACACTCTATACAAAATATTGCACACTGCTGCTGGAGGACCATACCAGTAGGAGTGGGAAGGGTTTGATCCCTGAGTTGAACCAATCATACACTAGTAGCAGAAACCCATAAGATGAAGTTTCGTTGCAGATATGTTACATAAGATCCTAGTCTGTGTAGTCATGAGAACATTATTAACGTTCAAACTATATGCTTCTACTGAAATCAATTGCTTCTATCAGATGTTTGGACAATTCGGAAGATTATCAGTGGTGGATCAACATGTTCAGATAGTCAGCATGGATCCATTGTTTGGGTGTTTTAACAGCTATGCATGCTGTGATATGTTGGAATTGACCAGTCCTGTTTCAGCTTGACCACTCCTGTTTCAGCAGAAACCCATAAGAGATCTCTCATGGGTTTCTGGTTTCAGCAATAAATCACTGGCCCACAAAACTATCACAACCTTACAAAAACTGAAGTGTTTTTGATTACACCAGGTGTGAATTGAGGCTGTAACAAACATGTGGAAGGGAGGGGGTGGGGTGGGGCAGTGGGTACAGGATATTATGTAACATATATGTAAGGAAACTTCTAGATCAGCATAACAAACAATGAAACAAATCTAGGAACAACACTGAATCTATAGAGTCTCATCATGCTCTTTGGAAATTTGAAAATAATTTGAAAATTTGAGTTTTTAACAGTTTTTTACAGGCTAATGTAAAAAAGGTATTTTTCACATGACATTATTTACCGTTATTTAATGGTGTTAATAACGTCTATGTAAAAAGCTTGCCAACCCTGGTCGGCATTTTTCATTTTCGATGATATGTCGGATGTTATTTTCGGACTCGTGGCCCTAGACAAACATATCTAAGGGGTATTATGGATGAACTTTGACCTTGACATGAAATTTTTTCGCTGAGTCTGCATTTTTCATTTTTGTCGATATCTTGGAAACGGTGCGATATGGGTAGAGAAAATAAGTTTGTCCTTCACATACATGTAATCTGGTAATTGCATAAACGTCTCATAGGTCTCATTGGGAGCTTTGTCATGTTTTTCCTGATTCAGCCTCCTAGACCTTTAGGCCTTGATGTCTAGTTTATCATGTTTATAGTACTGTTGATACCAATAATAATAATCCACTCAGAATTGATTTATTAAGAAAAAGTTATGTACATGTATCCATGGATTTATTCACGGTAGTAAATACCTCGATCAGTTAATGATCCTACATTATACTGATATGATTTCTGTAACATTCAAGATGTTCAATAGTAATTCAGAGAATTGTTTAATAGAGACTGTTGTGGATCACTATTCTGTGGATGAGAGGTCACTGTGGAGCATTGGGTATGTATCAAAAACTCATATGAGTTATGAATTATGTGTTATTTTAAAATTATGATAGTATTCAAATTAACCTTAAACGCTTGACTCTAAATGTTACAATACTAATATTATCAAATGTCTCTTGCAGAATACACAACATTAGATCACATTCACACAGAAGTTCCTTGCACAAAGCAAGCTTCAGCTGTAGAGAACTTAATTAATCGACTGGTTCCAAACCACAGCAGCCAATTCAGAGTCAAGGTGGATGAGACACTTGGCTCACGATACAAGACATCATTCAAAGTGAGAGAACATTTAATGGGTGTGTCCTATTGAACACACTCGTAGACAGGCATGTTGAAGAATGAAGAATGAACACTTTCAGGGGTATAACGTAACTTTGAGGTTATGAATTGGTATGTGATAAAGTTATCAGTATGTTTTTGTTGTGCTTTTGTTGTGTTGTGAACACTTTCAGGGTGTAACGTAACTTTGAGGTTATGAATTGGTGTGTGATAAAGTTATCAGAATGTTTTAGTTGTGATAGGTCACATTTTGTACAGAACTGTATAATGTACTATAACAAAAATGATTATGTTAACTAATTTACATAGCACTGTGTTTTTCAGTTGTCGACTGTCGATGGCATTGTATATGTGACTGGTAACACGGGTGTGGCTGCAGCCTGGGGCTTCTACTATTACTTGTCCCTGTACTGCGGCTGCCACATATCATGGGCAGGAGACCAAGTGGCCCTTCCCAACCCCCTCCCAGCTTTACCTTCTGCCGGAGTCAAGGTCACCTCCAATGACAGGTCTGGGCCTGGACAGTCATCAGTAACTCAAACAATACAACATGCTGTGTTTGTAACAGCTAGTGACATTCGACTCATTTGGTCAATATTCATCATGTTCACTACTTTTCTATATTTTTGAACACCTTATTCATTATAAGGTTTGACAGCGAGCAGTCATGTGAAATGCTGATTACATCTCCCCTAGGTTCCGGTACTATCAGAATGTTTGTACAGTGAGCTACAGTTTCGTCTGGTGGACTTGGGATCGGTGGCAGAGAGAAATTGACTGGATGGCGATGAATGGAATCAACCTTCCTCTGGCATTTAACGCACAGGAAACCATCTGGCAAAGGGTTGGCACATGTATTCGTACAACATTACACAAATTACCCACATTTAGAACAGAGTGAATAGACAAACATCTTCTGAATTGATGTCACATTCAGTAGTACATGTACCTTTTTACCAGGTTTACCTGAAGATGGGTTTTACACAAACAGAGATGGACAGTCATTTTGGAGGGCCAGCCTTTTTAGCATGGTAAAAAAAAATAATGCATCTTCCTACTGGTAAATCTACTGCTATTTAGAGAACTTGTGCTTCCTCCAACTTGTGCTGTGTGATTGGCAGGTCACGGATGGGTAACATCCATGGGTGGGGTGGACCTCTCCCTCAGTCCTGGCACAGCCAGCAGCTCGCCCTCCAGCACAGGATCCTGGCCAGGATGAGGGACCTCGGCATGACGCCCGTACTTCCGGCATTCGCTGGACACGTTCCCACTAGCATTACACAACACTTCCCCAATGTTACTGTGTCCAAGCTGCCTTGCTGGTCAAAGTTCAATAGCACTTTCTCAGGGTAGGTTGCACTGATTGGAATAAATCAAAGGTGCCTATTAGATCAATATTTACAACCAGTATGCCTAATGACGTAATGCAATTTTTCCCAGAACGTATTTGCTGGATGTGAACGACCCATTATTTCCATTGATAGGCCAGTCATTCATCAGAGAAGTAAGGATTACGTGGCATACATACCGTATATTAATTTTTCGTGGTCAGTTTAAAACTAACTACATGTAGTACATATGGATATTGATTGTGTTCACAGTATACAGCGGAATTTGGCACCAGTCATGTGTACAATGCTGATACTTTCAACGAGATGACTCCAAAATCAAGGTACTACAGTTGAAATTTTAAAATCATACATGTATATTCCAATATGTTTTGCTACTTTTCATTTTTTTACATGACTTGATGGAAATATGTGTTCTGTATAGTGATCCTGGCTACCTACGTGAGGCTGGTAAGGCTGTATACAATGCCATGGAACAGGGAGATCCTAAAGCAATTTGGTATGTTACCCCACTGCAGTGTTTGGTTGTGTAGAAATATTTTGTCATGTATGTATTGATCATCAATCAATGCAGATGTCAGTTGAAGTTAAGTACAATGTAGGTACGGTAGATAGAAACAATTATAATTTGATCATTCTTTGTAATTTATAGCTTTTTGGCAAAGATTTCCCATTTACTAGATCATATATTCTAAATACTGACAGGTTGATGCAAGGCTGGCTCTTCACAGACACAACTTTCTGGAAGAAGCCACAAGCAAAGGCACTCATGACATCCGTGCCAATGGTACTGCCAGTGTCTTGCAAATCAGTACATAAACCATACTGATAGATAGAACATCAGTGTGAATATGACTGTTTTACCTGTTGCAGGGCAAGATGATTGTCCTGGACCTGTTCTCAGAAGTTATGCCGTTCTATGACAAGTTTGACTCCTACTTTGGTCAGCCGTTCATCTGGTGCATGCTCCACAATTTTGGTGGCACGCTGCCCATGTATGGAGTTATAGAATCAGTCAACCAGGTGACGGTCACTACAGTGGAGTCCTCTCTAACAAGTTTGATGTGATTGTATAGCACGGATAGATCACTTTAGAATGAAATAACTCCATTTAAAGGGTCCATTCACCGCCAGAACCTTCCCAAATAGTTCCATGATTGGAATTGGCTTGACTCCTGAAGGCATCAATCAGAATGACGTGATTTACGAATTCATGCTTGAAAACAGCTGGAGACGTGAGCCAAGATCAGTTGCTGCGTGGTATGTCATAGTGTGTTACAACAGTAGGTCGCTAGGTTGATCTAGTTATGATCTCAAGTTGTGCAGTTTCAAAAAGTATATTTCCTGTTGATTATTTCAGGGCAGCAAATTATGCTCAGAGGAGATACGGACAAAGAAGTGATCTCACTGAGAAAGCTTGGCAGATACTCATGGTGAGGTACACTCAGGGTACATGAAACAAAGGTTAATCAACTGTTAAGATTTTTGCAGTAGTTACATGAGTTACATATATTGCATATAACATATTTTTATCTGTGAGCACACTATTAACCAAATGTACCTAAGCTGGTGTGTTTAAACATCTGTTGTTCTGTACATATTGGTCTTTAGAGAACTGTGTACAACTGTACAGACGGAAACAAACATCACAACAAGAACAATATCATCAGAAGACCGTCTATGAAACTCCAGGAGGCCGTAGGTGGATTTTACATTATTGTGTTGCATGTTGCTTGCTCTAGGGTGGTGTATACAACTGTACCTCAGGCTACATCGACCATGGGTACTCTGATGTGATTATTGTGGCCAAACCAGCAATAGAACCTTTCATCTCTCAGCAAGTATGCCAAAATGATGCAGGCTTCCAAAATGTTCTTCGGCTCATGTTTCAATATTATGTATTCAGAGTACATCTTTTGAATTTAGCAAGGATCTGGGACATACATGGACATGTACCTCAAACTTGAAATGAGAATGTATCTGAAAATACTTTGACATTTTTGTATGTTGACTAGATTGTTTACTATTTATCCGAGTCATTCCGAGCCAAATAGTTTCCTTATGGGAGTATTAAAGTTATACTCACCTATGTTGAACTGATACTGTTGTGATCAGAAAATACTACTTAAGGAATAATGTATAGATTTGGAGTAATTGTCGCACAATAAACTTCGAGGGCAAGGTGATATGGTCCCGAGACGCCGAAGGCGTCGAGGGCTATATCAACTGTCCCGAGAAGTTTATTTTGCAGACAATTACGACAAATCTATACATTATTTCTATTCTAACATGGTAAATGATTGTTAGGAAATAAACGTCACCGTGGCTACACATGTTCGTTGCAGTCATGACGTTTTTGTAAACCGTTGCTCCTGGAAAGGTTAATCTGATATAGGCCCTAGGGCCTATCAACTGATATAACACCTTTTGAAATGACTGAAATGCTAAGAGCCCTCTGACGTCACCATGTTAGAATAAACCACATTTGACCAAATATGGCATATTTAGCATGCATTACTAATAATCTTTTTGCATGTTTCTGGTGTTAGTCTCCATCTTTTGATATTCCTAGCTTACATTTCTTGTCAACAATTAAATAGCAATATATTGTGTACAATGGATCAAATAGATTTCCCATCCAATCTTTACAACTCTGTTTAGGTTTGGTATGATGTGGAGGAATTTTTCCAAGCCTGGGATATGATGGTTGATGCACTTAACAACATCACACCCAATTCACTGTTCAGGTAACTTCAGCTCATTCACGAGGACAATAGTTGCAAAAATTTAAGTACAATCTAATAAACACATCAGTCTTAAATTCTTGATCAAAATCTAACTGAAGAAAATTCTGAATTTCTATTCACAGATATGACCTGGTAGATGTGACTCGTCAAGCCCTGCAACTGATGGCAATACCACTGTACCACGATCTGATAGCAGCTTACAAACAGCGGCAACATCAGCGCTTCATGTCAGACTCCTCAGATTCCTAGCTTTTCATCATTAGCCACTGTAGAACCCTATTTTAGAAGTTGAGGAACAAGTTGACAATCCAAACGATATCTGACCTTGTCTCTGTGTGTTTACAGAACCAGCAGCGCTGCACTACTGGAGCTGTTCTCAGATCTGGACACTGTTCTGTCCACAGATGACCACTTTCTCCTGGGGGTCTGGCTCCAAGCGGCCAAGTCTCGGGCAGCAAATGCCACGGAGTCCGGTCTCTACGAGTACAATGCTCGTGTACAGATCACCACATGGGGCCCCAATGCGGAGGTCTGTCTGTAGTGACATGTGACACACACTGGGATAACTCTTGGCCTTCACATTTGAAAATATTGCACATATCTTTTCAAATGATAAGTGATTTTAATGTACTAATTGAAGTCAGATATCAAAATTATTGGGACATTCCACAGTATATAATAGAGTGACTATATTCTGTGTCAGATACTGGACTATGCCAACAAGCAGTGGGCTGGACTGGTCAGGAGCTACTACAGGCCCAGGTGGCAGCTGTTTCTACACCAGCTGGATGAGTCACTGACCCAGGTTCTCAATTAAACCTGCTATAAATGTGCAGAATTGTTGTCCGTTACATTTACTGTATAGAACGTGCGAGTCATTATAAAATTGCTCGTCTACTCTGCAACAAAAAATATAGTATAAAATATTTTTCAGGGATTGCACTTTAACCAGACAAAGTTTGATTTGGATGTGTTTCGGGAAGTGGAGCAACCATTCACCTTCCGGACTGATTTGTACCCAGACAAACCTACAGGTATGATGGATCTGTTGGCAACACGAACACATGTTAATTTTAAAAACTAATAGGAATATTTATCAGGTAATGTGAAAAAAATATCAACCCTGTTGCTGTGCGAGAGAAAATTATCCAAACAATCATGATATCTTGATATAACTAAATGTTCTTTTACTGAAAATTTGTTTTCTCAGGTGACCAAATAGTGACATCGAGAGCCATACACAAGAAGTACCGTCCTCAAACCATCATGTACAGAAAATTCTTCAGCAAACTACCAAACTGGGCTAATCACAGGACAAAATCTACAAAACATGCTTTGAAGTGGATGAAGAAATATAATAATAATAATTTGGACAATTTGGTGCTCAAACCATCTCTTGGTATATCACGTATGAACAGTTAAAAGCATGCATGTATAGCAGTCCATAGATACTGGTATATTTTTGTATGTGCATGTATCATTAGATGTTTTCATACAATTTCACTTCCATTTTTACATAATAAACGATGTGGCATTCACATTTATTGAAAAACTCAACAAACCATGCATGGATCAAAGACCGTAAAATAGTACATGTGGCTTTATTCCTTCTTAAGTAATTCCAGAGAAATAGTGCATTTTATGAAGACCACACGACAGCAAATTGTATAGAAACAAATTCCGATATCAAATGTATATTATTCCCTATGGTAAAGCCTCTAATGCTCAGAGTCGGTTGAAGGCAAATCTCCCACAAAGAGCTTGCGTCAAGATCACCTGTATACATGTAGTGATCCCCATACATCTTCACGTAGAATGTATGGCTTCAATATCCTATTTTATCCACCACGAGGATAACACAATGGGTAAAGACATACTTCCTAATCTGCTTTCCACATTATGATGAAACACTTTGTATACTATATGGTTAAGTATACATACAGCTATATGTACATGAAACAGCAGATTTCATATTGCTCAAAGGACAAGTATCTTAGGTGAAAGGTGCCGTGGTTGAGTGATATGCAGTTATAAGTATATACCACAGCTTAACCAAATCCGTGGATGAATTGTTCACGATGATCCAATGATGATGATTTGCTACAAATGTAAGGATGTTATGATGGATGATGTTTACAAATGTTCACAAATGACTGTTAGGAGTCAGGATTCTGCCCCCGGTTCTTGCCCCTAGATGTTGTCCTCGTCTAGTTTGTTACTCCAGGCCACCAAGTCATCGACCTCTTGCTCCCACGGCTCCGCCTCCAACATCGTGTTCTCTCTCGTCGGTACTAGCGAGACTGGAAGAAACATTACTCACCATGTGTAAACAGGCTATAAAATTATTCTGACAGACATGATTCAGTTCCCATGTACAAGTTAAGCCACTAGTCCACTGTCTGGTCATTCTCCACCAGACCGTCCACTCTCCACTTACTTGGAGTACGTCGAGGAGTAGTTTTTGGCTGCAAGTAGATTTTCCGCATTTGGCTGATTTTCTCCAGTTTGGCATCCTTCAATTCCTCCTCAGTCATCCTTTTTGACTTGTCATGAAATTTCCCATAAACTAACTGTGAATGTCTGCAATATCAAAAATACAGATACAGGCATTCACAAGGATACTGGCTCAAAAGTCTAATGTACGCATCATTCAAACATGGAAAGAACTAGAAAGGTTGTACCGGTACTTACTCCTGTAACTGTTTGTCCATCTGAGCCTGTAACTCGTCCAGAGGTAACCCAAAATGAGCTGACTGCAGCACAGGATTATCCTTTATAGACTCCAGTACTGAAATATTGAATATACACGTAAGGTAAAGTGAGTAAAAATATTTAATGAGCAAACATCATGGTCCAAATTTTGCCGTTGTTCAGGATCTACATGTATTTTCAGCACCAAGACTTAGCTTTGCTGTTTTAATTAAGACTTACATGGATTTTTAGCATCAAGATTAGCTTTGGACGTTGCAATGCCAGTCCATGTCATGTGGTAGTCTTCAAATGAAATATTGGCAGGTTTTTTGCTCTTTGACGGGGCCGTGTCTGGTTTAATTGTCTGCACTTCCACTTTTTTCGGCTGCTTTTTTCTTCGTTCGTTTGCAGAAACTACCCCAGCTGAAAATGTGTCAATTGAGAAATTAACATAGTGATCCTGATGCTGCAATCTATAGGTAATGTTTATATTAACATCTGGCTATACATATGTTTTAAACAGCAGGTTGGTACACTATGGGTCTGGTTCACACTATGGTACAAACATTTCATACCGCCATGAGAACAACTGATAATGTCATAAGAATTAACATTGTTACTATATCAGTAGAACTAGGAACACTGAGAGCTACCATCAACTCGCTGACTAGCGGCCACACAGTCCTGCACCATTTGTCGGTATGAGTGTGGAGAACTGACGATCATGTTCACCGCCTCGGGGTTCACTGCGTTATCGAGCACAGGGCTTGACAACATTGACTGCAAGCATTGAAGCATTTCTTGCAAAGTCCGAAGAATGTTTCTTTTGCACACTGAGTCTTATTGTACTGGTTATCATTTAGATTTTGTAGTAATGTACATGAACTTTGATAAGCCGTACCTGCACAGTGAGAAGTATAAAGGCGAATGCGTAAGATTCATTCCACTGTGACCAGTCATCTAGGAAGTCTATACAAGGCTTTCCTGTTATCATATCAACTGTCAAAAGAAGTGTGAAACACACATGCACAATCATATCCATCAATCTATTTCTATTTGCACATGATAAGTACATAATTAATTTTTGCATGTTCAGTTCATTACACAGCATCTAGATCTGTATCCTTGTCTGTCATTCATGTACTAGTAATTTTCAAAGTATGGCCAAGTGTCACTTACCATTAGGGTGGAAAGGAATCGTATGGAAACAGATTTCAGGTGGTCTTATGCTGTAGTTCTCATCAAATTTGATAAAAATCCTGAAAACACCACCTGAAAACATGCACTGGTTAAAAAGTATTCACCACAGTCAAGCTCATTCACCCAGTAATAATGCGGTGCAGTATGGAAACAGGATGTTTTCAACAACCTTCCTATCAGCTGTATACATGTAGTACACGTCTATAATCTACCTTCCCATGGTGTTCCTTTGAGCCCCAAGATTCGAGCTGTCCACTCAAACATACTGTCCTCCTTCAGCTGGGTCACGCTGATTCCCTGGCAGAATCAACAACAATAGAACACACGTTTGTTACTAGTGTACTATGGGATTTATTTTAGACATGCAGATTAAGTATTCTTAAACTTTGAAATGATTTTGTGTCCAATCAACTTTATCAATCAATTTTATTCGAAAAGGAAACTGTCCACCAGTGAATATAATACAAGAAACAAAAATTCCATAGACCACTCTTACCCATAAATCCAACTCTTGGAGTCTCTCGTAGTCCCTCTGAATGAGGAGGTGGGCTCTCGAGAACATTCTACACTGTGTAGGGAGTAACCTACCACCTTTCAGGGATCCCTTTGCAAGGTCCTGATATCTCAATTGGAAAATAGTAAGTGTTAGAATTATCTCTGCTACCCTGGCGAAATACCAGTACATGAATTTATTACTATAAAACAGGTAATTTTCGTGAGTGCATGTTTTATTTCAAGAATGTTGCGGTACAAAGGACTCGTGAAATTAAAAAGCTTATAAATACTTGTAAAAATAAAAATGTGGGTTTCTAACTATAATATAGAACCATATAGGATATAATATTATCATGAAGTGTACATGACATGAACAGCCTATACACCGACTATGCTTTCCGACTCTAAATCAACTCAATAGATCTAGGTTCATTCTGTATGGGCATAAACATGATAAAAGCCCTGAATTTGGTGGAATTTACTTGATCAATTCACTTGATGGAATTTACATTGGGTTAGATCGCCAACTAGATTGGTAATTGGCACTAATTGCCAGATAGTTCTGACATTTTGTGAAAAATTACGGCATGATACCCAATTGAGAAACACAAAATTTCAAGTTAATCCGATTATCCAAAACCAAACTACGGCGAAAAAGCGTGTTTCTATGAAGCGGATTTACTGACAAAAATACAGGTCGTGTCGTTTTAGTTTGGTTTCGTGTGATGTGTCCGTTCGTACGCTGTTTTACTTTGAAATCGCATCGTGTTGGTTCATGGTTACGTGCTTCATTTTAACATAGGTTCATGGGCGATGTCCTCTTTTCGTGAGTCACTTTGACACTAATTCGTAGGATATGTCATATCTTCATAGATCTAGTTGTCTAAGATACATATAAGCCTGAATAGGCCATCTTTTCATTCTTTGAGTTACAATCTCGTAAGTCATTAAGACACTGATCACTGTTTCGTAAGCAATACCAATCTCTCGTGGTGCATGTCACTTCGTAACACTCTGTTCGTAAGCGATCTTATCTCGTGGGCTTTGATTTGAACGAAAATGGAACGTTCTTTGGGTCATAATTCCCATCCCGTTTGCATTCACTGCTCTTAGATCCGTTATGTGCTGAGCTCTGCTCTATTATGCAATATGTCTGGTCATTCATGCTTTATTAAATCGCGCTGCCTGATTTCTGAATAGTTCATAATTTGCCATTGTTAAAACACGTAGCACATTTCCAAATCAAGCCCCATAAACTGGTAGGCCTACGTGATTTGAAAATTTTCAATTCGTGCAGCATCGCCCCCATTTGCAAATCACCCACATCACGCACACAGCAATAGCAGCGCCCATTGGTACTATAATCAGTGTGAAACCTTCTAATTGGTCAAACACATTGCATACGGGGTGGGGTTCTATGGCCAAGTTTTTATGGTGTAGGACTATTGCAGAGGAGTAACGGGGGGGGGGGGGGGGGGTGGGATGGAGTGGGGTCATGCTACGTAACATAATTTGTTTGTCTGAAAAATACAATTAAGGTAGTCCGCTCCAAACACTGAGGGGAGGAGGGGGTCAAAGAGTTTTTCAAAATAAATGACTGTATTAACAAAATCTAGAGCTTCAAAAGGACATATTTTATAGAGTAACTGATCAGCATCCTAAAACTGAAAAGAAAATAGGGTGTCACCGTATCCGTTCTCTTGGAAAACAAGATGCAAGATGTGAATATGGGCAAAAAAATGTGTAAAAATACCATAAATTAAGTCATTTTAGTAAATGTTTGTGATTTTTGATCGAATATGTCGAAGAAACCAGCACGGTGACCCCCTATTTTCTTTTCAGTATTAGAATGCTGATCAATTACGCTATAAAATATGTTATTTTGAAGAGATAATATTCAAGATATAACTTTTAAATTTTGACTTTTCATTGCCTCCCTGTTTGTAGCGGACTACGTTAATCTCAAACTCGTACATGTATAAATCCAATGCATGTGCTGTAGAATTATCCAATATTTGATAATACCAGTATTTGAATGGTACCTATACTCTAATTTTTCTAACTCGTTTACACTGTTTTTCGTTGATATTTTTGTGATGCTAAATGGTATCCTTCTATAATTTGGTATACTTCACCTGGGAGTCAAACGGCAATTTTATGCGAAATTTCAGACATCTATCGCGAAAATTGAAAAAGTTGGCAATCTACCCCAATGTTAAATTTAGCCGTGTAATTTTTTTTCTGGATCCTCATAAAATCTTGTACTTGGGCTCGTCTTTAGGGCTAAAAATGTTAGAAATCAACATGTTCGTGTCGAATACACCCCACTCTGTCTTCTGGTCCAAAATTACAATAACATTTGAATTCTGATGGATGTAAACACGATTAAATCCTCGAATATGCTCAAATTCTCGAGATCCCGTTTTGGCCTGAAATTTGTCATTGGGGTAGATTGCCAACTTCTTAAATTTTTTATATAAAAGTCTGAAATTTGGCATAAAATTGCCGTTTGATTCATAGGTGAAGTATGTCAAATTATAGAAAGATGACATTTAACATCGCAAAAATATCGCCAAAAGCTTGTGTAAACAAGTTAGAAAAAAATCATTTTATAGTACAATTTTCATGATTATATTATACCATTCATAAAGCCGATAAGCGTGAAAGACCAGACATATATTGCACAATGGAGCAGAGCTCAGCACATCTAGCGAGAAATCTAAGAGCAATGAATGCAAATGGAATAGGAATTATGACCCAAAAAACATTCCATAATAAATCAAAGCCCATCACGAGATAAGATCGCTCACCAGCTTACGGAGTGACATGCACCACGACATGCAGTGTCAAAAATAACTCACGAAAATATGACATCGCCCACGAACCTATGTTAAAATGAAGCACGTAACCATGAACCAACACGATGCGACTTCAAAGTAAAACAGCGTACGAAATGTCACATCACACGACAACATGACCCAACACAATACGGCTTTTCAAAAATAAGCACGATGCGACTTCAAAGTAAAACAGCGTACGAACTGACACAGCTCACGAAACCAGAATAAAACGATACGACCTGTATTTTTGTCACTGAATCCGCTTCATATGTTTCACTGCAGCCTGATGGATGAACTTTAACTTAGGGCAGCCCCACAATGCTAGATGAACTTGACTTTAGAGACTACTGTATAGACTATACTCAGACTATAGAGTGTTTCATGGGATGGGGGTGTAGTAGATTGAATGCAATCTCTGTGATCTTGGCGATAAACAGGTCTCAGGCGGCTGTATTTTATGGCTAGGGGTGTAGTGATCACTATCAGGTGATAGATCTACGTGAACTTAACGGTTAAACATGTGTCATGTGTACAGTACTGTAGCTGGAGAAAGAAAAACACCTAATCAATTATTCTCTGAGCTTTCTCTTTTTATATTGTTGTGAAGAAATGCCTAATGAATTCATAATATGTTTCAACATCCAGGCACTTTCGACTCCATTTTTGTTTAGCTTCGCAACGGAATACCTCCAATTCATTCGGCAGGTGGCGCTATGTCACAAAAGGTGCACGAACCTTTGAAGACAAAAATTAGCCCCAGGGCTCAAAAAGGTTACCGGAGAAAGATTTAGTGTTGAATCACTACTTTATTCACCAAAATTGCCGTTTTTGACATTTGAAGGTCAAATGCGCCATAATATATGACTTCCCATGTGCCAATATCTAAGCTCCCTGCTAAGCTCTATCTTGAAGTATTCCAGACTTTACTCCATACAGCTCTCATTATGAAAGAAAAATTTGGGTGAAATTTAAAAAAAAAAAAATTCCAACAGGGATTAACATATTTTTTTGGCCTGGAAATGATTCAAAATGATTAGTGACTTGCTTTGGGACGAATTCTTTTTGCTAGCGCGTCAAAAAATTAAAATGGCCATCACGCACAGACCGTGCATTGAAAGGGCAACGAAACTTATACACGTCTACAGAGGTACATGACGAGAATATTTTGAAACAAAAAATCTCAACAAAAAAGAGTGATCAGACAGTTTTTCAGAAAATGGCCGTTAAACTCCAAAATTGGCCATTTTTCGTTGAAAATTGCCGATTTTGAAGAAGAAATTGCGAAAATAAAATTTTTTTTTAAAAAATACATAGATCTACCTCTTGAAATATTTTTAGTTATTTTTTGGTCAAAATTTTAAAAAGATTTGACCGTACACATTAAAGGTAAAAATGTAGACGGACGATGATGACGGACGCAACGCTATGCCAATAGATTATCGGATCAAAGGGTCGGTGACATAAAAATGTAGGCTCGCTTTGCTACTAGCTACTGTCAAAGTACAAAGTCAAGGGCATGTCAAATCCGAGGTCAATTTCAAAACAAAACATGAAAGTTTTTGCCATAACTTTGCTCAGGATCGTCCTATCCATTTGAAAATTTACATGTTTCCATTTAGCATGAAACTGCGGGCGCCCGGCACTACTCTACGGAATACTTCTACCAGGTACAGTCAGCCCGGAACGAGTCCGGCCGTCATACACTACGACATAACACATGCATCTCACCAACTCCTTAACTACAACATGCATATTACATAGTTATGGTAATGTAGCCGTGTGTAGAGCCCGAGATGCCATGGGAGCGGCACCACGAAACCCGTACACTTGGGCATGTTGCTGGCCGGCCTCGCCGAAGGCACTGTCACAGAGATGGAACTCTGAGCCAGCCCGACGGTCTGCCAGAGCCTGTGTCACACCACCCCGGGTGGAGAAGAGAACTGGCGATCCACAGGGCTTGCGCCCCCGAGTCAGCAACTGTCTCTACCCCAACCCGGGCCCCCAATGGAAATCGTCCCCAGGGCCCGCGAGGGCCTTACCCAAGACACAGGGACGTAAAGCTCATGGCGAGCCTCTCGTCCTGCCTCTCGGCTCGCTCTGGGACAATCTCACAGACCAAGCCAAATGCTCGCGTATATATCGAACCGAGAGGCGGGAGGAGAAACTAGGTCACCACTTGTTATAGTTTACTGGGCTCGATTAGGTACAGTGCGTTGCTAGGCAGCGCACGCTCGGAACTCGAGCGGTCTAAAGATAGGCCACAATACTTGCTAGTGTTTTACAAAGACTCCTGCCGTGTGCTTTGGGCAAAATCACCACACTACTTTTTCACCAAATTTCATACTTGGTTGGAAATATACTCCACTGTTAAATTTCACCTCGAACATGAAAAACTCTCAACACTATTTGGCACATTATTCGATATTAGAATTACACATCACTTTGTGAAAACGATATTTTATTAGAATGTAGGCCCCTACCTACATGTGTCTTCCACTCAAAAACTTAACGATTGGTGCATTCTTCATCAGAATGAAGATAAATCCAAAATTGTCATCAAATGCCCCCAATGTGCTCATGATGTTGATTACACAGAACCCATCATCAGCATAACATTGTGTGAAGAAGACAAATATTTGACAACATTCATAGCACCTTTGGGTTTATACTGATGCCATACTGCCACCGCCCCAAGGCTACAACACTTATGGTGACGGATACTCTAGACGTTTTGATGGGATAGTGTCAGATTTTCCAAACAAGACCGAGTGTATTGGTGGCATACTACTGTCACGTACTGTAGGCCATCTCTCTGGAAGAAAGCTTCTACTTGGCATTCCAATGACTAGACCTTTGTGGACAAAATGACATCACACTTGTTTATGCCCACATTTGTTTATATCAAAGACACTGTCAATTTTGCTGACTATGAGATCACATCTGATTGAGGATGTCCATGCCAAAAATTTCTTCAAGACATTATGGACTTCCAACTGCTGCGCAACATCACTAATGTGCACTTTGGTTTGGTCTGGTCAATCAGAAGATGTAACCATTGAAGCATCTACTGAAACCTCGAAACCCAGTCCACTGGGATGAACGACTGGACTGGACTGGACTTTCTATGAGTCCAAAGAAGTGTTTGTTAATGAAATCAAAATGGGTGTTCGAATATTTGACAAATCCAAAACCCCCTGCTTTGCAACCAAATGGTCCCACGTTGGGATTGGCTTCTGGTTGTGTCAGAAACGCAGAACCTTTGATCTGTTCATGACAACTCCAAATAATCGAATCTGCAATATGGAAGAGACCATCCCAGGCATAAGATACAAAGCTGCCGACAACATCTCTCATCATCCCAATGGCAAAATTTGCCCGACCAAGTTCCACCTAACAAATGAAACGTCTGCCATCAGCAGAAGTCACTCACACGACATCCTAATTCCCAGTCACACTGACCCACCTAACAGCTTTCTTACTGGGATTCGCTGCTTTGAGGAGATTCCTTATAAATCGTCAACCGATAGCCTGCTTGCAACTTCCTCATCTTACACCCTGTCAGTCATCACCTGGGATAGAGTTCGCCTTAAGTCTTGCAATGAATTTACCATACCCCTCCAAGGCATACCATACATACCATGCCCAACTGGCTACTACTGATGGAGTTGTACTCTTACTGTCATACAAGGATCATTCATGTAATACCACCTTCTCTGTGCCTTTATTGCCCGAGAGCATTACATGCTGTGCATCAAAGCATTTCGTCCATGATCGCTCGAGCTGTCTTGTCAATCTTTTGGCCAGGCATCGCTGCTGACATCACTGCCACACGTGTGATCTCACTGCAACCGCATAGCCCACCTCAGCCCAGTGCATCACCGATCTATAACTCCAGCAGCCTCCCTTTCCAATGCATCTGTGCTGATTACTTCCACTACCAAACCATTAACTAGCTCGTCATCGTTGATCGCTATTCCAATTGGCCACTCATGGAAAAGGCCAGAGAGATCTCAGTGAACCTCATCAACTTTTTATGGTGCTGCTTCGCCACTTATGACATCCCTGATGAACTTTCTATTGACGGGGAAGCGGAGTTCGCAGTAGTCTCTACTCGCAAGTTCCTCATCACCTGCGGAGGCAACCACTGACAATCCTCAATCGCATACCCCCCCCCCCCCCTCCAAAGCAGTGCAGGGCAGAGGTCCGCGTCAAGACTGTCAGGCGTCATTCCTATAGTACCCGGACAGAACCATCGACACTCCAACTGAAAGGACACTCTCCTTGCCCGAGAGGACAAGTTATGCCAAAACCATGTGTATTGCGTGCAGCTGAAGGCTCGTTTGGGCACACAAAGCGATGTCCCCTCTCATAATTGGAAACCAGGTGAGACTCCAAAACCAGATTGGCCCCAATCCTCATATCGGGAGAAGACGGGGAAGGTGACTAAAGTGCGACAAAGTATACAATAAATGCTCTGCGTGATGGTTCAGACATAGTGACTCTTCGCAAAGAAGTGCATTACTGTTCAGGTGCCAACCCCTTAACACTGAGCAGCACAATCCTTACTGTGTGCCAGTTCAGCAACAGCCAGTGGTACCACCTACAACTACACCGATTGCACCGAGAGCTGCTTCTCCTCCAGATAAACGTCATTGAAGTCTTCACATGCTGTAACACATTCGCCAGAGGTATGTGATTCCCCTATCGCGCCCAAAAGCCACGTCATCCGTCAATGGAGCACACCACTCCCCCACCCACAGCCCGCCGACACCTTCAGTAAGAGATAACCAACATAATCATCCGGACGGAATAATCCCCAATTATTGTTGATGCATGAAGGGTACTCTATCCCCAGATGATTGCACTCATGCACGACAAGGATATTTATTACATTGTGCATTTTTGCATAGTCTCATCATTTGTGATCGACTGGTTAAAAGGCAATTTTATTAAATGAACGAGTTCCTGTCTATATTTATAATTCTAACATTCTTTTATCTCATGTGATTGGTCGCTCTCTACCAAATTCCACTGTACTCCACTGCCCCTTCTACCTATTCCAGAATAGGACTAGTGCCAATTGAAGCAGCAAATATAGCACATATGCTATGTTAAAATACACAGCAAAACCAAAAACTAATTAAAAAAAAATTGGATGATCTTCTTTAGTTATCAAGACACGGAAAATGGACGTGAGCTTGAAGTTTCGTGTATGGGGTATGAGCATGTAGGACATTGCAAAGGAAGAAATCATCATCAATTATGATCCTAAATATTTTGAGGATGTGCGACTCTCATCCACATCTTTTTGCGACTCTCATCCACGTGTCTGCATCTTTTTTTCAATTGAACATGAATCTACACTGCAGCTGAATATGATGCCAGCCAGGATGATCAGCATGCAGGGCACTGTCACAGACTAACAATGGATCACCCGGCCCATACCATACTGACCAACATGTCATAACATCCAATGACCCCGAACCAGCATGTCAAAACCACAGACCGATTTTCCACTGAACACATTGCTAACACACGAACCCCGGCTACTGAGGATAATACTCTATGAGCTCAGGACTGTCCTGGACCGCCATGAACAAAACATGGACCTTTCCACCCAAGATTGCAAAATAGTGGTGGATCGTCCCGGAAGACGCTATAATGAATTTGATGTACCTGACTTTCTTGGTGGCCAGGACATTGATAGACAATCGTGGATCATCACGGAACATTATGAACCCATCATGGAGCCAACACAGATTTGATTCAAGGCCGGAAATGTACCAGTCCAGGATGGGCTGATTTATCAATGATATGTGGAAGAGTCATAATTTTCGCTCTGGGGTTCGCTCTGGGATCCAGTTAGTCTGTAAGGAAGAAATAAGATTCATGGATTTTTCATTCATCCAAAAAAATTCTTGAGTGTTTCAAGAGGGTTTCGAAACGTCGGGTTTGGAGAGCAAAAAAGATTCCAGTATTCTGGGGAACTTGATCCTAGACATAGATGTCTTGGGGTGTTGTTTATTGCCCTCAACATCCAATCAGAGGCTGTCAATACCATACCGATATCATATGCCCACAAATCATAATTGAATCAGCTGTAATGGCAGTCACACTTGAAGCAAAGGACATGGTGGACACGCGAAGACCACAAACTCATAATATTCACTGACGTTGTAGTATAAAAAGTTTGCGACAAACGTCACAATTGTTTTATTAAAAAATTAGGCCAAGGGCCGAAGATAGGTTACCGGACAATGTTTAATATTTTAGATGTTAGCCAGGTCACTGGTTGAATTCAAGGTCAAGAGAATATTCAGCATATATAACATTAAGCATATATCATGTCCACAGTTGATTGCTAAGCTGTAAATTCAATAATCAGAGAGATATTAGCAATTTTGTGCTGTGGCCTTGAAAACGAAGGGGCAAAGGTCAAATTCAAGATCATCAAAATATTCAATGTATATCATTTTCTATATCATGTCCACAATTGATTCCCAAGCCATATAGTGGGGTTCCAAAACGAGGGATTTTTCACTTTCAGTTCAAATTCGTGCAAAAGTTTGATTTTTGGTGTAAACTTGAAGGCTAGGGTCTAAGTAATAATTTTGGTTCGAGTGGACATCGATCTGCCCAATATTGACCATGTATGACGTCATTTTCAAAATGGCCGCCATCAAAAATGTTGAAATCACGTTTTGAGCCATAACTCAACTTCTATGGTGGATAGAGACACGATTGTGGTGTCTATACCCATGTTTTTGATGATGAGGAATCCAATGGTTATATTGCCGAATACCTGTGACTGGTGGTTACCTCAGAATTCAAAATGGCCGCCAGTTAAACCTAAAAAAATCAATTTTTTTCAATGATGGGGCTGATACTTACATAAATCATAAAGTGCTAGTGAGATTAAAACCGATGGTGTGCAGTCTGGAATATACCATACACCTATTGTTTAATTACGTCTAACACCTATTGTTTACGTTTTATTACGTAATTTAACAGTGGACAAATCCGCTGCAATGGATTCACTCACACAAAATATGTGTATATGTTTGTCAACAACACCACACGGTATAATCATAGGACTTCTCCACCCAAAACTTTTTGACATTTACATGAAGTGAGGGAATTGACCAACACACAAATATATTGCATCCCGTGTCTCTCCATACACAACACAATGTCGTGGAAACTAACAGGTATGTGCGTTTGGTCTTCAAGGATTTGTCCGTGGGAAAACTGGATTGTATTTGGAAATCATGGGATATCATATTGTAATCGTGTTTTTGTACTTGTAGCTAGTGATCGTGTACAGTGTAGAATTTATTGTAACATATTCCTCTGCATTCCTATGCGAATCTCGTTTTCAGCTCATCGGCTGAAAGCAGTAGAACTATTGGGATGGATTGACACGGTGTCTGTCCCATGTTTCCCTGACTCAAATCTTTCAGAATCTTCTCCCCCGAGAGTACTAATCATATGGTCCCCAAACTTGGCTTACTGCTCGTTATTTGTGTGTTCTCCAAAGTGTCTTCAAGATTTGCATATGCAGTACACATACCTATCTATACCAGTTTGATGAAATATTCTGATCGCCTCCAGATGAGCTACAGGGCCCTTGGCCCTATGTTTGTAGGCTGTTGAAAATGGATGCAGTAGACTGGGAGCTGTGTGTCTTGTGCCGCAAAAAAACTGGAGAAGAATTAAAATGCCCCCTAGATAACCCTGTTCACGGTCATAGAGAAGAAGCATACAAAGATATCCTCAACCTGGTATCTCAGTTTGAAGACCTAGAAGCTGTACCACACCCCGACCTAGAACTACCGAATGCAGAAACATTACAGGCGAATCGAGCATCCTGGCACAAGACATGCCGACAGCTCTACAAAAAAACAGCACTAGAACGGGCAAGAAAGCGTCACTCTCAAGCCCTTTCATCGGTATCCAAAAGACCAAGACGCACCAGCACAAACATCAATAAGACCTTATGTATCTTTTGTGAGGAAGATACCAGCACAGAAGACCATTCTTTCCAGAAGCTTACCCTCACTGAAGAAATCCATGCTAAAGCAGTATGTATGGGAGAAGATCGTGTAATACAGCGCCTCGCTGGAGGGGATTTGGTCGCCATAGAAGCTAGATATCATCGTAACTGTTACACTGGATTCAACCGTAGACATCAGCAGATGATCCAAAGAAGCCAAAAGTGCACAGAAAGTGAGAATATCGAAGTTACTGCAGAAAATGAGCTGCTTCAATACATCGAAGAAGAAATCGCTGCTGGATGTAGGTTCTTCAGTCTCCAAGATATGAAAGATATGATGACTGAAAGGCTGCAGCAGTACAAGATCCAGAAAACGGTCAATGGCACTCGACTGAAAGAAAGAATATTAGAACATTTCCCTGATTTAACAGAAGAAAGAGGAAATCGAGATCGAGTTTTTCTTGTCTGCTCTAACACGGCCAGGAAGTTAATCAGTGAGGCAAGTCAAATACCAGAGGAGCAAACACACACATTACTGATGGCAGCATCAATCCTACGCCAAGCAGTGTTCGACCATGACACACCTTTTCACTTCAAAGGTTCATTTCCCGAAAATTGTGAAGAGTCAGCTGTACCTGCACGCCTCAAGTATTTCTTTCGGCAGCTCCTCAAAGGGCCGAAATCATCACCTGAACATGATAGATTGGAGAAAGTCCTCTCTATGAGCCAGCTTGCCATGCTGAATATGACCTCACCATCAACCAACATGAAATGTGAGCCTCCTTTGCCTGTTTTCCTGGCCCTCAGTTTGCATTCTCAGACGAGGAGTAAGAAACTAGTGGACCTACTGCACAACCATTGCCTAAGTGTCTCTTACAGGAGAGTACTCAACATTGAAGCCAGTTTTGCTCAGGCCATCGCTGTGCAGACGCGTGCTAACTCTGATATCGTATGCCCCACAAATCTCCGTCAGAACCTATTCACTGTGGCAGCTCTTGACAATCTGGATCATAATCCCACATCCAGGACAGCTACATCATCTTTTCATGGTACAGGGATCTCAGCTTTCCAGTTTCCATCAACTGAAGAACCTGGTTTGGGACATGAAACTATGGAAATTGATTCCAATGTTAGAGGAGGAGGCCTTGGTGGATCCATCCTTCCCCATTCGTACACCTTCGTGCCGCCTGTAGAGCGTAGTTTGTCCACACAACCTCCAAGAAGACATGTTCGGCCACTGACTGCAAGTTCAGTTGATGAGGAGAAACAGCATGAACAAGCATGGATGTCTGCAGTACGTGCCAACATCAGCCAGGATACCACCACAGAGAACCATGCACCAGTGATGTGGACTTCATACCATGCTTCACGAACTGATAGTATGGGTCCTTCAGACAAATGTATCGAAGCACTACTACCACTATTTCATGAAAAGGCAGCAACACCAGGGATGATTCGGCATGGGATGGATCTCGTGAGGAGAACAACTGAACATCTTAATCCTCAACAAGTTCCAGTGTTGGTGGTAGACCAACCACTATACGACATTGCAAAGAAAATGCAGTGGACATTCCCCGAAACCTTTGGGGAAGACAAATTTGTTGTGATGCTTGGAGGGCTCCACATCGAAATGGCTTTGTGGATCACCATGGGGGACCTCTTACGTGGGTGTGGATGGCCTGAAGTCCTGGCAGAAGCAGGTCTCACAAAAACAGAGGCAGCTGCAACATCATTTCTAAAAGCACACAATCCAGTGAGAACACGATATGCCCACCAGGTGACTGCTGTGGTGCTTGACAACCTTCTGAGACGAGCTCACGATGACAGTGGAACGACAATGACGCTTGAAGACTGGGTCGAAGTAACTGCACGGGAACATCCAACGGTACAGTTCTGGTTACTCATTCATAAGTACCAGCAGATCATATTCATGTTCATTCGCTCTCATCGGGAGAGAAAGTTCCACCTCATGGTCGATGCTCTACGTAAGCTAGTTCCCCTTTTCTTCGCTCTCGACCATCAGAACTATGCCAGGTGGATTCCTGTTCTAATCAGAGATCTAGAATCTCTCCCACCTCCCGTTCTGCAGGAGTTCGAAGCAGGACATTGGACAATAACAAGAAGTAATCACAGATTCTCATCCATACCAGTTGATCAGGCGCATGAGCAAGCCAACAAACGAGTCAAGGGAGTTGGTGGTGTCATCGGCCTAACAGAGCACCCTACCATGCTGGAACGCTGGTTGTTGACAGGTCCAGAAATCAGTCGTGTTACCGAACAGTTCAAAGGGTCAAATGATGATGATAGCGAGGAAATTCCTCACCATGAGGAAGGAGGTGCATCGCAGCATCGATTTCGGCGCCACGTCACAGAAGTCTTGGAGGTCATGATGAGTAGAGGGAACCCTTTTGAAGAGTTTAGCACAGACCTTGTTACACTAGACAACAAAGTTTGTGTGTCTAGTGCTGCAGCAGCATCTGTTCGTATCATAGAATCGAAAGGCCAAGAGCAGTATGAAAGCTTCAGAAAAGAGGTGCTCGACACAAATGAAGTACCTCTAACAGCACCAATCAGGAGAAACAACCTGTTGCTCTTCCATGAACAAAAAACACGGAACAAAACAGCGCTGAAAAGGCAAGTCCATCACTACAAACAACATGCTGAGCTGTATGGCCTAGCATTTGTTATGCTAGACAATCGAGGTGGAAACCTGGAAGAATTTTTCCGCCATGAGTCGTCCCCATTTCCACCTGCACTGTCGTCTGATGGTGCACTGAACTCTTGTACGAAATCTGATTTGCTGACCTGCATTCTGGAATTCAGTGCCACTGCAGATGCCTCTGTTGACGAAGCACTGGTTGCACCAGAAGATTATGACGTCATAGTCATTGACGGTGGAGCACTTATCCACTCCTTACAAGGTACGAATGTCCAGGGCAAAACCTTCTATGAGTATTTCAACAAGGTATTCTACCCAAGGATACAACACGACTTGAAGAGGGCAGCCAGGGTCGACATAGTATGGGATCAGTATCGTTCAAAGTCCATCAAAAGTGACACACGAGATAAGCGAGGAACAGGAACAAGACAGCGTGTGTCTGGTACAGCCAAAGTCCCGAACAACTGGCAGATGTTTCTTGCAAATGCAGATAACAAGAAAGAACTTTTCTCATTCTTGTCCACACAACTGGCACAAGTTCAACTCCAAAAAGGCAAGTGCGTCTACGCAACTTTGGGTGATCAAGTCATTTCCACTGGAAATGGTTTTGATATGGGAAGATGTGATCATGAAGAAGCAGATACACGTGTGGTTGTGCATCTTCTCCATGCAATTCAAAATGCATCCATCGCACTCATCCACACAGGGGACACAGATGTTGTTGTGGTTTTACTCTGCAATTTCCATCGCATCTTGGCTGTGAACCAAGCAGCAGAAATATGGATTTCTTTCAAAGCCGGAAAGGAAACCAGGATGATATCATTGAACACTGTGGCACTCAGGCTAGGAGATACTAATTGCAAGGCCATGGCCCTATTCCATGCCTTCACCGGATCCGACAGCACGTCCTCCTTCAAATTCAAGGGAAAGCGATACTGCTTTAAGACTAAGGACAAAGTCCCATCCCTCATGGAAGAGTGTGCGACAGTTGTCAGCAACCCGTTTCATGTATCGCCAGACCTGAGACAAGTGATGTTGCAATTTGTCTGTAGGCTGTACTCTGATGAATATGTCACTGATGACAATAATGTGGACCTGGTTCGATTGAGGGTCTTCTGTCACAAGACTAGAGATGTAGAGCGAATTCCTCCCACAAGCGATGCTCTAGAACATCATATCAGAAGGAGTGTCTTTCAAGCAAGCGTCTGGACCACAGCCCATGAACCACTGGGGGCTGTCCAAAACCCCACAGACCATGGATGGACTGAGAAAGACGGCAAGCTGGTTCCCATCTGGACCACACTACCTCTTGCCAGGGATGTATTCGATCTCAATGTCAAATGTCAATGTACAAAACTGTGTACATCTTGCAAATGCAAAAAGACAAACTTAGAATGTACGCGTATGTGCAAGTGCAACTGCGCTGTTTAACTAGTCATGAGACTGGAGAGTCAGTTTAGCAATAATGTTGAAAGTTCATCATGAACTTAGCTGTAAAACTTCAAAACTGGAACGGCATTCAGGTAGGCCAGTATGTGGTCGGTGACATGGTAGTCGCTGACCGCGTAGACAAATATGTATATATTGTACAGTGAAGAATGGTTGTGTCAGTTCATTTGAAATGTATGTTGAAAAGTAGTGTGTGCAGATAAAGCGTATTAATTTATGTATAATCTACAGCAATTCAGGTAGGCCAGTGTGTGGTCGGTGACATGGTAGTCGCTGACCGCGTAGCCAAATATGTATATATAGTACAGTGAAGAATGGTTGTGTCAGTTCATTTGAAATGTATGTTGAAAAGTAGTGTGTGCAGATAAAGCGTATTAATTTATGTATAATCTACAGCAATTCAGGTAGGCCAGTGTGTGGTCGGTGACATGGTAGTCGCTGACCGCCTAGCCAAATATATATATATTGTACAGTGAAGAATGGTTGTGTCAGTTCATTTGAAATGTATGTTGAAAAGTAGTGTGTGCAGATAAAGCGTATTAATTTATGTATAATCTACAGCAATTCAGGTAGGCCAGTGTGTGGTCGGTGACATGGTAGTCGCTGACCGCGCAGCCAAAAAACATATGTATGTATCTATATAAATGTATATATATATATATATATATATATATATATATACACACATATATATTGTGAAAACTAGAACGAATGCAATAGTTGATTGTTTGAATATGGGATCGAGCATTTTGAATCTTATATTGATATATCTACATATTTCAGGGCTGACTATGGACTCCACAATATTAATGTTGTACAGCATCTCTCATCATTGGATTGTTATCATGCTTGACTCATATGAGTCATATGTGATATGAATGTGTTTGTGAATGAATATGAAGATATGAATATATGTTGTGTGTACAAAAAAAAGGAATTCTTCATATACATGTATATAATAAATATGAAATAAATATACATTATACATGTTTTTTCTCGCTTCTATCTTTCGGTACTAGTACCAGTATACGCTGTGAAATAAATGTTATATGTCTATGAATTTCGCATGAAAATAGTTGAAAAACTAGAATGACATGTGTGTTGTCCCTCATCAACCAACAGTCACAGGTACTCAATAATATCACCGTTGGACTCCTCATTATCCAAAACATGGGTATAGACACCAAAATCTTGAATCTGTCTCCCATAGAAGTTGAGTTATAGCCCAAAACGTGATTTTGAAACATTTGATGGCAGCCATTTTGATTTCTGAGGTAACCACCAGTCACAGGTATTCGGCAATATAACCATTGGATTCCTCATCATCAAAAACATGGGTATAGACACCACAAACGTGTCTCTATCTACCATAGAAGTTGAGTTATAGCCCAAAACGTCATTTCAACATTTTTGATGGCGGCCATTTTGAAAATGACGTCACACATGGTCAATAATGGGATGATCGATGTCCACTCGGACCAAAATTGCTGTTTGGACCCTGACCTCCAAGATGACACCAAAAAAAACCCTTTTGCATCAATTTGAACTGACTGGTGTTCTGGGCACCCCACTAATACAGTCAATAGAGGAGCTAGATATGAGCCAGTTTGTCCTTGGACCTTGAAAATGAGGTCAGAGGTCAAATTCAAGGTCACGAGAATAATCAGCATATATCATTTCATATATGTCCACAATTGATTCCTAAGCTGTAAAATCGATAATAAGTGAGATATTAGCCATTTTGTCCTGTGACCTTGAAAATGAGGTCAAAGGTCAAATTCAAGGTCATGACAATAATCTGCATATCATTTCCTATATGTTCATAATTGATTGCTAAGCTGTAAAGTCGATAACAAGCGAGATATTAGCCATTTTGTCCTGTGACCTTGAAAATGAGTTCGAAGGTCAAATTCAAGGTCATCAGAATATTCAGCATATATCATTTCCTATATGTCCACAATTGATTCCTAAGCTGTAGAGTCGATAATAAGCGAGATATAAGCCATTTTGTGCTCTGACCTTGAAACTGAGGTCAGAGGTTAAATTCAAGGTCACGAGAATATTCAGCATATATTATTTCCTATATGTCCACAATTGATTCCTAAGCTGTAGAGTCGATAATAAGCGAGATATAAGCCATTTTGTGCTCTGACCTTGAAACTGAGGTCAGAGGTCAAATTCAAGGTCACGAGAATATTCAGCATATATCATTTCCTATATGTCCACAATTGATTCCTAGTCTCTAATCTCAATATCAAGTGAGATATTAGGCATAATGTGTCCCATTATAAAGCATAGGAGAATTTACCATGGGAAAGTCCCATTTGGGCCGAGTTTGGGCCAAAATGGCCCACTTCGAGCGATTCAAGCGCAACGAAATTTATAGACATCATAGAAATACATATGAGGAGTCTTATGTATCAAAAAGAAAAAAAGTTACTGAACAGATTTTGAGAAAATGGCCGCCAAAGTCCAAAATCAGGCATTTTTCGTCGAAAACGGCCGCCATTTTGAAGAAAAAGCGAAAATCAAAAAACTAAAAAATACCTCCTTCTTGAATTATTTTTAAGTATTTTTCTGCAAAATTTCAGAAAAATTCGCCCGTAAACAAAAAAGATAAAAATGTGGACGACGACGACGACGACGACGACGGACGACGGACGACGGACGCAACGCCATGCCAATAGGTTATCGGACCATAAGTCCGGTAACCTAAAATGTGAATGAAGTGTAAAAACAGCATCTAAGTATCATATATATTATGATACCGGCTCCTTATAATTGTCATCAATTGTGTATTATGGCCTTGTATTTGTAATAGGAGATTGGAGGGTGGTGGAGTGGGGTGGCGTGGGGGATGGAGGATGTGGGTAGGGGATGGGGTCACACTTTCATTTTTTATCTTGGTGTGTGTGTGTGTGTGTAGGTGTGTGTGTGTGTGTGGGAGGGTCATACATTGTTTGTCGATATCAGGGGGGGGGGGGGGGGTCAAACTTTGAAAACTCATTTTTCGTGCTTCACTCCTTTGAACGCCCCCCAAACCATGCCTGTCCTAGTAGCCTTCCTGCTCTGGAACAGTTTTGACATACAGTAGTTTTGGCCCCATAGATTGAAGCACCAAACAGTCAAACACTTTTTAAAGCATTTCGGAAGAAATGCCTTTATGGTTTTAGCAGAATGTTTTTTTGTTTTTTTTTCCCGCCGTTTTGGTTTCCGACCGATAACTTTAGTTTGCCTCGATGTATCTTCGCCAAATTTTCAGCATTGGTCAGACATATTATGTGGAAGAACCCTATTGTTTCTATATATATAACCCTATTGGTTCATAAATCAATAGGGAAGAACCCTATTGATTTTGGGATCAATCCGTCAAACGACCTTTGACCTAGAGGTCAGAAGAGCTTTCACCCAGTCATCCTTGAGGTTTCCTGCATGTCTTGGAAACGGTGCGTCGTAGAGTGAAACGGACGTTATTTTCGGACTCGTCGCCCTAGACAAACATGTCTAAGGGGTATTAAGGATGACCTTCGACCTTGACCTTGAATTTTTCTGCCGAGACGGCATTCTTCGTTTTCGTTGATATCTCGGAAACGGTGCGTCGTAGAACGAAACGGACGTTATTTTCGGACTCGTGGCACTAGACAAACATGTCTAAGGGGTATTATTGATGAACTATCACCTTGACCTAAAATTTTTTTGCCGAGTCGGCATTTTTCGTTTTCGTCGATATCTCGGAATCGGTGCATAGTAGAGCGAAACAGACGTTATTTTCGGACTCGTCGCCCTAGACAAACATGTCTAAGGGGTATTAAGGGTGACCTTCGACCTTGACCTTGAATTTTTCTGCCGAGTCGGCATTTTTCGTTTTCGTCGATATCTCGGAAACGGTGTGTCGTAGAGCGAAACGGACGTTATTTTCAGACTCGTCGCCCTAGACAAACATGTCTGAGGGGGTATTATAGATGACCTTTCGACCTTGACCTTGAATTTTTCTGCCGGGTCGCCATTTTTCGTTTTCGTCGATATCTCGGAAACGGTGTGTCGTAGAGCGAAACGGACGATATTTTCGGACTCGTCGCCCTGAACAAACATATCTGATGGGTATTAAGAATGACCTTCGACCTTGACCTTGAATTTTTCTGCCGAGTCGGCATTTTTCGTTTTCGTCGATATCTCGGAAACGGTGTGTTGTAGAACGAAACGGACGTTATTACCGGACTCGTGGCACTAGACAAACATGTCTAAGAGGTATTATGGATGAACTTTGACCTTGACCTAAAATTTTTTCGCCGAGTCGGCATTTTTCGTTTTCGTCGATATCTCGGAAACGGTGCGTCGTAGAGCGAAACGGACGTTATTTTCAAACTCGTCGCCCTAGACCAATATGTCTAAGGGGTATTAACGATGACCTTCGACCTTGACCTCGAATTTTTCTGCCGATACCACATTTTTCGTTTTTGTCGATATCTCGGAAACGGTGCGTCAGAGCGAAACGGACGTTATTTTCGGACTCGTGGCTCTAGACAAACATGTCTTAGGGGTATTATGGATGAAATTTGACCTTGACCTTGAATTTTTCTGCTGAGTCGGCATTTTTCATTTTCGTCAATATCTCGGAAACGGTGCGTCGTAGAGCGAAACAGACATTATTTTTGGACTCGTGACACTAGACAAACATGTCTAAGGGGTATTTATGGATAAACTTTGACCTTGACCTGAAATTTTTTCGGCTTGTCAGCATTTTTCGTTTTCGTCGATATCTTGGAAACAGTGTGTCGTAGAGTATTGTAGAGCCCATGGTAAACATGTTATAAATATTACAAATTAGTCTTAACGCCGAAATGCCTCCAAGGCATCTTTAGGCCTTGACGTCTAGTTTATCTTTGAAACCCCACCCTGCATGTCTATAAACTGGCAATTGTGTTCCAAAGGTGTTAGGTGACCTCTTCCACTCTCACTTTATGTATCTCCGCCCTGGTGCCTGAACAAGGATGGACATAATTTCTGTATTAACTATGAGGAATATTGGTTGATTTATTTAGAATTATTTCGACTGGAAAGGTTTAATTGTCAGATGGGAAAAGTTATAGAAAACCACCAGTTCTTCATGGCATACAGTCGGGAATTATACAGGTCTAGGCAAAGTATATGATTGAACCAATTGAGACCTCGTCAAGATGATGCAATAATAATGCAGGATATCACTCACGAATTTTATTCACATGATCACATCAACTTTCTTGAACATTGGGCCAGATTCGAATAAGGACATAACGCAGGAGTCGATTCTGTCACTGTTAACAGAACAAAATCGGATCATCATCCAGTCAGAAGGAGCAAATATGTCTGCTCGATGTAAAAAGGCCATTGCTCCAGTTCCTTCGAGACGAAATTCATCAATTTCCCCATTGGGGTGCAGTTTGAAGTTTCCAACTTTACCGTGGTACATATTCAAGACAGCAGTTGCGGAGTCGATATTCACAGAAATATCTCCCAGGAAACCATGTCTGAATGTCCCAACGTAGTCAGTCAGTGGTCTTGTTGAGTTTATGCCCCTAACTATGTCAGTGTTGATTTTCGGAATGAAGATCTTCTCTCGAGGCGCCCAAGGCTGCGGAAATGTCCCTACATTGTCAGCAGAGAGCCACATGTCTTCACCAAGTACACAGTCAGTGATGAAGTAATGAGCGAGTTGATTGCCGATGACAGCGTGTTCTCCACCAGGGCCATTAAAAGCCGTGTAGATTCCAAGCTTCAGGTCAGGATACAAAGTGATCAGAGCATCGTATCCACAGAGCTCTCCACCATGGGCCAACATCTGATACCCTACAATATGGACAATTCATCATTATTAAAACCTTAATATTCAAGTCAGTATACATGTGATCATATTTTCCACATCCCACACTATAATTCTTCATTGAATGTAGGTTGTCAACAACTATATTCCTTGTTACTCACCCCTGTATGTTCCTCTGTACCAGCCAAAGCCATACGTGTCTCGTGTCTCTGTGACGGGAAATTGTGGCTTTTGCACATATCCATCCCACTCAGGCTTGCCACATGGAAGGGCAAATTGTGGTTTCCAACACTCCCGCAACTGTGCTGCGGGAATAATGGGAAGGTCACTCAGTTTCCCTTCATCCAGCAGAAACTGTATCCACTTGGTCATATCTCGGGCACTGGACGTTATTGATCCGGCAGGGCCTATGGCGTCTGCACCCCTGAGGATCATACATTGAAACATTCTACCACACTATAGTTCCAATCAGTAACTCTACCACTTTGTAACGAAGCACACTCTTGTATATGTACAATGTAGGTATCTATGACGATGCCAAGGTCAAATCTGATGGTGCCAAACCTGTGGATATCCAAACTGATCTCCGTGAGGTTGCCATCAACAGAGAGATGTGGCTTGGCAATGTCCACCAGATCTGAGGCCTCCTCATCAATGAAGTTTGAGTCTTCCATTCCCAGGAGCTGGAAAAACCTATCCCGCACCAACTCCTCCCATTTCAGACCTGTCAGCCTCTCGGCAACCATTCCAGCAACAGCATACATAAAGTTATTGTAGGTCAGTGACACACGGAATCCACAAGGTGATAGGGGTAGGTGTTTCAGTCTTCTGAAATCGTTATTTCAAGTTAACATTCAATTCCAATTACATTTAACTCTTCCTGGTTCCCCAGAATCAACAAAACGTGACTTATAGGCAATGAATCCAACATACTGCAATATTTGTTGCCGTTTGAAAGCAGCACAAATCCAACCAAAATCGGATTCTCCCAGTTCAATGCCCATCTTGTGTGCTAGAATGTCCCTAATACACGTCTTCTCAGTCAGGATTGCATCGGGAAACTCGATTCCCTCAAATATCTTATTGACAGGCGTATTCCAGTTTAGACTGTAACACACAAGTTCAGGAATAATTATGTTAGCAGTTTTGGTATCACTCTGGTATTGGGGGAAACCTGTGCAAAAATTGCAGAAATTGATGCATGCTAGGGTAACACTGACCCATACTGGGGTAACACCCCAGCTAAAAGAGCTGCAGTGAATCCCTTTGTGATGGACCCAATACAGAACTTTGTCTGGTCATTGACAGGCTTGTTAGAAGCAAGGTCCTTGACTCCGAAGCCCTGTGAGATAATCGTCTGACCTCGATACACGACTGCCACACTAGCTCCTGGCACCTGGTGTTCCTTCATCAGGTGATCCATAAAGTGCCTGATTGCATCTCGGTGCTGTTCTGACATCGTGTCTCGCCTAAACATTCGGTATAATAATAAATGCATGATGAAACATAGTGTCAAGCTCTATTTTTAATCACATCCCCATAATATGCAGAATGCATTGTGTAAATGCCTTCCCAAAATGAAAACAATACAATTATTGTCTGACTGGACACGAAACGAACGTCAGCAGTTACATTTTTATATCAGCCCACATGCGTCGGTAAGCTAATCTTAGCAAGGACTGTGGGGCGATGGTCATTATAGGTCATATTTCTGTAAGTTACCCAGTCAGTTGTTTGATCCCGACAGTGAAACCCAGTCAGTATTACACCTATTAGGCCTAGTAAACAGCTTCCATCAACCTTCCTTCGATACAAACACGAGACAACTCTATATAGAACAAATATTCCCTGTATACCTGCTGTTTACATCTAACAATATTATAACATACACGTGTTGTTTGAAACTATCCAAAGAGAAATAATAAACATACGCATTACACAAACAACGCTAGCGTACACCGTCTAAGCCAGCCTTCGTGCATTCAGTATAAGGCCAATGGATCTGCAGGCGTCATACAACCCACAAGATGTAGAAGTTTCCCACACGACACAATCCACAAGATGTAGAATTTTCTCCAATCTAGAAATCGGTGGGATCGATTGGGACTATTGGGAAACTCCCCGATTTCTAGGCTAAAAGTCGATTGGGGGAGTCTCCCAATTTATCGTATTCTAGGTTGGAGAGGGCCACTGCTGAGGCTAGATACAAACTGGACACAGTGCATGAAACTTATCAGAGCTATAACTTATGTATCGTATTTTTCTTTCAAATCATGTTTGCTGCTGTCATGTATTTGTGCATGTACGTATTATCGATTGTTCAGAAATCTAAAATACATGAATCTTCCGAAATGTTGAGTTATAGGCTGTCTGACTCCCACAGGACAGTTAAAGTTTATAGGCCTATTATAAATCTGAAATCATTTTATTTCGGGGAAAAAACAGGTTACCGGCCTCGAATTCTGACAATAACCTATTGACTGCTATTTACGTACGTGCTGTACGTCCGTCTTCATTTATTTTTAGATTTTGGAGGTTTAAAAAAATTGTATCCATTTCTCGACTTGGAATATTCAAACGTTTTCGAATATGAAAATATCGGTAATTAATGTGTGACTCGTATCTCAACAGTGTACATTTTTCACGTTACCTGAGTCAGTATAATGGCAGTGGTAGTTTTGACGTTTATGACCTTGACCTTGAGCCGGTATCTTTCGATAGTGTGAGAGAGCAATGTGATTGGCTGCTTGCAGCGGGCACCTGCCCCTGGGAGTCAGTGCTCGCTCCATTCATTCAGCGCGTGTCTCATGCCTGGACGATTCACGTGGGTGGTGCCGGCTTGTCAGGGATCAGTTCCTCGCATTTGCCAATGCATTTTGTCTAAGGATACATATAATAGAATAATTGCCACTATTTCAGTAATACTCTCATAATAGACTGGTAGACTCGAATTTATCAGGTAAAGTATCATGCATATGTATAGTTATAATTTTATATTGTCATGTACATATAGCTACTAGTATGATCAGTCCGAATTTGACACAAGGATCAAGCAATCACCGGTTTCAGTGGTTTATGGGTATAGATATCCAAAAAACACTACCAAGCATTTTAGGGTCATACCCTATTGCAGGCTACAGCTAAGCCGGATGGGTGACATGAGTTTTGATTATGTCTACTATTAGTGTACAAGTGATATACCGTATCGTCAGGGTACCTAATCGTCGACCCTGTCCTTAATCATCGACCCGTGCAAACACTTCCAAATAGCTGTGCAAAACAGATATCTGACAAAACCAACATTGAAAGTACTTCTAATACACATTTCAGCACATTTCACATTTTAGTTTATTCAAGTATTGCCCAGCCGTTTGCAGGGGTCGAGCATTAGGGAGAGGGTCGATGATTAGGTACTCCGACGCTAATGTTCCTAATATAGTAGCACAGCGAGACATAGCAAAACTTCCTTCAGCAGCGCGCGCAAAAATGAGGTCAAATTTAAGAAATCACTGAAAAGTATACATATAGCCTTCAATACCCTTTATTATGATTTAAATAACATAAATGTGTGGATTGGAATACTCCAAGATCTTCTTAGCAAGATATGAAGTGAATTACAAGGATACAAAATTCAAATATTTCTTGAGGAAAGAGCGGGGCGCTCTACTATTTGGGCGCGTGCCACTATTAGGACCAATACAGTATAGTCCTCTCAGAATTAGCTAGAATATACTGCCTTTTGGATTTCTTGTATTGGGAAGCGATTTCCATTTGTCCGTTCACTGGCCAGCGATTTGGGAGGACACATGTGCTGCACAGTATCACAGGTACGAGCCGTCCGTCCTAAATTCGCCGCATTCCCAAATTCGCCAACAGGGTTTCAGACCTTGTACTGCAGATGAAACAAACCAGTTCTATCATCAATCGAGACTCTGATATTCAATCTTTGTACCAGCAGTTTCTTTTTCATAAAACGAGTTTCTAAACTCTGATAATATTGAGTTGGCGAATTTTGGGATGCGGCGAATTTAGGACGGATGGCTCGTATTCTGTCAGATCACATGTGGAACATGTGCATAATTGGATACCGTTGATTATAGCAAACCGGTTAGTCATTCAGTCAAGACTCGACTTTCGAGATCCGCCTGGATATCGGTGCAGAATCGGTCACATGTCTCCATCATATCGATGTACTCATCTTGCGGTAATGTCATGACTCAGGGTTCACCGGGACTCGGTCGTTTGGCCACAATGATCGTTTTGTTCTCCATGTTATCCATGCAGGCGACTGATTATATAGCGATGATATCACACACAAGGTGCAAATTCACCATATTTAAGACCTGCACGTAACATTCTAACAGCACCTTCCCTAGTCTCAAGTCTCGGCTTAATGCGCTTTCAGAAATGCTTTTTGTGTTTTCATCACTGACTGTATATAGGCAACTGACCACACCCAAATATAGTGGTCAAGCGTGAATCGAGACACGAGAGACGACTCATGTCTGTTCGAAAGAGGGAGTGGTCGGAACGGTCACGTGGTGCATGTCGGGAATGCAAACAATAATGCAAAATTTTGTGCTGCTCACTTCTTGATATGAAGAAGCAAAATAAGCAACTGAGCAAAATCATTTCTCGAAAATATCTGACAGGTTTTGACCCTACGTTTTAATGGCGTCAGTAAAGGTCTGGAAATTTAGTACTGACACTACTGATGAAAGGCACTGACCCAGCATTAATGATACTTCTTTGTCTGAATTTACGTATCACATATTTGAACAAGGTTAGCACATCAAGGGGGATACACCCATGTGGCCATACTTGACTGGATAATGTCTTGTTATTAAATCACTTAAATATGTCCGTGACTTGCAGCTAGGGCCCTCGATCGGTCAATTACTAACCTCTAGTATATGCATGAGAACATGTTCAAAGGTATACATGTATTAGTATTTCACTGTAATTAGTTATATTATACCTCATGTAAGAATCACACTTTGTGATTGGCCAATACATGTAAAGTAATATACTGTACTGGAGCAGACCGCAATAATCGATATACTAACTGGTTGGTAATTTTATATACTAACCAGCATGACGTGTTATCAAATCAGACATTGGGTATAATATAATAAATACAACCCTGTATGTATATTGGTACCACAGATTATTCTCCCTCGGGGAATAATCCGCTGTACTAATATACATACAGGTTTGTATTTATATATTGCACAACCTAACTTCTGGGTCTTTCAAGTGGGAAGTTACATGCTATATACTCATGAAGTGGATGTGATTTATGTGACAAAGAGAGTCCAAATTTCCTAATAAGGCCGTGCTGTGTTAATACTTTGTTTAGCGTCTACCAGATTTCAAAAACGCAGCATGGAATGTTAACAAACACACACAAATTTTAACACAAACCAATATACATTACGCATTTTTTTTGAGACATGTACACGTTGGTGATATACATGTCTGTTAGATGATAAAAAAAATTGTGTGTGTGTTAGTGCCAAATTTCATGAAAAAGCTACAGACACGCGGACACTAAACATGGTCTTAAAGTTGGAATCAATTTTGAAATCAGCCAAATTTAGCATTCTTGTTTGTCACACAAACTTAAAAGTACATCTCGAGATAGTCGGGAACATATAGGAAATATGCACAGTTCGACAACAGATACACAGAAAATTACCGTTAATCGTGCATGAAAACAGTGGATAGTGAATGGTCGGCCTGCCTACATTGCCGGTTGCCACAGTATCTAGACAAATACCAATGACATCATCAGACTGTGTATAGAACTCGCCCAAAAGGCGGGCCGCTTTTGGGAAACATATGATGCAAATCTTGATTTGGAAAATCAATTTAGGCACGTAATACACATTTTCAGACCCAAATTTGTACGATTTCTCATTCTATAGACAAAATAAAGCCATCTCAGAATGAATAAATTTTGTCAATTCTAAAAGTGATTATAGCTTTAACACAACACAACACGGCCGTTTATAATTAAGTCCAGCTTCCATCTTGGCATATTATATGTACATGATGTACCTGTATTAATATTAACATGAGCATGCACGTATACAAAAATCTATTGGGAATAGAGAACTGCATGTAGTCCTAAAGGATGGCAAACAGACTTCCACACAAGCTGCTGTCACAGCTTATAGCTGCCTATTGTATATGCATGATATGTGGGAGATGGATTATTTGATGCATGCCAACATTCATTGCATACTCTGTGAATTCACAATTGGCGGCTCCCTTTGAAAGTTCCACTTCCACAGATCAATAAAATTGAGTTTCTCCCTCGCGGTGGAATGAATGTAGTGAGGTTGCTAGAGATATTATGTATTTCTTCCCTAAACATGAGCAATTAATGTACAGATTCTGTGACGCTGAGAAGATTAGTGTAGTGTGCATGTTCCAGCGAAAGAACATGATCGACAAATAGACAATAGCTGATGTCAGAATCAATCGGCTGCCTTGTTTCAGCCTGGTGGTTTTATTAGGAGTCCCTAGAAATGGGAACATCAGCGCTCTCAAAATCAATGGTACTGGTGGGTATCATGATGTAACTCCTGCTGTCTCGAGACTCCTGGGACTCCAAACTGTCTGGGTGTGATGTGACCAGAGTGAAGAAAAGCTATAAGAGTTGTGTATGCAGTTCTGATAGGTCTTTTACCAAACTCTCATCTCTTCCTGTGGTCAGTGCCGATACCTAGATCTCTGTGAGGCCACATGGACCATGACACCCTGTGTCGATCTGACACCCAACATTGAGGGCAATGGTCATACTGCTGCGCCTAAGTAAATCAATGTATTATCATAATGTTGAAATTCGATATCTGTCCAATGAGGTATCAATTGCCAATCAAGATCAATTATTGTTTAAACTAAAATATCTATATGATTATTATATTGTGTTACTACCATTGTACTAAGTAGTACATCTTTATTCTATGTCACAATCTGTATTATTGTGAACTTGGTGAGTTACAACTGTTTTAAACTTGTTTCCACTTTTCTAAATTTTGAGGTGATCCCTTGTTCAGTAATTCCTTTGTCTGGTATTTCGAATATTCATGGTTTTGGACATTTCCCCTAAATCTCTATCCTCTGTCCTTGTTGCCATAGCAACACTTTCTGGATCACCTTATTTGGGACCATAGTCCCACCCACAAACGCCAGTTTGGATCTGTTCTACTTTGTGATTGGTTTGACCATATAGCACGTAAGATCAGACCAGGCTTGGCGTCCTTTTCAAAATTCAAAATTCTTTAGTTTGGTTCTGTGTGGTCGGAGGTGTCGCATCTAACATCACGTCGGCCCCGGCAAGTTATCCCTAACAATGGAATATTAAAACTAATAGCGGACAGTCAGTAAGATGCTAAAGAAATCGAATCATCGATGTCACCCGGGCGAATTCGAAGTTCGTGTCATTTGTGATCACTGACAACAGCCTACTGTAACAGCTGGATTACACAATAAATTTGGAACCAAAACTCGAGTGTCATCCTTCCACACCTACAACCCATCCCCCCAAACCACACCACGATATTTGGTGGAGCATCCGTTCGACCTGGATCTGCCTAAAAACGAGTAAGAGCCTGGATTATAACTGTTTTTACGACCGCCCGGACGGCCGATTGCCATTTTAATCAGTGGGTGATCATTGGAGGCACGCGCGCCAAACCGCAAGTGAAAATGGACTGGCTGTTCCGTTAGCCGCCCTCTGTACTAAAGTTCGAACATCGCCCTCAACTCGACTCGAAGCCGATCTTCTTCAATATCTAGCGAAGACAAAACTTTTGAAAATACATCAGAGACAGTAAGAACTATCAAAATTCAACAACAATAGCAGCAAATATGAACACTAGAAGCCAGAAGACACGTGAAACAACAGTGCCCGTGCCGGAGCCAACAAGCGTAATGGCCGAGGGAAGCCCCATCGACAACGAGGCGGATGACGTCACACCCAGCCAATCACAGGCCGCGGACCAAACCAAAACAACAACAACCACAGGTGACCACGTGGACCTGTCAAACGTTCTGACGACTTTGACAGCTGCAATATCGGCAACCAAAGGCAACAACAACGCCGTAGGAAGATTAGAATGATATTTGTATAAAAAAAAAAAAAAAAAAAAAAAAATTACAAAAAAAATACGTAGAATAGCTTACGGTCAAAACAGGTGACTGAACCCACCTTGTATTTTGCATTTTGTATGAATCATTTGTAGACCTTGTGTCATACGTAGGTACATGGTATATGGCCATCTGAAGGCCTATTAAGATATGATACGCATGTACGCATTGCTTAGTACAGGTATCACAAACCAGGTACATTACTTACCTCTCTGGTCAAGACATTGTGTCTGTGAAAATCAAATGCCTGTATAAGTCCTTGTATTTACATGTTGATACCAAAATAGGCAGGTATACCAATTTTAAGTCCTATTATAGGGTGTAAGTGGACATGTCATTGTACCAATTTTAATTTGTGTTTTTAGGACGGCCAACAAAATTCATTTTATTATCTATTTTTTTTGTCGCATGGTAACAATGTCTTTTGTCTTATTAACCTCTAACCGTCAAATGTTCATACATTGTACTCTATGCAGCATAGGTGACCTTTGAGCAGCTGAACAAGTATGTTTGATGAAAAGTTTGTACCATGGTATATGAGATAGAAGATGGATGCATATAACCATAATGTTGAAATTGAATGAAATTGTAATGCTGGTATTGCATTTAACAATGCTGTTGAAAGTTGTTGTAGTAGTAGAGTATTGAATGTAGTAGAGTATTGAATGCATTTCTGTATTCTGAATAACAAGCTGCCCGACATATATGTATATCCAACCTGTGTGTAAAATCAGGAGATTTTAAGCTTAAAAAGGGGGCAAATATCATAATGTTGAAATTCGATATCTGTCCAATGAGGTATCAATTGCCAATCAAGATCAATTATTGTTTAAACTAAAATATCTATATGATTATTATATTGTGTTACTACCATTGTACTAAGTAGTACATCTTTATTCTATGTCACAATCTGTATTATTGTGAACTTGGTGAGTTACAACTGTTTTAAACTTGTTTCCACTTTTCTAAATTTTGAGGTGATCCCTTGTTCAGTAATTCCTTTGTCTGGTATTTCGAATATTCATGGTTTTGGACATTTCCCCTAAATCTCTATCCTCTGTCCTTGTTGCCATAGCAACACTTTCTGGATCACCTTATTTGGGACCATAGTCCCACCCACAAACGCCAGTTTGGATCTGTTCTACTTTGTGATTGGTTTGACCATATAGCACGTAAGATCAGACCAGGCTTGGCGTCCTTTTCAAAATTCAAAATTCTTTAGTTTGGTTCTGTGTGGTCGGAGGTGTCGCATCTAACATCACGTCGGCCCCGGCAAGTTATCCCTAACAATGGAATATTAAAACTAATAGCGGACAGTCAGTAAGATGCTAAAGAAATCGAATCATCGATGTCACCCGGGCGAATTCGAAGTTCGTGTCATTTGTGATCACTGACAACAGCCTACTGTAACAGCTGGATTACACAATAAATTTGGAACCAAAACTCGAGTGTCATCCTTCCACACCTACAACCCATCCCCCCAAACCACACCACGATATTTGGTGGAGCATCCGTTCGACCTGGATCTGCCTAAAAACGAGTAAGAGCCTGGATTATAACTGTTTTTACGACCGCCCGGACGGCCGATTGCCATTTTAATCAGTGGGTGATCATTGGAGGCACGCGCGCCAAACCGCAAGTGAAAATGGACTGGCTGTTCCGTTAGCCGCCCTCTGTACTAAAGTTCGAACATCGCCCTCAACTCGACTCGAAGCCGATCTTCTTCAATATCTAGCGAAGACAAAACTTTTGAAAATACATCAGAGACAGTAAGAACTATCAAAATTCAACAACAATAGCAGCAAATATGAACACTAGAAGCCAGAAGACACGTGAAACAACAGTGCCCGTGCCGGAGCCAACAAGCGTAATGGCCGAGGGAAGCCCCATCGACAACGAGGCGGATGACGTCACACCCAGCCAATCACAGGCCGCGGACCAAACCAAAACAACAACAACCACAGGTGACCACGTGGACCTGTCAAACGTTCTGACGACTTTGACAGCTGCAATATCGGCAACCAAAGGCAACAACAACGCCGTAGGAAGATTAGAATGATATTTGTATAAAAAAAAAAAAAAAAAAAAAAAAAATTACAAAAAAAATACGTAGAATAGCTTACGGTCAAAACAGGTGACTGAACCCACCTTGTATTTTGCATTTTGTATGAATCATTTGTAGACCTTGTGTCATACGTAGGTACATGGTATATGGCCATCTGAAGGCCTATTAAGATATGATACGCATGTACGCATTGCTTAGTACAGGTATCACAAACCAGGTACATTACTTACCTCTCTGGTCAAGACATTGTGTCTGTGAAAATCAAATGCCTGTATAAGTCCTTGTATTTACATGTTGATACCAAAATAGGCAGGTATACCAATTTTAAGTCCTATTATAGGGTGTAAGTGGACATGTCATTGTACCAATTTTAATTTGTGTTTTTAGGACGGCCAACAAAATTCATTTTATTATCTATTTTTTTTGTCGCATGGTAACAATGTCTTTTGTCTTATTAACCTCTAACCGTCAAATGTTCATACATTGTACTCTATGCAGCATAGGTGACCTTTGAGCAGCTGAACAAGTATGTTTGATGAAAAGTTTGTACCATGGTATATGAGATAGAAGATGGATGCATATAACCATAATGTTGAAATTGAATGAAATTGTAATGCTGGTATTGCATTTAACAATGCTGTTGAAAGTTGTTGTAGTAGTAGAGTATTGAATGTAGTAGAGTATTGAATGCATTTCTGTATTCTGAATAACAAGCTGCCCGACATATATGTATATCCAACCTGTGTGTAAAATCAGGAGATTTTAAGCTTAAAAAGGGGGCAAATATCATAATGTTGAAATTCGATATCTGTCCAATGAGGTATCAATTGCCAATCAAGATCAATTATTGTTTAAACTAAAATATCTATATGATTATTATATTGTGTTACTACCATTGTACTAAGTAGTACATCTTTATTCTATGTCACAATCTGTATTATTGTGAACTTGGTGAGTTACAACTGTTTTAAACTTGTTTCCACTTTTCTAAATTTTGAGGTGATCCCTTGTTCAGTAATTCCTTTGTCTGGTATTTCGAATATTCATGGTTTTGGACATTTCCCCTAAATCTCTATCCTCTGTCCTTGTTGCCATAGCAACACTTTCTGGATCACCTTATTTGGGACCATAGTCCCACCCACAAACGCCAGTTTGGATCTGTTCTACTTTGTGATTGGTTTGACCATATAGCACGTAAGATCAGACCAGGCTTGGCGTCCTTTTCAAAATTCAAAATTCTTTAGTTTGGTTCTGTGTGGTCGGAGGTGTCGCATCTAACATCACGTCGGCCCCGGCAAGTTATCCCTAACAATGGAATATTAAAACTAATAGCGGACAGTCAGTAAGATGCTAAAGAAATCGAATCATCGATGTCACCCGGGCGAATTCGAAGTTCGTGTCATTTGTGATCACTGACAACAGCCTACTGTAACAGCTGGATTACACAATAAATTTGGAACCAAAACTCGAGTGTCATCCTTCCACACCTACAACCCAGCCCCCCAAACCACACTACGATATTATCCACTGGTTACCTGACAATAGCTGGTACACAATCAAGACTCGCAGGTAATCATTACATGTACCTTGGGCAGATAGCCTCCAGTAAGTGGATGGGGAAGGATCTGGCTGATTGTTACCTGAGGTGTCCACGTGGTGTTCAGTGCATGTTGTTGGTTGGGTGTCACAGAGTCTGGCTACAGTGTGATTCGGTCACTAAGATCTAACAAGGGGGGATCCCTCTGACAGAGGCCAGAAAGAAGGGCGTTATAGATATCAGGGTCGCTGTCTTTGGACCCATGTCTTTGTTTGTTGTGCTTTAATATTCTTTTCAATCGGTGAGGCAAGCAAGCAGGAAGGCCGATCTGTGGACAGCCAGGTACCTTTCTCAATTCTGATAGACTTATAATTTGACGATATACCCCCAAAATTTATAGGTATTTCGAGTGTGACTGGTTGGCTGTGAATTTATCTGTGCGGAATATGTCTTTTATTACTCCTGATTCACTTCCCGATGTGTGTTTGAAGTATTGGTTATATTCTTTTGCAGACAGACACTCAATCAGGATGGCATCTTTGATTCAGGATTTATACAGAGAATATCAGGAATCTTTACCATATGCGGGTAAGTTTGAGAAAAGTATTTATGTATTGAGTAGAAGCGATGCTTGTCATTCATCGTTTAGATACATGTGTGATGCCTGTCATTTGTCGGAAAGGCTGTGGTGACTGAGCGCCCTGGCTTGGGTGCAGTCCAGGCTGCGCTGTCCCACGGCCTCTGTTACAATGTCATCTTGCACCAATCTATCACTTCACCCATGCAGTTTTCTAATGTTATTACATGACTGTATTACACGCTAGTGTTTTCACATGGCTGTATTACACATCCATCACTGAGCACCTAACATGCTCTGTTGGCTATCATCAACATAGCACATATTTTCTGTAACAACAAGCTCGATCATATGGCAGTGCATAAGTGTAGTAGCCTCTCTGTGGCCTGGCGGTGTGATCGGCTCATGACTTGCATGCTAATAATGTGCTAAAAGTGCCATATGTCTCATATTTATATATGGTATCTGAATAATATTTTAAGCAAATTGAACAAGTGTGAATATGGATCACCAGTATGCTGGTATATAAGTTTTTGTGTGATAATTCAATTATATATCAACAATGCAATACTTGGTGAATCGCCAGAAACACAATGATCTGAATAATATGCATCAATATACCGGTACGTGTATGTATTATTTGCACTATACTGAGTAATTGGAAGTCACTATTATCATGGCTATAAGTTGTGATGTAAATTGAATCGTTTTGACACATATGACAATATTTCGTAGTTCTCGTTTGTGCATCTACGTGTACATGGTGTAGGAAATATTTGAACATGTGTGGACGCATGATTGCTGCAGTATGTGTGGGTTGTTATATAAATGATTACATATTGTTCAGTTTGATTGATAACCAAGAACACTCCACATGTCAATCACCTGACACTTATCATAAACACTGCAAACAATGGAGACTGCCCCCACAATGACTCCTTGACATACATACAGCATGCTAGCAGCGATCACACGTTGATGTTGTCGCGTGATGTACATGTATCTAGGTAAATAGAGAACATTTGCCAGAGCATAAATTGTCCAATCGATCTTGAAATTCACGTTTGTTCCTGCGATATTCAGCGTTGTGCGCCAAGCACTATTCTTGCGCTGATTCACTTGAATGGCACCAAGGAAGAACTCAGACGTTACCTCCCTGATCTGCCGACAGCAACGTTGCCAATGTCCAGTCTTGTTGCATTTCCTGCACACCGAGTCCTTGGCTGGGCAGTTCGTGGCCACACGATGAGCGATTTTGCCACAATTTCCACATTTCTCGTGTCTGTGCCTGTGGCCTCCCGAATTTTTGGCTCCACCACTGCTTGAGTTGCTGTTCCTGCCTCCTTGGCGATGTCTGCCACCTCTGTTCCAGCTGCGTCCCTGAGCTGAAGAACCTTTGACCTCGTCTACTCCAGCAGAGGCGACAGCACCGGTCTGCTGCACCACCTGGCGTTTCACCAGCTCAGGTTGGAGTATTCTCTGTTTGGCTGTGTTCAGAGTGAGGTCGCTGATCAACTGGAGATCACGTGATAGGTCTTTGTCCGTGATACCGACTACCAGTCTGTCTCTGATCATATCGTCCTTGCTCGCTCCAAAGACTAAGTCACACTTCTCTGCCATATCGTAGAGATTCCTGATGAAAGATTCCACCGGTTCATCTGGCTTTTGTTTTCGTTCATGAAAACGTGACCTCTCATGAATAATGTTACGTTTTGGCATGAAATGTTCATCAAATTTTTTCATCACAATATCATATTGTTTGTCATCACCAGCGTTGTCAAACGTGAAAGAGCTGAAAATCTATTAAGATGTAAAAATTACCTTCACAGAGTCCAGTCTTTAAAAGCCATTGTAGCTTTCGACCTCCATAGAGGCCTTCGTCAGCAAATGTGAATGTCTAGTGCTCAGACCTGTCACATGACCCGAAGTCACGTGACAGAAGGTGGTTGTAGATGGCGGGAAGCTCGTATCCTCCGTCTCGGTTGAGGGTGGGTCCATAGCGGCGAATCTGGATTGCCTCCTTGACCTTGCGTTTGTACCACGTGCTTTCCCTTTCCAGAATTTTTACATCCTTGATATTGATAGAATGTCCGGTGTTGTTGCAGTGTTCGTGTACTGCTGAGTTCGCATCCTTCCCCTGGTGTTCCTTGATGCGTATGCCCAGTGATCTGGCAGTTTCGCCGATGTAATGTTGATCACATCCACCACAACGTATGTGGTACACCACCCCACAGTTCTTGTCCTTTGGAGTTGGATACCACCTTCTGTCACGTGACTTCGGGTCATGTGACAGGTCTGAGCACTAGACATTCACATTTGCTGACGAAGGCCTCTATGGAGGTCGAAAGCTACAATGGCTTTTAAAGACTGGACTCTGTGAAGGTAATTTTTACATCTTAATATGTCATACCCAGAGTCGGATATTAGCATTCATAGTGTAAGCTGAAAATCTGTTCGGCTTCTTTCCCCATGGTGTATATCAAAGATGCTACTTGGACTTCACCATCGTCGCTGTTCAGTTTCGTGGCAGTACGGTACCTTGAAAATCTCTGTTTCCAGATAGTCCACTCATGACACCATGTTAAGACGTCACCACTTTACTAATTCAATAATAAAGTCAGAGTTTTACAACAAACAGTTTTATCCAAAAACCACGCTAAATTCCCATCCTGTCTCCAGTCCCTAAAATACCGAGCCGTAAACATTTAAGGCGTTACAACAAAATCGTTATCATAACGTACCAAGCGGTATCGCTAAACTCAACTAACTAATGTACAGTTATATCATCATGACAGTTCCTGTGTCTAATTCAGTAGATGTATTATAAACTGATCAATACAAATGTACTTGGTTTGGAATCTTTGGATCCCTGTTAAAGTCCTCCCAATAAATCAAACATGAAGTTTATGACAAAAAATACTCTCATGAATAAGCCAAAGTAATTCCACATTTTAGTACTTGAATTTTGCCCAGTGAATAAAATATCTTCATCTGGATATACTGAGTATGTACAAATCTGGTTTGAACAGGTAGAAAATAAAAGAAACAATTTCATGTACAATGCACTCGTCATTATGGCTGATTCTTCGACAGCCTTGTATTATTTACGGGTGTTCCTGGAATCAGTTTATCATCACAAATACTCCATGACTGTCTAGATGACGTTTGTAATTCTAAATTATCACAATGTAACATCATAAAAATTGTAAGCATAAACTTGGATGATAAATCATAATAAAAATAATAAAGATTATTCTGTATGTTTCAGACCCACGGACCTCGGACTGGTTCCTTGTGCAGAAGAACCCTGTATATGTATGGCTTCTCTCTGCCCTCTACCTCGTTTTTGTCACGGTCGGCCCCTCGTACATGAAGAACCGACAACCGTACTCACTGCGGACTTTCATGGTCGTGTACAACTTGGGCCTAGTTGTACTCTCTCTCTACATGTTCATTGAAGTGAGCGATGCTTTACTGAACATGCTCAAGTCAAGCTAAAAAGTATTTAGTGGTAGATGACGTAATATTCTTCATTTAGAGCTTGTACTTGGAGGAATCTGAACTACATGTCCCTACAGTATATCCAGTAGGGTTGTGCTTATGGTGTACCAAATAATTTTGACTAACTTTATCATTTTGTTCCTTATTCACCCAGATATTGTTGAGTACATCAGAGGCAAATTATCCATGGCTGTGTGTTCCGTACAATGAGAAATCCTGGAAAGATCCATCAGAACTCAGGGTATGTACCGATGCTTTACTGTGGCTTCCTGCAACTGATCTATACTCTGATTTTTCTAACTTGTTTACACCGGTTTTTGACGATAATTATGTGATACTCAATCATATCGTCCTATAATTTAGCATACTTCAACTGATAGTCAAACGGCAATTTTGTACCTAATTTCCGACTTCTATCGCAAAAATTGAAGAAGTTGGCTATCTACCCCAATGTTAAATTTCAACCCAAAACGGGATCTCGAGAGTCTGAGCATAATCAGCTGATAATAGAGAATTTGGCCGTTTACATACATCAGAATTCAGTGTATTATCGTAATTTTGGACTGGAAGACACACTAGGATGTATTCTACACAAACATGTTGATTTCGAAAGATTTCACTGCTAACAAAAACCGAGCAAATGCACAAAATTGTGTGCGGACCCTCCGGGACCCAGAAATTAAATGACAGGGCTATATTTAACATTGGGGTAGAATGCCAACTTTTTCAATTTTCGCGATAGAAGTCCGAAATTCGGTACTAAATTGCCGTTTGAATCCCATGTGAAGTATGCCAAGTTATAGAATTATACCATTTAGCATCGCAAAAATATCAGCATAAAACAGTGTAAACGAGTTAGAAAAATCAGAGTATACATCATTGTATCCCCCGAACAAAGTTCGGCGGATACTATGGATTTACGATCGTCGCGCCGCCGCCGCCGCCGCCGCCGCGTCCGCGTCCGCGTCCGCGTCCGCAGACACTTTCTTGTGAACGCGCTGCAGCTTGCAAATATGAACCGATTTTGATAATAATTCATATGGACATGTCTTATGGTGAGATCTGGACACCTATCGATTTTGGTTGCCATAGCAACCAAAATAGCCGATTGGCGTAACATTTTGTGCTCAAATTAGCCTGTTTAACACACATGGGTTGTGAACGCTCTACGGGTGGGAGTTTTCAATGAATGAATTATGAAATCGCACAGGCTCAATGAGAAAAACCATCACACGAAACCTATTGTTTTTCAGAATGATCGAATAAATATTAATAAGTTTGAGAGGTTAACTTATTACAACAATTAAAATACCTACTTTGACATGTGTGATCACTCCAATAACCTGTACTATGAAAGCAAATTGCACTGGATTCTTGTTCAGAATACAGAACTGATGTTTTTGGTGAAAAAAGAACAATATTACTGAATAAGTTAACATTGGTTTTACTAGTTAAGTCTATTATTGACCACAATAAAAATAGTTAAGACGAGAAACATTTATTATTGAGCTCAACAAGGTAAAGGTTTTGTCCAGTAGAGATTTCACAGGTGTAACCGAATAAGTTAACATTATTTTTACTAGTTAAGTCTATTATTGACCACAATAAAAATAGTTAAGACAAGAAACATTTATTATTGGGCTCAACAAGGTAAAGCTTCTGTGCAGTAGAGATTTCATGGCTGTAGCCGAATAAGTTAACATCATTTTTACTAGTTAAGTCTATTATTGACCTCAAGAAAAATAGTTAAGACAAGAAACATTTATTATTGAGCTCAACAATTTAAAATTTTTGTCCAGTAGAGATTTCATGGGTGTAACCGGATAAGTTAACATTATTTTTACCAGTAAAGTAAATTTTTACTTCGAATTTCAACTTGAAACCAAGTTTGGCACATATTATGAATTAAAATTTAAACTATGGTTAAAAGTTGATCTGGCTCCAATTTCGTCATCTTGAAATGTAGTTTTGGTCAACTTTTACTTTGAATTTCAACTTGGAACCAAGTTTGGCACATAGTATGAGTTGAAATATAACTTATAGTGAAAAGTTCGATCTGGCTCCAATTTAGTCATCTCGCAACTTGGAACCAAGTTTGTCAAATATTCTGAGTTGAAATATAGCTTTAGGTGAAAACTTTTATCTGGCTGTAATTTCGTGATCTTGAATTCGACCTTCAATAAGCTTGAAAGGTTTCACACTCACAATGTACATCAGCGATATATTTGGGGCAACAGGGATGATAGGGCTACGGGGGATACACCCAAGCGGTCGTAGGCGACCGGAAGTGTCTAGTTTGCATATTTGGTTTTGTTATTTTGTTGTGTGTTGTGCTGACTTGCTACATACATTTGCCAACATATACATGTTTGGTTTGTTGCTACACAGGTTGCCAAGGTGTTGTGGTGGTACTTTTTCTCGAAGGCCATCGAGCTGTTGGACACGGTGTCAATGGTACTTCGCAAGAAGAACCAGCAGATTACATTTCTGCATGTCTTCCACCATGTGTCCATGCTCAACATCTGGTGGTGGGTGATGATGTTTATCCCCGGCGGACTGTGTGAGTGTGCCACAAACCGCTCTCAAAAGGGAGATTCATCGTGTGTCACAGAAGATTGCAAATACAAGTCGTTTGATTCTCTGGTGTTTGTGATACATTTCTCACAAATCCAGTAGTTGTTTTTTAATTGTATGTTGTATTGAATAGTGTTGACTAAGACTAACTTTTTGTGCACTGCTCGAGTACAGACCTGATAGTTATGATGTACTTTTGCAGCATATTTTGGTAGCGGATTGAATTGCCTAGTTCACGTGGTGATGTATGCTTATTATGGACTCTCTGCTATACCATCATTGAGAAAACACCTGTGGTGGAAAAAATATATCACTAAATTTCAGCTGGTGAGTATTTTACACGAGTGATGAATAAATTTTAACCATTTGTAATGGGCTTTGTTTTTAGGCTGGCTCATGCTGAATCCATGTAGACATGATCAGGTATGCCACTGCAAAGTCTGTTTGACAACTGTTTTCTCCTTGTCTTTGCCAGATCCAGTTTTGTATCACACTGACTCACACAGTCAACACTAAACTCTCGGGGTGTCCGTTCCCAGAGTGGGGCAAGAACCTTCTTGGCGGCTATATGATTCTCATGCTTGTTCTCTTCACTAACTTCTACGTGCGAGCCTACCTGCAACGAAGGCGACCTGCTGGCAGCAAAACAACAACCCCAGTACAGAACGGCACGAGTAACGGCTTCCACACGACGTCCAACGGCACAACTCACGTCAATGGTCACTTTGCGAATGGCATCGCAAACGGCTCTTCAAAGAAATCCGCTTGATCAGAATTCATTTCTGTAGCATATATTTTTGAAAATCTTTGTTGTTTATCCTGTGTAAGGAGTTGGGATATATGCTCGAGTGCAGCATGAGGTGGATTTGTTCATTCAGGATTATATTTTCAAAAAGATCACTTTCTAAATTGCTGCTATTTTAGAGGGACTGTTTATTTCCCAAAGCAGATTTCTGCTTTTCAGAGATTGATAAACTCCTAAAACTTTTGCTCTTGTATATTTTGGTCTCTACTTTTTGCTTCGGTGGTTTGTTGTGGATTTTAATCCACTCTAGTTGATCTGTGTTCAAGTTGGAAATTAGCCAATTGTTATTGAGAAATTTGTTCAACTATTTGGTAGATGTGTAGATATAGACCTGTGCAATAGGTCAGAACATGCAGGTCCATACCATGTGTTGGGTCAAGTGGAGGAGTGTGTGGGTACAGGAGCAGAAATGTCTTTATTAATGACAGTAATGAATAATGCTGGTGTGCGTATTGTAGAGATTCTATTGTATTTGCACATTCCAGACCGTTGCTGTGTGTATTTCTTCATATTATGTTCAATGTTTAATCAAATTAGGGCATTTATAATAAACCTTCACTATGTGGCCTTGTAGGGCACTAAAATGCCTCAAAAGGTGTGAAAATTTCATCTTTGTAGAAGAGTTTGACTGATATTCTTTTACAGGCATGGTACCAGAGCATAGTGTATTTACTTTATTTTGAAATCTATTTAGCCGCACGGTGCTTAAAATTAGGAACAAATTCTCACAATGAGTTTTCTTATGTGATTTATTAATGATATATATAATCATCATTGATATTATCATGAACACACAGAGATGTAACTCCATGTATAGCATGATGTGTGTCGGTGAAGCACAATAGTCCCAGTGAGCATGTGGATATGTAAAACTGTCAAATTACGCGAGATAAAAGCTGTGTAGCATTTGTCGGATAATGATACACCAATCCATGCATGATGTAAGGATATATCAAGATCTGATTGTGATCTATGCATTCCACCGGTGTACAAGCAATCTGTGAACAATTTCCTATTTTGTACCGGTATATGGTTTCTTGATTTTTTATATTATTTTTTTGCTATACGTATGCTTAGAAACCTGTGATATATTCGTAGATTAATTAGTTGCGCATCAGAAAATTACTGTTTTGTGGCAAGCTACTGTTCTTTAGGATTTTTCTATTTCTAGCCTGATTTGTTCACTGCTGATATCGTGTTCGTGGTTTGTTGTCAAATTCTCCCCAAATGTTAATTGGACGTATTCCACAAGTACAGGTGCCATTGTAAACTTCAACTTGTTAGATTATTTGTGTTTGGTTTTATTACTGTGAAATAAGAATCATTATTGTATTGTTTTAGGGATTTCTAGAGATTATATCATAAAGCCCAAATTATGCTAGATACATATAGTTGTACCGTAAGCTGACGTGTAACATCATTTACATATCACACTTTTACATCAGTTCATGAGCTGGATGTGTGACAAATTGAGCTATGTTTTGTTGTGGCTGCATGCCCTTATTTGGAAACTTGTTATTGAGTAACCATCCAAACTGTCAGGGATTATGCTCAATTCCACCTATTTTCCAGTGTGCATGAAATTTGCACCTGGTTCGTAAACTGAAATTGGACAACTTAGGATAATTATTCAATAAATGCTTTTTAAGACTGATGTGTTTTGGTCCTAAAGCAGTTCCTTACATTTTCACCTTGGCTCTGTACAATCCAGGACATCAAGCCCTGTTCTTCAAAATAACAAAGTGATTGTCAAAATGTTAGAGAATTTATTGCATCAAACAACAGCATATTTCAGATCCACACACTAACAAGACAACAATGGAATATTCCTTTGACAATAATTCAATAATGTGAAAGCCTTTCACGCCCAGGTGAAGGAGGTCAGCCACTCGCAAATTATCATGATGGAACGAACAGGATGGTATTGCTCATACAATAACACAAAACAAGATGTCTAGAATATGGAAAGCCTGACATTTTCATGATTTACTATCACCGCATTTCTACATTGAACGCATAAATTCTGTGTGTTCAGTATAGAAAGTCATTAGTCGTAACTGGCATGTCTTGTCATGTAAGCTGATGTCCCTTGGTACATTTTACATCCATACATACCTACACAGGTAGAATTTAGGCAGATATCCCTCACAACCAGAGTAAAACTTCAACACTACCCGAGTTCCTCCACCTGGGATATCGGTTGCATTTTGGGATTTTCATTACCGGTAGTAAGTTTGGATGATGTCTACAAGCAAGTCAAACGAATCTGGGGGTTAGCCTCTAGTTACCAAACATTTCATGACCTCAATAAATTTATGAAACATCAGACGTGTTCTGAACTCCAATATTAAGTGGTGCAGCATTTTACTTACACAAAGCAGTTACAAAGTGTATCAGAAGTGGCCTGAACCTTAATTTTCTTCCGGGATTAGCTTTAAAATGTATCTGATTCAGTACATGATTAACATGGTAAAGGTACACAAAAATGATTACTAGTATTGCACTGTACTTTTTGTTAAGTACATGGAAATAAACGATATTGCTCACATATTACAAACAAGACTGGACATTTTTTTCGGCTTTCTGTTTTTGATGCAGTTGTGGATGAACGAGGGTGAGGGGCTCTAGAGAGGGTGACCGAGGGTGAGGGGCTCTAGAGGGTAATCGAGGGTGAGGGGCTCTAGAGAGGGTGACCGAGGGTGAGGGGCTCTAGAGGGTAATCGAGGGTGAGGGGCTCTAGAGAGGGTGACCGAGGGTGAGGGGCTCTAGAGAGAGTAATCGAGGGTGAGGGGCTCTAGAGAGGGTGACCGAGGGTGAGGGGCTCTAGAGAAGGGGACCGAGGGTGAGGGGCTCTAGAGAGGGTAATCGAGGGTGAGGGGCTCTAGAGAGGGTGACCGAGGGTGAGGGGCTCTAGAGGGTAATCGAGGGTGAGGGGCTCTAGAGAGGGTGACCGAGGGTGAGGGGCTCTAGAGAGGGTAATCGAGGGTGAGGGGCTCTAGAGAGGGTGACCAAGGGTGAGGGGCTCTAGAGAGGGTAATCGAGGGTGAGGGGCTCTAGAGAGGGTGACCGAGGGTGAGGGGCTCTAGAGGGTAATCGAGGGTGAGGGGCTCTAGAGAGGGTGACCGAGGGTGAGGGGCTCTAGAGAGGGTGACTGAGGGTGAGGGGCTCTAGAGAGGGTAATCGAGGGTGAGGGGCTCTAGAGAGGGTAATCGAGGGTGAGGGGCTCTAGAGAGGGTGACCGAGGGTGAGGGGTTCTAGAGAGGGTAACTGAGGGTGAGGGGTTCTAGAGAGGTTGACCGAGGGTGAGGGCCTCTAGAGAGGGTGAGGGGCTCCAGAGAAGGTGACCGAGGGTGAGAGGCTCTAGAGAGGTTGACCGAGGGTGAGGGCCTCTAGAGAGGGTGACCGAGGGTGAGAGGCTCTAGAGAGGGTGACCGAGGGGATCCCTGGCACTCATACAGCAGTACATGTAATATGATGCAAGCACTTCATTACATACCAGGGACATATTACCAAAACAACACTAAAACTAACCTCTGATTGACACTGCCGTAGTACACATTTGATACATAATGAGACTTCCTTATCGCTGATCCTACTCGGCTGATCTGGCAACATGAAATGTCAGTGATATTGATTGGTTTACACGGTTTGGCCATCATTGGCCATTGGATTTGGGTTCAGATTCACACCTAAAGCTGTTAGATATTTGCTGGACATCTACATGCCGACACTTGGCATAATACATTCTCATTATTTTCTTTGCTTGCATTACCTAATTCTAGTGACAACACAGAAGTCCTGTCAGGTTCAGTTATAATGATTTCATATCATATTCAGTTAAAATGCTCAAGAAGAAATCAGGTAGCACCAAACCCAAACACACTCAAAACACAACATGGAGCGCAAACTGTGAGGTGAATACATGTGTAGCAAATTAGTGATGTCTGTCCAACTCAGACAGATTTGCCATCAGATTAAAACCTCTATTTTCCAGTAACAATCCATTTTCAGAATCTGATAATAGTGGAATCAAACCTCACAGGCTGTGCAACTACACTGCCTACATTAACACGTTCAGACCATTCAAACTTTTGCCAGTCTGTTCGCCTGTCAGATGCTAGCTCTGTTCTGATTGGCTGGCACTTGTATCTGCCCCAGGAGACTCGCTAGTCTTTTGATTGGCCGAGGAATGAGTGTCTGACTCCCGACTCGATGATTTGTTCATCAGCTGCTTCAACTTCCGCATGAACGCATCTGGACTAGAGTTCATTGTGGGGGAGGAAGGCCCACTGCTCGAACAGCCACTGGAATAACCTGCAAAACATAATGATATTCACCTTTTACCATACATGTATAGATTCATGTTATATAAACCAATCTTTACCTATTTCGTGTTTGTCAACATTATTTGCCAGTTAATGGGGAGGCATGTATCCGCATGTAACACTTTGAACCTCAATGTGACCACTACATCGAAACACCATATAACTGAGCTGGTCATGGCTCTGTTACCTTGGTAGAAGGGTACGAACATGCCGGTGGATCCGGTGCCGCCGCGTGGGGTGACACAGACTGGGGTGCCCTGGGAGGGGGAGGAGAGGGGGGTGCGACAGGACATGTCTGCCATCGACTTCAGGAAATGCTCCATCTGTCGCAGCGTCAGCGCGTTGTGTAGCGTCTCCAACGGCCGGATGCTCGGCACCTTCCAACCCTCAACGCCTGCAATCGGACAGAGGGTCAAATGTCTGTATCAGGCTCCGCGGACGGGGTATAATTATGTTTTAGTTTTTACTTTTTAGTAGTTAGTGCTTTATGTGGTTCTGGTCGCATGCATTTAATTTTGAATGTTTTACAACATATATATACACATATATTTTACATTTCAATGATTGAATTTAAGCTCAAAATGATTGTAATTGATTTCTACTGATTACAATAAATTGTCAGTCAGTCATACAAGATGAAATGGCAAATCTGCTTCTTTTGCGAAGCAAAAGCAACCATGGTCACACAATTACATGCCATGTGGTGACTTGAAATTAGTCGCAATCAAACATGCATGATTTTACAACTACAACACAGCAGTTGTGAATGCAATATAAATATTGTGATCATGGTAAAGCAGCAATTTGTCCCTTTGTAAATTGTAGAGGTAATTATATATGGTCATGCAGTGCAAAATTGAACCCTACGACGAAATTGTATATTTCTTGCATTGTACGTTTTCAATTTTCGTGATAGAATTCAGTAATTTGCCATTTGACTACCAGGTGAAATATGTCAAGTTATAGAACGATACCATTTAGCATCGCAAAAAATATCAGCAAAAAACAGTGTAAACGAGTTAGAAAAATCAGAATATATATGAGACTTGTTTAGAAGGCCATCTTCAGTGCACAACGTCTAAGTAGTCGCCGTTGGTTGGACTACTCCATCCTGTTGGCTCAAAGGTCACAGTCAAACATTTCCATTATATTGTTACAAAATATGCTACCTACAGCAAACCTGAGCCAAGTTAGGCCAACACAATTCACACTTGAATGACTATAATAGTGTTGTGTGACATGTACATGTCTTTATAATAGCCACAACAAATAGCTTGTCTTGTAGACTTCTACCTGAGCAGAAATTTAAATATTTACATTTAGATAAATTGTCAATTATTTTCATGTATATGAATCCAAAGGCATTCTAATGCTAAATTATGGAATTCCCATTACGAACTTCAAGCTGCGACCTATAAACTGAAACAGACATGTGACTTGCGAGCTATAACTGCGACCTGCAAGGTAAAACCTGCGACCTGCGAAGTAAAACTGCAACCTGCGAGGTAAAACTGCGATCTACGAGGTACAAACTGCGACCTGTGTGTAACAAAATACAACTTAAATATTTGGTAGGTCTATATACATTTTCCGTATTAAAACATGGTTTACTACGGAATAAGCCATATATACGATATCATTTCTCGTTTCTATACTAGCTCGCAGGTCGCAGTATGTAGGCCGCAGGTCACAGCTCGTGGTTCGTAATGGGAATTCCATACTAAATTGATATTTGTAAAAATATTTTGATATATTCTGACACATTCTGGTTCATGTATAATTGAACCCAAAGGCATTCTAATGCAAAATTAGCCCAAAGGCTAAGATAGGTTACCGGACAATTTTGGTTTGGCCATGGCAGCATTGGCAGGTAACAGACCTTGAGATTTACCAATCAAGGTTCGCAGTATAAACATATGACCTTGAGATTTACCAATCAAGGTCATCCGTGTGAACTTCGATGTCACCATTACATGTATGTGTGCGGCATTTGATATTCTATATGTTCATAATACAAAGATATATCTGGGTGGAATCGTTTAGGCGCCAAAAGTCCAAAATTTTTTTCAAAGGGTGAAAAAATTTTTTTGCCTAGAAATGGCCCGAAATGGATAGTGATGCGATTTGGGACGAAAAAATTTTTTTTCACTGACTCGTCAAAAATTCAAAATGGCCACCACACGGAGATCAGTGATTCAAGGGCAACAAAACTCATACACGTCACAGAGGTATATAAGAGGAATCTTTTCAAACAAAAATCTCAAAACTGATCAGACAGTTTTTGAGAAAATACAGACCAGGTGCAAATTTGAGCGTTTTTCGACGCAAAAATGGCTGTTTTGACCTTTCAAGGTCATCCAAGGTCAAATTCAAGGTCAACACACAAGTCGCCATATATGACTTCCCATTTGAAAGTGCCAATTTCTAAGCTCTATCTTCAAGCGTTCTATGAGTACAGTCCGGACAGCTCCCATTATGAAGGCAAAAAGTGCCGAAAATTTTCTAAGTCCAAAATTTTTTTCAAAGGGTGAAAAAATTTTTTTGCCCTAGAAATGGCCCAAAATGGATAGTAATGCGATTTGGGGTGAAAAAATTTTTTTTCGCCGACCCGCCAAAAATTCAAAATGGCCGCCACACGGAAACCGGCAGATTTAGGGCAACCAAACTTATACATATCACAGAGGTATATGAGGGGAATCTTTTGAAACCAAAAACTCAAAACTGATCAGACAGTTTTTGAGAAAATGGCCGTCAAAGTCCAAAATTGAGCGTTTTTCGACAAAAACGGCCGCCATTTTGAAAAAAATTAGAAAATCAAAAAACAAAAAAATACCTCCTTCTCAAAATATTTTTAGGCATTTTTGTGCAAAATTTCAGAAAGATTCGATCGTTAACTTTAAAGATAAAAATGTTAACGCCGGACGGACGGACGGACGGACGGACGGACGGACGACGGACGCAACGCCATGCCAATAGGTTATCGGACCAAAGGTCCGGTAACCTAAAAATGACATTTGTATAAATTGATCCTTCAGAATTACGATGCCAAGATGAAGTGCAAAACATGGAATAAATCAGTATTAGCCTCTCACTCCACAATCACCCAAAGCAAAATGTTTTTTTTTTTCCACAAATTTTGAATATACAGTCTGTTACGCAAACATCCATTACATGAAACCAAATCTAGTAAGCCACAAACTGTCACACACATACGTCAAAGCAAACATTCCAGAATCAGGAACTAAAGAACAAAGACAAATTACTGTAGAAAACTGATCCTGGATGGTCTGGGTTGATATCCTTCTGGATATTTCCTGAAGAGAACAAAACGAAACACAAAAAAATAATTGAAACAAAAATAAAGAAAGAAATAGTTTAGTATTCCATGTACATAAGACTACCAGTAGTGTACTTTCTACCATCACAATTCAGCCTTTATTTGTTTGGAAGATCAGCTCTCAGGGGAAAATTTATACTACTTAGAATATCATGCCTGGTAGCAATAATGACTGTTCATTTTTTTTTTTGTCCATTGGCAATCAATAAATTTACTGCATGATAAAGCACAATATCAAACTTTTGCAGCTTTGCTGGCGTATTGTATAGTGAGGCTGCGGCCCATTGTTCCATACCAAGATTTATCAAACGCTATTGACTACATTGATATTATAATGATGAAATCTGTAAAACTGCTTAACATTTTTTATTTACAGTCATACAGTGAGTGTTGGATCAAATGTAATCAAGTCTGTTTTAGGATTTTACCATTTTACATATAATTTCTTTATTACAGCTGTTATTTAGTTCAGAGATAACAGTAATCAGTTTTACTTGAATATGTATATGTAATGGATAAGACAGAAGAGTATAATAATTCTTGAATCTCTTCGTCTATTATGATCCGTTGTATTGTCTAAATAAAACTGCTACTCAGTGAACATAGTGAAATAGCACTCATAAAACATGACGACTTCTGGTGAAGAGCTCAGAAAATGGAAAGTGTATAACTAGAAATTAATCACACTGTACACTGGTACAGTTCAAATCATTACATGATTGTAATATGTAGGGAAAACACAACACCCAACACAATATTTCACAACTCATTACGTACATCAATACGGAAACACAAATCAAGTACCAAGATCGTAAGTACAGCAACCAATCAAAAATTGGAAAAGAAGAGAGCTTATGTACTGTGTTATGCAGCAGGTTATTCAGCAAGGTGTCATATTCTAGATACTGATCGAACACGATTTCTTACACAATATACTGACTATGAGGGGGTGGGGGGGGGGGGGTATTGTAGTTGGGAAGTGATGTTAGGGTGGGGTGGGGATGGACTTAAGTATACTGGGGGTGGGGGCGAGGAATGACGTACCCCCGACAAGGTTGGGGCCAGCACCCGTCAGGTTTGGCGCACTGGACGAGCCACTAATGACTTGGGTACTGATCATGACATTCCTCAGGCCTGCGTCCGTCAAGGCAGAGGGAGGGCAGCAAACAGAGAGAATAGCTAGAAACAGGGAACAGTGAGGCAGCACACATACATCCACACAGAACAAACACTTTCTAGGTTCTTGTGGATGTATGACATGCTTGTCAAGGTTTTTTTGGGTAAAACTTCAACATTTTTACTGTATTATAAACGTAATTGCCTGTTCCTATTTATCTATTCAAGTGATATATGGAAAAGCGAACTTTGATATATAAGTATACATGTCCTCCTAACACATGAGATAAGTATTTAGAATCAGATAAATGGTGATAGGGTGTGCCATGATATTGTCACATAAAAATAAAGAATCTCATGACCCAAATGAAATATCAATTGCAGACAGTAATGATATGGTATACATATACATCCACGGCGAATACATTTTGGGTCCAGATATTAGGAAAACAGACCACAAGAGAGGTCATAACCATCTATTATCATATAACAAAATACAAACACAATAACCCTTTAACAACCATAAGCACCATATCGTCCCCCTAAAGCAAAAATGGCGTAACTCGATTTTTGGCGTAACTCAATGAGACATACCAAAGTAATGCTTGACATGTCCACTACCTGCTCGTATATCACTCCTGGTTGTATTCAGCACCATAAAATAACTAGAAGCCTATAACATATTGGCATATCTCGAGGCTTGACTTACGCCATTTTGATCTTGAGTTATGCCAAAACTGTTCTAGTGTTTGAGGTGACTTACGCCAAAAACGTCACTAGTGGGTATTGACTTACGCCAAAATTGCATTCAGCTGTTGAGTTACGCCATTTGTGCTTTAGGACCTTCGTGAGATACGCCAAAATTGCATTAGTGATTTTGTCCAGTAAGTTGTCAATGAGAGCATCTTTGGCGTAAGTCATGCTAATCTTAGTTAGTTAGTCATTTTCTTAAAAGAAAGAATAACATTGATAGTAATTGAACTACGGTGGTATAATACTTGGTAATTTATGCAACAGGTCTCTGAATTTGGAAGCTTTTACTTGGAATTTTGAGACAAGAAGCCTTTTAAACTGATTATCTCAAAACCACCAAAAATGAGTTACGCCATTTTTGTTTTAGGGGGACGATATGGTACTCCAATTTTGGTGCCATCCCCAAAAGCACCAGAAATCACTCATGAGCACAAATTTTGTCATTTCATAAAATTTCTGAGCATTCAGATATTGCTAAAAACAATCTGCTATTATTTGAGTTAAATTTATGTGAGCTTGTTCATTGACTATGGTAGTAAAAGGGTTAATCCAGAGTGCCTAATATATCAAAATAAAGAGAGGAACTGTGAGTTCTAGAGAAGACAATGTTTACACGAGGAACCAGTCTTTGTAATATACTTGAAAACAGCGCCCGTGTATTCGGCAGGATTTGTTGATGACATTATCTGCTTATTCTGCAGTGAATTTCGCATGGAAGTTCTGGAAAGCTAAGCCTGTCTTTGTATGGAAAGCAATTACTTAGGAAATAAATATCTACATGTCCATCCCCCAGCTGTCATTTCTCTAATCAAATCTGAGTTAGTACATACATGTAGTATATTTTATGAATAACACATAGATGCTGTAAACACAACATTCAGGGCTGGAACCACACAACAGTAACTCTGGGCAGCATGCATTTTTGTAAATCTGAACAATGACATGTATAAAGTACTAGTATATTTCCAACTACCTGGGACTAATAAATCTGATAAGCTAATTTCCGTACCAAAGTGTTCTGAATACTGTACATCAAATTATTCCCAGCCACAAAATTCAGAATGTTTTTTTTCTGGTACAGTGCACTGGAATTTTTGCATACATTTTTGCAGTACGTGATCACCTTATATCTTATAATTTCTTTATCAGGAAAAGGTTCCGGAATATGTCCGATACAACAAATTCTAAGACTGCTTTCCCCGTCAGAGATTTATGTACTATACTGACCGACATACATGTACACTACCGGGTATTCTACATTAGGACATGTACTATGACATCATAGCGTTGGACAGCGTGCAATACCCACCAAGCTTTTCGAGATGCGAGTGTGCAAATAACGACAGGAACGAGCTGCGAATCTGTTCTGCGGTCTTCTCGAGGCTCTTGTACTCATTGACTGCATTCAAAGGAAAATTCTTTGATATCATGAAATTCTATACTTCGCAAGGTACTATAGTTAGCACAGCACTATTTTTGTCTGTAATGTAAATATTTGTTGAATAAATTTGATTATTGGATTACATCGACACATGATATATATGAAGATTTCCCGCAATTTTTAATATTTATTCCAGTCCACACCACAGAAATATTACTCAGTACGTCTTTCTAGAGATATCAGATCAAAGTTACCGTTGCCTTACCTCGGCTAGAATTCTGATCAACGTTACTGTTGCCTTACCTTGGTTAGATATCTAATCAAGTTACTGTTGTTATCTGATCAAAGTTACTGTTGTGAGATATCTGATCAAAGTTACCATTGCCTTACCTCGTTGAGATATCTGATCAAAGTTACCGTTGCCTTACCACGGTGAGATATCTGATCAAAGTTACTGATGCCTTAGCTCGGCTCGATATCTGATCAAAGTTACTGTTGCCTTACCTCGGTGAGATATCTGATCTTACCTCGACTCGATATCTGATCAAAGTTACTGTTGCCTTACCTCGGTGAGATATCTGATCTTACCTCGGTGAGATATCTGATCAAAGTTGCTGATGCCTTACCTCAATGAGATATCTGATCAAAGTTACTGTTGCCTTACCTCAGTGAGATATATGATCAAAGTTAGTAACGCCTTTACGAGATAACTGATCAAAGTAACCGATGCCTTACTTCGACTAAAGCTGCTGGATTTCTTGCGGGGTTTTTCCTTCTTGTTGAGGTCATCCTCGTAGCTACGGCGGCGGTTGTCCTGCTGTAGCTTGTTGTTGCCGTGGTCTGTGTCAGTGTGCATGTCGTCCCTACTCGCCGGCTGTGGCTCCAGGTCGGGGGAAAAGTAATCCAGTGCCTCTTTCCAGCTCTCGCCTGTAGGAAGAGGGCAGGTGTGACAGGAGAAATACAAACATCACATGATGAAGCTTGAAATGTTATCAGCACAGTACAGTCAAGTGTATTGCGTATAATATGAGACAAAACATGGTATATGACATGAGATATTTATACATTTTTGGCAACATGTTGTTAAGAACATATGTATACATTTTTGGCAATATGTTGTTAAGAACATATGGTCATATATGAGAAAATTTTGACATATTAATTTCATCATTTTGAATAACTTAGTATTATTAATTTCTAGATCAAATCATGATGTACCATAATTGTAATTATTTGTCAATGTAATCTTTGTGATGTATTTTTTTCAACACAACTACATCCTGATGGAACAATGTATCCAGTCGTCATTGCTGCTGGAAATGTTGAGAAAATTTCATTACAAACAACACTGCTACCTACAAAGACATCTCATCATATAGTCTCACTTTGGGGCATGACAGCCAGTAAATGACACACACAGGTGCACTATCTATGAACAGAACCACACCACCAGCTACAAGCCTGGTGTACAGGTAATGTACCTCGGGAGTCACTATATACGTCATGTGTTTTGTGAGAGGCACCTAGGCTTCCAGCAGACTTGTGTCGGTGTCGCCTCTTGCTGGGTGAGCCAATCGTGACAGGGTCAGACCGAGGGCCTCCCACCAGCTTTGAGGAGTCGAGTTCATCGCTGGATTTGCTCGCCTCGCTCAGTCGGCCTGTAGATGATGATGTTGTCTGAAATAGGAAATGTCATCCAAAGGTAAATCAATCAACATAAAAGTGTCCAATACAGCTTTATTCAGACAGGCAGCCATTGTTGAAGTGATCCCATCTATAATTTAAGATGATGGTCATTATATTATTTGTGTCATTTACACAGTCATTGAAGACCAAAAACATCTAGTCACACTGACCATGCCATTGTCCTTAACAGCGTTAGAGCTGGCCTCGAAGCTGGATGCAGACCTGGAGAACGACACATTCTTGGTGTTGACGAGGGCAGGCCGGACATCTTCCAGACTGGTCTGGTCGATGAGCGTGTCGCTGGCCGCGCTGCTGCTGTGGAGTGACCCGTCCTGACTTGGAGATGGCCCGGTGGCCCAGGTCGTCGTGGACGAGAAGCTTCCCGTCAGGTCCGAGCACGGCCCGAGTGCCCCGCTCCCGACAAGGCTGTCTGAGAGGGTGGAGGGCGGACCTGAGAGGACCTGGGCGGTCGTGTCCACAGACAGCGGGAGCGACAAGGGACTGGGATCAGTCACAGGGGGTTTATCACCTTCTGATATTGGCATGAAGCCTATCTCAGAGAGTGGTAGGTCATGGGCCTTCACAATTTTGTTTTCTGAGACCTTTGCTTCCACCGGCACACTTAATTCCGACTGTTCATTTTGATTTTTTTCAGTATTTGTTGGCTTCTCACTTTCTCTTTTGAGCTCTGTCAGCTTGTCTTTCATTTCATGTTCTTTTATTTTCTCAAGCTCAGACATAGATTTCGGATGTGAAACAGATTTCTTGTTCGCCATTTCCTTCTCTCTTGCCACTCGTGCCTATGGAACCAATTCAAATATATTACCAAACCAAACTTCCTCTTGTGGAACAACAGGAACAACAATTCCTACGGTACCTCACTAGTCACTATAACAAAATTCTGAATATGAGCCAACCTTTTCCTCATTCTGTTTCTTCATCTTTGACTGGAAGCCTGGGCCGGCTGGGTCCTTCTTGTCCTTGCCGACTGTGTATGCTCCCGGACTGAAGTGTAACTCGACATGAAAACGCTCCTCAGACGCTGGGTCCTGGTGGGGGTAAACATGGGGACAATATGTATGGATCTCTCATGTTTCGAAATTCACCAGCATGTAAGTTTCCATTTACAATTTCATGTTTGGATTACTGTATGACAGTATTTACACCCGGGAGCTATCAAACCTTGGTAGGGTCCTCGTACATCATGATGACAATCTGCGTCATGTAGCTCAGCTCCGAAACACCATTGACATACTCCATCGCCCGAGACCACTGCTTGTCCTTAGAGGGCTGCAGTAGGACAGTACAATACAGTAAATCATTTGTATGTCCCTTACATACAAATAATCGCATAAGACAAGTCACACATGAAGTTTCACTGATGACCCGATCACGTGATGACATGAAGCACCTACGTTTAGAAGTCCTCCGTAGCGGAGAATCGTTAGCAGCGAGTGGATGTGACTCTCACTGGTGAAGTACAGCCTCGTTCTGACGTGACGGTGGGGAGTCGACACACCTTCCGAATACCTACAGAAACATGTAATAGCTTACCTGTGTGGCACTCATCAGATATTCTGATTGGATTACTTTTTCTTAACATTTAATTATTTTTCTTCAATTCCAGCATGAAATGGGCCAAGCATAGCGAATGGAGTGTTTCTTGGATGGTTCCATGATAAACTCATAATTAACTGAATTTGGCGTGCATTTGCTGACCTGGAGTCTAGCCTCGTGCTATCTTCGTCTACATTTCTGTGTAGATCAACCATGATTTTACGCAGCAGGGGTGTGCAGATGCACTGACCAATCAACAGCTTCTCTTCTTTTGTGATGCCATACTCCTGAAGACATGCAAAACTAAAGTGATTTCTTACCTACGTACATCTCTCCCTGCAGCCTGCTTTTATAACAACACATGCTTTTATTTGTAGGACAATGCTTTAAAATTCTAAAACTTTCTAATACTTTTGAATTTCCGCCTTCCCCCACGTGGGGCCAATACCTGTGGTATGACGATATCGGCCATGGCCTTGGAGAGGACGTGAAGTTCATCCCCATCACTGAAGCGCAGGATCTTGTTGTTGTGGAGCAGGTCGTACTTGATACAGTCGTAGATGTCTGGTACCTTGCTGATGTCAAAGCGGTTGTTCTTCATGCGGAAATCCTTCAGCAGCTTGTTCCAGCGTCGCACCATCAGTTCCCACGACTCGCTGTGGTACAGACGCATCTCTGCAAAAAACAAGCATCGAGGAAACTTGGTCATTCAGAAAACAAAACATTTATAAGACATCAAAATTGTGAGATTGATTGCACAACATATGAGGTAACATTTGGGATTATATTCAACTTTTAAAAACAAATTCAATGAGTTAAATCCAATTGAGTTCCAGAATCAAAGTTCATAGTACAGACCATCAGCTTTAGGATCCTTGCGCAGGACTTTAATTCTCTCTAGCAGGCTTTTCATGATCGCGTACATCCGCTGACACGCCTTGAACGGGTTGCCGAGTAACTTCATAGCACGAATCAGGGAGCTGCTGCCAGTTGGTGCAAACTGCAATAAGTCGGCAAATGTCAGATTTGTACACAATAGTCTCACTCGTCTTCATGTGAGAGCTAAATGACCAATTGGCCAATGACCAAACTGTCATTGCCAACCTTTGGTTTGTACATGTCCAGAGATTCACTTTAGCAGTATAATGAGTGTGCTTGGTTACAAATGCTTGCTTGCTACTGAATATGCAGGAATTCAATTTATTGTTGAACAGTTATGATAGACTGAGCTTACTTACCTTTTCATAGTCTTCCTCAGTGAACTCTCTGTCCAAATTCAGCATCGCTTGGAGCTTCTCTTTCACTCTGTCAACACAAAATGGATCTTTTCTCATGATTCCTCGCGAAGAACTCTGTGGTATTTACACATAAATGAAATGATACTTGCAATTCATTCGGAAAAACAAACAACTGATTTCCAAGATCACTGTGTTCACTGTTTTTCATCAATTCATCACTCTTCATCTCATAGAGTAACTAGACGCTTCCGGTCGCCTACGACCGCTTGGGTGTATCCCCCGTAGCCCTATCATCCCTGTTGCCCCAAATATATCACTGATGTACATTGTGAGTGTGAAACCTTTCAAGCTTATTGAAGGTCGAATTCAAGATCACCACTAAAATCACTGCATATGAATTTCCATTTCGACATGTTCGATAAAATAACGAAATTACAGCCAGATAAAAGTTTTCACCTAAAGTTATACTTCAACTCAGAATATTTGACAAACTTGGTTCCAAGTTGAAATTCAAGCAAAAGTTGACAAAAACTGCATTTCAAGATGACTAAATTGGAGCCAGATCGAACTTTTCACCATAAATTATATTTCAACTCATACTATATGCCAAACTTGGTTCCAAGTTGAAATTCAAAGTAAAAGTTGACCAAGATCAAACTTTTCACCATAATTTAAATTTTAATTCATAATAATTATGTGCCAAACTTGGTTTCAAGCTGAAATTCAAGTAAAAGTTTACCAAAACTGCATTTCACGATGACGAAATTGGAGCCAGATCGATTTTTTTACCATAAATTATATTTTAATTCATAATATGTGCCAAACTTGGTTTCGAGTTGAAATTCGAAGTAAAAAGGAAGTTTTAACAAGTTTAAAACCAGTATTTATTACATACCTACCTCTATAATAAACACTTTGGGTAATCTTACCTTGACATTCAAAGAAGAGGAGAGGATTAGATGTCACTAAAAAATTTAGAGAAAAATTTCCGTGACATCAATCCTTAACTTTTTTGAAAAATTGAACCAAAATCCCTTCAGATCCCATGCGGTGATGTTTTACATCACGGGTCACATGACCCTAAACCGCCATTATTTTTCTCCCGAATTAAGGCGGGGAGGTGGGAGGGCACTCTTAGTGTTTATTATAGAGGTAGGTATGTAATAAATACTGGTTTTAAACTTGTTAAAACTTCCTATTTATGTCCATACTTCTACCTCTATAATAAACACTTTGGGTTATATCAGAATAACCACCGGCGGAGGGCTTAACCCCCCGATGTGCCACATCATCATGAGGGATTTTAGGTTCCATTTAACTCGAAAGAGGCGAAATATTGGCTTATTTGCGTATTTAGAGGTGAAGATATATACATATATGAACCACTAGGAACATTAATGCAGGCTTCCCGCGGATTAAGGTATTTACATGAATCCCGCGGGCAAGCCCGAGCAAATAAGTCATAAATGAAATAACAAAGACGATAATCACCTTAGATGCACGTGTAGGCGAGCAGGGGGGTCTCTGGAGGTGACTTTCCTCCAGCAGACGAACAGAAAATTCCCGGCAAAGAAGAGGAGCAACACCCCTGACGAGCCGAACCCTGGTGCATCTGTACAACGTGTGATGTCGATATCTACAGTATCTACAGATGGACGTTATGCTCGGCGACTACCAGTGGTCCAAGCTGGTAGCCGGAGTCGGACTTCCAGGCTAAGTCTCTGAGGTAGAAAGACGTGAAAGTATTTTGAGAACTCCAGGTACATGCCGACATCACATTATTCAAAGAGACTCGATTAGCAAATGCAAGCGACGCCGCGAGAGCCCTCACATCATGAGCCTTCACTTTGAAACCCTCGGACTTCTTTGCTTCAGATTGCTCGTAGCAAAAAAGAACGCATTTCTTTATCCAAGCCGAAATCGTAGCCGGACGAATATCGTTTGGAAAATCTTTAAGGTACGATACGAAGAGAAGACGTTTACCCAAGTGAAGTTCCCTCGTCCGCCTAACGTAGATGCGGAGAGCTCTCACGGGGCAAAGTTTAGAGTCTTCCTCCAGGCCTGGCCCCAGGGAAGGAGCTAGGGCCGGGATGGAAAAGGAAAGGAGCGGCGTTCCCGCTAACTGAGTTTTAGCCAGAAAGGACGGGATGACACCTAACTGAACTGCGGAAAAATCCGCCTTCCATTTGACTTTGGAAAACGCGAGCGCATGAAGCTCACTTCGACGCTTCCCGGAAGCCAGTGCCAGGAGGAAGACCGTTTTCCACGTGAGGAACTTATACGAAGCACTCTCGAGAGGTTCAAACGGATCAGATCTGAGCGAATTTAGGACAAGCGATAGATCCCACTCCGGAACGGGATTCCTAGTCTTAGGCCTTTCAATATCGAAACTGTTCAGCAGGGCAGTAAGACTCTGGTCATGACCGAAATCGATCCCTAACTTAGGCTTCAGGGTTTTGGCGATCGCCGTCCGATAACCCGCAAGAGTTGAGGGGGCGCGCCCTTGATTGAATTTCTCAAGAAGAAACTCAGAAATCAAGGGGGCAGTGGTCTTGAATGGACTAACCTTCCGGCTACGACACCAAGCGCAGAACGCTGTCCATTTGGATTGGTAAACTGCCAAAGAAGATTTTCTATTTGATCTGGCGATCCTAGCGGACACCTCCTTTGAAAATCCCTTCTTTCGGTAACATCGCTCGACAATATCCAAGCATGAAGCTTCAGACTTGCGGGGACGGGATGAAAGATGCTGGATCGAGGTTGCTTGAGAAGATCCCAACGATCCGGAAGCTGACGTGGATTGTCCACCAGAAGCTCCAGAAGGTCCGGGAACCAAGGTTTCTGGGGAAGGCAGGGAGCTATGAGAAGCAGTCGACACTGATGCGACCGAAACTTCGTTAGCACCTTCTCCACTAGCACTGCTGGAGGATAGGCAAACGCGTACATCCCTTGCCAACTCGTGGACATCGCGTCTACCGACATAGCCAAGGGATCCGGAATCGGAGATACAAACGATGGGAGCTTGTGGTTCCACCGCGTGGCGAACAGATCTACCATCGGGGCTCCCCATAGGCCGCAAAGCGTGCGGAACACCTCGGGGGAGAGACTCCATTCCATGGCCTGAATCTGCCCCTTCCGAGACAGACGATCGGCCCACACGTTCATGTGACCCGGGATGTGGCGAGCGGCAATCTGAATGGCATTCTGCTGACACCACTGCAGGAGCTCGATAGTGGCCTGACATAACGTCACTGACTTCGTTCCGCCCTGCTTGTTGATATAAGCTACCACCGTGGAGTTGTCTGTCGCCAACAACACCACTTGACCACGGAACTGAGACTGCCAATGATGCAGCGCTAGGGAAACAGCCTCCAGCTCGAGAACATTGATATGACACTGGCGCTGTTGCGCTGACCACGTGCCCGAGATCTCGTTGCTGTCCCAATGCGCACCCCATCCCTCCAAACTGGCATCCGTAAAGAGATGCCTGGAGGGCAACGGCGGACGGAACGGCGCTCCCCGAAACAAATTGGTCGGGCACCGCCACCACTCCAGCTCCGCTTTTACTTCTGGGGAGACTGGAATCAACTCCGACAAGCGGCCGGTCGTCTGCGACCAACGCGACTGAAGATAGAGCTGAATGGGACGCATGTGCAGTCTGCCCATCGGCACGAGCTTCTCCGTTGCCGCAAGCATTCCCAAGAGAGATTGCCACCTGCGAGCCGTCTGTGGAAGGCCTCGACGGAAACCTTCTGACAGCACGGATAATTTTGACTGACGGTCCGCCGTCGGCAACACAGTCTCTGAGGTAGTCAGAAACCGATACCCCAAGAACACGAAGTCGCGCCGCGGAGACAAATCGGACTTTTTGTGGTTGATCTTGAAGCCTAAAGTAACGCACAGATCCACCACCCACTGCGCCTGTCGCAGCAAAGTGTCTCGGCACTGATGGCGTATCAACCAGTCGTCCAGATACTGGTAGAGACAAATCCCCTGCCTGTGAGCCAGGATTTGAACTTCCCGTGCCACCATCGTGAATATCCACGGAGCCGTGGACAGGCCGAACGGGAGCGCTCGAAACTGCCATACCTGCCCCTGGTAGCAGAAACGGAGATATTTCCTGATTGCTGGTTTCATGGGAACATGAAAATACGCATCCTTGAGGTCGATCGTGACCACCCACGAGTCGCGGGGTAACACGGATCGAACCTGCTCCGCCGTCTCCATGGAGAACGTCGGAATCTGAAGAAACTTGTTCAACGGGGAGAGATCGATGACGGGACGCCAACCCCCTGAAGCCTTGAGAACCACGAAAAGAACGCTGTAAAAACCGGGCGTGTCCGGAGCCGGCTCTACCGCCTGTTTGTCTATCATGGCCAAAATTTCTTCGTGCAAAACGCGCCGACGCTCGGAGTCGCTTGATAACGAGAAACCTCTCGGAGTGCCTGAGAGCGGAGGAAATTGATCCTCGAATTTCAGGCCGAACCCTCGTCGGAGTGTCGAGACGACCCAGGGACTCGCCCCCAGACGCTCCCACTCTCGCCAGAATGGCTGCAGCCGTGCCCCCACGGGTTGATCTATGACTGGAACGACCACGGAACCAACCCCTGGATCGCCACGGCAACCCCGAGGAGAATTCGCCCCAGCGTCTACGGCAATACCTACCCTTTGACTTGCCTTCCCCTGCTGGTTTGGGAGAAGAAGGACGTCCTCGACCTCGGGCGCCTCGACCTCGTCCCCCACGGGCTGTACCAGCAGGGGCCCCACGAAAGGGCACACCAGAGGCTCGGCCTCTGCCCTTCGTAGGAGCCCCACCTCGCTGGCTCTGTTGGGAAGGTTGCTGCTGCGGACGTTTCATCACGGCCGCCACGGACTTGGCAAGCCTCTCGGTCGCCCGGGCCGACAGCATGGCAGCCTCAGAAAAGGACTTCTCCGTCGTACGCTTGTCTGAAGCTGTCTTGGCCTTCTGAAGCTCCTCGGACTCATCCGGGAGAAGAAGAGCGGGAGATGGGCCCGATTCCGGGACAACCGGCGCTAGTCGTAACCGTGACATGAGCTCGTCGGGAATGTCGAACCGCAGGGACTGGAGGTACGCGTCCCGTCTCCACAGCTCCGTAACCCAAAGAGCATGGGAGTCGAGAGCCGCCTTATCCGCTACCCCGAGGCCTATCGACGTCACCAACGAAGCACAAGCCTGAAGGGCATCCGCCAGATCATCGCGGTCAAGCTCGGGATTGTTCAGGACCTGATCACAGCAGGATTGTAAGGAGGTTCGGGCCGCCATAGACAGCCAATCCAAGGCAGAATCGGTCGCCAGGCCCAAACGCACGGAGTGTTGAACTTGTGCCAACGAATCCCACTGCACAGATACCGTCTTTGGTTCCGAGAAGAAAGCCGCGTGCGGTTGGCCCTTCAATAACTGCGTGGGCTTTGCCTCTAACTCCGACGAGGAGTAGAAGTCCCCAATGGAAGGACGAGCAGGAAAGGAACCCGGACGAATCCTGTTAGAGTTTAGGGAGTCATCCCGGCGTTCAGCCATCGCGCCCCGGACCCCGGTTGCCAGCGGGAAGCGGAAAGAGTCTCGAGATGGTCTCGGCTTCTCCTTCAGACCGGCAATCATAGAGCGAGCCTTCTTCTTGGGCGGCTCCTGAGCGAAGCCCTCGGGCCACTCCTGGGGCAAGATCTTACGGACGAACTCCATCTTCTCCGGCCACGACAACGGATCATCATCAGGGGCAGGAGGAGCCAGAGCAGAATCGTCGTCCTCTCGCGGGCGCTTAGCTGGCCTGACGAGACCCGACGAACAGAGCTGAGGTTCCAAGTCCGAGTCCTCCGTCAAGGGACGAATCCCGGCTTCCTGAAGAGCGGGAGCCTCACCGTCCTCCGAGGACGACTCCCGGGAAATGCGCTGAACAGGAGGAGGAGGGGGCACACCCTGACGCTGCGCCTCCCGTTCGTGGGCGAAACGCGACAGGAACGTGCTCCACTGGTCACACATCTCTCGAGTGAAGGAGGCAAACTCCCGCCTGAGCCCAGCTACATCCGAGGATGGGGCAGGACGAGAAGGAGACGGAAGCGGGGATGCCACTACCGAGGCTGTCGCCAATTCCGAGTCCGCCGTAGCCGCTTTCGACGCAGGGGTCAAAGCCGGCACGTCCGGATGAGATTCGCCCGTGTCTTCGGAAATCTGAAACCGACAAGGCGAAGTAAGGCGAAAAGAAACCGATTTCTTAAGAGAGGGAGCTCTCACGGAAGCCCCTCGGCCCAGAAACGTAGCAATTGGAACCCGGGATCCCAATTCCCCCCTACCGGCCGGCGGGAAACGGAACCCGGAACCCAGGTGGTGCCCGGGAGGCGAGAACCCCAACGGGCGGCAGCTCGGGAAGCGAGAGAATCCCCCGGGAGGTCGCATAAGACCCGGGGAAAACAAAGCCTCCACCTTGCCCAACGTGTCCCGGGACCCGGGAGCCGAAGGCACGGCTCCCGCCACCCGCGAGACAACACCTGGGAACCGGGGCCCGAATTGCTCGGCCTGCGCAGCGCGAGAACCGGGAGCCACCGGGAGAAGGTGAGCCGAAAAGGAAGCAACCGAAACTCCAAATAAGCCTGAGGGGCTTACGAGAGAGCTCGAAGCAGAGACACCAAGAGGGGTCTCGGGGGCCGCCGAAACGGCACCCGGGACCCGGGAACCTGTGGAAGAAAGACATAAGTCAAAACTACGAATTATCCTGGCGAGGACAACATCCTGCCGGTTCCATCTATCTACTGCCTGCCTATGTCGGGACCTAGAGGACGCGGAGGATCCTGACCCAAGGGGCGGGCTATCTGCCTGGCGCTTCGCCAGAACCTGCTTGAGGCCAGCCAGGGTGACGATCCACACATCCGATGACCAGTCCACACAGAACTCACAAGTGTCAGTCGGCCGACAATACGCCATGCGGCACACCCAACACGTAGCGTGACGTTCCCATTTGGGCAGAAAATGGTGACAACCACTGCACTTCATCTGAAACAGAACATGCAGTGGGCGAAAATAAGGGAAGAAATGGGCCTGGGGAGGACTACACCATTTCCTCCCAAAAAAATTGCACTAAAGACAATCTAGACTAAACTAGCTGTAGTACAGTAGTGAAAAAACCACAAGAGATCGTAGAAAACGATCGTGAAGAAGTAAATCCTCAGTTGAATGTCTAAGCAAGACTTGCAACACAACCATCCAAGATGGAGGAGCAAAAATAATGGCGGTTTAGGGTCATGTGACCCGTGATGTAAAACATCACCGCATGGGATCTGAAGGGATTTTGGTTCAATTTTTCAAAAAAGTTAAGGATTGATGTCACGGAAATTTTTCTCTAAATTTTTTAGTGACATCTAATCCTCTCCTCTTCTTTGAATGTCAAGGTAAGATTACCCAAAGTGTTTATTATAGAGGTAGAAGTATGGACATAAATATTGACTTTAATAGTAAAAATAATGTTAACTTATCCAGTTACACCCATGAAATCTCTACTGGACAAAACTTTTAAATTGTTGAGCTCAATAATAAATGTTTCTTGTCTTAACTATTTTTCTTGAGGTCAATAATAGACTTAACTAGTAAAAATGATGTTAACTTATTCGGCTACAGCCATGAAATCTCTACTGCACAGAAGCTTTACCTTGTTGAGCCCAATAATAAATGTTTCTTGTCTTAACTATTTTTATTGTGGTCAATAATAGACTTAACTAGTGAAAATAATGTTAACTTATTTGGTTACACCTGTGAAATCTCTACTGGACAAAACCTTTACCTTGTTGAGCTCAATAATAAATTTTTCTCATCTTAACTATTTTTATTGTGGTCAATAATAGACTTAACTAGTAAAACCAATGTTAACTTATTCAGTAATATTGTTCTGTTTTCACCAAAAACATCAGTTCTGTATTCTGAACAAGAATCCAGTGCAATTTGCTTTCATAGTACAGGTTATTGGAGTGATCACACATGTCAAAGTAGGCATTTTAATTGTTGTAATAAGTTAACCTCTCAAACTTATTAATATTTATTCGATCATTCTGAAAAACAATAGGTTTCGTGTGATGGTCTTTCTCATTGAGCCTGTGCGATTTCATCATCATTCATCGAAAACTCCCACCCGTAGAGCGTTCACAACCCATGTGTGTTAAACAGGCTAATTTGAGCACAAAATGTTACGCCAATCGGCTATTTTGGTTGCTATGGCAACCAAAATCGATAGGTGTTGAGATCTCACCATAAGTCATGTCCATATAAAATATTATCAAAATCGGTTCAGATTTGTAAGCTGTAGCGCGTTCACAAGAAAGTGTCTGCGGACGCGGACGCGGACGCGGACGCGGCGGCGCGACGATCGTAAATCCATAGTATCCGCCGAACTTTGTTCGGGGGATACAATTACAATACAGTAATTATGTGTGCAAATAAACATATCATAATTTATAATATCTGTACAATATAAAGTATTGCATAGCTCAACATAAAGAAGTGTAAGTGTATCTTACTACCTAATTTGATCAGGCTAATAATATACTTCAAAATTTGCAGATCCTATTTTGTTGACAGCTGAAAAAATTTTGCTGACTCATGAGAGATGAATTTGTACGTATATATATGCAGTCAATTTTATAATCAATCAATTGGAGAACCTGCTTGTAATAAATCAATCTTCAACCTGCTTGTAAAGTCAGGAAGTGCACAAGGACGTAGTTTGTACACATTATGTACATGATTGGTTTTGGTATTCTAACCTTGAGTACCAGTCACTAGAACTGTGTGAAAAATCAGCAATAAGCAGATTTATCACACAAAAAGGTGTAACTACAGCATAATCAACATATGGATCAATAATTATTGATCAGTTTGAATATTACAGTAGGTAGGTATAAAATCATGTATTTTACGTGGACTGACCCTGACTTGCGTCTATTGCAGCTACAATGGACAGGAAACAGAGGAAAACCATCAGTCTCGGGCGACCGAAACTTTTGATCACAAACACGAAGAAACATTCCTAACTTTAAGATGATTTCAGTGTTTCTCTTTAACATTGACACATTTTTTCAAAGATTTTCTGGGCAGGGTGCATGGGAACTGTGCATCAAGAACAAACACATTTCATACACTGCACAGTCAGGGCAGCTTGGTCTCAGGATAGAGATCTATGCAACATTCTTGGTATGACATTCAGGCTTGCACATCACCATGCAATACCTACAAGCAGCTCAGGCCAGACAGTCACAGCTACATATGAAATGTCATTTGTTCATGATGCATTTCTCATTTTACAATTTAATTTGAACACTTGAAAAAAAACCCAGGACGAATCTTTTTTAAAAAAAAATCTTTGATGTATCACAGAATTGTCATAGTTTGAATGAGATGGGGACAGGACATTTGCCAACACAAGCCCAGAGCTGCAGGCTAGTTCTCTGATCTACTGAAGGGTGGGCAGCGAGCTGTAACCATGGCAACTGCTGTGTTCAGAGCATTCTACCAAACAAAATTCATCCAGGCAAACTTACGTGCGGCAACAATTATGCAGAAAACTAGATTTGAAAAAAAAATAAACATACATTAATAAAAGATAGCATTAGTGAAAAACAAACTCTACTAAATTAGAATGAACTAGAATGAAATAATAACATTTGTACAATGCTTTTATGGTTTTGAAACCAAGTGTTTGAGTTGAAGGTTTTTTCAAACACCTATAGCTACTGTTGTTTGAGAGTCGTGTCTACAAGTAGAAACATCTATACAAGATAATACAATTGAACCACTCAGAACTTCTGAGAAAAGAATCGGTGTATGGTATATGTATGGTATACTTGAAACTTCAAAACATAAAAGAGCATAGAAACAAACTGAAAAAACAAAATCAAAATGAACAAAATAATGAGGAAAATTCCCAAATAAAACTACTTCTATTGAGACAGTGTTACAGTGTGAACCAATCCAATAGACAGCTGTCACGGACTACCGGTACTTTGTTGGACCCCACACACACACAGTTAGTTGAGTTTTCTTAGACTACCGTCACACTGTCACACAACCACACACACACGCCACAACTCACAAACAGCAAGGCACACCCTCCCCCTCACCGACCTGAGCCGTCACCCAGGCAACAAGCCTCACACCCTGCCCCCTCCCCCCACACACTCACACACACACTCACATGTTTTGGTATTTGGATGACTCATTGTCATTGTCCAGCAGCCCGTTCATGTTGGCGCTCTTGACCATCTGAACCAGGATAGGCGTCAGCTCCCCTTCCAGAGCCAGGAACCCCTACAGTCAGAAAACAAATGACAAAATAAGAAAAGTATCTACAACAAATGATCTGGAGGTGTTGTATTTAGAGAAATGTAGCGATTGTCTCAAGAATATGAATGGTTCTGGCATCAGCTTGACACAGACATTTTGCAAAATTTGCAGTGCTCACTTTGGCGAAGGCCGCGGCAGTCATCTGTACTCGCCCTTCGTCCGACGCGTAGATCTTGAGGTCGTGTCGGTGGGTGCTGTGGAGCCGCAGTAGTCCCAGGCCTGGGCTCCCGTAGTCGCCTAGCAACAGACATGTACATCACTGAGTACACTGCCCTGTACACTGACTTTGCATATCCAACTCTGGTGGGTATGTTCTTTCCAGGAACAAGGCCTAGCTACATGTGCAAAGATCTTCATCCATTTATTACAAGGTAAACAGGTGCACCACTGCCTCTGTGCACTAACCTTGGCCGCCTGGGTACATGCAGCGGAAGGCTTTCCCCAGCTCCTCCGCTTGGATTTTACCCGCGGGGGTCAGTTCTCCACCCCACTTGAGGATCAGCACCAGGGACGGATCTCGCGGACCGTCTGGAACACAAACAAGACCCTTATTGGGTACATGTGTTCACAAGTACAAGGTCTGAATTACTTTCTACACCGTGTGTAGAAAGATGCATATCATCATATATAAACACATAATTCATAAACACATGTTGATGCAGTGTTGCTAGAAAAATTTTCATGCATAATTCCAATCTCTTCAGCATACAGAAGCATAGCATACAATAAATAACAAACTACAATACCGAGTATATAGTCAAAGGCAGAAGGGTTACAGTGGCTGTTTCACAGTTGCATATTTCTATGATAGATTGAACAGTATTTACAACTTCAAATATATGAAGTGACTAACATGCACAGTAAGACCATGTACAATAACAGCTAAAACTAGACGTCAAGGCCTAAAGATGCCTTGGAGGCATTTCGGTGTGATGAATAATTTATAATACTAGATATCGACGAAAATGAAAAATGTCGACAAATTTCGGGTCAAGGTCAAAGTTCATCCATAATACCCGCTGGCATGTTTGTCTAGGGCGACGAGTCCGAAAATACCATCCGTTTCGCTCTACGACGCACCGTTTCCGAGATATCGACGAAAACAAAAACTGCCGACTCGGCAAAAAAATTTCGGGTCAAGGTCAAAGTTAATCCATAATACCCCTTAGACATGTTTGTCTAGGGCGACGAGTCTGAAAGTAACGTCCGTTTCGCTCTACGACGCACCGTTTCCGAGATATCGACGAAAACGAAAAATGCCGACTCGGCAAAAAAATTTCGGGTCAAGGTCAAAGTTCATCCATAATACCCCTTAGACATGTTTGTCTAGTGCGACGAGTCCGAAAATAACGTCCGTTTCGCTCTACGACGCACCGTTTGCGAGATATCGACGAAAACGAAAAATGCCGACTCGGCAAAAAAATTTCGGGTCAAGGTCAAAGTTCATCCATAATACCCCTTAGACATGTTTGTCTAGTGCGACGAGTCCGAAAATAATGTCCGTTTCGCTCTACGACGCACCGTTTGCGAGATATCGACGAAAACGAAAAATGCCGACTCGGCAAAAAAATTTCGGGTCAAGGTCAAAGTTCATCCATAATACCCCTTAGACATGTTTGTCTAGTAACGTCCGTTTCGCTCTACGACGCACCGTTTGCGAGATAACGACGAAAACGAAAAATGCCGACTCGGCAAAAAAATTTCGGGTCAAGGTCAAAGTTCATCAATAATACCCCTTAGACATGTTTGTCTAGTGCGACGAGTCCGAAAATAACGTCCGTTTCGCTCTACGACGCACCGTTTCCGAGATATCGACGAAAACGAAAAATGCCGACTCGGCAAAAAAATTTCGGGTCAAGGTCAAAGTTCATCAATAATTCCCCGTAGACATGTTTGTCTAGTGCGACGAGTCCGAAAATAACGTCCGTTTCGCTCTACGACGCACCGTTTCCGAGATATCGACGAAAACGAAAAATGCCGACTCGGCAAAAAAATTTCGGGTCAAGGTCAAAGTTCATCCATAATACCCCTTAGACATGTTTGTCTAGTGCGACGAGTCCGAAAATAACGTCCGTTTCGCTCTACGACGCACCGTTTCCGAGATATCGACGAAAACGAAAAATGCCGACTCGGCAAAAAAATTTCGGGTCAAGGTCAAAGTTCATCCATAATACCCCTTAGACATGTTTGTCTAGGGCGACGAGTCCGAAAATAACGTCCGTTTCGCTCTACGACGCACCGTTTCCGAGATATGCAGGATGAATCAAGGATGACTCAGCAAAAAATTATTTCGACCTCTAGGTCAAAGGTCGTTTGAGGTATCGATCCCAAAATCAATAGGGTTCTTCCCTGGTGATATATAAACCTCCGTGCAAAATTCTGCAACTATTGCCTGAATATTTTTTGAGTTATCGTCCGGAAACCAAGTTCCTCGATTTCATCCTCACGGACCTCACGGACCTCGGAGCCGGATCAAAAAAAAAAGTACACCCTAGAGATGTTTGTCTAGGGCGACGAGTCCGAAAATAACGTCCGTTTCGCTCTACGACGCACGGTTTCCGAGATATGCAGGAAGCCTCAAGGATGAATCAGCAAAAAATTATTTTGACCTCTAGGTCAAAGGTCGTTTGACGGATCGATCCCAAAATCAATAGGGTTCTTCCCTGGTGGCATATGAACCTCCATGCAGAGTTCTGCAACTATTGCGTAAATATTTTTCCAGTTATCGTCCGGAAACCAAGTCTTAAAATTAGCCTTGATTTCATCCTCACGGACCTCCGATCCGGCTCAAAAAGAATAGGGTTCTTCCTCATATCATTTCTGACTTGCGGTGAAAATTTGACAAGGATCCGTCAAGGCAATCTAAAGTTATCGTCCGGAAACCAAAAGTGGCGGAAGAAGAAAAAAAAAAAAAAAAAAAAAAAAAAATTCTGCTAAAACCATAAAGGCATTTCTGCCGAAATGCCTTAATTAGATCCCTGTATAATGCACCTTTTTCAATATGGATTAAAAGTGACCGGTAACAGAAAGGCTAAAGGCCCATTCACACTGAGTTGTACGGTTTTATGGTCGCACAATAAGTTTCAATTTTGCTGCGTTAATATTGATCACCTGTGATCGCCACTACAATCACAAGTGCTGACTGTTGATACGACAGGTAGCAAGTGAACGTACGATTGGTGGTACGCTTGGTTGTACGATCACTGAAAGAATGGAAAAGATTGATAGCAGGCAGTCGTATGAACGACTACCAACTTACGACCAGTCGGTGCGACCAGTCGGTGCGCCCAATGACCAGTCGTAAGATAAATCGCAATCGATCCCACGATTGTCTGTGTGATTAGATAATAAGGGCACAAAAACTTGAACACACAACATTTGCAGTTTTTTTAGTTTAGAAAAAAAATGTCGAAAGTGTCATGTGCAGTCTTCTCACTGCATGTTTTATCATCATTCCGGGAAGCCCCAAATGAATGGTACCACCAATTATAAGGTTGTACTACCACCGAGTACAGACCTTAGCTAATTGCACCACTGATCATACGTTGTATGAGTGATAGCACCCCTAGTCGCCAGGTTGTATAATGAGTAGCACAATCATTGTGGCTAGTGAATAACACACGACAATGTCCGTTTGGTGGTACCAACATGCAACTAGAGATCATAGGTTGTAACTATTGAGCATGTTCATTGACTATATTGCAACTAGTTTCTTGATTGCAATCATTTATGACCTCTACCGTGTCTACCAGACTACGGCCAGAGTCATACATTCGTGCCACGATTTGTCCTCAATTTTAGGTCGCAGAAAGGTCATATCTTGGACGTATCGTCAGTGTGACTGGGCCTTTATTAGCATTCAGTCAATGGTAGAGAAAGGATAGAATGGCACATTGGGACCACAGATTTTTACATGTAGAAACGTTCCAAGTTAATTTGTGAGTTCAGTTACATTTGTGCTTGGTTAGCATGGGCAATATCTGTCACACTCAATTACACAAAAGCATAATATTATATGTCATTAGACTGTACTGTGTACATAGCCATAATCCAGCTGGCATTAAAACAAACAATATTGTGCAATTGTCATCCAATTCTTGGAAATTACAATTACCGGTAAGATTATGCACAGTACAATATATAGCTGTATAACAATGGTAAGAGCACTATATATTGCTGAAGCAAATAGAGACAAGGCCCGTGAAGATGCCATAGATTTATATTTAGATTCCCAAACAGTATGTTTTTTTTATTTTGTGGCTACTTCAAATAAATTTGTCCATCTCATATTTATTCAAATTTGATGCCACACTATCTTCAAGCAAACAATAATTTTGTAACCTTACTGTTTGGGAAGAAAAGAAAGATTACAAAAGAGGAAGGGATACACAGATCGAGCTACGAAGATATATCTGAGATAGGATATTACCAGACAATTCGCAAGACGATCCTGAAACAGCAAAACGATATACTTGAAGATTATTTCCATATAAACTGCAGGGAGGTGCGAAACACTGAAATGTCAGACATAACATGTAAAGTATGTAGGGTAAATTTGACTGCTTGTCTGTCTCTGACACTGTATCAAAATCCCAGTTTAACGTAGTCCGCTACAAACAGTGAGGTAACGAAGAGTTAAAATTTAAAAGTCATTTCTTGAATATTATCTCTTCAAAATGACATATTTTATAGAGTAAATGTTCAGCATCCTAATGCTGAAAAGAAAACAGGGGGTCACCGTGCTCGTTTCTTCTACATATTCGATCGAAATCACACACATTTACCTAAAATGACATAAATTATGGCATTTTTGCACATTTTTCGTCCATATTCACATCTTGCATCGTGTTTTCCATGCGAACGGATACGGTGACCCCCTTTTTTCTTTTCAGTTTCAGGATGCTGAACAGTTACTCTATAAAATATATCATTTTGAAGCTCTAGATTATGTTGACACAGTTATTTATTTAAAAAAAACTCTTCCACCATCTCCCCTCACTGTTTGGAGCGGACTACCTTAAGAATCTTGGATATACATGTAATGGCCATAATTCAGGCATAGACAAGGGCAGAGCATCCCATACTAACAACATTTTTAATGGAATGGGTGTGAGCACAGCTTGGCACATCATACAATATGACAATTCGGTGGATAGAGTCGGACGCATAAACAGGTTATCAGAAATCTGCTGTTACCAGGGTAACCATGTAAAACTGGCATTGACTGACAACACACCAAACAATTCAATCCACACAATACACACACAAATTTGTTTTATAATCCATTCAAGGTTCTAATGTTAAATTTTTCGTGAATCAATTAACGCCAATAACTATCAGCACCTTGCAAGTAAGACCAAACAAACATGTGACTGTATTACGGTCATGGGGAGCTACTGGACTGGATACAAACCATCATCATCGTCTGACGACCGCCGTGGTGCACCGTGAGGCTGGTACTTCAGCTGCACCTTGCGATTGATACCAGAGAAATGGCCGTACCTGTTACAAAAGATACAACATAATAGTCAACTCCGGTTAATCCACAATTCAATTTTCTTCCTGTGCTGTTGTATGATGCACAATCTTTGAAATGTAGTCAGTATTTGAGAAGGACCTACATTTCTAAGACAGCCTTGAGCTGTTTAAGTTTGGAGCGTTTTTCCTGCTCCACCTCCTCCGAGTGTCCTCGTGTCAGCAGTGACCGGGCGATGTCCAGGACCTCCTGTAGCTGTTTGGGCTTCTTTAGCTTGAGCTGTCCGGTCTTGTAGCCATTGTACTTCTCAAACAGGTCAAAAAACCTGAAACACAAAAAATGTTCCAACAATATTTTGACAGTGCACATGAAGTTACATATGTATATATATATAGGGTTAAAGTTTCTTGATTTTTAAACTCTACTTATCACAAATGATTACCTGTCGCTTATTCAATACATTCTTATTATGCCTAGTGAGAACTTACTTCTTGTGTCGCACTTCCATTTTCATCTTCTGTTTGGGAGTACGGTCGCCATGTCGGATGACAGCAATAACACATCGCAACTCCATCCTATGTGCAACACACATCATAGCAATAATCACGTCACATTGTTTTGAAAAACACAGTTTTCCATGTCATTGATCATGTAGAAATCTGTAATAATTGTGGCTGTAATCATTCAAGAAGAAGACATGACCTGTATCAGGTACTGACATTGTGCCGTAGGTTGTAGGAACTATTGGAATGTCCTCAGGCTGGTATGTTATCGAATACGGGATGTGGTGGGATGGCGCGAGCTCTCGCAAGATCATGTTCCTGCAAAAAAGTAAACTTGAAATCAGAAGTATTATACAGGTCATCAGTAATGGTAGTTCAGTAATGGTAGTTTCATCTCATGTGGATGTGTCATCCCAAGGATATAGATACAAGTATCAAAACGGTTCCTCACCAGTAAAACAAAGGAAAGCTCACCCGAGTATTTTGGCACAATCATCGTAATATTTTGGCGATGTCTTTACAAAGCTGAACCCGTTGACATCACACACATAAGACTGGCCATTCGCTCTCAACAAGTCAAAGCCACATACTGTTTGCTAAAAGAAGAACATTACAAATATGAGAAAACATGCATATGTCAAGTAAAACAGATACGCTAAATAATGGATATCTTAAGTGATTTTTCTGACATTAGGACAAAACATCCGAACATGACTACCGTATTTATTCAATTAGATCGAACACTCTAATAATTCGAACACCAAAAATTATTCAAGAAAATAATTTTCAAATTGACTCGTTTAGTTCGAACAGTCAAATTTGCCATCGAAATTTCGATTGAAACAACGAACGAAATTAACTTGTCAGCTGCCAAAACATACAACTCGCCAGGTGGCAGCACTACGAAATGAGTAATCAGCGATATATTCGCCAGGTGGCAGTGATCGCGATTAGGCCTTCCAATGCTAGGGTATATGACAAAAAGCGCGGACCTCATAGTGCCAGGCGGTTTGCGAGCCATTGAAGATTTTCCGAGTCGAGTGACTCGATTGCACTTGCAATATGACTAGAATATAGCATCAATGCGAGATTATAAATCACAGTTACCCGGCGATTTAGCAGCCTGTTATTCAAGTTTTTTTAAAATGCTAGTTGTCTGCAGTTAACCTATCAATCGTACAGGCCCTAACCAGCCAGCATGAGCGGCATCTGTCAACTCGCTTAGGCCTATCTGCCATGGCATGATCGTTCTGGGTTTGGGATTTTTTTTCGTTTTGACGGACGATTTTATCGTGAATCTAATAATTCGAACATTTCAAAATTTAATTATTTTTAGCTGTTCGAACTAATTGAATAAATACGGTAATGCGATGTGAAGCCAGCAAACACCAGCTGCATATCTTGTATACAGCATGGTGGTGAAATTACCTTGAAAGCCATGTAGACCATGCGGGCAACTTGTTTTTCCTTGGCTGAGAGAAGGACAGGGTAGCGGATCTCCTTACCATCCTTGTCTCTCTCGACCTTCCCGTCCAGGGCGGGGGACTTCCTGGCCTCCGCGTGTGCGTAGTCAGGTCCCACGATGTACACCTGCATAGATCATGTTTGTAGTACATGTAGTTCACATTTTGCTTGCAAGAGTCTGGTATTTTAGTGATGAGTAATTATATAAGTTATTCGTGGAGTGCTTTGTGAAGCATGAATATGCTAATTATTGTTGGACGAAGAGTGCAACGATCAGAAGTGAATTTAAACTATAATATTTTTAATACATGAAGAAATGTAAATGAAATACCTTGACATCGGTGCCATCCGTGGGCATGAATTCCTCATAGACATAGGAACCGGTCTTCCGCACGGTACTGATTGGTGAGTATACGCTACTCTTGTTGGCAATCTGCCAAAATAAGACAAATGAAATGACTGGATATGTAAGTTGTGATAATGGTTGTACATGTAGTAGTAACAGCTCTGAAAACTATCCCACATAAAAGATATCAATGTTATTTTCCAGAAATTCTGAATGAGGTAAAGTTGTTTCGAGTGACTCTATGACATAGATCTACCTTTCTAAAGAGTCTCTGTGAGCCGCCCCCCGCACTGACAGGGAAGTATATGTACACGTTGTGGTCGTCGGCATTCAGTGGCTTCTCCACAAACGGCTTTTGGAATGTCTCTCCAGTGATCTCGATACAGTCCTCGCTCTCCACGAAGTCGCACCCTGGGCGGGTCCAGTACAGACAGAGATCAGGTGAGTACACAGCAATTCATGAAGATCAAGTAAGGGTTAGGTTCATGTTACTCATGTACAGAAACTAAACTGAACTGATTTTGTAATAACTGTTGAATGATTCCTCTTCAACTAAACTTACGGTCGTCAACTGATGATCGATCTAACACTCCATAACGAGGCTGTGCTATGTTGTGATCTTTCAAGATTTCATGAACTTTCTTCCTGTAACCATAAAGCATGAATATAAAGGCATTATTTTCCACAAAAAAAGTTCACTAATCCATTCTATGTGAAGGAAAACCACAAGTCAGCATGCAATCAGCAGAGCCACACCTGTCCATGATATTGTACTGCATGTAAAGATCGTTGATGACCATCGGTTTGCGGAGTTCAGCGTATCTGACGGCCTTGTCGAGGGGGAAACCCTTGGAGTGGAAGGATACGAGACAGTCACAGATCGGCCATTCCTCAACAGGTTTCTTCAGGATAACTTCCTCCTCAAAGACAATGTGCTTGATGTATTCAAACCGGGACAGCCGCTCCAAGATCTCGGACATTGGACGGGATCGGGACTTTTTGGACATTGCACAGATCCCGACAGTCACCGGCTTCTCCTCCCCAGGGTTCATGACCTAGACACACAGAAACCCATGAATAATACAACTCAATCGCAAAAATTATTAAATAATTTTCATGTAGGCAAAAATAATTTTATATCACAAGATATATTTCCACAATCTACAGGCATTTCATGAGGAAAACCCACCTCGCCTGTTTCAGGCAACCAGTCTTCCCCCACAAAAAAAGTAGCCTCCTTCTGAGCCTGGCTGACCATGGACTCCGCGGACACATCATCAGGGAAGTTAGATGCCATGTTGGAGGTAAAGCTTGAAAGCAGATCCAGCTCTAGGGCAGCCTCACAGGCTATGAGCTCAATCACATCTTTCACACCTGATCATGTTTCGAGAATACAGCAGTGTATTAAATGTGGTATGAGCTAGCCTATCCGTCCCAATTTTGTCGCATCCCTGAATTCCGTTACAGTTTTTCATTCTGGTGAATTTCTGTTGACACTAAATGATGCTGACATATCTAAAAACCATAAATTCCTACACTTAGACGTGATTGGAGGTTCAGTGTTTGTCTGGGAATAAAGAACACTTAATCGTCAACCGATCTACAATACATACTCTTTTAATAAGGCGAATTAAGTTGAGGAGCAGATCTACCATACAGAACAATTTTGATCGATATTTTAGGTGTATGGGAGATTGAAATACGCTTGCCAGAGTATGGGGGATGATTTACCGTTTTGGTCCTAATAGTGGCACGCGCCCTAATAGTAGAGCACCCCTCTTTTGCCCCAAAATGTTTGATTTTTGTAACCTTGTAATTCACTTCAAATCTTCCTAATAAAGTATTGCAGTGTTCCAACTCACACATACATGCTATATGAATCATATTAAAGGGGATTGAAGGCTAGAGGTATATTATTCAGTGATTTTCTTAAATTCGACCTCAAGTTTGACCTCATTTTTGCACGCGCTGCTGCAGGAGGTCAAATCAGCGTGCGAGAAGCAGGATCTATGGACACTGTATGGCCAGAGTAAGCGAGAGTTATGTCGGGTGTCAGTTGCTCAGTGCCTGGCACTGTCAGTAGTAGAGCGTTCGCCTCACAAACGAATGGTCCCGGGTTCAATCCCAGGTCTCGCTCACTGGCGAATTTAGCATCTGATATGTTGTCCTTCAGCCCGGAGAGGACACTAAACTTGGTGCTGGGTGAGGATTACAATTGCTGTGCCGAGAATCTCAGCGGTGGTGATGTGGAAGCTGATAGATGTACCCTGATCTGCTTCAGACCATTATAAGTTCTGACAATGCAGTACATATGTAACGCGCGATTTGCAAATGTGAATGATTTCGAAATCGCGCTGCGGGATTTGTAAATTTTCAAATCTCGCGCCGATTTCGAAATCGTCGCGCGATTTGAAAATAACAAGTTTTTTGGTTTTGACAATGGCAACTGTGAACTATTCACAAATCGCGTAGTGCTATTTGCAAATCGGTCGCACGATTTATAAATGTTGCCTGCCTTGAACTTGCTTCTAAAGGCCTAATGTGTTGTGAACAACTGTGAACTATTGAATTTATAAATGTGCTGAATAGGCTTCACATTCAGGTAGCCTACAGGGACCTGTGGAAAAATAAAATTCGGTTGTTGTCTTTGTGCTTTGTGATATATAGGAGGCCTAGGAATACATAGGGGCCTAATCCATAATATTAATATAGGCTTATCCACTTATTTAACAAATTTCCAAATAGAGTTGTTGGGATCCGCCCAATGCGCACACTATAATCATGATAATTCCAATTCAGATTAGGCCTCAAACACAGACAGTAGTTGTCAAGCACAAAAGTGATCAACGGTTAGACTAGTAGGCCCTATAGATCATAGATCTATAGTCAACGAACTGTGAAGATGTAGACTAGCTTACAAGCTAAAATGTTTTAAATCTGTGCATTTTCTAAGTACAAGTGTATTGAGACATTTAGGCTTGTGTAGCATTTTCAAATCGCACGAACCATTTCGAAATCGCGCTGCGCGATTTGTGAATGGTTCAGAGGTGCCATTATCAAACCGCGCATTATTAGTCATTTTGAAAACGTGCGACGATTTCGAAATCGGCGCGCGATTTGAAAATTTGCACTTCGCGCAGTGCGATTTTCGAAATCGTGCTAATTGGCAAATTGCGCACAACACATACACCACTAGCACTCGAAATAGGACCCCACTGGAAATAAGTGCGTGCACTTTCGTGGGCTATCCTGAGGGCTCACCCCTGAATAAATACATCCATCCATACCGTGAATAGAGTACCATATTATCGCTCAGCAAAACCGTAGCTAGTTTTTTTCTGTTTAGATCTAGATCTATACATAACAATTACGACCGAATTGCATATAATTTCATGAGCAAATAAGTTGGTTCAAGTGGCTATCAGATTGGTACCATTGTATTCGTTTGAGATTCCTACATTTGTCTCCTGTTGCTTGTGTTGTGTCCTTGACTCAGTGACTGACTGACAACGAGGAAATATTTTACGACCATTCGCCAGATGGCAGTTCTCAACATTCATAATGTCACCAAATGGACCAATCATAACGGACCAATCATAACAAATGACCAATCATAGTAACGCACTTGGTGTTATCAACTTATCAGCAGAGAATCTGTTATCAGGTTATGCACCAGTCACAACAATTTTCAGAGTTAAAATTCTCAAAAAAAAAAAAAAAATCAATGTGTGTGAACTATCCCCATCATATGGAACGCCGATACCATCACGATACAAAGTTTCATAATTCTAAGCGGCCTAATTGGGTAAAAAAAGTGCCAGTGTGGGGGGGGGGGGGGGGGGGGGAGACACTCTTGGAACAGAAGTACACGTACATGCTGAAAAAAAAAAAAGCGGGAAAAGGGGGTATTTTTTAAGGGGGTTAAATGACAGCTAAAATCCGCGATATAGTTATTGTGGTTCTGTGTTTTAAATATTTGTGCGATGGGTGGTCAATATTTGGCCAGTAATTCCCTTGTATTTACCATGATAGTTGTGTTGTGTATTTGTAGGACTATCCGTCAAGAATCTTTCACTATAGCACAAAATATGAACACATAAAACCGTTAAAAATGGGGGTTATTTTTGTCGTAAAATCCTAGAAAAGGGGGTCATGTGGCTCGGGATAAAACCTCGGAAAGGGGGTCAAACTGAAAGTCATTTTTGAGCATACGTGTACTTCTGTCCCAAGAGTGACCCCCCGGGAAAAAAGTGAGGGTGTTTGTTCAATAAACAAATTAAGTTAGCCCATTTGGCCTATAGTAATTTACCGTAAGCCTACCTTTGGTGTTCCGATAGGCCTAACCTATTGGCATGGCGTTGCGTCCGTCGTCATCCTTGTTCATCCTTCGTCGTCCGTCGTCATCCGTCGTCATCGTCCACATTTTTATCTTCAAAGTCTACAGTCAGATTTTTCTGAAATTTTGCAGGAATATATAAAGCCTAGTTTGAACTTTTACTTCAAACTATTTCAAAACTATGGAGTTTGACGCCAAGTTTGATCGTGTAAACCGAGACTTAATCGAACTACTACGTCAATCTACTTCAACCATTTCACTGCCGGAGGTGACTTTAGTCGACCAAAAATAGGGGAAATTTATGTTGCAGCAGTGAAATTTTGAAACTTAAATTCTGTACATTGTACTTAGAAAAAACTCACTTTATATTTTATTATAATGAAAATGTTTTCACAATAAATATATCTTTTAAATATATACTTTATGGTTTCTTCAAAATAAGTTGGCAATGTGATACAAGGTCTGAAACAGTTTTTGGCAGTGAAAAGGTCAAACTACTTCAAACTCCACCACAAAGTGTGATGAAACTCAGTATATTCAAGCTGGTGGCCATATCCAATTAAGGAAAAGCATGATTTTCACTTTGGAACTTGTGACATTGAAGTCACATCACAGCCGTAGCTTTAATGCAACTTTCAACAATGGAGCATCAGAAATTAACGTCAAATGAAAAATCCGATGCAGTTTGATGGAGTTTGAAGTACATGTAGTTTGAAGTGAGCAGTTTGACCGTGTAAACAGGAGTTTGATGTAGTTTGAAGTAGTTTGACGTGACGAGTTTGATCGCGTAAACACCCACCATCAAACTATTTCAAACTCATTTTTAGGAGTTTGAAGTATTTTGAAGTAGGATGTTTGATAGTGTAAACCAGCCTTAAAAATATTTCAAAAAGAGGTACTTTTTGTTTTTGTTTTTATTTTTGCAATTGTTTTCAAAATAGCGGTCATTTTTCAACGACAAACGGCCAATTTTGGACTTTGACTATTTTTTTCCCTCAACCTTCAGGCAATCTGTAAGGTGTATGAAAATGGAAGGCTCGAGAAACTCGAAATGTAGATCCAAAAGTTCCCAAAGGACCAAAACTCCCCTTTTTGGCACTTTGCTCGAAATCTGTTCAGTAACTTTCTCTCTAATTTCATATATTCATGAAAGTACTTAAATCTCATGAATAAAGATGGAATGTCTTGAATTGCTCGAATGTCCCAAAATTTAGACCCAAAATGCCAAGAATTTTGCTCGAAGATCTATTCATTAACTCTCTCTCTAATTTCACACTTTCATGAATATGTTCAGTCTATTTCATATATAAAGATGGAATCATTCAAAAGGCCTGAAATATACTAGTAGACCCAAATGGCCCGTAACGGCCTGAAATGCACAAATTGGCCCCTGTAGACAAAACGCTTTCAGGTAACGCTTCCAGGCAACGCTTTAATATATCCTGAACATAAGTATGGCGGATCTTTCGATGATCTTGACTTTGACCTCACATGACCTTGAAGTCACGTCCAAACTGAAATGATTAACTTGACCTCTACATACGAGATGGATAAAGATAGAGCTTATATTTGTAGTATGAACGTACAGGAAGTCGCATATTGCAGACCTTTTGGTAGTCTTGAAGTTGACCTCAGATGACCTTGAGTGGTACTCTGCATACAAAATGGCTGCAGATTAAAGCCTATGTTTGTATTATGATCAGGTGGGAAGTCATATTTTTGGCGTTCTTGAAGTTGAGCCCATATGACCTTGAGTGGTAAATTCAAAAGTCACATTTGACACGAAATATGTAAATTGTGCCTGCAGACAATACGCTTGTTGATAGAGCCTAAGAATGTATTGGGCCTATAAGCTTATAGGAAATCAGATCTAGCGGAGCTTGAAGTTGACCTCAGATGACCTTGAGTGGTAAGTCTTTAGGTCACGTTCAAACTGAAATGTGTGGATCGACCTTTGCAAATGAATCGACAGATAGATAGAGGCACATCTTTTGATGGTCTTAAAGTTGACTTCAGATTATCTTGAGCGGTAATTCAAGATGGTAAATGGTAAGGTCATATCCGATCTGAAATGTGTTATTTGAACAAAATGGCTCCAAATAGAGCTTAGGTAAGTATTATGAGCATATAGTTACTCAAATATGGTGGTCCTTTTGACGCCATGAATTTGGCCTCAGATAACCTTGAGTGGTAAATTAGAATATCAAACCTAAATGTGTGTAATGGACTCTAAAAACAAAACGGCTGTAGATATAGCTAGATTTGATCATGGGGACACGGGGAATCACATATGTTGGATCTTTTGGTGCCCTTGAAGTTGTCCTCAGACGACATTAAAATGGAGTCTGCAGACAGTAGCTTTCAGAAATAGCTTAGGTTTTGTGTTATACGCATTGCGGAAACATATATGTCAGATCTTTTGGTGACCTTGAACTCGACCTAAGATAACCTTGAGTGGTGACTGTGGATAATCAAAACATTTCTCATGAAATATATAAATTGGTCGCAGACAAAATGCTTGTAGATAGAACTTAGGTTTGTACTATGTGCATGTACTTAGACAGTTTAGTGACCTTGATAGATCGCCAATGATTGAAATGTCAAAGCGGCAATTTTATTGTAAAAATAGTTTTTTTTCAGGCAGCTTTCCTTAGACCTTGAACTTATTTTAGGTCATAATTCCTATGATTTGTTTTTTAATTATGTACAGAGATACTGAAATAATCCAAGAGTGTTTTTTTTTTGCGTTTCTTTGAAAACAGATGGCCGTCTCCGAAGAATACGCCCAATTTTGCAATTTGGAGGTCGTTTTCTCAAAATTTGTTCGGACATTTTTCTTATACATAGGACTCGTTCATTTGTACCCTTGTTATATGTACAAGTTTTGTTGTCCTTGAATCGCCGGTCTGCGAATGGAATGGCAAAAATTGCTTTCGAATATGACAATTTTGGTCAGATTTTAATATAACAACTGTACTCTTAGAAAGCTTGCAGATAAAGTTTATTTATTAGCACATTCGAATATGAAGCCATATATGGCGAGTTGAGGTGTGATTTTGAATTATACCTACGAAAGGCCGAATCTGCCATTTTTGTTTAAAATGGCTAGTTCGGACTACAACTTAGAACGGTACATTTCTCTCACTCACCCCTCGGGCTAATATTTCGTCTGGTGTGTCTTGCAATTCGTGAGTTGATTCTAATTTAGTAAATAGAAAGTGGTAAGTCGGTTGTCATCTCTGTACCCTCGTAGTAGACACTTTTTTTCGAATATGTAAAATTTCGGATATGTATTTTAAGTAAAGACATTTATTGCATTATATACAAAGGTGGCTGCATGTGGTGGGTGATGGCGTGCTGAGCGGCAGAAAATGGCGGACCTGGGTGGTTGGAGGGGGTCAGATGGTGAATCAGTCCCCACAGGCGTTCGACGTCGCCTATAGGAGTAATCAAAACATATCATAGTCTTTTATACTGTGTTACTGTATACACATATTAATCAATGATGAAAAATATATTTAGCTTACTTCGGTCTTTATTTTCCTTGTCGCATCATCTGCGCTATTTGGTTCCTACAGCATCTCTGTAAGTCGCCCGCAGACAGCCTGTTGTTATGGTGAGCACAACCGTATGGACTCGAGCTGTCGGTATGTCAAAAAAAAACACACACACATACTCAAATATGGCCTAAGTCAGACGAGAATAAACACGACCATCAAAAGACTATATATAATTATTTCGATTTGCACATACCAGGCGAGCAGCAGTTTGGTTTTGTCTTTGCACCTGCAGGGATCACACATCGGGTTCTCACATGGGTCCACTCGTCCCACCATCTGTCCCGCGTAGACCTGGGACAGGATGGTGAGAACCAGCAGGGCACAGAGTGAGAGTCGCATCCAGCACAGTGACGGCGCCATACCCGAGTGACTGTAAGTCTGCAACCATCGTAACATTCAGCCTAGTAGTGACAGATCGGCTTTACTGGAACAAGCTTCAGTTTCTACATAGGATCTCAACATGCACTTTAACTATGCGATCGGGAAAATTGAGACATACTTGTCGGAATAAAACGCCACTGCGCCAAAGACATCCTCAATCAGAATCAGTGTAACATTTATTTCTACATCCGAGATATATGCGCGTTGCACAATAGGTTCATCTCATGCATCTTTATTCTAGGCCGGGTCAACCACCCGAGAACAGAGCATGAAGCTCATATGATACAGAATAATATAATATTTTCAGTAATTGCATCGATTTGTTGTTCTGACATCAGGATGAAAATAACACCTCATTGAAATAAATAAACAAGCATAAAAAAGGCTATCCTTGATCTCAGACACGACACAAAAAAAAGATACAAGAATCGACAAATCACTCACCTTTAGTCGTTTTTCTTCAAAAGTGTGATATTTTTACAGCAGTTTTGCGGTTTTTATCCTGTTCGATGGCTTCGATCAGCGATATTCCTGACGACTTGTTGTCGCACCTGCCTGCCATTAGCAGCCATAAACTGGCTATCTGATCGTGTGTCACCCTCTAACGACGCGGCTCCTGGGACCAGGAGACATCGGCAGGACGCGATTTGTGACATTAGCTTATCTTTGTGTCAAAATGTATCAGTTAATACGACATGGTATACCAAAGTCGGGTAGACTGCGAAATCTCCTATTATTCAGTCAGGGTTATGTGACAAACGGTATTAGAGTGCAGTATACCCTATCTGAGCCCGAAGACCCACTACAATGTACGTTCGATGCGAACCTTTATATAATAAAATAAAATAAAATAAAATAAAGAGAACAACATTACATTCCATTTATCAAGAAACTACGAGAACACACCCAACGAATACTTCAAATGCTGTCTACTGATGAATGAATGTGAAGTTTCGTTTATGTTCCAACATTGAACTTTATTTATCAATGAGAAAGTGTTACTTAATCTATTAAAGTATGAGTTTCGCACTCAGTAATAGTACTCAAATTTAGCCAGGCCCCTGAAAGTCAGACTGGGGGCCAAGTAGTCAAATTTAACTTGGAATGGCACGATGCCCATGACAGTGAAAGGATGTCATTCTTTATGTTATAACAAATTATTTTCTATTACCGTAAATTCCAACCGAAATGGTATTATTTCTAGAAACTTTGACTGAGGGAATAAGCATGGATTCTTTTCTGTAGTCATCTGCTGAGGTTATGTTACATTATTTCCTAGTACCGACACATGCTACTGTTGTTGAAGCCTTTTCAGCTTTATAATAACGTGATTTGGGACCGCTTGATGATCGAAAAAATCCTGACTACGTACTCTTGTGATATTGAGAGGAAGTTCTATTCTGTAAAAAGTGTAGTAGTTTTACTATGTACAATTATGTATAGGAGAAAGGACGAAAAAGTGTGGATTCTTTGAATTGAATGCTCGAGGCCGCGAAGCGGCCGAGAGCATTGAAATCAAAGAATCCACATCTTTTGAGTCTTTTCTCCGACTTAAAACATGTGTAGGCCTAGTCATGTGTAGATACAATATAATAGTATTACAAACGTGAGTTGCGTCATGTATGCTTTGCGCGTCATGCATACAGACTGAAAGTGTGGATTCTTTAAATCAATGAACCATTGCGAGTGACATGATATAAATACAATTGCGCGAAACCCAGAAAATCACTCGACTTGACACTGACAAAATGCAGGGGCAAGTAAGCGACGATGACGATATCTTCATCACACAGAGCAAAATCAGTTTTGATTTGAATGCATCTGTAGATAGCGATCAAGCGTTCGATGTAGCACAGATGCTCGGAAATATTGGTGACAAAACACTCCGAATTGGATATCGGACTACGAGTGGCGAAACAGTATGTATAGACTATTCGAAGTTGCTGTATATCTGATTAAATGTTTCTATAATGACAGTTTGTGGTAACTGGTATAATAACTAACAGTAATTATGATTCATGCTTTTAGGCCTAATCTTCCGGCGTATCGACCTGTATATTCTGACATCTCAGACGACAAACTCGTGTCAACATGCCGGAAATTCGAGGCTTCGTTGGATAGCGCATCTCAGAGTGGAATGCCGACACAGAACAGCTGAGATTACTTTGCATAATGGACATAAACGACAATGTCAGCAAATTCATGTAAAAATTTGAAAAATTACCATATCTGGTAAAGTAATAACGAGAGAATGAGTTGATGAAAACTGTCTCACGTCTCTGTAAGGATGCTGGATTAGATGGATATCGAACAAATAATTCCTTACGAGCCACAGCCGCTTAGCGTATGTTTGAACTGGTCATCGTTCTCTGGCTGTCCGTCCGTACAAGCGCGTGTCCGACGCCAAGCGCAAGAAGATAAGTGCAGCAATCTCAAGCACAGGTAGCGCTACGGAGGATCCACGCTCTGAATGTCCCATAAGAAACAAAGACCAGTTGCCAATCAACATGACTGGCATGAAATGACTTGAAATATGCTGTTATGTAATATGTAATATCACATATACTGGTTATGTACACGAACTTATCCAAAAATATTCTGTGTGAGCTCTGCAAATAAACATGTATCATGAATAACCGTTGATTCTTTTCAAAGTGTTGGAAATTGTGCGTTAAGAATCCCCGGCTTCTAGTTGATTCCTCAAAAATAATCCACACTTCACACAATAGTGTGACGTCATCATAATGTTTTAAGTACAAACTATGTACAATTATAAACCGATTTATGTTGCTGATTCTGCTGGGGAAATAGTTATGGACGAATCCTTGTCAATTTTGGTTTTATAGGATTATTCTAAAGAACAGTCCACTCGTATCTAGATTTCGTTTTCCTTTCATTAATTATTTTCCCTTTATGATCAAAAGTATGAACACTTATCACAGGCCTATACCAGTTTCTTCAAATGTGTGGTAGTTTTTGAACATTTTCCAGCATTTGTCATTCACAGAGTTTTGAATGTTTTTCGGATGAATTCTACTATGCAACGATAAGTAATATTGCCACACGCTGAATTTATTTACAGAATACGGTACACAATGCCTGGTGATGTCTACTGGTGCCTGGTGTCTGGTGTCTGGTGTCTCATGAGGCGGACCTATCCTTGTCCTTCAACTGGAATTTGATCAGATAATTTTACGAAGCGTATGGTATTCGACCCAAGAAGAACAACTTGCACACTCAAAATCTAGCAAATTTTGTATGTCGAAATATACATGTATGTATTCCGGAGAAAGTGAACACTTCCTGTCTCGTATATAGCATCGGCTATTCCTTTGCACATGTATGTTGGGCGACATATGTGGCCCAGAGCTCTCAGTTTTTGTGAAAATAAAAACTACAATCATATCCCAGAATTTTTGGGGAATATACTTTCTTGAAAGCTCGGGAGACTCGGCTACATTGGCAGTGCCGTTATACTCTGATTTTTTCCCCAATTCGTTCACACTGTTTTTGTGCTGATATTTTTTTGCGATGCTAAATGATATCGTATTTTACGGAAGCTCTGAAAGGACATGGTGAAAAAAAATAATATCTCGTATATACGACATTTTATCTTGTATATACGACTTGTGTATATGTCGTATATACGACATCTTATCTCGAAAATACAACTCGTATATACGACTTGTATATCTTGTATATACGACTTGTATATTTCATATATACGAGATAATTATCAATGAATTGTCAATTCGCATTTCGTCAGTGGTTTCCCATACCGTATTGAAGCGCATATAAGGACATGCCCTATACGTGGATTTGTGCCTTTTCACAATATATAAAAAATTAGAAACGTGTTCACTTATAAGGACATGTCCTCATATCCGGACATAAGAACACCCCGTTTATTCACATATAAGGACACTATATACATTTCTATAAACTGAAGAATTGGGACATAATTAAATCCCTGGCGCAATTAATTATGTCCGTTTGGGTGACACACAATTCCATGTATGTTTATATAACACATACATTTGGCATGTGTACGATTTAATTTCAAGGCCACAAGACTATATGTTCGAGATTAATACACTGCACGTGGTAGTGGTACGTGCTACACGTGTATCACTAAATATATGGGTTTCATTATTTTTCACAACGTGTAATCATCGACATGCAAAATGTCCTTATATGTGGGTCAGATGTTTAGGCAGCAATTCCTAAAAATCCACATATAAGAACATGTTCTTATGTCGGGATATAAGGACATGCTCACATATAAGGACAGGTCCTTATATGCGCGCCAATACGGTAGATGCCAGCGATGTAGATTCAAGCCGCAAGGTATCATAAGTCGTATATACAAGATAATTATGTCGTATATACGAGATATACAAGTCGTATATACGAGATACACAAGTCGTATATACGAGATAATATGCCATATGTACGAGCTACAGACAAGTCGTATATACTAGGTAATATGTCGTATATACGAGATATACATAAGTCGTATATACGAGAAAATATGTCGTATATTTTCACCATGTCCTTTCAGAGCTTCCGTATATTATAACCTGGTATACATCACTAGAAAATCAAGGCTTCTGTCGCAAAATTAAAAAAGTTGGCAATCTACCCCAATGTTAAATTTCAATCCAAAACGGGACCTCAAGAATCTGAGCATTTAGTCGTGTTATCTTCCACCAGGAATGGACGTGTTGTAAAAAAATTTGGACCGAAGAACAAAATGAGATGTACTCTACACGAAAATGTTGATCTCAAAAAGCTGCAAAGTTACAGAAGTGAGTAAATGCAGAAAAATCGGGTGTGGACTCAGAAACACGTGTAAATTGTAATTTCTGAAAATGAAAAATATATGTATAGAACTAGATTTATTTTAAAAATCGAGGAGATAATCCTCGATTTCTATGACTTAAATTTCAGAGAAACTTAATTGTCGGTATTCAAGTGCTTCAAGTGTGGTGTTAGGTGAGAATAGACAGTTTTACCGTATTGCGGTGGTCGGTGGGTCAGTTATTCAGTGGGGGTAGGTCGGTCATCTACTTGCTCCGCTGCTTCATCAGTCGCTTTATCCTTTTCGCACAACAACGTTCCTTCTGGTTAGTCGGTGCACATCCATACGGATTCGAGCTACATACGGTGATCAAAGATCGAAGAAGCACCGATACATTCACAACACCTGTATTATGTCAGCAATTCCTCAATAGTGGATAAAAGTCGATTTGGTGTATGGCGGGGATAATGATTTTTAATTACAAATCTTATATCAATATGGGCCATTTGTGAATAAATGTTGCATTTATTCATATAAAGGCGATAAAAACCAATGTTTTTATATCAATGTGAGTGTACTAACCAGATGATCAAGAGTTTGGTGAGGTCGCCACACTTGCAGGGGTTACAGTCAGGAACTTCACACACGTCACCCTCCACGTCCCTCACCACGCATGCGCACATCAAGGCCACAGCCAAAACTTGGAACAGCATGGACGCCATCTCCACCGCGTATTGAAAATTTTATTTAAAAATTAGCCTATATAATTCCAATTTCTCTTGTGACATTTCGTTGTGAGTGTTTACTGATCATATACTCGAAAATAAACCTGACAGAATAACGACATGGAAAACTTACTATTAGTCCAAGCTATACTCTGATTTTTCTAGTTTGCTTACACCGTTTTTTCCCGATATTAACATATTGGGGTAGAATGCTAATTTCTTTAAATTTCGCGGTAGAAGTCTGGAATTTGATAGAGACAATTGCCGTTTGACTCCCAGGTGAAGTATATCAAGTTATGATACGATATCCTGTGGCATCGCATAAAAAAAAGTCGGCAAGAAACGGTGTAAACGAGTCACAAATATCAGAGTAGGCTACTTGAATATCCCCAGAGCGAAATAAGACGAGCGAATATATAGGTTGAGATTTCATCGAGAAATCTCTGAGAGGAACTTTCAAGCTAACCCTGTTGTTGTCCTGCTATTTTTATCAATTGGCATATTAACAGATGAGTTGCTAACCTTACCTCGAGCTCACGAGTTCGTGTGGATGACCCGTATTTTATATGCCATGTTTTGTCTAGCAGGGCAGTGATTGAGAGATTATATGGAGATATTGATTGTATGCAGGTGTTTATCTCACTGTGATGTAACAGTAAATCTTCCGACGGGAGAACAAATACCTAAATCCTGCTCGATAGCTTTTGCAGCATTATATGTGCAGGCTCAATTACTCTCCTCGATAAAAAAAGTAACAGGAACATGTTCTGAGACGGAAAAAAATGTTCATTGCGACTTTCCTAATATCACTCCCATTTAAACATAGCCCTATGTGCTGAAATATTGCACTATTGTTGGCTAGAGATGAACATTCTGTTTTGACTTCAACGAAATGTTTAATAATTACGATGATGGGAACAAACAGTTCAGATTTAGCTACAGAAGGGTGAAAAAAAGGAAAGAAAACCGTGTCCATTAGCGTTCTTTCCATATCTTGATCTTTCTAGTGGAGACATTTCTGTCCCATGTGTGTCCATGTTATTCGGCTTTTGTGCACAAAATCTTTAACATTAACCACGGGAAATCGTCGGCATTATCCGGTGAACTGTGACGGGTCCATTAGAAAGACAAATGCACTGGTCCTGGTAGTGAATGCTTTATACATTATAATTTCATTTTTTTCACTGTGTGGCTGTCACCCGCCTAAAACCATCACGCTTCATCGGTGAATAAAAAGTGTAGTATCTTCAACTATGTACAAATGTGTACAAACTATGTACAATTATGTACAGACTATGTACAATTATGTACAATTACAAAACGATACTAGTTGCTGATTCTGCTAGAAAAAAATATATCTATAGACGAGTCCTTATCAATTTTAATTCAATATAATTGTTTTAAAAAGCAGTCAATTTGTGTCTAGATTTTCTTTTCCTTCCGTCAACATTTTCCCTTCATGATTAAAATTATACATTTACAATATGAACACATTTATTACAGGCTTGTTTCAGTTTGTCAAAGGCGTGTTTGCGGTGAAAGCTTTTCCAGCGTTTCTCATTCACAAAATTTTGATTGTGTACTACGCAAAAGATAAGTATTATTGCGATAGAGTAAATTTATTTACAGAATTCGGTACACAATGCCTGGTGATGTCTACCGGTGCCTGGTGTCTGGTGTCTGGTGCCTCATGAGGTGGAGCTTTCCTTGTCCTTCAACTGGAATTTGATCAGATAATTTTACGCAGTATATAGTAGTCAAGCCAAGAAGAACAAAATGCAAGAATGGACACTATAGCTTTGCACATGTATGTTTCAGCAACATATATGTGACATAGATTCGTTATGATAGATACAATTCTCAGTTTTTGTAAAAACATACGATTACGTCCCAGAATTTTGGAGACGTAAGTTCATCTACTGTGGCAATAGTTTAGCCTATAGTATCAGAAGTGTACTCAGACTCAGCTATTGTAGCAATAGTCTAGCCTTTAGTATCAGAAGTGTTTCAAGTCTGAGAACCGTTACACCCTGTTGTTTTAACCCGTTCATAATATTTTTGTGATGATGTTTTTGCGATGCTTAATGCTATCATGTTATAACTTGACATACATCACATTGGAATCAAGCGACAATATTCTCCCAAAGTTCAGACTTCCATCGAAAAACTCTTAAATTTGGCAATCTACCCGAATATCAAAATCCAAGCCAAAAAACGGGACATAAAAAATCTGAGCATTTTCCGTAATTGCTCGTGTTACCATCCTCCAGGAATGGAAGTATTGTAATAAAATTTGAACAAAAGTTAAAATGGGATCCACTCTATATGAAAATGCTGATATGAAAACGTTGCAAAGCTACAGAAGCCAGTTAATGAATAAAACTCGGTTGCGGGTTCTATGGGATAGTCGAATTTTTAAGATTTTAGGCTAAACTATGAAACTTGGTAAGAATGTGCCGTTTGAATCCCAGATGAAGTTATATACGACACAATTTTTTCGGGGGACAACTTTTAAAAAAATAATGATTTGAACCGCATGTGATTGTAACTGGTGAAAATGAAAAAAAAAGAAGCTATATCATACTCCTCGATTTCTATGATTTGTATTACAGAGATTACTTGTCGGTATTCAAGTGTTGCCAAAACGCGACTGGATTTTAATGCAGTGTTAGATGAGAATAGACAGTTTTACCGTAATGCGGTAGTCGGTGGGTCAGTTATTCAGTCGGGTAAGTCGTCTACTTGTTCCGTTTTTTCATCAGTCGCTTTATCCTTTTCTCACAACAACGCTCCTTCTTGTTAGTCGGTGCACATCCATACGGATTCGAGCTACATATGATGATGAAGTGGAAGAAGCGCCGATACATTCACAACAGCAACTGCATTATGTCAGCATGTCCTCAAGGGCGCATGAATGCCTATTTAGTGTATGGCGAGGATAGGGTTTTTGAATTACAAATCTTATCAACACAGGCCATGTGAAGAAAGTGTCATGCATTATTTCAAATGTAGGCGATAGAACTATCACTGTCAGTATACTAACCAGATAAAATTCGATTTGGCGTATGGCGGGGATAATAATTTTAATTACAAATCTGGTGTCAATGAAAAAATTATATATGGGTCGTTTGGGAATAAAGTGTGATGCATTTATATAAATGTAGACAATAAAACTATTAATTTGAGTATACTAACCAGATGATCAAGAGTTTGGTGAGGTCGCCACACTTGCAAGGGTTACAGTCAGGAACTTCACACACGTCACCCTCCACGTCCCTCACCACGCATGCGCACAGCATGGCCACCGCCACAACTTGGAACAACATGGGCGCCATTTTGCCGCACTGATACAAAAATTAAACAACAATATCGAGGTAACCTTTACGGAAGAGGATTAGGGCCACCAAACTAAAAGTTTTTTTTTCTATTTGTCGACTTACGTAACTCGATATATCGACTTACTATCTCGATAAATCGAGATATTATCTCGATATATCGACTTATTATCTCGATAAATCGAGATATTATCTCGATAAATCGACTTATTTATCTCGATAAATCGACTTATTTATCTCGATAAATCGAGTTAATTATCTCGATAAATCGACTTATTATCTCGATAAATCGAGTTAGTTATCTCGATAAATCGACTTATGTCTTAAGCATTTAAAGTTCAAGTAAACTGGAAATATGGAAATATGCTTAGAGTCACATTATTTATATTGGACACTATATTGAGTAGGCTTATATGATCGACCATTATGACGTTAAATATCGTCAGAACAAACTACCGAAATAAAAACTATACTGAAGTTATTATATCATATCTCTTCAAAGGATGCAATATGTTCATGAATGAAATTGGTATAATTGTTTTCTTTTTTAAATTATTTAGCTAGTAAACATGGAATGATGTATATTCGTAACGTTATCTGGAACGGCTTCTTCAATTGGATAGCTTGGTATTATTTCAGTGATAAATGTAACGACTGTTAAACGCCATATAATTTTCAATATGAGTAAATCAGTATATATTCTTTATCCTATCGTTTCCAAGGTAACCAATGAAGTGGTATATGGCTTGCCTATATTACGGTCGATGTATTTCATTTTACTTGTACTTTAAATGTCTGAGCCATAAGTCGATTTATCGAGATACGTAAGTCGATTTATCGAGATATGTAAGTCGATTTATCGAGATACGTAAGTCGATTTATCGAGTTACGTAAGTCGACAAATAGAAAAAAAAACTTTTAGTTTGGTGGCCCTAATCCTCTTCCGTAAACCTTTCGTTGTCAGTCTATATTGCTCGAGCTATTAAGTTCAGCTATCGTGTTGCAGCTATAGGCACATGAGGAATTGGCTTGTCTTACCTTTCAGAGGCGAACTCGAATTCGTGTTAATCAGGGACTCAGACTTTCTTATATACACCATGTTCTAATAATGTTAGGATATTACCTGGGTTACCGATTTTGTGTGTGCAGGTGTTTATCTCACTATGATGTAACAATAAATCTTGAGATGAATGTGCAAATGCCTCTGTGTCAATAAAAAAAATACTGTTCTATAGATCTATCTTGTGAAATATTCAGAGTAAAAGCCCTGCTTCCTACTGCCCTTTGACGAGCTTGTAATGTGCGAGCAAATGTTCAAGCCCTCATTTTCAACAGATGATAGGAGGAATTTTACACGTGGAATCTTGTGGATTATGATTTATACAGCCATTAGTCTTGGAGACAAACGCTCAAAAATACATTTTCGTGGCTCTGGTGAGGTAACTGTTTCATAATATACCATAAGAAGGGAAATGTAATATAAATTCCGAGTATGAAGACGGAAGTTCGTGTGCTTCATAGTGGAAAAGTGGTCCTCATGGCAACCATACCATCAATTTTACTCGATTTAATGTATCAATATACCAACGGGTGATAGTGTAATTGTATCCCCAGAACACAGTTCGGCGGATACTATGGATTTACGATCGTCGCGCCGCCGCCGCCGCCGCCGCAGACACTTTCTTGTGAACGCGCTGCAGCTTGCAAATCTGAACCGATTTTGATAATATTTTATATGGAGATGTTTTATGGTGAGATAACGACACCTATCGATTTTGGTGGCCATAGCAACCAAAATAGCCGATTGGCGTAACATTTTGTGCTCAGATTAGCCTGTTTAACACACATGGGTTGTGAACGCTCTACGGGTTGGAGTTTTCGATGAGTGATGATGAAATCGCACAGGCTCAATGAGAAAGACCATCACACGAAACCTATTGTTTTTCAGAATGATCGAATAAATATTAATAAGTTTGAGAGGTTAACTTATTACGACAATTAAAATACCTACTTTGACATGTGTGATCACTCCAATAACCTGTACTATGAAAGCAATTGGATTCTTGTTCAGAATACAGAACTGATGTTTTTGGTGAAAATAGAACAATATTACTGAATAAGTTAACATTATTTTTACTAGTTAAGTCTATTGTTGACCACAATAAAAAAAGTTAAGACAAGAAACATTCATTATTGGGCTCAACAAGGTAAAGCTTCTGTGCAGTAGAGATTTCATGGCTGTAACAGAATAAGTTAACATCATTTTTACCAGTTGAGTCTATTATTGACCTCACGAAAAGTAGTTAAAACAAGAAACATTTATTATTGAGCTCAACAATTTAAAAGTTTTGTCCAGTAGAGATTTCATGGATGTAACCGGATAAGTTAACTTTATTTTTTACCAGTAAAGTCAATTTTTACTTCAGTATCAACTTGAAACCAAGTTTGGCACACATTATGAATTAAAATATAATTTATGGTGAAAAGATCGATCTAGCTCCAATTTCGTCATCTTGAAATGCAGTTTTGGTAAACTTTTACTCGAATTTCAGCTTGAAACCAAGTTTGGCACATATTATGAGTTGAAATTTAAATTATGGTGAAAAGTTTGATCTGGCTCCAATTTCGTCATCTTGAAATGTAGTTTTGGTCAACTTTCACTTTCAATTTCAATTTGGAACCAAGTTTGGCAAATAGTATGAGTTGAAATATAACTTATGGTGAGAAGTCCGATCTGGCTCCAATTTAGTCATCTTGAAATGCAGTTTTTGTCAACTTTTGCTTTGAATATCAACTTGGAACCAAATTTGTCAAATATTCTGAGTTGAAATATAACTTTAGGTGAAAACTTTTATCTGGCTGTAATTTCGTTATTTTATCAAACATGTCGAAATGGAAATTCGTATGCAGTGATTTTAGTGGTGATCTTGAATTCGACCTTCATTAAGCTTCAAAGGTTTCACACTCACAATGTACATCAGTAATATATTTGGGGCAACGGGGATGATAGGGCTACAGGGGATACACCCAAGCGGTCGTAGGCGACCGGAAGCGTCTAGTTCAAATGACCAATTTATACATTTTCATGTAGACCTGGCATTGAGTTTGAAGGTCACAGACTCAAGCTTCACAATAAAGTACACCATAAATACCTAACTATACATATATATGTACATCAAATAATGATAAATTTATACATCAAATTTACACAATCACATGAGTTATCAGGGTATATATCCTTGATCTATTATGTGTTTGTATGAGTGAAATGAGGGGCGCATCCTTGGTATACATTTCTATAATACCGACCGACTCGAATTATTATTATTATTAAAATATGTTTATAATCATACTATGCTACTATTAGATATATTATCAAATTATTCTTATCAGTTTACTAATATATATTAATTTCATGGTAGATCTACTTTTATCAGTAATATATTCCATGTTGTTGTAATCATTTTGATTTCCCAATTTCAGGGGCTGTACTTGTACAAGCAATACTTCTTACACCTCCTTCCAGTTTGTCATATTTCTTCCTTTTGTACATTTTAAGCCTACATGTTATGATGTCAAACTGAATAAATGTTTTTGAATTAAATCAATGATTAATTTTTATATATTTTGATGTATTCACATCGTTGTAGTCGTTGTATTTCAGTATAACATTCACGCAATATTACTCGCCAAAAACCATCAGTCATCATCGGCAAGGTGTCAAAGGTAGTTTGACAAAAATGAAGAATTCCTAACCGATTTGTGTTACTAATTCTGTTCCACGAATACTTTTGAGAACAGTCAATTTGTGGCTACATTTCCGTGTATTATATGTTAGTAATTTGATGTTTATTATAATCCTATGCATGAGTGTCATTTATTATTAGCTATATATTCAAATTAAATTGTGATAATCGGTTTCTGAAATTCGTTATCAATCAATTGGCTACTAAATATTAGATGGTCTAGCACCGTTACAACCCCCAAAATACGTCCGGTTGACCTTGCAGTAGAGTTTGAAAATACCGTAAAAACGCACGATGTGAACGAATTGTTTATCTGCGCTAACACAAACAAATACATGAAGTTTTATATATTGTCATTATTTGCAACACAAAAGAATCAAACTGAATATTTGGGGTTTCACCACTTTCGTTAATTTTGCATCACTGCGTATTGGAACTTTTGCACTGTACACAGGCTCTTGGGACGGCTGTTGTTCACTTTCGAGGGGAAAACCAAAAACCGATTATTCCACTTTAATCATTTATCATATTCTTGCGTGTCGTTTTTGCCATCATGACCTTTAATGAATATTTATCACGTCAATTGTGTGAATGTTGTGAAAGATTTTCCAGAATATTCCATTCACAGAATTGTGAATGTGCTTCGGACCAATTCGACATAACAGGAGAATAAAGTTTGTATATAGGAGATATGAAATATTGCAACTGAGAACACGATGAGTAATTATGAATTGGATTTATTTGCATGTACAAAATAAGGTACACAATTCCGGGTGGAGTTCAAAGGTGTCTGGTGTCTGGTGCCTCGTGGAGTGGAGCCTCGATGTCATGTCCTTCATCTGGAATCATATAAATCACAGAGTGTACATGTACATGGATATTAACAAAATGTCTGCAAAATATAGGAAGCAGTGTCCGGCCCGACTAAACATAAGGCCCTATTGACTTTTGGATCCCCCGGGTATATATGGTAGATGATACAACCAAAACAAAAATTAATAAAGTTGAGTAAAAATGAATTAAATCAGTTACATAATTCCTTTGACAATATGGCTTCGACACGGAAGAGTGGGATGCTTTGAAAAACAAGTATGACATCCTAGTATTCTAGCTAATGTGAATTGGGCTCATTTAAGAAATAGTATAACTGTATTACATGACAAACATGCTGAAAAAAAAATCCTATTAGTCTTAGCTTTGAATGCGGTGTTAGATCATGATAGTTTTGTTTCTTTTTGGTTTACCGTAATGCGGTGGTCGGTGGGTCAGTCATTCAGTCGGGTAGGTCGGTCGTCTACTTGCTCCGCTGCTTCATCAGTCGCTTTATCCTTTTCTCACAACAACGCTCCTTCTGTTTGTCCGAGAGCTTACTCAACGCACATCCATACGGATGGGAGCTAAATCGGAATACAATTACAATATATCAACAACACACCCTCGAGAGCATGTAATACTATATGGTGGGAATTTGTTAGAATTATTATTGATAACAAAGCTTATATCAATAAATTACTTATATGCATTTATACATATATGGTATGATATGAAATGAAACTGTTCTGTGAGTGTAACTGACCAGATAAGTAAGAGTTTGGTGAGGTCACTGCACTTGCAAGGGTTACACTCGGGAACTTCACACACGTCACCCTCCACGTCCCTCACCACGCATGCGCACAGCATGGCCACCGCCAAAATTTGGAACAGCATGGACGCCATTTTGCCGTTCTGATATAAATTTTAAAAAAAATTCAAAATTCAATTTCGTACATATATCATTCCATTCCCAGCTAACTTTCCAAATTTCTGCTACTTTGTTGCATCCATAACCAAGCACATGCGGAACTGGTTTATCTTACCTTCCTTCCTCTTGGATCAAACTTATGAGTTCCTGGTCATTAGGGACTCATGTTTTATAGATGCTCTGTACCACCAGGGAACTGATTGTAAGTTTTATGGAACGATTTATTATGTGCAGGTGTTTATCTCACTATGGTGTAACAATAAATCTTGACGCAGAGGCACCAATTTCTCACGAGACATGCATGCTCGTTATCTCGTGTAGTGTGCATGTCAAGCTGACCCTACTTCCACCTTGATGGGCTCAGACAGCGGGTCGAGCTCTAATATTCAACAAATGATGACGAAATTGTGTGGAATTTTGTCATTTATAATCCTATCGCGCTCCAGATTCTTGATTACTTATGTAGTTGTTACTTATATACTTATATAGTTATATAGTTGATATCATAGTTGTAATGGAAACTTTCCTGCCACTTGTTGGGTCTGAATAACTATGAAAGTGAAAACATATTTAGACATCACTAATGTGTAATTATTCAATCAATCACAAAATACCTTTCAAAATTAAACCTGAACATTATATACCATACTTATGAATTATAATTTATTTTAATTGGAATAATGCATATTCAGTGTCCAACATATGTACGCTCCAAGTAACCATGTTTTCTTGGGATACCGTTTATTGGCATGACAACATTGATAAACCGATATGATTAATTTAAAAACGATCGCGTATTTTTGTACTGAATCGAAGCCCCCATGGGCCGTTCAGAATAATTGCCTTGACGAATACATACATCTTATGGGTATGGCACATATTTCATTCGGATTTCAATCGTCATACCATGCACATGAATGCTAGACGCACGTAACTGAAGCTTATATCCTCGACATGGATGTTAGTTATGATAGCCAATGAGCTTCAATAAGTAAGTAAAACAGTAACCAAAATTTGGCACAAAAGTCATAATATCTAGAGAACGAATGAAAATATTCAGGTTTTCTGGCATTTATCATGAGCTAAAATTTGGCATTCCGGAAAAAAATTTGGATTCATCTACCCTTTGAATCACTTCCGATGCACACCTAGATAAAGTAACGAGAATTTCCAAAAACGATTATCATCTCCCCATTGCAACTCGATTTGGGGGATTATTTTTTTTCCGGAAAATCTTATTTCATCTATACCCCTTAATCTCCACGTATATGAGGAGGTTCATGAAGTCCTCAAATTTCCGGATTGGAGTTTGCCCGCCACTGGACACTGGATTTTAATTGCTAGGAAGGTTTTGGTCGCTAGGAATACTTTATACTTTGCATTCTGTTCATTTTTATTCCTATTCCTAGGTACATTTCCAGATATTACACATCAGTGCTGGGTAATTAAAGCTTGAATAAGTAAATATTAGGCCAAAATCCATGGCCAGAGTCACATTTTTTTATATTTTCGATGTACCCTTAGTACTAAATTTGCTACCGTTCGAGTTGTTCGGCCTAGTGTTTATGTACCGATCCCTATGGTCCGATATCATATTGGCTGGCGTGGCTTCAATTTTTTTTCTCCTTCAAAATCACTTGAAGGATTCTTTCGAAACTTTGTGCGAAAATAATAAAAGTATAAAATACCCCATTCTTGAAATATTTTTTAAGGTCGCGCCAAAAAAACGATTCGACCATCACTTTAAAAAAATTAGCCCAAAGGCTGAGAAAGGTTACCGGACTATATATATTTTAGATATTAGCCTTTTGTTCGGTGATCTTGAAAATAAGGTCATTGTTCAATTCAAGATCACTGTTGAGCATATATCATTTCTAGTATGCCTACAATTGATTAGTAAGCTGTAAAGTCGATAATAAGTTTGATATTAGCCATTTTGTGATCTGACCTTGAAAATGAGGTCAAGTTCAAAATCATGAGAATATTCAGCAGATATCATTTTCTCTATGTTCACAATTGATTCCTAAGCTGTAAAGTCGATAATAAGCGAGATATCAGCCATTTTGTGCTCTGACTTGAAAATGAGGTCAATGTTCAAGTCCATGTCAATATTCAGCAAATATCATTTCCTATATATGCACAATTGATTCCTGAGCTGTAAAGTAGATAATAAGCTAGATAATGGCCATTTTGTGTTCTGACCTTGAAAATGAGGTCAAATGTCAAGTTCAAGGTCATGAGAATAATCTGTATATATAATTTCCTATATGTTCATAATCGATTCCTTAGCTGTAAAGTTGATAATAAGCGAGATATTGGCCATCTTGTCCTTTGACCTTGAAAATGTTCACAATTGATTCGTAAGCTATAGTCGATATTAAGTGAGATATTACCCATTTTGTCCTGTGACATTGAAAATGAGGTCAAAGGTCAAATTCAAGGTCACGAAAATATTCAGCATATATCATTTTCTATATGTCCACAATTGATTCCTAGTCTCTAATCTCAATATTAAGTAAGATATTAAGCATAATGTGTCCCATTATAAAGCATATAATTTAACGTAGTCCGCTACAAACAGGGAGGTAATGAAAAGTCAAAATTTAAAAATTATATCTTGAATATTATCTCTTCAAAATAACATATTTAATAGAGTAACTGATCAGCATTCTAATACTGAAAAGAAAATAGGGGGTCACCGTGCTGGTTTCTTCGACATATTCGATCAAAAATCACAAACATTTACTAAAATGACTTAATTTATGGTATTTTTACACATTTTTTTGCCCATATTCACATCTTGCATCTTGTTTTCCAAGAGAACGGATACGGTGACCCCTTATTTTCTTTTCAGTTTTAGGATGCTGATCAGTTACTCTACAAAATATGTCATTTTGAAGCTCTAGATTTAGTTAATTTAATACAGTCATTTGTTTTGAAAAACTCTTTGACCCCCTCCCCTCATTGTTTGGAGCGGACTACCTTAACATCGGAAAGTCCCATTTGGGCCAAGTTTGGGCCAAAATGGCCCACTTCGAGCGAATCAAGGGTAACGAAACTTATACGCGTAACAGGGGCATATATAATGAGTGTTATGCATCAATAAGAAAAAAAAGTTTTTTCGTCAAAAATAGCCGCCATTTTGAAAAAAAAGTTGCTAAAGTAAAATAACTAAAAAATACTTCCCTCTCAAAATATTTTTAGCTATTTTTGTTCAAAATTTCAGAAAGATTCGACTGTAAACTTTAAAGATAAAAATGTAGACGGACGATGACGACGAACGACGGGCGCAACACCATGCCAATAGGTTATCGCACCAAAGGGCCGGTAACCTAAAAGTTAAGATATAGACGGACGATGACCGACGACGGACGCCAATGCCCTGGCAATATGTTATCGGACCAAAGGATCTGTAATCTACAAATAATAATAATTCTTTATGAATTTTCTTTAATTTGAAAAAATGCCATTCACTATATTTATAATGGGAGAAATTTCAAACGTCTTCCTCTCCAGGACCACTTGGTGGAATCTTTTGAAATACAAATCTTTTAAAAACGAGAAAAGACGTTGTGACGCTTGAATAATTAGAATAAACAGAGATAGAATTGAAGTTTTATTATGGGGGGGGGGGGGGGTCACACAGCTTTTCTCTCATAATTTCGATATTTGATGGGTGAAATTGTTGCAGGTCACGTCAAGGCTGAAATGGATAAATTGACTTGAGTTTAAGTTTTTATTATGAATATATGGGAACCCATAAGATGCATCATTTAGTAACTTGAATTTGAGGTGAATACGATTGTTTGAAAGCAAGAATATTGCCACCACAAAAAGTGGTCCCAGAAGACAAACTGTTATGAACATGTAGGAAGTCATATTACATCCTGGGTGTTTTGGTGACCTTGAACTATGATGACCTTCAGTACTCAAATTTAATTCTATGACTATTACAAAATGTTTGAAGGTTCTTGTTCGAACTCTTGCCGATAGAGGTTATATTTGCATTATTAGTATATATAATAGTAGTCATATACATATTAGCATTTTTGGTGATTTGAACCTGACCGACGGTGTCGGTAAGGTAACCTATAGGCTACTATAATTCAAGGTTATATCCACCTAAAAATGTGTAACTTGGTCTTTGGAGACAAAAAACTTTTGACCATAGAACTTAGTTTTGTGTTATGAACATAAAATCATACATGTTATGCAGTTGGCGATTTTTACCCAATTTTGCACATGTGGCGCAATCAGCAACCAGGACACGAACATCACGTGCTGTGACGTGCATGTATACCAAAGAACGTTACACAATCTTTGATATAACCATGGCATTGGCATATAATGTCAAATTCAATCCAATGCTTAGAACAAAACAGGACGACTTTTCAGATTATAATGCTAACAATTTATTATACAAGCGGAGACTGTACAGTACGAGGTGCCGCTGAGGATGTGGTGTGCTGGTAGAAGGGTGGGTCCCGGTGAGCGGTCTGAGCAGGTGGTCTGAAACCACAGACGTGGGTATACAATCTACCCTCTACAAATTACACGTACGGTAGGCTCTAGCAATTTCAAATAAGAACTGGAATGCTTACATCTGTTTTATATCGAATCCATTCTTGTCTGTAATGTTTGTTACCCTATAGGCCTACCTGGCATGGTCCGACAGGGGTCATTTATGTGTCGTCATGGTTACTATCCGTCCCTCGCGTGAAAAAACCGCCTAATTTTATTGGTGCAGCAGCGCTCACGGCTGGAATTGTCTATGTTACGGCCACATCCGTATCTGCTAGAGCTATGTGTATGTGTTTACATAGAAATATTAGTAATATGCACAAATAACAATGGAATTGCACGGTTAATTGTGAAATATCATTGTGAATTTTGTGTTCAAAGATAAGTAGTACATCTTATTTAGCCTAGATCTAGGTCTACATCACCAGAATGTGCTGGCCTGTGTACACTATAGCTAAAAATTAGTATGTAAATATAACTTATATATAGCCAATACCAGGAAGAATGTACTTTTACGATAAAGCATGCAGAACTGACCAGACAAGTAGCAGTTTAGTGAGGTCGTTACACCGGCAAGGGTCGCAGTAGGGGTTCTCACAGAAGTCTGGCCGTGCGGCCGAGGTCCCGGGGACCTGAACCAGAGCCATCAGTGCCGCGGACAGCAACACCCACATCATGACCGCTCGCATCCTCGTCTGCCAGGGGACCTAAAATAAAATAAATGTTCAAATGCATTGAACATGTACCTTGAAAATTCGTTTTCTGATAATTCGTTTCTTCGACTTCCTGAACCTGAGGATTAAATCTACTGAACATATTCAGGTCTTGTGTTGTTTTAGATGTATCACGTCACAAACAGTCACATCAAATATTGTTATGAATTATGAGAAAGTGAGTTGGAATATAATTAATGAGTTATTTCGCACTAGATTTGTGGAAGAAGCACTACCTTTCAGGTGATCAGGTGTCTATACACATAGATTTCTGTCAGATGTAGATGTTTTATTTGCTTTTATACCGAAAATTAGTTTTCATCGTGTTGGAATTAGTTCAACACGATGCTGTGGACAGTATGAGATAAAGCACAAGTAAATGACTGCTTGGAGACGCCAAATTGCAAAATCAATTCCACCAAATAGCCGTGCATCATGACCTACCTCGGACTGATCGGCGGCATCGTCCACGTGATAAGGAACTATCTGACCCCGGCAGAGACGGACAGGGAGAGATATAGCATGGATAGTGAGTGTTTAGTACGCACACCTGGTCAAGGGCGCTTTATGTACGTGACAGCCGGAAACGATATCTCAACACTGAGCATATTTGTGAGACGTTTCTCCTCGAAATCTATGACGCTATCAGGCCATCTGACATGTGTCTGATTACCCTTTGGTCCTGAAGCTCCGTGGTTGCCATAACAGGTATGCACCGATCCGAAAATGATTGCTCGATTTGGACAGCTGCATTGATTGAGCTATAATATCGTCTGTTTAGTGATTTCAATTATTGGAAAAGTCATTACAAGTATAGCCTGCATTTTAAAATGTGTTGTTTCTCTCGCAACTTATTATTAATATAGTGCGTTTCATTCTGGCACGCACGTGGTACATCATTTACCGTGAGCAAGGGCGGATCCAGGATTTTTAATAGACGGGGGGGGGGGGGCTCTTCTTAAATGATAATAAAATGGACATAACCGTGAGACAGTGCTAGCGAGCGAAGCCCTATATGTTGTTTCGGAATTTACAGTCTCTGAGATGGTTTCTGAGGTGTATTTTACGCCAGCCATTTTCTCAAAATCTATTCACACAATTTGTTCAGTAATCATGCATAAGATTCTACTTAGGCTATTCACCTTTGTGACGTGTATAATTTTCAAGGTGGGGAATCGCCTAGGAATTCTCTTTGTCACACAAGCCATACCGGTGTACGTTTTTCGTATCTCCTCGAATTCTGGTCTAATCTATTTCATATTTGGTTAGTAGTTGCTACGTGTCTTTTTAATAGATTACACTATGTTAAAACGATGATTCATTATGCGAGTCTATGAATATAGATAACTGAATGTACACAACAGATAACAAGGTAGAAATCTAATCTATTTCATATTTGGTTGGTAGTTGCTACGTGTCTTTTTAATAGATTACACTATGTTAAAACGATGATTCATTATGCGAGTCTATGAATATAGATAACTGAATGTACGCAACAGATAACAAGGTAGAACTTTCTCATGACGGTGTTGTTTGTGATGATACTTGCACAGCAATAGGTTCATATGTTCGTGATCACGAACCGAGAATTATTTTTTATTGAAATTCATCGCAACTAATGTGAAAAAAATGATTACAATATACAAGAATGTTCATCCAGATGCTTCTTTTTCTAGTAGGCCTATGCACGTCGACGAAATTCTGGTGTATTCCCAAATTGTTAGCCTCATTTGTTGCTACATTAACATGAAAAGAACGAGCCGTGACAAACAATGACTCCATTGAGTTAAACACCTGAGGAAAGTCAGATCGCTAATTCGCTTGAGTATAGAGTCGTGGTCACTGTAACGCGTACAGCGTAATCCATTCGTGTGCACCGACCGCTGCATAGAGTGAGACATTATGAATGCCGCGTGCTTCTACCGACATATTTGCTTGTAAAAATCCGAACAATACTACATATCCATGGACATCATCAAAAAGTAAGTCTCGGTTAGTGATCTATATCATGTCGTCCTACTATCCTGAAAGTTTTCCCACGAGGCATGTAAATGAATTGAAGATTTACCTTGTTATCTATCAGTGATATTCAACTGTCTGTATTCATTGCGTAATCGAACAATAGGCTAGGATGTACAATAACGTGAGCAATTTTATTACCAACTGATTTTCCATTCTTAGGGTCCGGAATGACAATTGGTTAAGATAAAAATGTGTTCTTTATTACATACTAGATGTTCTTTTTATCTGTATTTATCATTTTGTGCCACTGATTAACTCATTATTGTCATTGTTTATTATAAGGAAACAGGATTGCCCACTAAATTGTACATGTGCTCCGAACAATATAACTTTGTTGCCAAAGTATTCATTGACCAGGGTTTGAGCAGCTGTGGTCAAATTTTGGGACACAAACATGGATCAGTACAAAATTGAAGAAAGTCTGGGCTGGAAAGTCACGTGCCGTCATGCAGCCCAAGCGACGCGTCGCTTGGGCTGGCCGTCATGGTGTGATTTTGGTGACAAACAAACATACACCTTTTGTGTTACCTGATTAATGTGAGTTCTGAATGGAGATTTACACAAAATAAAGAAAAGGAGTATGTTTGTTTGTCACCAATATCACACCATGACGGCACGTGACTTTCCAACCCTATTCACAAATGTTAGGCGATTCCCACCCTTAATGCCCTTGCTTCGCCGATCTGCATGTGACATTTCAATTTTTGGATGGGTCAGCGGAAAATTGTCACTATCTTTTTCGAGACATTTCTAAGGAGCCCCTGAGGTGACATACCAGATATATTTATTAATCCGTGCGCACGAATTAGTAAACTGTGCGCACGAATTAGTAAACCGTTGCCACGAATTGGTAAACCGTGGCCACGAATTAGTAAACCGTGGCCACGAATTAGTAAACCGTGCGCACGAATTAGTAAACCGTGTGCACGAATTAGTAAACTGTGCGCACGAATTAGTAAACCGTGGCCACGAATTGGTAAACTGTGCGCACGGATTACCTCAACTATTCTGTGGGCATGATTTAACAATCCGTGAGCACGATTTAATAATTCGTGGGCACGATTTAACACTTCGTGCGCACGATTTAACAATTCGTGTGCACGAATTAGTATTTCGTGGCCACGGATTGGTATAACTAATCCGTGGGCACGATTTACCAATTCGTGGGCACGAATTAGTATTCCGTGCCCACGAATTATTGAATCGTGCCCACGGATTGTTAATTCGTGGCCACGAATTGTTAAATTGTGCGCACGGTTTGGTAAACCGTGCGCACGGATTGGTAAACCGTGCGCACGAATTAATAAATATTTTCGGTATGTCACCTCAGGGGCTCCGTACATTTCCATTCGAAAAAGAAATATCTGTTTTCGCAATTGAAAAGGTTTTCGACCTAGAAAACTTCATCCATTTTATCCTCCAAAATGGGAGCTGTATGGAATAGACTCCCAGAACACTTCAAGATAAAGCTCAAATATTGTATTAGCTCATATGTAGTGGCCATATTACCGGGTACCCTTGTTTGGGGCAGTCATCTCGCATATGGAACATATTTGTTATGCCAAAGAATTTATGTCATTAACGGAAAAAAAACCTTTCAAGATGTAACTTGATCGGAAAAAAACCTTTCAAGATATAACTTGATTTTGTACTTTAGCCCAGACGGAAAATGTGTGTTTGGCTACATTTAGGAACATAAGTTGACTATTTTGGCAATAGAGTTGAGAATCATGGCAACAATTTACACTTTGGAAAATCAATACTCTGTGCAATTCTCATGATATGCCGGTAAGCTACAGCACCCTTGGTGCTATGTTTTCTATTCTTTTTAGGTTACCGAACCTATGGTCCGATAACCTATTGGCATGGCGTTGCGTCCGTCGTCCGTCGTCCGTCCTCGTCGTCCACATTTTTATCTTTCTTGTTTACAGGCGAATTTTTCTGTTCAAAATGGCGGCCGTTTTCGACGAAACATCCCTGATTTTGGACTTTGGTGGCCATTTTCTCAAAATCTGTTCAGTAACTTGTTATGTATTCTTTTTGATACATACCACTCCTCATATGTACTCCTGTGATGTGTATAAGTTTCGTTGCGCTTGAATCGCTCGAAGTGGGCCATTTTGGGCCCAAACTCGGCCCAAATGGCACTTTCCCATGTCAAATTCTCCTATGCTTCATAATGGGACACATGATGCCTAATATCTCACTTAATATTGAGATTAGAGACTAGGAATCAATTGTGGACATATAGGAAATTATATATGCTGAATATTCTCGTGACCTTGCATTTTACCTCTGACCTCAGTTTCAAGATCAGAGCACGAAATGCCTTATATCTCGCTTATTATCGACTTTACAGCTTAGGAATCAATTGTGAACATATAGGAAATGATATATGCTGAAAAATCTCATGACCATGAATTTGACCTTTGACCTCATTTTCAATGTCACAGGACAAAATGGCTACTATCTTGCTCATTATCGACTTTACAGCTTAGGAATCAATTGTCAACATATAGGAAATGATATATTTTGAATAGTATCATGACCTTGAATTGACCTCATTTTCAAGATCACAGGACAAAATTGCTAACATATCGCTTATTATCGACTTTATAGCTTAGGAATCAATTGTCAACAAATAGGAAATGATATATTCTGAATATTAACGTGACCTTGAATTTGACCTTTGACCTAATTTTCAAGGTCACAGGACAAAACGGCTAGAACAAAATGGCTAATATCTTGCTTCTCCATTGACTTTATAGCTTGGGAACCACCTGTGGAAACATAGAAAATGATATACACTGAATATTTTGATGACCTCCAATTTGACCTTGACCTTATTTTCAAGGTCAGAGCACAAAATGGCTAATATCTCACTTATTATCAACTTTACAGTTTAGGAATCCATAGTGAACATATAGGAAATGATATATGCTGAACTTCGAGAAGCGACCTGCAGTCAACGTTTATGTAAAATTGCATGCTTGTATCACAATTTGTACTATATGTTGTTTAGCTGCTGGACTAATATGTATTATTCCACTTTTACCATTTTAGAAATATATTTTGATGTACGGCTCAGGGGGGCCCTCACTCCGAATGTGATTTTTTTAGAACCCTTGGCACCCGCCAGAATTGGGCTCTGTATAAACTAGTTTATTTAAAACAGCAAAAAAATTGCGTCTGGACGCCCAAACCACCTTTCATGACTCTGCCACCGGACTATTATGCGCTAGACAGAGAGAAAATTATATATTTACTGGGAGTTTTTCAAGTCACGAGTTCACGAAATCGATTTTTAAAAAAATATTAACAAACTGGTCAGTAGGCTTGGTATGCGTACTTTTTTTCCAAACCCTTATCGTTTGAATATATTCCGTTTTGTGTATACTCGTATTGCTCAAATCATATACTTGGAGATTCATTTGGCACCAATATCAATGACTGTGATTTTTGTTTTAACTCGATCGTCCTCAAGTATAGTAGTATTGGTTCTTGAATATTGGTCCCCCGTGGCCGCACACATAGCCTTCAGACTTGATGTTGTAATACTGATACAGATATATTTGCTACTCTGTATGTGGTGCTGTGCGATGACTGCGATCTCGATACATGGACAATAATAGTGTTCACGTGATGAAACTCGGTGACACGAATATTGATTCATCACTCGGCAAATTACCCCAATAATACACATACATTCATTATATTTTATTATTTTCTAAAACCATTAATAAATGGATGATTTACTAGTATTACATGACTAGAATACAAGTCATCATATCATTTGTGTCCATACATTTGCTAATTGACATCAAATTTGCACAAATTAGCGAAAAAGCAAAGCCATGCGGAGACTACAGAATACTGTCGCGTGTTCGATATCTATGTGGAGCTTGTAAGATATCGTCGCTTGGAGGCAACAGTACCCAATACAATCGTGGTCATTTCCCGGAGGTCGGACACGTACATGTAGCCTGGTCAAAACTACACACTAATAAATACCGTGTGACAAACGGCTAAATAATTATGATACATTTCAATACAATATGCAATATATCATAGAAACAGAGTTCATTCAATTTCCGTAAAAAGTCATAGTCATATAATAAAAGTATGAACATAAAGAGAGCATTATTTTTTCATGATGTTCCTGCCAGTTTTGTCCTGTTCCCGTAGCCTGTTCGCTGTACATATAGAGCGAGTGTGGACACACACACGTGTTGTGTGCAACACATTGCACGAATATGCACCTTCCTGTAATTAATGAGTAATAGGGACCGTACGACAGGTATCACGATATAATATTTCCAAGTCACTTTGTAAAACAGAGGTTTTCGATGTGACGATAACCTATTGACAAAATCGAAATTATATACAAAATGAGAGTGGGATACGTCTACATATGGATTGTCAGCATAATTCTGGCCGTTACGGCTGAATCTACAACGGAAAAGCCTTCAAAAGCTACAACGGAAAAGAATACAGACACGGGAGATACAAAAACTAGTGAGTAAACGCCTCGGAGAATTTATGAATGTTCCGCTTTACTCAGCCTAAATATCTACGACTTTTGACATTTTGTTTGCATACATGTACGTTTTGAATAGAGAAGCTGAGTTTGGAAAAGTACTACGAAAACCTGTCCGAGCGGTATATGTACGGACATTGCCGAATGATGCCGAACGACAACGAAGAGAAGGTTGGGAATTCGGCAGTCTCCGGAAGCGTGGACTTTCGCCAACCGGTAAGTAAGGCACATTCCCTGTATTTCAGAACATTCAGTTAGTAGCCTAATTGTGCCATGGGGTATGTTATGGGATATTGTGGAATCCATATCTGAGACAAATAGAATAATAACAATTTAAATTATTATATCACTGGTATTGATTCACGAATCACAAATGCTCAATGTGGTATCTAATCTTTTCACCGTTGTGTGTAGCCTAATTCACGATTCTTGTGTTGTGAACCATGCATCGAATATTTCTAGCCTTTTATGCGGCAAAACTATATGATGTAGCCTTGGAAAATAATGAAAAGTCACCAGTACAGTGCACGAATTCATTCGAATGTCAAGTGGATCTCACTGAGACATGAAAATATTTTCGAGATCCTGCGCACATTTTGCATACACTTTTGGCGATGGATGGCGCTTGATATGGACATTATGATTGTTGTGTTGTCTGGCAGTGCAAAAATAAGGACATTCACACTGGGATATGGGGTTGCATTTCTGGATACCTTGTTTACAATGTTTAAAATTTCAATAAAATTTAAAATGTATAATATATCCCGTTATCTTCCTTGATCAGCTGCAGGGCGGCCCGACTGAGATAAAAGTGGACCTGACTGGGTTTGACACGGCGGACGAGAGCAAGAAACACGGCTTCCACATTCACGAGTACGGTGACCTGAGTCAGGGCTGTACCTCGGCCGGCGGGCACTTCAACCCATTCGGCGTGGTGCACGGCTCTCCAAGGGACTCGCCCGAGTACAGGTATCAACTGTAGATTTCGTATAACAACCATCGTATATTTCAAACGATGACACTCAAAAGCCTTACTCGGGTGCTACTAAGGTCTTAGAAAGACAATATAATCACCTGACTCCGATATGTTTATTTATTTTTGTATATTGATGTAGCTCCATGTAAAATTGCAGACACTTCGGAGATCTTGGTAACGTGAAGGAGAACAGCAAGGGTCGGGTTGTGGCCTCCACCAAGGATTATCTCGTGTCATTGCTGGGGCCATTCTCAATCCTCGGCCGCTCAGTTGTTGTGAGTGATTATATACCGATATTCAGGCCTTAGCATTGGATCCACGCTTAGCAATGGTTGGAGACTATCACGCGAAGATTTACAAGACTTGGCAAGAGTGGCATTTTGATTATATGGGTGCACTGTACTGATTATTCCAAGGTTCATGCTGATCAAGACGACCTGGGACGCGGCAGTAACGTGGAGAGCTTGAAGACCGGGAACGCGGGAGAGCGTCTAGCCTGCTGTACCATCGGTCTGAGCAAGGGCGACCGCTGGTGATTCTGCAGCACGGTGTAGAGAACATATAGGGCAACAGTTTGATACTTATACTTTGCATAAATCTGTGGAATTGTGACCGAGAATACATGTAAAGCTGTTTTGTGCACTATAAAATCGTGCACAACTAAATGTTCATAAGATATTGTGTAAAACATAGGCCTACATGACATGTATTACTTAATCATTACTACTAAACGTACATGTATAATTGAAAAGACGTGCAAAAATTCATTTATTTGTGTCCAAATTTATATACAAATGATAGGTACACGGATGTGTGGTTAGAATGTGTGTTTCATGCTAGAATACCGGTAGTCAATATTTAGTTATTTTTATAGCATCGTTTGTGCTTTGTATAGCTCGGATAAGTAAAGCTGCATAGCAATAATATCTTCATGTTGTCTTTCCGAACTCAGTGAGTACAGTTGAACCACGCGACGGACCAGTCCATGTGATATAAATTGTCTCTGATTTAAACATGTTATAACGAGGTAACATATGAATGTTATGGCATCAATACACGCTGATGCTTGAAATGCAACGACATAACAAGTACCTAAATAAATACACAGATGAAGATATCGATACACTATATGTATACATTACATGTAATGATTGTGGTAACAGTGTATCCCTGTTTGTTGGTAGATCAGTCGCGCTGAGTGTTCTTCGAGGGCCACAGCCTGGGCTCGAAATTCCTTGTTTTATTACGAAATATAACTCGAAAGTGAAACAAAAACAAGAATAGCCTCTCCTCTTCTGCTATACTGTCATCCGAATGCTCCGTACTACTGCATGTCTTGTACATGTAGGCTCACTGGGTCCATGGCATTCCGGAGTCAATATCATCTCACGAAATCACGAAAAACAACGTAACAAATACAAATTTGCCAGCTGCATGTTAAATTGAGATGCTATTTCAGCCTATATTTCATCACATCATGAAACCCACCGTAAAGTGCCCCCACTGTCTTGCATGATTCGTTAGTTCAAGATGTGAGACAAATTTCGCACAAGTTGGGGAGAGAGTTCGAAAAGAGACTGTGTTCTGGATATCATAATGAGTAGGCAATCCGTCGGACCCTACAGACTCCAGTCTCTGCTCCAATGCCGCAGAAATGAAGTGCGATCCGAGATCCGGGTAACATTTTCCCAGAAAGTTTGTGTATACGGTTTGATAGTGGAACTATTACCATGGGGACTCAGATGGATCACAGCGAGGATAGTTTGGAGCTCTCTTTGCTCGTCGTTACCATGGGGATCTGTATATCGACCCTGATCCTGGGCGCGGATCCCAGACTGGGTTCTGTCAGCTCCTCTATGATACCACGTGGGGTGAACATGGCGCTCGAGGTGTTGGACAGCTCACGCCGGAGTTTCCTGTCCAGCACGCGCCGCTGCAGTTCGGCGTTTGTGATCGGCAGCATGGAGTTGTTGTTGGTGGCGTTTGGACGCCGGGGGATCGGAGCCAGTCTCCTGTTGTAGCTGGCCCTGTTGAGCCTCCCGCTGCTGGTGCTGGGCGTTCTCCCGAGCCGCTGTCTGTTCTTGAGCGTCATTGGGGTATCCGGAAGATATCCACGTTCCATGATGGGCGGAAGTTTATTGGCTTGAGGCGCTGTACTGACGGCAGCGCGCATGTGCGGCGTGGTACACAAGTCGCGTTCGCTCACTTCCAGTCCCGGAAACGTTCTGTCGGCTTCGTCAGACACTTGCTTACGCATGCGTTCTCTGAGGCAATCCGCGCATGCGTACGGACCAAGTACGTCACAGGAATGAGCGAGTTCTGAATCCACTTGCCATCTGTGACATTTAGTGGCCTTGATTGAGTTGATTTTAGACTTGGTCCTATTGCCAAGCGAGAGGAGAGCGGCACTGCGCACTCGGTGTGGTACCCCTCTGTACATGCTCGCGTCGTGTGCGTTGTTCAGCTCTATGGCATTCTTCTCAAGGCGGACGCGGGACATTTGTACCGTGGCGCCTTGACTGGTCCCGGGCTGACCGCCTCCGAGGTACGTCCGGATGTGGCGCAGCTGTTCCGTGGTCTCCCGCCCGTCAGCCGCGTGTCGGAGGTGGTGGTGGAAGGATCGGTCTCCGCCCAAAGGCTGGCCATGGCTGGTCCTCTGCATTATAGTCAGTTGGTGGAGAATCCGCGTTACATCAGGCAGACTCAAACCCTCGTGTACACGGCCGATGTACGTTCACCCTCGGGTGGTCTTATCGGGGCGATTACACCTCAAGGGAAGACTCTAGGGATCTGCTAAAGTTAAAACATCTCATATAATTAACGATGTTACTATTTGAACGGCGAATGTTGTTACATGTAGGCCTAGCTGGAAAATCTTTTGGCTCATGAGTCGCCAGGCATCAGTGCATGTACATAACTTAATTATTCGCGGACGAAAATGTGTCATAACCGTTACCATAACTGACTAAATTCAATGCCCACATACCATTTACCGGTAAGCTTGTCTGTTTCTCGTCATCCTACCAACATGTCGGCCATGTACTAGTAGCAATCTTGTTAGATTATGGCACCAAGAGGCCGTCAAAATGATGGTATTGTATTCTATGCAGGTCATGTGCCACATCTCTCGTGCACGTTCCAACGTTCCAACGTTCCAACGTGCACGTGCAGTTTTCACAGGGATTTATGGATTTGACAGTCGATAATGCAATGCCGAGAAGCACTTACACTTTCAACAAATGCCAAGAAATCGAAGGGACCGGACCGACTTTACACCAGTCTTTGAAAAACTCTAGAATAATATATTGATATGTTCCTGTGGTAAACCTATAGACCGTGGCTGTACAGTTCACGATAATCACCAACATGCTGTATAACAGAGGCACCATTGATTGCTCGGCTTTTGAAAACCTAACGCTTTCTGTCACACCAAAAAACGACGGTGCGCATGTTTACTTCATAGGAATATGCCTACATGTTGCACAGTCTGTAAATTTTTCGTCCTTTAGGAGGCGAAATTCCATTTCACAGGGGTAATATTTCTGATATTATTCATGTGATCACATTCTTCGAGTCTCAATGAATGGACGGTTTTTCAAACATATTGGATGTAGATCCTTGATGTTTACCTAGTGACTGTATAGGCATATATAGTCTTGAAGACTTTGACAAATTCACTAATAGTGTTTTTATATTAAGATACACTAATGAAAATTCATTGTTTAATAGAAACATGAATGAAGAGGTGACATAAAATTCATGATTACATTCTATGTTTACACAGTCATGATCACGACTTACCTGATTACTGTACGAGGACCCATTAATGAGATTTTGGATGAAGATTAGGCCTAACCCTCTGCTGATCACCTGTGTTTCTTATGGTGTTCTAAGAAAATTCAACACATTACTAGTAGTTTTATCCGCCAGTATCTACGTCACAAACTAAAACTTTGCCAGAACACTTAACTAACGATCACGGAGCACTAATAGGATAAAAGCTACATTATCTATGCAGTTTTATTTGCTACTTACCGTCTTGTGTCAACTTAGAGTCCATGCACTTCTCTTCAATAGTTATTGAGGCCAGTGTGAATCCATACGTGAAATTGTGGTGGGTACATCGACGATCATGGCCCGGAGCAGGGACCATTTATTGATCTATCGTCTTGGCTTTCATTGACGCACGGTGTTTGACAAATTTACTAGTGAACCGCTCTGTAGACTGTCAAATCCCAAGGACAAGAATTGTACGACGTATATACGTGCGGCCGCGACTAACCGATCGACTGCCAGACATATTTCGGACGTGAAAGCCACTAGCAAGGAATTGTGTGTTCGATTGTCACAAGTAACTTTTCACGAATGAAACATGACCTAGGCTCCTTGACTTCAGAGTCCTTACTCAATAGACTTAGATGGCGTTTATCGAAGCAGCATTCATTTTTCGCCCTGTACTTACATTTTTGCCCATATTTTGGAACTATCAATATGAAGAATAGCCATTTGAAGTTTAAAAAAATAATGGCATTAATAACGTAATATTTACTGCATAATCCCCAACACATGAACAAACCAGTGTGAAAGTTTCTCATTCTCATATAACGTACACTAAACATGTATGCCTATGCCCATATCGAGATGTCCAAACAAACACTGTAGGCGTGCATTTGATCTGGGGCCAACCCAGGGTAATGACCTGTAGATACTGTGTGGTGACTTCGGACACGAATCAACCTATCAGGATTGGAAATGCACTTTTGTCGCCCATTGTGACACAACGTCTAGTGTCAATTCAACATTTAAACAATATTAGCGTTTTAAACAAAAGGCTAATAAAAGCTAAATAAACGGACGCTAATAATTTCCGGGTTTAGAGTATTTCACATACATAAATCGATGTGCTTGGTTTGATAAAATTACGCAAAATACTCAGATCGTCTGAAAACGTCCAAAATGGCGGAGCTGATGAAATTTAAGTTCCCAGAATGCAAAGCAAAATTTTACCATAATGACGCGTATTTACTAATGAAAAGAAAAGTCTGAGACAGGGCTTATGCATTGACTTTTCCATAAAACAAAGACTACTCGTCTGACAACACACGCAATTTTCTGTGCAGCAATCTGGCATTGTTTGGCGTTATGAAGTAAACACAACGATTCGTCTGCGATGCCACGGCTACATTTACCGTAATTTAACGTATTTTGTCACATGACAAAGTGTCCCATGCTGTGTTGCGAAGATTTTCTATTTTAAACTGATATTTGCCCAGTAAGCATGTGTTAGGCTCTATCATGATATCAGATGCAGATATTCCTCATAGTTTCCAAATTCCAATATTTTTAAGGATATTGTGTACCGGGAACCCCCGTAAATAAGCCCTCCCGATAATTGGCTCATGGGCGTATTAACGGAAGAGCTTTCCGAAAACACGCCCGGGGCGAATTTTTGCATGTTTTCGTTCCATGGTAAAACAGAAAACGTTAATAACAGTTACCGTTCTAGGTGCGCGCGTATCTATGTTTTTTTTGTATAATCATGAATCTCGTGATCAGGCCTACGGTATTAAAATGTACGGCGTCTGCATATAATGTGTACCAATACACACAAATAATGTAAGTTAACCCTTTTACCGAGGCATATATATAATATATGAGTTTGACATCGTTTCATACCTACATATAATATTCAGCTGCTATAATATTCTCTCTTCGATATAGGTATCATATTTTTTGAGAAACAAATTTCGCAATTTTCTTTTCTACCAAGGCTATATCGACAATAGTAGTATTTTCCATGATGTGAAGAATGTAACACATGTAAGTGCATAGTGCTACTATTGACGAAATAATCGGTAGTATTCGACAGCGCGGCCAAATAGATTTACTGTATATATTCAAAAGTTTATTCCCAAAATAAGCCCCCGGGCGTATTTTCGATTTCAATTTTATGATTTTCTGAGGGCGATCTTCCGTGAATACGCCCGGGGCTTATTTACGGGGGTTCCCGGTAAGACACATTCAGCTGCAGTGGTGCTGATTATGTACTCGAGTTCCAATGTCGTCTCCCGCAGTTAGCTGCATTTTCTTGTTCTTATAGTCATAACGCACTATGGTGCAATTCGTTCACTTGAGAACACTGTGAGATAAGTAAGTGGGAGGCCGACTCCCCTTTCCCGCGCTTTTGATGGCCAACATCTCCAGTTTTCCACAGGGCTCCTCGCGGTCATGAGAGAAACTGCAGTCTTGGCTTCCTCCGGTGAATTTGGCGATGCCAATATTTCCATCGATAATTCTGACCACCAAACACTGAACGAAAAATTCTGTATCGTGTTTTATTATTAATATAGATCTATGCATGCATATACAATGGACTAATATACGTATCAAACATAATATCTCGCCAATACTAACCATGCTAACGGTTAGTAGTGAAAAATCCTATAAAATAAAACATGTACTTATATGTATATATGTACTTTCGACACATCTGTGTATAAATACGACTACATCATCGTCGTGTGAGTCAAGATGAGAACAAGCTATGATAAGATGGTGGGGGAGGTAAATGCTCCAATTCCGATGTAGGTTCCGAAATGTTGAGAGCTTCTGGCAACTCATCAGTGAATCGAGCGCTAGTGGCGTCACACTGTGCGGAACCGAAATCCAGGATCTGCGTTTGGTGACCTGGAGTACCGGGGTACGTTGGTGGTGCTGAGCGGGTTGACTCTGGAGGTATGTGTGAGTCGCCCGGACAGGCCGGGGCCGATGGAGCCTCTGTATGACTCCCGGGGTAGGGCGGAGCGGGCGCTAACTCGGGCAGTACTGAGGCCGAGCTGTACCGGGGTGCAGGCGTCGTGATGGTGTAGACATCCGTCCCTAGTGCACGTGAGCTGTGGTCGGAAACTCGCCGGAAAGTTCCCTGAGATAGCGTTGGCATTCCGTTAGTCGCCACCGCGCCGCTTTGGTCTGCAATAAGATGTGGAAAATTCAACTCTAGATGCAATTCCGGAGTTGCAGGAAGAGCAACAACTGGTCAGATAGGCCTACCATAAATGACAAAAAGTTGGAACTCACCTCCAAACTCGTTGCGTTTCAATTCAGCCGCCGAGGCGGCGCCTCGCAACAAACAAGCCTCGACCAGCCAGCCGGCAATACAAAAGCACAGGGTGAACATCTGGGCGAGGCCCAATTTGTACGAGCCGAGGTAGAACCGGTGTAAGCCGAACAGACCCAGTGGGAACCACGTTAGGTACGCATCGTCCACGTAGTACGGGCTGTACGAGGTAGACATCGTATTGGTGTAACATTATTAAAATTGCAACGACACATCGGTGAATGGTAGGCATATCAGGCAATTAAAAACATATTTCGCATGTGCATCAAACTGTTATAATTTGAACTGAATACTTGACTTGTCAACATCGATCATAAGAATATCATGAAAATATACGTACTCTTTTTCCGTGTTGACGAGGTTGTTGACGCGCTTGACGAGCCAATACATGCGGAAGAGGTCAACGACCCAGCCGTACAGGCAGAGTCCCGCCGTGGCGCTGTAGATGATGCCCATCCGCCGCCGTCCCAGGTAGTAGTTGTGGGCTCCAAATATACCGAACGGGGGCAGAGCCAGCAGGTAGGCTACCCACAGCTTTTTCTTGTCCTCATCTACGTCGTACGGAGTAGACTCTCCGTCAGCCTCCAGATCGGCGTCCCGGTCATAGCGGGCAGGGTCGAAGTCCCTTTCCTCGCGAGTGAGGTCTGATTCCCGGGCCGGGCTGTAAAGCTGAGGGGCAACTGTTGAATGGTGTCCCCGTGTGTTAGGGCTTAGCGCGTCGGCCACACCGGGATGAGATGTGGTAGGAGTATTGGTCGCTACGGCAGTTCGCTCATTCATACCCAGATGTACACAGCAGTTAAGGATATCGTTACTCACAAAGTTATTTTAATTGTACATGCACTGTCGAAGTCGAATCTAAAACCTCAAACACCAGTCTATATGATATTGCAATATTCTAGGCATGCACTATTGATTATCACTTGTTGTTTGTACACGAGAGATTGATATCAGAACACTCTGTCTCGAGGCCTTTTATGTCAAAGATGTGATCCGTCAGCGGGCCAAAGTCTGAAACCAATCAATCGATAAAAATCACTGACGGGGATTTTCCGTTAGGCCTATATCCAGTAATCTTTTTTATATAGAATAATACACAAATTCAGATTGCTTACGTTTGTTGTATTGATTTGACATTGTTTCATGTCGAGTGTGAGAACAGTATATGTAAACTCGAACACAATATCCCGTGAAGTCTACGGACCAACTCCAGATCTGTGTGGTTACCAACGCGAATTAGCTCGTCATAGTTTTAATTAGTGCAATTATCACCAAATTATGGCATAGCTAACCTGGAGACATATAGCTCACTTGCAATTTAGGTATATATGATATGCTGGCCACACGGAATGCTCTGTATAGCTTGTACAACGTCATCGGAAATATCTGCAGTGTAGCTGGTTCACATCCACTTAATTTTTATATTCCATTCATATGTCAACCACGTATGTGAGACATTGTCAAATATACACAGTACTCATGGTTATTTTGTAACTGAAGGTGCAGCCTGATTGCCATCGCAAACGGATGCCAATAGGAAGTTGCTATCCAATTCGTTGTCACTCAGATCAACCATTGGTTGGAAGGTGAACATCACCGAGTCTGTGCAAGCATGAGAACCGTGCTGAACATCTCCAGAATCACTCATGAGGAAACAGTGTGCTTGAACGGTGATCCTTATGAATGTTGTACATATAAAGTGATGAACATATAACAGGATGAAGTTGATTTTTCAAGATTTACCCCCCCCCCCCCCCTCGTGGTGTGATATCTGACTTAAAGTACCGCGCAAACTCAGTGTCATATCATCATGATGATGTGTAAGCATGTCCTTGGAGACAAAACACTTGAATAGTTATGTTTGTATTATAAGCATGTTTGGAAATCAGATATGGTGAATGTTTGGTGAACTTGACATATGATAACCTTGAGTACTCTGTGATATTGAGGCAAAAACCTTCGAAACAAAAGATACAAATCTCCATAGTTGTTTTTATAATGAACATCTTTTGAGTCAAATCACTTGAGTATTGAATTACGCAATAGGTCATTGGTTACAAATCTATTGGAGACACAGCTTTCATCAATGAGGAAAAGAAAGCAATCTGAACAAACTGGCAGTATATGCTATATCAACTTTGGTTCCATTGTTCCTTATTACTAATTATTACAGTGGAATATGTTATAATTGCATGCGAATAAACAGTACACACTTCCTAGTTTCAAACGTCGATGTGTATCTCTGTGCGATGAAAAGGTAAATCAATGTGCATTTTGTATACGAACGAAGCGACCCCATTGAGGCCGGGAGTCTGGGTCCCGCTCAAATAATTTTTGGGCTTGATAAACTCCCTAACACTAACTCACTCAAATCATATTTCAACACTTTATTTTCATGGAAGGGTGGGGTGGTTGGGGGGTTCTTGTTCCAAGGGGAACCCCAACCCCCAACCCCCCTAGGATCCGCCGATGATTATATTGTATAGCAAGAACAGCTTGCCAGAAAAGCAAAAAGTGCTTTTGTAATATAGTGGTAATCGATTAGCTTTCGGATTTGTCATGGGATTTCGACAAAATTCGATTTAGATGCTATCATCCTAGTGGGCTAGTTGGCTGAAAAAATTCACATCACCTCCATTAAGCCGAGGCGTTGAGAAATGCATCACATATCGTTTCTATAAAAAGCGAGGTAGAATATAACCTTCAAAGTTGTGAAATCATAAACAAAAATAGAATTAGCAAAAACGGTGGACGAATCCCAAATTTTTTTTATGTTTAATGCATTCCTTTTGTATTTTATGAGTCACTTCCACAAAGAAAACTCATCCGGAGGGTCGCCGTGACACACTACGGAATATTACGTCTTTGATTGTCGACTGGCTCTGTTGTTGTCATGTGAACTTCACTATAAGGGGAGACGGGGTTATTTCCAGGGTGTCGTGAGTTATCGGAGAAGCTAAAAGTTAAATTGAAGCGATATATCTTTTTTGTAGGTCACTGTCCAACTCCAACTTGCCCTAGGTCATTGTGACATCGATTCATATGCTATGCAAAGTTTTTTTTCCTACAAACCCTTCACACACTATGGTTATAATTGTGAAATCTAGGATTTATATTTAAGATAAGAACATTGATTTAACCCGCCTCACACAACTCAAAGCAGGCTGCCACAATTTTCTGTGGACCCATTTTGAGGGTCCTCCGCGCCAGGCAGTACGCTCCCGAGTCGAGGAGTCCCCATTGACTCAGTACGTCCCATGTCCGAGCTGAGGGTCCTCCACGCCAGGCCGTACGCTCCCGAGTCGAGGAGTCCCCATTGACTCTGTACGTCTCGAGTCCGAGCTGAGGGTCCTCAGCGCCACGCAGTATGCTCCCGAGTCGAGGAGTCCCCATTGACTCTGTACGTCTCGGGTCCGAGCTGAGGGTCCTCCACGCCAGGCCGTACGCTCCCGAGTCGAGGAGTCCCCATTGACTCTGTACGTCCCGGGTCAGAGATGAGGGTCCTCCGCGCCAGGCAGTACGCTCCCGAGTCGAGGAGTCCCCATTGACTCTGTACGTCCCATGTCCGAGCTGAGGGTCCTCCACGCCAGGCCGTACGCTCCCGAGTTGAGGAGTCCTCATTGACTCTGTACGTCCCGGGTCCGAGCTGAGGGTCCTCTCCGCCAGGGGCATTTATGGTTGCGTGTGGTAATTCACGAGACACTCAAAGTATACCATTTCACGGCTACGAATATTCATAAATTACAATGTAATTCTCATAATTCTCTCGTAAGTAATTAATATTTAATAGCATATGCCGTTTGTGTATTGGTGTGACTATGACAACCAATTGAAAACTAACGATGATAATTGCACATGTGAAATTAGGCAGCATAAAATCGAATGCGTATACAGACACACTGATGTGATAATACAACACTACTAATTCATAGGTAATATAATTTTATTAGACAACAAAATCACAACAAAGCATTGGTGGACATGGACAACTATCACAGACGTTCATCATGAATGCGAGTATTCACTTCAAGTGTTCTCTTACAGTCTCAATATAATATCATATCGGAGTACGTCCAATCACATGTGTACGACGGTGTCCGGCACATAGAGACTGTCGTAGGCAGGTGGAGCCGGCTCCACGTAGCTGGGTATGTTGGTCAGGGACGAGTACTCGGGCGGCTTCTCGGCCGGATCAACGTCCAGCTGGTCCATCATCGAATGCGTTCCGTCCGAGTAGCTGTCGAGCACGCTGGATACATAGCTGTCCGTGCGGACCCGACCAGACCGAGACGACCGCCGACTGCCTGGCACCTCGTCCGCATGCGAATCAGATCCCAGGTCCTCGAGACCCATTGAAGTGGCCTCGGAGGCTCGGCGACTACTTGTGGACGACCGCCGGCTGCTGGTGGACGAGCGTCTCCGCTGGCGCTCGGGGTTGAGGTCGTAGTTGCGGAAACTGACAGGGTAGGATGGGGTGGAGGCCGTGTCTGTGTCCGAGAGGGCCCCGTCCGCCGAAGCCACCAGGATCTCGGGCACTACTGGAGGCGGTGGGGCCCGTGACCCCGTGCTATTCATGCGCTGGGTGACGAGTCCCACCAGGGTGTGGTAGGGTGGGGGAGCGTACTCGTCGTCCTGGTAACCAGCATTAGACTCCCCTCGGGCAGCTCGCTCAGCAGCTAGTGGAGAACATAGCTTTCAAGTGGTTGATAGTCATTGATCTACATAATATGGACCCCTGAACCCTGATTGTTCATAGAAAAACACATGCACATGTAGTGATAAGCTCACGACTTAGACGACCTGCCATACCGAGTTGGGAGTCCCGTTCTCGCTGGGACATCTCGACCAAGGCTCTGAGGAAGCAAGCATCGAACCACCAGCCGAAGCTGAAGGCGGACAGCGTCATGAAGAAGACGACACCGATGACCCAGTCACCGAGGTAGAATCTGTGTACGCCCAGTAGACCCAGGGGAAACCAGGCCAGGTACGCGTCGTCCACACAGTACGGGCTGCCGGGTAACGTGGGCAGGAGTCATCAAAGGGAGCAACATGTACACATAGATCACAATAACTAGTGACAGTTTATAAAAAAAACTTACTCGAATTTCTTTTCACGTATGTGTTCATTTGACCGTTGCACGAGACTCCGCATGCGTATTAGGTCGACAATCCAGCCGATGATACACAGTCCTAACGTGCAAGAATAAATTATAGCCATTTTACGGCGTCCCATGTAGTAATTGTACGCCCCGAATAAACCGTGTGGGGGAATTGCGAGCAAATAGCATATCCAAAGTTTCTTGGGACCGTCAGATCGGCCGCCGGCATCCGGGCGTGGTGTCGAATCCACACGCTCATTTCCTCCGTGGTTGCTATGGTTACTGGTTCCCCCGTCACCACCGCCGTTTTCTCGAGAGACTGGAGCTATTCGGTTTCTATGGTGACTTGGACTGTTTGACATGTCATTCTCCATGCCTGATGTATGTAATCTGGTGTTTCTCGAGCTATTGGCACCGTTAGTGTTGGTGCTGTGGGAGAGGGATACATGTGTCCCCACTCCAAGCAGACGATCCAAACTTCGACCAATTTCCATCATGTACACCCGGAGAGTACATCCTTTCCAGATTAATTTTTGATCTGCGGCATCATTTCAGCCCTTGGTGGTAAACTTCAGTAAAATGGCCTTCTTACAGGTTTCTGCTTAGCATTGACAAGAAACGTTACAAATCATCGCCGAAACAAAAATTGAAAACAAAACAAAAGAGTGTGCATCTCACAAAATAAATAATATCACCTACATATGTCGAGATGTCTGCGAGAAGCGTCTGTGTTGAGAGGAAGTAAAGTTCACCTTTCCACATCACCAACATCTCGCCTACATTGAAACCCTGTGGTCTATTATGGTTGCATTGTCCGTGCTATCCTCTTGAAAGCGGCAATATAAAATTGAAAAGTTCGGCTAGTGCTGTGCTTGGTGTCCACTGGTGAGTATACACCACTCAGGGATGTCGTTTAGATTCTAAAACAGACTTTGTACTGACTTTAGTTGTACATGTACATATTTTGAACATACATTTTTCAATCCACTTTTCTGGTTATGTTGACACAGTCATATACTGAGCGGATAGCAAGTAAAGCGCATTTATACGAAAAAAATGGACTACTTTACCGGTCACGACCTGGGATCTGAACTCGGTTAATAGAAGTGAATATTCAGTGAACACAGTGAATGCCGACCGTCACATATGCTGGCCTGACATAGAACTATAGAGCGTTAGAGCAGCGGAGACTTTAACGCCCTATACAAATACAGCTGAAGATTCCTCGCATGATAATAATTTATTTCATGCATATATACCTCCAAGGTAATAAAAAACATTATATGTGACCAAATTAAGTCTGTGTTATAATTTATTTATATCTCCAGATATCGACATGACTAATCAGGTGATTGATATTACACGTGGGCCTACTTAATTCGTAGATGTTATGTAAAACATGGATTTGACAGTGATCCAAGTGCGACTATGTGCTTATATATACAGGGTCTGGGTTTTTAGTTTGACCGGGTCAGTAAATTTCATAGATTATTGTGAAACACCAGCTTTCCTGAAACGCATTGTCGATTCAGTCTGACAAGTAGCCTTCCAACCATTCTGTTTACAGTTCTTCGATATATCGTATCTACCCAGTTAATGTATAACCATATGTTATGATACATGGTATACAAAGCTTTTTCGATGAAAATAAAATGAAAGTCGATGAAAATACCGATAGACATATTCCTTCACGAAGAAAGCGATTTCCTCCACAAATTTCATCGAAGATACGAGCTATTGACCTATTCGATCTGTACCCCTAAATGATACCGTTTGTTTCCATAAAGGATGATAGTCCGTATAGTCATGGCCTCAGTCCGATATCAAGAGTGTGTGGATAAAAATATTTTGGAACAAGATTGTTGAATACATAGGCTCGTTATAAGACTTTAATGTTCCCTTGTCATAGTTGGGAGCTTTGTGTTTGTGACATGGTGATAAACCAAAGAGGTTACAATAGTGAGAGGGGGGTTCAGCGAAGAGAGGAGGACGACCCAGTGGCAACAAAGCGTGTCAGCTGGGTCGCTGCAGACGAACCCAGTGATCGCACATGGGAGCATATATTTTTCCACATAGTGCACGAACGACTACTGCAATGAACATTATAATATTAATAATATAATAATGATAATGAGGAATAATAATAATAATAATAATAATAATAATAACAATAATAATAATAATAATAATAATGGAAGAAAAAAAAGAAAGAAAAGAAAGAAATAAAGAAGATAAAAAGACTAAAAAGGCAATTTAAAAATATTGATAAATCAATAGTACAAGTATACTGTAAACGTACTAATTTTTGCGGTGGATTTATTTTGCGGATTTCGCGGTAATATCAAAACCGCAAAATTAAATCCACCGCAAAATGTCTGAGGTACAAATCCGCAAAATTAAATACCCGCAAACTTGAGTACGTTTACAGTAGCTGTGTCTTTGATAGAAAATGAATATGCATTTATTATTAGTTGTACTAGCTACTAGAAATTCACTGGGACACTTCTCCAGTCTCCAGAGAGGGCTTCGAGTTGAGCACCCCTCTGGGGACGAGACCCAGTTGAGCACCCCTGTAAGCAGGAGACCCAGTTGAGCACCCTTCTAGAGAGTAGACCCAGTTGAGCACCCCTCTAGTGAGGAGACCCAGAGAAACACCCCTCTAGATAGAAGACCCAGTAAAGCACCCCTCTAGAGAAGAGACCCAGTGAAGCAACCCTCTATGGAGGAGACCCAGTGTAGCACCCCTCTAGGGAGGAGACCCAGTGAAACACCCCTCTAGGGAGGAGACTCAGTGAAACACCCTTCTAAAGAGGAGACCCAGTTGAGCACCCCTCTATGCAAGAGACCCAGTTGATCACCCCTATATGCAGGAGACCCAGTGAAGCACCCCTCTAGGGAGGAGACCCAGTGAAGCACCCCTCTAGGGAGGAGACCCAGTGAAACACCCCTCTAAGGAGGAGACCCAGTTGAGCACCCCTCTATGGAGGAGACCCAGTGAAATACCCCTCTAGGGACGAGACCCAGTTGAGCGCCCCTCTGGGGAGGAGACCCAGTTGAGCACCCCTCCATGGAGAAGACCCAGTGAAATACTCCTCTAGGGACGAGACCCAGTTGAGCGCCCCTCTATGGAGGAGACCCAGTGAAATACCCCTCTAGGGACGAGACCCAGTTGAGCGCCCCTCTATGGAGGAGACCCAGCGAAACACCCCTCTAGGGAGGAGACCCAGTTGAGCACCCCTCTATGGAGGAGACCCAGTGAAATACCCCTCTAGGGACGAGACCCAGTTGAGCGCCCCTCTATGGAGGAGACCCAGCGAATCACCCCTCTAGGGAGGAGACCCAGTTGAGCCTCCCTCTAGGGAGGAGACTCAGTGAAGCAAACCTCGGGAGGAGACCCAGTGAAACACCCTTCTAGAGAGGAGACCCAGTGAAGCACCCCTCTAGGGAGAAGACCCAGTGAAGCACCCCTCTAGAGAGGAGACCCAGTGAAACACCCCTCTAGAGAGGAGACCCAGTGAAGCACCCCTCTAGGGAGGAGACCCAGTGGAGCACCCCTCTAGAGAGGAGACCCAGTGAAAACCCCCTCTAGAGAGGAGACCCAGTGAAGCACCCCTCTAGGGAGGAAACCCAGGGAAGCAAACTCCTAACCACAGTACTATTTAAATGCAGTAACAGAATTAAATGACATTATATTGAAACATTTGAAAACAATGAAATGAATACGTATGATTAGTATTTTGGGACCTCTCCAAGGCCTTTGATACGATTGATCACAATATATAGTTGGCGAAATTAGCACATTATGGTATAAGGTTGTGACCCTTGAGTCATTCAAAACTTAATTAAAAGGAAGACTTCAGTATATGCAAATAAAGAATTATAATCAAACACACACAACATAGGGGTGCTTCACTGGGTCGTCTCTCTTTAGGGGTGCTTCACTCGGTCGCCTCTCTTTAGGGGTGCTTCACTGGGTCTCCTCTATGTAGGGGTGTTTCACTGGGTCGCCTCTCTTTAGGGATGCTTCACTGGGTCTCCTTCTTAGCGGGTTGCTTCATTGGGTCTCCTCTCTAAAGGGGTGCTTCACTGGGTCTCCTCTCTAAGGGAATGCTTCACTGGGTCGTGTCTTTTTAAAGGTGCATCACTGGATCTCCTCTCTTTAGGGGTGCTTTGCTTGGTCTCCTCCCTAGTGGGTGCTTCACTGGGTTTCTTCTCTTTAGGGGTGCTTCACTGGGTCGCCTCTCTTTAGGGGTGCTTCACTGGGTCGCCTCTCTTTAGGGGTGCTTCACTGGGTCTCCTCCCTAACGGAGTTCCTTCTTAGCGGGTTCCTTCATTTGGGTCTCCTCTCTAAATGGGTGCTTCACTGGGTCTCCTCTCTAAGGGAATGCTTCACTGGGTCGCGTCTTTTTAAAGGTGCATCACTGGGTCTCCTCTCTTTAAGGGTGCTTCGCTGGGTCTTCTCCGTAGTGGGGTGCTTCACTGGGTTTGTTCTCTTTAGGGGTGCTTCACTGGGTCGCCTCTCTTTAGGGGTGCTTCACTGGGTCGCCTCTCTTTAGGGATGCTTCACTGTGTCTCCCCAATTTAAAGGTTCTTCACTGGGTCCCCTCTCATTAGGGTACTTCACTGGGTTGCCTCTCTTTAGGGATGCTTCACTGGGTCTCCTCCCTAGAGGGGTGCTCGGGCTGGGTCTCCTCCCTATATATATACATGTATACAGAGGGGTGTTCATGCAGCTGGGTCGCCTCTCTTTAGGGGTGCTTCACTAGGACTCCTCCTTATAGAGGGGTGCTCGACTGGGTCTCTTCGCATGAGGGTGCTCAACTGGGTCTTCTAGCGAAGTATGCCATATAATAATATCACCATACCATTTAACATCGCAATAATATGAGCAAAACAACGATGTACGGGTTGGAACATCAGAGTATGATCTATAGCTATCGTCTGTCTACAGTATCAATATCATCTATAATACTCTGGATTCGGCGTTTGTCACTTGCCGCCAAATAGAAGAATGGGGTACATTATCGAAAGGTACAAATTGTTTGTGTGTTCCTGTAAATAGACCCACGTTGCCATATAAAGCCATTCCAGTTTTCACAGGTTAATCATGCATGACTAAAATTAATCGATATTCATAGGAAATGGTCAGTGCTGACCAGTAAGGCGACTAAAATTTGTCAACAATACTAACTTTGTTATGCAAGGCAGGTTTTCCCAGAAGAGGGCATTAAATGCAACGTGGGTCTTTACTGAAAGACTTCAATGAATTTGCAATTGGCGTAGGTACCCCATTACAGATAATGCCGCACACACATCGTTCTCTCATAACCACATAACTTGTGAAAATGTATGATCCCCAGGAGCTGCAAGCAGACGAACCCAGTGACAACATCGACGAACCAAGCTGAACACATGTGCTCAATTGGGTCGCCCTCCTTTCTTCGCTGAACTAGCTTATGACAATAGTGGTGAAAAATGTCTATCGTCATAATGTACCCAAGTTTGTTCATAGGGAACAGTTCGATGAATGTAAAAATACATTCATTTTCAGCATCCGAAATATTTGTTGTCTAAATGCAAGGGCGAGGTATGTGCTCAGGTATATGGACTATATATTCTTCACATTGACGAAAGTTTTGTGCAGATATAAAGTGGATCTTGTATTTTGTGATTTATTATTTCGAGCGAATATATCGATCTTTATTGCCTCTGTAGAGGTATAAAATTCTTCAGTGGTAGCAGTCACTTGATGGCAAAACGAGACAGTGTGGTGGTGTTTGATGTTGGAAACTGACTTTATCAGGAGAAAACAAACATATGTTTCACTCATATGGAATGAAGAATATATATTTTTTATGGCAAAACATAACATAATAAAATCAAAACAATAAGCATATATATATATATATATATCTCTATAGATCTACTAGCACACTGTCATCTTACTACAAGTCAAATGTGTCACAAAGCAACGAAGTCGCCCTGGTCATTCGCATTTCTAAACCATATTGGCTTAAAACTCAATGTTACATGATACAGTCATATGCCGTCACAGGTCTTTCGTCGCTCAGTATTTTCTCGACAATTCCGAGGAGTATTGCTTCCTCGGTAATGGATCCGCATCCTCTTGTGATAGGCTGTGTTTAAAGACAGGGTTGTCGGTGCCTGTCGCTGCTTGGGCAGTGGTACCACAAGCGGACGGACCTTCCGATGCCATTTGGTCCGTGGCTTCCAGGTCCTGGCTTTGATAGTTCTGTGCATCCGTCACAACACTATCGTAAGATGGCGGCTGGTCTGCATGTACATGTTGACTTTGGGTACCTGTGAAATAATACCTCATACTTCAAATATAACTTGTCATTGTACATTGTAGATATCGGAGATATTGCTGGGGGGGGGGGGGTATACATTTATAGCCTACAGTTGTAGCTGTGTGGAGTATAGGCACTGATATAATACACACTGGTCGTGGCCTGGCGTTTCTGAGAGAAATACGATGTATTTTATACTTGACATACCTGTGACGCCGACTGTTGGTATGACGACGGGCGTGCCCGCGCCGGGTTGTCCTCCAGACACCACTCGGCCGTCCGTCACCACGATCACCTGCGTGTTCGGCCCGTACTGGATCTGGATCCGGTCGCCGCCCTTGCGCCGCTCGTTCGCCGCCTTCACATGGCAGCGCATCCTGAACATGTCGTAGATCCAGCCGACGCCAAAGAGGCCGAAGGTGAAGAGGTAGAGCACGGCCCAGCGGTACCGACCCAGGTAGAAGTGGGCGGCCCCGAGCAGCCCTAGAGGACTGCAGTGTAGCACGTATGCATCGTCCACGTACCGAGTGCGGTCCCGAGTACTAGAGAGACAAAGTATACATGATGTGAATGCGAAAGTGGAATATACTTCAAACGATTTGGCTACAGTCATACCCCCATTGCAAGTTAATGTGTGTAGGATGCTTGTCTAGGCCTTTACGTACATAAGTTTGCCATCGGCAGCCTTCTTGAAGTTTTCTTGTAGTTGGTCGTTTATTCTATCCACAAGCCACGACATGCGGATACAATCGGCCAGCCAACCCATGAAGAACAGGCCTCCGGTCAAAGTGTAAAGCACCCCGAACCTCGTCCGGCCCATGTAGTAATGGTGGCCGCCCAAAAGTCCCACGGGCGGTATCCAGAGCAGGTAGGCGCTAGTCAGCTTCTTGAGCTGAGGACCTCTTGCCACGGACTGGCTCCGCGCCTCCGCCAGCTTACGGTTGGTGTCCCGAGTCAGACTCGGTAGTCGAAAGGCGTCCACCATCCAGCCGATCCCGAACAGACCGACTGTGAAGGTGTACAGCACCGCCCACTTCCACCGTCGTAGATAGTAGTGATGAGTGCCTGCATGGGGAATTACACGGATGTTCCACAGTTCACGTTTAATTTTATTAAGTTCTATTTCATTGTTGAATAGCAGGAGATATATATGCCCGCTTTTGAATCAACAAGGAGCCCCGATCATGTTCAGCCTGTCTGTTGTTCTAAATACACCGGATCCTGATTCACTCACCTATGAAGCCTAATGTGAGCCACATGATGTACGTGTAGAACAGGTCCCTGTCCTCGGGTCCCATGAAGTAAGTTGCGGGATCCTTCCTACGGATGTTGGTTCTCTGTACGAGCAGAGGCATACGGCAGATGTCCGTTAACCAGCCCAAACCGAAAAGCCCCATCGTGCACAGGTAGAGCACACCAAACCGCGGCCGTCCCAGGTAGAAGTGATGCGCACCTAGGAAGCCCAGGGGAGCGCCCAGGCAGTACGCCGTCAGCAAGCTCTTGTCCTGGGGACTTCGCGTGTTCATCGCCGTGATGTGGACGTCCGAGATGTTCCCGTGGACGCCGGCGGCTGGCGGGGGTCCTGAAGGCGGTGATTCCAGGGAAACGACGAAGGAGGCATGGCTGTCTGCTGACAGTGAGTCGGGTGCTTGGGAAGACGTGGCGGGCGGCGCGGGCGGCATCGTGACTCCGGTTGCCTCGTCCGTCAAAGAGTAGGGAGGTGGCTGGGAGGCTCCTGGAAACGGTTGAGCCAGCGACAGGGACATGGCTTCTGGGACTTCAGAACTCGGTAGGTTGTCGTATGGATCGCCCTCGGTGCCAGGTTCCCTTGGAAATTTCTTAGACATGTTTGTGTTTCGCTTTTTTTTTCGAAAAAAAAAAGAATGTCAGTTTAAGTGTCCCTTGTTAAAACGACCTATTAGATTACACAAATGTGTCCCTATAGCTGTATTGTCGAAGTTCTATTTCTTAGACCAGCAGCTCGTAAATCGAGTCAGATCGAGTTGGTGGTAACACAAAGTCAATCTCCTATGACAGGTTTTAAGGTTGTATATAAACCCCTAGCAGCCAAAATGGCCTTCGAGCGCTGCACAATGTTGTCATGTGTTTCTGACACACAGTCATATGAGTGTCGTTAATCAAAGATCGAGAGGGTGCACGTGGTGTGATAAGAAAGGTAGGACAAGCCAGGTACACTGGGTCACTCTTGTTATTGCTGGGGGTTCTAACGTACAAGTGGACAATGGTTGCAGTATAATCACACCAGCGAAACCGACTAGCGGAACGCGCGTTCCCTCGATCAAAGATGGCGAGCAGTAGGTTTTGCTTCGATTTGTTTTACCGAAGAACATGGAATATTTCATGTTATTTGTATGGTTTGTGTTGTATGTAGATGAAGAATATATTACTCCGGACAGCAGACATAATAAACAGGTTATATGCCACTTAAAACGCATAAACAATGAATATTTCTTATCGCTGAAAACCCGCACTGATTAACGGAACGCAAAACAATGATTTACGGAAAGCGCCAGACAATTTATCTCCCGATGAACGGAACGCGCAAAACCATGTTGCATGAAATAAATGAATAAACCAACATGTGACTCAACAAATAGGTGAAAACAACTGGTATGCACACGTGTGTTTCTTTCATAACGTCGAAGAGGATTCCTCACTATAAAATTAGGAACATTGTGATGTTTTACTATCATTTCTCAATTTAGGAAATGTATCGTGTTCGAAGAACATTTCAACACGAATGCCAATTTTCTCCCTGAAATATAAATATTGCAGGCCTAAAATTCCCAATAAAATTGGCCAGATTATGTAATATACTAGTATCAATAGTACAAGTAGGCCCTACCAAAAATTTTGTGGGTGTTATTTATTTTGTGTTTTTTCTTGTTCGTTTTTGTTTTTGGCGTTTGACTTGGTCATTTTTATGCCGAAAAAAATTTACCTTTGCAATTTATTTTCTCAATCACTAGTATCCCTATATGCCATATGTTTCGAAATGGTATATGGTTTGAATTACTCTTTAAATATAGACCGAAAAGAGCATAAAATAACCAGAATGGTTTCCAGATCAGTACTGTAATGGTTGAAATTAGTATTATGGACAGTCATTGTGGAATTTATGATCAATGTATACGTTTCAGCTTCGAATTATAAGCTTTGACCTTGATTTATAAACACGAAAAATGATCTGCACTGAAAATTGCCCCATGCACAAAAAAGTTATACCGATACAAAAACGTTTTATGGTTATCCATGATCTATTTAACATTTTCATGACATTGTAATAGTGATATAAAAATGTGTGTACTTGCAGAAAAATCAGCATGAGATATTACTGTCCACCAAGTACCGGTCGGTACGAATCAGTCAGCACCCTATTCCGCTACTATGTTGAAAAACATGAGAACTGTAAATTTTCCTTACGACGATACCATGGAAAACTTATGCACGTTCATGTAAAATGCATTGTAGTCAGTTATAATTGAAGGCCTATAGGCTATGCCTACTTAACATACTACACTCATCACAAAATCTTACTGATATTAGAATATAAGTAATATTTCGCGTGTGGTTAAAATCAAGCACTTCCATTTAATAGTAATTGTCTTATTCCATTCCTCAGTGTACATCAAAGCACACTCTGGACATAATATTCTGAATGTACATATCTGTTTGTAAAGTCCAGTTAAGATATTGTGAGGTGTGTAGTACGGTATCAAATAAACATACCGGTAGATAACATACATGTAACGTGATGTATAGCATGATGAATTGCGTACAGTGCGGCTCACCATCTGAATTCTCAAGCTATAAATGACAATAACTCATTCAAGCTCATGTCAGTGATGTTTGCATTTAGGACTACATGGACCTGCATTTCATAGTCACGCACGGAACACCTCATTATTATATTTTTCGTTAAATTTGACCTTCATCTAATATAGGCCTACCTGGTGCATAACACTGTCAACAACTGCCATGTCTGAAATATATGAATATACCTTCAACACTACAGTGAACAAACATATGGATACAGTTCAGAAATTAATTCTTAGCTGGAAATTTCATGTTCATGACTTCGCGTTCCGTAGGTCAATTCTTTGCGTTCCGTTAATCGTTTGCAAAGTTGATCTTCGCGTTCCGCTGATCTTCGTGTTTTCTTATCAGCTCATTTTCGACGTGATACACCCATATTACTATCTAATGCAGGTGCTTTACCTGATTAACCAATCTATATTTTTGTTTTATGTATAGATCACATGCACATATCGCCCTAAATCACTGCATCGGCCGGAAAATTGCTCGAAGCAAAACCTACCGCTCGCCATTTTTGATCGAGGGAACGCGCGTTCCGTTAGTCGGTTTCGCTGGTGTGATAATACAGCCTCAGATACCTAATCGCTGATGTAAATGTACTAATAATAGCGCCTTTGCCTCACACACTGAGGAATGTGACGTCGGTGAAGGGAATTGTGTCACTCTTGTTGAGGAAAGAGGAACCTCTTGTCATGATTGTGACGTAGTCTCCGGGCTTCATGGAAGCACGTGCGATCTGCCACCCGCACACTCATACACCTCAACATTCATCTATAAAATATGATATACACTGTATATATTATCATAATTGTGAACATGTGTTATTGAAAATATTGTTATACCGGTATATGTATTTTCATTATCTTCATCCATGGTTTCTATCAAAAGACAATATTGTTTCTGTGAGAGTTAATGGAAAATATGAAAAATATTCTGTGAGAGTTAATGGAAAATATGAAAAATATACGTACAAGTAACCGATATTTATTTATTTATCAAGATACATACATGTACATTATCGCACACAGTAAAGCATAGGTTGACCATATCACCCAATTTCAATAGAGATTCGATTATCTACATTTTTATTTGTTTGAACTGAATGAGTGTATAAAACATAAGTCTACGCTCGCTGATTTATGATTTTTGCGAGCTCATACAGAATGGCATTTGATCATGTTATCTATTAATCAAACAGCAGTCATACTGCAGTATTAAAAATCTAATCGTGACATTTGCTGACACAAATGTAACGAAAGAACCTGGTGGAAATAAAAACATGCATTAAAAAAACATATACATGTAATCTTGCAATATTTGTATATTTTGGAATAAATATAATACTCAATATTCAGTGTTATGAGGTGTTATCTCAATGTTTGTTACCAATAATTGAATAATTATGGTTGGTGATGTCGAATCAACCTAATATAATACGGGTCTTGGGCCACACGGCTTGAGAAGAAAATATGGCATATCTTTATATATTTGAGCGTGGATGTGTCAAATGAACATCGCAAAACGGGTTTATGCCCTATAAAAAAAATGTGTAGTTTATTATAATATGCCCGTATGAATATACATATAAACACAGAAAATATAATTTATCAGACTCTTAATGTAAATGAACTTTGTAATTACCCTTGAGATGGTAATCCTAAAATTCAAGGCTGGATATGGAGTGATTCATCGTCACCATGTTGTATCTGTTATAATATCGCCCAAAATATGTCTGATATGAGCCCTTAGAGCAAATGGGGCTTTTGGTGATGGGGAGTTTGATGGATAAACACCAAACCAGTAAATTTCGCAGGCGTTGTGGGTGAAATGTAATAGACAAACAGTCCCATGGAACTATTTGAGTACATATTTTACTCTGACATGTTCCACACCAAAATAGATTTTATACAACTAATATAGTATTTCCAGCTTGAATTCATAGCATATTTACATTATTTGGAATTATTACTGCTGAACAACACACCATACGTGATATGTTTACTTATTAAAATGCCTTTATGGTTTTGGCAGAATTTCCAAGGTTCCAAGGTCCGTGAGGTCCGTGAGGATGAAATCAAGGCTGATTTTGAGACTTGGTCTCCGGACGATAACTTGAAAAAAGATTTGAAAAACTTGAAAAACTCTGCATGGAGGTTTATATACCACCAGGGAAGTAACCTATGGATTTCGGGATCGATCCGTCAAACGACCTTTGACCTAGAGGTCAAATTAATTTTTTGCTGATTCATCCTGGAGGATTCCTGCATATCTCGGGAACGGTGCGTCGTAGAGCGAAACGGACGTTATTTTCGGACTCGTCGCCTTAGACTAAGAGGGTATTATTTCTTTTTGATCTGGCTCCGATGTTCGTGAGGTCCATGAGGATGAAATCAAGGCTGATTTTGAGACTTGGTTTCCGGACGATAACTCGAAAAATATTCAGCAATAGTTGCAGAAATTTGCATGGAGGTTTATATACCACCAGGGAAGAGTGATTTTGGGATCGATCCGTCACACGACCTTCGACCTAGAGGTCGAAATATTTTTTTGCTGATCCATCTTTGAGGCTTTCTGCATATCTCGGAAACGGTACTTCGTTATTTTCGGACTCGTCGCCCTCGACAAACATGTGTAAGGGGTATTATGGATGTACTTTGACCTTGACCCGAGTCGGCCTTTTTCGTTTTCATCGGTATCTCGGAAACGGAGCATCGTAGAGCAACGTGTCTATGGGGTATCAGGGATGAACTTTGACCTTTACCTTGATTTTTTTCGCCGAGTCGGCATTTTTCGTCGATATCTCGGTAACGGTGTATCGTAGAGAGAAACGGACGTTATTTTCGGACTCGTCGCCCTAGACAAAAATGTCTAAGGGGATATTAGGGATGACGTTCGACATTGACCATAAATTTTTTCGCCGAGTCGGCATTCTTCGTTTTCGTCAATATCTCGGAAACGATGCGTAGTAGAGCGAAATAGACACTATTTTCGGACTCCTCGCCCTGGACAAACATGCCCTAGACAAACATGTCTAAGGAGTATTAGGGATGACCTTTGACCTAGCTTGACCTTGAATTTTTTCGCCGAGTCAGCATTTTTTGTTGTCATCAATACCTCGGAAACGGTGCGTCGTATAGCCAAACGGACGTTATTTTCGGACTCGTCGCCCTAAACAAACATGTCTAAGGGGTATTAGGGATGACGTTTGACCCTGACCTTAGATTTTTTTTCGAAGAGTCAGCATTTTTTATTTTCGTCGATATCTCAGAAACGGTGTGCCGTAGAGTGGAATGGACGTTATTTTCGAACTCGTCGCCCTAGACAAACATGCCTAAGGGGTATTAGGGATGTAAAGTTATTGACTACCGTCCGCTCTTCGGGATCCTCGAGGATAGTCCTCTCTCATCCGAGTCCTTGCGGACGCGCATCCGCTATTCCGGATCCTCGCGGCAGGGCCGCTCACCGGAGGTCGCGGCGGACACGGTAACTACTTCATCATTAACGGTAACCAGGTAACAGCCCACCCGACACTCCCAGGCCTACGGACACCGTTCAGAAACTGGTTCATCACCACGGTGTTAACTGGCGGGGCCTGGCGAGCCGCGGTCTGCCTCGGGGACGGAACCCCGTACAGTCCGACATGCTGGCCAGAGCCTCTGTCACATGTCCCGGGAAGGGAGAGAGCTGGCGATCCACAGGGCCGAAGGCCCCCGAGTCAGCAACTCGTCTCTCCCAGCCCGGGCCTCCCCACGGAAATCGTCCCCAGGGCTCTAGGAGCCCACTACTCAGACCCAGGGAACACAAAGCTCATGGCGAGCCTCGTGTGCGTCCTAGTCTCGATCTTGGACAATCTCCTCGAACGAGTCGCTTCCAGTGTATATATAATACACCAGAAACTGCAGGGCGCACGCGAGGTTAAATCGATCCATTGTTATAGTTTACTGGAGCGTAAATTACAATACGTCGCCGTGGCAACGCACGCTCGAACGGAGCATGTCAAAACAAGGCCAAGTACAGAAAGGCCACATAAATGGCTTTTATGTTTACAATCACCTGCCGCGTGCTTAGGGCAAAATCGCCACATTACCCCCTTCTTACAATGTTGGTCCCCAACATGTTCCGCCCGCGCCCAAAACAGCCAAAACCCGACGAAGGCTTCGCATGGCGGGGTCCGGAAGAAGGCAAGATGGCAACGCCCGGAAGTCACGGCGCAAGACACTAGGACTTTAAGAGTCCCTTTTGGAAGAATGGGGAACTACCCCCGGACTTACGGAGTAAACTATAACGCGCTTTGCAATTTTGAATAAACCCTCATAAACAAGCTAAAATTTTGACCGAGGTGGTCCAAAACCGTGTGATGACCTTGGAAGGTCATCCGTTATAAAAGGACGGTGTGTCGAGTATTTGGAATATCTTTAAGGTTAAACTTTAAATTTAGAAATTTTGTAAAACGACACACCGAGTGATCAAAAGTAATAGTACCTCTAAAATGTTGCCGACCGCCCTGCCGGCCGGCTCCTCAGATCCGCAGAACGGGTCTGAGGCAGGGCGGAGCCGCGGGAGCGACTCCGGCACGCCCGCATGACATATGTACATCTAACAGACACACATACACCTGCGGACAGCTGTCGCAGACAGCTATCAAAGCCAACGCGGCAAGCCGCATCGACTGCCAGTATCTGTATACTACAACCCGCACAGGCCTGTGTAAAGACACGCAGATGGACGGACGTCTGCACTAACATGCAGCCGCCCGCCCGCCCGCACATCTCCAGCACGGCCCGCCTGGGGAATCTACAACTGGCAAAATCACCCGCATCTCGAACACCGGACACGCGGATCCCGCGGGATCCAGCGCGGCATCAGCGGACGAAATGCGAGTGGCACAAAACACATGTGCTACACATCTGGAGATTAATAAAAATCCGAGAACGACATTTTTACATATATATACATGTAACAAATGACAGCTATACTACACGTGCAGCAATGCACGCGGTGTCGCTGCAAAACTCTGTCCCCGGTCATACTGACACACTGCCGTACCAACATACAAACACCACAAAACTCATGCGGAGGCAGTCATTTCCCTCCGGTGACTCCAAATCAAACCATGTATACGGGTAGAAAATAAATTTCTATCCCGGGGGACCTCGCAAATAACTACAGTAATTAAAATCAGTCATTAGCTAAAGCTTCCGCACTGGCGGTAAATGACGTGAAACTAATCACCAAAGCAAGGTAGAAATTGGGCATAAAATTGACAGTAACCACTAACTTGTGGCTTGTACGAATATGTCAGACGAAAACAACAATAAATTGTCATTCTCCAGTCTTTTCAAATATCACAGCAATCCGTCACTGTCAAAATTAGCGCAATCTCTTACACCCCTCTAGCGAAAGCAGAAATCTCCCGATTTCTTACTCTCTTTTGCACCGGAAAGGAAATTTCACATACTTGTCTCACTTTGTATCAGTAAATGAGCAAGAACAGAATTCTCCAGAGACATGCCGCACACTTGTGGCTTATAATCCTCCCATAAATAATAAATGAGATGGAAAATAAACAAAATCACTCCCCATAGCCGCTGGCACGCTTACAGGGCGATCGGACATACCCATGACGTCCGGACAGACAATCGGGCGCCCTATGGGCGTTTGCAAAGCGCCCACTAGCATCCCCGACGTACTGCCCGGCCGCGGAGCGGTGCCCGGTCCAGCCCAGAGCCTCCTCAAACGACTACCGGAGCGCGGAGCCAATAGATTTAGACGCGGAGCCGGCATGGTCCATAACCGCACTGGTTAGGGGGCGAACCCTTCATACCGGCGCCCAATCTAGAGGCGCCCAAAGATGGTGAAAGCAATAGCCGGCGGACGTCCGGGGCTGCCCGCGGACGGAGTCCAGGCCGGACGTCTACCATTGTACGGCGTATTGCCCTTATCCAATGAAGATGAAATTGGAATTAGAAGCCACCACAAGTGTTGCGCATGTAATATACGACCCCCTTCTTAGAAGGAGGCCGGGGTTCCGGTCATTCCGGCCGGACCGCGTATTATAAGGTACGATCCGGACGAGAACGAGCGTCACCCGCTGCCGCGGCTGGTCCGCACACGCGGACTTAACAACCGCTCCATTATCATAATGGATAGTCGGTTTCCTGCCGTAAGAAACCTTAATCTACTATAACCGCAATTACAGTAGTGGCTCACGGGGGATAACTACACCGAAGTGCGTCATCTTAAAGCGCCGCGGACGCCGGACGAGTCACGCGGACGAACCGCGGACATCAGTCCTCATCGGCGGACACTATCCCCGCGTCCAGAGCCAGTTCCCCAAATCCGTGGGAAGACGCTTCTCCCGTAGCGGACGTAAATCCCAACCTCAGTCTGGCCATATAAGAGGTTGTCCCGGGACCAGGGGCGTCCGGCCGAATCAGTAAATTCGTCCGGCCAGCGTAACCGTTGTACGGATTACGCCGGACAGCCGTCCACAAGGTGCGGACCGGCCATCCGCACGTCCCTGGCGCTAGAAACTACAGGAGGGCGGATGCGGAGCGGCGGCGTTACGACATGAAAGTCTCCGCGGACCTCAACTCCGAAGATGGCCACAAAGTAGCCACCCGCGGAGGTAAGTCGTGCGGACTCTCACGGAACGACCTAAAACCCGTCCGTAGTATGATAGACGGGTACCGCAGACGCATCCGCATGGGCGGAAGGTTATTCCCACCCATACCGGGCTGGCGCACGTGGTTTCCGGCGTGGCCGCCCGTCATCCGCAGGTACTGGAGGGAGTGGGGGTACCTGCGGATCGCCGTCATCTGGCTGATAGCCACCCAGCCCATCATCTGACGGGTCAGAGAGGTCCGGGAGGCCCACCATACGGCGCACACGCTCGTCCGGAGTCCGCGGATGCTGACCGGACGGATCCCATACGGGAGCATCATCCGGTTCCGCATCTTGAATTAGCGGATCCATGACAAGCGGGCCCTCGTACTTCTTCAGATTATCGATATGGACAACCAGAACCCTGTCCGGATCGGAATCCCTCCGGATCCGGTAGTCCACATCTGTCACCTGTTTCAGTACGGTAAACGGGCCTATCCACGGCTTAGCAAATTTATTGCCTTGCTTAAGCGGCGGATAATAGTAGCGCACCTTGTCGCCTTCCGCAAAAGCTGGCCTACCCTTAGCATGGGCGTCATAGCCTCGCTTCTGCCGGAGGGCAGACTTGTCCAGGCGCGCGCGCGCGAAATCATGGGCGTTCGCCAGGGCGCGGCGAATCCACTCCACGTACTCCGGACCGCACTGGGGTACTGCGCCGGTCTCTGCCGCAGTTGGATACATAATATCCACGGGCAAATTTAACTCCCGGCCGTACAACATCGCGTGCGGAGTAACTCCGGTCGAAGAGTGGACCGACGACCTGTACGCCATTAAGACATACGGGAGGTGGTCATCCCAATCATTCGCACGATCATTCACAAAGGCCGCCAGCATGTTGAGGACCGATCGATTAAAACGTTCGACCTGGCCATCAGACTGGGGCCTATAGGGGGTGGTACGCACCTTGGTACTCCCTAGCATCTGTGCTAGGTTCCGGAACAGGTTGCTCTCAAATTGCGTGCCCTGATCCGAATGTACCTGTTTAGGTACCCCATGGTACACCACCCATCTATTCACCAATAACCGAGCTACCTCGTCCGCAGTCTGGCGGCGCAGTGGGTAGGCGTCGGTATACTTGGTAAAATAGTCGGATATCACCAGGATGTACCGGAAACCGCGCGGGGTGACCCGGTGGGTATCCAGTATATCCAGAGCTATCCGATCAAACGGCGCGCCCGCCTTAACCGTGGTTAAGGGGTGGCGGCCAGGAGTCGGGACTCCTTTGCGAGCTTGACACCGAGGGCAGGCTGCGCACCACCGGTGCACGTCCAAGCCGCTACCAGGCCAATGAAAGCGCTGTTGTAGCCTATGGACGGTCCTCCGGATTCCCAAGTGACCGGTCACCCGGAGGTCGTGCAACTGGTGGAGTACTTCTTTCCGCAGCTCCGCCGGAAGCACCAACTGCCATATTGGAGGCAGTGGGGTCGGTGGCTCATAGCGCCGGTATAAGAGGCCATCCCTCAAGGAGAGTCGTTCCCACTGAGATACTAGAGACAAGGTCTCCTCCCTGTAGGTCTTCCGCTCATCCTTCGAGGGCTTCTGGCCGGCCTCAAGGGCTGTGATTACCGGTGCCAGAGCTCTGTCAGCTCTCTGCGCCGCAGCTATCTGCGCCGGAGAGTAGCCACCCAAGTAATTAGGCTCCTCATCCGTCGCGTCCGGCTGCGCCGCAGCGGCCATCACCACTGGGGGCAAGGACCGCTCATACTCAGACTCTCCAGAGGACGAGGGTACCCACGAGGAGTACACCGCTGGACTCGAGGAAGACTCGCTGGAGCTGAGCCGCACCTCCGCTTCATATGCGGGACGCCCTCGCCGATATCGGCGGGTCCGCGCGCGGAGATGAGCCCTAGACGCTCCGGCCGCCGTGTTGTTAGAGGGGGCGGCGGCCTGCGGTCTCCCCGGAACGTCCAATTCCGAGTCTGAGGACGAATCCGCGGCTTGCTGGAATGGTGCCATCCCTGCACAACCCGGATTCTTGCACTTATGACAACGGGACAGGCCGTCCGCGTTGCCGTGCAACTTACCAGCGCGGTGCTCTATCTGCATGTCATACTCTTGGAGTTTGACGAGCCACCGCGCCACCAAGCCATCGGCCTCACTATAGTTGAGGAGCCATCTCAGCGAACTATGATCAGTCCGCAAACGGAAATGGCGTCCCAACAAATAGTGCCGGAAGCGCTTGGTCATCGTAACCACCGCGAGCAACTCGCGATGAGTGGTACAGTAGTTCATTTGAGAGCGGCTCAAGGCCACACTCGCATAAGCTACTACCCGCTCTTGCCCGTCCACGATCTGCGAGAGGACACCGCCGAGCGCGAAGTTACTCGCGTCGGTGTCCAAGATGAACTCGCAGTCCGGACGAGGGTGCCGCAGCACCGGGGCCACTACCAAGGCCTGCCGGAGTCCCGAGAAGGCGTTAGCCTGCTCGGCGGACCAAACAAAATCGGCGCCCTTTTCCGTGAGGATAGTAAGGGGACGCGCGATCTCCGCAAAGCCGCGAATAAACCTGCGGTGGTAGCTCGCGAAGCCCAAGAAGGACCTCACGTCCGCCACGTTACATGGCGGAGGCCATTTCTGCACGGCCGCCACCTTTGCGGGGTCTGGTCTCACTCCGGTGCCCGTTACCATGAAGCCCAAGTACAGGATTTCCTGCGCGAATAGCTCGCACTTACTTGGCTTCAATTTAAGCCCTGCTCCGCGGATGCGATGGAGCACCATCTGGAGGTTGGTGAGGGTTTCCTCGAACGACCGGCCATACACGACGACATCGTCGATGTAGACCATACATCGCTTCCAGAGGAACCCTTTGAGTACCATCTCCATGAGGCGCTCGAACGTCGCTGGTGCGTTACAGAGCCCGAACGGCATTACCTTGAATTGGTAGAGCCCGTTCTTGGTAACGAAGGCAGTCTTCGCCCGATCACTCTCCTCCATCTCCACCTGCCAATACCCGGAGGCCAGATCCAGAGCACAGAAATAGTGCGACCCGGCCAGGGCATCGAAGGTATCCTCAATGTGCGGGAGAGGATATGAGTCCTTCCGCGTGGCATCGTTGAGTTTCCGATAGTCCACGCAGAACCTCCACGAGCCGTCCTTCTTCTTCACCATAACCACCGGACTGGCCCAAGGGCTGTCACTGGGTTCGATGATGTTCAAGTCGAGCATCTTTTGCACCTCCTGGTCTATGACCTCTTGGTGCACTATTGCTGCCCGACGAAGACGCTGCTTGAGAGGACGCTCGTCCACGAGGTCGATGCGGTGCTTGGCGACGTCAGTCTTGCCAACCGCACCATCAGGACCCATGAACACATCCGCATACTGCCGCAGCAGTCTGCGGAGCGCTTGGCGCTGCTCTTCATCCAGCCGGTCCTTCGGAACCCTAGATTCCAAATGGTCCGGCAGGGTGAACGGATCATCTCCGGCGGCCGCCGCCGCGCACGCAGCGCGGCAGACCGGATCGTCGGGGATGACACGACTCGAAGCCGCGGGAATAGCAGTAGCTGCTATGCATCCGCGCTTCAGTACAATCGGAGCATCCGTAGGATTCACCACAAGGATGGGCATCGCGCGGGGGTTGGACATGACCAGGGCCCCACCCAGCACGAGCCCAGTTCCTGCGGCGAAACTGCTCACGGGTTGCACTATACACGGACGACCATCGAGGGGCATGCGGGGACGCCGCGGCCTCGTCTCGATGATCATCTCACTCATCGGCGGCACTACTACAGTGCGCGATGTCCGCATCTGGAATGAATGCATCGGGCCCGAGCGGAAGAGGAAGTGTGTGTCCTCTCCCATCCGGAACTCGCCAGCGCTAAAGTTGGCAATCACCCGGTGGACCCGTAGGAAATTCATCCCAATTATCCCGGCCGCTCCGATATCCGCCACGATCGCCTCTGTCAGATACACCTTGTCCCCAAGGGTAATAGGCAGATCGATGATGCCATGGATACGGATGCGGTTGTCTCCCGCTCCGTAGAGCTTGTATGGTCCGGGATCTCGCAACTCAAGGTTGCGGAGTGCGGGCTCCTTCCTAAACGTTCCGGCGGCCACGAGGGTCACCTCCGAGCCTGAGTCTATGAGGAACCGGACCGGCTCCCGTCCGAAGGACAGGGGCAGGTACCAGCAGGGGTCCCTCACCAGCGCGCAGGTCGGGCGATACCTTTCGCACGCGCTGGGCTCATCTACGGAGTCCTCGCCATCCGCCTCAGCCGCGGAGGAGCTAGACTGGTCTCCAAGGACTACTTCCGGAGAAGTCATATCCACTTGGGGTCCGTCCTGCTCATCAGCGGGTGGGGCGGCATCGTTTGCCACCGAACAACTATCCCCGGACGCAGTGTTGGTCGCCACCACGTCCGGATCTAGTTTCCCTGCCGCGGGTTCCGATTCTGCTGTCCCGGAGGACCAGACCGGAAGGAATTCCTCCGTTGCGGGCCAGGGAGAGCTCCCTGGTATCCGCGCGACCGCAGGCGTTCCAACAACTCCGGACACTTCAGCCAAAAGTGTCCCTGCTTTCCGCAGAAGTAGCAGGGACGGTTCTGAGCTGGTCCGGAGGTGAACGCGCAACATTCTGCGGCTCCCGGAGCTTCGAGCCCGGCGCAGTGCGCAATCATCTGCGCGGCGCCGAGGTCGTATTCCTCTATGTCGCACTCGTCCGAAGGCGAGTGCGGCGCGGCGACCGGTGCCGCAGGTGCGGGCGCCCCTGTAGAGGGTGCCGGCGCACTAACCCACTGCTGGGTAGGTTCCCTGGCGGGTTCCCGGACGACCGGGTCCTGCCACGGGGTTACCTGCGATGCCTTGACCGGAGGAGGAGTCGCCACCTGCGCGGGTACAGCCGGGGCCGGAGCCGAGGCTGGAGGCAACTGTCTAGGACGGACAGCCATCTCAAGCGCAAGCGCGGAGTCTATCGCCTCCTCCATCGATCGCTTTTCATGGGTGGCCAGCCCGTACGCTAGGTGGTAAGGCTGGCCATCGATGAACTGATCGATCAGCATCGTCTCGAACCGTCTGGAGTCCATGTCCGGGAAGGCTTTCCGGCCGAGTATGCGTAAGCCGTACGCATAGTCTGTCACGGACTCAGTCGGCTGGCGGATACGCGCCTTGAACTCTCGTTCAGACTGCCGCCGATTGGTCGTCGGCGGGAACAGCAGGCGAAGTTGACGAGCAACCTCGCCGAACGTCACTGTTCCTACCGGCAGACACGGCATCACGCGGAGAGCTTTCCCTTCCAGGCTCCCCGCGAGGACGTGTCCAGCCTCAGGCTGGGACCATCCTTCGTACACGGCGGTACGCCATACCTGGAGCAAGTAGTCCTCCAAGTCGGCGTTATCCCCGTTGAACCGTTTCCGCCACGAAGAGTGGTCGGGCCCGTCATCGCGTTTGTTACGCGCCCGACGTGCGGTCCCGGCTCCGGGGTCGTCCGTGTACTGCGGCAAGTTCCGCGCGCTTCCCACGCCTGCGGCGGAGTCTGCCGGAGCAAACATCGACGCCGCGGACATAGGAGCAGGGAAGCTCACGTTTGCCGCCGGGATCATTCCCGCTGAAAACCCACTCTGGCTAGGTGCGGGCGGGGCTCCCATCGAACCTACTGGGTAGGCTCCAGAAGGGGCGGCAAAGCTTGGGGCCGAAGCCGCCTGTTGCCACTGCCCGTCCGACACACTGTACGTGCCAGGGTAAGTCGACCACGCGGCTTGCGCTCCAACCGTCGGAACGGTCGACGCGGTCGCCAACGTGGTGCCTCCGAGCCGCGGGGCAGGCGCGGGTCCCATTGCGGGGGCCACTGGCGCCTGCGGACTCGGCAGGACTTGGGGAGGGGCTACTGGCCCAGACATCCCCGGACTTAGGGTGACCGACGGGTCAACGCTCGAATGCAGCTGATTCCGCTTGAACAGTACAAGCGCCTCGGATATCAGCCACCTCTCCCTCTCCGTCAAAGGCCCCGAGTTGCCTTGTGACAGCGGAGAAGGGGAGCGGTTCCGCCGGTCTGATCGTCCCTGATGGGGCGACCGGGCGCGGTCATAGCGCCCGAGGGGAGCCAGCTCGCCAAGCGCGTCGGTGAGCTGATCCACCACACTGCCCGGTGCGGACCGACCAGAACCCATGCCAGAGGCCCGCGAGGGAGCCCACCCGGCCGGGTGCGGCATCTGGTAAGACTGGTCCGCTCGTCCAGAAGGACCCGCATGCATCGGCGCTCGATTCCGGACGCTCGAAGGCGTCTTATGGAAGGGTGCCGATTGCCACGGATCTGTTCTGGGCGCGGGCGGGCGCGGCGTAGAGCCGTTGCCAGCTCCACCCACCGCGCCTAACACGTCAAGGTCCGGCCTTGACGGCAACTCCTGCTGCGGCCCCGCGGGGCCCGACTCTACGTCCGAAGACGGAGCCAGGGACGCCGGAGTCGTCTCCGCGGACGGGGTCTTGTCCACGGAGGTTTCCGCGCGTTCCTTCCGGCCGCCGGAGTCGTCCGGAGACGTCTCACGGGGGCTGTCGCGTGACCGGGTGTGGTCCGCGACACTTCCACCCTTATCCCTCCCCTTGGATTCATCGGCCTTATCTTTGGCCTTCTCTTTCGCTCTCGTCATTTTTTCGAGACGTCCTTGAGGAGCGGGCGATCCCCAGGGACTAAGGAGGCGACAACACTGTGACGGTAGGCTGCGATGGAACACTGTCGGACTGATCCTGGTCACGGCACCAATGTAAAGTTATTGACTACCGTCCGCTCTTCGGGATCCTCGAGGATAGTCCTCTCTCATCCGAGTCCTTGCGGACGCGCATCCGCTATTCCGGATCCTCGCGGCAGGGCCGCTCACCGGAGGTCGCGGCGGACACGGTAACTACTTCATCATTAACGGTAACCAGGTAACAGCCCACCCGACACTCCCAGGCCTACGGACACCGTTCAGAAACTGGTTCATCACCACGGTGTTAACTGGCGGGGCCTGGCGAGCCGCGGTCTGCCTCGGGGACGGAACCCCGTACAGTCCGACATGCTGGCCAGAGCCTCTGTCACATGTCCCGGGAAGGGAGAGAGCTGGCGATCCACAGGGCCGAAGGCCCCCGAGTCAGCAACTCGTCTCTCCCAGCCCGGGCCTCCCCACGGAAATCGTCCCCAGGGCTCTAGGAGCCCACTACTCAGACCCAGGGAACACAAAGCTCATGGCGAGCCTCGTGTGCGTCCTAGTCTCGATCTTGGACAATCTCCTCGAACGAGTCGCTTCCAGTGTATATATAATACACCAGAAACTGCAGGGCGCACGCGAGGTTAAATCGATCCATTGTTATAGTTTACTGGAGCGTAAATTACAATACGTCGCCGTGGCAACGCACGCTCGAACGGAGCATGTCAAAACAAGGCCAAGTACAGAAAGGCCACATAAATGGCTTTTATGTTTACAATCACCTGCCGCGTGCTTAGGGCAAAATCGCCACAGGGATGACCTTTGACCTTGACCTTAAATTTTTTCGCCGGGTTGCCATTTTTCGTTTTCGTCGATATCATGGAAACGGTGCATGGTAGAGTGGAAAGGTCGTTATTTTCGGACTCGTCGCCCTAGAAGAACATGTCTATGGGGTATTAGGGATGACCTCTGTCCTTGACCTTAAATTTTTTCGCCGAGTCGGCATTTTTCGTTTTTGAACTCGTTGCTATAGACGAACATGTCTTAGGGGTATTAGCGATGACCTTTGATCTTAACCTTTAATTTTTTCGCTGAGTTTTTCGTTTTCAGTGATATCTCGGAAACGGTGTGTCGTAGAGCGACACAGACATTCTTTTCGGACTCGTCACCCTAGACAAACATGTCCGAGGGGTATTAGGGATGCCCTTGACTTTGACTTTATTTTTTTTCACTGAGTCGGCATTTTTTTTTGTTTTCGTCGATATCTCAGAAACGGTGCATCATAGAGTGAAACAGACCCTGACCCGATTTTTTTTTGTGAGTTGTCATTTTGTTTGTTCGTTTGGGATCTCGGTACGGTGTGTCATAGAACAAAACGGATGCCATTCGTGGCAAACATATCATAAATGTTATAGGTTAGTCTCTACACCGAAATGCCTCCAAGGCATCTTTAGGCCTTGACGTCTAGTTACCCTCGCCCCGATAGGGGCAGAGGGTATTGTAATTGGGTCTGTCCGTTTGTCTGTCTCCCTGTCTGTCTGTCCGCGCACATATCTCGAAGGAGAATGGTCCGATCAACATGAAACTTATAGAGATGAAGTGGTATCTCTGTGGCTCGGTCCTCCTCGAATCTGGTCAAAATCGGACGAAAACTGTTGCCATGGCAACGGAAAATGTAAAAATCAATAATTCACCATAACTTCGGTTCTAATCAAGATAATTTTTTCTAACTAATTTTGTATTTTTCTATGGCCAATTCTTGATCATCTGATGTATGGCCATTGGTCGTACGACCAAAACTCTCCATTATCGCCCGATGTCGAAAAATTGGGGGTCACGGTTTCGAATTTTTTTGGCCAGCGACGTTTCAGTGCAAATGTCTGCGCTCATAACTCAAAGGCAAACGGTCCGATCGATTTGAAATTTATAGAGCAAGAGTGCTATGGTGGTGGCTCAGTCCCTCTAAAATTTTGCCAAAATCGGATGAAAACGGTTGTCATGGCAACGGAAAAAAGAAAATCACATAATTGGCTCTAACTCCGGTTCTACTTGATATTAATTTTTCCAACTATTTTTTATTTTTCTTTGGCCAATTACCAATCGTTTGGTGTACGACCGATGGTCGTACGACGAAAATTCTCTATTATCGCCCGATGTCGAAAAATTGGGGGTCACGGTTTCGAATTTTTTTGGCCAGCGACGTTTCAGTGCAAATGTCTGCGCTCATAACTCAAAGGCAAACGGTCCGATCGATTTGAAATTTATAGAGCAAGAGTGCTATGGTGGTGGCTCAGTCCCTCTAAAATTTTGCCAAAATCGGATGAAAACGGTTGTCATGGCAACGGAAAAAAGAAAATCACATAATTGGCTCTAACTCCGGTTCTACTTGATATTAATTTTTCCAACTATTTTTGTATTTTTCTTTGGCCAATTCCCGATCGTTTGGTGTACGACCGATGGTCGTACGACGAAAATTCTCCATTATCGCCCGATGTCGAAAAATTGGGGGTCACGATTTCGGTTATTTTTGGCCAGCGACGTTTCAGTGCAAATGTCTGCGCTCATAACTCAAAGGCAAACGGTCCGATCGATTTGAAATTTTTAGGGCTGGAGAGAAATGGTAGTGGCTCAGTCCCTTCCAAATTTTGCCAAAATCGGGTAAAAACGGTTGCCATGGCAACGGAAAAAAGAAAATCACATAATTGGCTATAACTCCGGTTCTAATCAATATTAAATTTTCAACTTATTTTTGTATTTTTCTTTGCCAATTCCCAATCGTATGGCGTACAACTGATGGTCATAAGACCAAAACTCTCAATTATCGCCTAATTTTAGTTACTAAATCTGAAGGGCGAGGGTCTGCAATCTCTGATTGTCTCGTTGTTTATGGTTTATTTATTTCATTTCACGACAAAATCAATGAATAATACACAAGAAACGCAGTGTACAAAACAATTCACCAAAATTTTACACCGTCAACCCATAAACGATCAGACCAAGGCACTCAAATCAAAATATAACATTTTCACCGAAAATTTTCTCCAATGATTAATTGTAATATTGATACAATAGCATAAACATGCACTGTGGAATTAATTCAACATTTTGTATCAATGAAAATATCAGCATATCAGTATATTATATAAATGTAAATCACAATTTGATATAATAATAAACATTATGTACGAATTTCCATGGTAGTATAAATTAAATCATTTGACGTGACGAAATATAACCGTACGGTCCGAGCTCGAGTTGTGCTCAATATTCCTTTCGTGTGTCGAGAGTCGAAACTGTTTTGGCTGACGTATGAGGTACGTCAGTCTCGAAATGCTAATGTCACTGAAAGTTTGGTGTTTTGCGTGCTTGCTTGACTTGGTTTCTACATACTTGTTGCAATCACTACATGCATTAATCACTTTTCTGGAAGAAAAAAAAGGGATACAATAATTTATCATCACAATGACGATATGACTGCATTCACTGCATAGTTTAATTTCGGGAGTGAAACTATCAATTGGGAAAATTTTTATTTTATAATATCACAAGTATATATGATAAAATTATTATGAGTTACACACCATGTTTGGTTTGATTGCCTTGATTATGTGTTTGAAGATGTGTGTTGATGGAGTTCTCGTACGATGGGGGCTGGTCCACCTCACTGGACTCTATAGTTGACCAGCTACTGTATCCGGCTCCGGTCTCGTAACCTGCATAACAATAACGAGAATATAATTAATATTGCGCATTGATTTTTAAGTCAGATTTCCCACTGGATTACCAAGAAAACCTGAAGAAATCTGACGATGCTAAGGCTGACCTGGTGGAATTTGCGGGAGGTTTGGTGGATGGACCCCGGGCACGGCGGTGTACGGAGGGGCAGGGGTGATGATGTAGTTGCCCTCCGCCAGGGTGTTGAGACCGGGCGGGGGATGGACGCCGGGGGAGAGTACAGTGACGTAACGCGGCTGTCTGTCAGCCCCGGGGCCCGCCACGAGGTGATCCTGACTGACGACGGCCGGGTTAACGTGACCGCTCTCCAGCCGACGTCTCCGGGCCTCCGCCATCTCCTCCTTGTGCGCTTTGACCAGGTGGTACATACGCACCATGTCCACCAGCCACCCCACACCCAGACATCCCACCGTGAAGAAGTAGATGAAGCCCCAGCCTACTCGGCGCAGGTAGAAGTGATGGGCCCCGAAAAGCCCGGCAGGCACGGCCACGATGTAACAGTCGTCCAGCCGTCGCTCCGCACTGTGGGACCAAGCACACGAATAGTTAAACCAGGCTGTATATACTGGCCCATACAATCTTTGTGTCCATCGAAAGCTGAGGCAGATAATAAAGACCTATAGGCCTGATATGTTGAAAACTTACAAGCCTTTGCCTTCCTTAATGCGTTTGTTAGAGTCGGCCACGAGCGCCCAGAGCCTGAACCAGTCGATGAACCAGCCGAGACCGAAACCACCCAACGTGAATGTGTAGAACAGTCCGAATGCGATTCTTCCAAGGTAGTAGTGGTGGCAGCCTAGGAGCCCTGTCACTGGGAAGATACACAGACGGTAGGCGTCGGCCAGGCGTCTCCGAGGCCTAGGCGGAGCCACCACTAGGGTGGGGTTGGAGGCCAGCGAGTCCACATACGCTTTCTGTTCCTTGTTATGCGCATTGAAGTCCCTCACCATCGAGTGCATGCAGAACAGGTCCATCAACCAACCCATACCGAACAAGCCGCATGTGAGCAGGTATGTCACCGCCCAACCCCACTGCCGTAGGTAAAAGTGATGCGCTCCTGGAACAAACCAAATTTGAACAAAATGTTTTCACATAATCAATATTCTGAAATACATGTATGAAAAAAACTTCTGAGCACAGAACAAGACAACATCACTCACCGAAAAATCCCATGGGCAGCCAGAGGATGTAAGCGTCATCGAGTGTCTTTGTTTCTGTCTGTGTGTTGCCCGACGCCTTTGCTTGGTTCGCTCTCTTGACGAGGACAGGGAGTCTAAAGATGTCCACTGCCCAGCCGACTCCGAACAACCCGACCGTCAACAGGTACAATACACCCCAGCCCGGACGCCGGAGGTAGAACTGGTGAGCGCCCAGCCAGCCCAGTGTCAGCACCAGGATGTAGGACTCAACCAGGCCGCGCTTCTTGAAGCTCGAGGTGTCTGTAGACGCCGGGATCGGTGCCTGGGTGGTTGGTACGGGTACCACCTGCACGGGCACCTGCACGGGTACCTGCTGTACGGGAACTTGCTGGGCACTGGCTGCCTGGGCTTCCAGGTACTTCTGCTCCTCTGAGCCTCCCATGTTGAATGTCCGGATCTTGGTCAAACTATTGGCTGGGTGTGGTATTCACACGAATGTAATCCGAGTTTTTTTTTTGCAGGTATCGATATCGATGCTGCAATATTACTTTTTCGGACACCAATTCAGCAGTTGGTGATAAGATAATATTTCCACAACAGACCGCAGTGTTGAGCGCGAGCTCGGATTGAGATCCCCGGTCACATGCTCCCTGTTTTATTGATTTGTTTGACTTGCCTCACGTGACAGTGACACAGCGCGGTGTGTACCTGGCCGATCGTGATCTTATCACTGACGTCAGGCGGTATCTAGCCGCGATAGTGCCCTTGACATGGTTTATGTACATTTGACAACCAACAGATATTACGGGATGGTGATTGGTGAACCAGGTTTGGTCCAAATATTGTCGTGAAATCATACAAAAAGAACGCGAATCCGTCTTGACTAAAGTACCGCCAGACCTTGAGAGACCCCTCTACACAGAGAAGCTTAATTTAAGATAATCATTATACTCTTCTGGTGTACGTTTTCATTGTTGATAATGAGTGATATTGCATTAATAATCGATATCCTATCGGTGATAACTTGCAGCAGTCATTTCAAGGGTCGCGGTGACAACAAAAAAAGGAATTCTGAATTATTGAACATACCTACACACCTAGACTTTACAAACATTTATAGAATGTACATGTATGCCTCACACAAACAATATTTCAAAAGGCCTTATAATATTTCATTATATGGTGACAACCACCATAACGTCAAGAACGGTAAACATTCTGCTCATTGTAACCTGGACGATTACAGTCTTGTTCTAAAAATAGCAAGGCATCAAGCCCATGTGATTGAAAAATCGTGTTGAGGAGTGCAACGAAAGGGTTGAATTTGAATCAGGTGATGTAGACCTAACTGGGTGATTTGTATGTGAGTTATTTCCTGGTACGTATCTCTCGTGCTTTTTTATTGTTATCTTAGGAATATTTATGGACGACTTCACACCAGCGAAACCGACTAACGGAACGCGCGTTCCCTCGATCAAAGATGGCGAGCGGTAGGTTTTGCTTCGAGCAATTTTCCGGCCGATGCAGTGATTTAGGGCGATATGTGCATGTGATCTATACATAAAACAAAAATATAGATTGGTTAATCAGGTAAAGCACCTGCATTAGATAGTAATATGGGTGTATCACGTCGAAAATGAGCTGATAAGAAAACACGAAGATCAGCGGAACGCGAAGATCAACTTTGCAAACGATTAACGGAACGCAAAGAATTGACCTACGGAACGCGAAGTCATGAACATGAAATTTCCAGCTAAGAATTAATTTCTGAACTGTATCCATATGTTTGTTCACTGTAGTGTTGAAGGTATATTCATATATTTCAGACATGGCAGTTGTTGACAGTGTTATGCACCAGGTAGGCCTATATTAGATGAAGGTCAAATTTAACGAAAAATATAATAATGAGGTGTTCCGTGCGTGACTATGAAATGCAGGTCCATGTAGTCCTAAATGCAAACATCACTGACATGAGCTTGAATGAGTTATTGTCATTTATAGCTTGAGAATTCAGATGGTGAGCCGCACTGTACGCAATTCATCATGCTATACATCACGTTACATGTATGTTATCTACCGGTATGTTTATTTGATACCGTACTACACACCTCACAATATCTTAACTGGACTTTACAAACAGATATGTACATTCAGAATATTATGTCCAGAGTGTGCTTTGATGTACACTGAGGAATGGAATAAGACAATTACTATTAAATGGAAGTGCTTGATTTTAACCACACGCGAAATATTACTTATATTCTAATATCAGTAAGATTTTGTGATGAGTGTAGTATGTTAAGTAGGCATAGCCTATAGGCCTTCAATTATAACTGACTACAATGCATTTTACATGAACGTGCATAAGTTTTCCATGGTATCGTCGTAAGGAAAATTTACAGTTCTCATGTTTTTCAACATAGTAGCGGAATAGGGTGCTGACTGATTCGTACCGACCGGTACTTGGTGGACAGTAATATCTCATGCTGATTTTTCTGCAAGTACACACATTTTTATATCACTATTACAATGTCATGAAAATGTTAAATAGATCATGGATAACCATAAAACGTTTTTGTATCGGTATAACTTTTTTGTGCATGGGGCAATTTTCAGTGCAGATCATTTTTCGTGTTTATAAATCAAGGTCAAAGCTTATAATTCGAAGCTGAAACGTATACATTGATCATAAATTCCTCAATGACTGTCCATAATACTAATTTCAACCATTACAGTACTGATCTGGAAACCATTCTGGTTATTTTATGCTCTTTTCGGTCTATATTTAAAGAGTAATTCAAACCATATACCATTTCGAAACATATGGCATATAGGGATACTAGTGATTGAGAAAATAAATTGCAAAGGTAAATTTTTTTCGGCATAAAAATGACCAAGTCAAACGCCAAAAACAAAAACGAACAAGAAAAAACACAAAATAAATAACACCCACAAAATTTTTGGTAGGGCCTACTTGTACTATTGATACTAGTATATTACATAATCTGGCCAATTTTATTGGGAATTTTAGGCCTGCAATATTTATATTTCAGGGAGAAAATTGGCATTCGTGTTGAAATGTTCTTCGAACACGATACATTTCCTAAATTGAGAAATGATAGTAAAACATCACAATGTTCCTAATTTTATAGTGAGGAATCCTCTTCGACGTTATGAAAGAAACACACGTGTGCATACCAGTTGTTTTCACCTATTTGTTGAGTCACATGTTGGTTTATTCATTTATTTCATGCAACATGGTTTTGCGCGTTCCGTTCATCGGGAGATAAATTGTCTGGCGCTTTCCGTAAATCATTGTTTTGCGTTCCGTTAATCAGTGCGGGTTTTCAGCGATAAGAAATATTCATTGTTTATGCGTTTTAAGTGGCATATAACCTGTTTATTATGTCTGCTGTCCGGAGTAATATATTCTTCATCTACATACAACACAAACCATACAAATAACATGAAATATTCCATGTTCTTCGGCAAAACAAATCGAAGCAAAACCTACTGCTCGCCATCTTTGATCGAGGGAACGCGCGTTCCGCTAGTCGGTTTCGCTGGTGTGGACTTGAGCGAGGAATCGCGCGCATGCTGCGACCTGCTACAGTAAAATTATATGAAGTATATATGTAGGCCTATTTATTGCGGGCCAGGTTGTCTATAAATCCATAGACACAGAAGATCTCTCTTCTATGTCTATGATAAATCTAACGTTTAATAACGTTTAGTCTTATTCGCAAACTGAATAAAACTTTTCACCTCACGTCAACTGAGCTGATCGATTCGTTTGTGAAGATGTTTAGGCCTATCACGCGTGTAAATCACAAGACTTACTGGACCAGATACATATATATGGTTAGGTAGTAGATATCTCATCAAGACAGACAATGTGGTGGGTGTGAACCGATGTGTAATGAAGTTATGCTGCAAACGTCCAAGTTATTTACAAATATTATTACGGTATCGAACTTTAACCCGTCAGTGTTGTCCCTGTGTTATTCAGCAATTCTTACACTATGACGTCATCTGTATAGGGGAAGCCCAGGAACACCCCTCAGCATGGAGGGAGAAGTTTATGAAGATACATACAAAATCCTGGTGCTAGGAGATAGCAATGTCGGTAAAACATGTCTGATACATCGTTTCTGTGATCAAACATTCCAAGAAAATTATATTTCAACGATTGGTGAGTTCGAACACAAAAAGTTTAAATGGGATTCCGTTGTCCATTCTCTATCCTACGGAAGCGTATTACCGCCATGCAAAATTTTTTTTTATCTCGCCATGGCGAGTTACTATTTCGCCGTGGCGAGTTACTATCTCGCCATGGCGAGTTACTATCTTGCCGTGGCGAGTTAGCTATCTTGCCATGGCGAGTTACTATCTTGCCGTGGCGAGTTAGCTATCTCGCCATGGCGAGTTACTATCTTGCCGTGGCAAGTTAGCTATCTCGCCGTGGCGAGTTACTATCTCGCCGTGGCGAGTTACTATCTTGCCGTGGCGAGTTACTATTCTGTCTTCAATAAGATTGTGACGTAGCCCCCAAGAGTATCTGAGATCAATTTCAAGGTTACCGAAAGATGAGCCCTTCACATAATTATGGCTTCCTACATGTTTAGCATATATACGTTCATATGAACCCATAATACGAACTTATAGAAGCTTCCCAATGGTATCTTATGGCCAATCTGCGCAATTTGGTGTAGCTATAACTTTTTTTCGAGCACTCGAGGTCTGCTGGAGTCAAGTCTATATTCATCCGAAAATGGGCCCAAGTACCGTACACTGCTCCTTAATACTACTCGTCCACTGAAACTATACCATTTAATCCGTCTCGCACCTTTTTAATCCTTATTGAATATAGAGGAAGGCGCAGGATATGATACTTGGGCCCGAAAATGCACCACACATTAAGGTGTGATTGTACATAACTTACCGGTGACTGCACTGAGGCACATTTCCATTGACTTATAATGTGAAAGTAAAGGTAACAAAATCGCCAAAACAATACAATCCCCTGACCTAAAACTTGGCTAGCACACACACATATATACTCATGGATGATGAACCGAGACATGGTTTCATAAATGATATCACGAAAGCTGTGCAATTTGATGATTGGATAAATCATTTTATACGTTTCACCAAAACGAAGATTCGAGTGTTCTGCTTGACAAGCACTGGCTGTTGCATATATTTATTCCTTGTTGTCGTCAAAATAATGAGAATATCTACGGCTATACTTTTTGTGAGATGAATCCAATGAGCTGAACATTCATAATCCCAAACACCTCGGTGCACCTGAGTGCATATCACCTGTGAGTTTTACTGGCCTCACTAGCTATTTGCTGCATAGCATAATCCTTTCGCTCGCATTGTTGTGAATGTATTTTGTAGACTGAGAAATAGGTCGGAAAATGACTCATGAAAACGTGATGAATTTAACAAATTTAACATAGCTTAGTAAGAAACAGAGTCTCTGTTAGTAATCCTTGAGTAAGGTGCGGTATTTGACTTTCACCATGGTGATCTAACCCCCCTCATTGGCTAGAGAGGCCCCTAGCACCAACTCAAATATACTATAGCTCACTAATGTGCTCGTACCGCACCTTAAACGAATCCTTGATGGCTGAAAATCAGAAAGGCAAAGTTTCACGTTGATTGGAAGTGTGTAAATTCATGAATTTGTTACCTTTATAGGCCCAAGTACCGTACACTGCTCCTTAATACTACTCGTCCACTGAAAACATACCATTTAATCCGTCTCGCACCTTTTTAATCCTTATTGAATATAGAGGAAGGCGCAGGATATGATACTTGGGCCCCTTTATATTTACATTATAAGTGAATGGACAGCTGGTCACTGCCAGGTTCATGACGATCACATGCAATCAATCCTTAAATTGCATAAATTTAGGAAAGGATAGGATAAATACCTATCCTGTCCTAACCCTAATTCTATTACTACAAATCCAGACTCTATCATGAAGCATTCAGCGTTCAGGCGAGATTTTTACAAAGTGGCCATCTCGGGCCAATAATGGCGGAATTGAGCGTACAATATAACGTGTACTGGATAGATTCTGGATAGAACGTTTTACGGTTGTTTGAGCTTATACGGGACCTCAAAAGTTTCATTTAGAACCTTTTTGAAAGGTTCTTTGTGTGGAACCTTTTTCGTGGAACCTCAAAGGTTCTTTGTAAAGAAAATTTGGAATTATGAGATGAGGTTTTTGTAAAGGTTCAACGTGGGTTCTTTCACAACCAGTGAATTGATGCTTTTGGGGGTATTTCAAGGTACCATCAAATAATCTTTAGTATATGTGAAGAACTCTCCCTGACACAAATATGTTTCCATCCAGAAATATAACCAGTTCAATATTGACCCATTTCAGGTTCTTTGCAGGTTAGGCAAAGAACCTCCAAGTGGTTCAATATTTGTTCACTCCAAAGTACTCAAGTTTCTGAATAGAACATTTCAGGTTCTTCATAGAACCTTTCAATTGTTATCAAAAGTATATCCTGGTTCAAAATAAGTTGTTTGAAATACATCAATTTCATATTGAACCTTCGTAAGCTCTATATTTAAAAAAATAGGTGTACATTTATTTATACACATACAATCCTTTTTCACTTTTTTTTATACAATCCTTTTACTCCATTCATGTAAAACGAACCTCATTAGAACCTTATAAGTCCAAGCTAGGAGTTAATCAGTCCAAATAAGCCTACAGGGGACACTGCTGAGACAAATGAAGAACCTTGTCCATCCATGGAACGCGGCAGGGTTCATGGGTTTGGCGTCTGCTCATGCCGAACCAAAGTCCTCGTCCCACTGAAGTTGCTCACCTGGAATTCGGTCTTCCTGTTGGCTCTGGCTTCCAGGCGTCCTCGTCCCACTGAAATTGCTCACCTGGAATTCGGTCTTCCTGTTGGCTCTGGCTTCCAGGCGTCAAATGGAAGTATCCGTTGGATCTTCCCAAGGTTTTCTGGTTGGAGGATGGCCTCAAGGTTTCCTTGCATGTCATCCCCATGATCCCTTCCTTCCTAGTAAAAACTTAGCTAGCCTTCTCTTCATCGTTGGCCTTCACGATCCCTGCCTTGGCTTTGTCCTTAGGCCCGAATCTGGAGGAAGACTTCTATGCCCGGTGCGAGCTTTGCGCTTGTAACTTAAGTGAACAAAAAGTCTTCGTGCTGGCAAACGTCTATTGTTCATGTCACATCAGTCGATATTCCACTAAGACATACGTTCCACTTCCTACTCGTCCTGGATTCAAAAGTGTATCAAAATTTGTCATGACCTAGCCGAGCAGGACTCCACTTGTTCGTTTGAGGTAAGTGCCCATGGACGAGATGTGAGGGTTACCACCTCGAGCCCGTGGTAGCCGTGCACGGTGTAGTCATCCTGTGAGGTGGATGTGGCCCATCTGATATACAATGCGTTCACTTGTACATGTGTTGCTGTTCCACGGTTTCGAGTTAAGGTTCGTTAGGGAACCCACTGGAACATGTTTTTCTAAGAGTGAATAATATGTATCTTGCTGTGCAGAAAAGTCGCAGATGTCATCAGAGCGACATTGTGAAAGCTGCCACTAACGTTAGATATTAGGTGCATAAATATCAATGACTTTGAAAGAATACTCATGATTTAGTGATCCAGTACTGAGTTAGTGGCACACATGTAACTTGAGTGCATAAATGGCGTATCTCATACCAACGTAAGACATTTTGGGCGTAATTCGTGGATGAGATTTCGCATTATACTCTATAGTTATCTCAAACACACACTTTGGGAGGGGATGTCGATATTCGACATTCTCGTCGAGTTACTTCTTTTCTCCATCCACATAGATCTATATTCAATATTTCTGGAAAACGTCATTTGTCGTGTCTAGGCATTGCACAACCAACTCGTTCACAATCCCAGCGATTCAATGGAAATTGTCATCCCTAGAGCGCATACAGGCCATGCGTGTCAAGAGGGTTGATTTCTTTATCATTCCATCATCAACTCATTAGACAAAATCGATAGGTGTACATCAAATGTGTATGCAACAATCAAAATAGGATGAGAATATTTGGGGTGGGGTGAATCCATAGTATCTGCCGACCTACGTTTGGGGAATACAATGACACACCGATGACGAGACAGTAACTCGCCACGGCGAGATAGCTAACTCGCCACGGCAAGATAGTAACTCGCCACGGCAAGATAGTAACTCGCCACGGCGAGATAGTAACTCGCCACGGCGAGATAGTAACTCGCCACGGCGAGATAGCTAACTCGCCACGGCGAGATAGTAACTCGCCACGGCGAGATAAAAAATTTTTTTTGCATGGCGGTAATACGCTTCCGTACTATCCCGTGTTCCTGTTCGGGTGGTTTTGTAAATATAGTTTGATAAAGGTTAAAATAAAAAGTACTTATTTACTGACAGGAATAGACTGTAAGCAGAGAAACATCAACATCAACAACAGAAACATCCTTCTGCGAATATGGTGAGTAATATGAACTCAATATCATTTCCTCTGCTATGTCTTTTGTGACAGGCAATGTGGTATTGGGCCTATTTATAGGCCACAACCAGTCCCCGCCGCTGATTAGTTAATCGGCATAAGACATTTTGCAATATTGCCCTCGAAGCCCACCGTGTCAGTCAACAGCTGGTCAACATATTGTGGCACTGTGCAACATTAATTGTTTCCAATATTCATTGTGTCCAATGTTGACTGCTCAGGCAAAACGTTTACTGCCACTGTCAAATTTACTTATGAATTCATAAGTAAATTTGAGTGGTTTGGAGGGGAGCATGAGGAAATGTTCCCACCGAGCAGACAACTCTTCCAGTCAATATTTAAAACTGTATATGTGACAGATTGCCAAGATTCGAACCTATATACATGTAGTATAAATTGACAAATTGTGTTCTAAAGGGACACGGCAGGCCAGGAGCGATTCCGAACCCTAACTACTGCTTACTATAGGGGTGCACAGGTAAATTCAACTCGTAACTGTCAGTAGATTGAAAGTCAGTATATAATAGTTATATTCACGAAACATGTCAGAACTACAGAACATATATTCATGTAGCATGTCAGAACTATATTCACGTACATGTCAGAATATCTTACAGAACTGCAGTAGGCTTAAATACTCTGATTTACACACATTTACACCGTTTTTTGGCTGATATTTTAACGATGCTAAATGGTATCCTATTATAAATTGGCATACTTCATCTGGGTGTCAAATAGCATTTTCATAACGAATTCCAGACTTCTATCACGAAAATTGAGAAAGTTGGCAATCTACTAGTACCCCCACCGGACTTCACTGCATGCATTTCTAGGCCCGCACTCGATTTTGTGCATTTTGTCGCTTTTTGTCGCTTTTGTCTCTCTAAAATGTTTTGTAGAATACACTCCACTGTCAAAATTACAACAATACTTTCAATCCTACTGGATATAAACACGACCAAATCCCAGAATTTGCTCAGATTTCCGAGCTCCCATTTTGGGATAATCTAACATTGGGTTAGATTACCAAATTTCTTCAATTTTCACGTAAAAAAGGTGTAAATCTTTGTAAACCACGGGAATTTTCTATATTATGTTTTTTTTTTCAGGGTATAGTTCTGGTTTACGATATCACAAAATCAGAAACATTCGAACATTTAACCTATTGGATGAAAAACATATCAACTGTAAGTACATTTATAGCCATGTATACATGTACCATATGTACCATACATGTACTTATTTGTTTAAAAAGCTATATATCAAGGCCTATGTAATGTATTATATTTTGACATTTAATTCTTGTTTTTGAAAAGATGGCGTCTTCGATGATCGGAAAGATTTTGGTCGGCAACAAATGTGACCTCGCAGATGACCGTCAAGTAAAGACAGAGAAAGCCAAAAAAGTACGCTTTGTAGGCCCATCTGGTACTTTTACACGAGGAAACATCTCACATCTTGATTGCTAGTGTTTCAATTATTCAATGACCGATTTTTTAAATACCAGTTTGCTGCCAGTTTTGATGATGTGGATCACCTGGAGACCAGTTGTAAACTGAACACCAACATCGATGAAGTGTTCATGCGACTAGCTCAACAAATCTACCTGACGAGACAGAAAGTAGTAAGCACGAATCGACAAGCTTGGGGTTGATTACATGTAAATGTAATCAATTATAGTTACAATTACAATTGATTTCCATGATCACAATTACAACTACAATTACATTTATTTTCAATGTAATTGTTTACAATTACAATTACATTATGAAAGACACTTCCCAAAGCTATATATTACGTTGTAACATGATATTCTTCTCAAGATGTAGATCAGATGGTTCATATTACCGCCATAATATGACACTAGACATATTACCAACTCATACAATCACAAATCATAAATCACCACCAACAAATTTATATTTCTTATATCTGGTGAAAACATTGTATGGCTGTATGCACGAAACTCTGATTAGCTACACCTTGTTTAACCTTATAGATGTATCTGGATCCTGCATTTTGTTGTGAGCTTGTATAAACATTAATCAGGTCAGTCATTGACATAATGACATTCCACATCCAGTCAATTTGGCCGGTTTTATGGCTTTTAGAATGCTGAGCCTGGAAAAAATAACGTTCATCATGTGGCAGTGAAAGTTTAGGACTTCGCGTACATGTAAATATTTTCATGTGAGTTATGGTTTGTGTCCATGTATTAGTAATCAAAATGTAACTGAAATGTAATCAAATATTTGATTACTTTGTGGAAGTAATTGATTACAATTACAATTACTTTCTATATTGATTACTTGATTACTGATTACATACGATTACTTTCAAATGTGTAATTGATTATAATGATTACAATTACTCAATGTAATCGACCCCAAGCCTGCGAATCGATCATGAAACGTACATACAGGTACAAATCGGAATGGTTCTATGTGAGACCTAGATACACATCTTTATTCGGGTATTTTCTTTCTATCACAGACAGAAGAAAAGAAACAGCGATTACAACAGAGAACGCTCAGTGTTAAGAGCAATGTTAAATCGAGGAGTGAGTGTTCTTGCTGAACGTGAGGTACCAAAAAGCGTTCCACATCTTATATTTCGTATGCTAAAACATGCTATACCTGCCGTCATGGTAAAAAGTCTCTCAAGTAAGGTTGTCAAACATTCAGTATGTCTCTGTATAGAGGATTGGTGCTAAAATATACCATATTTTACATTTACACCAGTACCAACATATTCTGGATTTTTATTCTATACATGAAATTGCATATCTTTGTTCAATGTTCATTGTGAGTTGTTTCACAAAAATGATTTTGATTCTTATGTACGAATTACTTTACTATTATAATGTGCCTGCAACTATTTAACTCTAATGTTTGCTATGGTACATGTTTTTGCCATGTATTTACTGATACATATATTTACTGTTATATGTATATGATTACCACAAGAGTTCTATGAATAATAATAACACAAAAGATTGCATAACTTTTCACTTTGCTAACATTATATTTTTGTAACATTTTACTCCAAAATAAATTTTCATATTTTCATTATATTTTCGTCTCTTATTTGAAAAATACAGACAGGTTTAAAATGAATTATTTCTATGTAATTGTGATCGAGTGATATTTTATAATAGTGCGGGTAAACTTGGAGCACTCTAATTTTGACAAACACACTGAATCTTGCGAATTGTCATAATTTTGTTACAACATATATACCGATATCTTCATAGTTATGAGATATTTTCGTACTCTGTCAATCACATAAAACTATCCAAGCTAACGTAGGCATAGATTTTGGCATATGACATAACCCATGTCTGGTTGCGGGTTATACTAGTACATGTAATATGAAATAATAGTTCATGTAGAATAAAATAATATTTTATATTACTATATGTCATACTAATAATATGAAATAATTTATGACGAATTTGTCAAAGTCTCGTGACGTATAGTGTTTAACCCTTTCACTGCCGGAGGCGACTTTGGTTCACAAGGGGGTTCACTGCCGGAGGCGACCAGAATTAGGGGAAATCAGGGCAAATTAAAACACGATAAATTAACCCAAGCTACAGAATAGTAGGAATGGAAAGTGTTAAGAATATTCCCCAGTGCTCGAGTCTTCGCTCCAGTTTTTTTTATGCGTATATGCCTATATCCTATAAGTGCGATTCTAATAAGATTCTATTACATCAGCGTTATATCAGCGCGTGCAAAAAATCACTGCCTGGCCACACAGAGTGACAATATTTGCGACCCCCGCTGTACCACACAAGCATCCCTGATATCTGACATGAGACATTGTGAACTACAGTTCCCAGCATAGTAAACGGGCCAAGCCCGCACAATAGCGCGCAACGTATGTCCACCGTGGAATCACTCCCTGCCCGTCACTGCGGGAGATCTCGCAAAACGGAACCAGCTGAAATTAGTGCGTTTTTAGTATATCCGGGCCCGGGCCCGGACAATTAGATTTATGTTCCAGTAGTAAAATTTTGAAACTTAAATTCTGTACATTGTACTTGGAACAAACCCACCTTGTATATTATTGACATTATTGACATTAGAGCGTTGGGGGCGAAGCCCCCAACCCTCTACATGTCTATGTGCTGACTTTTTCATGGGGGTTTCATGCCAACCTATCGACGCCCGTTTTGGCATATAAACGTTTAGACACCTACTTCAAATGAGAATTTTCTTCGTCCTTGACATAAAATCTCTCGAATTGATGGCAAACTTTGAATATTCCACAGATGTATAATGCATAAATCGATGTGCTAGGTTTGAGAAAATTACGCAAAATGCTGAGATTGTTTTGGAAACGTCAAAATGGCGGAGCCGATGGAAATTGACGTTCCCAGAATGCAAAGCAAATTTTACCGCAATGACGCGTATTTTGGAGCACACAATTTTCTGTGCAGCAATTCGTGCATGCATGTAAGCTTGCGTGTGCCGTGCACGCATTCTTCGGTGTTATGAAGTGAACACAACGATACGTCTGCGATGCCACGGCTACATTTACCTTAATTTGACGGACCTTATATGTCAAGGTGTTGGCTTTGCGAAGCCTTCGGACAATCCTTTATAATTTAAACTGGTCTTCTCATTAGCCCAGTGTAAATATGTTATTTATTACTGAGTATGATATAAGATGCAGATATTCCTTATAGTTTCCAATATTTTTAAGGATATTTTATTGAGGTTCAATATCATTTTAGCAGGCGTGCAAATGTATCTGTTTCATTGAGTTCAAAATGAATGTTTACTTATGAGGCCTATGCTTTCATCATAATATAGGGTATGGGGGGGGGGGGGGAGGGGGGAGTAACGTTGAGTAGTAGGCCTATATATTCAGCTGTCAGGGTGCTGATGATGTGCTCGAGCTCTAATGTCGACTCTCGCAGTTAGCTGCATTTTCTTGTTATAATGGAAAGTGTTTTCACAGTAAATATGTTATTTATATATATACTTCATAATTTCTTCAAAATAACTTGGCAATGTGATACAAGATCCGAAACAATTTTTGGCGGTGAAAGGGTTGAAGCGCATATAGGAACCACGTCACGAACACAAATTGTATCTCCTGCATGAACGAAGGTCGGGGGATACTACGGATTTGCGATCGTAGCGCCGCGTTCGCAAACACTTTCTTGTGAGCGCTCTACAGATTGCATATCTGAACCAATTAGGATGAATTTTCACAGGGACATGTCTTATGTATAATAGGCGGCACCCCGTACAGCTCGACGGTCTGCCAGAGCCTGTGTCACACCATCCCAGGGCGAGAGACTACCGATCCACAGGACGTGCGCCCCCGGATCGTAGCCCCCACCTCCTGGGCCCCCAATTGGAAATTGCCACCAGGGTCCTCGCAGGAACTCTTAGCCAGGAAAAGGGGCCTCCGAGCACATGGCCATACCCGCCGTCGTCCTCTTGCCTTGACTGCTCTGAGACAACTCCGATGAAACAAGATGGGCTGCTAGCTATAAAGGTAGCACCGCACGAGAGCAAGCGCGTGACGTCAGACCCTTTGTTAGGTTCCTGTCATTCTCATTCCACCAATAAGGGCTTCATGGGAAGACAGCCAACTGAGGCTATGTGGATTTCCATAAAATAGTTTTTGTAATCCCTCATGTAAATACACTTAAGTGAGTCGAAATAAATTATATTCTATTCTATTGCAGTAATACCACAACTTGACACAAAAGTCACATAACTCCAGAACGGATACAGGAATATTGATTCTATAAAAACGTACATGTAGCACATTTTTCTTTCTGATTTTGCATAATAACGATACATGATAATTTTAAAAAGTATTAGGGATTATTTGCGCCGGCAGTAGTAGCTATACAGAGCCTATACAGTTTCATACATATATATGTTGCTAAAATAGGTGGTATACTCAACTTTTGACATATATAGTCTATATATATATACCTCGCCCAAAGGCTCAGTCTGGATAAGGTGACCCGTGCCGGGAAAAAGCCATACCGCACGCAAAACAGTATCACATAACATGCGTTGCATTCAATTTGAAGTCATGCTAACATTCTAGCCAAATATATTTGATAGATAAAAAATATATGCTTTGAAATTTGCTCGAATGAAAAGTCGCCTTCGTATGGACCGATATCGCTAGTCATTTTCTTTTTTTTTATTTCTCGCTTGCGATCTTGTAGACTACCATCGCTCAAAACATAAACGTAAAGCTTCACGTGTATATGCTCAGAGAATATATTTTCTGTGATATGCTCAAACGTTACCGTAACAGAAGTTCAACGCGTGCGTGTTGTTCCCGTGAGATAGGATTCGCACTGCCACCTGGCGATTGCATTATCGTCCCTGGTGAGTGATACGAGAACTATGGCTGCAAGGTTTGTGAGACCCGCAGATGGAAAAACTCCTCCTGCACTGGATGATCTCCGCAAAACTCTCTTCAAATCACCAACAGAAGCAGAAGGATCAGGTGCCTCTGATGCATCCAAACAATGGCACACGTTTCAAATTAATTGTCCCAAAACATATGTTGAAATTAGGATTTGAGCGATAATGGAGTCAATCACCATACATAACAATGAAACATGTCAAAAGAAGACCGAGCCGAGGAAGCATATGTTGAATGTTATGAATCATATTGTTTGACTCGTTTAATATGTTATTATGCAGAGCATAGAGACGCAGCGAGTGGAAATGCAGATTTCTTGTGTATATTCCTCTAAACACGTATTATAGTCGTATTAATTATTATCATGTTAATGGGCATATGTATTACTGTATGTATATGATATAAATACACTGCAATGATTCTGATAGATCTAGGCCTAGAAGATTGCCAAAAAATATTGACGAATACTTGCAAGCGGTTGAATAAAAAAACTGTCTGAATCAGGCTCATGGACAGTCAGTGGGCCTAGATCTATGTGTGTAACAATAAAACTAAAAAAAAGCTTTCATCATAACCAATTGTTGTTATTGTATCTACATATTCAGAAGGCTCCTTTTCCACTAGCTGCGTCCCTATGGTCTGCATAATAAGATATTAATATGAAGGTGTGTTAAATGCTACATCCCGAAATGTTGACGAATTTAGGACATTTGGCTCGCATGCAGATAATCAACTCACTGATTCAGCAGCACTGTAACCTGAATTAAGACGCGGTGAGAACGAACGGGAAGATAGCTGTAACCTCAATCTAGATGCAACAGTTACTATAGGAGATTAAATGGGAGTCAAATTACTCAAGACTTCTGACATGAGGTTTGATAGGTAAGAAAGGTGACCCATTATGGGCGATATTTGTGCCTCTAGATAATCAATATAATGATTGAGTTTATGAGTAACACAAAATCATAAATGCAGAAATTTCATCATGACCACTATTATTTCTGAACTTGACAACTTACTATAAGAAATTACCTGGGAATACATATTGCCCAAGACTAACTGCATGAGATTCAATGGATATTATGTGACTAGAATTTCATGAGCGAAATACACTTAAAACGGTAATTACAGCTGTATCACATAATGAAGTTCTTTAGTTGAATTTTTAAAAAAACACACATTTTTCATAACCGTTTTGATAGGAAACTAACTTCTGTGAACTGTGATAATCAACGATAAGAATATATCAGTAACACAAAGTGATAAAGGCAGATACAGACAACCCCATACTTGTTGTGTTGTGAATAAACTTTCCAACAAAAAACTTTCTTTCATAACCAATTGTCATATTTATATCCAACCAGTGCAACCACTAACTATAGAGGATTAACTGAGATCAAAATTGCCTGGGAGATTCATCTGATGACCTGCTAATTCAAGACAACAGATCAAGACAATATATCTATTTGAGCCAACAATATGCCTATGTAGTGTCAAGCATCACATACACACACAGGAAAATTAAGAACGAATGAAATTATGAGCGATGGCAGTGCTGCGGATTACATCAAACATTGATTTTACTGCACAATATTGTGGAAACAACGCCTACTGGATGACTATTCAATTTGAAGGTGTGAAAGTGTGGGTCACACTGAACATACCTCTGAATAACATTGTATCTGTAAAATCGTGGTTGTAGCATATTATTATTTTATTAATATCATCTATACAATGGACAAATTTTATCGTCATTATTATTTGTGACTATTACATATTGCATGTACCAAACAGAATAATTTCACTCTGATATATTCATCACTCGTCAATATCAGAGTGGTTGACTGAATGTGTAGAGATACACAATTATGTCAGTATAATTTTGACAGCGCATATCTTTTTGTTGTTATCCATGTTATCGGTCTGGCTTCCTATTGTGAAAATAAAATTGAGTGAAATACTGACCGAAGTCTTTTTTATTTGATCAGCAAAGAACACGGTTTCATGTACAATAACCTATACTGAACAAAATAATATAAACGAAAAAATAAGCCTATTTGACATGGGGAGGTTATATTTTGTCCAGCATGTTCACTGTACAACTCGGCATGAATGAAATTACTTATAAAGTAATGGGTGTTTAATTTTCTTCCCTATACTAGAATAACTGTGTGTATCGCCAAGTGTATGTCAGGCTCCAGTCTTTTGTGGATATCAAAATGTTTCTGATGCATTCAAATAAATCTGTTAACAGGTGGAAAATACCTATAGCCGTGGTAAGGAAAAAAATATGTTCTTGTATAAATGTTCAACAAGTGAATTCATTAATAAGCAGAGATATTTCATTGTACCAGTTCAATATTTGGAAGAAAATAATGTTGGGCAATATTTAAAGAGTATTTTTTTTATGTGCTTGCAAGCATGAATTTGAGCGAAAATTGCATAATTTGAACTATTCACCATCCAGCATCAGGCATTCAAAAGCCCTTTGCGTTTTGAACAGAAGGCGCCAAAGTTCTATATTATACGCACGAATACGGCATAACTCACTATCATATACTCGTATACAGTAGTAGGCATATACTGATTCATGTATGCATGTTCGCGTGACGCTATACAGAAATCTACTTTTCTGCTTGCGTGAAATTACGGTACCGGGCGGCCGTTGTCATGGAGTCGCGTTGTGATGTCTCGCAGATGCAGTCTCGTTGTTTGTCCACGACACACAAAAAAAGACTGATAAATGTCATCTTAGCTGCCGTGTTCATGTTATATACTCGAATAAAAATTGCAATAACCGATTGAGGAACGCTCGTGAAACCATATTGCGAAACGGTGCTTCGCAAAAAAAAAAAAAATCACTGAGCGGTGAAATTTGCTCCCAGATCGCTAGGGGTTTCCTGTCTAAAAAAAACTTCCGGTCAAAACTCGCAGAGATGAAAATTGTGATCATAGTAGTTGGGACTATCTTTAGTTTCTGCTGCTTTGGTCACAGTTTGGTGTTAATTTCTCGGACATGCAATACCATTAGACGCAGTTCGGCGCGCTTCGCGCGCCTCGCTGCGTTATTAATTGATAATGATTGATGAGTTAAAATGATTCCCAAACTGCACTCTCTTCATATAATAAAGGTTTTGGATGATTTCGTGTGATGCACATAAGAAATGCATATTTTCATCCTGTATGTGCATATCAAATGTCATTTAGCTTTTTTTTACAACTTGCTGTTCCCCAGATGTCAGCAAAGAAATGATGAATAAACTCCAGATAGAACATGACATAGAAGCCAGTCTAAGGGGCGTCATGAAAGGTGAGTCCGGAGAGTAAATAATAGGACGTGTTCTAATTTCTAAATGTTTTCAAAATGTCATACTATTTCTGATATATGAACACGAAACAGAATTGTGTATTTCTGATATTTTCCTTTGAATGAATTTGCAGATTTACATGAAAGTCGAATGAAGGATCTTCGGGATCTGCAGAAAGACATTGCAGAGGATAACTGGAGATACACCCCAATAGAGAACCTCATTGGATTACACTGACACCTACACAGTATTGACTGAACCCGAGCCTATAATGGACATCGATAATCAAATTATATAAAATCTGTGGTCATATTTCGAGAATGTTCAGGATCTAGTCATTTTGTGGGACAGTCATTGCTGTAAATTATTTATTTCTAATACAACATTACATTTTCATCCAGCAATTCATTGTTTTCCAAACGACTCCAAATAATCATGATAATAGGGATAGTTTGTGAACAAGAGAATCTTGTAACAGTTATATGTTGCCTTGGCTGTCAGTGACCACGAATTTAACCTGTAAGGATTAGCGATGTTTGTAGGGGAGTTTCAGCAATATGTCGAGGTATTTTATTGAGTTGATAAATCATATGCAGTTTGGGTCCTCTCATGTATCAGCATACACAGTTTGTGTGCCAGCCCGTAAATCGGTCATAATCGTGATTTGTTTGCTTTCGTCCTGAGCACCAATGTGGGCCATCTTGGACGCGCTCCACGTCGCTTGGGCTGGTACATAGTATTGTATGAAAATGTGTTTAGATAAATAAATTAATATTGAACAGGACTTGTGCAAATATTCCTACCGACACTTGATTTGTTTGCCAGTCATTGTATAGGGTATTAAATCAAATGACCTATGACCCAGAGCTCAAAAGAGTGGTGAGTCATCTTTGAGGCCCACTGCATATCTTGGAAACGATGCATGGTAGAGCGAAATGGACTGTATTTTCGGACTCGTGGCACAAGACAGACATTAGGCAAACATGTCTTAGGTGTATGATAGGTGAACTTGGCCCTGGTTGAGATTTTTTTTTGAGTTTTTGAGCATTTTCCATTTTTTCCGAGTCAGCATTTTCCATTTTCGGCCATATCTCGGATATGGATCGTAGAGCCAAACAGAGGTTATTTTCAGACTCGTTGACCTGAACAAACGTCTCGCAGAGTTATGTTGAGTGAAACTCAACCTCATCCTCTAAATTTCCCGCTGAGTCGCCATCATTTATATTGGTCAATCTTAGTAAAGTGAAACTAATGGTGGAGATACATATGAATTTCAGTGGAAATGCCATAAGGCATCTTCAGGCTTTGACGTCTAGTTTTACATATTATTTTGTGTCATTTCTTCATTTGGGTCCATTTGGTTTTGCCTATTTTTGGTCAAATGTTTCAAATACTGTATTTGGGCACCCAATGCACAAGTATGAAGTATTGGATCTTCAAGATACAATTGTTTTTTGTGTGCATATATCCATTCATGATAAGATGTTCACTGTGAAATAGCGAAAATGAAATTTTTGTATATATTTAAAGCTATAATCACTTTTAGAATTGACAAAATGTATTTATTCTGCAGTAGCTGTTTTGTCTGTAGAATGAGAAATCGTAAAAATTTGGGTCTGAAATGTGTATTACGTGCCTAAATTGAGTTGCCAAATCAAGATTCAAATTCGGGCCAGTCAATCTTGCATCAATTTTTTCCTCAAAGCGGCCCGCGTTGCGAGCGAGTTATACACACAGTCTCATGACGTCATCAGAATCGCCACAGATATTCATGTGATTTCTCCTGTGAAATAGCAAAAATGAACGAATTTTTGTATATATTTAATCTACAAAGCAACACCTTCATGTTTGTCATCAGAATCGCCACAGATATTCATGTGATTTCTCCTTCATTATAAAGAAAGAATTGTAGAAATATTTCAATTTATCATTTGTGTGGTACTTGCTAAATCAGCAAAAATGACAATGTGGCAATGTTCAAACCGGAAGTACAAATTATTAAAAATATTATTTTAGGGCCCTATTTGTACCAATTACTTTCCGCTAATTTATTTCGCTGTATTGATAAATTGTAGACAATGAAGATCATTTCTTTCAAGAGTACACACTACTGACTACGCAAGAGATTCCTAGAAGCTTTGAAGAAGCAACTTACAGAATGATTTAGTTGTATAGAACTTATAATGTACATTTGCATTGATATTTCAAATAATTTATTCAGCTTAAATATACATGTAACATATCAGTTATCTCAACAACGTTAACAAAGATATCACAGTTCATTGATAATGAATAAAACAGCCAGAAACTGAAATATTGATGGGAGGGGTTGGACTTGCAAACATAGCTTTACATGTGTATGAAATAGGTTCTCCCCATTCACTGATACAGTGGATCATGTGTTAAAGACCACCTGGTCTGAGAGACCACCCTGTGTTTTAAGACCGTTCCACTTGGTCCCAAGTGGCCTTTTATCATGTAAATGAACCTGTCATGAGAGACCACCTGTCATTTGAGACCACCTTTTGGGGGTCCCTTGGGTGGTCTTAAAACACAGGATCCACTGTAATAAGTGAAACATATTTTGTTGAGAAACATACGATACTTATAGTTCATACTGATCTAATAGCTCATATAAATAACGCCTAGCATTGGAATTGTTTGACTACTTGAAGGTATTTATATAGTTCTGATTTGTAATACTATCAAACACATCTGGCACAAAGATTTCAACATAAGCTTGCTTTCAAGAGCTAGTCAGCTTTGACACTGAGTGCGTCCAAGTTATCCGCGGCTGCTTGCTGTAGAATCCCCTTCAAGTCCTGCAACAGGGCAAAATTGCAACATGTTTGTCAGCTCTTGCTACTAATTCTAATATTTGGAATACAAAGCTCCTTGAGCTGATACCAATGCACCTATGGAGGTTCAGGATGCACTGGTAAGCAACTGTATCACGGGGTTACGTACCATTGCTCTGAAGGTGTTACAGGTGGAGATGATGTCCTGGATGACCGGGTGCTCTATCAGCACGGTGAATGGAACACTGTCAAGGCTCTCACTGCCAAGCTCTTGGTATACACCAGCCAGTCGCTCCTTCAGGGTATGAGAAGTTTTCGTGTTATCGCTTGTGATATGATGGTCAAGATATGTTTATTTGTTTAAAACTGTCATGGACACTGCACAGGGATACATACTCGAGAAAATGCATCCTCTGGGTCAGAAGTGACGCTGAAGCGGTGACTGTCACCTCTCATTATCTGGCCGTGGTGCAACACCTGGGAGATTACACAGAAAATTGAATCAATAATCTTGACCGAATTAACTTCACTGTCGTACACACATAATGACTTACATGTATGTCAACACATGCAAGATTTTATCATCAGCCATCTTGGAGCCTTATGCTGCGTTCAAACCAACTTGTGAAGACGGTGTTTCCCAGTTCACCACCAGTGATTTGCATTCAAGCCACGTTACCAACGGTGTTCACCAGCGGTGAAGTGGGAATTTTTTTAGCGCCTCCATTTTCACCACCAGTGAAATAGCTGGCGGTGGTTAATGATGCTGCGCTCAAACCAACACTCACCGCCTGTGACAGTCGACATCACCGGCGGTGTGCACCGTCATCACAAGTTGGTTTGAACGCAGCATTAGTTACAAATTGTAGAACAAAGGTCTGTAGCTTAGCTCTGACAGGGTACTATCGGCCTAGCTGGAGATCGAGTACTGACCCGATGTAGAGCGTCGAGTGGGACGACCGCCCGGGCAGCATCCTCCGGGATATCGTCCTTTGGGCGAGCCGACTCTTCGGCAGCTCGTTCGGTCTCAGCATCTACGGCCGCCAGACTGTCAACCGGGAAATAGAGGGTAAAATGTATGACTCAGGTGCTGGGCTTTTGCATAGGAGATGAGAATAGTGAAAAAAACATCATCAGCAACAGGGGAGGATAAATGCAACTGCTATTGGACATGCTTCGATGAGGTACAAGTAAATCCACGACTCACCTTGCCTGACTTCCTGGACGTGATGGTTTCTTGATGACAATGCGTTTGTCGGAGAGGTGCGGCATGTGTGTGCCCGCTGCGACGCTTAAAGCTCGCAGGAACCCATCGTATGGGTCGGACGCCATGCAGAAGTACAGCAACTGTCACACAAAAAGTTTCTGGGATGAGCTGATGAAAGTTTTTTTTATTTCTATTCTCAATGTCAGTAGTAGAGATTCTGGTTTTAAAATGATATTGACAAGCAAGGCACAGGAATATTCATCATCGAAACTATACATTACTGTCAAAAGACTAATTTTTGCAGCTATTAATTTGGCGTTTGTGAGCCCCATGTTATATGGCGGAGATCTAATATGGCGGTTTCAAAACCACTTATATTTCTTAACATATATCTAGTCAATTTGGCGGATGATTTAATTTGGCAGTTTTTCCCCTACTGCCAAATCCGCCGAATAAATTGTCCACCGAAAGTCGTTTTACAGTATGAGGGTATGTGAACTCGTGTACGTGACCCGATTACTGACCATGCTGACATAGTCGAGGCAGGGTGGATCTTGGCTGTGGTCAGCGAACAGGTCGAAGAACGTGGCTTTGAGGTTGGTGAGTCGGTCATAGGGCAGAGGTTGTTGGGGATCCTCAGGGGTGGTGGGGGGCGGCGGTGCAAACCACAGGTCCATCTGGTTGTCATGGTGATGAGGTAATTTATTACTAATGTATCAATGAGAATGTTATGGGCAGGCACAAGATAATCAACATAAAATGAACACTGTTTCAGAATTGACCTATCGCCGAACCAGTTTGTCCGAGTCTTTTTACGCCATTTACGACGCATTCTGCAAAACGTTATTATTGACCAAAGAGAAGTTTGCCGACGTCATTTGTGAAACTCGGACAACTTTTGGGGGCTTTGGCGATAGGTCAATTATTTTAATTTGGGATCAGTAAAGCTGACTATATTACGATAGCATGCCCATAAATCAATGTATTTACACAGTGTATCAGTCTTGCTACTTGCACTGACACACATACCGCGTCATACTGCTCGCGAGTGACGGTTCCGTCACCGGTCTGGTCCATGTTGCGGAAGGTGTCGAGGGTCTGGAGGAGGTCTGACTGGGTGGGTGTGGGCCACGGCTGCGACACTTGTAGGATGAAGCCTCGCCAATCCACGTACTCCGCGTCAGCCGAGGCCGCCAACGCCAGCGACTCCAGCTACAGGGTCACATACAAGGGCAAGTTAAGGCTTTGTAAAGGGCATTCTGCCGGACTAATGACTCGGGCCTCAATGGTTGTACTATGCTCACTGAACAAGATGGAGTGGTGTGTTTGACACAAGTGGCCAGAGGAACTGACCTTATCTGGACCAAGGTTGAGCCAGACTTCTGGGAACTGCTCCGAGCCATGGGTCAGCATCGTGAGGTCGGTCAGCACGTCCTGGAAACTCTTCAACGACAACGTGCCTGTCGGAGCTGTCAATGCAAACTGGGAACAGCAAACAGACGGGACATTAACTGCTAATGTATCTTTCACTAGATGTTGAGATGGTTACCATTTGCAGTGGTGTTATAGCTACCATAGGCACAATTCATTTGGTTGCATATTATGTTTTAGCTGCCATGGTTACCTGGTTGTACATGTTGATAATCTGGTTAACCGTGAAGCTGTCTGGGTTGACTTGTTCCACAGGAGCGGGACGTGGAGGTGGTGTCGGAGTCCGCAAAACCTTCACATCCTAGACAACACAGAACAACAAAAAGGTTCGCTACAATGTAGATATCTCCGGAAAGGATCAGCGCAGACTGCGGTCGGTACTAGTAATACTTGTAGTGGCTTCAAATCAGTGTACGCATGCAAATTAAGGCACTTTTAAAATACATGAATTGTGGTACTCAGGAACCTTGGGTTACAAGATTTTAGTTTCAACATGCATGGCTATCACGATCATTACTTGAATAGTTTTAATTATCATGTATTTGAGAAACTTTCATTTATTTACAGAAGGTGGATTGTAATGAAATATCAGACTGGCATATGTGCAGTGTGCTCCAAAACAATGCTGAATCATTTTGTGAAGGTGCGTGCACTTTACTATCATGTCCATACATGTTTGCTGGACATGAATAATCTTAAATCTATCGTTTTTTTCTGCAATCCCATATCACTTTGGTCAGGGGATTGATCAGAATATTTTTACATGCAAAAAAAGTACAGATGAAAAAGAGAAGAAATGTGACGTAAAAGGGACTGTGGTAATGCAGAAATGGTTTTAGTTGAACAGGCAGTATTGGTTGTAGAGGGGTGCAGTTCCTCATTGTCCTAGACTATTACAGTAATCATAATTGGAGATGAGTTAAAATACAAAGTGGGATGGTTGAAAGTTGGATGGTTGAAATTACATACACTCTAAATGTAAAATATTAAAAATATTTAATTAGAGGGAAAAATTTAAAATGATACAATATATACCGGGTATAGCGTTTGAAAGGTAATGATAACTATGTGTGAGGCTGTGAATAGCTGAGTAGTCATTTTGATGTACCCACAAAAGCAGGATACAATGGCTGTGAATGGATTTATCTACAGAGTGATCATACTAGATCACTTTGAGCAGTGAATGTGTTTGGAGGGTTGTGAAGTATGGGGGGGGGGGTGGGGGGGGGGGGTGCTAACACGGTGATAATTGTGAATTTGTACCTCGCCAGACAAAATATAAACTTCCTGAAAGCATAAGTTCTTCATAGATTGAGGGTATTTATTTTACAATCAAATCATCAGATTTATAGAACATGCAGATTAAGCATGATACTAGTAACTGGTGTAGTCCAGTCCATTGTATGGAACGCCGGTACGACATGCGAGAAGTGACAAGCGACATGCGAGAAGTGACAAGTGAGAAGCGACATGCGACCTGCAAACTATAAATTATGCCTTATTCCGTATTAAACCATGGTTTAATACGAAAAAATGTGTAGGACATTCAAGTTGCATTTTGTTTCACGCAAGTCACAGTTTGGGAAGTTAACTCGCATGTCACAGTTTCATAGGCTAACTCGCAGGTCACATGTTCGTGCTGGCAATATTTCTCGCATGTCACTTCTCACATGTCACTTCTCGCATGTCACTTCTCACATGTCACTTCTCGCATGTCGCACCGGCTTTCCATACCATTGTCATGTTTCGTTCCAAGATATACATGTAATTTGGGAATCCGTAACTCCGTCTTGAGCAACGTGTACTATAAAATTTCCATTTTACTTCATTGGCATGTGTTCGGCATGCTCAATTTATAGGTATGATTATAAGAACAAAAATGACTTGTGTACAATACATGTACTTGTATTGAATAGTCAGTGACAAGAAACCTAATGTTGGTACAACAGTGAACTTCGCAGAATATGCAACTTTCACAAACAGCTCAATCCGCACACAACATGTACTCCATTATAGCCATGAAACATATTGTTATGTTCAGCAAACTTTGCAAGTCACATTCAATACTTCAAGCAACATATCACACTATAGCCCATCATGTGTTGTCATTAACTTGTCACATATGCTAACACATACCTCATTGACCATGAACTCCTGTTGCTGAATTGTCAGCTCCTGGCGGATTTTTGTACCGTTCTCTATCGCAAATCTCATCACCTCGGACATCTGGTCAATGCTGGAAAATACAAAAGGTCACTGTCAGTACTACGACTATACCAAAAATGTCTTCTCCTTTTTCCTGGCCTATCAAGATTATGTATCGCGTCAATCCACTTCCTTCTCATCTGTTTGAGGAAATCACTGCAAGTGAGACATAGGATTTCCTGCTTGAATCACCTCAAAATCCAAATACACCCCATGGACCCCAAACACCCTAACCTCTCCATCTCCTTGAGAAAGCGAGCTCCGAGCCAGTCATCCATGTCCTTGTAGGCCAAGTCTGCCTGCGTCTTCAGGATCTTGATGAGTTCGCTGCCGATCAGACGAATCAGCTCCATACGCACCTTGGCAGCCGCAGCTAGAGGCAAGGAATCATCAAAGCAACGTATGACAGAATCTCATGTTCATGGTCCATTCATAGATACTGCAGTTACACTATGGCACCAATTACCTTTCAGCACTCACCTGAAGCAGAATATGGCTAATCTGAGAATAATTGTTGGGTAACATACCTTCTTCTTGAACAGCAGCGAAAAACTCCAACTTGGCTCTCTCTTTCATCAACTTCTTCTGCTTCTCTTCATCACTCTCCTCTTTTTCTGTGGAAAAATGCACTAATTTACTAATGGTAATCTCCATCATGTAGGAATCTTGGATCTATTTCAAGTGTGTAGTCTTTTGAATGGAAGACACTCATGAAAGTATAATGCTCCGAACGTCTACATGTGCACTGTGAAACAAACAATTCACTCTAATGATGGCCACAACACTGAAGTTACCTGGAAGATCTTTGTATAGGCTTTGTATGTTGATCAATCCGAATGAATATTGTTTATATGAATGAAAAAAAAAGTTTTTAGATGCCCAGCTAACCTGGCGTTGGGGTCTCCTGTGCTGGGGTCTCTTTCCCGCGACCTTTTTTCGGCGAAGGACTGCGGCTTTTCTTGCCCCCGCCCTTGCCCTTGGCTCCTTTCTTCTTGCTGTCGGCGGCGGCCTTGAGTTTCTCGGCCTCTCGCTCGCGCTCCCTCTCGCGCTCGGCTTCCTCCTCCAGCTCTCGTGCGGCCTGCTCTGCTGCCATCTGGTGGTGTTTGTACAGAACTACAGCTCACGGCTTTGCATACTAGTTGTATATAGTGCAATAGATTTCTCCATAGGATCATAGATGGCTATAAAGTTATCAGCTAGGTATGGGGGTAGCTAGAATACCTGTTTATACATAATTGGTGATACGTCTTAATGGGAACTTTCTTAATTCAATCACTGATTGGTAGGTATAAACCTTCCCAATTTGAATAAGTTTGACTGAACAATAGGCAGGTATAAACATGAACAACACTAGTTCATGCCAAGTGATTGTAGGAAATATCTATTGAAAATAGCATATCATGTGGGAATGCACAATTGATGGATCAACAAACTATTAATTGAAAATCAATCACACATGACTATGCATCAATGTCTATATGACTATAAAAAAATCAACTATCATGGAATCTAGGATCTGGACCGAATCTAGACATAGAAGAGATGAACTGCCAATTCGCAATAACTGACCTCGAGCTTGAGTCCAGAGGAAGGTGGGTATTTTCATGGTGTTTTCATGGAAAACTGAGCGTCAAAATGCGTCAAACACTGTATGTGACGTCATCACTCAGAAGTGGTCAAGATTGAATAATGGAAAGACGTTGACAACAAAGTGAAAAAAACCGTTCCTCTAAACTTTGCGACGTCAAGATCAATAACTACAAACAAAGTGATATCAGAGTTGGCAGTTCTTCTCTTTCCGTTCCATGTCTGTGACCTAATCTACTTAACATATAAATTTCCCAAATTTTAATTGTAAATTTGCCGTTTATTGTTATTACTCACCTCTAAACTACTACATGCTCCTTTTCGATCCTTTGGATCGTTCTGGATAGAAATTCGCGTACTGAAAGCAAGGCACGATCGTCTGCCTGCATGACTCGAGCGCTCCTTTTGCCGCCAAAACCGCCGCGCATATGCGCGCGCAGCTGCGCAGAAGCTTCACTTTTCTGTCCAAAAAACGACAAAAGGAAGCCCCTAGCACACAACTGGCGGGGATGGATGGGAGGGCCTTTACTGTAGTAGTTTAGAGGTGAGTGATAACAATAAACGGCAAATTTACAATTAAAATTTGGGAAGTTTATTTTATACATCACCAATCTAAACTACTACATGCTCCTTAGAATCAAAGGATAGGCGGTGGAGCAGTAGTGCTAGAGAGTCATGAAAACAGACGATAGTCTTGATTTCAAGCGAATCGCTAAAGTGCTACATTTTCGATATATCTTTAGTAAAATAATAAAGATACTCACCTAGCGGTGCGATCGCTTGCCTCCGACATGCACGAATTTCTTCTTCACCCATCGGTGGAAAACGGAACTCTACTTGAGACCGTAACATAAAGAATTCAAACACAAACACAAAGTGTTGCTTATATACACGTGCACGTTAAAACCAAGACTTTTCTGTCCAGCTGGTTCAAACAACAGCTTGCGCTACGACCAGCGGACCCAGTCTAAATCTGGACGACTGGTCGGCAGCATTGGACAGATAGAACCCGATGAATGTCGTAGAATTAGTCCACATTCCAGCCCTCACGATATATTCCAACGGAATATTCGACCTGACCGCCAAAGACATCGAGATGTGTCGGATTTGGTGGGACGATATTTTGTAAGTGACTCGATCGTCAGCACCTGATTCCGCATAGACAGTCCTCACTACAACCTTCACCCATCGGGATAGTGTAGCTGTGGAGATATCCGTAGCCCTATTAGGCTGATAGGAAATAAATAATCGCTTGCGATCTTTCCTGATCGATCTGGTACGATCGATGTAGATTTTCAGCGCTCTTACCGGGCACAATAGAGCGTCCGGCTCATTCCGTCCTACGTAACCGCCCAGTGACGGAATTACGATAGGGGAGAACGCTTTCCCGCCCTCAACTGCAGCACGTGTTTTAGGCATAAAATCACGTACTGGGTATAAGGAAATGGACCCATCCGCGTCAAATGCGACTCGCGATACGTCGATCGCCGCGACATCTGAGCGTCTTCGACCACTTGCTAGCATAACTAGCAAGAAAGTCTTAAGAGTTAACCTCTGCAAGGAAACTTCCTTGAGAGGCTCCCAAGGTGCTTTAGTAAGACAGTATAGCACAAAAGCCATGTCCCAATCCGGTAGAGTAGGAACTCCCCGTGGCCTTTGCGTCCTAAAGGACGCCAAGAGATCAGCAAGGATACGATTATTAGTTAAATCGATCCCCCTAGCACGGAATACAGGGCCCAGCATGGACCTGTATCCCTCGATCGTAGTAGGCTTCAAATTAAGCCTATCAAAGAGATAGCAGAGAAAGTCTAGCACTGCATTCAGAGGGGCAGAGAGCGGATCAATGCGCCTTCCGTTACACCAACATACGAATACTCTCCATTTAGCCTCATACGTTTTAGAGGAGGATCTCCTATTCTTTCTCGCGAGATGTACGGACACCTGCTGAGAAAATCCTGCCTCCTGGAAGGATCGCTCGATAGCCTCCACACGTGTAATTTGAGCACGTGGACGGAATCGTGAAATATATCCCGCCCCGGTTGCTTCAGCAACCTGTCCTCGATCGGGAGAACCCGTGGTACATCGATCAGGAGGGACAGTAGCAGGGGGAACCACGCCTGCATCGGCCAGCATGGTGCCACCAACAGAATCTCGCACTGAGACCTGGCTACTTTGTGCAGCACTTCTGTTAGGAACCGAGTTGGCGGGTACGCATACCCGAACATCCCGTCCCACGACTGAGACATCGCGTCCACAGCCAGTGCCTCGCTCTCTGGCAGAGGTGAGAAGTAGACCGGGAGCTTGTGATTCCGAGAGGTTGCGAACAGGTCTATGTTCGGTGTCCCGAACGCCTGACAAACGCGCCGAAACACCCCCGGATGCAGACTCCACTCCGTGCCTATGATCTTGTCCGGTCTCGACAGAGCGTCCGCTAGGACATTCCTGTGACCCGGCAGGTGCCTCGCCCTGATAAACAGACGGTACTTGAAGGCAAACCTGATCAGACACTCGGCCTCCAAACAAAGCTGACTCGACCGAGTTCCACCTTGTTTGTTTATGTGCGCCACTACTGTGCTGTTGTCTGTGAAGACCAGCCACTTCGTCCCTGGAGGACTCTGAGGCCCCCAGATCTCGAACGCACGTCTCACCGCTCGCAGCTCTAGGACATTGATGTGCAACGCCCTCTCGCTCGTGTTCCACACAGCAGAGAGTTCGTGCTCGTCCATATGAGCTCCCCAAGCCAATTCTGACGCATCGGTGAAGAAGGTCCGATCGGGCAGATACTCCGCCAGTGGCATCCCTCGGAAAAGATTCCGATGGTCCCGCCACCAATGCATTGCTTCCCGAGCACGATCGTCCACCGATACGACTTGGTCTAGTCGATCGGTGAGGATCCGCCATTGCAACGCTAGACACCATTGAATGGGTCTGAGGAAGCACCTGCCGAACGGCACCTGTTTCTCCATCGACGCCAACAGACCGATGATGGACAGAAACTGTCGAGCTGTGATCGACGACTGCGTCAGCGCGACCTCCATCGCCGCAATCGCCTTGAGAACTCTCTTCCGCGGAGGAAGAGCTACTCCTCGCTCTAGATCGTAATCTACCCCGACATACTCGAACCTCTGTGTCGGGGACAGATGAGACTTCGCCCAATTGGGGATCCAGCCAAGGCTGGTCGCCAACCTGAGGACGAACCCGGATTGCTCTATAGCCTGAGACGGGGAGTCGGCTATGATTAACCAATCGTCGATATAATGGTGGAATTGAATTCCAACCGATCGAAACCTGGCTGCCATCGTCCTTACGATACGGGTGAACACGTAAGGGGCGGTGGCTACTCCAAAAGGAAGTACCCTGAACTGATACACCGAACCCTCGAAGGCGAACTTGAGGTATCGCCGATCGGCTGGGTGTATTGGCACATGTAAGTACGCGTCCTTGACGTCGATACTGACTGCCCACTTCCCCTTGGACAGAGCTTTCTGGACGGAAAGCGCCGACTCCATCTTGAACCTGGGTATGATCAGGAATTTGTTGAGGTTTGACAGATTGAAAACGGGACGCCACCCTCCTGTCTTTTTCGGCACTAGGAAGATGAGAGAATAGAATCCTCTCTCGTCCTTGACCACCTCGATCGCACGTTTCTCTAGCAACTGCTGCACCTCGTGCTGCAGAAGCTGAAACTTTTCCCGATCGCCGGGCACAGGGAAGAACCACGCTTTGGGTCTGATCGGTGGTTTTCCAGCCTCCCATCTGAAGGTGAGACCGCACTTCACCCATGCCACGACTGAATTGTCTGACGACGCCAGATCGCTCCAGTTCTGGACGAACTGAGCCAGGCGTCCCCCGACTGGACCAGGTTGTGGAAGATCGAATTCCGACAGAACTGAACCTTCCACAGAGCCTACGCTTTCCCGCAACGAGTCACTTCTTACCAGAAGCTTTCCCTTTGCCCTTAAAGCGTCCACCCCCTTTGCCTCCACGCTTGCCATCCCCCTGGGGAGGGGGAGGCTGCGCCCCCCGAAAGGGCGGCTGCGTAGAAGCGGGTGCATGTGGTGCCTGAGGTTGGGCAGGCTTCTGACCCTTGGTCTTCTTGCCTGTCCCAGACCCCGCCGACTTCCCAAGCAAAGCCTTGGCCATAGCCTCATCCCGGAGATGTTCCCGCATAACGGAAATATCCGATCGAGAGAGGTTGGCGTAGGTATAGCCTGAGAAAAGCGGCCTCCCACGTAGCTCAGCGACGTCCGTAGCGGACACGTCAAGCAGACGGAGATCGGCATCACGCATGGTGAGATCCAATTGTGCGCCCAGGTGCGCACTGTCACGCTCAGCAGCATGGACCACTACGGCCAAGACGCCGAGTGCTGCATGAATGTTGGCGCGACTCCCCTCCTCCAGATCCGCCTCGTCCACAAACTCCTGAACCAAAGTGGTCAGGTGATCCGTCAACGAGAGCTGCCCCATCAATTGATGAGACAGCGTCTGCCAGTGAGAAAGGCGAGCCTTTTTCACATAAGCTGACCAGACCGTACCCTGCTTCCGGGAAAGCAGGTGAAGGTTAGGGTCTTCGACCGGGACGGAAGTCTGATGTCCACCCTCGGACTCTACAGTCCGATAGGTGTCGATCGACTCAGGTCGAACACGGCTAGTCGGGAATGTCGACTCCGTACGAGCCACATCCTTCTTAGCCGTAACTCCCTTGTTGATCTTGTCGAAGGACTTGACCAACGCGGGAGCCACAGGGAGCCGGATCGGCCGACGAACTGGCGCCGACGCGAACCTACCGGTTCCCCGTGAGGGCCCTGGAGCATCGATCGGCAAGTCCATTCGCCTTGCGACCGACTCCAAAGCCCACCGGAAGTTAGAACCCCCGGCCTGATCGGAAGTCTCATCCTCCGAGGAGGACGACTCCTGATCAGCTTCCACTCGACCCCCCCGATCGTTGGACCTCACAGGTCCGATCGAAGACCTCGATGACCCCAAGGGTACATCAAAGGACGGGCGAGGGAATGCCTGCTCAGCGATCGCGCCCGTCCGGCGACTTACATCCGCGTACACAGGACTTGAGTGGTCCTGAGGAACGACCCCAGCACCACCCGCCCGATCGTGCCCTGATCGAGGACCAGGAGCACGACCGCCAAGTGAAGACTCCCGATCGCACGAACGATCGAGAGCCTCACCCCCAAACAAAGGGAACTCTTCCCCCTCGAACCTCGAGACCGAGGACCCGAATGAGCCATCCAAGATGCTCCGCCGATCGAAGCCCGAAGCCTGATCGTCGCCCACCGAGAGGTCGGACGAAGCCTGAGCCACATCGAAAATCGATGTGGTCTCAGCACCACGGCGCTTAGAGGAAGCACGCTTCCTCTTCTTGGAAGGCCCAGGGGAAGAGACGACGGACCCCTCCACCTCGATCGGCCCCGACTGAGGGACGACGAAGGTGGAGTGCGGTTCCTTGGCTGCTTTCGCCTTGGCAAGAACTGAAACCTTCTTCTTAGAAGATTTCGACTTCTTGCCAGCAGGGGGAGCAAGCTCTCCCTGCGACGAAGGGGCAGCCGAAGAACCGGCCGGGACTCCCTGTCCAAGCAGGGAAGAGAGACCCGGCAGGAGGGGACCCTGAAGGGACGATAACGACTGTGCAAAGAAGGATTGCACAGCCGCGTTGACCATGTCCTGTGTTAGCCCCAGGGGCTGGCTAACACCGGACGCAATCTGTGCCGTCACAGGCGGAGTCTCCACCTCCATGGGCGACTGGCGGACTTGCGGAGCCGAAGCTTCCGCAAGCCTCAAAGCATCCCGACGAGCCAACGAGGCTTCGGAATACTTTGCAGTCGCCTGCACGAAGGAAGAGGGACGCCAGAAACGACACAGATCACACCTCAAATCCTCCATAGATACCGGGCCATGGTCTAAACAGTCGAAACACAAACTGTGTTTCTCCCCTCCTCGGAGGGTATTGACCAGACACTTCGGGCATGGACGTTCGTCCATGGCACCGGTACCAAGGGAGGATTGTGAAGCCATGATCACGAAAGGGAACTAACCACACACAGTAACAGGGAGGGCAAAATACGCAAACCTGAGACCACGCTGAAAAAGAACCCTAAGAGGACTACGAATATATAAACTACAGTATACGTTTACAAAATATATACAGTAGAAAATTAACGTAGAACTATTGATAGATGTAAACAACAAGTACACTATCAAGTACGACGGATGGACGATAATAGGGTGAACTGGCTATACAAATCGCTGACGATCTAGCAAGTAACAAACTATCGACCAATACTTATCCAAATAGACACAAAACGATGTCTATGAACGTGGCAGGTGAAATTCCGTAAGAATATATCGCAAAAGTCTAGTTTGCAGACTAAATTCTACGAATTCACCGGGAACCAAAATCCAAAGCTGCCAAGCAAAAATGGCGGTGGACAGAAAAATGAAGCTTCTGCGCAGCTGCGCGCGCATATGCGCGGCGGTTTTGGCGGCAAAAGGAGCGCTCGAGTCATGCAGGCAGACGATCGTGCCTTGCTTTCAGTACGCGAATTTCTATCCAGAACGATCCAAAGGATCGAAAAGGAGCATGTAGTAGTTTAGATTGGTGATGTATAAAATAAACATACAACTACATGTACGAACAAACGTTTCTGCAGGAATGCAATCTAGTTCTTCAAATTTTCATTCATTCATGATACAAAGAAAAAGCCACTTTTTTATACATTTGTTTATACTAGAAAATCCCTTGCTATGCAGCAATGCTGCCAAAAAGCTTGCATTCATGAAGCTAATGTGCAAAACTTACGCAAAATGAAATTCTACAACAAAAGCGAACTAAACTATACAGGTATTGAAATCTACTGACAAACAGCATTGACACAATGTACATTTTGTGAATACAAGAACAACACAACAGAACTGCAATACTAGTACATGTAGTACTGGGAATGATTCGATGTACATCACTACACTGTACTACATGTATAACGGAACTATCAGGACTATGGGGAAGTTACCTTTTGATATAAGAATATCTATAAAAGGATGGAGAACACAGGAAAAAGGCATATAATATATCAAAGAACACCGGTAATGACACTGTGTGTTCATGCCAGAAAGTCATCTCATGCACTACAACAGCATGCATGTATGACAGAAAATCATGCAAAAGCTTGTGAAAGTGTTCCGATAACGTGCTATTCAAGAGATATTTAATCATTCTGTTGAAATAAATGATTTTGTAAGCAAACATGCAAGTACACGAAGATCGTGCAAATATAAAGTACATTGTATGTTGGTATCATGCAATTGCATGCATTTACATCACTACAAGTTTGAATCGTTACTGTTAAATACAGTTCCAATCAGGCAGTGACAATCATATTCTCAGTATTACGCACCACTTTGTCGATGGCCTGGATACCCTGGTAGAGGGCGTCAAACAGTAGTTTCTCGTCGGGATCGGAGGGCGGAGGAGGCGTGTCCTCTCCCGTTTCTTTACCCTTGGGCTTGCTCTTTGGGTCGCGACCCTTAGATCCAGCACCATCCGGAGAGGTAGGGCGCCGGGGTACCAGCGGTATTCTGGCAATGAACAGGTCCTGTCATAACCTCCATGCCCTCGGACATGAACTGATTCGGTTTTCATGCTAACTGGCCTCATCCAGAACACATTTTCAAAACGATGGATATTGCTCTTGACAGCAGGTGCTAATAAATTCAATTCCGACATAATCCATACCTTCGTTTCTCTTCGTCCTCATCCTCATGTTTTTCGTCGGCTTTCTTGCGGCGGCCTGACGGAGTGCCAGCTTTTGAGGCAGGCTTGGAGTCACTCTGGGGACTCTCCGCAGGCTGGGGCTCCTCCTCCGTGGCCTCTGTACTCCGGGACTCTGACCGCAACTCTTCCACCGGGATCTGGAGCGAATATTGACAAAGGACATGGTAAACTATTTGGGCATTGGTAAATATTGAGCATAATAATAGGTGCAATGTTAGATGGCGCTATTGTAGTACACGAAGAGGATCTGCACTGAAACTCTTACCTCAACCAGCGGTACTCGAATGTAATCAGCGGCCAGCTCATCTGGGATCTTCCCCTCCATTCCCTTATAGTAGTCCTTGAGAAGGCGTGCCGTGTCCTGGAAGCGATCCACCTCGACCTGGAGTTGTGTGATATAGTGGTTGGTCAGCAGTCCCACGTGGTCGTCCACCCAGCCCTCGTTGATGATGCCCTCACGTTCTCGCTCGGCCTGCTCCTTGCGCTCGTCGCATATCGACCAGAGTCGCTCTCGGAGGTCGTCCACACGCTGGTGCAGCTCTGCGCGAGTCTCTTCATCCTCCCGCAGGTCGTCTGACACCTCGTTGAAGTGCTGTGTGAATGAACAGGGAGGTGATGGGAAAAATGAAGCCATGAGGCTACCGCAGGACAGTTTCCACATAAACATTCACATTTATCTGCGGAATCCAACCTTTGGGACCCACCAAAAACATATGACTGAAGAGCTCAATCAGGAAAGTTTTTGTTATATATAACTTCTTTTTTTTCACACTATGAGAGCTTTAGCACAGACCTTCTGCCACTGGGAGACAAACTCCTGTTTATGGTCAGGCCGTCTGAGGTATGCCAGGTAAGCCTGCTTCATCTCGTATAGATATCGAATGATCAACTCCCGCTCATCTCTCAGCTTGTGGAAAACGACCTTGCTGCTCTCAACGTAGTTATCTTCTAACGTCTCCCAGTATGGCGACAGGATCGAGGCCAGCTCCTATGTAAAGGTGACAAATTGTAATGTAAAACTGTATACTCAATTTTCACAGTGACATATATCAATCAGTGTAACCATATTGTTGAAAAAACTATATAACTTATTGGCAAAAAAAGTATAATAATACATCAGCCCAAGGGCTAAGAAACGTTACCACAGAAATGTGGTGTTATTAAGCTGGTAAGAGTCTGAAATTTCTGCTGGAAATGGCTCAAAGCAGATAGTAACTTGATTTCAGACTCAATTAGACAAAAAAGTGATGAGACTAATTTTGAGAATATAACCGTCAGAGTCGAACATTGGGCATTTTTAGAAAAAATAAAAAAATACCTCCCTCTTGAATATGTTAGAGGATCTTTTTTTTCCAAATTTTCAGGAAAAGTGGACCGAAACCTTTAAAGATAAAAATGTGGACGGCTGGACAGACAGACTCAACACCATAAAATTTGGTTATAGCCGTATCAGACCTAAAATGTATACTCTGGCAGCATTAACCGAAACCCATAATTCGCCCGGGCAATATAATAACTATCTGGAATCAAGTAACAGTTTGTTTAGACGAAATAATACTAGACTAGTTATTTAATACTTTTCCTATAAGCACGTCCATAATTTCCCTTATACATGACAAGAAATATTGAAAGTGTAAACGGAAGAAGAAATATTAAAAGTCTAAATACGGAAAAAGTTGTTGGCAAAGAACTATGGGACTGGGAGAGCCCTCGGACTCTCTTGGCCTACCCTTCCGGACCTCTAACGTAGTTCTCATGAAGAGGTATTTTCCCATTGACAATTATTGTGGTGTTACTATGGAACACCATCAAGCGACGTCTAGCGAATATTACTTTCTTATTAATCAGTGATCTCAACGTTAAGACATTAAAAAAAAATGCACCCAAACGTTATGATAACAAAAGTCGACCATCTTTGTGACAGACCCATAAGCATGAAAATTTCGGAAGCTCAAATCCAAACCTGATTTTTGTCCATGATTTTTGGATCGTAGGATCAACTTGGAATTACCATCTTCCAGTAATGAGTTTATAAAAACTATATATATTTCTAGTTTCCATGCTGATCTACAAAACCGAAAAATGGTGATTTACACCAGTGTGTAAAGTGCCACCTTTTTGGGGTTAGGCAACATTACATGTATTTTGCAAGTTCGACAAATTGTTGGTTGTTACACAACAACGAAGTTTCAGGTTCATGGTTTATTTCTCAGCTGCGCAACTCTCACGCACACATTCGCTGCTTCCCATACTCTCACTCGCTCTCACTGCTAGCTGTTGAATCTCTCGTACTCTTGTAGTGTAGGGACTCTCTCTAGATTTTCAGGCGAGTCTCTAGGACTCCCATAGCAAGTCTCTCTCTATGGACTCCAATCTACGGACTCTCTGGTCTCTACCTCACTACTCTTCTGATCTCCGGTCTCTGGTCTCTGGACTCTAGTCCCTCTGATCTCCGGACTCTAGTCCCTCTAAACTGTCGATTGTTAGGGGTTCTTATACCGGGACTTCTCCCGTCTGCCAGCCACTGTGTGAGCCCCTGATCGGGCGGCTCCATCACTAATTGGACGGCATGTTAAAGTCCCCTTAATGTGATTCGTCCATTGTGACTGCGTGGGCGGTCACAAGGCGAATATGAACTGTCTTAGGCAATGGGCCTTGGCAGGGTGCTAGGTAAGTGTACTCTACCGGTGGCCACCATGCTGATGCCTCTGTCTCGCATCAGTGACCACTCCCTAACCAGTCAGTGACCCCTTGCCGGGACAGGCTATGTTCGGCTACCTGATTTTATGATTGGTTTTATCATCTACAACTACTAAATCTACCTGGCCTGTTTTATATGTTTCTATACTTTCCTTTCAATGATATTTTAGTTTAGTATATATTTTGTCCCTATTTTTAGTCATTTATAGTTTTGAATATAATAACTTACAATGTTATGATGGTAATGTAAGATTATCAAAGTTGAATTATGAATCATTAATTTAGGATTGTGAATCGTCAAGAGTTGACAACGACTCAGGGCGGACCCTTACCCATCATCGCCAGCAACACTGGCGATTCATTCTAAGTTTCAAATTAATGTAATTTAAGTAAGATAACTAATGTTACTAATATGAAACAAGCCAGTCAACTATATTGAAAATTAACCCAATCATGAATATATCTGAAATAATTATGCTTAGATATCATGACTATAACTACACTACCTATATGCAATGGATTTTATCTAACCCTTTCCCCAAATAATGTAAGTAGCTGTTTCATCCCGTTCATGATTAGAAATAAGAATATTTGATCTACATGGTGAACTAGTCAATACAACATTGTCCCACATCTAAATCTTACAAAGCCGTGTATATATTCTACTGGCTTTGTAACCTATTTACATGTATCTAATTGCAATCAATCTCAGGCAATCTACTTCAAAAGTTTCCCTGGCTTTGTGCTCTCCACACTGTTCACAGTTAGTTGCCTGGGCAAGACAAAGACATTATAAATTTATAACAGTTGTTGTAAAACTGAATTGCGGTGGTCAACAAACTAGATTTAAAAATATATTCTTAATTGTGCCAAGATGCCTTTGCATCTGGCCTGACAGAAGGTTGGTAAACTTTGGTGTTTAGACAACAATGAGTCACCAATACATGCTTTTAGGGGCGCTACTATGAACAATGAAACATGTTTGGATTAATTCCGAATATCAGAATTACCTGTGGGTCATTTGCTCCCTTAGGTGATTTTACTGTAGTCTTTGTGCAAACCTAATACCATAAAACTAAAAGCCGAAATGTTTTACCAAGGTTGACATGTTTATTTTATCATGACTAACTTGGGGCATAAAATTACATGAAAGATTTCTTTGTTCTTTTCTTAGGGGAGAATATTGGTTTGCTGTCAAATATAAATCCTACTATCATATGCTAATTATTTTGATTATTAGTGAAGTATTAAAGTTCTGTTTGAAATCCAAATTACCCGGTAGAAAGCTATGGCTAATAATAGATTTAAGGTTAGTGCTTCGATGAGACTTATCCCTAATGTTATAGATATTATTAATTTACCAATATAATCATATTAATAAAAGCTGGGTTTTTACAAGTGGAAATGTTTTAATCTAGAATGTGAAATTGTGAACATGAGAATTCAAGCAAGTTTCACAATGAAGTTTATGCTGAAGTTCATCATCCGAGTGGAATTTAGGTGTATATAGTTTATAAAAACTATATATATTTCTAGTTTCCATGCTGATCTATCTCCAAAACCGAAAAATGGTGATTTACACCAGTGGAAATGTTTTAATCTAGAATGTGAAATTGTGAACATGAGAATTCAAGCAAGTTTTCACAATGAAGTTTATGCTGAAGTTCATCATCCGAGTGGAATTTAGGTGTATTGTCTGTTTCCAAAGCATGGTCGGCTGCAGCCGACTTTGCTCCATTTGGAATGTTTTTTATTGGGTAGGTACCTTCAACCCAATAATACCCTTCTTTTTATTGGCTAAGTTGCTTCATACTGAATGTTTTTTATTGGGTGATTTACACCAGTGGCAATAAAAAACATTCAAAATGAAGCAACGTTGATCAGCTGTTCTCGATTTTCTCAACCCTACCATCTAAATGAGGCGCCTGGGATTCTATCCACACATCCGTACTTGCGTAAATTCATCAACAAAATGAGCCTGAGTGATAGAAATCTTGGGAAGAAATAATAAAAAGGCCACTAGGTTGTCAGTTTTAGGCTCACTTTCATAAACAATATTTTCAAACAATATAAATACAGGAAGGACATGTAACAATAGATGTGAACCCTAATCCAACAGTCCAAAACTTTTACAAAATTTGCAAAACAAGCATGGACAAACTTGAGTCATCATCTGATCATATTTGTGGTTAGACAAAGTAGCAAAACATGTCATTATGCTGCAAGAACATACATAGTAGATCTATATAGTGTCATATGCTTTGGTATATGATAATGTGAAGCATCTGGATCAAGTCTGCAATTGTCACTTTGTACGCAAAAATAATATTACAGTCTGCCAAGTGTCCGTTGGAAAAGATTGGTGGTCAAGTATTATGAGAGTGGGAGAGACCCGAAGGCCACAAGTTTTTCTATTCAGATAATCAATAACCCACAACCCTTTCGGACCACCAACCCAATCACACTAAGTGATGTACATCTTATATAGCAGTATTCCCCTACAAACGATCTATGTGGTGTTACTACTGAACAGCAACTAGCGCCATCTAGCGAATAGGTGAAGTTTATAGATATCAAACTATTAGTACTGAGAAAACCGTTATGACAACAAAGGAGACCTTCAGTAGATCCGTTTCACGATCAATAAAAAAATGTAGCACATTTGACTTCTTATACAAACGTAAAGCTAAGCTCCATCTCTAAGCGGTTTGTCTCTATAATGGCCAATTTACTGTACAGATATTGGTGCTACCATAACACTGTCCCAGGCCTATTTAGTGTATTACCACAACACAATAATCCGGGGACACACTATCCTCCTTGTGGGAGAAGAATTTTGGCTAAGTTTCCAGAGTTAGTGCAACTTTTTCAATTTTTTGCAATAGAAGTCTGAAATTTCATAGAAGATTGCCCTTTCAAGGTGAAGTATGCCCATTTCAGTTATAGCACTAACCCTGCATCGCATAAATATAAAGAAAAAGCGTTGCAAATGAGTTTTAAAAATCATCAGAGTATAATTTCAGGACGTCACATGGTGTTTTAGACAAACATTATAAGAAAAACCATAGCCCACTTATGACAGCCACTGCCCAGCACATGGCGAACCTCCTATAACCTCCTATAACCTACCCATGAACATCATGGCCGGATGACGGAGATGAACGAATCGAAGGTCAAATTGAAGGGTACCACTGAAATTGCCATATGACTTCCCATTTGAATGTGCCAATATTTTAGCTCTATCTCACAGTATTCCAGGAGTTTACTCTATACAACTCCTATTATGCAGGAAAAAGTAGGTCAATGGTCGCCAAATAGCAAAAAAACACCGATTAAATCCAAAAATTGAAAAAAAAGAGTTGGTAAATAAATATTGGTCAAAGGTATGTTCTGGTAAATTTATAGAAGAATTCATCATATCAACAAAAAAAATTAGACCTGGAAGGACAACGGACCACGACAATCTATAGCTTATTGGCCCATATGAACTGATAAGCTAAAAAGTATGTTATCATAAGGATTGCATCTTGCCAATATCTTGCTGCACCATCGATACCGACCTCGTCGATAGGCTGGTCCACATACTCCCAGAGGTCTGACCCGGGGGCGGGGGGAGGAGTCCCTGGAGGAACCTCGGGCTCTGGTTCTGGATCCGGCTCTGGAGTCTTGCTCTTCTTGGAGCCCGATTTGCCCCGCTTAGGAGACTTCGGTGATGATCCTGGCCAGTGAAATATGCACCATTAAGCATTGTGCCACCAGAACAGATCTGATGTTTAGTGATAATACTCATGTGATCATCAAAACACGGTGAATCACACAATGGGCATTGGAGTCTCATGTATAGGAGACAAATTTTGTAATTCTGACTCACCTCTACTACCCTTGCCCGACTTCTTGGAGTCTCCTTTACTGGCTGATCTTGGTGACTTCTTGCCCTTCTTATCTGCTGAGCCTCCACTGGACACAGATCTCTTTCCTGAACCTACAGGGAAATTACACACACTCAGCACAAGGATAACTATGAATCAACAGCGTAACAGTTTGTGATACATGAAGAATCCACTTACCACCCCGAGAGCCTGCTTTTTTTGATGTGGGACGACCTCTCGAGTCCTCCGGCTTCTCTTCTGGCTTCACCTCTGGAACTGGCTCCTGGGGGGTACAATCATTAAGCATGTCATTATGGAGTGTTCTACGAGGAGCAAGACACACCATGAACCAAGTTATCAACAGCTGGTGACTTACAGGAGCAGGTTCTGGCTCGGGGAGTTTCTCTTCCACCTTGGGCTCCTCTGTTTCCACGGTGAGAGTTTCCTCGGGTGGAGGGCCTTCCAGCTGGGGAAACAAGAACAAACAGTTACAATTACTGGTATCATTTGATGACATGTCACTGGCAGAATGTCTCGGTGTCATCCCTGCGACCAATGCTCACCTTCTTGAGCGTCTGTTCGAGGATGTTCTCCACTTCAAGGAACACAGTCTCCTGTTCCTGTGTTGCATCCAGTTTCTGTAGAGTACCAAATCTTGTGAACCACTTCTCCAGCTTCGGCCATGCATCCTGGAATGTTGTCAGTCTGGAGAAAAGCAAGGTACTATATGGTAGTATATACTATACTATAAAGGACTATATGAGTACAAGTACAGCATTTCTACCAAATGGAACTGAACTCACATAAAATCTTGTATTATCTTGCATGATTTCCATCTCACCTACTTGCACAACATAATATATGCTCTTTTTACAGCTAAACATGTAAAAATGTTTACAAGTGACAGTACCTGGTCTGGACCTGTTCCTGGTCATGTGATGGATCCTCTATTGGCATCACACGCTCCTGTTTGCCCACACCTGTCGCACTGCCCTCTGGTGGAGGCTTGAACTCCGGGTGGTACTGCTCATCGGCTTGAGTGGCATCTAAGTGAAGTCAGTCATTCAAGTATCAATGTCATTAACGTAGTCCGCTACAAACATGAAGGTAACGGAGAGTCAAAATTTAAAAGTCATTTCTTGAAAATTATCTCTTCAAAATGACATTATTTTATAGAGTAAATGATCAGCATCCTAATACTGAAAAGAAAATAGGGGGTCACCGTGCTCGTTTCCTCTACATATTCGATCAAAATCACACATATTTACCTAAAATGACATAAATTCTGGCATTTTTGTACATTTTTTCGTCCATATTCACATCTTGCATCGTGTTTTCCATGAGAACGGATACGGTGACCCCCTATTTTCTTTTCAGTTTTAGGATGCTGAACAGTTACTCTATAACATATATCATTTTGAAGCTCTAGATTATGTTGACACAGTTATTTATTTTAAAAAAACTCTTTGACCCCCTCCCCTCACTGTTTGGAGCGGACTACCTTAAGTGTGTGATTCTGTATGGCATACACAACCCTGTAATGATTACTCACAAGTTCGCCCTGTGGATCGTTTCAATGCAAGCTCATTGTCAATGTCAAAGAGGACGACTACATTGAGGCCGCTGGCCGGCTCGGGTGGTGGTGGTGTGGGTTTGGGGTCAGGTGCAAGCTGTGACTTCTTCTTGCCCTTGGAGTCCTTGAGGCTGGTCCTGGTGGTCTCACGACTGGCGACTGGATCCAGTCCAGTCAGAGCCTTCTCCAGCACCTTGGCCTGGTTGTACGTGGTGGGAAACCCGTCCAGGATATATCCTGTCCCCTCGGGTACTCGTCTGTATACAAACAGACATTGACAGGGTTTAGAGATTTGTTTATGTGGTCATGCCCTCAATACAGTTGTCACACTAGCAGAAAGTAAATCAGCAACTATCCTGAACTACAATCTTATTGGACCATAACAACAATGCTAAATACATCACTGTTTTCAGGTCTGTACAAACCTGATAGCCTCAACCAGAATATCGACAAGTAGCTGATCATCAATGGTCCGACCTTTCTTTAGGACTTTGAGGGCTTTCTGTCCCAGCTTTGCTCTGGCTGTAGCCTGGAATCACATTAATATGAATGAATAGAAGTGACCTGGCCATTTTTTTAGATTCGCTGGAAAATTGCTAAAAGTAATTTATTGGATTGTGTGACAATAAGAAAGTTATCATATTTGTAATCTTAAATTTCATGCATGTGTAATGTGCAAAAACAATGTTATTTTGTTATTCCAAATTAGAGGTGTACCAGCTCGACAAATGCTAAACACAACAATATGATTATGTTTTTATAGCTAATGATTATTAATCTTAACATGTTATTTTATTGTTAATTGCCAGCTTGATGCTATGTTTGATTTTTTACTGTAAGAACTGTGTAAAATACTACATCGACAGCGACATTATAGCATACTGGTTACATATTCAAGTACTTGGAAGAACAATGATTTAAGTTATATCAGGGTACAATTTTCATGCGAGATAACAACACTTAGTAAGACTAATTCTTGAGGTACTGTAAGGACAACAGAAACACGTACAATACATCTCCTTGACAAGATTGCACACAATATATGCTTAGACTAGAAGCAGACATGAGTGAGCAACACACAATTAGTAAAACCCACCTTGTAACCAGAGGTACCATTCATTAATTGTTTTCAACGAATTCATTTGGGACTAATTCAGAAAAGCATGTATGATTACCACTGCAAAGACCAAAACCATTATGCTTTGCAAATCACCCTGTTATGACAACAAACTTTTGAATCAACTGCAATTCACAAATCGTGATCTGACAATACTGAATTGCTAGGAGATTTTTTTGCAAGGAATCTCATATATAAGCATCAGTATCAATCAAGTGTTGTTGTTTATTGTTTAAATAATCTGCTATCCTGAATCAGGGAGGAGGGGAGCTGCTGTCAGGATGGGTACCTGAGGTCTGGGTGGACCAACAGAACTCCTAGCACTATGACTGTGCGAGGATCGTGCACTTTTGGAAATCTTCAGTGAACTTGTCTTAACCATTGAACTTGAAGTCTCTTCGTCTTCCGGTACTGGTTTCTCGGGGTCACCTGCCATGAGAAATACACCATGTGCAAGTGAATATTTTATCCATCCAAATTCTTTTGAAATTCCGAGTTGTGATAAACGAAAGACATATCCACTAGCTTGTCTCAGACCTTTCTCCATCCCATCATCAGCGGCCTTGAGACTGGCCTCCTCCGCGGCTCGGTTATCCTGAGACGACGGCGGTTTGGTCACCTCCATCTGTGGAGTCACAGCTTTACTTGACACGACTCTGTTGTCTTCTACCGACCAAAATAGAAACCCACAAACGTTTGAGAATCATGTGGTTAGTACCAGGTGTTTGATAGGTAGGTAGATTTATTTAGACTATAATTTGCTCTAATACATCCCCCACCCGTCTGTGCTGTGCTCTGCTGCTCAGGAGTCTGAGGGTTAGGAGTCTCCTGAGTCACTGCGGTATCTGGCTTCTCCGGTTGAGGAGTCAGTTCAGGTACTGGGGTCTCCTCCACCTCCTGATAACCAAACCAAAACGTTTATCTGTTATCTTGGTGTTGATCTGGGAAATATATTGAAATTCTGCTTTCCGAGTTTACACCTCCATGACTGCCATCTGAGCAATGGAAATATTTTTGAAAAGATTTATTTGTGCCTTTTCAGGTTTTATAGATGTATGTTGAAAGATTAAGTGCTTCAGGTCAGGTCATGATCCAGTACCTCTATTTCGATGACCTCTCCATTCTTGTGAGCTTCCACAGCTTCAGCTACAAGAGCCTCCACATCCAAAACCTGCAGTCTGTGATCTACACCAAGAATGAAACAACACGGACTGGGACCTTACGTCACACCACAAAGCACTAGTGATTCATTTATGTCGGGAATGTCACTGCCTTTACCCGTGAATGTCAAAAAACTACTACTACTACTACTCGGCTTGAGAGATTACATCAGTGGATGTACATACTTTCAGCAAGCTGTTTGCAGACTGTCGACTTTCCCGAGAAAAGTTTTCCAAGGATGCAGGCCTTGATGGGGAACGGTGGGAACTCTGGTGGCGGCGGAGGAGGCTGCAAGGATGCGGTAATAGTTATCCATAAGACAGCCGTTTGATAACATTTATGATTCTCCCATAACAGATAAAAACGATGGATGACGCCGGACGCAATACCATGCCAATAGGTTATCGAACCGAAACTCACACTGGGTGGATGGACAATGTTGAAGAGTCGCTGTACAATGTGTCCTACAATGGGGTTGTTTCTCGGAGGGCCACTGATCTCAGATTCCTCTGGAGGTTGCCATGCTCCTACCATATTCTGCAACAACAAGAAGGAAAACGTCATATTGCCATAAAAGCTGTATGAACCATGGATATGGGGTTTGGTTCTGCAATACAAACAGTACTTGTATAGCAGATTTTGCAAACGGTCAAATCACTATCAGGCAATACAAACATGTATGTACTTATGATCAGCTCTCTGATTACACCTGGCATGATGGTTTGTTCCTTGCCACCTACTCTGTACTCGTTGAAGTCTCCCTCGTCAAGCAAAGCTTGTCTCTCCTGCTCCAGGATCTGCTCGGGAGTTGGCGTCTCGCTGCCGTCTGTGACCTCGCATGGCTCCTCGTAGAGAGGCATCCCCGCCGTGAACAGCTCCGTCCACTCCCGCATCAGCTTCTCCGGCAACAGTCTACAGTGAGTTATATAAACATGGGAGGCTTGAGCACATTGAGCTTTATTTACATGTTTTTGGTGAAAGTGGTATTCTACATGTAATGTGTTCCATTTGGATACTATATATTCCGAATACCTTCATAGGTATGATCACTATGAAACTGAACACTATGATATCGAACACATTTATATCAGATTATTAGCTGTGCGGAAACGATTGTGTACTGACTTGTTGGTGAGTTCACGGTATTCCCCGACTTTGGTTGAGAGGTCCACAATGTCGCCAAGAACACCGCTGCACATCTCGTAGTGTTTGGCGTACTTTGCTCGGGCTCGCTCAGCCATGATCTCATTGTGCAGCTCACGGTCCTTCGCCGTCTGTTCCTCATACTCGAGCCGTGCTAGACGAGCCGTTTCCTACAGACAGAAAATACATCAGAATTATATAACAGTATTTCCGACCCAATATTCAGCAACATGTAGAAACCTGTAAACGAAGCTCCTCTCAACATCATGCTGGATGAGATCGATTTAACTGAGAGGATTCACTGAACTTACAGCCTCGCGGTCGAGCGCTTCCTGGAATTCACACAGCCGACGTTCCTCGTACTGCTTCTCACGGAGCAGGCGGTTCCGTCGAATCGTCTCCTTCTCTCGCCGAGTCTGCAGCAGCTGTACGGCGATGCGTCGCTCCTGCTGAGACTGCCGCATCAGTCGTGTCACAAGCATCTCTTCCCGACGCGCCTCCTGGGGAGAACACAACATGATACATTGACATGGTGCAGGACACCAGGAGGAAATATCAGTTTTTGTACGTGGTCCTTGTAAGTAACACATGTCCATCTTTGAAATGTAAGAATGTCAAAATGAATATGGAGTGCCCAAGATATGAATATTGCTCAATTGTTTGCTTCTGATCAGCATGGCAAAGGAACAGGTTGAAGAAACTATTTCCCACCTCCTGTGCCTCATGAGCCTTGAGCTGGTCAACGAGAACTTTGCGGCGTCGTTTCTCTCGTTCTGCTCGGGCGGACGTGTCCTCGTTCAGGCGGTTGCGGATTTTAGTTATGTACTCCGTGTTTGGTGCTGGCTTCACCAGGTCGATTGGGCTGACCTCTGGCACTCTCCCTTCATCCTCCCTGTCAAACACCAACAGAGTACTAGTTGTGAGAATACACATACCGGGTAAACCATGATAGTATCGAATGGAAATGATGGATCTATACCTTACCCAATAGGTTTAGATGGGGGGAGTGTTCTCTTCAGTCGGTCCTCAAACTGCTCAATGTCACAGTACATCATCTGAAACAGTGATTGATGGTCTAATGAACACAAACTTGTTGGTGATGTATAAAATAAACATCTTAGGTTATCAGGCTATTTGTTTTGTACTAAATACGCTGAAAGCTCCTTAAGTTCATGGTCTGCGAATCCTACCGATACATGTACTGTTGAATTTCACCTCGGATGTGATCAGTGCAGTTACCTCTGCCTCCTGGCTTTTCCTCATCTGTTTGCGCTCTGCTATGGCTCTGACCGTCTTGTTGGCTGGTGGTTTAGGGATATGTACAGTTGCCGATCTGCACAAGGAATACATATCATAGTTATCCATATGTTTAAAGGATCACCATTTGCTTAACTAGTGAATTAATAAATTGATCAATGCTAACCAAAACATTTATCTTGATGAAATGTTGATATTATTGTGACAGTTAAAATGATACTTTAGTAGTCATCACATACGCAAATATTGTAGGGGTAATATCTTGATGATTGAAGGAATATATGAACAGCATGCAATATCCGGTGCTATATACGACTGAGTGAGCATGTGGCATTCATGCAGTACACGTATGATGCTTCACAATTTGTCATACTATACATGAAGCCTCCTGAGAGCCAGTGTTCATGGTGATGAAGTTTTGGGATTTCTACACAAAACAAAAGGGACAGTCAGGGACACAGCAATAGGTAACTACATTGTACATGTGAATCACTCATGCAACAACAGGCATGCAATAGAATAAACGTGACACCCGCATTGCACGCAGAAATTTCTCACACAAAGTACTCATTCATATTAGTTGAATTTATATATTTCCGGCATGCTTTTGCATATGAATGTATACCCTTCATACATACAGTGCATAAATAGTGCAGTGAATAATCTTGTGCATATGAGATAATCAATTCTGAATTAATTATAATTTCAAGCAAAATGGTTATCAAACCATATGGTATGATATGTTTGAACCAAATCCACAAACAGATAGAAGATACAACACGTCAAACAAAGCTCAATCTTTCAGTGGCTTTCCTGTCTCTGGTACATACATGTAGCATACAAATTCACATGAATACATGAATCTGTGTATGTTGACATGCAGGAGAGTGACAAGGCATGCTGTGAATGTTTGATAGGACATAGTAAGCTTGCTGTAGGATGAACAGTGAACTGTTACATGCCACAAGTACAGGAGATGTAGAGTGTATAAGACTGTGGTGTATGCAGGAAGTATACCGGCTGACGGGTTGCGGAGTACTGTTGGACGACTCACTAGGCCTATAATAACACACACATACAAATCATGGAATTGTTCGTCAGACTTTCCAGGTAATTGTTATTGTTCATAAACATGTATTTTTAAATAATCTTCAGGGTCTGAACTCTTGAAGGCACTCAGAGACTCTGGTATGTGTTGGATGGAAAAGGTGATTTGGGGTTTTGGGTAAATCTAAAACAAGATTAGGTGAAAATAAATGGTTTTCCTGTAAACATGGTAAATTAATTATCTAACAAACACAATTCAAGTATCTCTGATTGATAACTTGGCTATCAAACCACACCGCATTTCGTCTAGAGCAATACTAGCTGTCACTAAACCATGTGAGCTAGGGTTCTCGCTTGCCTGGATCTATAGGTAATGCGACCCGAGGCAAACATTATTTGTTTTTCACATTCCCGACCTTGTTCCAGTTCTGCGCTGTTGGTTATGTATATGAATTTGTTTTAAAGTTTCAGAAATCAAGAAAACAAAAAGGGTTGGTATGATATTGGAATATTTTCTGAAATTAGAATTTCATCAAGGTCTTCATCAATGAAGAAGTATGCTCCACGATTTCACTGAGCTAGTATACATGTGGCGGTTATATGTTGTAATGCCTTATTATTCGAACATATCAAACTAAATCAGCACAGTTAAATCAGAACTGCAACAGAACCTTAGATTTATTAACTACAACAAGGTGTCAAATATGAAAATGAATGTGAAAGTTAACTGGACAACTCCATTGTTAAGTCAAGTTGCTAGGTCGAAACATGAATACATAAAGTACTCACTGTATTTTTGCAAGCATGTCAGACTTGCGAGCTTTCTCGTCGCGATACTTCTGTCGTAGAGCCTCTCGCTGTTCTTGCACCTTGTTGAGCTGTCTCTCCTCATCCAGGAATCGTTCTCGGAAGGCGACCGTCTCCATCTGCAGCTGCTTCTCGTGGTAGCGTTGCTCCAGCGCCTCCAGATTCAGGTCAGTCTGGCGCGGCATCAGGTGCTTCAGACGCTGAAATACCACCAGACGAGAGAAAAATGGCTGGTATCTCAGCTTCACAAATTACCTCCAATTCCCAGTCACAGAGTAATGACAGCTCACCAGTTAACATCAGGTTTCGGAATATATGAGACCACTGATGCATGATTTGGAATATTACGTACATATTACACTATGATACGCATGATGCTTAATGCACCAAAGATCACCTGACACCCACCTCTTTGTACATTAAACTCTCAACATTTTCCAATTTTACAGGAGCTGCAGGTCTCATGGTTTCCATGGCAACTCCAGTGAGATTGTTTTTCTCTTTCTTGTTGAGAGCAATGAACATCTGGTACATGAGTCGGGCTGCAGCACCAGCCTTCTCAGTCATGATGTCCCTGGCGACATTCGTGTCAAATGGCACCTCCAGCAGATGCAAAACAGGCTCCACTCGTGTGAAGTTGTTGAGTTTGGAATCAGCAGTCCTGAGAAGTGAAATCATAAATGCACCAGATTATCAAATATTTTATCCTTCCAAACTAAAAGTCTGTCACACATCAGGAAGTTTATTTTCTTCTGTAAGATCAGCGAGTTCTTGTGCCTTTAAAGCAACTGCCTTCGAAAACAGGCAATATTTTTTGGAAAACTATATTTCATATTAAACATGTGAAATTAACCGAATGAGATGTACTCACATCAAATGTGATGACTATAACCAGTCCTTTCGGAAATTTTGCTCATATGAACAGGCGGTCCATGCGTAAATACAGGAACTATATCCATCACACGTAGGTGTAAACAAAGCATAAAAGTGTAAAATGGACAATATCACGCACACCACGGTATATCACTGATCATTTCCTAATACCTACACTATATGTAGACACAAACTGTACTCGATGTGGACTTTTAAGGGCAATTTGGGCATTTGTATACATTCGGGTTTGATGGATACACTTCGTTTGTTCATAAAAAAAACTGGCATAAAATGCGTGTTAAATTGGATGGAAAGACAACTCAGACGGACTGTAATCGTCAAAATCAATGTGCACATGTTTTGTTAACTTGAATTGGATGAGCTGCACTAAACTTCAGTTTTGAAAAAAATATTGCAAACATACGAAGGCAGTTGTTGTAATATGCAGTAACATCTCAAGTTGACACTTACTTGCTCTGTGAGAACTGATCAAAGTCATTTTGTAGCTGATGTTTATGCAAAACTTCGCCGATCAAGTAACCCGTTGAAAATTCCTTGGTAAAATTAGTGGGATCTGAAACAGGAAAACCATAATGCCGTAAACAAATAGCTAAAATCTAGTAAAGATAGCCATTAGACATTTCAAATTTGAGTCGAGTCGAGGTTATAGACATCTAGGTCATTGTGTTCGTGTGTCAGATACTAGTAGATTTATGTTCTAAATTGTACTTCTTTAGTACATGAATGTACTTCCCCCAAAAGCACATGGCATCACCAGGTACCCCATTGATATTATACTGTTGCATGGCCGTCGATAATTTAGCAAGTAGCTTTCTGGACATGGTGTTAGTTCAGACATGGTGTACTGACTTGATTTAGTTATCTTTTCCCTGTTATTGTACTTGTATAACCAAGTTCTACGTAACTTTCAGAACCTACCCTTCTTTTTTCAAGGCCAATGGGTACAGCAAAAATTTACTCATACATTTTATAATTTACCCACTTTTTGGGGACCAAGGGGTACGGCCATATCGTGATATAGGTCCTGCGGGGAATTTGCACCTATCGTCATATAGGTCCCATGGGAAAGCGATACGTATCGTGACAGAAGTCCCACAACCGCTTGCAGCATAACATTGTCAGCGTTGAAGTTTCCTTTATTTTGGGTATTGTCACCTTTGTAAAGTCATTGAATACGCTGGGCGACGTACATCCATTATTTCAATATCCCACCATTATGGGGCACAAAATACCTTTGAAGTTATTAACATTTCAGATGTTCACGTTTCTATTGCGCGGAACCTAATTCACGAGTTTATATACAGAGACATAGGTAATAGTGGGTCGTAATTTCGTTACAGAGTGAGACCTAATTCATGAGTTTATATATAGAGAGACACTAGGCAATTTTTGTACGAATAAATTAGCCCCAAGTTACTATACACACTGAAGAGGGTGACGAATTCGATGGGGTTAGAATAAAAAATGGTGTTTAATTTTTTTTGTGGGGGAACATCTCATTGACAAAATAAGTATAATATTGTACTGGGCAGGACCTAATTCGTGAGTTTATATAGAGACATAGGTACCGTACATGGTGGACCTTTGTTTCATTACAAAGCGGGACTAATTCACGAGTTTATATATAGAGAGACACTAGGCAATTTTTGTACAAATGTATTAGCCCAAAGTTACTGTACACACTGAAAAGGGCGACACATTTGAACCCATTTTAGCGACCCATCCATTCTCCCTCACCACCTCCCACCTTCAAGATATAGATGTGAACTACACTTTTAAAATGGTGTTACTATTTCAGCTAAATCAGCCTGACTGGGTTCCGATTTAGCGTTCTCCGTGCCTATACCTCAAACACCCGGCCGCTATATCAGTGCTGATTTCGTTCACAGGGCAGAACGTATATGGGGGCATAATGATTTCATTGCCCTAAACTACCACAACCAGCAGCATCCCAGTTCCGAATATCCTGATCCCCGATATCGGGACCTATATCACGAGAATGCCGGGACTCCTTTTCGAAAATTCCTGGCTACCGAGTGTTCTGAGTTGGAGAAAATTAGTGGGTTATCATCTACATGTACTCTTGAGAGAAATTGTTGCGTTAACAGTTGAATTGATGCCCATTGAGTCATGGACACGCAAAGTTACAGTCTAGATCTATTCTAGGTCTTTTACAACTAAATGCAACAATATGCATGACAAATACAATATCATAACGAGTTAAAGGCCTTCTGGTCATCTGGTCTGACACCAAATTGTCTTTTTGTATTCACTCGATACACGAGAGGTGAGGACCCAAATTATGTATGACAACACACTTAAATACCCCGAAATATTGTTAAAGATCCCCTCCAAACATTGACTTTAGCATTGGCAGTCACCGACCACAAACTTCACCAGGAAGGATTAGCGATGTTTGTAGGGGATTTTGCGCGGAACTAGCCCTTTTCAAGTCTCAAGGACAATGAACAATGAACGATATGCCCATAGGCTATAGCATACACTGTAAAGAGTATGATACTGATAGGCTCATGGATAGGCTAACTTAGTCTAGGTTAAGTAGGTAGGCCGGATCATGTCAACTTGAAGGCGCACAGCTAGTTTACAAGCTCAAATAAAGGATGAATATCAACTTCTTTTATTAAATAATTGTTCAGTCATCAACAGTTTAGTTCGTAGGTGATGCCTGAACAATTATTTAATAAAAGAAGTTGATATTTATCCTTTATTTGAGCTTGTAAACTAGCGGTGCGCCTTCAAGTTGACATGATCTGGTAGGCCTAGGGGCCTATACTCTGATTTTTCTAACCCGTTTACACTGTTTTTTGCTGATATTTTTGCGATGCTAAATCGTATCGTGTTATATAAACTTGGCACAGCTTACCTTGAGACCAAACGGCAATTTTCTGCAAAGTTTCAGACTTCTACACATGAAACTGATAAAGTTAGCAATCTACTGCAATGATAAATTCCTCCTGAGAACTTTTCGTCTGCATGTCAACAGACATTGTTTATTTTGCGTGCGTGACGTAAGAGCCTATTCAGATGATTTACGCAGGGAGCGCGGGTTAGGAATGGGACCGTCCCAGCATGTAATTGATACATCTACTGCAGCGCACGCCCCCATGGTACCTAGCTTGAACTTGTCCATTTGAATGACGTAATGAACAGGGCAATATGGCAGCGCCCTACAGCAGTGAAAATCCTTGCTTAAATCGAATTTTTGTGTTTTGAAAGAAACATGCATCGTTTCGGAAGCCAGGTTTGTGAAAACCTATTGCCGTTTGCATCATAGACATGTAATATTCAGTTAAATAGATCGCTTGAAGTCATTTGACTGAAACAAAGGCAAAAAACGGTGTAAACGAGTTCAGAGTATAGGTAGTATAGACTCTAGGTAGTGTACTCACCAACTTGGCTCGAAATTCTAATTTCATTATTGAGCCATTTGCAGAGAATATCCGTCATCTTGATATTTTTCTATGCTTATGGCTCAGTATTAATACATGAGCCAATGTACCTAGATCTAGCTCTTATTCTTTGTAGACAACTAGGCATAAACCCGTTAAACTGGTAAAGTTTGATCCGTAGTTATGGAAATACCGGAAATCATCTCGTCAATGTAAAGCAGAGTGTAAAGTCGTAAACGGTCAAAGAAATTATGGAACGAGCGAAGCGACATTACGAGTTACGTTTTACGATTTGTGAACCAATAGCCAATTTATATGTGAGGACTATCATTTAAATTTTACGACCGATTTGCGAACCAAAAGCATTTAGCACCATGTGTATGGAACGCGCGAAGCGATATTACGACTTACGTTTTATGAGTTACAAATTACGCACTATTGTGTCACAGAATGAAATACTAGTTCTGCTGTAGTGACGCAATTTATAAATTCAATTCAATTCAATTCAATTTATTTCAACATCAACACATAGTACAAAGACACATTACATTCACAGCAATATAGATATTGAAAGGGGAATGATAGGTCTGGGCAGTAGTTGCACCAAATGCAATCAGAATGCACACCGTTTTCAAGACATTACAATGATCATAATCGTGGTCCCACGTCAGAGGAAAATTAACAAGCGTGTTATGATTGATACGAATATGAAATATGTCTTATATATACTTTCATAAGTAGATCATTAGCTTCGAGATAAATAGCCATGTGTGTCGAAACGGCTGATTTCGTCACAAAAACGTGAATTTGGTTTCCACAGATAGGTGTCGTGCTCTTACCATTACCACTATCAAGGTGTCATGGTTAATGTAAAGGCCTAGTCACACTGACGATACGACCAAGACCTTGCTGCGACCTAAAATTTTTGTAGGCTCTAATTGTGGACTGATCGTGACATGAACGCACGACTGGTCGTACAGGTCAGGAATGGTCGCAATCAAGAAACTAGTCGCAGCAAGGTTGATGGACATGTTCAAAACTTCCAACCTACGATCTCTGGTCGCACGTTGGTCTTGCACAATCGTGCCACCAGTCGGGAAAGGTGGCACCACCAATCATAGACCGAAACGGACGTACATCAGGCTCGTGACACTAGACAAACGTGTTTTAGGGGTACTTGGCCCTGGGCTCTAATCTACGGCGGCCCAATGCTGCCATTATTCATGCCTGAGTTAAGAGTAGTTTTGAAATCAGTTTCATAGTTAGTAAACAGTTATTTTCAGTTATGAAACTAGTTTCTAGCAAGGCACAAACCCGTTACACCCGGTACAAACCTTTCTAGCAGGGCACATACGTTTTTAGAAGGGTGATATCCTTTCTTGCATGGCGCAAACCTTTATAGCACGGCACAAACCTTTATAACAGGGCATAAACCTTTATAACATGGCACAAACCTTTTTAACATGGCGCAAACCTTTATAGCAGGGTGCAAACCTTTATGCGACTTATTATATGCTCATTATACATACCTAAGCTGTATTTATAAGCTTATTTTGTCCAATTTGAGCCTGAATTCTGGGCATTTCATACAATCTTTATCTATTCATGACTTGAAGGGCCATGCTTGTGCGAAATTTATCTGATTATTGAGAAAACGGCCATCAAAGTCCAATACTGGCCATTTTTGTCGAAATCGAAATGTGAAAGCAAATGAAACATACATACCTTTAAAGAATTGACTGTAAAATTTTAATGATCAAAATGTTTAACGACGATGCACAGCGACGAAGGATGCAACGCCATGTCAATAAATTATGGGACCGTAGCTTAATACGGTAACATGAAAACCAGGTATCGGCGGATTAACTGGGTATTATTCAAATTATCCCCATTTTGACTACAGGTACCGACCAACCCAGTATTCATTGTAAAAAACATACTGATCCAAAGATATTATTTTATTACAATATCATAAACTGACTCACAATAGGGCACATCCTGCCCCCGTGCTGCCCCCGCAACAAAAGGGCAACGGGGGCAGCTGCCACCGTGGTTCTGGCGCCCCTGCACATCGAGACGGAAATATGAACTGAACTATAATTATAAGGATGGAATGATATCTTCCATGTGTGACAGGCTTGGTGTAAACATGATGAACATATGCTCTAACATATAATTTCGTAAGTCGTAAAACGCAACTCGTAAAGCCTAACTCGTAACTAATGGTTTTCTACAATAATTCACTAGATCTAGTATTTCAGTACTCAACATATGTAATAAATATGTTTATTGGAGATTATCATTGTTCATTCATTTATAATTATAATTGTTCATATTATTGTGCGGCCGGTCCGGTCGTACTATTGTATCACTGAACGGCGCACTAGTTCCGCTTTACCGCAGTTAATTTGCACTTCCGGACAGTGGTTGCACCGAATGCAATCGAAATGCACGCTGTTTTACAGCGATCGTAATCGTGGTCCTATGTGAGGGGAAATTTAATAAGCGTGTTATGATTAATACGAATATAAAATATTTACCATATTATGTACGTCAGTAGATCTATATCATGAACGTGTTCATGTGTGTGGAAAACCACTAGTATTTTACATATATTTTCGAGAACAATACGTTTCAGTGTTCATGGCGTTGATCTGTGCCCGGAAGTCGTGTAAACTTGGGAAAACCTATGGAGCGCCTAACACGAAATTCAAGCCTTATTAAAATCATAACGCTCTCATCGTAACTTGCTATCTGTCATCCAAGAACTGTTGTCCATTGGAGTATTTCATTTTTGCCGCACATTCTTTTTAACAATCAAACAAGAGTATTGCTTGTAATTTATATAACTTTGTATAGAATTATTAAAAATTACGACTTTGAGGAGAACGATCATTGCATTCCCAGGAAGGGCTGAATACTGCCGAGTTGATCCATTATTTGCTCAGTATACGGTATGTGTTGGCATGGATCTTTAGAACTTATACCGGCCATCCATATAGGTTCCTATGTAGTTATGTCTGTATTAGTGTACTAAATTAGTATGAGCTATCCCCAAAAACGAACGTAGCCATGAACCAGACAGACAAAATTTGGACAACAAAGAACGGAAGAAAAATCCATGCCATGTACCTACCGCAAAGGTCTGCGCCATGTAGGTAACGAGCAGCGCAGTTACACGTACCTTTAAGCCCCAGTCAGACATCGCAGGACCAAAGACCGGATGAGTTACAGTAAAAGTTCCTGCAATATCACAAAAATGACGAAATTCATGTCATAGTCACACTTTCCCCGACAGGCCTCCGGACGTGCAAAGTCCTCTGATTTTTCTAACTTGTTTACACCGGATTTTGACGATATTTTCGCGACGCTGAATGTTATCATTCTATGAATTGGCAGACTTCACTTGGAAGGCAAACGGAAGTTCTTCACCGAATTTCAGACTTCTATCGCAAAAATTGAAGAAGTTGGCTATCTACCCCAATGTTAAATTTCAGTCCAAAACTGGGTCTCGAGAATCTGAGCATATTCGAGAATTTGGTCCTGTTTACATCCACCAGGATTCGAAGTATTATTGTAATTCCGGACCAGAATACACATTGGAATGTATTCTATATAGACATGTCGATTTCGGAAGATTGCACTGCTGCAAAAGCAACCAAATGCACAAAATCAGATGAGGACCCAGAAATTCAATGATGGGCTGAATTTAACATTGAGGTAGATTGCCAACTTTTTTCAATTTTTGCGATAGAAGTACATGTATGAAATTCGGTAAAAAAAACATTGTCGTTTGACTCTCAGGTGAAGTATGCCAAGTTATAGAACGATACCATTTATCATCGCAATAATATCAGCGAAAAACAGTGTAAACGAGTTAGAAAAATCAGAGTATAATGCAATTGATTGCTCACGCACTCTCGGACTACCCGGACTAACCACAATTACAGTGCAGGCACGTTCGGTCTGCTAAGGATGAGCCAAGGGTCCGTACGTATCCAATATTTGGATATAATACATAACTTACTTACTTACTTACTTACTTACTTACTATAATTAAACAATATTTGGATTATATAACAATCCGGATCAGCTAAGGATTGAGTCGGATCGCCAAGGACGCACTACAGACTACCCCAGAGTCGCCATTGAAATACCCCCAAAATACCACTGATCAACATGGATTATCATCCATGCCTACTAATCCGGCCTGTGGTCCAACGATGTCGGACTGGGGCTTGAGGATCCTTGACTACGTGCAGTCGTGTACCACAAACCAACTGATGCATGTCAACTGGATATGTGTTATATTAAATATGTTGAAACGTTGTCACCACATTGTAGCAACGTTGTGTCAATGTTGATTTGACGTGGGTTAACAACGTCGAAACAACGTTTTGAGGACATTATTATAATCAATCACACAATGTTGAGACGACGTTGTTCTTGGTTGTATCGACGTTGTGCGTTGTTGCAAATACCGTAAAACTTCTAATAGACGCCCAGGCGTCTCATAATTTCAGTTAGGGCCTACATTCTAGACCCGGCGTCTATTAGAACCCGGCGTTTATTGATTTCAGTCGTTGTCTGGTCCGGGCATTTATTGGAATTGGCGAGGCCTGTACGTGTTACGATATGACAAATCGGACGACAGTTTAGATTTTATAAGTTGGAAATTCCCGACTGGATGCGTTGACGTTGTCGATATTAGTATCTATAGGCCTACGTTGCTATTTTACACTATGTACATAGACCCGTCGTCTATTAGAACCCAGCGTCTATTAATTTCAGTATACCTGAACCCCCGGCGTCTATTAAAACTCGGCGTCTATTAGAAACCTGGCGTCTATTAGAAGTTTTACGGTATATATTACTTGAATATTCAAGATGTTGTAACTGGGATGTTCACAATGACTCAAGATCAAAAGTTGAATATTCAAGATGGAAAATTTGAAAACTCGTGATGTCAAACTGGAAGTCAACAACATAGGACCAATGTCCTTGCAGCTAACCAGCGATTACTCAATACATTTCAGCAATTGTACACATACGTACATGTACGTATTCTTATATGCCTTTATCAAAGTAGCACTTAGTAATGTGTGTCACAAAGTCATGAATGTGAAGTTCGGCGACCCCACGATAAAGAGATATACCCCAATATGGGAGTGTCAGCGAATTCTTATAAACCTGCCAGCACGCCATAACTGTGGTGTCACTACTAATGTAGCCACCACGTCATAACGCTACATAAATAAATAGATAATGTAATAACATCTATCTTGTTAAATGAATTATCACATTTTCATATAGTTATCTTGAGTTCGATCACTCAAGGTCACCAGAAAATGCACCAGACTCTCACTTGTTCATAACACATCTTACTGTAAAGTTTGACGTCGTGCGCTATCTCAGAAAATGCACCAGACTCTCACTTGTTCATAACACATCTTAGTGTGAAGTTTGACGTCGTCCGCTATCCCAGAAAATGCACCAGACTCTCACTTGTTCATAACACATCTTACTGTGAAGTTTGATGTTGTCCGCTATCCCCGGATCCTCGCGGATAGTCCGCTCACCGAGGGTCACTGCGGGTGCAGTATTTACTTTAAAACGTTAACCAGGAGCAGCCCGCGCAGCGAGCCCAGACATACGGACACCCCTTAGATACAGGTTCATCACCGTGGTGTTAACTGTGAGGCCGGCTCGCCGCGGTCCGCCATGGGGATGGAATCCCGGACAGCCTGACGGTCTGCCAGAGCCTGTGTCGCACCATCCCAGGGGAGGGACGGGTGATCCAAAGGGCGGACACCCCTGAGTCATCAAGATCTCCCCACCTGGGTCCCCCATGAGGGTCGTCCCCAGGGCCCTCGCGGGCCTTAGCCGAAGAGTGCGGACGTTGGACTCATGGCCGAGTCCTCCGTCTTTCTCTCGCCTTGCTCAGCTCTGAGACAACTCCACTGAGCAATGCAGCTCCAGAATATTTATAGTCCTGAAGCACGAGATACGAGAGAAATGATGTAAAACCATTGTTACAGTATAATGGGCGAGAGAGTTAGAGAGCGTTGCTAGACAGCACACGAGCTTCGAACACGAAGTGGCCAGAAACAACATAGTGGAATCTCCTGCCATGATCTTTGGGCAAAATCGCCACATTAGTCCTATATTCAAGAGTTTTGTCTCCAAAGAACAATTTATACTTTCTGTAATGAACATAGCCTTGAGTTTGAACACTCAAGGTCATTGTAGGTCAAGGTCACCAAAAGATGATCATAGCCATATAGGCTTACGTCATCTTAAATATTCAACTTTTCATCTTAAATATTCAAGATGTTATCTTGAATATTCAAATTGTCATCTTGAATATTCAAGTTGTCATCTTGAATATTCAAATTGTCATCGTGAATATTCGACTTGTTAATTTGAATTTTCAAATTGTTAACTTGAATATAAAGATATTTCACGCCTAGATATTTTACACTTGTCTGGGACTTAATATTGATTTCCTTACATTTAATATTTAATGCTGAACATTTCCTTAGCATATGCTTACTACCAAATATAATGGACTCATAAAATAATAATAATAAAATGGTCAGAACTGTCCTTAAATTACCTTACCAAACTCATCTAAGGGTTGAACATTTTCGCTCGTTAAACTGGCTTACTGTACCTGAACGTGTAATCCAGTTAAAATGTGTCAGGTTATGAAAATCTTATCTGGTGTTGCTCCTTCATATTTGTCAGAAGGGTTCAACTGTTCTAACATATCTCAGGGTACCCGTCAAAGGGAGTCCTCTTGTCTGGAGGTTCCTAGGTTTAAAACCAAAATAGGATGTGATTCATCCTAGGAATGGAATACTCTTCCTTCCAATGTCAGGGCAATCACAACAGTCAATGGTTTCAAGAAACTACTCAAGGTGCATTTGTTTGATATTCTAAACCACAGGGAAAGTCATGATTTTGTATACCTGTAATGTAATCTAATCATCAGTTTTTCTTGTGATACGCTAGTCTGTGTAAATAATTCTCCGTTTGTCTCAACTCGATCTTATACACAGGACCCCAACGGAAATAAGTCCTCTGTCCGGACTTTCTTGGGTTTTTATCCTCTGTATCGAATCGATTTTTACAAATGTCTTAGATCTACTATGTTTTATATGTGTTTCATTTGTATCGTGATTTTGATACGAAAAAAAAAAAAAATATTCAATTTGTTATCTAGAATGTTCAACTTTTTAACTTGAATATTCAACATGACATCTTGAATATCCAACTTGACATCTTGAATATTCAAATTAAAAAAGAAAAAGTCGTATAATGGCACTAATAATAAGCTGTCGTATTCATCTATCGTAGAGCCGGCAACCTAAAAACCAGCTTTTTCGAACCAATTGTTGGTAATGTAATGATTGCGTAATAAAGTTTCGGATTTTCATTTCGGAATCTCAGATACTGCTAAAATATGTTTCAGAAACCGTTCAGAGTGAAAACTCAAACTTCCATCAAGGGATCAGACAGGTATGAATCGTTATCCAGATATTTTATAGCCTTTTTTCTCACTGAAAAAGCTGAACAGAGATCTGTCAATTATAGTTGTGAGCGATAATGAAGTATTTTCGACTGTGCGCTGTTCACAGGTCAATGCAATTATCAGATTATACCTATAGGTATAGGCCTATAGGTCTATGCTTATATGATGTGGTTCTAACTATGCGAGCTGCGAGCAATGAACTGACATGGATGTGTGACCTCCGAGCTATAAACTGCGAGATGCGTTCTGTGAGCTATGAACTGCACAATGAAACGTTCCATTGAATTTACCTATCCCTTGCCACAATGTTAAGAGATAGCATGCTGTCAAATCGCCAATTTTCAAAGTGTGATAAAGCTACTTCAAATTTCTTCTCAATGGATGTGATATTTTTTTATCGTTCCCTGAGGGGATTTTCTTTGCTTTGGCAGTGATTACAGATGGTTCCTCAGTGCTGTTGAGCCGGCCGCGAGGAAGTTTCTTCATTCAATGGGGAGGATAGGAAACGTTTCATTGTGAACTGCGACCTGCTGCGAGCTAACCAGTTGGGAAGAATCCCATTTGGTGGCATATATGCCCAAATGGGATATATGCCACCAAATGGGTATACTTCCTGTATACCCAAATGGGATATACCGGAGAGCTTGGTGGCGGTTCTGTGGTCATACTCATTGAGGGACTCAGGGGGCCTGGGTATTCATTCATTTAATGTATATAAAGCAATTTCCCTTTATTCCCTAAATTTCCCTTTATGATTGGTTTTAATTTTACACTGTCTGTCAAATTTATTGCTTGGACATGTGATTTCTCCTAAATAAAGAATATTTTGCTGTGTAAACCTGTTTAGATGTGGTCGGTCAAGCAAAAATGAAGTATTATTATGTATCAAAAATGTTCTCAATCCATACATCCATGTTTATCATGAAAAGTACTGTCATTTCACAGCACTGAAATAAACTGGGCTGTGAAGATGGAAAAGACAGCAAACTCTTCAAAAAGTATATCAGGCTTTTCTTATTGATTATTTCGATATAACCCCAGACCCCCTCCTTTCCCAAGCTTCTGGATCCAGGTACATGGGACGAAGCCCTCAGGTATATCACATTTGGGTATACAGGAAGTATACCAATTTGGTGGCATATATCCCATTTTGGCATATATGCCACCAAATGGGATTCTTCCCAACTGCTAACGTTAACAAGCTGCGACCTGCATGCAACACAATGCAACTTGAATATTTGGTATACATTTTCCGTATTAAACAATTAATGGTTTGCTATGGAATAACTTCTGAATAAGTTATGTATACGAGACCATTTCATGTTGTGCCAGGCACAATGTCGCAGGTCACACATATAGCTCGCAGGTCGCAGCTCGCATGTCGTGACCGGGATTTCATAAACTACATGTAAGGCCATGTTGTGTTTTTTCTTTGTTTCCCATCATCTTTTTTTTCTAAAGAACACCAGCCAGCCACACAAACATTTATTATCATAAAAAAAAACATTTTTATTCACATTTTAGTTACACAGGCCAAAGATGCAAGATGAACGGTCAATGTTTGACCATTATTAAGGCATTTATGGTTTTAGCAGAATTTTTTTTTTTTTTTTTCTTCCGCCACTTTTGGTTTCGGGACGATAACTTTAGATTGCCTTGACGGATCCTTGTCAAATTTTCACCGCAAGTCAGAAATGATATGTGGAAGAACCCTATTCTTTTTGAGCCGGATCCGAGGTCCGTGAGGTCCGTGAGGATGAAATCAAGGCTAATTTTAAGACTTGGTTTCCGGACGATAACTGGAAAAATATTTATGCAATAGTTGCAGAACTCTGCATGGAGGTTCATATGCCACCAGGGAAGAACCCTATTGATTTTGGGATCGATCCGTCAAACGACCTTTGACCTAGAGGTCAAAATAATTTTTTGCTGATTCATCCTTGAGGCTTTCTGCATATCTCGGAAACCGTGCGTCGTAGAGCAAAACGGACGTTATTTTCGGACTCGTCGCCCTAGACAAACATCTCTAAGGGGAATTTTTAGGTTACCGGACCTATGGTCCGATAACCTATTGCCGTGGCGTTGCGTCCGTCGTCCGTCCGTCCGTCCGTCCGTCCGTCCGTCGTCGTCGTCGTCGTCGTCGTCGTCGTCGTCGTCGGCGTCGTCGTCTGTCCACATTTTTATCTTTAAAGTTTACGGACCAATCTTTCTGAAAATTTGGGAAAAGATACCTTGGAATAATTTGAGAAGGAGGTATTTTTTAGTTTTTTGATTTTTAAATTTTTTTCAAAATGGCGGCCGTTTTCGTCGAAAAACGGTCAATTTTGAACTTTGGCGGCCATTTTCTCGAAAACTGTCTGATCAGTTTTGAGATTTTTGTTTAAAAACATTCCTCTTATATACCTCTGTGACGTGTATAAATTTTGTTGCCCTTGAATCGCCGATCTCCGTGTGGCGGCCATTTTGAATTTTTGACGAGTCGGCGAAAAAATTTTTTTTCGCCCCAAATCGCATTACTATCCATTTTGGGCCATTTCTAGGGGAAAAAAAATTTTCACCCTTTGAAAAAAATTTTGGACTTGGAAAATTTTCGGCACTTTTTTCCTTCATAATGAGAGCTGTCAGGACTGTACTCGTAGAACACTTGAAGATAGAGCTTAGAAATTGGCACTTTCAAATGGGAAGTCATATATGGCGATTTGTGTGGTGACCTTGAATTTGACCTTGGATGACCTTGAAAGGTCAAAACAGCCATTTTGGGGTCAAAAAATGCCCAAATTTGCCTCTATAGATGAAATGCTTTAGAGCTTATGTTTGCATTATGAACATATAGGAAGACATATATGGCACAACTAATGATGACCTTGAACTTGACGTCAGATGACCTTGAGTGCCAAATGTCTATATATCATTAACATATAGAATATCAAATGCCGCACACATACATGTAATGGTGACAACGAAGTTCACACGGATGACCTTGATTGGTAAATCTCAAGGCCATATGTTCACACTGCGAAACTTGATTGGTAAATCTCAAGGTCTGTTACCTGCCAATGCTGCCATGGCCAAACAAAAATTGTCCGGTAACCTATCTTAGCCTTTGGGCTAATTTTTAGGTTACCGGACCTATGGTCCGATAACCTATTGCCGTCACGTTGCGTCCGTCGTCCGTCCGTCGTCCATCGTCCGTCGTCCGGCGTCCGTCGTCCGTCCACAGCTGTATCTTTAAAGTTTACAGGCGGATTTTTCTGAAATTTTGCACAAAAATGCCTAAAAATATTTCAAGAGGGGTTTTTTTTTTAGTTTTTTGATTTTCGCATTTTTCTCAAAATGGCGGCCATTTTTGACGAAAAATGGCCAATTTTGGACTTTGGCGGCCATTTTCTCAAAAACTGTCTGATCAGTTTTGAGATTTTTGTTTCAAAAGATTCCCCTTATGTACCTTTATGATGTGTATAAGTTTTGTTGCCCTTGAATCGCCGGTCTCCGTGTGGCGGCCATTTTGAATTTTTGACGGGTCGGCGAAAAAAATTTTTTTTGCCCCAAATCGCGTTACTATCCATTTCGGGCCATTTCTAGGCAAAAAAAAATTTTTTCACCCTTTGAAAAAAATTTTGGACTTAGAAAGTTTTCGGCACTTTTTTCCTTCATAATGGGTGCTGCCTGGACTGTACTCATAGAACGCTTAAAGATAGAGCTTAGATATTGGCACTTTCAAATGGGAAGCCATATATGGCGACTTGTGTGGTGACCTTGAATTTGACCTTGGATGACCTTGAAAGGTCAAAATAGCCATTTTTGGGTCGAAAAATGCCCAAATTTGCAGCTTTTCTGTCTTTTCTCGAAAACTGTCTGATCAGTTTTGAGATTTTCATTTCAGAAGATTCCCCTTATGTACCTTTATGATGTGTATAAGTTTTGTTGCCCTTGAATCGCCGGTCTCCGTGTGGCGGCCATTTTGAATTTTTGAGGGGTCGGCGAAAAAAAAATTTTTTCCCCCAAATCGCGTTACTATCCACTTCGGGCCATTTCTAGGCAAAAAAAATTTTTTCACCCTTTGAAAAAAATTTTGGACTTAGAAAATTTTCGGCACTTTTTTCCTTCATAATGGGAGCTGCCCGGACTGTACTCATAGAACGCTTAAAGATAGAACTTAGATATTGGCACTTTCAAATGGGAAGTCATATCTGGCGACTTGTGTGGTGACCTTGAATTTGACCTTGGATGACCTTGAAAGGTCAAAATAGCCATTTTTGGGTCGAAAAATGCCCAAATTTGCAGCTTTTCTGTCTTTTCTCGAAAACTGTCTGATCAGTTTTGAGATTTTCGTTCCAGAAGATTCCCTCTATGTACCTTTATGATGTGTATAAGTTTTGTTGCCCTTGAATCGCCGGTCTCCGTGTGGCGGCCATTTTGAATTTTTGACGGGTCGACGAAAAAAATTTTTTTGGCCCCAAATTGCGTTACTATCCATTTCGGGCCATTTCTAGGCAAAAAAAAATTTTTCACCCTTTGAAAAAAATTTGGGACTTCGAAAATTTTCGGCACTTTTTTCCTTCATAATGGGAGCTGCCTAGACTGTACTCATAGAATGCTTGAAGATAGAGCTTAGAAATTAGCACTTTCAAATGGGAAGTCATATATGAAGACTTGTGTGGTGACCTTGAATTTGACCTTGAAATGTCAAAACAGCCATTTTTGAGTCGAAAAATGCCCAAATTTGCACCTTGTTTGTCTTTAATCGAAAACTGTCTGATCACTTTTGAGATTTTTTTTTCAAAACATAGTAATTGGGGTTTTTGACATGATGTGTATAAATATGTATATAGTGTATAAAGTGCCTTGAATTGCTCAAAAGGCTAGAAATTTAGGCTGAATAGGCCCCAAATTTAATTTTTGGTCGTTTTCCTTCAAATTTACCTGATCAGTTTTGAGATTTTTGTTATAAAACATGCTAATTGGGGTCCCTGACATTGTGTATAAAGATGGAGTGCTTTGAATTGCTTAAAAGGCCCCTTGAGTGTGTAAATTGGCCTCTACAGCCAAAAAATGTTTGTAGGTATAGCTGGAATTGGAAGTCATATACATGTATACCACATATATATGTGGCTTTTTTGGGTGACGTTGAACTTGACGTCAGATGACTAGAGTGCTATATCTCAGTGTCATGTCCAACAAGAAATGTGTAAATTTCGTTTATAGACAAAAGACTTGTAGATAGACCTTGTATTTGTATTTTGAACATACATGAATACAAGGTTATATGCTGCACACTTAATGATGACATTGAAGTTCACGAAGATGATTGGTTTATCTTAACGTCATATCTCACCTGTCCTGTTTCAACTAAAGTTGTCCGGTAACCTATCTTAGCCCTTGGGCTAATTTTTTTTTTGATCCGGCTCCGAGGTCCGTGAGGTCCGTGAGGATGAAATTGAGGCTGATCTTGAAACTTGGTTTCCGGACGATAACTTGAAAAATATACAGGCAATAGTTGCAGAATTTTGCAAGGAGGTTTATATATCACCAGGGAAGAACCCTATTGATTTTGGGATCGATACCTCAAACGACCTTTGACTTAGAGGTTGAAATAATTTTTTGCTGAGTCATCCTTGAGGCATCCTGCATATCTCGGAAATGGTGCGTCGTAGAGCGAAACGGACTTTATTTTCGGACTCGTCGCCCTAGACAATCATGTCTAAGGGGTATTATGGATGAACTTTGACCTTGACCCGAAATTTTTTTGCCGAGTCGGCATTTTTCGTTTTCGTCGATATCTCGGAAACGGTGCGTCGTAGAGCGAAACGGACGTTATTTTCGGACTCGTCGCCCTAGACAAACAAGTCTAAAGGGTATTATTGATGAACTTTGACCTTGACCCGAAATTTTTTGCCGAGTCGGCATTTTTCGTTTTCGTCGATATCTCGGAAACGGTGCGTCGTAGAGCGAAACGGACGTTATTTTCGGACTCGTCGCCCTAGACAAACATGTCTAAGGGGTATTATGGATGAACTTTGACCTTGACCCGAAATTTTTTTGCCGAGTCGGCATTTTTCGTTTTCGTCAATATCTCGGAAACGGTGCATCGTAGAGCGAAACGGACGTTATTTTCGGACTCGTCGCACTAGACAAACATGTGAGGGTATTATAGATGAACTTTGACCTTGAGCCGAAATTTTTTTGCCGAGTCGGCATTTTTCGTTTTCGTCAATATCTCGGAAACGGTGCGTCGTAGAGCGAAACGGACGTTATTTTCGGACTCGTCGCACTAGACAAACATGTCTAAGGGGTATTATGGATGAACTTTGACCTTGACCCGAAATTTTTTTGCCGAGTCGGCATTTTTCGTTTTCATGGATATCTCGGAAACGGTGCGTCGTAGAGCGAAACGGACGTTATTTTCGGACTCGTTGCCCTAGACGAAGATGTCTAAGGGGTATTATGGATGAACTTTGACCTTGACCCGAAATTTTTTTGCCGAGTCAGCATTTTTCGTTTTCGTCGATATCTCGGAAACGGTGCGTCGTAGAGCGAAACGGACGTTATTTTCGGACTTGTCGTCGTACACAAACATGTCTAACGGGTATTATGGATGAACTTTGACCTTGACCCGAAATTTTTTTGCCGAGTCGGCATTTTTCGTTTTCGTCAATATCTCGGAAACGGTGCATCGTAGAGCGAAACGGACGTTATTTTCGGACTCGTCGCACTAGACAAACATGACTAAGGGGTATTATGGATGAACTTTGACCTTGACCCGAAATTTTTTCGCCGAGTCGGCATTTTCGTTTTCAAGGATATCTCGGAAACGGTGAGTTGTAGAGCGAAACGGACGTTATTTTCGGACTTGTCGCCCTAGACAAACATCTCTAATGGGTATTATTGATGAACTTTGACCTTGACCCGAAATTTTTTTGCCGAGTCGGCATATTTCGGTTTCGTCGATATCTGGGAAACAGTGCCTCGTAGAGCGAAACGGACGTTATTTTCGGACTCGTCGCCCTAGACAAACATGTCTAAAGGGTATTATAAATGAACTTCGTTCATTTTCGTCGATATCTCGGAAACGGTGCGTCGTAGAGCGAAACGGACCGTATTTTCGGACTCGTCGCCCTAGACAAACATGTGTAAGGGGTATTATTGATGAATTTTGACCTTGACCTGAAATTTTTTTGCCGAGTCGGCATTTTTCGTTTTCGTCGATATCTTGGAAACGGTGCGTCGTAGAGCGAAACGGACGTTATTTTCGGACTCGTCGCCCTAGACTAACATGTCTGAGGGGTATTGTTGATGAACTTTGACCTTGACTCGAAATTTTTTTGCCGAGACGGCATTTTTCGTTTTCGTCGATATCTTGGAAATGGTGCCTCGTAGATCGAAACGGACGTTATTTTCGGACTTGTCGCCCTAGACAAACATGTCTAATGGGTATTATGGATGAACTTTGACCTTGACCTTAAATTTTTTTGCCGAGTCCTCATTTTTCATTTTTCGTCCATATCTAGGAAACGATGTGTCGTAGAGCCCATGGCAAACATGTTTTAAATATTAAGAATTAGTCCTAACACCGAAATGCCTCCAAGGCATCTTTAGGCCTTGACGTCTAGTTTGATTACAAATATTGATCTACGTAATAATGAGGGAAACTGCAAAATGGTCACTATTCTTTTCAATGTTCAGTATTTTGGGGATGAAATAATTGATTTTCTGGGGCAAAAGCTACCGTAAATTTGCATTGTTTTCTCGAAATAATTGTAAATTTCTCCTGCCCGCTGGCAGGAAACAAAAAAACAACGACATATCCTAAAGATGACATTCCATGATGTTTCTCGGTTTTGCTAGATTTTAACAGTCGAAGTGTTACATGGCCCTCTTCGCTAGTTTTCATAACTCTGCTTTGATTTGTTCAACTCGTTCACAGCATTTTTCTTGGCTCATATTATTGCGATGCTAAATGGGTATCGTGTAATCATGGTAATAAACTGGCATATACTTCACCCGGGAGTCAAACTACAATTTTAAAATAAATTTCAAGCTTCTAGATTTATGAAAAAAATTTCAAAAATTGATAATCTACCGAAAATGCCACCTCAAGAATCTGAGCTTATTCCAGTATTTTTGTGTTTACACTGTACATCCACCAGCAATTGAAATGTTGTTAGTTTGGACAAAAAGGAGTGTTTCGACACAAACATGCTGCTCTCAAAAGACTGTCAGCAACGAGAGTAAGTAATTGCACGAAATCGCATGCAGACCAAAAAATTCTATGATATACATGTACTTGAGTGTATAGAACTTTGGGGTAGAATGAAAACTTCTCACTTTTTGCGATAGAAGTCTGAAATTTGGTAGGAAGTTGCCGTTTGATTTCCCAGGTAAAGTATGTCGAGATACCATTTAGCATCATAATACTAGTAATATGAGCAAGAAAACAGTGTAAACGAGTAAAAAAAATCAGAGTATAGTTTACATGATCTTATATACTGTACTTTTTTAATAGTAATTGTCCAGTAAACTGCATTAAACTGCATTTCATGTTTTCAGCAGAATTTTTTTTTTTTTTTTTTTGGCACGATAACTCAAAGAGTATTATGGCAATGACTTTAAAACTTTGCACGGAGGTTCATATATCACCAGGGAAGAAGCCTATTGATTTTGAGGCCGATTCGTCAAGCTACCTTTGACCTAGGGCTCGAAATAATTTTAGCTGAGTCATCCTTGAGGCTCTCATGCATATCTCGGAAACGGTGCGTCGTAGAGCAAAACGGACGTTATTTTCAGACTCGTCAGCTTAGACAAAACATGTCTAAGGGGTATTAGGACCTTTAACCTTGACCTGAATTTTTTTGGTGAGTCGGGATTTTTCGTTTCCGTCGATATCTCGGAAATGGTGCGTTGTAGAGCAAAACGGCATTCATTTTAGGACTCGTTGCCCTAGACAAACATGTTCAAGGGGTATCATGGTTGAACTTTGACCTTGACCTGAATTTTTTTTTACCGAGTCGGTATTTTTCATTTTCAGCAATATCTCGGAAACGGTGTGCCGTAGAGCGAAACGGGCGTTATTTTCGGACTCATCGCCCTAGACAAACATGTCTAAAGGGTATTATGGATGAACTTTGACCTTGACCTCAAATTGTTTTGCTGTCGATATCTTGGAAACGGTGCGTCCTAGAGCTCGTGGCAAACATGTTATAAATATTATAAATTAATCTTTACACCAAAATGCCTCCAAGGCCTCTTTAAGCCTTGACGTCTAGTTCACATGTGATGCACATAAACTGATAAAGCTGAGTTTCATGTAAATGAATATACTTTGCTTGCAGGAAAAAATTGAGAGCAGAAATAGGAGATCATTTCAAGGTTGATCCATCAATACTGAAGGATGTCATTCCTAACAAAGATGAGATGACAGTCATGAAAATATACACTCATTCTGGGGACAGCTTAATTGTATATAATATCAAGGGAAATCCAGCATTTTTTGAAGCAAACAGAACACTCTACCCAACTGGTGAGATCGTTCAACTGATTTACCTGAGTTGGTGCTTTATTTGCATGTAGTGACCAGAATATACTGGACAAGTGAATAGAATAATCAAAGTAAATTTAATATCATTCACTTCAATCATTATGTGGAACTGTTGCTTCCCTGTCTATTCAAGATTGTTGCATTTCCTCAACATTTGATTAATCAGTTAAATAAGATTATCTGACATGAAGATAAAATTCTTGCAGAAGGTGAATACATCAGATTCTGTATACATTCGGTATGTAAGTGATTGATCAGGTGTAGTCAACTTTACCATTTCAGTATACACATTGTGGAAGTTTCCAGACTTATTACCAACATTCACAACTTGGCCACCAGTTCTGAAGAAGTTGTTGGGTGGAGCAGGTGAGGAATTTATGTACATATTATTTTTATCTACTCTGTAATTACGCCTATATTTTCTGTAAGGAAAATTTATATGATAATACAAAAGACTTCTTGAAATACAGAGGCTGTGAATACAACCCTGATTCTTTATGGATGGCATTTAACATGTGAACTTCCACATTTCAAGCCACATTGGTTGCATTTGGAATAAATTTCAACACTCACATTGTAGACTGGAAATTTATCATGTTTTTAATATCAGAAAAAAAGGTTTGCCAAAATAAAGATCACAAGTCACAACCAAATATTGTGACCATGTGAGGTTATTTATATTGCTTCAATTATTTTGCATGTACATGTAGTAACTAGAATGAATACTTTTTTGTTGATAAAACTTATGTTTTTTTTTCTGATGAATCAGTACCTGTCCCAGAGAGTAATAATCATAATAGTACATTCAACTGGTGATCTGCAAGTATATGTACATCGTACAGATTACTTTCTGTCCTTGAGTCAGACCATACTGGTTCATGTATATCATGTATATAGTTGTATTTTGTGCATTTATCTGCCAGATCTGATGTTGCCGGGCGTGGTTGTGAAAGGTGAAGTGACACCAAGAACCTTTGGAGGCATCAGTAAAGGAGACATGTGTTCAGTGAAATTACTTGGTAACAAGTAAGGGATCTTTTGCAAGAGATGTACTTCATATTATTTGACCAAAGTGTACCTTATGGAACATGTTGATTAGACTGTTGAAAAGCTATATTCCAGAGATTTTTGGACTTGTTACCGGTACATGACATATTGTGCACTGCTATGTGGTGTTGCAGGGCACCTGTGGCTGTTGGTTGTGCTGCGCTGTCTGGGGACGATATGTTCGGGTCGGCCATGAGAGGGAAAGGCGTCCTCATCCATCACACATACCAGGACCAGCTCTGGTGAGTAACATTCCCAACAGTTATTAAGGCATTTCGGCAGATTCGGCAGCCTTTATGGTTTTAGCAGAATTTTTTTTTTTTTTTTTTTTTTTTTTTCTTCTTCCGCCACTTTTGGTTTCCGGACGATAACTTTAGATTGCCTTGACGGATCCTTGTCAAATTTTCACCGCAAGTCAGAAATGATATGAGGAAGAACCCTATTCTTTTTGAGCCGGATCGGAGGTCCGTGAGGTCCGTGAGGATGAAATCAAGGCTAATTTTAAGACTTGGTTTCCGGACGATAACTGGAAAAATATTTACGCAATAGTTGCAGAACTCTGCATGGAGGTTCATATGCCACCAGGGAAGAACCCTATTGATTTTGGGATCGATCCGTCAAACGACCTTTGACCTAGAGGTCAAAATAATTTTTTGCTGATTCATCCTTGAGGCTTCCTGCATATCTCGGAAACCGTGCGTCGTAGAGCGAAACGGACGTTATTTTCGGACTCGTCGCCCTAGACAAACATCTCTAGGGTGTACTTTTTTTTTTGATCCGGCTCCGAGGTCCGTGAGGTCCGTGAGGATGAAATCGAGGAACTTGGTTTCCGGACGATAACTCAAAAAATATTCAGGCAATAGTTGCAGAATTTTGCACGGAGGTTTATATATCACCAGGGAAGAACCCTATTGATTTTGGAATCGATACCTCAAACGACCTTTGACCTAGAGGTCGAAATAATTTTTTGCTGAGTCATCCTTGATTCATCCTGCATATCTCGGAAACGGTGCGTCGTAGAGCGAAACGGACGTTATTTTCGGACTCGTCGCCCTAGACAAACATGTCTAAGGGGTATTATGGATGAACTTTGACCTTGACCCGAAATTTTTTTGCCGAGTCGGCATTTTTCGTTTTCGTCGATATCTCGGAAACGGTGCGTCGTAGAGCGAAACGGACGTTATTTTCGGACTCGTCGCACTAGACAAACATGTCTACGGGGAATTATTGATGAACTTTGACCTTGACCCGAAATTTTTTCGCCGAGTCGGCATTTTTCGTTTTCGTCGATATCTCAGAAACGGTGCGTCGTAGAGCGAAACGGACGTTATTTTCGGACTCGTCGCACTAGACAAACATGTCTAAGGGGTATTATTGATGAACTTTGACCTTGACCCGAAATTTTTTTGCCAAGTCGGCATTTTTCGTTTTCGCCGTTATCTTGGAAACGGTGCGTCGTAGAGCGAAACGGACGTTATTTTCGGACTCGTCGCACTAGACAAACATGTCTAAGGGGTATTATGGATGAACTTTGACCTTGACCCGAAATTTTTTTGACTCGTCGCACTAGACAAACATGTCTAAGGGGTATTATGGATGAACTTTGACCTTGACTCGAAATTTTTTTGCCGAGTCGGCATTTTTCGTTTTCGTCGATATCTCGGAAACGGTGCGTCGTAGAGCGAAACGGACGTTATTTTCGGACTCGTCGCACTAAACAAACATGTCTAAGGGGTATTATGGCTGAACTTTGACCTTGACCGAAATTTTTTTGCCGAGTCGGCATTTTTCGTTTTCGTCGATATCTCGGAAACGGTGCGTCGTAGAGCGAAACGGACGTTATTTTCGGACTCGTCGCACTAGACAAACATGTCTACGGGGAATTATTGATGAACTTTGACCTTGACCCGAAATTTTTTTGCCGAGTCGGCATTTTTCGTTTTCGTCGATATCTCGGAAACGGTGCGTCGTAGAGCGAAACGGACGTTATTTTCGGACTCGTCGCACTAGACAAACATGTCTAAGGGGTATTATTGATGAACTTTGACCTTGACCCGAAATTTTTTTGCCGAGTCGGCATTTTTCGTTTTCGCCGTTATCTCGGAAACGGTGCGTCGTAGAGCGAAACGGACGTTATTTTCGGACTCGTCGCACTAGACAAACATGTCTAAGGGGTATTATGGATGAACTTTGACCTTGACCCGAAATTTTTTTGCCGAGTCGGCATTTTTCGTTTTCGTCGATATCTCGGAAACGGTGCGTCGTAGAGCGAAACGGACGTTATTTTCGGACTCGTCGCACTAGACAAACATGTCTAAGGGGTATTATGGATGAACTTTGACCTTGACTCGAAATTTTTTTGCCGAGTCGGCATTTTTCGTTTTCGTCGATATCTCGGAAACGGTGCGTCGTAGAGCGAAACGGACGTTATTTTCGGACTCGTCGCACTAGACAAACATGTCTAAGGGGAATTATTGATGAACTTTGACCTTGACCCGAAATTTTTTTGCCGAGTCGGCATTTTTCGTTTTCATCGATATCTCGGAAACGGTGCGTCGTAGAGCGAAACGGACGTTATTTTCGGACTCGTCGCACTAGACAAACATGTCTAAGGGGAATTATTGATGAACTTTGACCTTGACCCGAAATTTTTTTGCCGAGTCGGCATTTTTCGTTTTCGTCGATATCTCGGAAACGGTGCGTCGTAGAGCGAAACGGACGTTACTTTCAGACTCGTCGCCCTAGACAAACATGTCTAAGGGGTATTATGGATTAACTTTGACCTTGACCCGAAATTTTTTTGCCGAGTCGGCAGTTTTTGTTTTCGTCGATATCTCGGAAACGGTGCGTCGTAGAGCGAAACGGATGGTATTTTCGGACTCGTCGCCCTAGACAAACATGTCTAGCGGGTATTATGGATGAACTTTGACCTTGACCCGAAATTTGTCGACATTTTTCATTTTCGTCGATATCTAGTATTATAAATTATTCATCACACCGAAATGCCTCCAAGGCATCTTTAGGCCTTGACGTCTAGTTATTGGAATCTGTTCACAAGCATGTTCGCAGGTGCTTCCAGCATCCTCAGAGTTGTTTTTAGGATATTTACTATTTAGAAAAGATTCGGAAAAAAAAACAGTTTTTTGCCTCAAATCGCATTACTATCCATTTTAGGCCATTTCTAGGCAAAACATATTTATTTACATTAAGCGACTCGACACAACTGCCATTTAAAAGATTTATTGGACTAGGTGTGGTGCGATAGGAACAAACATGGAATGAAATGACTTGAATACATATGACGAATTAAGGTAGAAGACCGCCTTAATTGTCAGACCACACACATGAATCGTTTGACATAAACACAGAAACAATCTTTGAACATACTACAACTACAATTATCGGACGAACAACCGTCCGTAAGTATTTAAGCCTAGGAAGCAAGCTACAAAACCTCACTCGATGCCGAAGTGCTCTGGTAGTAGATGCATGGGTATTGGCGTGGGGGTCGGATCCATCCGGTAACGTTGGAGCATCTCGGAGGTGACCTTGAAACGGGAAATGGCATCGGGTAAATGGTTAGAGATACCAGGAATATGAGTAGCTTTAAGACTTATGTTATGGCGAACGAGAATTAAGACAAGAGCCCTAACTATCGTCATGGCATGTTTGTTTTTGCTGGTTTGACGGTTGATGATGTCTTTGACAGCCTGATTGTCTGTACTGAACAGTATGTTGCTGTTTTGGATGTGGGAACCGAAGAGGGCCATCATGACGTATATGGGATAGAGTTCCAGAACGGTTATGTGGAATGAAGCCCAATTTGGTGGATATGGACATTGGATCCACTGATGATGGAAACAGGCTCCAAAACCTTGATGGCTAGCATCTGAAGCCATACCAATAGCATCAGAATGGGTGATGTTCAATGCTCGGAAATATGTAACCCCGTTGAATTGATTCATGAAATGCAACCATGTGGCTAGGTCATCCTTCACTTCCCGAGACAAACGAATGAAGTAATGAGGCTGTTGATGAGGCTTCAGCAAATCAATAAGGCGTCGCAAGAATGGTCGGGCGGGGATAACAGCCGCGGCAAAGTTAAGTTTCCCAATCAGAGATTCGAGTTGTCTCCTGGTTATCTTTTTCTGAAGAAGGGTGTGAGCGAGAACATCTCGATATTCTGTCAATTTATCCAAGGGAAGGCGGGCCAATTGGTTGACACTGTCAAGCTCGATTCCCAGAAAGGTGGTGTTTGTTGATGGAAGGGTAGTCTTTTTTGATGAGAGAGGAACTCCAATGTCTGTACACAGTTCAATGAAGGCTTGAAGATTGTAGTTGCACGATTGGAAGTCAGATGAGAAGAAAATGAAATCATCAATGTAATGTAAGCAACGTCCAGCACCAGTGGGAGTGCAATGCTCGAAAATTGCTTGAAGTGCTGTAGAAAACTTCTCAAAAATGCTGCATGAGCTGGCACAACCCTGCGGTAGACATTTATCAAAGTAAAACTGTTGATCAAATTGCAGGCCGAGTTTGGGATGATCAAAAGGGTGAATAGGGATGAGACGGTAAGCATCTGAGATGTCGGTTTTTGCAGACATAGCGCCTTTAGGAAGCTGAAGCAGGATCTTGATGGCATCACGGATGGAAGAGTACTGAACTGTTTTGCAGCTGTCAGGAATACCGTCATTGATTGAGGTGCCATCATAAGGATGTGAAAGGTTGTGAATGAGTCTGAATTTTCCAGGTTCTGATTTTGGTACGACAGTCAGTGGAGAAACATGAAAATTTGGAAATGGTGGCAGATCAAATGGACCTTCCATTCTTCCTGCAGAAATCTCAACTGAAAGTTTTTCCCTGATCACGTCACGATACTGATGTGTTGACTTGGGATTTGGAACTAAATGGTTAGTGATTGGGTCGGGATGGTGGAGGGGAAACCCAAAAGTGAAACCAGTGACAAGATATTGAGATATCGTTCCATCGTATCTGGCAGATGCCAGATGATACTGGAGGCGGTCTGGGTGAATTGGAGTGATGATTGATGAGTTAGGGTTTGGATGGATGGGTCCCGCCTGACTTTGCGGATGGTCTGGCTTGAAGTTCTTGGGCGGGTTTTCCGGCAGTGGAGGGTTTCGGAACAGGAGTGGTGGAGGTTGACGAACACATTCGGTAGACTGGATGTCTCCCTTGGCATCGAGGGCATTTGTGCTGAAACTGGCATCCCATGCCGTTGTCACATCGCTCACTACGGTTGTGGAACCGGACGCAGTAACCTTTGGGGATGGAATGACCTTCGGAAGTCTTGAGCATGTTGGGGGCGGAGCGAAAGGACGTGGTTTGTTGTTTTTGTTGGGGACGAAAAAGCTGGCGTTGATAGGGTCCATACGAGATGAGAAGATCGCTCCGAACTGTGGACCAGGAACAGGGTACAAATTCGCGATCAGAGCGAAAGTGACGGTCATACGCTTGCCAGTCGTACCCCATCTTGTTGAGGTCGAAGATTTGTTTCTTGTAGGTGAGGAGCTCGGTGACCAAAGTGGACATAGATGAAGATGAGCGAGCTGTGTGCATATATATGGAGATGTAGGTGTCGAAAGCCAGTTGCCAGAGTTCGAGAGTTAAGTCTATTTTTGGTTTGTTTTTGATGAGTTTGGTGGAGTTATTGGCACCCTGACGGAGGACGAATTCTGGGGATGATTTTGTGAGGTACTGTGGAATCAGGAGGGCTAGGTCAATATAGCGGTTTTGCATGATCTTGTTTCTCAGCTTCGAGGAAACGTTGGCACCCAGTGAACAGCCGAACGAAATGGTGGGATGGGAGATTAATGGAGTATTATCTGAATCTGAAGCAGAAGAACTCTCACCAGAGGACGTTGAGGAGGTACTGGTAGAGCGGGACCTGCGGTGTTTCCGGGACTTCCGACTTCTAGACTTGCGATGTTTCCTGGAGGAGCCTGCGGAGGAGCTGCGGTGTTTGCGACGCTTCGAGGAGCAGACTGGAGAACTTTCCAAAGAATCCATTGAAGACTGATCTGAAGGGACGTTCTTGGAAGATTTCCTTGGAGGAGATCTGGATCTCTCTGGAGAAGCTTCCTCTGAGCTGGAAGGTGGATCACTGGGAGGACTGGAGCGCAGGCGTGGCCTTGAACGAGCCTCTGCTGCCAACTTAGCGCGCAATGCGCGAGCCTTCTGCAGGATGTTCTCTGCTGAGCTGGTGGAGGGCTGATCATCAGGTTCCTGTGATTTTTTAGGTCGCCCCATGTTGACTGGAGAAAAATTGGGAGAAAAGAAATGAATGGATTACTAAAAAGTATTGTAATGGGGTATATAGATAGGCGAAAAATTCTGAACTGTAGAGAGTGAACTGGGGAATGTATCGATAATATATGCAAAAGAACCCAATTACTGAACGTTTAGGTTCAGAAAAAATATGGGAGGAGGTGCATTACCAGATGGAAAATATTGCATAGCACTGGTACCATAGGACTAGTATTGAATAGCCATTAAGTGTAAAAAGGTTGGTGCATAACACCGGAATGAAATAAAATTAGTCCATAGGACTGGAAATAATGGAAAGGTAGTGCACAGCACTGGAACAAGTGCAAAGCACTGGTGTTAAATGGAGAATAGTGCATAGCACTGGTGTAAGGTAGGAGGTAGTGCATAGCACTGGAAATAAGGTAATGATAGTGCATAGCACTGGAAAAATGGATGGAAGTGCATAGCACTGGAATTGGATAAGCAAAAAAGGAATCTGACATACCGAACGTTTTCCAGAAATTGAGGGAGGAGTAGGAAGCTACCGGAATTTCCTGTTCATGAACAGGATCCCGTGCCTAATGCGGGCAGCGTAGTGGCACAAATGTTCACTGTTGACGTGTATGCCGTCGTCAGACCAGTCCTCCACTGGGCGGCTTGAAAATCCCTTTATTTTGTTGTGATAGAATAGTTTTTCGTTGGTGATGGACTTGCTGAGATAGTTGTTGAAGATTTTTGCATTCTCACGAAAAACATCCTGGCTGCACAAAAGTTTTCCCGAACGAGGGATCACACTGTTAATAGCGCAAGCTTTCACAGAGTCTGATGTGCTGAGTGCTTGCAAGAAATCCAATAATTTTGTGGCCAATTGTAAACACTGATTGGCATCAACGTCGACTAAGTTGGCCAAATCGTTCGAACCTATGTCCAGTAGCACAATGCACGAGTGCAGTGTTTGTGTGACGGGGAGGATTTCCCGAATCTTCAAGTCATCTATAAGATTCACACGATCACAGAACGAGTAGATCCCATGGAATTGGTTATCCACTTCTAGGAAAACAGAGCCTCGGGCGGCCGAAATTGGCGAAATGATGTTGGACGGATAACAGTACCTTTTCTCCGTCAGATAGCAAGAAAATCGTCTGATAAACGAGTGACCAATCAGCAAGCAATCCATGAATTCAATTCCTAGTTCTCTGAGTAACAACAATGTTCAAGAATGGCTGCTAAAGCGATAACAAAATCATAAAAGTTTTTCCTTCAGATTTCCTTCATTTTGGTTGGGCGGAACCGGAAGTTAGGATATGAGGAGATAAACAGTGCATGATGGGAACCGTACTTTCATGTATATATAGCGAATTTAAATTTGAGCACCACACCAGCGTCCATATGTAAATAAAGAGCTTTATTGCATGCATAAAGCATTATTTTTCACCCTTTGAAAAAAATTTTGGACATTTTGGAAATTGGCACTTTCAAATGGGATGTCATATATGGCGATTTGTGTGGTGACCTTGAATTCGACCTTTGATGACCTTGAAAGATCAAAACAGCCAATTTGGAGTCAAAAAAATGTGCAGATTTGCCTCTACTGATGAAATGCTTGTAGATAGAGCTTAAATTTGCATTATATGGAACAACTGATGATGATCTTGAGCTTGACCTCGAATGACCTTGAGTGCTAAATGTCCGATGTGAAATGTGTAAATTAGCCACTGAGGCCTAAACACTTGCACATACAGGTTAGGATTGTGTATAAGCTTACAAGAAGTCATGTATTTATGGCACATCTTTTGGTGACCTTGAGTTCGACCTTATATAACGACCTTGAAGGCAAATCTCACAATCTTGCCTTACCTGACATGTGTAAATTGGCCTCTGCAGACAAAATACTTGTTGATAGAGCTTATATGTTTGTATTATGAACATATATGAAGTCATATGTAGCATACCTAATGGTGACATTGTAGTTCATAAAGATGACCTTGATTGGTAAATCTCAAGGTCATATATATGTCATCTGCAATGCTTAAAACCTAAATTGTCTGGAAACCTATCTTAGCCTTTGGGCTAATTTTTTACCAGGGCATTCGGAGATAAATCTGAGCCTCCGCTGATAGAAGACACGGAGATGGTTGAAGCTGTGGCAATTACAGAGCAACAATCAGACGAAGACTGCTCCACTGATGGAGCCAGCTCCGTCACTGCTGCTGACAGCCTAAGCTCTGCCACTGCTGCGACCAGTCAGTCTGAAGACCGGTCCCTGAGCAGTGATATACCATCCACTGCTTGTGACAGGGTGGAGAATGGACTTGAGGGAGCCACCTCAGAGCCAAACTTGGACACGGGTGTGGAGCAGCTTACCCTCTCAGACATCACGGGTGCTGACTCGGCCCAGTCAATGAGTTCCGGCGAGTCTGGGGACGAGGAACAGGATCCCAAAGTAATGCAAGGTAACAATGTCATCCAAAAGGTGGAGGCACTTTCACAGACATAGCAATAAAATAATAATGTTTAGTGTCGTAATACACCAGACACGTGTTATTCAATGAAACTTGGTAAGGGATCATGGCTCTCTTAATCCTTAGCATGACTGACATAAAAACATTATATGAAATGTCATCTGTTTTATGCATGTGCAGTATTTTCTGTCTGTTATAGAGAGAATGGACGAGCTACTGACCTGGTGTTGTCTGTGTGCCATCAAGTCACGGGTCAGGAAGTCTGATTTACCTCTGCTCACCAGTACATTCTTCCGCAACTATCTACAACCTTTCTGGTACTCATGTTGACGATTATGCAAGTGTTCAGTTCTTGAAATGTGGGATTGGCAATAAGCTCTACTGTGTTGTTTTCAACTTGTGACAATTCTCGTTATTTCAGTCCACATGGCAAAGTCGTGGATGTCAAGAAGTCTAGCTATAAGAAGCTTTCAAAGTTTCTGAAGGCCATGCAAGATCGTGGGTTTCTGAGAGTGAAGGAACTCTCAAAAGGAGTCGAGAGTATCATAGAAGTTAGCAGAGATCACCTGGAGTAAGCAGATTCAATTCCTGACAACTTGTTCTGGTCAGAAATTTAAACAGCTCATGTAAATAACGCTTTAATGATGGACACATAATACACTTCTTACAATTTCTCTGAGGGACGAACTGAAACTTGGTCAAGTATTCTCCCGGGGAAGTGAACTGATTAGTTTTCCAAAAAAATATTTCAAATATTAAGACAGTGAAATTAATATTATACCCATTCAAACATGACAATCATGTGCATGACATGAAACATTTGCACAATTAGTACTTAGCAAATTGTGAGAAGTGTAGATCTTAATCTTACATGTATCATCAAAGCATGTAAATTTTTGACACCCAGATTGCGTGGATTCGTCGTTCCTGAATTGACAGATGTTCAGTCAGAAACAGAGCCTTCTGGTGGCCAAAATACGCCAATTATCACGGAAATGTTTGTCGTCACAGCTGCTGTTGTGCCATTCTTCAAGCTCCGTGGCCAAAGGCAAATAGAAGATCTGCAAATGACACTTCATATTCATGTGTCAATGTATCATATTACGTAACTTGTGTGTGTACGATCACAAAAGCAATGAGGTGTCCGTGTTGCTGTCTGTTTACAGCAAAGGGAGTTGTCTCAGTGCTCCTGACATCAGAAAATGTCTGACCGAATATGTCACTGAACACAGTTTGAAGGCTGAACCAAGAGGGTGTGTTGATGCTTTGTTTGTTTATAAATTTGCTGTGTATTGGAGTTTGCAGTCCCATTATGGCCAGTGCTATAGTTCATAAAAATTCTGAACGCTATATTGACTTGTCTTGTACAGCAGTAAATCTACATGCACTTGTAGCTCCTGAGGTATCTACCCGCCCCATAGGTACGTGACTCTAGACCCCGTGCTGAGTGACGTCGTGCTACAGAAGGGCGAGTACCTTGAGAAGCTGCGATGGGAGGATCTGATTGGTCGTCTGACTGGCCGCATGACGCCTGCCTGTCACATAGTGTTCCCCGGCCAGCAGCCTGTCATCAAGAAGGGCAAGCTGGAACCCATTACAATCAGTGTGGCACAGCGCGGTGGCAACAAAAAGGTGGGTACTCGGGTCACATACATGTATCTGCCTAGCCTACATGTATTACCAAATCACATCGCAAACAAATGAACCATTGTGGTGCTCGTTCGGCACAAATAAAGCCATACATTCAAACCAAGATGGGTTATGTGGCCAAATGAAATTGTTAAATGAAGAATGATATGAGAAGCAGTACATCTTTATTATGTTGACAATATCTTGACATTACAAAAATGTACTGGCTCTGGCCCAGACCTGTTGACCAAGCTCAATATTCCCTGACAGGTGACACTAATCCACTGGCTGGAGGTGTATGGAATCGACCCCCAAGATTTTGCTCACCGTGTCCAGATCAGAATGGCGTGTAGTACGTCTGTCAGTGATCGTCCCGGCAAGAACCAGGGACAGGAGGTCCTTGTACAGGGTAACCAGGTCCGGTACATCGGCAATCTTTTACTGGGTGAGTATCGGCATATCACCAACTATATCTAATACATTGGCAGTCTGCTACTGGGTGAGTCATGAGTCATGTATCGGCATATCACCAACCATGTCTGATACATTGGCAGTCTGCTACTGGGTGAGTCATGAGTCATGTATCGGCATATCACCAACCATGTCTGATACATTGGCAGTCTGCTACTGGGTGAGTCATGAGTCATGTATCGGCATATCACCAACTATATCTAATACATTGGCAGTCTGCTACTGGGTGAATCATGAGTCATGTATCGGCATATCACCAACTATATCTAATACATTGGCAGTCTGCTACTGGGTGAGTCATGAGTCATGTATCGGCATATCACCAACCATGTCTGATACATTGGCAGTCTGCTACTGGGTGAGTCATGAGTCATGTATCGGCATATCACCAACTATATCTAATACATTGGCAGTCTGCTACTGGGTGAATCATGAGTCATGTATCGGCATATCACCAACTATATCTAATACATTGGCAGTCTGCTACTGGGTGAGTCATGAGTCATGTATCGGCATATCACCAACCATGTCTGATACATTGGCAGTCGGCTACTGGGTGAGTCATGAGTCATGTATCGGCATATCACCAACTGTATCTAATACATTGGCAGTCTGCTACTGGGTGAGTCATGAGTCATGTATCGGCATATCACCAACTATATCTAATACATTGGCAGTCTGCTACTGGGTGAGTCATGTATCGGCATATCACCAACTATATCTAATACATTGGCAGTCTGCTACTGGGTGAGTCATGTATCGGCATATCACCAACTATATCTAATACATTGGCAGTCTGCTACTGGGTGAGTCATGAGTCATGTATCGGCACATCACCAACCATGTCTGATACATTGGCAGTCTGCTACTGGGCGAGTTACCAGTCATGTATTGGCATATCACCAACCATGTCTGATACATTGGCAGTCTGCTACTGGGCGAGTTACCAGTCATGTATCGGCATATCACCAAACATGTCTGATACATTGGCAGTCTGCTACTGGGCGAGTTATCAGTCATGTACATTGTATCGGCATATCACCAACCATGTCTGATACATTGGCAGCACATGCATTCTTTTCCCAATGGGTCTGTTGTTTGTATATAAAGATACCTGTTCTTCCCCCCTAAAGATTACCTTTTGTTTATGCATGAAAATTTTTTCTTGCTTAAAGAACCTTATGCGGAAACAACAATTCTTTAACGCAAATAACATACCCACCAGGTACATGTTGTAAGCCATCATAGCTATGATAAATACTTAGTGTAATCTTACCATGGCTTTCAATTATCATGATTAGGTATGAGAGGTATGTCATTGTCGATTTCCAAGAAATTTCTGTGATACCAGTCTCTATTTTTAATGAGATCTTTAGACTGCAATTGCAATGAAATAACTCTCTCGAATGCAGGTCAAGTGTCAAGGTAAGATTACGACGTTTATCATGGAAGTGAGTATATAATATGTTTTAAAGAAAGTAAAACTTTTGTTTTTCAGAACAATATCAAATCCCTAGGAAATACATTACTGGGCTTGAGAAGGGAACAAAAAGTGGGAAGAGAAGATAGTCCATTTGCCTCGTCAAATCTGTGATACTATTAACTCATTTAAATTATTTTCAATTTTCAAAGAAAACAACGTTTGGATTTGATTCGTCTGTGTGCATTTATGAGTGGATTGACTTGATCAAATAAATATGATGAAATAGACAAATTTATTTTTCCTTCCATACAGTTGTAACTAACAATAAACATAGCTACAAATGAAATAAGATAACATGATCTAATCAAGAACAATACTTTTTTTATTGCCACACACATTGGACCACACAAGAAAACTACTTCTTCTCGGGCTTGTGCCTCGAACAGGAATCTGTGAGGCAAGATAAAATTTCAGGCAGTCAAATGCGAATACATGTCTATTAGCACCGCATGAGCATAGTCAAGATACAATATATTAATATACACCTTTAAATAAATACCGGTAATGGAATTAGTGCATCAAACTGAAAATGATGGTAATATCATGATAAAGTACATGTAACTCAAATATTGATAATGTCTTCATGCAATTGTATGCAGCAATGTATGGATGCATACATCCAACTTACAGACATGCAGTATACATTATGGTATACTTCACACAAATCAATCCATTTTCTTGACTTGAACACTCAAAGACTAAAAATCAAAACAATAAAATACAGGATGGTCATGAGCAATCAGACATTTCAAAATGTCTCCAATGACAACATTAGTAAACAACCTGATGAGAAACTTGATAAATACAAATTCATTATTTACAAGCTATGATATACATTTACACAAAATTATTATGCTTATAACTTAAAGCTGTTTTGATGAAGACTACTAGTATATGTATCCTAAGGATTTACATGATTTACATGGCTATGCATGTATGTCGCAGATTGCTTGGAAACAGTATGTTGTATTACATACACTGTAGGTCCAAAATCGTTAATCAAAGCATCTCACAACAGAATTTATCACAGCTTGCATTTGAGTCCTACTGTCAATATTTCAGCTGCAGAAGAAATGTGTTTGCTTAATTGCATTTCATTTATAATAGAAATGAATATATCAACTGTACTAATTCAGCATTACATAAAAAATACCAAATTGATTCAAATCAAGGACAGCAAATTGTACAACAATCCTTCTATCCTGATTGTTCACCAAAAGTTGATACAACAGAAATAGTTTCAAATCAAAACCTAATCAAAACATCCATTGTTTGCCCCAGTGTTACAAACAGAACACCACAGAAAAATATGATATGGTCAATTGAATCTTCACTAATACTACTTGTGAGATACATGTAGGCACATAAAAACAGTGCTATACTGAATTCATATGGAATTGAAAAGATATTGAACAACTTGCATGTGCAGAAAAATCCAGAGAGTTTGTGCAAAAACTCACATTGATGACTAACTCATTGTCAATGTATAAATTCTACAATTTATAATTCAGACGTGGCTGGAATGGCAGCCAATGTTGTCGAGTACACAAAAACATGGAGACAACAGTAACTTCACAAACAAGATAAACCATTCACAAAATATGTTCTGCTATGCTATTAAGGAGGCACATGATGGTGACTGCTTTTGGTCAGAGCAAATATGTAGGGGGGGGGGGGGGGCGGGGTATATGGGTAAAATGCCTGGCTACTAATAACATTACAACAATCAGGCTCTCAGGAGTTACCATGGCGACAAACTGACAATCACTGTAAGGGTGCAGACAACGAACACAGTTCTTCAAAAATATTATCCATGGCTGAAAACGATAGGGGATCAACTGGAAAGGGGTTGTTCAGTTGCTGATTGCACAAATCAGGATTTTTACCAGTACTGGTGGGATATCTGGGCACACAAGATATTGCTATTGTCCATCACAAGAGCACACTGTGGGGTGGGGCCACGGCAGGTTTCACCTGGACCCTGCGGCGTGCGGACTGCTTATCGACTGGTTGCGGCGAGTGTTTGATTGGCGCTGTCTGGAAAGGAACGACTGACCCGTCGAACCGTTCGACAGTCGCTCGTCCATGGCTTTACGATTTACCAGCATACCCTACAAGCACAAACACGAACAGCATACATGAATTTTCATATAATTTGCACTGGAATGTTTGACAAATGTGATCGCCAGTACACAAACATCCACAGACTGATCAACGTACCAAGTTGTACCAGGCAGAGACAATCAGCCGTTCCTCATTGTCACGAACGTTCCTGGTCTTCTCATTGTCTTTCTGTAACATCATCAGCAATCATAATGAAGAGCAAAACAATATTTCCAAAAATGTTGATCATATTAGTATGACAAAACACACATCTCGTGCAGGAGTAGCACCAGTTCTATCTAGTAAGTTAGCAAAGAGCAGTTCTGCCTGGAAACAAACCTCTAAATGCTCGATGAGTTTGTCTTTCTCCCCGATCTGGGTCCTGAGGGAATGGATGTCTGGCTGTGTGCTCGAGTTCTGTTTGATGTCCAGCATCTTTATCACCTAAAAGTACAAGGTTTAGAAATGAGAATTTGTCCATATTATCAAGCCTGGCATAGCACACACACAAGTTTACTCATGACATGCCAGTGACTTGGGAAACTGCAACTTCACCAGCTACGTACGGATCTGGCTTTATCCAGGTATTTTTTGTATCGCTCCTCCATCGCATTCATCTCCTCGCCTTTCTTCTGTAATTGGTCGACTAATTCCTTCTTCTGGTGATCGGCACTGGCCAACTGTCATCAAGAGGACAAACTACTTTCATACCAGTAGGACATTCACTGTTACCTCAACATGTGACAAGTGTCTGATGTTTGATTCTTGGTCCCCATGATGGGACAGTACTGCACATGTGTTGTGAACTGTGTGCATTAGTTAGGATACCAGTCGGGTGATGCCCGACTGGTATAACTGGTAGCCTGACTGGTATCAACTAATGGTGCACACAGTTCACAACACAAGTTCAGTACTGTCCCGCTCATCCCCTATTTCACGCCATCCCCAGACAACACACAGACCTTGTTCATGAGCTCAACGTTAGCCTGCTTCTGCTTGGAGAGCTCCGAGTCGAGGGTGTCGATGCGGCCACGGAGCTGGGTCACGGTCTGTCGCATCTCGTTGCCACTGACGGAGTCTGTCCGCGGGGACTTAGTCTGACTCTCTTGGAGGTCCTCGATACGAGCCTCCAGCTCCAACACCCGGTGGTTCAGCACCCTGCAGCACGACAACAGGGAAGATGAGGGAAGATGGATAATTTATTTAGATTGATAAATGAGTGATGAATGAAAAGTCCTTCATGAACAATATTTTGTGGGTCATCTTGCATGAGATTAATAACTGAACAGCTATTGTGCAAACTTGAATATGTATCCATGTATGTTTTTCCAAACATCTCAGTGATGTCACAGCTCAGTACCTGACTTCTGACTCGAGCTCGCTGTTCCTAGCCTTGGAGTTGTCGAGGTCGGTGGCTAGAAGCTGAGCCTCGGCCTCTGTGGTTGCTGATTTATGCAGCTTCAGCATCTTGTTCTCGTGCTGCAACCGCAGGATCTTCTCTCTGAAGATAGTCATGGGTAATATACATGAGAATATATATTATGCAGCAAAAGGTATTGTGGTATATCCAGTATTTAAAATCGCGGTAAAGAATACATAGGAACATTTATGAAAATATGTTTCACATCTTGACTGCTATGTAAAATAGCGCCACAGTCGATTTTACCTTAGTGCAATTCTGACAACTGTGTGTTTCACAATTGATTTGTGATTTAAAAATAAATTTGTTAAATGCATGAGAGCAGAACCCATCATGTCAAATACCTTTTGTTTTGGACATATGGCGTCTATATTTTTGTTCAGTGCATAGTATGTACTTGTTTGGAGTAAGCAAGTTTGGTTCTTACTTGACTTGTTGAGGCAGTGTAAGAAGGGCCAAGTCTCCAGCACCATCCAAGTCATCTCCTTCAAACCCACCTTCTGAAACATGACAGACGGACACCTCACAGACCTACACTTAATCACTCATTCCGACTCAAAATTTTACATTACACATTACATGTGTGATTGTAGGCAGAATCTTACGACAATATCCGACATGTATGGTAGTCTACCTAACACAATTATACCATTATCATTTGTAAACCCATGTATATTTGATATACTATAACTGATAACAAACATGTGATATTTACACTACACTGAATAACCATACAAGAAATGTTGACGATAACATCAGGCATACATATAAAATTCTACAGTGTCCACCAAATTGATAATTTATCAATATATGATATGGTATAACAAGATCGAATATATAATGTTTCATAATGAAGTGTGAAAACTTGGGCAAAATATGCCGCAGCATGAATATGGTTAGAACACTAAGGGTGAATACAAGTGTTGAATCGCATTCGGGTACAATACTTGAAATCTGTAAGAAGGTTCATCAAGTGCAGTTATTATTCATGTTATTATCTTTTCAAATTTGTTAGTCAGGAACAAATTCCTTATGTATCATTCCGTATTAGCTGAATGTTTTCTGTGTACATGGTTACTGAATAAACCAACTGAATTCTGCAATCGTATTAAAATGATCCACAAGTGACGTTATAATCTATTGTTCCTCTATCTATATATTGGAATCATAATGAACCCGACAAACAATGGATGTTGTCATGTTGGACACTGACCCAACATCCAATGTGACGGCAAATGAAAATGGTCTATAGTCAAGTCCGTATGTTTGACAAAAAAATGTTAACAGTACCACTTAAATTCTAACATGCATTGTTCCGGTAAGTTTATTATCATGATTATGCAAGTCAGGTGCTGGTCATCCTAAAAATGGAAACATGTACATTACGTATCCAGGCATCCAGACATATTAAGGTACATGCAGGGGTTTCCTGGGTACCTTTGACCAGTTTTGGTGGAGAGGCTGTCACTTCTATGGCAGTGCGAGTGGGTTCTAGTGGCACTACAGGGGCTGAAACACAACTGGCACACCTGATACACTGCACACCAAACTGTGAAGCACACAACACACTGATTACAGACAAGCTGGAAAACAGTCTTCGTGAGTGACATTTGATGGACAAAGAGGTTGAAAGCAGCACATTCAGTCAGTCCATATTAACTTTATACAACATATTAAACACATAAGGTGGCATTCATTCCACCTCACGAATTTACAACATATTCCAATACACAATGAAACCTGTGTTTGAAGACAACCCATATGATCATGAACTCTCTTACCGGACAGTGAAATTTTTTTTCACATTATAAACCCATTGAACATTTGGGTCTCTATCAATTGCCTTGAATATCTTGATGGTCTCTCAAAACACGTGGTCTTTGGCAAAGGTTTGACTGAATATTTCATACATGAGCCAGACGAGCCACACTGATGCAAATCTAGATCAGTATTACATGTAATCAAGCCGTACACACAGACACTAACCTTTCAGCGACACGGACGAACACTGGAGTTCCTCGTACAAGTCCCGCAGCGAATCTAATTCCTCCACCAGTTTCTGTAACATAGGTGACCACTCGTCAGGAATACATGCTCAAAGTTAAATATACTAGTAGTTTATATAGATTACAATTGAGCATGTTAGCCACATTGTTTTTGATACAATGATAGAAGTGAGTTACAACACTGTAAAAGACTGTACATTATGTACTCATTAACAACCAGGAAAACATTCTGATATACTGCGTGATGTACTAGGGTCATTACATTATATAGCCAATACAATATATTTTCTCCCTCCACCATTTGCACTCCTCAATACCAGAGCTGGTAAGCACCTGGTTCTATCTATCTGTTCACACATGAACATTATAGTTGTAGTTGTACAGGTTGGGCAACGATGATAGACTATCTTTCGAGAAGGCAAGGAAGATCAAGAACATTTTGCTATACACAACTGGCAAACCTTTCCCATCTCTAGATAGAGTATCACCCAGCCACATCTACCTCTCAACAAAAAAATATCTTGTCTCCTGTACACACAATAGAACATAACCTGTCATCACTTAGAAACCAACTAATGTACAAATATCACGTACATTTCAGCAAATTGTATTTTATATACAAACCAAAATGAACCGGACAACCAAGGTGATTCTGCACATTTCGATAATGGAATTGAAGTAGTAAAGCAAACCTCGTTGTCTTCTTGAGCTGCCTACATAATGATACGATTTCAAAATCCATAAACTACCTCACAAACACAAATATCAATGTAGAGACATCAAAATATCATCAACATGACCAGATGCCCGACACATGCACAAGTTTTTGAAGACAGTAACTGCAATTTAAAACAGAGTGTATCTGTAGCTAGGCCAGACCTCTTTCTCTCTGAGCGTGGCCTGGAGTTTCTCCTGGTGTCGGCGACACTCAAACTCTCCCTTGTCGGCTCTCTTGGTCTCGTCTCCCATCTTCATCTGTAGCTCCTGGCACTGACGCTTGTACACATCCAGCTGGGTCTTGTACGTCTGCGCCTTGCGTACCTCCTACAAACATGTATGGCAACATTAACATTCTCTCCACAGAAACCTTCTCCTCCACTCTTAGGAACACATATATTGATATATACAACATAAATACATATACAGGTAGATACTATAATCATGAAGTATGTATAATATCTACCAGCTACCCTATAGGATACATGTATGGATGACCAAGCTCCCGTCAAAAGTAAAAATCTTTATTGAATACAAGCGATCACTGCTGTAACAGTATTACCTCTTCCAAGTCCATGTTGGTCTGCATGTAGGTGGTGTTTTTCTCTTCTAGAATCTTGACTTGGCCCTTCAGGTCACTCAGTTCCTCTGTGTGTGACAGACACCATCAGATATACAGACACAGTGTCTGCTTCAAGGAATCATTTTGTACCCAAAGTACTTTTGAATTTAAACTACCAGTCCACCAAGCCATGGAATCTTGAATAACTTGACATGCTAACATAAGCTGTATGTATCCAGAAACTCACCAAGTTTCTTTTTGTACATTTCGATTGTTTGCTCATATTTGCTCTGAAAAGATAAAATGAGTACACAAGTGAGGAAGTTAAGAACAAAATTACGGATGTTTTCAAAACAAATTGTTTTTGTAATTTTTGTGACAGACTCTGTTCTGTTTACTCACAACTTTGTCAGAGGTGTGACGGAGAATATCTAGTTCGTCCTTCATGTGACGGGCTTCGTCTGCCAACTGTGTAAGCTCCTCATTCTGCATCATGAAAAATAGCCAAGCATATTGATCCACGAGCCACAATTTATTTATCAACATACATGTAGCAATGTTTATGTTTATAGCACGCACAATGTAAGAGAGTGTATTTCTTGTGTGCCTTACGCGGACCTTTTGTTGAAGCTCGAACAACTCTTTTTCCTGAACATCGACTTTGATTCTAAGGTCATCCCGAGCTGTAAGAAGCAAATAACGACCATTGAAATGTGATCCTCAATGACATTATTGAGGGCGAGTTACGGGCTCGTGCTGAAACATATACTACAATATAACGGACATGTATATACATTGTATATTAATATATATATGTATATACACAGGTGTGCAGCATGTTTGTATTTATCATATTTGGTTTGTACTCACCCGTTTCGATCCTGTATATCTCCTCTTGTTGCTGTTCGACCTGGCTGACAAGCTGTTGGTATCTACGGCCAGCCGGTGTACTACAAACATACAAAATGATTTAGGGCTATTGGTGGTATCATCTAAATTTACAGGACTAGCACACAAACTCTGCTAACACAACACAAACAAAGCGAGTGCAAAAGTAATAAGGAACTCAATGATAAACCTAGTAACTATGTTCCACGTGGCAGCATTCACAAAATGAACTTGACTACACCAATCTCGCCGTATACACATGTCTATATAACGAGTTGTCTGACTCAAGTCCATGCCGTGGGTTACAAAACAAACCTGCTTCAAACACCAGCGTGCTGTATATATTCCTACATTATTCAAACTAAGTAACTAACAACATAATATTTCATTGCATACTTTAGATTTCACGGTTTTGAAGTTACATGTGTATTAGACATTATCATTGTTATTCAGTTAATCTCTTCCACATTTGGTTCAGCTACTTAGTTCAAATACCAGTATGTCATATTAGTACATGCATAGAATTACAACAATTCTATGGTACATGTTCAATTTCCCAGCTACAGCCTCATTACAGAGAATGATCACAGGTTACTCACTGTCATTATTCTACAATCTCTCCAGTAGTATATTATTAATATAGTAATCAGCATAAAAATTAGTCAAATTTTAAAACATCCAAATTTTGATAAAAATTTGATTTCAAAATCCCTGAATGATTGTATTTTGTAGTTTATCAAGAAAATATTTACAAGATAAGACTTATTTACAACAAATCCAGCAGAAATTCCTCATATACATGATGAATGTAAGAAAGATTATCGCCACTATCCCTTTATTGGGCAGGAGTTTATGAGAGACACTCCATCAGTAGGTTCCTCACATAGTGTTCACTAAGCTTTGAACTCAAAATAAATGCAAGTATGGGGTCACACATGCATTCATTGCTACAAACCACAGAACAAGCAACAAATACAAACTCCCTGCTGATGGAACCAGTTCAGAACACTACAGTATCTCCCACACAAGGATGGTGTTATTTCTGTCAGAGATAATCATAGATATACTTCACACCATGCCATATCTGTATGTCAGTGTTAAACAAATTATAGACACCATGAAGATCCAAATTAGGAATAGGATTCCAACATGCAAAACCTCTTGGCCAAGTGTTCAGGGTCAAAGTAACTGCTGTCTAAAACCTGGACAGTGCACGCATGTGTTCCCACTTTTGGCCATGCCTGTAGCTACCTTAACAGTTCGGGTGACCAGTCTTCCCAAGTTCTGCAAAGCAATATCTTGACTTTGAAGTGATAAAGCAATCTAGTAGAAGCACATGATGCCCACAGCATGAGTAGATCCACTCAAAAGACATTACCATCCAGCACTGAGTCAGCCAATTGTTATCTGGAGGTCAGTCCAGCTGGATGTTACCTGAGGCAGCACGCTGAGGAGAGCAGTGGTGTCTTACCTAGGGTCGTCTAGACTGTCGGCCTGCGTCAGTCGCTCGTTAAGTCGGTCGACTTCGGACATCAGACTTGCCTTCTCCTCCTGGGCTGTTGCGACCTGGAGAGTTTAAGCATATACAGCTATCCAACTCAAGTATAACGGATCTCCTCATCGAATTGCTGTACAAATTATTGTCCGTGTAATACAGAAAATTTATATGTATTATCTGAAAGACTTATCATTGTGCAGCACTGAAATAAATTCTGTTCGCCTATTATCTTCGGTCTTCACCACTCAAGGCAATGGGATCTGAGTTTTGCAGATGCACAAAGAACAGAATATGTAGCATCCAACGTTTGTAAAACGCACCTGCAAGTCGAGTTCATGACATCTCTGTGAAATCTCATCTTTCTGTTCGAGAACCATGTTGAGTTCTTGCTGCAATCTCTTCAGCTGGAACAGAATTTCAAAAACATCTCGTCATGCGAAGTATAAAATGGTGTTGTACAAAGTATATCCCATCATACATGATATGAAGACGTGTACTAAATCTACTGTACTTATTCAAATGAAGTTGGATCCGAGTGACAACAAACCTGTTCGCTGATGTCTGTGTCACTTTCACTAGTACTGCTGGGGGCTTCTTTCTTCATCAGCTACAAAACAGATGTTAGCGTGTTCACATATGTAAAATCACATTATTTAAAACAATTAAACTGCAAAAACTTTGGTGAAGGATATTAAATCTGTAAACCAAAATTTGGTTATTTCGTTAGTCATCTGGGAGCCGGTGTCACGTGTTGAGTAGGCCGATGGTATATGTACCTCCTGTATGGCTGTCATGACCACGTGTTGTACCGACTCTTCTAGAGCCATGATGCGCTGAATGTACAGCTGCTTGTTTTCACAGTTAATAGCACAGCCCAGAATCAGTTGTAACAGTCGACCCATCTCAGCACTGTTCTGATACTCCCCTGGTCAAGTAAGATGACCCATGAATGAAAGATATTGGCTGAGTGCCAATAGCAGATATATTGGCTGAGTGCCAATAGCAGACACCAATAGCAAATATATTGGCTGAGTGCCAATAGCAAATATTCAATCTATATGGATTATATTAAAAATGTTAAATTGTGCATTTGAGCAAATTCATCTGTCAACTTGTTCTAATGATAAAGTTTCTATAAAATTCATCAAATTCAGGCATACCAATAGCTAGCAGGTCAGGCATTGAGAAATTCTGAATCTGTTGGCCCAGCTCCTGAGAATTACAAAATATACATTGTAGAAGAATCATATTTGAAATATATGAATATTCGAATCACATTCTTACATGCATTCAAAACAGGAAAATCTTTAGCTATCCAAATTGTAAACTGTGTATAGTATCAAAAATACATTAAATCATGTTCTTGTGTATTTTTGAACATACATGTTATATGCCGGTATATATTATAAAGTACATGGCTATCACAAGACTAAAGCCCTTGATAATCTAAGGATCTTGTCTTACCTCCTTGTAGTAGTCAATGATGCCTTTTTGTATCTTCTTCAAGTTGTTCACCTACAAATAAAATATTGACAAAAGTTGAGTTCCACGCATTATCATTTATTATTACAGGAGAAATTATCTTCTGTAAATGATAAAATGGCAGCATAAAGTATTTGATAAAGCATTAGACCTTAAGTCGCCAGTTGCTCCCCAGATCAGGTTTCAGCTTGGACATCCAGGCCGTGGTGAAGTACTTGGGAGCACTGTTATAACAACATAATATCATGTACATGTATTGCTATTTCTCATAATATACTCCAACTTATCATAATCTGCAAGTGTTGCGTAGACCTAATGAGTAATACCATTGTCACAATGGGAGGTGTTCTGGAATAGGTGCAATCGCCAGCTGGCAGCACTGTTTCTTGGGGGTCTTCTTGTGTTAACAGTAGAGGCATAATTTTACCGCCATAATTTATGTCACTGATGATTACAGATGATATCCGTTAGTGAGTTGGTGCCCAAACTGACCCATATTACAATGCTGCCCCCTGTTGAATGATAGCTTGCCTTGAACACCCCCTACTGCGCACAGTCAAACTTACATTTGGTTGAGAACTTGTGCCATGGCTATGCCATCAGACAACTGTTCAACGCTGTGCTGTGGTGCCTCTGTATTGAATGTCTGCAGCTGAAACATCAAGAAGTACAAATTCAAAGAATGCCAGATTTTCTACTGGCCCAGTTGAGAAAGTTAGGAAGTTGGACTTAGGAAATCTGGTGGCCCCACTGGCTCAAAATGTGGTGAGGCCTGGCAGCCAGTGCTAATGACTGTCCACATTTTAAAAACAGATTCAGATTGCTAGACTGTGGCATCCTATTTTCACGATAGTGTGGATCTACTTACAAAAGTTCACAAACTAAAAATTGAAAATTCAATCCACCTAAGTTTATTTTATTGAACATTCCAAAGTGCAAACTTATTCTTCATTGAACAAAGGCTGTAATAGGATGCCAAGGCAATAGGTCGCCCATCTGCAGATGTTCCATTCCAAGTCAAAGCTGGAATGTCCATATTGTTACCATCAGAAACCCCTACATGAGTTACTATGATCTATCAGAATTGCCTCTAAAATTATAACAATACAATTTCAACATCAAAAGTAAACACGGTACTACCAGCAGTCAGCACAATTTGCATTATCATGTTGCAAAATGGCATGTACATGTTAGAAATCAACTGTGGCATGGTGCCCGCAGGGCGCAGGCAAACCGTAGAGGTCTGCAACAACAGGAGATTACTTCTACAGACATTTACTTGTCCACAGCCAAATCAAGTTTGAGATTTCTGTCCTCTGTGTTTGATTGAGAAACCTATATTGTGTGTTCCTCTAATGCAATTGGTGGGGTTGAGAAATTTGGTGAATCTCTACCCATCCCACGCAAATTAATGTGCAAGGCACATGTTAAGCAAAGTCGACTGATGGCGAAGAACCACCTGCTCAAAAACATACACAAGTGGCTTGAGACTCGCCTGGCTTTGTGCATGCGTTGTTCTAGCGATGGAGGCTGAATATCTGTTGTCAGATATCCAACCTGTTTACAAATATCTCAATGTGAACGGATTAGCAATCGGTCTACGCACATTTTACGAAAAATAGAAATCTCACATAGAACATAATTGTGTTCCAAATCTGACAAATATGTCCTGGAAAATCAATTATAAGCGAGTATGTTTTTGATCGGTTGGAACTATGCGGTAAGGTGTGTACTATGCCTAGTCACATGTCCACTTTTTTAGCAAACGTCACCCCAAGCGGCAGTGTATGAAAGCCAGTATATGGACATAGCATATAACGCACTCGTATAACGTCTAACGTGGCCCATTATAACGCCTAACGCATGCATTATATCTAATGTACCCATTATAACGCCCAACGTGTAACATATGTCGTGTCGCACATAACGTGCAATACGCAGGTAACTTAATCATGTTAATGCGCCGTATAACCATTTAATTTCTGAACGCCCGTGTGGTTAAATTACAGACAGCCGGTGGGGACATGGGAATTGGAAATTGGGAACTCTGCAGTATCAAACCATGGTTAGTACGGAATGTATCTATTAGGGCTTCAACGAGTACAAAATTTCGTGACCGGTTACTCGTTAGCTTGTAACCGAACCGTAACCGGTTACTCGTCCAAAAATATAGAGTTAAATATTGTTGAAAGTAACACCAATTTTTTTCGCAGTTCGTATTTTATCAAATCTTCGTGTCAAAAATTGGTCAAAATCACGCCTAAAACTCGACATTAGACGTCATTCTCACGTGTGAATATGCCATATTATGATGAATAAACATTCTATTTAGATCGGAGAGTGATAAATCACTTCAATTCTACGCGTTTAGGCGTAAATTTGACTGGTGTGAAGTGTTTTAGGCTGAATTACAAGATGGCAAAAATACGTTCATGATTAACCGGTCACAAAATCTGTAACTGGTTACACTCTGTAACCGAACCGTAACCGGTTAACCGAGTACTTGTTGAAGCCCTAGTATCTATCCAACTCCCTGGCGAATTTAGCACCTGATATGTTGTCCTTCGGCCCGGAGAGGACATTAAACTTGGTGCTGGGTGAGGATTACGGTTGCTGCACCGGGATTCTCAGCGGTGGTGACGGGGAAGCTGATAGATGTACCCTGATCTGCTACAGGCCGCTATAGAAATTCTGACAATGTAATACAGACACGACACATAACAGGACCCCACTGGAAATAAGTGCTTGCACTTTCGTGGGTTATCCTGAGGGCTCACCCCCTCAATAAATCCAATCCAATCCATATCTCATATATCCGATGGAGACTTGGGTATTTCGTAGGGCTACTACAAGTCAAGATTTTGTAACTCGAGTACTCGGGACCATTGACTCGAGTACTCGACGAGTACTCGTCTAAATTTCATGAAGGATGCTGAAAACCAATTGGATCTGTACGCTGACGACATAAGTTGGAAATTTCAATATGAGATAGATTTACATCATCATCATGTTATATCTACATGTTTACCTAATTAGGGACTCTCTGACACTTGACACTGCTCAATGCACACACAAAGCTGGTTTGTTTGACCAGAATCGTTCGTTTCCACCTTAGTTTCAACTGTGTTCGCCATGTGTCACGTGACCACCATCTTACCATACCTGCACATCTATAAAAAAAAGTTTCCTGAATCATCTATCATCATGGCAGATGGAGCTGCTACATTCACAGATTGTATTGTGACGTCAACGACATAAGGTCAATTTAAAAAAAAACATTTTGATCTCGTGACTCGTGCCCTGTGTAATAACAAAAGTATGTACACACGGACTGAGGCTCGGTGATCGATTCGACTCGGCATCGGAAAAAAATATCCGCGTAATTACGGTACCAGATCATGTGACTCTGTCTTGTCCGACCGTTTTTGAACTTTTTGCACAAACTAATCCGGAGCTTCTGCAGTTTAAAGTGGATAAATATGTGAGAATTCTCGTGGATTTGAACGAAAAAAACAAGAGGAATAGATGTTTTCAACATATTTATTTACGAAACAAGTACTCGGTCAGCAATTTGTAACTCGGTTTTCTGTTTGACTCGACTCGTTTACGAGTACTCGAGTACTTGTAGTAGCCCTAGTATTTCGTAGTATTAAACCATGGTTAACTACTACGGAATTCCCATGTCCCCACCGGCTTTCCGTACAAAATCAATGGCACGAGTATGGGAAGGTAGGAACTACACCGGATACGATGCCGGTTACGGCACATTATGCAACATTGACTAGGCCAGCGTTATATGTATGCACGCATACATTTTATGCCCGACACGATATGCGTTATAATGGAACATGTTATACATTACGCGCCAGCGTTATACGCTATGCCCTACCGCAGTGCAAATCCAAAACTTTTTGATACATCTGACATCAGGACAGATGTGAAAATTCATCACATAGGTCATTGTCTCTCAACATAGGACAAGAGTTTGAAGCCTACCAGAATCAGAAATACAGTCCATATTGGAATGATAAATCCCACAAGATACCTGCTCAATCATATCATACTAGTAATCTATGTAGACTCCATATCAAGACAAAATTCTGAGCTGAAACTCTCCACATTGCACAAGAATAAGATTATAATAAAGTTATAGACTACTAGTAGACTCTAGTACATTGTAATATAAAAAAACCCCAACAGTACAAGTCGCCAAATGTGCATACTTTATAAATTTATTGACTTATGGTTTCTGTTATGTTCAGAGTAGAATACCAAAACCATCAAAACCAAAAACAGTTAGCAGAACAAGATACCTCAATAATCACATTCAAATCTACACCACATTTATCATTCTGTTTATTTTCAAAGTACCGGTATACATCAGGGTGCTGCTTGGACAATGTGTGAAGTGTCAGCTAACATGAAACTGATAGTGAAATTTATGGTGACAATAATATCTAAGGTGACAACTGGTGAGGACAAGGTTTTCATGTTTATGACAAGATGCAAACAAGCAGTATCATAGTTGAACAAAAGCCTCCAGCACTTTGAAGACGATAGTATTGTGTTGGGCATTTTGGGAATATAAAGTCTTGAGATTGTGTGTTGTGTGCCCCAACTGCAGTATTCTCAAACCGCGATTTTACTCTTAGTCAAACAACTTGTATTACGAGATGGTGTGTGCTTGAACAATTTACGAGAGGTTACAAGATTGATCAAAGATCCAAGTTTGCGGGAGTGGCTAAAATTCGGGAAAAAATCAAACCACACTTGGACTCAGGCTGGATTATACACATCAGACATATGGACAGAAGTGTTGCGGAGTGACATCGGACATACAGTCATTTACACAGGACATGTCAGACGGTCCGACGGTTTTTCATATACACTGCCTACCGGCTTTCCATGACTAGCCTGGTTCACAAAGGGGGGGGGGGGGGGTGGAGTGGTCTGGTTTAGTGGTTAGAATCAACACTGACCCATATCATCAAGCTTTCACACAGCTCATTTTTATCCATTTTCAATGTTGGACACTTCCAGTCTATCCAGAACAATGCATTCGTCCAACGTTCAGATAAAGAGAGCTTCTAGGCCTAGATCTATCTCAAAATAAAAATTTTGAGTCTTGGGAAGATCTAGCTTCCGGTTCAATGACTGCGCATGCGTATGTCACTCCGTGCTCTTTTATGGAATGCCTCTGACGCTTTTGTTTTATTTACAAGATCGCGAACAAACAGGGGATGTCAGGCCAGTATCACATGCATCTGGGTTGTGACGGTAAAAAAGTGCCAGGTAGTGTACAAATGGTGTGTTTTGAGGCCCGGCAGATGCACGAATGCAGTAGATTCACTTTTGATATGCAGGTAGGTTCATCAGCCGTCACTCAGGCTGGTATAGGCCTAGGCTATTATTGATGGATTAAAGATGTATTAGACTCTATGTTTGAGATTGAAAATTGGCATAATTTTGTGTCACTCTGCGGTTAGAAACGGATCATTTAGAGGGTACCTGTATCACGTGATACGTGTATGTTCATACACAAAGATACCTGTATGTTCACGTGCAAATGGAAAAAGTTGCCTTCGACGGTTGACACGAATTTTAGATATTATTATCCCTTACGACATGGTACACATGTGAAAGGTCTGGAAATTCGTACTTCTCATTTTTGTTGCAGGTGACAATACGTTATAATGGTCACTTATGGGATCTGAATTTGTGGACCGATGTCAGGGGCCTATACTATTCGAATTAATGAACACGGCTGCAAATGACACTCACTCTGAAACATATACCGCACGCACTCTGAAACATATACCGGAGACTGTTCACACTATTATTACGCAGATGACACAACATGTCAGCACAAACAGAAAAGGATTTACAGATAGCCATGAAATCTCTTCAAAAGTACTATAAGGAAAAAAAGCTCACCAAAAACATACACTATATCAGAAACCAAAATTATTGTTTTCTCAAGGGGTATGTAAAAACAAGTCTGATATAGTATTAAAATATAACTTAAATATATTAGATGTTGTCAATGAATACACACATGTGGGAACAGTAGGCCTATCCAACTAGACGTCTATAATGATGCATTTGCAAAGGCCAGAATAAAAACAATGTGTATGGTGATCAATCAAGAGAAAGGAATCGGAACTTGATATTGATACCAAGATTGGCCAGATATACGTTTATAATTCTACAATTGTCCCAATACTGAAGTATGGGTGCGAAGTATTGGGAAATGAAGACATCTGTGATCGAACGAGCGAGTACAGCTGATATTTTGTATACTATTTCTTAACGTTAAAGAGTAAACCGCAAACATATTGACGGTAAGGGAGGTAGGTATTTATTGATTTAAAGCAATAACTAACATTATATTTAATTCGTTTTGGATCAAAATGCTGAATGATAACTAGGATAAACTGTCATAAGTAATAATTTCTCTAAGTAATAATAATTCTCTACGACGACGTGGTTTCAATATTGAAACAAATGGATGAAGAGCCGAATCATATTTTTATATTATTTAGTTCAACAAAATACATAAACTCGCCGGTTTCCGGTCGTCTATGACCACGTGGGCGTATCCCCTTGATGTCCTATCATATCCCTGTTGCCCAAAATTACAAAATATAATTATTGCTGGGCCAGTGTGTTTCATCAATGTCAATAAACCCTTTTGCAGTAATATTTATTCTTAACAAGTAAACTTATTATAACTTAGGCATATTATCTTCTCAAATATTTTTCAGAAAAGTCTATACAAGATTAGATTGGAATATATGAAACCTTGCTCAATCAACAACATTATGGATAATTCAATATATACATAAAATTTGCATTGTTGTAATAAGTTACAGCTATACATACCTCGATCGTTTAGTCCAATAAATGCTGACAATAATATGCTTAACTAGCAAAATTTGTGTTAACTTGTTCAGTAATAATAATAGTAATCCATTTTGCACAATACCATTAGCTGTACACAAATCCAGTGTGGTTTGTTTCAGATACCAACCGAATTGAATGATCATAAGACCTCAAACTGCATATTTCACATTTTTTGCAATAAGTTGATATGAATTCGTATAATTTTCAAGAAAAAAACAATAAGTTTCGTGTCTGAGCATTGCTCAACATATCTGTACAATACGGCATTTATTACAGTAAAATTACCACCCCTAGAACATCGCTATGGCAACCAAATTCGATACGTGTCGGGATCTCACCATAAGACCTATAAAATATTATCAGAATCGGGTAAGATTTGCTATTTGTAGTGTAGAGCGGCGGCGGCGGATGTGGCACTAAAGAGCCAAATCCATTGTATCCACAGAACTCTGTTCGGGGGATGGCATTACCGTATACATATTTAAGGCCACTTCGGTTTTGAAAGTTATTTGATTGACCTACTTGCACGTTTTCGGGCCTGTACGTACTGACATGACCTTCACCATCACCAATGACTGGATATGAATACCGTAATAGTATTTCCATTGAATGGTGGAATGACAACAAAAATATAATTTTCCTATATTGCTGTTTGTGATCTATGACGATAATGACAGTTCCTGAAAAGGCCACGATTGTAGAAGGAGTCGGTGATGATCTAATATACGGATTGATCATGTTTGCTATGGGTGCTATACCCGCCTTCGGAACTTTCTATTTTTGGTTGGTTAAATACTCATAGCTCACTCACATACGTGAATGTATGGGGATAATGACATTTGTCCGACACCACACTGTTCCGACACCCCACTGTCATCTAACTGCACTAAAACACTGTTGTGTCGGATGTGTCATCTAACCGTATTAAAACACTGTTGTGTAGGAACAATGGGGTGTCGGAACAGTGGGGTGCCCTTTCAGGACAGATTTCACTAATTCCTTCGGCCATACAAAACAATGATAAATGATAAGCCTTAGCAGCTTATATACAAAGCTAGCCAATTCATTTCCTCATCTCACTATAGTAAGGAAAATATATGTTGATAAATTGGATTTTTCGCTACAGCTCGAATTCTGAGGGTACCCCCCTAAAACGACTGATTTTATGCCTGACAACCCATATATATCATTCGTCGTCCGAGCCGTTCTGTGCGTGCTGTGGTCTTGAAACTGTTCGTGTGCAATGCCAACCAGCTCGGGTCAACAACCAGCCGTAGCAAAATATCCCCTACCATTCTGCGGGGGATCTAGGGCATCCCCCGTTTTCAAAATAGGCAATTCTCTGACTGTAACGGATATGACGCAATATCATTGGTGTTGTGTGGCCTAAATAGTAGGGGATCCTGATATCACTACCATCTGATAATAAATTGTGATGAATTATGATCTAGATAACATGTGTACAAAGTTTCAGGGGTGCAAGTTATATCACTTTGGATTTATGGGCCAATAACTGACTTCATTCCATTTTAAAATCGTAAAAAAAGAATCTGCCCACCGATGCGTTATTTCATTGTGGATGCTACAAATTTTGGTGTCAGGTGCTAACATTATCACATACTACAGTGGGTGAGGTACTTAAGAATCAGGATGCAGTTTGTTTTAAAGAACCACAAATTATGTGCGCCCCGTGGAATTATAAATATTAAAGTTGGAATCACTTTTAAAATCAACCAAATCTAGCATTCTATTTTGTTACGCAAGCTTGAAAGGACATCACGAGATAGTCAGGAATATGTAGGGAATATGCACAGTTCAACAACAGATACTCAGAAAATTGCCGTTGATCGTGCATGAAAACAGTGGATAGAGAATGATCGGGCTGCCTACATTGCCGGTTGCCACAGTATCTAAACAAATACCAATGACGTCATGAGACTGTGTATAGAACTCGCCCAAAAGGCGGGCCGCTTTTAGGAAAATAATGATGCAAATCTTGATTTGGAAACTCAATTTAGACACGTAATACACATTTTCAGAACCAAATTTGTACAATTTCTCATTCTTCAGACAAAATAAAGCTATCCCAGAATGAATGAATTTTGTCAATTCTAAAAGTGATTATAGCTTTAACTATATCACAAATATTGGACTGAAATGACATAAAAGGGTCAGCTACACAAGCAAAAATAAACAAATCATCATCAATTTGGTATCAAATCTTCAAAACTAAGATATATAATTCATTTTTATGGGATTTAATAACATAACATCGGGAGTTGAGCTGCTAAACTGGAATTCTTTTAATTCGACCGAAAACTCAAATATGCATTTTTTTCTCAAAAACGGTGTTTATATCAATAACACATATATTCTGAGAGCTTTTCTTGTTTTGCACATTGGAAACAGCATCTCTTACACACAAATACATGTAAGCCATATATGCATGCCATGGGAAGTGATTTCTTTGGAGGCCACTCTTTGTTTTGCAAAATCACGCATTTTCACCAAATTCACGATTTATGTAAAAAATACATCAAAAACACAGAGGAAAGGCCAATTTTAATCTTTTTGCACCAAAATCATGATAAGGGAATACAACATTAACGTTAACTTCAATCTAGAGTAGAAATTATAGAATACATGTATTTCCTTCAGGACAGATTTCACTAATTCCTTCGGCCATACAAAACAATGATAAAAAGCCCAAATTCAAGTCTCCATAGCTCCGTCCCCGAACAAGATGAACCTTAGCAGCTTATATACAAAGCTAGCCAATTCATTTCCTCATCTCAGTATAGTAAGGATAATATATGTTGATAAATTGGATTTTTCGCTACAGCTCGAATTCTGATGGTACCCCCTTAAAACGACTGATTTTCATGCCTGACAACCCATATATATCGTTCGTCGTCCGAGCTGTGGTCTTGAAACTGTTCGTGTGCAATGCCAACCAGCTCGGGTCAACAACCAGCCATAGCAAAATATCCCCCACCATTCTGCGGGGGATCAAGGGCATCCCCCGTTTTCAAAATAGGCAATTCTCTGACTGTAACGGATATGACGCAATATCATTGGTGTTGTGTGGCCTACATGATCTATAGACACTCTGGTCTTGCTACCACAATGGCTACTGCACTAGGCCTACCATACTTTGGCAGTTACTTATAATACTATAGAAAGTCTAGAGAGGTAAATGATGCATATATTGATATAGCTCACATATGAACTCGATCCCTCCATCATACCAGCTCCTGTGGTGATCAGACTGTACACATTATTAAGGCATTTCGGCAGAAATGCCTTTATGGTTTTAGCAGAATTTTTTTTTTTTTTTTTTTTTTTTTTTTTCTTCTTCTTCCGCCACTTTTTGTTTCCGGACGATAACTTTAGATTGCCTTGACGGATCCTTGTCAAATTTTCACCGCAAGTCAGAAATGATATGAGGAAGAACCCTATTCTCTTTGAGCCGGATCGGAGGTCCGTGAGGTCCGTGAGGATGAAATCAAGGCTAATTTTAAGACTTGGTTTCCGGACGATAACTGGAAAAATATTTATGCAATAGTTGCAGAACTCTGCATGGAGGTTCATATGCCACCAGGGAAGAACCCTATTGATTTTGGGATCGATCTGTCAAGCGACCTTTGACCTAGAGGTCAAAATAATTTTTTCCTGATTCATCCTTGAGGCTTCCTGCATATCTCGGAAACCGTGCGTCGTAGAGCGAAACGGACGTTATTTTCGGACTCGTCGCCCTAGACAAACATCTCTAGGGTGTACTTTTTTTTTTGATCCGGCTCCGAGGTCCGTGAGGTCCGTGAGGATGAAATCGAGGAACTTGGTTTCCGGACGATAACTCAAAAAATATTCAGGCAATAGTTGCAGAATTTTGCACGGAGGTTTATATATCACCAGGGAAGAACCCTATTGATTTTGGGATCGATACCTCAAACGACCTTTGACCTAGAGGTCGAAATAATTTTTTGCTGAGTCATCCTTGATTCATCCTGCATATCTCGGAAACGGACGTTATTTTCGGACTCGTCGCCCTAGACAAACATGTCTAAGGGGTATTATGGATGAACTTTGACCTTGAACCGAAATTTTTTTGCCGAGTCGGCATTTTTCGTTTTCGTCGATATCTCGGAAACGGTGCGTCGTAGAGCGAAACGGACGTTATTTTCGGACTCGTCGCACTAGACAAACATGTCTAAGGGGTATTATTGATGAACTTTGACCTTGACCCGAAATTTTTTTGCCGAGTCGGCATTTTTCGTTTTCGTCGTTATCTCGGAAACGGTGCGTCATAGAGCGAAACGGACGTTATTTTCGGACTCGTCGCACTAGACAAACATGTCTAAGGGGTATTATGGATGAACTTTGACCTTGACCCGAAATTTTTTTGCCGAGTCGGCATTTTTCGTTTTCGTCGATATCTCGGAAACGGTGCGTCGTAGAGCGAAACGGACGTTATTTTCGGACTCGTCGCACTAGACAAACATGTCTAAGGGGTATTATGGATGAACTTTGACCTTGACTCGAAAATTTTTTGCCGAGTCGGCATTTTTCGTTTTCGTCGATATCTCGGAAACGGTGCGTCGTACAGCGAAACGGACGTTATTTTCGGACTCGTCGCACTAGACAAACATGTCTAAGGGGAATTATTGATGAACTTTGACCTTGACCCGAAATTTTTTTGCCGAGTCGGCATTTTTCGTTTTCGTCGATATCTCGGAAACGGTGCGTCGTAGAGCGAAACGGACGTTATTTTCGGACTCGTCGCACTAGACAAACATGTCTAAGGGGAATTATTGATGAACTTTGACCTTGACCCGAAATTTTTTTGCCGAGTCGGCATTTTTCGTTTTCGTCGATATCTCGGAAACGGTGCGTCGTAGAGCGAAACGGACGTTACTTTCGGACTCCTCGCCCTAGACAAACATGTCTAAGGGGTATTATGGATTAACTTTGACCTTGACCCGAAATTTTTTTGCCGAGTCGGCAGTTTTTGTTTTCGTCGATATCTCGGAAACGGTACGTCGTAGAGCGAAACGGATGGTATTTTCGGACTCGTCGCCCTAGACAAACATGTCTAGCGGGTATTATGGATGAACTTTGACCTTGACCCGAAATTTGTCGACATTTTTCATTTTCGTCGATATCTAGTATTATAAATTATTCATCACACCGAAATGCCTCCAAGGCATCTTTAGGCCTTGACGTCTAGTTTACTTTAGTATCTTAAAAACGATAAAGATATTAACTCTTGAAGGCAACAGAGAAGTCGAGATCAGACGATTCACCCTCAGAGTGCCACAGCGGTCCAGGACACACGGGAACGGATACAGCAGAACCATGAGAATCAGACAGAGAACATGCCTCGTAGCTCAACACGCAATGATCGTACATGCCCAATCTGTCTTGTTGATGCAAGATACGGAATCGAAACCAACTGTGGCCACCTGTTTTGCGGCAAGTCTTGTTCATGTATTATTGAACCCAAATTTGCACTAAGTAAATATGATATGGTATACTAGTATTTATTTCTCATCGTCTATGAATTGCCCCACTTTTCAGGTGAATGTATCGTAACATACTGGCGTCATGGTAACTGGCTTGGAGCTGTGCGTTGCCCAGTCTGTAGACAACAGGTAGGAGTTCCAAAGTTATGGTATCAATATTCAAAGGTAATAATCTGCATGTTTTCAGTTTAGCTTTGTGTCTCAGTTTGCAAGGAATAATCCATTATCTTTACCTGTTTACAGGTCACAATCTTATTATTGAATTTCATGGATGAAGAGAGAAGAGCAACTGGAGAAGAAAGACAAAACATAGTTCAGCATATTTATCGCTATAATCGCAGATTTTCTGGAGAACCGATTCCTGTAAGGGTAGCATTGTTATGTCTTATCTGTTCATTCACTCTCTACAATTATTAGGGCCCGGACGAGTTGAAAATTTCCGACCCGGGTACCCGTGTGGTCTGACCCGACCCGCCCCGGGTAATCTATCGAAATATAGATCAAAATTTGAACGGGAATCACTGGAGCAAATACGAGCAATTTGTAATTCGTATACACCAGTCATCGATCTTTGACACATATTATTTTTTTCGTCGGTGTTTATTTTCAAGTTTGACAGATCACATGATGTCATAAAACTACTTCCAATTTTTCCCGATGAATTTCTTGTCATTCTTGTGATTTTACTAGTGTTTATCGCAAATTTACAAGACAAAAACTATATCATTATTCGTTCTCGACTCGTCCGGGCCCTAACAATTATGTCATAGTGATTCTTGAGTCATTTCAATTCCCTGATATCCGACAAGTTTATGCACCCAATATTAGCTTTTATACAGGAAGTTGTACTTGTTTTCACGCCTTGCAGTGGGTTGACTACATCCGAGACTTGCCAACACTGCTGCGTCACTGTCTACGAGAGTTTTTCTCACTCGGAGGGCTGGTCTGGGTGTTTCAGCTGCGGGTGGTCGTCTGTTTTCTAGCGGCTTTTCTCTACTTTATCTCACCCATTGACATCATCCCTGAGGCGGTGTTTGGCTTCTTCGGTCTCCTCGATGATTTGTTCATCCTGCTCCTGCTAGCGATTTACATCAGCATTATCTACCGCGGGGTGGTTGCCAACAGAGACGGGATATGATTTGATTGTTGTTGAAACTGCAGTTAGGTAAAGACCTATTTTTGTGTACTCCTTTTTTATGCACTGATGCCTTTGGTAATGGTGGGTGAATGCATGAAAAACCGTTTCATAAAAATCCAAGACTATTCAAGACTGCATGGATAGTAGATGACTTTCAGCTACTACGAGTATGACAATACCAGTTAGCTTTTGTTTTATTCAGTGTATTTTCTTTCTCGTATGTTGTGAAAAAACTTGTGATCCAATTGACTGGTTCTTGTACAACTACACATCAGTTCTAGCTCACTGATATAAAGTTTGATATTGGATGTAGAGTTATACTGTTTCATTGCTTTCTTCAGGTTTGATTTAATTGTCAATATAACAGTTTTCTCCACAACATAAATCTTTGATACTAGTACCTCCGATACACCATGTAAATGTAACTTAAGTTTCATCGTTTCAATGTGCCGGAGATGTATGCAATATTTGTGTGTGTGTGTGTGTGTGTGTGTGTGTGTGTGCTCATTGAAATAATTGCTAAGATTCTGGATAGAAATAAATTTGCTCAAGTGGTTTCCAGTTTTTTATTTGCCATCATTCAATATTGCTTTTTTATATAAACACTCCATATATTTCTTAGACTCTGTATAAACAATGACCAATACATGAAACTGATTTAAGATCTATTCACTATGAATTTATTGAAAAGTTATATATTTCTATGAATGTACATGTACACGAGTGTAGAATGGTAAGTAAAAGTGTACAGTTGTACCAAGTTAGACAGAAATATTCCTGTTTTACAACCAGGAGTTATTGAGGATTGAATACCTTGTATGCACTGCACGGAATAAATCAAAATGCAGATAGACTGTTCATTCTTCACACCAAAGTATTCATGAAAAAGTAACAAAAAATCCAACACACAGTCACAGATAACACATTGCCTTGAAAGCTGTCCGGGTTTATCAGTGATATTGGAGCAATTTCGCACGACCAAAATATCAGGTGAAACCAACCAATCGGTTTGCGGCTTCACCGTCATAGACGCTCTCATCACCAGTATCGCTGGGCAGCTGCCATGGCAACCGACCATCACCTGAGACTGTGACATGTGGAATGGATTCGTTCTCTACCAGTACTTGTCAAAATCCTTTCTGATGCTCTGCAATGCAAAGTGAATGGAATCACATTCAGTGTCAAATGTTTAATCTTCATGAACGGTTATAGAAGTTATAGAACCACACATACGATACGACTTTATCCAATATCCATACAATACATCGTACGTGCATAAATAACTGCCAGAGTGTCAGCAGAGCCAGTTACTATACACTTGGAGCAAGAACAGCACTGAATGGTCCAAACGTTATCATATGACATTTTATTGACTGCATGGTCAATATCGATATCGATATCGAACTCGTAATATTCATGAGCATGAAATACGGAAGTAGAGTAAGGATATAGATACGTAGTCATCTTCCCCACTCAAAGAGGTATTCTTCGGGGAGTGGAAGATATCTATGTATTACTCTTCACAAAGTCAATATTTGTATAATATTATAATATTTTTTTTATAAAGCAGGGCGTTTCAAATAGATGTGTCCTATTCTACTGTGAAATGGTATGCTCTCATCACACTAAGATATATCTCAAAACTAGTTGACATTTTGACACAATGCCCAGTCCTTACATTGGGTTCCACATTGGGTGCATATCTCTTCACAGGCTGTCCTTCTTTGTCAACAAGGAACTTCGAGAAATTCCATTTGATGAAACTGAAAACACAAGGTTGAAGCTGTAGTAACTGTACACATAATACAACTTTACAATCTATTATAGATAAAAATTTTAGTCAGAAAAGTCATGGAGATATTACTCGAATAAGGACTGAAATGTAGAACACCTTTGCAGGTAACTACACATTGCACAATGTACATAGTGTACATCACTACAATCATGAACATGCAAATAATACATGTACTACATGCTACTTTACATCAGTTCTACCCAAGAGCGTAACACACCAAGGGGCAGCACCGCGTTGTAAATCTCTGCTTCTGACCACTACTATACTTCACTGATGACTGAATGTACATGGACATCTCACTACATGTTGACCACTGGTGTCAGGGTGAGTTGGTTGCTCTACTCCTTCCCCGGTAATAGTGGCGTTTTGTTTGACTTGTCACCAACGCACCAAAGAGTCAAATGGGAGTGCCTTCTCTGGGTATTTTAGGATCTTTGTTCCACTACGCATGACACACAAGGACTTACTTTCCCAGGGTTCCTCCCTGCTTGCTCTTCAGGTAGCTCCAGAGGGGATCAGCATCACTACCATTGACATGAAGCTTGGCAAACATGTCAAATTTGACACCATACTTCTCGGTGGCAAAAGTTTTGATTTCTTCATTAGATCCTGGCTCCTAAAAGAACAAATTATATGTGGATCGGTGAGAATTAGGCCTATTGTTCACAATATTAAATAAACAGAAAAGTCGAATTTGATATGATGAAGGAGTTTTCAGCAAGGAAATGTATTGAATCATTCCTCAGATTTCTCACAATTAGCAGGCGAACATGTAGTTCAAAACTAGACTGTGAACAAAATGAAAATCTCACATGAACTATTTCTGATACCATATCTGTATTTCTGTATCACAAGCATTATAAGCCTTTACACTAGCATCTAACATGATACCCACTTGACTGCCAAACTGGTTACATGGGAATGCGAGGATGCGGAGACCTTGCGATTCTGCTAGCTCGTCGTGCAGAGCCTGCAGCTGCTTGTAGTTCTTGTCCGTGAACCCTCATTTAGATGCCACGTTTACAATCAAGCAAACGTGGCCCCTGTAGTAACATGTACACAGTCATGTGGTTGTGACTATTATACAATGTATGTGATCAAACAACGGAAACGCTTGCTGTACTTCTGTTGAAATGAACACACACCTGTATTTGTCTAGACAGACATCGTTGCCATCAATGTCTTTGCAAGTGAAGTCATAGATGGACTGGGCCTTCTTGGCGTCGGACTTCTTGCCCTCAGCCTGAAATAAAGAAAGAATGTACATGAAAAGTATGAGGCAAAATGTGTGTCATGTTATTCATTGATAGGTACTGTAAAACTACTAATTTTGGTGGACCACTTGTTTGGCGGATTTGGCAGTAGGGGAAAAACCGCCAAATTAAATCGTCCACCAAATTAAATGGATATATGTTAAGAAATATATGTGGTTTTACAACCGCCAAATTAAATCTCAGCCAAATAACGTGAGGCTCACAACCGCCAAATTTAGTAGCCGCCAAAATTAGTCTTTTTACAGTATTCATCAGTTGTGTCATATTGACCATAATTGGCTTGAACTTATACATCAACACACAAACATTTTTTTCCCCCACTAATTGTCTGATAATTTGCACTGCAAAAATATCCAGTCTTTTGACGAGGTGATAAGGAACTTATACCAGTACAGGTATCTGTGACCATGGAGAAGCAACTAGAATATTATCATAGATCGAAAAATTTGTTGTACTTATATTGATTAATAATGACTCTCCAATGTATGTGTTACTTTAAATCAACAAATGTAGTCGTAATTCTATAAACATTTTGTAATTGTTATCAAGTGTAATTGTGATCGACGTGCCTGAAAGTTTGACTGTATTAATGAACGTCGGCAAAGATTTTCTATACCAAGATAGCCCACTCAGGCCAAAACGAAGCGAAAAATCCCCCTGGTGGTGAGACTGAGGAATTACTATATTTGCGTTTTTATGCATGAATATTTGCGACCAAAACGTCATTTAATCAATGAAAACCGCCGTCACTATTGGAGATACGTCCAACTTTCAGTCTCACCGCCAGGATCGACACTGTACAAATTTTCGCCTGAGTGGATTATCTTGGTATAGAAAATCTTTGACGTCGATCATTGTCTGTATTTCAAGTTTATTCATGAAGTTCCATATATATTATTCCACCTTGTTCGGGATTGGATCCCAAACAATTTAATGTACCGGTATGAATGAATATTCATAAGTAACTGGGCTTGGCGCGCTAAAGTTATAATTTGAAAAAAAGAGAGAGTTGGCGTCCATTGGCCAGGAACAACAGCCTGGGGAAACATCATACGAATACATGTAAAATTGGACAAATTTCCCAAATTTTAATTGTAAATTTGCCGTTTATTGTTATTACTCGCCTCTAAACTACTACATGCTCCTTTTCGATCCTTTGGATCGTTCTGGATAGAAATTCGCGTACTGAAAGCAAGGCACGATCGTCTGCCTGCATGACTCGAGCGCTCCTTCTGCCGCCAAAACCGCCGCGCATATGCGCGCGCAGCTGCGCAGAAGCTTCACTTTTCTGTCCCAAAACGACAAAAGGAAGCCCCTAGCACAAAACGATATATTCATCCATCCCCGCCAGTTTTGTGCTAGGGGCTTCCTTTTGTCGTTTTTGGACAGAAAAGTGAAGCTTCTGCGCAGCTGCGCGCGCATATGCGTGGCAGTTTTGGCGGCAAAAGGAGTGCTCGAGTCATGCAGGCAGACGATCGAGCCTTGCTTTCAGTACGCGAATTTCTATCCAGAACGATCCAAAGGATCGAAAAGGAGCATGTAGTAGTTTAGATTGGTGATGTATAAAATAAACAAACTAATTGTTAACATCTGGAAATATTGTCATGTCTTTTTGGACCACACGCTACGAAAATATTCTTTAAATAGAGACAATTCCTGCCAGTTTTCAAACTACATTGAGACTTGAAGATATCGAATTGAGGCTTGAAGTCGATCTCTCAATACAAACATAGACCGAGAAAAAAACTAAATTCAGTAGGGTGTATGAATATTTAGTGATTGAGAAGTGTTTAGAAACAATTTTATATTTTGAACTCACATTACCCATCCTGGTATATCAAATCCAAATTTTGTTGTTTTTCTCCACCTATATGTCTCGACAGTAACACCAATGACAGACTGCGAGTACAACACAGCATGGTACAAAAATACTTACCTTATCTATGAAGCTGAAAATGTTCATAGTCTGTGTAAGCAGTTCAAGGGGGTCAAGGATGAGAACATACCTTAATTCACTCAGCCTGATAAGATATCACTCACATCACTTGTGTTATTCTCTATCACATCAGTATCGTTCATAACAATAGTGTAAACTATCATACATAACAATAGTATAAACCCCTCAGGTTTTTCGAGGTTATTGGTCATACTAATATTATGATGTTACTGATTAGGCATTATATTTGAAGTGGAAATTTCTGGAAGCAAAACATTTTCTTCCCCCACTGCTGAATCCAATTGACAGAAAACTATCATGAATAGTTAAAGTACTTGGGTGGAGCGGCTGTGATGCCCCCCTCCCTCCCCACAGCTGGGAGGGGGGTGGGGGAAAGTGATGTGCCCAACCTGGTAGGAGGTAGTTGTACGTCCAACTGAACAGCTGAAGGGAAGGATGGGGTAGTTGTGATGTAGGCCTATTTTTTTCATTTGATTTGATTTATTCGGCAAGAGCAACATGTAAAATACAGATATAAAATAAATAGACAATACAGATGAACGGATAATGATATAGACTGTATGAAGGTGATTCTCTAGGACATTTATTATGCAGATTATTTAGTTGCAGATTGCCGGGAAAACACAAAAATAAGCCCAACTGATTTCTTGAAAAGAGAGGTTACCGGATAATATATATTTTAGATATTAGCCTTTTATTCTCTGACCTTGAAAATAAGGTCATTGACATTGTTCAATTTGAAGACACGAGAATATTCAGCATATATCATTGCTAGTATGTCCACAATTGATTCCTAAACTGTAAAGTCGATAATAAGTGAGATATTAGCCATTTTGTGATCTGACCTTGAAAATGAGGTCAAAGGTCAAGTTCAAAACAATATTCAGCATATATAATTATATATCATTAGGCATCCCGATTGAAAATCGGGAGGCCTTATGTTTTTGTCTGTTTTTTTTTTTTTTTTCTTCCGCCGTTTGGTTTCCAGATCATAACTCTTGAACGCCTTGATCTATCTTTCCGAAATTTTCACAGCTCATCCGAAATACTTTGCTCCTAACCCCTATTGTTTTCTGTCGAGATCCGAAATCCAAGATGGCCGCCAGCGGCCATTTTGGAAAAAAAAATCCGGCGATTCCTGTCAATGTCATAATTTGATTCAGGCAATTTCCAGGGGAAAAAAAATTTTGGGGTGTATTATTTTTGGGACTTGGAATTAGGGCATTTCGGCCCGAAATGCCCTTATGGTTTTGTCTGTTTTTTTTTTGTTTTTTTTCACTTTCCGCCGTTTGGTTTCCGATCAATAACTCGGGAACGCCTGAACGGATCTTGTCCAAATTTGCACCACTGGTCAGAAATATTACATGGAAGACCCCTATTGTTTTGGAGGCAGCTCTGGGGTCCGTGAGGTCCGTGAGGATGAAATCAAGGTTGATTTTGAGACTTGGTTTCCGAGCGATAACTCAAAAAGTATTCATGCAACATGTGCAATGGCAAGTATTCCACCCGGGAAGAACCCTATTGATTTTGGGATCAATCCGTCGAACGACCTTTGACCTAGAGCTCGGAAGAATTTTTGCTGATTCATCCTTGAGGCTTTCATGCATATCTCGGAAACGGTGCGTCGTAGAGCGAAACGGAGCTCAATTTCGGCCTCCTGGCACTAGACAATCTAGTCTAGTGGGTATTTTGGGTCGAAAGACGACCCCTGGTGTCGGAATTTTTTTTGCCGACTTGGCACTTCCTGTTTGGCCGTATCTCGGGAACGATGTGTCGTAGAGTGAAACGGAGCTCAATTTCGGCCTCCTGGCACCAGACAAACTAGTCTAGGGGGTATTTTGGGTCGAGACGACCCCTGGTGTCGGAATTTTTTTCGCCGACTCGGCACTTCCTGTTTGGCTGTATCTCGGAAACGGTGCGTTGTAGAGCGAAACGGAGCTCAATTTCGGCCTCCTGGCACTAGACAAACTAGTCTAGAGGGTATCTTGGGTCGAGACAACCCCTGGTGTCGAATGTATTTTTGCCGACTCGGCACTTCCTGTTTGGTCGTATCTCGGAAATGGTGCATCGTAGAGCGAAACGGAGCTCAATTCCGGCCTTCTGGTGCTAGACAAACTAGTCTAGGGGATATTTTGGGTCGAGACGACCCCTGGTGTTGAATATTTTTTCCCCGACTCGGCACTTCCTGTTTGACCGTATCTGGGAAACAGTGCGTTGTAGAGCGAAACGGAGCTCAATTTCGGCCTCCTGGCACTAGACAAACTAGGCTTAGGGGTATTTTGGGTCGAGACGACTTATGGTGCCGTATCTTGAAAACGGTGTGTCGTAGAGCGAAACGCAAAGATGCCTAAGGGCGGGGTATGTCACTTAAACTTTGACCACTGACAGTTCCAGAGTCATCATGGTTCTAGACACGGTCTCTTAGGTATATGTTAGCTAGGAATAGAACTCACACGAAATGCCCCAAGGCATCTTCAGGCCTTGACGTCTAGTTTTTCCCTCGCCTGCACCCAGGCAGATGCTGGCTCTCCATGCAGCCAGAAACTTAAAGCCTGGTCAGTCATGCAGTCCATACTGTACCTGAGCCATGCTACTGTATTCACAGACTGCAGCCTGCATGTCCAGCATGAGGCTAGGCTCTGCCCTCTCAGCCAGTGCAGTATATGAGAGCCCTGCTCAGTCATGCCTTACAAGATCAGCCAGTCTATCCATCACAGCAATAGGCTCCGCCCCTCTCAGCCAGCCCTGCTCAGTCATGCCTTACAAGATCAGCCAGTCTGTCTAGCACAGCAATAGGCTCCGCCCCTCTCAGCCAGCCCTGCGCAGTCATACCTTACAAGATCAGCCAGTCTGTCCAGCACAGCGAAAGGCTCTGCCCCTCTCAGCCAGCCCTGCTCAGTCATGCCTGACAAGTGATACAGCAGTAAAGCTAGCAATGTCCAACATGACCCTAGGCTCATATCCATGCATAATCGCCACTCCCCCCTCCAAACCCTGGTTTACTATTGTGTGTACATGGTAAAAGAATGAAGTTCCACCCCACAGAAAACAATAGTTGGTTAATAAGCCAACACACATGACACAACATGCTTGTGGAATGATTTGCCCTGTCTACATTTATATTGTACAAACATGTATTGTTTGAATGTTTTGTTATTCAACTCTTTTTCACAAGTTTTGAAATCACAAAATTGGCCAAGATGACACAGCATTCTTTTAGTCACGTATCATTTTACATTTGACAGGAGTACCTGAAAAATATCACGAACATCCTGATTAAATATACTAGTACTCTGAACAATATTGGCTGGGTAATTTTCCATTCATTTTGGGTGGCAAATATCTGGTGGGCCAAGTTGTCAAGATGATAGAAAGCAGTTCTGGTAAGAAACTGTCAGATGAGCTCTCACTCTTACCCACATACAATGATGGCCTATGTATCCTTTTTTCTCAGTCCAGTATGACCATTTGAAATGATAAGAACAAATTGGGGATGCCACAAAGCCTATAGGCTTTTATGTCTAGTTTCCTCTTTAGCCATTTTGTTTTCTGACCTTGAAAATGAGGTCAAAGGTCAAATTCAAGGTCACCAAAATATTCAGCATACATGTATATCTTTTTCTATATGCTCACAATTGATTCCTATGGCCATTATTTTTTGAATGATTGTTTTACAAACCCGCCGACTCCACAAAAAATTGGCCGATAAGAAATAAATTCAACAGTTCCTGTTTTTATTTTTATTTTACCCACCAACTGGAAAATAATGCCCTGATAAAAATTTACAGCATAAAAAAGATCAGTCTTTGCCTGCATGATTATGCAAAGGAATTTAGTCTCCTTTCACTAATTCAAACAGAATATATGTCTCACTCTCCCCATCTGTCTGTATGTCTGGTTGTCTGTCTGTGCTTGAATAGGGTTCTTCTACAATAACTTGCTCATAGTTCTCTCCAGATATTACTGACATGTCCCATTTGAATATACCGGTAACTGGTGATTTGGTGATCCGTTTATAGATTATTCAATGATCAATTTCGTTACAAGTATCATTTTATATTTGTACTTTCATAGATGGATCTTCAAAAATTGAGCCCTAAATGTATTATGTAACTTTAACATTTGAATCAAAAATTATTTTGGCAAGTACATGATGAAATATTGAAATGATTCAGGAGATGAAATGTGATGAGATTTTCGTTGCTCTTTATCAAAATAACAAACTGCAATGTGTGGGAGTATGATGTTGTTTCCTGATGTCATCGCATTGTATTAATTTCAATACATAGAGTTTTATATTTTACTCACCTAAATACAGTCATTGAAATCAAGCTGAAAATTTGGAAAATCCTGTCTTAGTTGGGTTGCAAGGGGACTAGTAACGATTGTGAAAAATCTTTTTCCATCTCTATGCCCATACTAAAGGTGAGTTTTGACTATATATGTTTATGCCAAGGGGTATTTCTGGGCTGCATATCAATGCACATGCGAGTTTATGTGCACAAACACGCTGGTAAATTAACGTGTAGGAAATGATCAATTGTTCAGTTACACTTTTTTTATTAGCCCGACCACATATTTTCAGCAACATTTATTTTTATTCCTTCCTACCGACCGACCTGAAATTTTTGAAGCAAAAAAGTTTGTAAAACAATTAATAAAACTAGATGCTTCCGGTCGCCTACGACCGCTTGGGTGTATCCCCCGTAGCCCTATCATCTCTGTTGCCCCAAATATATCACTGTCAAGTGTGAAAAACTAGAGCAAGGGCTGAAAAAGATTACCAGAGAAATATTAAATCTTAAGTCACAACTGTTTTCTTTTCCCCACCAAAATTGCTGCACTGATTTTCCGAGGTTATTGAAGGTCGAATCCAAAATCACCACTGAAATCTCTTTATATGAATTTCCATTCGACATGTTTGATAAAATAATGAAAATACAGATAGATCAATCTTTTCACCTATTTATATTTCAACTCAGAATATTTTACAAACTTGATTCCAAGTTGAAATTCAAAGTAAAATTTGACCAAAAATGCATTTCAAGATGACGAAATTGGAGCTAGATTGAACTTCTCACCATAAGTTATATTTCGATTCATAAAACATGTATGTGCCAAACATGGTTTCAAGTTGAAATTCAAAGTAAAAGTTAATCAAAACTGCATTTCAAGATGAAAACATTGGAGTTAGAATAAACTTTTCGTGATGAGTTATATTTTAACTCATAATACCTGCCCAACTTGATTTCAAGTTGAAATTCAAACTAAAAGTTGACCAAAACTGCATTTCAAGATGACGAAATTGGACCCAGATCAAACTTTTCGCCATGAGTTATATTTCAACTCATAATATGTGCCAAACTTGGTATTAAGTTGAAATTCAATGTAAAAGTTGACCAAAACTACATTCCAATATGACGAAATTGGAGCCAGATAGAACTTTTCGTCATAAGTTATATTTTAACTCATAATATGTGCCAAACTTGGTTTCAAGTTGAAATTCAAGCTAAAAGTTTACCAAAACTGCATTTCAAGATGAAGAAATTGGAGCCAGATCGAACTTTTCATCATAAGTTATATTTTAACTCATAATATGTGCCAAACTTGGTTTCAGGTTGAAATTCAAACTAAAAATTGACCAAAACTGCATTTCAAGATGACGAAAATGGAGCCAGATCGAACTTTCCACCATAAGTTATATTTCGACTTATAATATGTGCCAAACATGCTTTCAAGTTGAAATTCAAAGTAAAAGTTGACCAAAACTGCATTTCAAGATGACGAAATTGGAGCCAGATCGAATTTTTCACCATAAGTTATATTTTAACTCATAATTTGTGCCAAACATGATCTCAAGTTGAAATTCAAAGTAAAAGTTGATCAATGTTTTCATAAAAAGCTATTGTGATCAATAATAGACTTAACTAGCAAAAAAATAATGTTAACTTATTTGGTCACAGCCATAAAATCTCTACTGGACAAAGCCTTCACCTTGTTGAGCCCAATAATAAATATTTCTTGTCTTAACTATTTTCATTGTGGTCAATAATAGACTTAACATGTAAAAATAAAGTTAACTTATTCGGTTACACCCAGAAATTTCTACCGGACAAAACCTTAACCTTGTTGAGCTCAATGATAATTGTTTCTCATCTATTTTTATTGAGGTCAATAATAGACTTAACTAGCTCACTGAGCTCAATAATAATTGTTTCTCATCTATTTTAATTGAGGTCAATAATAGACTTAACTAGCAAAAAAAAATATTAACTTATTTGGTTACAGACATAAAATGTCTACTGGACAGAATCTTTACCTTGTTGAGCCCAATAATAAATATTTCTTGTCTTAACTATTTTTATTGTGGTCAATAATAGACTAAACTAGTAAAAATAAAGTTAACTTATTCAGTACACCCATGAAATCTGTAATGGACATACTTTCACCTTGTTGAGCTTAATAATAAATATTTCTCATCTTAACTATTTTTATTGTGGTCAATAATAGACTTAACTATTTTTATTGTGGTCAATAATAGACTTAACTAGTGAAAATAATGTTAACTTATTCGGTTACACCAATGAAATTTGTACTGGACAAAACATTTACCTTGTTGAGGTTAATAATAAATATTTCTTGTCTTAACTATTTTTATTGTGGTCAATAATAGACTTAACTATTAAAAATAATGTTAACTTATTCAGTTACACCCATGAAATTTGTACTGGACAAAACCTTTACCTTGTTGAGCTTAATAATAAAAGTTTCTCGTCTTAACTATTTTTATTGTGGACAATAATAGACTTAACTAATAAAACTAATGTTAACTTATTCAGTAATATTGTCCTGTTTTCACTGAAAACTTCAGTTCTCCATTCTGATCAAGAAACCAGTGTCATTACCTTCCACTGTACAGGCTATTGACATGATCGTACATGTCAAAATGGATATTTCAAAATTCTGTAATAAGTTAGGCTGTTAACATATTAATATTTATATGATCATTCTAAAAAACGATTGGTTTCGTGTGACAGCCCTTCCCAACAACACTTCCAAATATTATCGAGATTCGTCAAAAATTGCCATCTGTAGAGCGTTCACAAGCCACGTGTCTCAAACAGGCTGTTTTCAATGCAAAATGTGTCCCCAAACGACCAATTCAGTTGCCACGGCAACCAAAATCGATTGGTGTCGGGATCTTACCGTAATATATGTGCATGCAAAAAATAATGGTGATCGGGTGAGAATTGCGGCCTGTAGCGCGTTCACAAGCCATGTGTCTCAAACAGGCTGTTTTCAAAGCAAAATGTGTCCCCAAACGACCAATTCAGTTGCCACGGCAACCAAAATCAATTGGTGTCGGGATCTTACCATTATATATGTGCCTGCAAAAAATAATGGTGATCGGGTGAGAATTGCGGCCTGTAGCGCGTTCACAAGAAAATCTCTGCGGACGCGGACGCGGACGACGAAGCCAAATCCATAGTATCCGCCGAACTTTGTTCGGGGGATACAATTAGGCCAAGGGCCAAAGATAGGTTACCGGACAATGTTTAATATTTTAGATGTTAGCCAGGTCACTGGTTGAATTCAAGGTCAAGAGAATATTCAGCATATATAACATTAAGCATATATCATGTCGACAGTTGATTGCTAAGCTGTAAATTCAATAATCAGCGATATATTAGCAATTTTGTGCTGTGGCCTTGAAAATGAAGGGGCAAAGGTCAAATTCAAGGTCATCAAAATATTCAGTGTATATCATTTTCTATATCATGTCCACAATTGATTCCCAAGCCATACAGTCAATAGAGGAGCAAGATATGAGCCAGTTTGTCCTTGGACCTTGAGAATGAGGTCAGAGGTCAAATTCAAGGTCCGAGAATATACAGCATATATCATTTCCTACATGTCCACAATTGATTCCTAAGCTGTAAAATCGATAATAAGTGAGATATTAGCCATTTTGTCCTGTGACCTTGAAAATGAGGTGAAAGGTCAAATTCAAGGTCATGACAATAATCTGCATATATCATTTCCTATATGTTGATAACTGATTCCACAGCTGTGAAGTTTATAGTCATCATAGGAGTACATATCAGGATTGTTATGTATCAAAAAGAAAAAAAATTACTGAACAGATTTTGAGAAAATGGCCACCAAAGTCCAACATCAGGCATTTTTCGTCGAAAACGGCTGCCATTTTGAAAAAATTGCGAAAATCAAAAAACTAAAAAATACCTCCTTCTTGAATTATTTTTAAGTATTTTTGTGCAAAATTTCAGAAGAATTCGATTGTAAACAAAAAAGATAAAAATGTGGACGACGACGACGGACGCAACGCCATGCCAATAGGTTATCGGACCATAGGTCCGGTAACCTAAAAAAACGATGGCCTAAGCTGTGAAGTCGACAATAAGCGAGACATTAGCTATTTTGTGCTCTGACCTTGAAAATAGTGTAAGGTCAAATTCAAGGTCATCAGAATATTCAGTGCATATAATTTCCTATATGTCCACAATTGGTTCCCAAGCTATAAAGACAATAGGGAAGCAAGATATTAGCCATTTTGTCCTTTGACCTTGAAAATGAGCTCAAAGGTCGAACTCAAGATCATGGCAATATTCAGCATATATATCATTTACTATATGTTCACAATTGATTCCTAAGCTGTAAAGTCAATAATGAACAAGATATTAGTCATTCTGTCCTGTGACATTCAGGGCAAAGGTCAAATTCAAGGTCACGAGAATAATCTGTATAGTATATCATTTCCTTTATATTCATAATTGATTCCTAAGCTGTAAAATCGATAATAATCGAGATACTAGCCATTTTGTCCTGTGACCTTGGAAATGAGGTCAAAGGTCAAATTCAAGGTCATGATAATATTCAGCATATTTAAATTCCTAATAATTTAATAATGATTCCTAATATCTAATCTCAATATTAAGGGAGATATTTAAAAAATGTGTTGTTCCATTGCCCCGTCGTACATCCAAGATCTCCTCCAAGAGTATGTTCCCACACGATCCCTGAGATCAGAGTCACAAGGACTACTCACTGTTCCGAAGGCTAGAACAGTCACATTTGGAAAACGTTCTTTTAGGAACGCAGCACCAATCTTGTGGAATGAACTTCCAAATGAACTCAAATCTTCCAGCTCTGTTCAGTGTTTTAAAAAACAATTGAAAACGTATCTTTTCAAACGTGTATATCTAGTCTAAATTCCTAATCTATTATTGCCTAGTCATGTACTTCTTTGTTTTAACTCTTTTTCTTTAGTCATTTTATTATATATTTATATGTGTCATTGTATGTACTGCCTTGCGTTCAGTGAACAAAACGTTCTGTGGCGCTACAGGACGGAAGTAGTATTTTCTATTGTTCTTGCATAGCAACTAGGGGCCAACGGCGAACGTTAGCAAAGCGCTCGCTGTCACTGAACGCAAGGCTGGTTTTACTGTACAGCGCCTTTGCGCGTGAAAATGGATATCGGCGCTTCATAAATGTTAATAATAATAATAAAGCATAGGAAAATTTAACATGTGCGATTCAAGGGTAATGAAACTTTTACACCTCACAGGGGTACATATCGAGGAGTGTTATGTATCAATAAGATAAAAAGTTACTGAACATATTTTGAGAAAACGACCGTCGAAGTCCAAAATTGGCCGTTTTTCGTCGAAAATGGCTGCCAATTAGAGAATGTTGCAAAAATCAAAAAACTAAAAAATACCTCCCTCTCGAAATATTTTTAGCCATTTATATACGAAATTTCAGAAATATTCGATTGTAAACTTTGAAGATAAAAATGTAGGCGGACGACGACGACGCACAACCACAGACGCCGGACGCAACGCCACCGCAATAGGTTATCGGACCAAAGATCCGGTAACCTAAAGGTTCGGTAACTTAAAAACACGATTTTACAGATACACAAGGGGGACTATTTTGTCGACCTACACAATCAATGTGAGGGGGGGGGGGGGGGGGGCGGTAGTTGCGGCGCGTCGAGATCAAGACTCGAGTTTCGTTGAGTTTCGTGCACTGTACAGTACTGACGTACCATTGCTGTTTTGCTGAATTGCCGAATGGATGCAGCAGAAACAACTGTCACCACGACATTTGTGTTTGTCACACGCTGAAAAAATCGAAACACCGAAGTTATGGACATTCCAATGTGAAGGTCGAGTATGTCACCCTTTGTATGGAAACCCAATAGAGACATCAGCGCGTCAAATTTGGCGCGTCAGCAATGTTCATGCACTCATTCAACAGGGGGCAGCATCATAGGCATTTTCTAGGACCACGGAGTAGCTCTCCTGACGTTTGCTAACTAACTAACTAACTAACTAACTAACTAAGTAGCGTATGTTTGGATATATTAAGCAGTCTAAGGGGACTAGTTTTCATCATGTACCCCCAGCTACCCAACACCCTTATACCTATGGCATTGTTTTGAGTGCGGTAAGTGTTTTTCCCAGCACGAGTGTCGTCAAATCCAGGCCAAGCCTTTAGGCTCACAAGCCGGTACATCCCGTTAAACTGATTCAAAAACACTGCTGATATTATTGTCTTAATAACAGTAATTGCATGACAATGGAAAGCACTGTTTTGAATTAGTTTGCGGCTGGTATGCGCAAGTGCAATCACCGAATCTCCTACCAGTTATCTTGGAACTCGCATAGCTGACCTGGTTGAATTTAAGGAATAATGTATAGATTTGGAGAAATTGTCGCACAATAAACTTCGAGGGCAAGATGATATGGTCCCGAGACGGTGAAGGTACATAAAGGGGATCTTTCAAAACAAAAACTGAAATCCATCTGAACAGTTTTTGAGAAAATGGCCGCCAAAGTCCAAAATTGAGCGTTTTTTGACAAAAAAGGGGCGTTTTGACTTTTCAAGGTTATTGAAGGTCAAATTCAAGGTCACCACCGAAACCACAATATATGATTTTCGAGTTGAATGTGCCAATATTTAAGCTCTATCTTGAAGGGTTCTGGGTGTTTACTCCATAAAGCTCCCATTATGAAGGAAGAATTTGGGTGATTTTTTTTGTGTTGGAAATCACTGAAAGCGAATAGTGACTTGATTTGGGACGAACAAATTTTTTTCACCAACCTGTCGAAAATTCAAAATGCCCGCCACACCAGAACGGCGATTCAGGAAAACGAAACTTTTACATGTCACAAAGGTAGATAGAAGGAATCTTTTTAAACCCAAATCTCAAAACTGATCAGATAGTTTTTGAAAAAATGGCCGTCAACGTTCAAAATTGAACATTTTTCGACGAAAACGGCCGCCATTTTGAGAAAATTTGAAAAATCAAAATACTAAAAAAATGCCTCCTTCTTGAATTATTTTAAGGTATCTTTTCCCATATTTTCAGAAATCGTACACTTTAAAGATAAAAATGTGGACGGACGGACGGACAGACGACGGACGCAACGCGATGGCAATAGGTTATCGGACCATAGTTTCGGTAACCTAAAAACACTCAAGGTCATCATAGGTCATTAAGGAAAGATTCAAATGTTAGGATAGTGTGAAATCATGATATTTTCTGAAAATGCGAAAATCGAAAAAAAAGAGAGTAATAATGGAAAAAATGGTTTCTTGGGATGATATTTTTATAGCTAAATTTCATTTTTAAAACATATCACCAAGGGTGCTGTAGCTTACCGGCAGGCGGCAGATCTTAAACTCTGTTGTCAAAACATGTTCGTAATTATTGCCGAAAACACATTTTCTGTATGGACTATAATACGGAATCAAATATCATTTTGAAAGGGTTTTTTTTCGTCAATGACATATATTCACAGACCGTCGATTCAAAGGCAGCAAAACCTATACATATCACAAAAGTACATAGGGAGAATCTTATGCATTTTGAGGAAAGTTGTCTGAATAGATTTTGAGGAAATGGCCGCCAGAGACAAAAATCATTGCTTCTTTCGTCAAAACAAGGTCTTTTGTCCTTCCAAGGTCATTCAAGGTCATATTCAAGGTCCCCATTCAAACCGCAAATCCAAAAAGAATTTCACCTGTCAAAAAATCAAAATGGCCGCCCCACTACTGTCATTTCAAAGGCAACATAACTTATATACATCACAGAGGTACATGAGGCGAATGTAATGCATTATTTTAAGGTGGATCGCGACACCTGAAAATTTCCATAGACTTCATTAATTTATGCTACTATAGTCATCTTTGTATACATTAAGTTCTAAATATGAGATAAAAATGATATGTCACCATGCTGGTTTTTCTGGTATAACAGTTATGAAGAAGTGTGTATCACTAGATAGATACACGTGAAAACGCGTTATTTTTTCCTTCTGTGTTGCTCACAAAGTAATCGTAAAGGGAGCTTTTTGCAGAGAAAAATAATCCCCACACGAATTAACTGGCAATTATTTCATTGGTCAAGAGTTATTATTGGTTTTGAGTACAAAAAAAATATGTGTGTAAATGGATTACAATAAATAAACAGCCTTTTGACAATAACTATACGCTTCCAAGTTGTAAAAATACCTGGATTTACTCGGGAACATTTCACTAAATTGCACAAACATCGTCGCATTGTGAGAAATTGACCCATAAAGTCAGCAATTTTAACATCATGAAGTGAAGGGAACATCCTCAGGGTAATATAGAAAAAAAAAAAACATAGGTCACCATATCGGTTTTCAATGTACAGCGCGACGTGGCAGTGGACTAGATTTTCAAAATATGCTGATATTCAATGAATTGATCGACACAGATATCATAAATTATAATAACTGATATATTATAATTCCAGGCGTGAAAATAATTTGAAATCAATGGATGTAACTGATAACGATAAAAATCTTACATAGAGTAGGCCTCAATTAATAATTTGGATGTATACCACCCCGGGGCGACTTCCCTGGCGACGCTTAACAACAGCACTTTCAATTTCATGAATACGAATAAACGAGTGATGGTATCATGATTGATACAGTGGCTATATCAGCAATCCTAATACCAGGGTAAGAAATGCAATCAATAACAAGAAAAAATGGGTGACTGCAATGAGAAACACTTTTTTTAACATAGATCTACAAAAGTCTGAAAATTAGTTGAATTGCCAATAACGTTGCCCATATAAGCTGCGGTATCGAGTTCATTAGATCTTGATAGAACGCGGATGATACACATCTTAGAGGGCTTTAAAGTAGCTATCAAAATATTTGCAACTTTACGGTAACTATCAAAATATTTGTTGTTGCCATTCAAATCACATTCTGAGTTATTTAATTGTGAGTGAAGAAGCACCGAAAATTTGTAGTAACCTAGATCTACGTCTGTGGGCCTATCTTTGTTCGTTTTTTTTAGATATGTCTATATACGCACTGATACTACTAGTTTGCAACCGGTAAAATCGCATCGCACATTTATTATTATGTATAATGCCACAGATCTATGGGACACAAATGTCCAGAATTATTATTGAACATTATTAGTTTATTTATTTGCACGATTTTGGATTTTGAGAAATGCGCCATTTGGTTATTGACGGTCATTGTTGGACTAATGCTATGTACACGAAACATGCTATGTAGGCGCCGTGTGAGTGAATTCCTGTGACAAAATACTAGTAAAGTGTTTGCATAATGAATAAAGGAGATCACTTCCCCTATGATATTAACAGGCCTAGAATATAAACATTTTTTTCGCTCCATGTCTGTCGATGAAAATGTCCGTGTTGCCTACATCATGTTCGAAGAAACATCGGATGCATAGGCCTACAGTATACAGAAATGAACTAAACGGTCGATTTCGCATGCTCGTATTTTTCGTACACGGGAACCGCTCATGTCGATCTCTACCCGCGTCCATGCCCCGGCGCCGGTTTAATAAGAGTAAAGATATGAGGTGAGTGATTTAGCTCACCGAATGGTATATGCCTAGCCTTATAGGCCCTATTTCGATGGATAGAATGAGCCTGAAATGGCAAAACAGAGCGTCATAAACGTAAACTTTATAACGCTTTCTGTCTACAGGGTGTCACGATCCACCTTAAGGTAAACTATCTGAATGGATTTTGAGATAATTGCCACCAAAGACAAAAATCGTTTTTTCAACAAAAAAGGTCGTTTTGACCTTCCAAGGTCATTGAAGGTCGATTCCAGGTCACGATTCAAACCGCGATATATGATTTGAATTGATTTCCCATTCGATGTGCCAATACTTAGGCTCTATCATGATTTGGCTTAATTTGCGACAAAAACTTTTTTCGCAGACCCGTCAAAAAATCAAAATGGCCGCCACATGCAGACTGGCGATTCAAGGGCAATGAAATGTCATACATGAGGGGAATGTTTTGAAACAAACTGATCAGACAATTTTTTTAGAAAAAGCCATTAAAGTAAAAAATTAGCCATTTTTCATTAAAAAACATGGCCGCCAAATCGACAAAAACGATTGAGTAAAAAAAAAGAGAAAAAATGTCATAGGGTATTAGCCCAATGAATGTTTTAGTAAAGTTTCAGAAAAATTCATCAAGGCAGAAAAAAGTTATTTGCCGGACGGAGGAAATACCAAGACAATAGCTCATCTGCCCATATGAGCCACTGAGCTAAAAATGACTGTAAAATTTAAAGATAAAATGTGAACGACGGACGATGACGACGAAAACAACGGATGCAATGCCATGCCATTAAGCAAATGTACTGAACAGATTTTGAGAAAATGGCTGCCAAAATTGGCCCTTCGACAAAAATGACCGTTTTGATCTTTCAAGGTCATGAAAGGTCAAATTGAAGGTCATCACTCAAATCATCATCCTACTTCAATATTCCAATACCTGTAAGTCCTATTATTATTATGAAGCATTCGAGGAAAAAGGGCAAGATTTTTTTTCAAATGCAAACTAAAATTTTTTTTAATGTTTTTCGTTCCATACCGTATTTTGAAAGAAATTCAAAGAAAAAAAAACATTACTGACTTTAAAGGCAATTTGTGCAAAATTTTAGAACGATTCGCTCATAAACCATAGAAATAAAAATTTGGACGGAAGACGACGGATGAAGAATGCAGTACAGTATAGGTCTAGGTCATCAAAACAACAGGCTAACCTAAACCAACCTTTACTGAACCCTTGGGGGCTGGGACTGAACGTTGCTGGAAATCCTGAATGCAGGAGGACCCAACATCAAAAAGGACTTTCTTCCTGTCTGATATGCCCCATTTATACGGCTATTGTCAGGGTACCTAATCATCGACCCTGTCCTTAATCATCGACCTCTGCAAATACTGCCAAACAGCTTTGCAAAACAGACATCTGACAATAACTACATTGAAAGAACTTCTAATACACATTTCAGCACATTTCACATTTTAGTTTATTCAAGTTTTGCCCAGCCGTTTGCAGGGGTCGACGATTAGGAAGAGGGTCGATGATTAGGTACTCTGTCAGGGTACCTAATCATCGACCCTGTCCTTAATCATCGACCCCTGCAAACACTGCCAAATAACTGTGCAAAACAGATATCTGACAAAAACAACATTGAAAGTACTTCTAATACACATTTCAGCAGATTTCACATTTTATTTTATTCAAGTTTTGCCCAGCCGTTTGCAGGGGTCGAGCATTATGGAGAGGGTCGATGATTAGGTACTCTGACGCTACGCGTTTTAAAATTTAACATGTCTCTACCGGCTTTTCGTAATTATTGTTTCGAAACTAACCAATAACAATTTAACCAGGCTAGCTCCATACCACACAGCTGGACAGATTGCGTGCTCGGCGGTTTTCACGTTGTTTGGCATGAATTGAGTCCGTTTTCATGGGCAGAACAACATTTGTTCGAAATGGATGATGAAGTTGAAACCTACCGTTTGTGGAGAATTAGAAAAACGTGTATGCAGGTCTGTATATCAAGCTGTCATTCACAAAAAACGCAATGATAGTGGGCGATCAGTGGGCGATAATAAGCAGTTTTCAGCTAAAACTTGCAGTCACTATTTAGTTCAGCCTTATTAGATTAGGGGCAGTTCAAAAATTACGTACCGTTTTTTCAAGAAACCGAGATTTGAGACCCACCCATCCCCTTGTATGCTTCGTAATAAATCTCTAGACCATAACACTCCTTCGTTATGTAACGAATGATGCAACTAGCTATTCCATCATAGGTGAATGCTAGACAGTTCATCGCCTCGGACGATTCACCGCCAATTTTAACGAGACGATTCACTGCCTATAGACACAGTCCAACTTAGCCCCAAAAGTGGCTCTTCAACCTGCTGATCGATATGGACGGTTGAACCGTCAACTTTTGTGGCTAAGTCCAACTCACTCATCGGGCCCCATACATACCGATGCCTGTGCGAACACGTATATTTAGTATACACAGACACATGTAGATACATATATAGCCTATTTTTATACAAGTTTTAACGAAAATGAGCGAACACTGCTGACAATGTCAGTCCTAGATCTTGTCAAGAGGTCAAATTATTTGTAACTACCGTTATAATATATATGATGTAATTTTGTAAGATACAAATATCGTAATATATTACATTATTATTGTATTATTTATAACTGACGTTATAATATGTATGATGTAATGTTGTAAGATACATATATCGTAATATATTGCATTATTATTGGATTATTTGTAACTGCCGTTATAATATATATGATGTAATTTCATAAGATACAAATATCGTAATATATTGCATTATTATTGTATTATTTATAACTGCGGTTATAATACCAGTAACACATGAATTGTGGATTCATTCAAATTTATTTAAACATGTCGACGGAGAGGCAGCAAGCCACCAGCATTTATAACTAATTGAACTTCACACCGCCCGCAGTAGCCCTGGCCTGCTGCATCGAAACTGGCGGTGAATCGTCTCGTCAAAATTGGAGGTGAATCATCCAAGGCGGTGAACCATCCTGTTACCCGATAGTTGGCGCTTCTAGCACTGCCTAGCTGGCTTGTGTTCGTTTTTGTTGACAATATGAACCAATTGACCTATGCCAATTGCCCCCTAAGTTGTCCGAGTTTCACAAATTACGTCAGAAAACTTCTCATTGGTCAATAGTAACGTTTTGCAAAATACGTCGAAAATGACGTAAAAAGACCCGCCGACTCGGACAAACAGGATTTGGGATAGGTTAATTCAGACAGATTTCTGACAATTACTGGTTGTTTTCCAAATTATATAAAATATCTTCAATCAATCAATCAAGCCTTGAAATGATGTTGTGAAAAAAATATATATCTTGTATGTACAACATGTACAACATGACATATGATTATTTGGTTTGTATGCTCTTCGATATTAAATCGTAGTTTACTACGGAATTAGTCATATACAAGATCATTTCTCGTAGGAGCTCTTGACATAGATCATATACGAGATATGGCTAAAATTTTCACAATGTCATTTCAGAGCTTTCGTGATTATTCGGGGGCTTAACGTTAATAAAATGTTGTAATGAGTAACTCGTCCAAAGTATACATTTGCATGATCTGGTTATGAAATAACACTGATAATTTGTGCATAGGAATTTTGCGTTTCTCTCAAAAATAATGTCAAAATTGCTCCTCATTCATGCCTTCAGTACTAGTAATATCTGTAAAGATTTTCACTGTCAACCGGTTGCAAACTCTTTAAACTTGCACAGTCTGTGACTGAACCGTGTCCACTTGACTGTTTACTTTTGGAATCCTACTCTACCTGTGCTATATCTGATTGTATCAGATTCTTGATCTGGGCATGACATAACTCTCTAATTTGGGATTTATATATATTCATAGCTTATATCTAGGCTCATAAGTAAATAAGACGTCAGATCTGCGGTAGACCTACGATTATTGATTATTGTTATTCCTGTTGCAGTTGTGCCATGACCGTGGATACTTGGTAACACAGGAGGAGTTGGATCAAACTTTGGACCAGTTCAAAGATCAGTATGGAGACAAACCAAGGTATGACCAGTTCATTTCTGTGAGAAATTTATGAATATGGATATCTGTATTAATCTTGAATATGATTATGCAGGAGTATCGGAGGTGTTTCAAACAAGGAAAATGGAGGAAGATCTAGTTTAATACATTATAGAATTATTGCTGGTTACAAATTGCAGTGAGCGTCACCCGGCAAGGAGTGACCTGACTATGCTTGTTGCCCACAACGATGATCCCACAGGTCAGAATAGATGTGTATTGTAGTTATCTTCCTACATTTACATTTATAACAGTATAACCGTATTGGTCTTAATAATAGCACGACAAGACCTCCTGCAGTAGCGCGCACAAAAATGAGGTCAAATTTAAGAAAATCTCTGCATAATATAGCTATATCCTTCAATCCTCTTTATTATGATTACATACAGTGTAGATTGCAACACCCAAAGATTTTATTAGAAAGGTATGAGGTGAATTTTGAGGTTACAAAAATGGAACATTTTGATGGAAATGAGGGGGGGCGCTTTACTATTAGGGCACGTGCCATTATTAGAGCCGAAACGGTATGAATGCTGCAAGAATATAAATACATCTAAATATTGTCAATAACAAGCATTGAATGCTTAGTGTTTTATGTAATCGTGTTGTTTGTGTGACCTCTTTCAGACCAGATGTTTATATTTTACCCGGATGAGCCGAAGGTTGGAATCAAGACAATTAAAGCTTATTGTCAGAGAATGCAGGAACAGAACATCTCCCGGGCTGTGATTGTCGTACAAACCGGAATGACACCTTCTGCCAAACAGGTATTAGGCCAAAATGGTCATGCCATCACAAATGCAGAATTAATATACTTATAGCCTGTGAAGAGAGCCTTCTATAACCTTGAACGACAGTTGTCAAGACACTGATCAGTGTGGTTTTCCTGTTGAAATTTTCAGTCTCTGGTTGACATGGCTCCAAAATACATCTTGGAGCAGTTTCTCGAAGCAGAACTTCTAGTAAACATCACAGAGCATCAGGTCAGTGACTCGATGGCGAGCAAATAATGAAACATTCATATGACCTGTAGACCATACATGTATTAACCAGTCTCATTATAATGCTAGCAATTTCCCCAAATTTGATATGAAATTGATTGCATGTGTTTGTTTTCCAGTTGGTTCCACACCACGTTGTGATGACTCCGGAGGAGAAGAAGGAACTCTTACAGAGATAGTATCCTTCCATCGCCCTGTATTCCAGGACATGCTCATGGTCATTGTGCTGTTGGAATATCATAGACATTATTATTTCCGGATGACAAAATTTTCTGCTGAGTCTGTACTTAGCATTTGATATTCTATAATAGAAATGGAGCATCATAGAGGGAGATAGATTACATTGTCTTGTCACCCCAGACAAACATGTTTTAAGGATCATACACCTTCACACCAATTTGCTGTCTTTACACCAAAATGCAGCAAATTTTATGGATCACAGTTTGCTGACATGGTAGTCATGCCCATTGTCACAGTGGCCAGTATATCCGAGCGCTGAGTCTAATCATAGATATCCCATAATTCAGCAAACATGCCAGAGAGTTTTGTGGCGATAAACAATAAAACATGCTACAAATATTAGACCATGATTTGAAAAGTTGTGTCCTTGACCTTGGTTCAGTAAGCTGAAGGAGTCACAGTTACCGCGTATTCAGGAGGGCGATCCCGTGGCTCGGTACTTTGGTCTGCGCCGTGGACAGGTGGGTCGTGTGTGTGTGTGTTACGTGTGAAGTATGGGGTCCGCTGGGGGAGGAGGCTGAAGGGAAAGGAAGGGAGGAAACTATACATGGGTCGACTTGTCTGACCCATAGGTCTCTATGTACATGTACATGTATATATTTTTATGTACATGTATATATGTAGAATGTACAGATTATGAGGTTAGCTTTGCAATGACTATATATTGTCTACTGCATGGTACTTGTGGATTCTTGTCGGACATGGTAAGATATGCATGCATCATAATGTTCCCATACTTTTGCCATCACAGTAATCTTTGTAAAGCACGTCAGTTCCAAGTGTTCCATGTGCTTGTATATCTAGAGAGATGTACAGTCTTTTATGTGTATTGCATCACACAGCAGCTTGTTGATACATGTATTCAATTTACTTAATTGGCATATTTTGACCATCACATCATATGATGTTTTCTGACTAAAATTTTGAATACTGGTATCATTTCAAAAGCTTTACTCCCATAAAACGTTGGGTTGGCCTCAATTCATTCATGTTCCAGACCATGCTTAAGATAATTAAATCATATGTCCATAATTATGGGCAATGTGCATAATTACTGGGTATGGGTAAAGTTACACTGCGCTGATATACATTTTACATATACACCAGTTTTTAAGGTAAGCATGATTACATGCTCTGGTAGTGGACTGCCTGAGCCTTGCATGGCTGTTGAGACCGGTTATTGTGGGATAAATCTGTCAGGACATGACATTTATAGTGCTGGGACAGTCCGTCGGTGCCTGAGAGTATGGCGCCCGGTGCTGACAGGACTCTAAGCTGCCGTGTCGCATACATCAGTCCACCTGCCAGCTCGCCGGACAGTCGCCCCGGATTTACGACACGGGAGCCTCAGAACCTTGCTAATACCCAATCACAGCTTGCGGGCCTTTCAGCCAGCTAGGTGCCATATCTCTCTTGGCGTCTATCGCTTCGTTCCGTCCATCCCTGTGTCTGTGGTTTCTCTGTCCACTCAAGTACGGTATGTGTAGTTGTTTGGTGGTGGAGAGTGGAGAGTGACAGACAAGCTCAGTAGCTAATATTGTATAATCACGTGATAATGAGAATTCAAGGGAAATTCCCCATGGTGTGAAAATATATGAGCACCGTGTTTGGGATTTTAGTGTAGACTATCACTGTGTCCTATTCAGGGCTTAGCAGGTCATTGTCAAGTCATGTTCACATAGTATTGGTCACACTGACCATGGACTGTTTGTCAAATGACCTCACGGATGACCTCATTGACCGATCTAGAAGGGAAGCACTTCTATCGTCCAATCACATCCTATCAACCTGATCCCATTGGTCCCAATCAGGTCTGCATAACTCGGTAGCCGTTAGAAGATTCCAGTGCACTCCTTTGTTCTCAGAGAGAATTAAGCAGTAGCTGTTTAATATTCAGCACTGAACCAGTGAAGGTCAATGAGATGTGCTCCCTGTTACTTGCTGCTGCCTCCACCCGCTTGGATAAATTAGTTATGAGGACAATATCACAGGGAGTTTGATGAGAGCAATAACATGGATGACGGCCCAGGTTCTTTAGTGTCACTGGCCACAGATATTTTATGTTTCATTCGGAGGAGGAGGAAGTGGTGTTATTTTGCCGGGGATGGCGATGAATCGACTGCGACAGAGGGCCATTGTGGACAGAGCACGCGTCTTGGCTGCTTGCGAGTTATTGACACGGACGGACGGGGTGCCCATCTCCACTGGTGCAAGCCGCTTAATGAGGCGTCGCACCTCGTGTAAAAAATACATGAAAAATAAGTGATGGTGCCGTGTCCAACACTCGGGCAGAGCATTGTCCATGGAGTGTATGCGGGACATGATCCCACATGTGAAAAACTATTGAACGCTGACTGAATGATGTCATAAACGAAAAAAATACGATAAACTAACGAAATAGTCTCTCATGAAATGGCAAAATTACAGCGCTCAACAAAATGAGTTGCCTTGATGTATTGTGCTATATATTGGCACAGTGAACACATTATGGTATTAAATGGTGCTTTATGTGCTTATTGAGTTGTCTGTTTTATTACTGTTGCCATGACAACATTAGAGACCCAATATTTATGCCCTTTTATGGTTGATTGCTGCAAAACTTTTGTAGATGTTTTATAGTCATGTTTACTGGGAATGTGGGGATTGTTACCTAAAAAAAAAAAGATGCAGTTCGGTCAGCGGTTGAGAAACCAATATAACATGCCCATGGATGGGAGGGAACAACCCACACATTGCTGATACAATCAAATAGTCAATGACGCCAATGCCATCTCATTACTGGACTATCAATTGTAAATAATGATAATGCGCTGGTACATTGTTTATGGTCGGACAAGCTGTGGTGCACAATTTATGTGCCATACTCCAGCTCCAACCCCATAAACAACATTGGGGACCATCTCAAGTGTTTCAATAATAGCAAATATCATAAATACGTGAAATAGAGGGACCAGGTCAAAGCGAGGAGTTTAATTGTTTGAATACATCTTGTATTGGACTGAATAATGAATACTTGACTGTGGAACTGTCCATTTCAGGGAATAGGGCTGGTGAGTCACGTACACATAACATTTCTACAATATACGATATGATGTAGCATATTTGAATTGTTTACAGGTGGTGAAGATTATCCGCCCCTCGGAGACAGCCGGCCGGTATATCACGTACAGACTGGTCGTATAGCAGCGTGTTTTGGGTATGTTTGTGCAACCAACCAGATACTCTGGGAATTTTGTATGCATTCATCTGTGCAGCACATTAATGGATGTATGTGGATCATTGACAACTTCCTGTGGGTTAATATATTTGTATATTTAGTATGGGGTACCAAGCTCTACAAGCCGGTTTCCTGTTGAATGAAGCTCGTTGCAATATTGAACACCAGAGTTCAATGACATTGACAACTTTTTGTTGTGCAGGCTGCTGACAATGCCACAAATAATATATAAATGCGGGCTGTCGATTGTAGACAGACAGCTTAATGTACCTGGCATTACATTTTGTGTGCAGAGTTGTTTGAAGCATTGAGAAATGCTCTGATTGAACTTGCACGTTTCTGTGTTGCAGGACCTTGTACCCAACACACCTCGCTGTCGCGGAGAATCATCAGCTCATCGTCATGGTTACGTGTCAAGTTAACCGGAATATTCACCACATCATCACAATCAATCATCAGTGTGTTCTTTGTAAATAATGTATTGTCGAATTATTAAACCAGGTATCAACAACCCCACCACAACACCCCTGTAACTGAGACTAGGCCTGCCCAGCACACTACCCCTGTACCCTCTCTATTTGTAGTGCTAGTTACCATGGTTACAGGGGTGTTGTACTGGATATCATGTAATCATTTGGACATTAGTAATCCTAATAGTAATACAACTAATACATATGACGGCCCGAACAAAGTGTTGTACTTATTCTTTTTGGCATTTGAACATTAAATGGTACCACTTTTGATGAAGTTAATACATTTCAAGGTATCGGTACCTTATCTGAATGAAGTGGTTGTTTGAAGCTATAAATGGTGCAAATTATGAAGGAATAAAAAGAATTGAGATATGTGGACAATAGTTTATTTATACCCACTGTAAGTATTTGTCAAGACATATTACTAGCCACTCACGCAACCAAAACAAACAGCAGGCAAAAACATATAGCACAGACGTAGTGCCCATCGGCTGATACACGTATTTCTGACCCTAAAATAATAATTTTTGGATGATTGATTAATTTTTCTCACACACAATTCGCTATGCATAGCAATTGATGGAAATAGAAAGTGATGATGATATAATTTGCATATACAATATACAAGTTGTCTAAAAAGATTTTATACTATATCCAAAGTATGATTAATTTACCACAAAGTACAGATTGCATTGAATGCCGACTTTGAATCTAAATATCAATGCATAACTATGAGGTTGACATGAGACACAAAACAACAATAACAAACACGAACGAACCAATAACATACAATAACCATCAGAACGTAAAAGGAAGAAAACAGAAACCCAGCACTTTGAACGTTTACACAATTAATATCTACAGAAAAAACAGCAATGTCTCTGTTACTGAACATTTATCTTTGAGACTAGATCAACAAAATCAGTGCACAGGTATTACACGATGTCGGACAACACAGACACGGTTACAAGACGTGACATGTACGCATAGCGAGATGGACAAACAGACGGACACAGAGCACAGGCATCCTCTCCGCCTGCCACATCTTTGGAAATGCATGTATAATTGTGTATGTAAGTGTCCGTACACAATATATATCTGTACATCGTTTATGAAACATAGATAGCACTCGAGAGTTACCATAGCAGTAAGTGAGGTGGGGTGGGGTATGTGTACATTGGTCGTTCTACCCCTAAAACCCAATGATACGACATTCACACATGGCTCATATAGAATCAGTATACAAGCCCAAATATATAGTTCGTTAAATGTATACTTCGATAACAATGTTCATAACAGTTGTGAAAAATTCACATTTTCATTCAGTTAATTGCACACTAATAGAGCTAGAACAGTTACATACCAATATAAAAATGGAAACCAGTTTTGATCATTATGGAAACAACACTTTTATAATTTCAACCAGAATGTACACAGAATATATATTTCATATTTCCCCATATTATCAGGTATCTTATGTAAAAAAACCAACCACTTTTGAACTGACAATCCGCAAACCCACCCGAAAAAAAAATATCACCATACATTAATTGCACTGTTTCTCTAAGTACAACTGGTTTTAAATAAGACCCAGTAAGCAATTTGAAGAATAAAATGAATACTCTGTCATGAATTCCAAGAATTCCCCATTTGCCTTAAATTTGAGTCACAATTTCCCGTAAATTTTATAAACACTGAGTGGCAAAACCTGATCTTTTCCAGGTTTTGTAATTATCTGCTGGTATGTAAACTACAAATGAAAATGTCAGTTTCCATTCATAAATTGTCCCCGGCCCCCTACTATTGGTTTTCACTACATTGTTTGTGCTTGATGCGCATTCAACATATTCAACGGGGACCACAACAATAAATTTCCTACGCCAACTTACCCTCAAAATTCTGAGAAAATACACTGTTGTACAAACATTGTGTGCCGATTGACAAGTAGAAACTTACCCTATAGTGTATACTACAACAACGGATATAAAGACGAACATTATCTCTTCAGGAGCATGCACAAAATATAAATCATCTGTCACATATTTCACAAGATCATTGCTCACATTATGTACATATTTTTGGTCTGTTTTTAGACACATGTCCTTTCATTGTAAGATGTCATCAGAGGCTGACAAAAATTTCAAACAGTGCATAGTCGACAACATGTCCTTTGGTATTTGTTCCCCATAATTCCATTTTCTATAAAAAAAAAAAACATACAGGATGAAGATGACAGTACAGACTGTATAGGCAGTAACCGTGTACAGTAAACTGTATAGACACCTTGGCGTGTGACAGTGTCAGTGATCGTAACTACAAAAACAGAGCTGACATACAGTTGTCAACCTCGAGTTTCAAACTCTGAAATTCCAACAGAACAAAATCATAAGGCAAGCACATTGACAAAAACAAAAACCACAAAACCAAACATTTGGTGGAATTCCCATGTGCGAATTGGAAGACCTTTATCAATGGCTCAGGTTTGTTCCAAGCATGCTCCAGAATAAATAATTTCGGAACTGCAAATATGTAAAAATGCCTCACAATACTAACGTTTACTGCTGGAACAATATCTTGCAGGAACAGATTGAGATTACAAAAGTTCAATACGGAAATATCACGAGAAATGCGAGTTGTTGAAATTATAAAATTGAAATTGTATTAGGAGACATTCTTGGAGCTATCAACAATTGAGATTTTTTTTTCTTCAGTCAAAACTTCCAGTAAGGTATGAGGTAGCAGTTGATATTTTTTTCTTCCCATTGATATAAAAATTGGATTTCATTTCAAGCAATACAATAGTTAAATAGTGATAGACACAAAACCAGCTGATGGAGTTTTGCATCTTATGGTCCATTCATCTTGCAAATGGATCAAAATATGTAAAAGTAATTCCATTTCATCCATACGTTGATACATCTACAATTCACAATATACCGGTATATAAGCAGGCTTACTTTTCAAAAATCTCAAATTCTACTATATTCTTTTTGCGAGTTCATCACCCAACACTCCTTACACAAATCTAAAGTGGGTACATCCCATCAAATCATTCAGTTACAATAATGACACGTCATCTTGTATTTAAGAAGATAAAAACAGCACCTAATGGGTAATGCTCACAGACATTTGTCAATAAGCGCTCTCCTAATTATGTGTGTTTTCTGCAAATGAGACGTTGTTTTGAGAAGGTCGCATTTCATTAGCACACATCACACTGATTGTATCCACAGACATAAATATAGACAACTGTCCATTTTATGGATCAACACTTTCACATGCAAGTACTTACTATACAGTATAAATTATGATTGAAGTGACACACTTCTACTCAATACACACAGAATATAAGCCATGAATGTTGCAAATTTTCAGGGAAAAATTCGTACACAATTACCATGCACTTCAAATTGAATTTTAGGAATTTATGGTTTCACTTTTAGCATTTTAGATCACAGGAAACTATGAAACATGGACCCATCAGTACAGGAAAGGAAAGTAAGCCAAGCTTTCCCAGCAAAGACAAGCTACAGTCAGAACCAACATTGTGTATATTGAGAGAACAGTGAGATCCAAGGTAATTCTGCAAAAATAACTACATCAAGATGTTATTCAAAGTATTTCCATGATCAGTTTTCCAATAGTCATTACCAATGCTTCATTCTTGAAATTGGACTAGGATTCAGTAACCATAGTAACAGATTATGTTCATGAGGTAGCTGAAACATGGCTTCAGTTCGCACTTACGAATTCAAACAGAAACAAGAAAAATAAAAGTACAACATATTTGTCGGTAAACGTTTGCACAGTCAAATGGAACATTGTAAATTATATGAGGTATTCATGGCCAATATTCAGATATTCATACTGTGTTTTATATGATACCTGATTGTACTAGGGTCATAAATGTAGACAATGTTTGTTCACCAGAGTTACAAAATTTTCAACACAACTCTTTATCAAAAACATAAAAAAAACAGATTCATACAACAGAATATAAATAGAGATTACAGACTTTCTGAAGCCAGTATATTTCATGGCAATCATACACAATATAGCTTTGATCACTCAACATTTTACAGTTTGTAATCAACAATTCAATAAATATCACTTTATAAATATTGCCTCTTTGCACATTTGTCTTTGACATTTTGTCAAAAAATAGCAGAAATAGAATACATTCTAGTAACCTAAGAATATTTAAGCACATTTGCGGTCACATACCGAATCTTTCTTTGATTAAGAACATGAGTTTCTTTTTACCCTTGTAGACGAGTTTCATGTTTTCTATGAGCTGAGCAAACTGGATGTGTCCATCGTGTGCCAGAAGGAATGTCTCCCGTGCCTTGCTGAGGAACTCAATAAAGTCTCCATAGCGACTGGGGCTGATATGTGTCAGACGGGAGTGTGTCGTGCTGATGTAGGCGCGGATGGCGGCCTCCAGGAGCTGTGCCAGGGGAGGCTTGTCATACGATAGCAGTTTGACGGGCTGACTCTTGCCGTTAGCGGTGATGATCGTGGGCGCGGTGAGCGTACAGCGATGGAGCACGTCCACCAAGACGTCCGCACACTGGACGTTCTTTACAACGAGCAGGATCATGTTCTGCAGCTCCTCCTTGCCTAGTGTGTAGCTCAGGCCGCATGCCCAGTGGATGTTGTTGATGGACGGGTGCCGATCCTCATTATAGGCAATATGCAACTTCTTCATGGCGATGTAGGCCAGTTTGTAGCCGCGGTGGGGGTAGTTACGGTGCTCCATGTAGCGTGCTATGTTGAAGAGTTTGTCTGAGTTGAGGACATTCTCCGTGGCACCGAGAATGATCTGATAGCAGGCCTCGAAGGCGCGGGGTTCCTTCTCGCAGAGCGTGAGGGCGGTGTAGGCACAGTTAGGTGGGTCTTTGGTGGCGCATTGCAGCGCGAGGCTGCGAGTCATCTGAGCAAGCTCCTCGTTCCGTGGGTAATCCAGCGACAACTGTAACAACGTCTGCTGGGACATGATCGTAACTGCCACTGTACCTGTGGGTGATAATGGAAATATGATAATCGTCACCAATCGGCAGTACTGATTGACAAATTCAACAATACTTCTCAACTACCTTGAAGCAAGAGATATGTAGCATCAACAAACTGGGAGGATGAAAGCATATACCAGTAACTGGTTAATTTTTACATGAGCCACTGTACCTGTCGCCTCTATAGGAGTGAAGAACATTTTCCAGTTGCGTACAAGGGAAAGAAGTGCATCAAAGCCGAGCTCAGTGGCACAGGTGACAAGCCAGTGAACCATCTCCTGTCTCTGACGAGCTGGCATGGCCGACGATGATAATGTCTTCCGCATCACCTAGCAACGAAATAACAGCTCTGTGACTTGGTTCCCGCTAAACAGCAAGTACGTGACGAGTACACCAGCATTATTTCTGGATGCCACATGAGACAGATCACTAACCTTGAGTCCAAGTTCAAAAGCCGCCTTCAGTAGAGGAAGGTGTCTTGGTCGGTCACCGAGCGTGGCCATTTTGAAGGTTTCCTGAGCGAGTTTAAACAGCATTTGGGCACCGTGGATGTGACACATCGTTTCATCCATAACGGTCCGCAACCGAATCCCATCATCTGAAAAACGTCAACAAATTTCAGTCATTCTATGTAAGTACTAGTATCACCTGTTCCAATGTGTATGATTCTGAAACATCTCCCGTGAACTTGAAGTATCATGTTCTGAAACAAAGTTTGTTTAGATAGGTCTAACTCACCCCTGGCGGCGCTAAGCATGATGGCTCCAAGTTCATACTGCTGAGTCTCTATGTGTGTCATCGTGTACCAGCGAGGGTTGTGGCCGTGGCCTGGGTTGTTTGCTGCGTCGTCCACGTCTTCGTGGTCTAGTGACTCCAACACAGGCAGTCTGCCATACACAGGCAAATGTTTCAACATACTGTGCACAGTAAAACTTTTTGACTACAGGTCATACACACCATCACTGACTACAATAGACTTTTATTGCATTGCAATTTATTGTTCTGAACGCAATGTTCAGGTAGCCTGAGAGAATTGCCATAAATTTCGTGTAGTGGATGTCCACTGAACATGTAGAGGTGATCAATACTTTAATGGGGTTGATTAATACTGACCTGAGAGCACGTAGGCCGACTCTGAAGGCAAGTTCTGCATCATACGGGAAGAGGCTTTTGTACAAGTACTTGGCAAATGTGTGCATTGGAACACTCTCCGTGTGGATACCGATTCCCAGACCACTGCAGGGGCCACCTAAAACATGGAGACAAATTGGTTAGTGACTGTGTGCAAACATCACTGAATGTACTCGCTATATATCTCTGAATATCATCTTGTTTATGGTGATTTTCTTTGAGAAAACTATGATATTCCTCACAAAATGACAATGTGAACCTACCTTCCAGCAGTAAAACGGCCTGCTGTCTGAGTACGGCCACCAGCGTGGAGTCGAGCTCCAGCTCGGTCAGTCGACCAATCAGCTGCTCCTCCTGCTTAAGCACCTTCTCCTGGGCGTACATCCCCCTCGGCATCAACCGCTGCTGGCCCAGACCTGTGTGTGTGTGGAGGGGGTGAGACAAGACAAATCTTTTACTTCTTGTTGAACATACTGACAGTTTTCAGCAGCATGGTACCTTCAGTTACATACATTTGTACATACATCTCACAGTAACATAATCTCCTCTAGCAAATAGGGCGATCAACACCACAAAACATTCTGGATGTTTGCTGAATTAAGCCATATCTACATGTACGACTAGAATGAGTCCTTAGGACACTGACCCATGAGTGCCGCCTCGACTGCGACAGTGAGGTATGACTCGTTGCGGTCCTGGCTACACGGGATCATAACGTGCTGGTAGCTCGCCTGGCTACTGCTGCCACCTGGTGACGATGAGGAAGAACCTTCCTGAGGCGATGTGACAGGCTGAGACGACACTGTAGGAATACATGATGAGTGAGAACATAAGAACTGCAATACTCTAGAAATGATATACAGTGACTAAGGAACTTTTTACACCATACAAAAGTGATAATTGAGCTGGGGTACCTGTTGACTCTGTCTGTTGGAGTGTAGAGGCCTCAGTCAAGACGCTGAACAGACAGCCGACCGGGTTGAGAAGGTGTCCAATCCAGCCATCTCGGTTGTACATCACCATTGTAGACTGGTCCGAATCCATTGGCGGGATACCTTAATGTCAAACGGATGAACATGAGGTCAGACTCAATTGTATGTGGCAAAAACTTATAGGGTCAAATTTTGTATCTTGTATGTGCTACTGCAAGAGGCAACAGTATAATTTTTTTTGTATTTTTTTTTGTATTTTAAAATATTTATTTGGCCAAAACACATAATGGAAATCAGATCATTGCATTTTTTGGTGCCGTGAAGTGCTGACTGTTTACTGACCAGGTCGTCGTATCCACTGATAATACTGCTCGTGTTCACGTTGTTTCTGCTTCATGCTGCGAACGATAGCGACAGCCAGTCGCAGTGCCTCCTGGTGGTAGCCGTGAGATCGGAGGGCGTCCACACGCGCACATGCCGTAGGAATGTGTTCTGTTGGAGAAAACACCAAGTTCAGGTTTGACTATGCCTCATGCCACATAGGCAAGTTTTGACAACACATTATACCATATTGGCTGGTTTTGACTAGGCATTGTGACACTTTGGCAAGTATTTCACCAAGCACCATGGCACACGGGCAGGATTTGACTACGCACCGTGCCACATGGGCAGTCCCTGAGAGGTGAACAGCTTGGAGTCGGAGTTGTCTTTGTGACGTGTGCTGTTGTAACATGAACACTTATTGTGGAGGATCAGCCGTAGATGTGCGTCATCCCACGTTAAGTGTGAGGCCTCCAGCGCTCGGTGGAAGATCGTCCTGGGTCGGCCCGTCGGGCTCAGCTGACCATCTGGCAACAAGCAATAGCAGCATTGAATTTAAATTAGTGAATGTCAACATGGAATACAATGTTCTGTGCTTGGCCGAGTAAGGTGCGGTATTCGACTTTCACCATGGTGATCTAACCCCCCTCATTGGCTAGATAGGCCCCTAGCACCAACTCAAATATATCATAGCTCACTAATGTGCTCATAGCGCACCTTAAACGCTTGGCCGTGGGGTTTATAGTTGACATAGGTATCAATGATAGGCTGTTTGGTTTGTTGTGTTTCTCACCATGGTGATGATGGTGATGGTGGTGGTGGTGGTGGTTGCTATGCGACTGGTCGGGGTTTTCCAGTGGACACACATCCATCTCGACCCAGTGTTTGAGTTCCCTCTGGGCCAGTTCTCGGTCCTGGGTGGTGCTGCTCGGGTTGAGGACTACACACACCCAGAGACAACCTGCAAGGGACACATATCATTGGGAAATGAAACAAGATTCATTCAATGAAACAGCTTTTTAAAATGAACAATACATAACGGTACTGTATATACATGGAATGTTACTACTACTGACTGAGTTTGTCCCAGAGTTGCCGACACTTGTCTGACATCGATGTGCCTTGCACCCTCCATGCAACAAGCCGGGGGTCAGCCAGAAATTGTTCCGTGATTAGCGTCAACATTCTCGCTCCATTCTTGTCCCTCGCCTTCAACATCTCCCGAACCTTGCAGAGACGAAACAAACATGAATGGGAATGCAACAGTAGTCACAAAGATAAACAGGTTTTCATGTGATGGTGACAAAACGTTCTGAGAAGGTATGAGGTGGTCTGGGGCGGTCTTACCTCAATAAACATTGAGGTGGACTTACCTTGGCGAACATGGAGGCGAGGTGGTCGGAGGAACTGGAGAAGTTGCCCTTTGCCAGGTAGCTACGGACCTGCTCACACACCTGGTCCTCGTCCAGGTGCCAGCTGTTGTCATCCTCCACCGAGGCCCCAGCTGTCGGGTCCGGCGCTCCTGTGGACAGAATTCAAGAAATGTTACAATCGCTCACGAGGGCTGATAAGGTTTGGATGGACTTTGTGTGTGATTATCAAAGGTTTCCTGAGCAACAATCATGACAATGCACTGTCCTTGGTTATTTGACCAAACAAAAGAATATCAGAAGCTCATTGTTTCCATGGTAATATATGGCCAACTTGCTTCCCAATAGTAAATGTAGCACATAGATTCAGTCATTTATGGCAACACTTATATTTTAACATCAGAACAAGGTCACCCTTTGTTCAACTGGATATGTACTGGTACCATATAATGAACTCAATTCCATATACCATTCCATTGGAAGCAAATTAAGCTTGAATTTTGTTTGTGTACTGCTATCAAAACAGACTCAGGTGACATTCACTAAATGGTAATGTGATGTCGATAAAATTAATATGTTTAAATATTAAACATCACAATTTACTCAGGTTTATAATTTATGCTTTTCCGACATATAAACGCACAAATGATTTAATCTGTTATTGATTTCTACGACAGTTTTGTTATGATGACCCTGAAATGAACACTGGATTTTACGCTTTATGGCTGCATGTTGTTTGCGTCAATATGTGACAAAAGCTGCTCTGGACTGTTCTCAATCCAACAGAACTTGTTTGACCCTGCACACAACAGTGCTTCCAAGGTCGAAATAATCAAATTAACATATTTGCACTCCTGACAACAAATGCGAAAAGACCACAAATCCGCTTACAAAAGCTGCTATATTATTCAAGAGAACATGTGCATCATCTTGTGAGAGTCAGTTTAGTGCACAGTAAACCCTGCAGAGCTCAAGGCTTGCCGTGTGGGGAACCTCAAGGGTCCAATCAGTCGATACCTTCATCGCGAGCGCACTGCAAGAAAATTGGCCATAATTTTGGTATCATGTGGAGGTTGTTATGTGAAATAATATGTTTTTGATGATGATTGGCTCATGACGGAGTGACAAACAGGCTGGGAATGGTCAGTTGCTAGGGAGGAGATGGGGAGTGGAGTGACCAGTGTTGTCATGGTCACTGACTGACCTGATGTGGGGTGTGTGTCACACTGTACTTAATGGTCACAACAATCATGGCCAATCATCATTTGAGTGCAATCTAGCTGGATGGCATCAGGTGCACTGTTCTTTATGACTGCTGTTCTCTGCTTACACAATAAATACTGGCGCAGTCACACAACAACCACTCACTCATTCGCTCACTCCCGAGGCCATCATCTTCAGGCCATCAGTGAAGGTCAGAGTCATCAGCACAGGGCCCGCCGGCCCCGAGCAAGCGCATGAAATCATTGTCACACTGCAGCCCGTGCACTCCACTCTAGAACCAGCCACACACTCCATACCAGTATCAGACCCTGTAACACACTGGGAAATCTCCTATCCATTCTTACTCCTATGTGCATGTTTGTCTACTGCTGAAGGCAGCACAATTGTAATTGACACAGAAGCCCCGAGTGCAGGTAACTAAGCATGGCTTCAGTGTCGGATGATACAACAGGTCATTAGAGCGAAGCTGCCCCATACATCAGACTGACCTGGGGGCAATCAGACTGGGCTATTGTCCGACTACAGCCGGACTACAGCAGGTCCAGGGAGAGAAGTGACCAGACCTGACCTGATCTCCCCAGGCCATAGATCTCACACCGGCTGCAAGGGGGCAATCAGGCTGCCGTATTGCCCTCTCCTGTATTGCCCTGGCAGCCCCTAACACAGGTGATAGGTGTTTATTACCACAGTCTGGTGGCCCTCAGTGCAATACACAACCATGATCTCATCAGCAAACTTCCAGCCACAAATAACAAACACACCGAGTTCAAACAATGCAATATCCTAGCCATCACCTTGGTTACAGGTGTAAAATATTATCCATTTGAAGTAGAATTTATTGCACAGTTATTATGACTATTAAAACTGTTCGCATCAACAAGGTTCACTTTTGAAGGTAGTGGGCGCCATGGAAACCATAACGGTGGTACTGGAGCAAAGAATATAACTATGTCAGTCTGGTGGCCTTATACTAAATTGTGTTCTATTATCATGATTACGGAGTACTGTCGTTGCTGGTAGCTAGGGAACAGCAGAGCCCGTTATATTTTACACCATCATTTATTGCCCCACAACTTGTGTCGGGGACCTACAATCTCCCACTAGTGAATTTATGAAAGCCATTACAAGACGACACACAAAGTCCCTACTTTGTGGGTGTGATCAAGTACACACACAGCACACAAATAAAACAAGTCGGTCTGGGGCACATATATCAGCACTGTATATGTGACTGAGTGACACATTTGTCACACAGGGCCGCATACAAAATAGGGCACTGTGAGTCTGTGACAAGAATAATTATGACCTCTGGACAGACATGGACTTTATAATAACCATATGGACAGCGTTAATCTGAACAATTTACCAAGGTCATAAACATTATACTGTACAGAAAAATCAACTTTATCATACCGGTACTAGCTGTTACTGTGAATCAGGCTAATTGATGAAAATTTGAGAACAAAAACTGACAAACAGAATCTTGCCTCACAGTGATAATCTACATGTCTTCATACAAGTTTCATTTGTTGTGGTTCAAGCTGCACCTGATATGTCCTAGGCATTCTATGGATTTCTTAGGAAATGGAGTCTAATATAAATAGAAATCATGACAATATAATGAAACCTGAAGTTATAAACATCAACCTATGGTCATAAATATACTGATCAGTAAAAGAAATTTACCTCAGGTAATTGAACAACATGAAACAGGCTTTGCTTTGTGTTTGATCTTTTTTTCAGGGCAAGGAATTCTCAGTAAAAGGAAAAACATTCGAACTGATAGTATTACAAACACTGTAGTGTACATGGCCACATTTGTTACCTCTGAAAGATTCTTTGAAATGGCGCATTCACTTCATCTGGCATCCCATGTACATTGTATTACCAAGTAATTATCTTTCTTACAACTAGTAAAATCACGCATGCTGTTAGTGGGGCTGATGACGTGAATGGAAACTCACACCACCCATTGCGGTCTCATAGTAACTATCATTTATTACTACACGCATAGTTAGGTGACTGACAGCATACAAGAATGTCTACACTCAGTGACCCAGCAGTACTGACATACCTCGTCCCCCCCCTACACCCCCCCCCCCCCTCCAGCCCCACAAAAACACCCCCCAAAACACACACACACACACCAAGGATAGCCCATACACAACAATCAATATATGACCTGGAAAGTAACCTATAACGGCTCACTAATATAGGCCCTGCCTAAACAAACTGCATACATGATACGCTAGTAATATATATATGCATTGCTGGACACCTGTACATCTGGTATTGCTGACATTTTTATCATACATGTGAATCTGTGTCAATCATCGTCAGCCTTCATCACTTTTGCTTCAACGATAACAAGACCATGAAAACAGCATGCTAAGAAGTTCTGAGGTATACTACTATGTATGGTACAAATGTTGGAAACATTTCACTAAATAATACATGTAGTGTACAATACACAATATCGGTAGTGATCGACTTGGTCGTGTTGTGTCTCCACATTATTTAATTAAATTAAGTGTATAAATCTCATAAATGATAAGTTACTGATAAATTACAAGTATCTTCACTTGTTCATGTTGTTGTGATCATAGAGAACTGAGGCTAACTTCACATTACCAGGTAGGCATGTGGGGGGGGGGGGGGGGAGGGGGGTAGGCCTATATGTATGACAGTACCTTCTGAACTCAAATCAATCAATATTTGGCATTGAGAAGTTCCTAATCAATAAACTCCAAGAGAACCTAAGAGCCTAGGAGACAAGAACTGGGATTCAGTGGAAAGAGGCATACCACCTCACTTCCCACACTTACCCTGTACATAAATCCATCTGATAATCTCTGAGTACACGCACTGATCTCATGTTCGATTCCTGAATAACTTTTACACGAAGTCCAGAGATAAGGGCCTCATTGGCAACTCTGATCGTGGCAACCAGTACAAAGTCTATAGAGATTTCTGATCAGGAAAATAAATCGGTGCACATGTACAAGTCACAGGCAGAGCACGGTACATGTATATGTTGGGACGATGTGGCGGGATGGGGAAGTCTGTACAGAGTTACTCCACTTGGGTAACTAACTCACAAAAGGCTCAGTCCGAGTCAATGTCATCACACCCGATAACCCGTGACTCGCAATTGTTTATCAGTTTGAATTAAAGTTAGCACTCATTAGCACTGGTCATTAAATCTATACATGAATGAAGGTAACTGACTACATGTACATGATGTACGGAGTGCTGTACCTAGATGTACATCTACATGTACAATGTAAATGGGTTTTTTTTTATCAGACATCATAATCAAGTTCATTTACATGTACAGTTTTGGTTCTGATCAGATTAGAGATCACCACAAAGAAATTGTAACTGAAACTGTGAAAGCATACATGTACACGGTGCATACAAACATACATTCATACATATACATAAATAAGTTCAGATTCTGGAGCAGCAAAACAATTTCTGGTACATCAGTGTCATCTGAACCAGTTTCAATAGTTCTGTGCTGATGTTGTACTTGATGACTAACCTAATTTTCTGACAGTTGGCTCCATGTCAAATTTACCAATTAATCATTGACCATGTAGACTGTACTGGCTTTCTGACCATCAGGGTCGATCCACACACTGAGATAGGCAAACATATGTATATCTACTAGTATATACTTTCACACTAATCAGTCCTCTGATCAGCAACATAAGTACGAGAAAACAGAAGGGTAATGCCAAGTACATGTATATTGCAGATGAAACATGTGAACCGTCACTTGGACATCTGGACACAGACAGGGATTCCAATGAAAGACTTAGTTTTTACAGATTTTTTCAGATTCTTAGACATTTTATACTTAGTACATGTATATTTACATTCTACCAGACAGTTGTGCATGTTTCCTGCGTGCTGTTGGGATGAAGGTCTAGACTCACCAGGCAGTCGGTTTATTTCCGAGTCGGACTCCAGAATCTGGTCCGCGAGACTCTGAGCCGTCGGAAGCACGTCCGTGTGGTGTTCTGATATCAAGTACTGGATGAACTTCTGCAACTGCTCTCGACTCATCTGATACAGCGTTTCTGCGGAGCACAATCAGGGACATGTGATAAACAAGTTCGAAAACACTGAGAGATACACGTGCATACTTCTTAAACAATGTGACAATGACGAGCTGCCCGTTTCCCCGTATCCGGTATCAATAAAGCTGACCATATTACCCCGTACTCGATCGGACGCGCACTGGGGACAACAAATGGTCACCCGATTGATTCCCGCGTTATTGATGCCCGCCCATGGCTTGGATAACTCTTTGTTCACGGCCAAACGGCTTACACACGGCTGATAATGCGTGATATTAACAGTGAAAACACTCGCACCCTGTCACGCTTCGAAGTACGACCGCGATTTGTAACGGGGTGGTGGACAGTTCCCCTTATAGGGAAGTAACTCAGTGTAACAACAAACATGTACCAAGAAATCAGCTTGTTGTGTTGTATCGAGGCAAGGCATGAAGGGTTGATGAGTCGGTAAACCAGTGCTCATTGTAATCTCTGCACCAGAAACTACCCTGATAACATTTGAAACCAACACTTGCCATTCCACTGCATCATGCACATATCATGGTCGGATTTAATCCTGTTTTCGAAAATTTGCTAGAATATTTCAATCAATCATCTGTTCAGTTTGAACTATGATGATCATAATGACTATCAGTAAGTTTACAACAGCGTTCACCAATACAGTTACATGTGTATAATAAAAGAACAATTTATAAATGTGTGAAAACAAATATGAAAACTGTTCGCACTTATTTACATGTAGATCTGAATATTCAAAGAGATTATCGGCACCTGAATATGTGGGTCATAACTATTTAATGGGGCACACTGTAGACAATAAAGTAATTGACTGAGTATTAATTCTACATTTAAATTGTCGGTAACAGAATAGCATTTGACCCCCTAGGTACATGTAGGCCCCATAAATAATTCTTTCTCAATATGCATGTACAAGATGACGAAGTGTCCTGATATAATATATCTTTGATATACGAGGTATACCCAAGTATCAGCCGACTGTTTACCCCCAGTGCCGGTCCAGTGACACCTGCGAGTTATCTCATAATATCCGGCACCATGTGGACCAGGGACCTCGGAAGGTGACTGACATACAGAGGCTTACCCCACGCATAACCTGCCTACAACAAAGAACTTACGGACAGAACTCTGCTATATCCGTAAGCTACAACAGATCAATACGAGATGGGAGGAAGCCTGACACAAGATACAGTGACAGTGTTTATTGAAACATGTTGTAATGTCATTTATTGTAATGTTTCATTCATCTTAGGTACACAAGCTGCAGTGGATGTCTGTTTTACTAGAGTCACAAAGCGTGTGGGGGGGGGGGGGTGGGGGGAGGGGGGCGGGGTGATTTCCCGCTTCCGTTCTTCTACTCCTCAGATAATCCATAAACCGCTCTATTAAAGTCTCTCCAACTCCATCAATGACTGCCTTCTACTGTTTTTAATTGTGTTAATTTTTCTACAAATATTTGTCTCTGACTATCCAGCCAGCCCTCTTCCCTGCCTCTGTTGCCCTGGGAACAGACTATATGTACACCTGTATTCACTCATTAATACATGATGTACACCTGTATTCACTCATTAATACATGTATACATGAAGTCATCCGGTTTCGTTTTGGTCGAGCTGAGAGAGCTTTATGTGTAGGGTGAGAAATTCATTGGAAACCTGAGTTCACATGTTGATTGGCTAAACACTGGCACTTACATGACGAGGAAAATGTTGGTTTGCAAACACAACGGACTCGATTAAAATTGTTCATTGTTTACAAATCATACAATTATTGCCTCGGAGGCTAAAAGCATATCACACATTGAAACAACGGCATTGAAAACAAAATTTCCACAACTGGTGCAATTAGGCCAATAGGCAATGATATTTGTAAGGAGGTAAAACAACTATATTTATGTACCAGGACTTTTTGCATGTAAGTTTTTCTGAATGCATATATGCACAATAAATCAAATAATCAGAATACTGTAAACGTATAAAATTTCGCGTGTATCAATGTTCGCGTTTTCAACATCTCAACAGGTTCGCGTGGATTTAAGTTCGCGTTTTTATGTTGGGTGTGGGATCAGGTATTTTAAATTGGTAAGTAATTGTACCAATTTAATACACGAGGCCCAAATACTATTGATCACAGATGTATGTTTGCCATAAACTGCAAATGATTGGTAGTACAATACTTGTACAGTATGTTCACGTTATACTAGCACTAGTATGTTGCTATACTAGCACTAGTTTGTTGCTATACTAGCATACTAGTATGTTCAGACAGTGAACAAAACACAAACGATCAATACTCAATAAATCTACTCATTGTTTATTTCTGCCAGAGCACATGAACTAACGGTGGCGACATCAACCAAGGAAGGCATTTGTGAGACAATTATCACATGAGTTGTTCTGTCGGCTGGATATTCCCGACGAACTACACTAACATAGTGCTGTTGGTCAGAAAAGTATCCCACTGTCAGAGTGACACGTGACATCTTCAGCGACCTATGGGCGATAGTTGTGTCACAAATGCCTTTTTTGGTGAGCACGGATGGAACACATTAAATCTTTGATAAGATTTCAAGCGTGATGTGGTCTGCATATGTATTTATTTTCGCCGTATTTTCGAGTGTATTTATTTTCGCGTTTTTTTTTTTTCAAACGCGAAATTCGCGAAATTAATACATCGCGAAATTTTGTACGTTTACAGTAATCCCAAGGAAAAAAAAATACAAAACCAAACACTATATCTCTGACATGCACTGACCAGTCTCCAAATTATAATCATGCAACCGATGATATTCCACACGAGTTTCATTATTTCGATTGAGTCTGAGCCAAATACAGTTGGGCCTGTGCATCGTTTTACCTGAGATAGGCAGGCGTAGCTGTACTTTGCCGGGCTGTCGTATTCGGTATAACGACAGAGCCACCACGTGCTGGCACCAGAAAATATCCTTGTTTCCACAGCCACATTTCACTGATGTGATCTTACACCTGCAGTCAAAATACATGAAATAAATCACATACTTATAATTGTATGACTTATGAAGGTTGAGTGGGAACACACTTGATACAAAGACAGTCTTATTTGAAGTGTGTGTATGTAAGTTCATAGATCAAACATCAAACATGTCACCAGTATACAATATATTATACTATAAATTAATGTTTAAAATATACAAACAATGTTTGTACAATGTGAGGTAAGATTCAACTGATATCATCTGTATTAGTAATAGGGCACCAAAGTCTCGTTCCACATGTGTCCAAAAATACGTATTTATGACGTAATTTTGTACTTCCGGGGCCAAGGCTTGCCACGTGGTCACTTTTGCTGATTTAGCTTGAATTCACATGTACCGTAGCAAAGTGTTTTGAAATATATTCATAACTTTTTCTTGAATGTAATGAAAGTACACAGAAGTATTTACTTACAAAATTTACACAAAATCAGGTGTATTATTCAAACCTATTCAAGTCACCCTGTTCAAGTCGTGTTTGAGAGTGCATTTCTGAGGAATAAATTCAATTATAATACAAATATTTATGTGATGTTGAACTTGAAATAGGACAAAATATGTCTTTCCTCTTATGTAGTTCCTCGGAACACAAAAAGAAAGTATAAGTTCGACTCAATTTAAAAGACTTGGTACATTTTCTGCCTTGAAAATTGAGGACCAAATGCCCAGAAACATGGGTTATTCAAACTCTTCAATCGGCAGGAAATATACAAGGAATAATACATTCATCGATCTGATAGCAGTTGTAATGTGTCAATAATGGTACCGGTAATATAACATTCCGATGAATTTCCGTTGATTTTCGTTGATATTATTTGGAACCAAACAATTACAATACATTTTATTCACAATTTTTCAGAAAATTTGGCGGGAAAGTTGTGTGTCCCCAAAATGACGAAATGAAGCAAAATAACGTGACGTTTTAAATCTCACTTCTGTGCCCTATTGGAAATGTCATGAACAAGAATATTTAGTTGTATATATATATATTTTTAAGACATTGAATGTGCACTGAAACATGTGTTTTAAATTGAAAATTGATCCTTGACTGAACTGAGAAATTCAGCTGAACTAAGTCAAGTGTACTTGTCTACATATTTTCTGCACAACTTTTGTATAACTTGATGAAATATCCTCTCCTAGTTCTAAGAATGTATGTACAATGTAGAGGGAAGCCATGAACCTAACACCACGCCTCTTCCAAACAATTTTTCTGTTCCACCCATCCCCCCCTCTCCCACTGATCCTCACTCCCGACCCCTGACTCGAACATTAACAAAGTTCTTTAATTGATTAACAGAAGGTTAACCAGTGCAGGAGACTTCTGATAATATTCAGCTGATACGTTATTCAAACATTCAATATGCACAGAATTGGCAGACCTTGATGCTGAATGGAGACTTGAGTTTGTACACCACAAGTCCTATAGACACAAACTCGCACTGACTGCCTGAGAAAATAGTCTGGTAATGTGCCTTCATGCCCACAAATAACTGTGAAAAAACATGGTGATATATCAGAATTAATGCATGCTCTTCACATGCACGAGTTTGAATGATTTCTCGCACACTTGAACAGAAAGATGGGTCAGTTTGTTCAAATATAATTTCTAAACATCTCCCCACATTTTCTCCATTCAGTTTTCTTCTTCAAGACCACTTTCACATTACATGTAATTTCACAAATCAATGTAAATCGTCCATTATGAAGTTGCACTGGTCTGAACTTCACCTGGCCAATCACACGTATTTAGACAGATAATATTTTTCTATATACTTTGGTGGTATTTTAGAGACAGGCTGCGATGTCTCCTCAAACACTGCTATCTACATGTATTACGTGCCTTGTAAAATTTGTGCCTTGTAAACCTTGGGCCCTGTAAAACTTGAATGTATAGGAGTGGACAACTCAGTGGTGATCATACTTCAGACAAAATACAATACTCTCGCATTTGTCATATATCAAGTATGTATACATGTACATCATGTCGTATATGTCTCGATCAACATTTTGATCATGCGTACAGACGATAATCACCTAGAACTAACAATAGCACAGAGACACGCTTCCAGGAAAACATGTATTACAGTCAAGAGCCCTCAGCCTTGGGAGATACTTGGTGTGTCTCCTGGCTGGTCTCCTGATCCGTCACATGGCGACACCTCGTGATACGGCGGATCTGGTCTAGTCTGTGAGCCTCATCTGATGTTTGTGCTTCACCCAAGTGCGTAGGGGAGTGATATATGCTACTTGAGCATGCTGTCGCTTCAGGCTCATGGCATAGTACACAACTTTATGGGGTATAATTCCCCGGATACAAAGTTGAAATATCAACACGAAGCGAAAGATGAGAGTGCACATTACAAAAGCTGACAGACAAGGCATCAGCACTTGATCGGGTTCACGTACAATATCGAGGAGTGGTCTCAAACCATCAAAATGTCGTCAGAATATGAAATGGGATCCTCTTCAAACTCAACAATCAGACTTACAAACAGTAAGACTGAAACCAACACCTGAACAAGTTTAGATCTCATACATGTAATATCTAAAATACCAGTAAAGTTTTCTAATGAACTTGTATACCAGATGACTATACAACTGTCCCATGATCCCCTCATTCATAAATTGTTACTCATTGAGATAGGTCCTGTAGGTCACATACATATACATTTTAGTAACAAAACACACATATCAACATCCTAAAAATTGTCAAAGACAATGGAATTCAGAAAGAGAATTCATGTAAAATCAAGGAAAAAAAAAAAAAAAAGCCAAAGGTGGTGTAATCCTAAAGGTGTTTGTCCATGTTTTCTGAGCTACACTTTAATGAAGATTCATCATGAGATGGGCCTTTGGAGCCCGCACACTGCAGACAGCCCTTGATAATGTTAGTGAGATTGACCTGTCAAAGCTGATGGACACTCGGTAGATTTGTTCTGTCTCCGACAGCAGAGTGTTGGCAGGTTCCGTCACCGTGCCACTCAGGTGGAAGCCTGCAACACACGGCAAAACACGTGTTAAACACACAGGGATACAAAAGATGAAACAAATGGTAATACACATCCTAATACACCATATACTATTTGCTATATATATACCTATATACCAAATATACTGATATACAAATACACAAAATATTCATTTAGGTAATCATGTACAATGTATAAGTACAAAATATTCAAAACAAATACCAGACACATAAATGTAAGTTTTTTTTTTTAAATAGAAAGAACATCATTTTCTGAGTATATCATTGTGATATAACATATACTAGCATACATCCTGCATGTCTGTTCACCTACTAGTATACACAACAACAGCAGCAGCTCTTCAAAATCCCCAGCAGTGGAGGACCACCCAGACTTAGAACATGAATGCTCTACACACAAGCAATGTGGAAGTTATGGAGTGTTTGAGGCCAAAGTAAAGACGTGACTGTGCAGGTATGAAGAATGCTTCATTCAGGTGTTATTTGCTCCATCGTGGAAGTGGTTCGGACTGCAGTAGTACACATCTGCCTGACCCCTGCTTGTAGCTACCCCATATCCATATCCCAGGATTCCAAGGGGCAGGGTCTTGCTCCATGAGCAGGGGGATGTGATTGGGATATGTTATTGGGAGTCAAAGCTGGTATTCTGATAGTGTTCTGACCAGCAGAGAGCAGACGAGGTCCAAGTGATTAGTGTGGCACCAAACATATTCTCAATGTGTTATCATTTTAGGTAATATTTGGCAGTAAATAGATGGTTTTTAGGTTACCGGACCTTTGGTCCGATAACCTATTGCCATGGCGTTGCGTCCGTCGTCGTCGTCGTCCGTCGTCGTCCGTCAACATTGATATCTTTAAAGTTTACGATCGAATCTGCCTGAAATTTTGCACAAAAATGCCTAAAAATATTTCGAGGGAGGTATTTTTTAGTTATTTGATTTTCGCATTTTTTCCAAAATGGCGGCCATTTTTGTCGAAAAATGGCCAATTTTGAACTTTGGCAGCCATTTTCTCAAAAACTGTCTGATCAGTTTTGAGATTTTTGTTTCAAAAGATTCCCCTTATGTACCTTTTTGATGTGTATAAGTTTTGTTGCCCTTGAATTGCCGGTCTCCGTGTGGCGGCCATTTTGAATTTTTGACGAGTTGGCGAAAATTTTTTTTCCCAAATCGCATTACTATACATTTTGGACCATTTCTAGGGCAAAAAAATTTTTCACCTTTTGAAAAAAATTTTGGACTTGCAAATTTTCGCCACTTTTTTCCTTCATAATGGCAGCTGTCCGGACTGTACTCATCGAATGCTTGAAGATAGAGCTTAGAAAGTGGCACTTTCAAATGGGAAGTCATATATGGCGACTTGTGTGGCGACTTGTGCAGATAGAGCTCATGTTTGCATTATGAACATATAGGAAGACATATATGGCACAACTAATGATGACCTTGAACTTGACGTCAGATGACCTTGAGTGCCAAATGTCTGACTTGGAATGTGTGAATTGACCTGAGCGGCCTGAACAATTCCACCCATATATCTTTGTATTATGAACATATAGAATATCAAATGCCGCACACATACATGTAATGGTGACATCGAAGTTCATTCGGATGACCTTGATTGGTAAATCTCAAGGTCATATGTTTACACTGCGAACCTTGATTGGTAAATCTCAAGGTCTGTTACCTGCCAGTGCTGCCATGGCCAAACCAAAATTGTCCGGTAACCTGTCTTAGCCTTTGGGCTAATTTCTGTTTACAAATGATTGACCATGACACATCAAAATAATCTAAAAAGAAAATCGAGGGAAAGAACACAGTGTTTCGTTCATGTACATTCCTTTTCTAACCAATGAGAAACTGTTATTCCAATGTTCCAGACATTCCCAGCTATTGTCCTTCCCCTGTCCCTCACCCACCCACCCAGGTATATGAGTAGCTCAGAAGTAAAGTCACAACGCAGATTGATAGCATTGTTAAAGCAAGAACAAAGGACGAAAAAGATATGTGCAGTCGCTATGGCAGCAGTTGTTAGGATGGTCGATGAAGCACCCAGCAACACGTGGATTTTACAAGCTCCACTGCTCCCCTCCTATGTCAACATTATTTAAAGGGCCGCTATCAGTAGTTAGCTAGCTACATGTGGTGAGAAAGGCTCCAACAAAAGCCTGGCAAAACTGTCTAGCTGACAAGCCATATTTTAAGTCAGGGATGGGTAATTAGCTTTATATTGGCTATGTGGATGCTGCGGCTGACGGTCATGTCTGCAAAGTACTGCTATTTGGGGATTACCAGTCTGCGCATGCAAGCGAGCGTAGATGTTTCTCTGGAGCATGCGCACAGTTGGGGACGTGCATGACAAAGCCTGTGTTCTCTGTCGAGAGATGTGCCACCGTGTTTTTGGCCAGACGGGCAGGATCTACTCGCACTCTCTGGGGCCCAGCCTCATGTGACAGCATGAATACAGCAGCGTGGTGTGACAGTCTGTGTCCTCGCATCCCATATCGTCTTTCAGCTCTAATTCCAAAGAGCCTTGCAAGAGATGAAGCGAGTTGAGACTGCGCAGAAGACAGGAGCCATGATTTGCCACCCAATATTGTGTACCCTGGCGTAATTGAGCCCCCTGCTGCAGCCAAACGGCAGCGACCAACGTAATTTCCATTGTCTTGGGAGGGGCTGTTGCATGACAAATGGTCTGGGTGTCTGGAGGGCAGGGACACCGGGGACTTGGGGGAGGGGGTGAGTGCACTGGCAGTCACAAGGGTGACAGTAGCTGGCGGGAGGTCTTCTTCTCCTGCCTCGCCGGAAACATTTCTGAGCGGAGTAAGCTGCCCTTCTACGGGGAGGAGATCCCTCCCGTCAATACAGTGTCGAGGCCTTGGCCCCAGGAGCGGAACCTCAGCGGGTCAGACTACATATACTGTACTGGGAGTCACAGACTCATAGCTGCTTGGCTCCAGACTTCTCCATAGGCAGGTCACAAACCTCTGTGTCAAGTCCTGCAACCTCAGCGTACTTACTGGGACCTCGTAAACCCACTCATAATCCTGGTGGCCTCCCATCCTCCGCCACCCTGGACTCCAACCTCTGATTCCAGCCCCTTGGGAGACTGTACCCATGGTGACAAGTAGCCCTATGACAGTCCCCAAGGTCACTGGCTCAGACACCATGATCTATGTCCTCTGTGTCCTGTGGGAGGGATTCAAGGTTGATATTGGAATAAAGGAGGAAGTCTGGCAATAATGGCCAAGCAAAGGGCAAGGCAAAGATCCTTACACTTTGGTTGTACATCCACAGTGCATTTTATTCCACATGTAGTCAAACTGCACAGAGAAGATGAGTGAAATATTGATTTGTTTTGTTTTTACATGTAGGGCAACCACAATTGATAGATTAGACATGAACAGTGAAACCACCAGTAGCAAAGAGATCAGGGCACACCTTGGAACTGACTCCGTAGTCCCACAGTGAGCACACAGGCCTCATTCCAAGGGGCAGAGCAGTTCAGTCTCGGCCTTTGTCTGCTCCAGGCAGGGAATATTACATTTCAGGGGGACAGGGTCACTGCAAAGGAGCACCAGGTCAATGGCAGAGCCTCGGGGAGCAGGAATCAACAGAGATGGTGACAGGCCCACCCCTGATTGGATCGCAGTACGTGGTCTGGCCACGAGATCAGGGCTTGATTTTTCTGGAGAACTGCACGGAAAGTGGCATAGACAAACTTGTCAGGGACATGACATGCATGCAGCAGAGTAAGCCCTGTCTAGGTCATGGAGAGAACACATGGACATACAGAACTAAAGTATTACCACGGAAAACTTTCTCTCTTATGGGCTCCTGATGTTACTTTAAGAAAAACACTAATCATTTGTCTATTCACACAAACAGAGGGTTTATTAGTGTTAATTGGCTAAATTTAAAAGTAAAACAATATAGGTGTATGATTATTAATTATGCATATGTATGGGGAGGTCTTCTAACCATATAACTAAAGGTTTAAGACAATGCACTTGACAAATGTGCTGTACTTTGTATTTATCTTTAGTAGAAGAGTAACGTTATCCGTAGGGTGTTCCAACTATTTATCCTGAACACATCGTCATCCACATTTCACTGTTCAGTACATGTAAATATAGAACCTTCAAAGTTAAACAAAACCCTTTTACATTCATGTATGATCATGTTGTACTTTGTGATTTCAGGAACATGCTTTCAAAGGTTATAAGATCGGATGGTTTGCGCCTCACAGCTGTTCAATAATCATGTCCTTTCAGGACAAAAGACAGAGTTGTGTATCATGACAAGCCATACACCCCTCATCCAAGCTCCAACACTGGCTTTAATAACAACAATCAGCATTCGTGGGGCCCAGTCATTAGTGAAACATGTCCGCATACAAAGAAAGCTAAAACCTATTATCTGATAACAGACCTCCTCAGCCATGTTATAACAGTAATTATCAAATCAACTGTGTTCTGCTCGTTCCAATGTGGGATACATGCACCGTAAATATCCCATCCTAAAACAGCTGTGGACTTCTAATAACAGCAGCTTATCTGCTTACTACTGCTGTTCAGGTAAAGATAGATGTATATCTAAACACGTGCATATTTAGGCAAGTGATAAAGTTCTTTGTTCTTTGATAATCACTTTATAAATATACCATGTCCAGGATCACATTAGCTAGAGAGGAGAGGTGCACAATTTTTCGATGCAAATAAATAATTTTTCACATGCAAATAATATCGAAGCATACAACGGAAATATGCAGGAAATTTGTCAATCAAACTGTCACAGCCTCTCAAGCTGACATCACAGAGGGTAACTATGGCAACTGTATTTCAGGCTTTTAGGGTAAATATTGCCACATGTTACCATGCTCAAATGTAAACAAACTACAGAGGGCAGGAAGGGGTTGGAGGGGTCCAGGGGGCTAGTTGGTGACTGTAACTCGGTAACAGCCCAGGCAACCTCCCAGGTCACACTGATAGGAGACATGTCATGTATCCATGGTAACAATGCAACAGGATGTAGGCTCACTCAGGGATGAACAATTAGCAGACACAAATAAACATGGCTGTCAAAGTTTAACAAATTACCGGATCATGTGCCCTCTTCTCCCAGCAAATGTTATTTCCACAGAACAAAAAAATGGTTTACCCCCAGATTAAATTCAATGAACCACTATCATCACTATTATTACGGGAGTGCATAATTACAGATAATTGTTCATTTCCTGCAAAATCCTGCATGTCGTTATATTTGTGCACGAAGCATGCTTTAGATGGTAAATACATCCTTGTGTCGAGTAACGAAGATTTGCATCCTGTTAGGTTTCAAAAACTCTTGGGGGCAGTCAGTGTCTGCAGTAGGATGACACTGACAGCATAGTAGTAGTGGACTAGTGGTAGATCAATTTGTGATTGTACATACATTTTCTCCACATGCAAATGCATTGGACATAATATTGCAACTATTTCATGTACCTGATCTTATCTTCAATGTACATTTTTACACCAAATAAACTCAACCAAACAGCAGATTTGTTGAGCTACCACTGGGTTGTGGTCAAACAGTATAAAGGTTGAATTGCATGAAATATGAGCACAATAAAACTTTAGGTAAAATGACACACTTTCACAGATCAAGTTCCACAGACATATAAAGTATTTTAAATTGGATTCATGAAATTCAACAGTTTCCTTGGTGTTGTTCTGAGATTTCTAGATAAACCATTGAAATACATGTCCATGAAATGATGAGGTCATATTTACTGCAACATCAGATTTTTGGTTTACAGCTGTATTAATCATACAATACACAAAAAATATATTTACACAAATCATTCCAATAAACAACCCAGAAGTGGCCAGAATCTACAAATTGACACATGAAAAATTTCCATATTTCAATAATACATTGTATTTGTATATGTGCAATGGCCTATATTTATGCTTAACCAGCATTAGCATAGGTGTGGTGTGTGACATAAATATTACCATGATGACGATGATATCAAAGCTTAGCACATGACACACGTACATGTACATGTATAATTATGTACTACATGTGCTAGAACATTGCACACAATTAGGGCTTCAACGAGTACTCGGTTGACCGGTTACGGTTCGGTTACAGAGTGTAACCGGTTACAGATTTTGTGACCGGTTAATCGTGAACGTATTTTGCTACTCGTAATTTAGCCTAAGACACTTCACATCGGTCAAATTTCCGCCCAAACGCGCAGAATAGACGTGATTTATCACACTCCAGTCCAAATAGAATGTTTATTCATCGGATTTTGGCATATTTTCAAGTGAAAATGACATCTAATGTCGAGTTTCAGGCGGGTTTTTGACACGGAGATTTGATAAAATGTGAACTGCGAAAAAAAATTGGTGTTACTTTGGACAATATTTAGCTCTATATTTTTTGACGAGTAACCGGTTACGGTTCGGTTACAAGCTAACGAGTAACCGGTCATGACATTTTGTACTCGTTGAAGCCCTACACACAATCATACATATGACATGTTCACTGACAAAACAAAGGATACCGTTACAACTGTGATAAAACAACATATCTGTTGGTGGAACTGTACACTGGAAACACCACAAGAAACTGGTCCCACACTAAGGACTGTGTTTTAAACCTTTGGGGGCGTGGGACGTTGTCCTGTCTGTACAGTAACCGGGCCGAGGTGACTGGGCCAGCGCACCGACTGACAGCGGGCATTACGGACAGTGATCCCGCCCGGGCAATAACATCGTAATTACTGCATCCTTACCTATCTGTAATGCATTTTCGACCGCTCCGTGTTCCAATAATTTAATACCCTGCTGGAATGGTAGTTTGTCGCTATTTTCCTCCTCTTCACTCGGAGCTGTGTTGAGTGAAGAATACATACAAATGTCCTTTTCATTTCGAGGGAAGGACCAATACACAATCCGAGACTGAACAGGTTCGGGTATCCGTACAAAACGCTCCTCTATTGTCTGAAATGTTATGTTTTCCGCCACTATTTTTGCACAGATCTCCAGTAAAGTGTCTGGGTTGTACTTTATGCCACGATTCGTGTTGTTTTCTGTACATTTTGAGGAGTTTTGGGCCCCAAATTGGCCCTGCAGTCCACAACACAACCTCTTCGCGGCTGCCATTGGGCCCATCTGATGCCTTGACCCGTTCACTAATTGGGTCGCGCATGCGCAGCCTCCAACTTCGATCAATACGGCATTGGAAGTCACTCATCCAGGCTCCAACACAATTTACAATTTCATTCATAAGGCATGACAACACCAATGATATTGCGTCATATCCGTTACAGTCAGAGAATTCCCTATTTTGAAAACGGGGGATGCCCTTGATCCCCCGCAGAATAGTGGGGGATATTTTGCTATGGCTGGTTGTTGACCCGAGCTGGTTGGCATTGCACACGAAGAGTTTCAAGACCACAGCACGCACAGAACGGCTCTGATGGCGAACGATATATATGGGTTGTCAGGCATGAAAATCAGTCGTTTTAAGGGGGTACCCTCAGAATTCGAGCTGTAGCGAAAAATCCAATTTATCAACATATATTTTCCTTACTATAGTGAGATGAGGAAATGAATTGACTAGCTTTGTATATAAGCTGCTAAGGTTGATCTTGTTCTGGGACGGAGCTATGGAGACTTGAATTTGGGCTTTTTATCATTGTTTTGTATGGCCGAAGGAATTAGTGAAATCTGTCCTGAAGGAAATACATGTATTCTACAATTTCTACTCTAGATTGAAGTTAACGTTAATGTTGTATTCCCTTATTATGATTTTGGTGCAAAAAGATTAAAATTGGCCTTTCCTCTGTGTTTTTGATGTATTTTTTACATAAACTGTGAATTTGGTGAAAATGCGTGATTTTGCAAAACAAAGAGGGTCCTCCCAAGAAATCGCTTCCCATGGCATCCATTCATATGGCTTATTTGTGTTTGAGAGATGCTGTTTCCAATGTGCAAAACAAGAAAAGCTCTCAGAATATATGTGTTATTGATATAAACACCGTTTTTGAGGAAAAAATGCATATTTGAGTTTTCGGCCGAACTAAAAGAATTCCAGTTTAGCAGCTCAACTCCCGATGTTATGTTAATAAATCCCATAAAAATGAATTATATATCTTATTTTTGAAGATTTGATACCAAATTGACGATGATTTGTTTATTTTTGCTTGTGTAGCTGACCCTTTTATGTCATTTCGGGCCAATATTTGTGATATAATTAATATTTATAATTCCATGGGGCGCACATAATTTGTGGTTCTTTACAACAAAACTGCATCCTGATTCTTAAGTACCTCAACAACTGTAGTATGTGATAACTTTAGCCCCTGACACCAAAATTTGTAGCATCCACAATGAAATAACGCATTGATGGGCCGATTCCTTTTTTACGATTTTACAATGGGGTGAAGTCCGTTATTGGCCTATAAATCCAAAGTGATATAACTTGCACCCCTGAAACTTTGTACACATGTTATCTAGATCCTAATTCATCACAATTTATTATCAGATGGTAGTAACATCAGGATCGCCTACTATTCAGGCATGACAACACCAATGATATTGCGTCATATCCGTTACAGTCAGAGAATTCCCTATTTTGAAAACGGGGGATGCCCTTGATCCCCCGCAGAATGGTGGGGGATATTTTGCTATGGCTGGTTGTTGACCCGAGCTGGTTGGCATTGCACACGAAGAGTTTCAAGACCACAGCACGCACAGAACGGCTCTGATGGCGAACGATATATATGGGTTGTCAGGCATGAAAATCAGTCGTTTTAAGGGGGTACCCTCAGAATTCGAGCTGTAGCGAAAAATCCAATTTATCAACATATATTTTCCTTACTATAGTGAGATGAGGAAATGAATTGACTAGCTTTGTATATAAGCTGCTAAGGTTGATCTTGTTCTGGGACGGAGCTATGGAGACTTGAATTTGGGCTTTTTATCATTGTTTTGTATGGCCGAAGGAATTAGTGAAATCTGTCCATAAGTTGACAGCTATCCGATATACGCTCCTAATGTGTTAGACCATTCTGAGTTGTAGCGCGATGCTAGCGCCGCCCGTCGGCCACGATGCAATGGAGTTCTGGAAAAATGGAAACATGTAAATGTAGATACGTACGCCCAGTGAATTCAGGTGACAACCTACGACTGACGCTGCACAATAATAATTCAATGTCATGATAAATAATTTCAGTGCTATTTCCTCACTACAGAAAGTGATAGGCCGTAAAGAGCTCACACAAAAACGTGCATCTATAGGCCTTGCCAGGAATGACTATGAGAGACCTGGCAACCATAGACCTACATTATATATATTTTTCTGAAGGATTAGTTATCAGCTTCTGATATAAGCCATCGAACCTGTATAAGCATAGCAAATATGAATATAAAACGAATTCACATGATTTCATGTATACTAATAGTACAAAAAGAATTCTATTCTAACAAATTTGACTTTTTGCAATAGATATGTGGTATATAGATATAATTCAACAGCACTGTTCTCATACTATGATCTAAATATTCAAACTTCATATTCTTATACTGTAGATTAATTGTTGCCTTTGGTGAGCACTCTCAGCACATCATGTGTCCATCAAAATAAATCAACTGAGCTGAATTCGTCGATTGAAAATATACAACTAAGCACGATGACGTGAATTATATTAAAACAATTTATGTAAATAATAGGAATTGATAGCCGATATATGACAGCACAAAAAGTGAGTTGTGGTTATCGAAGCTGAATAATTCGCGCTTAACGGGCTGAAGTAAACTTGCTGTGATTCTACCACCTATATTATATTATCAATATATGCTTGGTCATTATATTCGCTCCTATGTACATGTACATGTATATTCGCTCCTATTGCATAAACGCAATCACATAATATACATCGGTGCTCTGTATATTCTGTGTCTGATTTGATGCAGCGTGGAAAAGGGTAATTAATTTTCATCTAATGAAATATTGGCGTTAATTGAGGCCTACACACAGCCTGTTATATATAGTCAGAATGTTATGCTAACTTTCCACCAACTCACTACAAATTATATATTTCCAACCATGCATAAATCGCTCTACAGAATCATTCTTATGCAACATTGTGAGGAGCATGTTATAGGTACTGTTACTGTAGGTATACGTTTTCGTAACATATACCATAATGCAGGCAACGATTTTTTTTTCAATAGATCGCAAAAATTACATTTCATTTCGACTCACCCAGATACTGAGTCCAAACTATTGAGCGATTCCAATGTACACTGAACGAGAGTGCGGCATCGCATGCACTGTGACAAATGTCAGACCTGTTCGCATGGAATTAACATCTCTACACGGAAATCTTCCTAACTGAATGCACATTTTGTCCAGCATTAATTCAAAAACCCCGCCAGAGTAAGTAATTGTACAAGGTACACATTTTAGTGGCTGACATTTTCAAAAGGAGGGCAATTTGAAGTGAAATGACCCAAGGAGCGCGGGAAACCCAAGAGTGTTTGCCCGGGGTGTTCTGGGCTTTCGTTTCTCCCCCGGTGCCGCTGAGTACAGCCCCCAGTGAATTCAGCATCGTTAATGAGGCCGCATTTAATGACTTTGTTTAAAAAGCTCTCAGGCCGGATTGAAAGGGGCATGGCGATATCAAAGACGTGTCAGTTGAAACGGGATAAAAGTATTCGAGTACCGGGAAGATTTTAAACATATAGAATTTTTGTATTAGGAAACAATGTAAAGAGGTGCATGGAATTTTATTGCTTCGGGCGGTGGGGGGGGGGGGGCGAGGGGGGGGGGGTGCGTTATATACGAGTACTAGCTATATGTACATGTGTAGGCTTATAATTTCCGTAACGACATGTGAAATTTATCTTCTGACTGTTCGGTTTTAGACCTGTAGAACCTGTAGAACTGCCACATAATATACCCATCTAGATGCAAATCTATTTTCTATTGGATGCCTACAGCTACACAATTATCGATCCATATGATTAAAATTTTCAATGCATCATAATTTCCTGATCGAAACCAAAGGGTGAACCAAATATATTATGTCTATATTCTTACCTCTTCGGTGAGTCACAATGTATCACACAAAATTGAACAGTACCAATTACAACATATCAGAAACCCATAAGAGGCATGAACATTTATCCTGAAGTCCATTCCATCGTATAATAGTTATATCTGAGTGAGAGATTCAAAATAAACCTCTGAACTGATGTAAACTTCGGGACTATAGCCAGATTATTCAACGTGAATTTCGTGTAGTAGGATATCCATATCCTGTTGATAGTTCACATGAAAAATACTAGTTTTCCGGTGCACCATTTATGTGCGAGTGACGCATGAAATTATGTGGCCTGTGTTTTCATTTGGCGGCCGTGTTTAAATGTCTGGTCCATTTAAATGGGCCGGCCGACTTCCGTGACTATTGGGTGCACCGTACCCTCCACCACTACGAGACCACATTGAACCATGCCGCGATTGGGCACTGTGCGTACCCTCACTTGACCATTGTACAACTCAACGTTCACAACTCTGTTTTCCAGTTGTTGAATATTTATAAGGAAATTGAACAAAATAACCACATAAACATCAATAATACCATTGGAATGAAATAAGGATAAAAACATCATAAATAATAATAAATAATGATAATTTGTACAATGTAAATTTAATTTATATTATATATATTTCATGTATTTTTTTTATTTCTCGGCTCAAATATTCAATTCCGGGTTTTAATAGGAAAGGAACATTCAACGTTTCTTCTCTCAATAAGAGAAGTGGTCAATATTTTTTCAGTCACAGTGTCTCCTATGTCTATGTGGAATATTAAGTAAGTAATAAGTGGTAATTAGTATTAATGGTAAGTCGTTCGTTGTCTCTGCAATTCCATACATATCGTGGATCACGACGTATATCGCGGGAAATTCAGAAGTGACTTCTGTAAATTTGTGGCCCGGGAGTTCTGCTATCTTGTACAAACGTTATGATGTTACAGATCATAATGCTGTCGAAGGATCGCCAGTTCGAAAAAACTAAATCATCGACAATAAATAAATTAAAAACATAATAAATAAACAAAACAAAAAATAAATAAATAAATTTTTTTGCTGGTATTATCATAAATAGATATATTAATATTTAACAGGAGCTCTTATTTGGCTTATGGGTTATATTTGGGTACGCTATGATAAGTGTTCAATCATAATGTTTAAGGTTATGCATCATGTTCATTGCATTCACTAGTGGTCAGCACTGCATGTTAATCACCTGTAGTTAGTTGAGTTGCATTTAGTTGTTTTACTCACTGCATTGTATCCAAGGAGAATGTTTGTTTGTTTTGATGTTTAGAGAAGTTTTCACTTGCCTGTTGATTTTGGTTGGAGAAACATCGTATGCTAGGGTTTAAGTCTAAACTTAGTAACGGGAAAAAGGACTTAATTTATTTATTGGAAAAAACGAAGAAACAGAAGGTATGTGTCTTTGTATTTATAATGTGTGTTTAGATATATATCTGAACTGAATATTACGTAATTGACTATTGTATGTTTGCATGTCAAGTTTATTGGTTAATTTATTTATTGGAGCCAGTACTGGCTATCTACATGTATGTGTCTGTAAATATTATGGTTAGACAGGGGACTTTTACATGTCCTTATTGTTTCATTCTTTTAGCTGTGGTCGGAGTTCGTACCTACATGTATTGTACCTGACAGTTCGCCTCCAGAATTACCTCTGGGGTAAGCTACTAGCTAATTGTTTGTTTATTGTAGGGTATCATTGGTTGTATTTATCGGTGGTGTATTTGTCATTTGGTATTTGGTTTAAGTGCTAATTGGGGGGGAATATTAACATAGTTAGGTTAGTATAAGTTACAGGTGTTTTAGACAATATTTATAATTATATTTACTTGTTTGTTGTTGTTGTTGTTGTTAGGATTATTTTATCAGTACCTGCGATACATATTGTTTTCTTGTAACAAACATCTTTTACTTCATTCACAGGGTGTTTTGACTCTGTTGAGATTTTGGCACAGTTGCGAAATAAACAAATAGAACAGCACTGCTTTCACTTCAAACCCGGGCAGACCGCCTGCTGTTACAACTGGTGCCCAGACCCAGCTGTGCCTTTTCTCGAGGTGTCATATTCGTCTGCCGTGACGCTCCTGAAGACCGACAGGCCCAGTCTGCGAATTGTGTACCCTGTCGTAGGAGATGTGTTGGACGTGACAGGAATGCACCAAGACGTGCCACGCCTTTGAGATAGCATGAACTAGCGTCCAGCTAAAGGTTCCTTCAACGGATCGAGCACCCACTGAGTGGCCGGGATCCCATCGGACTATGCACCGGACTCCACACGTCTTGTACAACGACGAGTATTACTGCTCTCTTCTGTGCGACATTGGAGCTACCAGAGTTACCAGACTACACAGCTGAGTTATTTTTGTGTTGTGTGATTAGAAAGTATACGGTGTGAATGTAGTAGAACTGAACATTATGGGCATTAAATTGACAGTAAACTAAAAAAAAAAGGATAACTGTAATTGTTCTGAATATAATTGCAAGTCAGTATTAGTCAGTATTTACAGTAGGTAATAATTAATGGTATGGTATATTAGTGGTACAATATTATTATATTTGAGTGTAAAAAAAAAAAAAAAACCACAAACAATCAGTCAACTTATTTAATCATTGGAATATAATAATATATGTTATTAGTTGAAACTTGGTGTTAAGGACTGTATTGTACTTAAGATTTTGTTTTGCTGCACATTGCAGTGGTAATTGAATTTGGAATTTGGATTATTTTACTTGAATAGAATAGAATAGAATAGAATAGAAGTTTATTTTGCATGTGTAAAACGTAACATAACAATGAGAAAACACACAAAATACACATGCTGGGCACCAGAGGAGTAAACTCATCAAGCTGGTGACCAGGAAAAAAAAAATAAAAAAATAAATAAATAAATAAACCACACACACACCAAAAGGACACAATGTGAAATATTTACAATGATAACATGTATTAGGGTTTTGCATATATTTTATATGATAGTAACTAAACAGAACATATATATCTAGACATTAAATGTTGCTTCAATCTTCGTTTGAAAGTGGAGGATGAGTTACTACTTTTAATATCTCCTGGGAGTACATGCCACAGTTTGTTACAATAATTATTCAGCAACATTTTTCCATAACTAGATTGATGCCTAGTTACAGTAAAGAACACGTTTTGTCTAGTTGTGTATTTAGATATGTTTACATTTGGATTTAATATTTTATCAAATACAGTAGGGAGTTTTCCTCTGGTGTAATTATGTAAAAAACATACAATTTAAACAAATGAATTTCGTTAATTTTAAGCAAATCACCATTTTTGTACAAATCATCAGTTGGGTATCGTTTAGGTTTATTAAGTACAATTTTGAGAATCCGATTCTGCATGACTTGAAGAGGCTGAAGAACATTACGACTCGCTTGGCCAAATATTTCTATACCATAACACAGTCTAGAGTACACAAAAGCATAAGACATTTGAAGTTCAATGGTTTTAGTGACACGATTTTTTGTTCGATAAAATATACCCACATATTTCAGTAACTTTTTACAAAGACTGGCAAAATGTGGTTTCCAAGACATTTTGTCATCAATTACAATACCCAAATAAGATGTAGACTGTGTTTTAGCAATATGTACATTATCAACAAGAATTTGATCTGTACATTTTTGGCAGATTTTGTTTTTACAATGAAATATAGTGTAATTCGTTTTGCCTAAATGCAGAGTTAGTCTATTGATATCAAACCATTGTTTCATTTTGAATATTGTAACTTTTACATCTTTCACAAGACTGGAACACGATGAGTTGTGCAAAAATACATTTGTGTCATCGGCAAATAAACGAACTGATATGTTAGGAACAGCATTGTGTATATCATTGAGATAAATTAGAAAAAGCAATGGGCCTAACACAGACCCCTGGGGAACACCTGTTTCCACTGTCATTGCACTAGAATAGACACCATTAACGTACATAAATTGTTCCCTATCAGATAAATAACTTGATAACAATTCACAGCATTTACCCCTTAAACCATAATATGATAGTTTATTTTTAAGAATACCATGATCAACTGTGTCAAATGCTTTTTTTAGATCAAAATAAATTCCCAGCACATTTTCACCTTTATCTAAAAATTCTCGGATACTATTTGTGAGTTCTAAAACCGCGTGTGTGGTTGAATGATGTTTTCGAAACCCAAATTGATATTCGTAAAAACAGTTATGTTTATTAAGGAATTGTCGCAATCTTTTTTCAAGCAATTTCTCATATATTTTATTGATACATGAAAGCAAACTTATAGGACGATATTTTTCTGGTAGCTTGCGATCTCCTTTTTTAAACAGAGGGATGACCTTGGCAATTTTCAAGGATCTTGGATATACACCACAAGCAATGGAAAGATTAAAAATATGTACAAGAATCGGTACTATGACATGAGATATTCGTTTTAACATTTTTGCGCGAATTTCATCAATGCCGGGTGATTTGCCTTCTTTGAGGCGGCTTATAACACCGAACAATTCCAATTCCGTTACGGGGAAGAAGAAAAAAGTTTTGTTGAATCGGTGAGTTCATGTAGTCATGATTTTGAGAAAGATTGGTTTGCGGCAAATCACCAGCAAGTTTCTTGCCAATTTTGGAAAAATAGTCATTAAATGCATTGGCAATATCATAACTATCTGTGTAACGTGAATTATTATGAGAAATACTATTTATTTTGGAAGAAGTAGGGTTTCGCTTGCCAATTATATTATTAATCACAGACCATGCTTTTTTAGAAGAGGTCTGTTTTGACTCTAAAATATCTTTGTAGTATCTAGATTCTGCCTCTTGTAAAACTTTAGATAGAATATTGCGATATTTGGTTAGTTTGGCCTTACGTTCTGTGCTGGGTTTTGTTAAGTATTTTTTATATAATGAGTTTTTGAAAGAAATAGATTTCTTAATTGCAGGAGAAATCCATTGTTTATTTTTGTATTTTTTACGTGATATCTGAACATATGGAAAATGTTGATCATGATTTTCTTTCAAACGATTCACAAACAAATCAAATGCTTTATTAACATCAGTACAGTTATATATGTCGCTTGTTTGTATAGATTCCATGCTTTGTATGAAGCTTCTATAATTATTATCATTGTATAAACGTATCATAGGTCTTTTCATTTTGGACACAAAGCGAGCTGTTTCAAGACAACAAAATATTGGCAGGTGATCACTTATATCACAATACATATTACCAGACCGAATACCACTTGAAATTAATGACTTTGGCAATCGGACAAAGATATGATCAATTAATGTTAATGTTGTCTCAGTAACTCTGGTAGGTAAAGTAATTGTTGGGATAAATTGGTTGCACATAAATAATTTCAAATAGTCATCATATATCTGGCAAAATTCAGCCTTCAATAAATCAATATTTATGTCGCCAGCAAAAAAGGCCACACTGAAGAACTGAAATTGTTAATTACAGTTTCAACAGCACCCACGAAATGTTTTACATTCCCGTTTGAATGCCTATAACACAAACAAAATATACAATGGATATTATTTATTGTTACTTGGTGTAGTTACTACGGTGTAGTTTTAAGGACATAATTTAAGGACATAATTTAGCATAAGTTTGGTTCAGTTTGGTAGTCAAGTGTATGTAAAGTTAGTGTTGAAGTACACCAGGTTTGAGCTTTGACTCAGTCTATCGAACTGATTGGTTTAGTCATTTAAAAAAAAGAAAAAAATAATTTTTGATTCAGACTTTGGATAAACACAACTGTGCAAGTCAAATCCATATCTGTGAGTAATCTAGTTAATGGTGTAATTGTACTTCTTGAAGTCCAAATAAGTCTAGATAAGTGCATAGTTTTGATAGAGTGATAATTAAGGTTCTCACGGTGTAGTTTTAAGGACATAATTTAGCTTAAGTTTGGTTCAGTTTGGTAGTCAAGTGTATGTAAAGTTAGTGTTAGGTTATATTACTACGTTGGAATAAGCTTCGGGGTTGGGTAGAAAGACTGAATGAGTGTGTGAAAGTTGGTTGCATTTCCATTACACATTGATAGTTTTAAATCTGACTTGCCATTTATAACCATAACCATAACCATATAACACAGAACAACCATGTCTACCGATTTCACAACAGATGAGAAAGAGAAATTGGTAAGTGCCTTTGAGTCACTTGATGTGAAACCCAAAATGGACAACCCAAGAGAGCTTGAGGAATGGATGCTAGATTATGCAAAAGGTAAAATGCAAGCCGGTCAATTTGGGTTCCAAGGTCAATCCACCAAAGTAGAAGGTAAGACCACTCATGTAGTCCACACACCGCGCATTGCACCGTTCTCGGGCAGTGGGGACTCCAAGGAAATATCTTATGAAGCCTGGCGCTATGAGGTAAGTACGCTGCTCAGAGAAGGAGTTCTCCCATCAGCTGAGGTATGCACTGCGGCAAAGAAGTCTCTACGTGGAGAAGCTGCAGATTCTGTACGACGCCTCGGAATTGATGCCGACATTGATGACATCCTTAACAAACTGGATGGTTTGTATGGGTTAGTTGAGGATCCAGAAGTGTTGCTCACCCAGTTCTATAGTGCATCACAGCAGCAAGATGAGAGCGTGTCTTCATTCAGTTGTCGGTTGGAGGATCTTTTAGACAGGGTAGCACGCCAGGAGTACATTCACTCTCGTTATGTCAACGACATGCTCTGCAAAAGATTCTGGAGCGGTCTTTTACCACATCTCAAGGAAGCAGCTAGACACAAGTTGGACACCATCAAAGATTTTCATGAACTGCGTGTTGTAGTTAGAAAAATTGAAGTGAAGTCGCCAAACCGGAAGCGGTACGGCACAAGGAGAGCAAGAAAGGACAGGTCCACATGGCAGAGGCTCAGGAGGAAAAATCTGAACTGGAAAGTCTGAAAGCTGTGGTTTGTCAACTTTCCTCGAGGGTTGAAGAGTTACATGGAGCTATCAAATCCAAACCAGAGGCCAACTATCATCAGTCAGGTAATTGGAACCAGTCAAGCCATCGAGGTAGAGGTAGAGGTAGATGGAATTATCGCGGGAATAGCCGCTATCAGCAAAACTGGGGAAAACGTTCAAATGGCTGGAACTCCAATGACAACAGGACCCAAGAACAGGGTGACGATGACAACAAACAGTCTGATCAGGAACAAGAAATTATCTGCTACCGATGCAAGCAAAGTGGACATATAGCCCGAGGATGCAGAGTACGCCTTCAGAAGCCTTTAAACGAGTAGGAGTCTGTTTTTCCAGTGCAGCAGACTCTACTCAGGTACGCTCAAACAGAATAGACGGTATCATTGGACACTCCAATGAGAGTAGCATTCAACTGAATGGCCATCCATGTCGAGCGTTATTAGACACTGGATCTAACGTTTCTACCATTTCAGAAAGTAAGTATCAAGAATTACTCAACAATGTCCCAATTCAATCGCTGGATGAGTTCTCCTTGGACGTCGAGGGAGCTGGAGGTCATAAGTTACCATACTCAGGATTTATTGAGGCGCAGATTTCCACATCTTATCTAACTGAGCCTGTAAGTTGTTTGATGTTAGTAGTGCCAGACACTCGGTATGCAGCTAAGGTGCCTGTAATCCTTGGAACAAATGTCTTACAGGAGATAATGGATTCCACCAAAGCAGCCCATGGTGAGAGATTTCAGCAAACTGCAAATCTGCCGGACACATGGAGTTTAGTTTTCCGTTGTATGAAGCTTCAATCTAGTCAACTAGAGCGAGCAAAAGGTCGGATTTGCTACATGAAGTTTGCGTCACACAATAAGACTGTCATACCAAGTAACACTATGGTTAACATACCATGCCGAACAGACAAGTCAATCGCACCAAGGCCAACACTCGGCTTCACTCAGGTAGCGAAGGAGTCTGTGCTTCCAGATAGAGTCACAGTGACACCAACACTGGTACAAGTAGATCAACAGCAATGTCTCATGATGGTTCAAGTGTGTAATCTAGGTAATAGTCCTGCAGTCATAGCACCTAACTGCTTAGTGTGTGAGATCCAAGCATGTGACCTTGAAGATGAAGTTCCACCAATGGCTATTCCACCTACTACATGTACAGACGAGGAGGATTTCATGACGAAGATTTCCCTCAATGAGTCTGATCTATCTACAGAACAACAGCAACAAGTTCTTCAGGTAATCAGATCGTGGCATGACATCTTCTCCAAGAATGACGTGGATGTTGGGTACACTGGTCTTGTCAAGCACTCTATACGTTTAGATAACAATACACCATTTAAGCAGAAACACAGGAGCATACCACCTGCTATGTATACAGAGGTGAAGAATCATATCAAACAGCTCCTAGATATAGGTATCATCCGGAAGAGTAAAAGTCCTTGGGCATCAAACATAGTGTTGGTAAGGAAAAAAGATAATACCTTACGACTGTGTGTTGACTATCGTCAACTTAACAAACGAACCATAAAGAACGCGTATGCATTGCCACGTATTTCCGACCTGCTAGAAAGTCTCGGAGGCAACAGGTATTACACAACACTTGATATGAAGAGCGGCTATCATCAGGTAGGGGTCGAAGAAGAGCACAAGCAACTGACAGCGTTTACTGTAGGGCCTATAGGCCTATACGAATACAATCGCCTTCCCTTTGGTCTGTGCAATAGCCCTGCAACATATCAACGACTGATGGAAGAGGCCCTTGGAGATCTGGAAATAAATGGTGAGAAGGTGTGCCAAATTTACCTAGATGACGTTATCATCGTAGGGAAGACTTTCGAACAGCATCTGGAGCGTCTGCAAGCAGTGTTTACCAGATTGAGGAAGACTGGCATGAAACTAGAAGACGAGTAAAATTGAAGCATGGCCTGTACCAACGACACCTGATGAGGTAAGAAGATTCTTAGGATTTTCTGGATATTACAGGAAATTTGTCAAAAACTACTCAAAAGTTGCGAAGCCATTAAGTGATCTACTCCAAGGACAAACGCCAAAGAAGTCCAAGAAGTGGAACAAGCATAATCGAAATGTAGGCAAGACACCATGGGTATGGGGAACTGAACAACAAGAGGCTTTTGACAGAATCAAGGAACTACTGATGACTCCGCCTGTGTTGTCCTTACCAGATCATGCAAAACCCTTCATTCTCCATACGGATGCCAGCTCTCAAGGCTTAGGAGCAGTGTTATATCAAGAAACTGATGGTAAGCGTCATGTGATAGCCTATGCGTCACGGGGATTGTCTAGAGCCGAGTCTCATTATCCTGTCCACAAATTGGAATTCTTGGCCATGAAGTGGGCTATAACAACCAAGTTCCATGACTATTTGTATGGCAATACTTTTGTGGTCTACACAGATAACAACCCAATGACATATGTTCTCGATAAAGCAAACTTGGACGCTACGCACAGAGATGGGTAGCCGCGCTCAGCAACTATAATTTCTGTATAAAGTACAGGCCAGGTAAAGCCAATGCCGATGCTGATGGACTGTCAAGGCTGCCGAGCTCTGCTCAGGAGAACTGCAAGACTATCTCGTTGGATCAAGTAAAAGCCTTTTGTTATCACATCAACTGTGTGCCCGTCGTAGAAACTGTATCAATGTCGATTGACCTACCAGAGGAATTTGATCTTTATAGTGACATCATACCTCGGGACTGGAGAGCACACCAAAGAGAGGATCCGTGCATTGGTAAGTTCCTTAGAGCTGTCACGAACAAGGCAAGGGTGCAGCCGCAAAATGTAAGGTCAAAGGAGGACAGAGCGTTGGAGCGGGAGTTCAAGAGGCTGGTGGTACGCAGAGGAGTTTTATACCGACATGTGACACAGAATGAACAGGAAAAGTACCAGCTGATATTGCCAGTCAAGTTTCGGCAGATGGCACTCCGAAGTGCGCATGATGACATGGGACATCTAGGTCGTGATCGGGTAGCAATAACTTTGAAAGACCGTGTCTATTGGCCACTAATGAACACAGATATTGACAACCATCTGAAGCAATGTGACCGATGCTTAAGGCGGAAAGCTACAAACACTGAAAGAGCACCTCTGGTTAACATCCGTACCACTCAGCCAATGGAGCTTGTATGTATGGATTTCCTCACACTCGAAGCGTCGAAAGGAGGGTATCAACACATCCTGGTTCTGACAGACCACTTCACAAAATATGCAATCGCTATTCCTACGAAAAATCAAACAGCTAAGGTCACCTCTGAAGCTCTGTTTAATGGATTTGTGGTGCACTACGGCTTTCCGAAGCGGTTGCATAGTGATCAGGGTGCGAATTTTGAAGGGAAGGTCATCAGAGAGCTTTGTGCTATCACAGGTATGTCCAAGTCTCGAACATCACCGTACCATCCAGCTGGAAATGGGGTTACCGAGAGGTTCAATCGTACTTTGCTGGCTATGCTAGGAACCTTGGATCCTGATAAGAAATTGAATTGGAAGTCAGAGGTAGGACCCTTGGTACATGCATATAATTGCACCAGGCACGATAGCACCGGACATTCACCTTATTATTTAATGTTTGGTCGCCAACCTAGGATTGCGCTAGATGTCATTCTTGGTCTCGTCAATGAACCAGGTGAACAACAGGACTACGATAAGTATATTGCCAGTCTACGCAGTGATCTGCAAAGAGCCTATCAGGCTGCATCAGCAAAGAATCGAGCGTCGCAGGATCGCCAAAAAACCAATTATGATCTCAGATGTAGAGGAGCTGTGGTAGAGAGAGGTGACCGAGTCCTGGTTAAAACAGTGGCGTTCAAAGGTAAACACAAGATAGCCGATCGATGGGAGCGAGTTCCATACATTGTTCTAGATCAGCCACATCAAGATATCCCTGTTTTTGTTGTGAAGCCTGAGGACGGGACAGGGACAGAGCGGACGCTACATCGTAATTTGTTGCTGCCAATAGGGTCAATTCCTCAACAGGAAATTCCAGATTCTGGCGAGACACATAATGAGGATGCGGTATGTGAGGCCCCTGGTGATGTGGTTACAACAGAGACACAGGAAGGAGAAGATGAAGAAGAGGAAGAAATTGATTATTATTTCACAGAACACGAACCGGTACAACAAAGTATCGATAATGGAGACGACATGGGATTCGAACCTGCAGGTGCAGAGGACCTTTCAGCAAGGGAGGAGGACAATGTTGGCAGTCATCAGGAGCAGCCTGTTCATCAAGAACGAGAGGCAACACCACCTGTAAGTCCGCCAGTGCCAGCACCTAGACGCAGCAATAGGGTGAGATCGAAACCTACCTGGATGTCCACAGGTCAGTATTCCATGTCCCACACAACGAGTACCCAACCAGAGTGGCAAAGTAAGGTACAAGTTCTCAAGGAACTGGCTGCAGAAACTCAATTCAAAGGTATGTCTACGACACTCTGTCAGGCAATCATAGATGTTGTCAGTACAACGGACAAGTGAGTATCAATTTATTTATTTGTTTATTTATTTTTGGGAGTGAGGGGGTTTACTGTTTCCTACTTGCTTCACTTGGATGTGTAATATTTTGTGACTAATAGATTGTGTTTATTCTTGGCATCAACAAAGTTTGCATGTGTCTTAATATCGTTACATGTAATTCCTCTGACATTGTTTATTTTCTTTATTCACATGTATGAATGGCTGTGTGGATGTTTTCAGGTTTAAATGCTGAGACAGCATTTATTAAAGGAGGGGAGTATGTAACAGGAGCTCTTATTTGGCTTATGGGTTATATTTGGGTACGCTATGATAAGTGTTCAATCATAATGTTTAAGGTTATGCATCATGTTCATTGCATTCACTAGTGGTCAGCACTGCATGTTAATCACCTGTAGTTAGTTGAGTTGCATTTAGTTGTTTTACTCACTGCATTGTATCCAAGGAGAATGTTTTTTTGTTTTGATGTTTAGAGAAGTTTTCACTTGCCTGTTGATTTTGGTTGGAGAAACATCGTATGCTAGGGTTTAAGTCTAAACTTAGTAACGGGAAAAAGGACTTAATTTATTTATTGGAAAAAACGAAGAAACAGAAGGTATGTGTCTTTGTATTTATAATGTGTGTTTAGATATATTTGAACTGAATATTACGTAATTGACTATTGTATGTTTGCATGTCAAGTTTATTGGTTAATTTATTTATTGGAGCCAGTACTGGCTATCTACATGTATGTGTCTGTAAATATTATGGTTAGACAGGGGACTTTTACATGTCCTTATTGTTTCATTCTTTTAGCTGTGGTCGGAGTTCGTACCTACATGTATTGTACCTGACAGTTCGCCTCCAGAATTACCTCTGGGGTAAGCTACTAGCTAATTGTTTGTTTATTGTAGGGTATCATTGGTTGTATTTATCGGTGGTGTATTTGTCATTTGGTATTTGGTTTAAGTGCTAATTGGGAGGGAATATTAACATAGTTAGGTTAGTATAAGTTACAGGTGTTTTAGACAATATTTATAATTATATTTACTTGTTTGTTGTTGTTGTTGTTGTTAGGATTATTTTATCAGTACCTGCGATACATATTGTTTTCTTGTAACAAACATCTTTTACTTCATTCACAGGGTGTTTTGACTCTGTTGAGATTTTGGCACAGTTGCGAAATAAACAAATAGAACAGCACTGCTTTCACTTCAAACCCGGGCAGACCGCCTGCTGTTACATTATCATAAATAGATATATTAATATTTTAAAATTTATTTTGTTTGAAAGGTTTATTTATAATAATTAATAACAATTATTAATTATTCACAACTAATTTGTGATAGACTGTAGATAGCCTATGTACATACAGTGTGTGTTTCAGCACTTATCTACGGAGTTCCTGAGTTGACATACCAGAAATAGTTTTTATTCCGTATGCACGAAAAAACAATTCTTGGCCACAAATTAGTAAACTGTGCACACGAATTAATAATCCGTACGCACGAAATACCAATTCGTGGCCATGAAAGAATAATTCGTGCCCACAGATTAGCTATACAATACGTGCCTACGAAATACTACTTTGTGTGCACTAAATACTAATTCGTGCACACGAACTGTTAATTCATGAGCAACATTTGCTATAATAATAATAATAATAATAATAATAATAATACGAGTTAACAATTCACGCTCACGGATTAACTATTTGTGCGCACGAATTTGTGTCATGCACATGATTTAGTATTTTGTGGTCACGAATTATTAAAGCAACTGTTCTCGAACCCAGTCAATATTTTTTTTAAAACTACATTTCATATTAAACATGCTAAATTAACTGAATCAGACATACTCACATCAAATGTAATGACTATAAGCAGTCCCCTGGGAAATTTTGCTTATTTGAACATGCGGTTCTCGCGTAAATACACGAACTGTATCATCACACGCAGATGTAAACAAAGTATAGAAGTGCAAGATGGACTGACTTTTCACGTGCATCATGGTATATGAAATAGAGAAACCCCGAGGAACAGGGGGTTATTCAACATGGTCGAGGGCGGCAGCCCGAGACTATGTTGAATAACTCCCTGTTACTCGAGGGGTTTCTCTATTTTAAACCATAGAGAAAACTACTCAGCTATGACCGGCAGGTGTTTAACCAACATACAGCACTGATTAAACACCTGAGAGAACAATGCAAGTATGGTTTAACACTGATTATTTTCTCATAACTACACTAAATATACACATACGAACTGGAAAATGTAGGCCCTACTCGATGCGGACTTCTAAGCGCGATTTGTGAATTCGTTTACATTCGGGTTGATGGATACATTTCGATTGTTTATATACAAAAAAGACAACTCGGACAATGGACCTTTTCATAGACTTTCCCGCCAAAATTTCCCGAATGCTGTGATTTTCCAACCAATCACAAGTGCTCGCATTCAAGTCATTTAACGGTCGTAAACAAAATCTTTGTAGCGGGAATAAAGCCGATTTTCACATCAAAATGTACGAAATATGAAGCATTCCCATAAGTAGAGTTATCATATAGGCCGTTTGTGTTTATTTTATCAATCTGACACGAAAATAGTACGCATTTCGTGAGACGGGTTTAAACGGTCGTTTGACATAATGCTGAAACCACGTGCGGCTGGCGCGTGCAATCTTGAGAAGAAACTGGTCAACAGGCTACCCTCCGTGGAACCCAATTACCGTAATGCAGCATCTCTAACGGTAATAGTCCACACAATATATGTTTGCAAGTTATATATCGTAAATTACGATGGAGCTAGTTCTTCACGTTAAAAATGTACAATATTCCACGTGACATGAGACAGCGCATGAGAAAGGTTACTCTGGCAATGATCGATTTGGGTCGTACCACAAGATTCATTCACGCTATCATTACATAGATCTTCATCGGACATAAAATTTACGTACTTTAGCATAGATAGGCTGTTCAAGATATGACAGTATGAATCGAGTGAATACAATGAAATACAAATATTCACAGATAAATATTATAGTCTCTTATTTATTTTTGCGAGTTTGCTAGGCAAAATAACTAAATTTACGGCAACAGTGTACATAATTTTACCTGCCGTGTTTTCACGTCATTATTCACGAAAAATCACGCAATGCACGAAAAGCAGAAGATCAAATAGGCTAGTATCAGGATAAAACATTAAGTCTGCTGTGTAACGATGATTTGTAGCCTATTTTCTACACGTGAATGAATGAGAAGGCTTTTTCGAGGTTACGGAGCATTGTATTGAATGTTTTAAAATCAGTATCTTTAAAATTTTGATACGCAATAGATGCATTTGATTTATAAATTTTCATGCCAAAACATCTACCACGCTCTTTTGAATTATATAACATATGTCTCATGTGCTACTAGTATAATACACGCTTATATTCTTTACGGTGGTATGGGTTCAAAGGGTGGTCATAAGCCACGGAATTTCACGAACGCGGTTTTAGATTGCCATGACACACACGTGCGAGCGAGCAGTCTTCAGTGGTTAGTTTGAATTGACGGAATAACCCGACGATTGCCGAATATTCATTGTCTCCGAGAGGCCTCTGTGAAAAGGTCCATTGTAATCGTCAAAATCATTGAGCACACCTTTTGTCATCTTGCATTAGATGTATTGCACAAAAATTTAGTTTTGAAAAAAATATTGCATACGTTCGAAGGCAGTAGCTTTAATCTTGATTACTCTAGCTGTTATTCCCTTCTGTGTCTAAATTTGTTGGGGGCAAATGTTCATTACCTTAATATATTCATATGGTTTAGCACATCAAAGGGTACAATTTTTTGTCGACTGTCGTTGGTTCATTCCTAGCTGGACTGGCTCCAGAATTCTCCAGGGTCCAGTCCAGCTAGGAACGGGCGAATTAAGTTGTTAATCTGGCGTAATTATGAATATTGGGCGTGGCTTGGCGATGTGCTTGATCCAGTCGGCAGTTGGATGAGCATTGATCGCTCCGGCGAAGCTATTGCAATTTGGCAGCACGGGGGACGGCCGGCAGAAAAATCTGTATGGTCGTCCTTGCAAGACATGCACTTTGGGCATTCAACGTGCACACCAGCAGGCGATGTTGAGGGCAAGACTGGGTCATTACTACAGGCAACTGGAGCATTCGATCGTACACTGAATATCAAGGTGATATCAACAATACGAAGGTAATGAAGCTATTGCAGTGTGACAGCATGGAGAGTGGCAGGCAGGAAGGTCTGTACGATGAGTTATCCTGTTGGGTGCTGTTAACGACACCCTGGAATGCAAAGAGATCTCATTCATCGCAAAATGAAGGTCTTGAGACTATCCAGTCGGTGGTCCAAACTTGGTCAGTTTAGAGTGGCAACAACTTTTTGAACCAGACCGGTGTACATCTGTTATCACTGTCCATGTAGTCCGTCTGCATGCGGTATGACAGAATCGTGAAGCATCAGGGAAGGATTTCACCCAAACTTGTTTCGGGGTCGGTGGCAGGGACGTTCTCATTTCTGCAGCTGTGGTAGTGATTATGTTTTGCTTGCCGATGCGATGTTCGATTTGGAAATCGTATTGCTGCAACTTGGCGAGCCATCGGGCGAGCATGACATCGGTGTCATGATTAATTCTTGAGCCAGCGCAGGGAGCTGTGGTCAGTGTCCAGTGGGAACCTGCGTCCCCACAGGGATTGGCGGTAGTTCTGTTCCATTCCTACAATGGCATGAATCTCCCGAAAGGTCATACAATAGATCTTTTGTGTACGTGATATCTGGTTGGTAAAGTCGACAGGATTTGTTTCAAACATTGAGAGAGGGCGCTGGCGAAGGCGAATCCACTGGCGTCCCCACAGGTAGTACGTGGTGGTAGTGCTGTTCCATTCCTACAATGGCATGAATCTCCCGATAGGTCATACAATAGATCTTTTGTGTACGCGAGAGCATCTTGTTGGTGAAGCCGACAGGATTTTTTTCCCTGTTGATGCATTAGGGGACGGCGCTGGCGATGGCGAATCCACTGGGAGGAAGTAGTTGTGCTCTAACATAGTCGGTGCGCGAGTTTGGTAGCCTTGATATAGGGTATCGCGTAGTTGCTGGAACACGTAACGTTGTAACATGCCCCATTTGAAAAGCATTCACCTTTGGTGAGGGCTTCGAGAGGCTCAGCGTAGTTCTTGATGAATCACAGATGGTATAGTTGGTGAACTGGAAGAACTATCAGACATAATGTTTCTGCATGGGGTTGACCAGTCACGAATTGTTTTCACCTTCTTCAGATTGACGCAGATTTCTTCGATGCTGAAGATGAAGCCGAGATACAAGAACTTGTGCTGGTAGAGCTTACATTATTTGGGTTGAAGTAACAAGCCTGACGAGTGTATCCTGTGAAGAACGGCCTCGATGATGGTGAGGGCATGGTCGAACACGCGTCCATAGGTGATCACGTCATCTAGGTATAGTACATGCCACAGCCTCAGAGAGTAGTCTCAATAAGATGCTCTAATGTGACGTGGGCGTTGCTGAGTCCAAAAGGCATAACATTGGATTGGTTGTAAATGCCGTCTTTGGCCGGTTGGCAGAGTTGACATGGACCAACAGCCTGACGATAGGTCGGGGGTAAAGATATAGGTCGTTCTTGCCAAGGCTTCGTGAGTGTCCTGTATATTTGGAAGTGGATATGAGTCTTTGCAGATGACGTCATTCAACAGGGGGTAAATTGGCATGGCGTTGCGTCAGTCGTCCGTAGTCGTCTGTCGTCCATCTCTAAAGTTTACGGTTAGATTTTCCTCAAATTTTGCACAAAATACCTGAAAAATACCTGATAATATTTGAAGAGGGAGGTTTTTTTTGTCAGTTTTTTATGTGGCGATTTCGCCCAAAGATCGCGGCAGGTGTCTTTGTTAAACACTAACCAGTTTTACGGTCTATTTTTGGACACTTCAGCTCGAAGCACGCGTTGCCCCGGCAACGCCCTCTAATCCTCTTATCCACTATACTAAACACTGGCTGTTTACGTCATCTCTCGTGCTCCCGACTCTAGCATAAATACTGTGGCCGCATTTTGTGTGGCCGGAGTTGTCTCAGAGACTGAGCACGACAGGTGAGTTCACGCCATGAGCTCCTTGTCTCTGTTCGGGTAAAGGCCAGTCAGGCCTCAGGGATGACTTCCATATAGGGGGGCCCAGGTGGGGAAGACCTTGATGACTCGGGGGTGTACGCCCTCTGGATCACCAGTCTCCCACCTGGGATGGTGCGACACAGGCTCTGGCAGACCGTCGGACTGTCCAGAGTTCTATCCCTGCGGCAGTGCCGTCGGCCTGTCCAGAGTTCTATCCCTGCGGCAGTGCCGTCGGCGAGGCTGGCCAGCAATATGCCCACGCGCGCGAGTTTTGTGGTGCCGCTCCCATGGCATCTCAGGCTCCGCACACGGCTACATTACCATAACTATGTACTATGCATGTTGTATATGAGGTTGTTGATGTTGGTGATGATGATGGTGATGGTGATGTGTTATGATGTGATGTATGACGGCCGGACTCGTCCGGACGGACTGTTACCTGGTTGTAGTGCTGGTAATTACCGACGCCCGCCGCGTGCGCCCTGTGTGCGCTGCGGGCGGCGAACTTCACATTTGTTTTCGCATTTTTTCCCAAATTGGTTCCCAAATTCCCAAATTTTCTCAAAAGCTGTTCATACATTTTTGAGATTCTCGTTTAAAAATTGTTTTGAGATTCCTGTTCATGTATCTCTATGACGTGTAGAAGTTTGGTTGCCCTTGAATTGTCAGTCTGTGTGTGGCGGCTATTTTGACAGGTCGGATTTTTTTTGTCTCAAATAATATTACTATCCATAATATTACTATCAAAATTCACCTTTTGAGCAGCCGTAACTGTACTCCTGAAGATAGAGATTAGATATTGGCACTTTCAAAAGGAAAGTCATACATGACGATCTGTGTGGTGACTTTAATTTTGACCTTCGATGACCCTGAAAGGTCAAAGCAACCATTTTTGGGTACACAAATCCGCAAATTTGCCT